>JAQPPZ010001258.1:0-1415993 GCA_028583015.1 Wollemia nobilis | reverse complement strand
CTAGCTAATTTGCAGAATATAACAACAGAGAAAAGGTGAAGAAATGCAAACTTATGGCACTGATTGCCTCAATGTGGACTATAGTCGAGATCGTCTCGCATCAGTATGAAATCGTCTCTGATTCGACAGGATCGCCTTCGATTTGAACAGGTTCGTCGACGATGATGTATGCTTGCTCCGACTGAAAAACAAGATGATACCTGCAACAAAAATGATATAGGACTACTACAAATGAAAGTTTAGGATGATTTAACGTGCATGAAGCTAAGTTACAGAGAATTTTAGCCAGGGGTTGAGAAGGGAAGGTCCAAGGGACTAAATAGGCTTAGGGGAGTAGTTAGGAGGTTGGAGATCATCCCTATTTGGGAGATCTCCAATGGGGGAGGGTCTCTAACGGTGCAGACACGCTTCTGCCCAGATTAGAGGCCCGTTGGAACGAAGCTAATTTTGCAAAATTAGTTTTGCGACAAGATCGTCTGGACGTCCTAGTCCAGACGAAATCGTCAGATCTGGGGTGATATCGTCTGATCGACAACAATATCGTCAAACGGTCAAAACAACCTCTAAAAATGGTGCGAAAAAGGGGGAAATGGATTACCCGATGGTTAACGGGCGGTTTGGGAGGTTAAATTTTAAATTTAAATTATTTACTAGGATGAATGTAATTATTACAATTTTACTGCGCCAATTTTAGGGTGCTACATTTTGCCCCCTCTTTAGTGAATTTTTTGAAGAAAATGCGTTAAAGATGAGTTCTTCTCGATCTATGAGAAAGCAAAAATTATTCCCATTTTTAGGCGACGATTCTTGGTCGAATCGTACGACAGCTTACTATGGTGCCCCCTCCGTGTTGTTACCCAAATCGAACGTGAGGTAAAAACGCGAAAAAACAAAAAATTATTTTTGAATAAAATTAAGAAAAATAGGGTAAAACCCTAATTCATTTTTACTGTTCATTTTCTGGTTTTTTTAGAGCTCTGAAGAAAAAAATGGTGGAGACGATGCATAGATCGACAGAAGTCCAGTGCGGTCTACGGGTAAGAGTCTAGACTTAACTAGAATGCTTTAATTTAATTTTACATGCTTTATAGGTAATTTTTAGATGAATTTTGAGCATCGCGGCCGTTTTTGGGCCGTCGACGTCGTCGGGACGAAATCGTCTCAATTTCGTCAATTTCGCCCAAGGGCAAAATCGGTGAAAGGGGGACGATTTCGTCAAATTAGAGACGATTTCGACTAGCGAAATCGGAGACGATTCTACTCAAATTTGGGACGATATCGTCCAATAGTGGGTGATATCATCAATTGCATAAAATTGAATTTTTAACTTGCATTATTAATTACTTGAATTGTTTATTAATGATTGTTTGTTGTTTTGTTGTTTATGTTGCAGAGAGGTTTGCTAAAGAGCAGGGAATGGAAGTATGGAGGTTTGAGGGATGACTTGGCCGCTCTCACATAGGTAGAGCGAGATCGACTGGCACAGGCCGGCTTGCAGCATGTGGCAGAGATGCCACAGGTGTCTACGGATATGGGGCTACTGATAGCCCTAGCAGAGAGATGGTATCCGGGTTCCTCATGTTTTCGGCTACCGATAGGGGAGATGACTCCCACTCTAGAGGATGTATGGAGGATTCTGAGAATCCCCATACAAGGGCGATTGATCACTCCTACGGCTAATCAGGGCCACGCTATGGGACGACTGTGTGGTGACCCAAGCTTCACCCTGGAGAAGGGCAGAGTTAATATTGAGGCACTGCACCAGATGCCTAAGGCATCTAGACTCACATGAGTGCTAGTTGGAGTGGTTGGTGGACTTTTGTTGTGCCACCAGAGCGAGTGTAGGGTACCGTGGATGCTCGTATATGTGATCTACGATATACGAGACCACGAGTATAGGTTCTCTTGGAGCAGTTATGTATTATGCCAGTTGTACAGGATCCTATATGGGGTCGTGTACAAGGGCGACTGATGTTTGGTGATGACATCGCTTCTACAGGTTTGGTGCTGGGAGCACATTGCAGTGCAGAGGCAGATAGGGCTTCCTCTGACAGGGGTAGACGGGGAGAGGCCCCGAGTCTTCTACTTGTGGCTCCGAAGAGGGTCACAGTGGTAGATAGACCTCCCTATGTCCCGGAGACTATTGGATGACTTAGTCCTGAACTAGATCACCTGGAGGCCATGGAGGGAGCATCCAGGGTGGGATGAGGACGGACAGGAGTTGGCTCACATCAGGAAAGTTTGCTGGCTGTGGATGGAGAGGGGAGAGGTGGAGCTCCACCTCTATGACCAAGTTTTGAGTCAGTTCGGTCTGCAGTAGGGGATCCCATCTCTGAGGGATTATGAGTTTTCTCGAACTGTACAGGATAATACCACAGTTAGCAGGGTGCCAGACATGCAACGGTTTTGGAGCCAGGACGTAGATGATGCCCCCATCTAGCCAGTGGATGGGGACGATGCAGGGGTAGCCAATGGCTATGATGCTTGGTATGCAGGCATCTGCCCTCCTTGGATGACGAGGGCACAGGGTCCGATTCATGCGGTTGTGCGTCAGATAGGAAGGCGACACCAGGCAGCAATGGAGGCAACCCAGGTCACGATGGGAGGGAGCTGAGGAGGCCATAGGCACAGGAGAGGCCACGACAGAGGGAGAGGAGGGAGGAAAGACCCCCATCTCCATAGAGGGAGAGGCCACCATCACCCGATAAGGGCAAGGGCATTGACATAGGAGAGAGTAGCGAGATGGCTACTCTTTGAGCAGAGAGAGATCATCTCCAGGCATAGGTGCAGACTCTACAGGATGAGGCTACATGCCATCGAGCTGAGGTGGAATAGCTATGGGACGAGATTGCATGCCTCAGAGCATAGGGTGGAGAGGCGAGCTCTGGAGAGCTGAGACAGGCTATTGCCCAACTTACATTCTACCATACATTGTATTATCAGCTGGTGCCAGAGGCGGATAGACTACCCCTACCAGCTAACATCGTAGATCCGATCAGGATCAGGTCGTTGAGGACCACATTCCTGTCGAGGACTAGGACTACTCAGACTACAATGGGGCCACCTCGTCCACCTCAAGGCGAGGGAGGAGATGAGGCAGAGAGCTCGAGGGGCTCTCAAGGATAGAGGGCTGCATAGCTTTGTACAGACTGACATTGATAGCATTGTATTATTATTTTTTTGTTGATAGAGGATTGAGTATGCCGAGATACAGATTGTGGCATACCAATCCAGTTTTGATGATGTATATATACTGTTGACATATATATGATATGTTATTGATCATATGACTTGTATTATGGGTATGCTTATGATGATTTTATGTTTGATTGATTAATTTGATAATTGGATTGAGGATTCATAAAATTATGTCGTTTTGAAAATTTATAACTTTGATGTCATGCTATAATATTTTAAATGAAATAATCTGATGTAACAAATTGATTGTTTGTGATGAAATGTGATAAAAAATAAAAAAAGACTTCTAACAATAATTTCAAAGGACATTGTCGCTATTATAGACCATTTCATGGAGTCGCTGCTCACTCGGTTGTCAAGCTAATCCCAGTTATAGAAATATTGTTAAAAGTAAAAGAGTGCTTAAGAGACTGTCTTAAGACTTTGGTGCAATGGTGAAAATGATGGTGATGATGGTTTGTTTTCATATTTTCATGAAAATAGTATGCATGAAATAATGTTGAAATGATTTTTACTAGGCATAAATTCCTAAGTGTGATAAAATTTTGGATAATTCGTTAGGAATTATACCATCATTGCAAAATTGAAGGTTGACATAATGACATGAAATAATGAAAATGTGTTTGCTTTGTAAAAGCATAATTTGTGTAACATAATGAATTAATTCATATGGTTGACATGATTTTAAATGGGGAATAAAAATTTTTTACAATGGTTTGCGCTAGGCATAGAATATGTAGGTATAGACTTATACCATCATCGCGAAAATCCAAAAAAAAAAGATAGTTTTATTGCATGGTTGATTTTTGATAAACAAAAAATATGAAAATGAGGACTTGCGCTAGGCATAAAATTCCAATTTTGGTTTTGGAACTATACCATCATCGCGAAAGTCAACTAGATAGTTTTATGTTTTGATTGTATATTTTGAAAGAAATTTTTGATTTTTCTATTATATAGTTGTCTTTATGGTAAACAACTGTACTTGATTTATTCCAAACAAGTTGCAAAAATAATATTTCAAAATATTTTGAAGACAAAAGTTAGATTTATAAGAAATCCCATGTGCATATGTGAATTCATTTTCGATCTTGATTTATCATAATGATACACAAAATCTCTCAAATACAAATGTGTGTGCAATTGCTTTGTGTATTTACCAGTTTTGAGCAAGATAATATGATACAAGTGATTTGAAGAAACCAAATAAGTGTTCATTAACCATGATGTAGATGCATATAACCATACTAGACTACTATGTAGGTCGGATTATCAAGAGCTAGCTAATCCATAAGCAGACATAGGTCTGTACAAAAGAAGGTCACTAATGTGATAGACATATCACCATGCTAGGAGTTACCCAAGGCCAAGCAGGTTGGGCACAAACCACTTGTTATGGGGCTTACCTCACAGTTTTCGAATAATTGAGAATTCCAAGGATTCAAGCTCATCAACCCTTCTTTTCTTTTCAAAGGGTAGGGAAAGGGATTTTATTGCTTTCTTGCTTTCTGCTTTCTTTTGAACTTTGCTTCTTTTTATTTTTGTATTTTTTGCTTGATTTTTGAGATAGTGCTTGAAATAACATTTTTCTTTTCTCTTTTTCTTTTCTCTTTTCTTTTCTTTTTCTTTGCTAGGGATACTTGCTCGGATTAGCTGTAGAGCAAGGGATTTTTATTCTGGGTAAGGGTGAGCTTGTCCTTTTGCCAATTCTCAAAGATTCTAGACCATGTGTATGATAGGATAGCAGGGGAAACTTTTCGCTTAAGAAATCATATCTACTATGTAGCAAAACATGGAAATTACAAATATAATCATTTTATTGTGAAAATATGTGCTTGGTTTAAGTAAATAACAAGATTAATTCTCTATGCTCAAACTTTATTTAATTGAATTTTGTGGACTTTGATATAAGATAGATTAGTAATCATGCCAGATAAAATTAAGATATTTATTTTTGTGAGTGTGCAAGTGAGGGATTCCAAATAAATGCTAATTTACCAAAAATAATTTGAAACATATAACTGCAATATTTGTAAGAAAATATAAACACTTTTGAGAAGTTTTGAGAATGTTGACTCCCTCTTTCTTCTTTATATTGTTTTGGTTTCGAAAGAGTCAAGCATATTGCTGTTTTTATATTTTTATCATTATTTGGATTTTTGGTTTTATTTTTGTTTTTGAGCAAAAAATTTAACAAGGGCCATAAATAAATTCAACAAATAGTTTTGAAGATTTTTGATGATTATGAATGTTTTTGATGTTTTTGGATTTTATAAATTTGAAAGAAATACAAGATAATGATTTTGAACAAATATATACATGGATGAAATGACCAAATTTATGCATAGTAACGTTTAAGATGCAAAATATTCATGGGTTCTTTAAGTTCTTTACCATATAAGGTAGACAATTTGTATGCTTCTGATTCAAATTTAGCAGTAATAATGTATGGTCCAAGCCAGTTGGGCTCAAATTTACCTTTAAGGTCCTTAGTTGCATTTGTATTTTTTTGATTTTCTTTTAAAACAAGGTTGCCGATCTCAAAGGATCGATGACGAACTTTCTTAGCATATGATCTTTTAAGCTTGTTTTGGTAAGCACGGAGATGCTCCAAAGCATTGATGCATTTTTCATCTAGGAGTTCCAGCTGACTGAGTCTTCCAGATCGATATTCATCTCCTACTTCGGTATCTTGAAGTAGCAGAGCCAAAGAAGGAACTTCCAATTCAAATGGAAAAACTGCTTCAGCACCATAAACCAAAACAAAAGGTGAAGTTCCCGTGGGGGTTTGAACACTAGTTCGATAGGCCCACAAGGTTGGGTATAATTGAATGTGCCGATCACGGCGGCTTTATTAACCAATCTTTTGAGAATTTTGATTAAGGTTTTGTTAGATGCTTCCGCTTGGCCATTACCCTGAGGATAATAGGGAGTGGACCAGCGATGTTGAATCTTATATTTTTGGCATAATTTTTTAACATCTTTATTTTTGAAACAAGTTCCATTGTCGGAGATAAGATTTGCAAGAATTTCGAACCTACAAATGATTTGATTAAAAATAAATTTAGAGACTTGTGTGCCGGTGCAAGAAGCTAAAGGCATAGCTTCGACCCACTTCATGAAATACTCAGTGGCGGTTATGATGAACTTGTGTCCATCAGATGACACAAGATTGATTTTGCCAATAATATCTAAACCCCATTTAGAAAAGGGCCAAGGAGATGAAATAGCCTGTAGTTCTTGGGCAGGCGCATGGACAAGGTCAGCATGTTTCTGGCACTTATCGCAATGGCGCACATACTCATGTGCATCCGTTTCCATGGTAGGCCAAAAGTATCCTATTCGAAGGAGCTTTTTAGCAATGACACTACCACTAAAGTGTCCTCCACAAGATCCATCGTGGGCTTCACTCAAGGCTGTTTTAGACTCTTCTAAGTTTAAACATCTTAATAGGATACCTTCAAAAGATCTCCTATATAAAGTATTGCCAATTATTACAAATCGACTTGCTCGTCGACGTAATAACCGACGTTGGTTTCTATTAGAATTGGTAGGGAAAGTCCCATTTTGGAGAAAATCAAATATGTCCGTATACCAAGGTTCAGGAGTAGTTTCATTGATTAGAAACACATCCAAAGGCTCTAAGCATGACTTATTTGAAGCGGGTTCTTGGAGTCGACGAATAATGATAGTGGCATATTCGTCATCTAACTCCAAGGGCAGGAGAGATGCAATTGCGACCATAGCATCAGCTGCACAGTTGCTAGTTCGAGGAATAGCTTCCAAGGTAACTTGATCAAATAAATACATTAATTGTAAAACATAGGCCTTATATGGGTGCAGTTTGTCATCTCTGGTTTGATAAAATTAATTAATTTGGTTTATAACCAGTTGAGAATCACCAAAAACTAAAATATGTTTAATTTTTAGCACCAGGGCAGCTCGTAATCCAATGATTAGAGCTTCATACTCAGCAGTATTGTTGGTGCAAGCAAATGCCAATTTGAAGGATAGAGGAATAAGATGATTTTTTGGGGATATTAAAATAATACCCGCACCAGCCCCACTCATGCATCAGGCTCCATCAAAGTATAAGGACCATTGTTCCGTATGGTCGGACTCTAATTGAAGGCATTCATTAGGAAATTCGATGATGAGGGGATGAGTAGACTCTAAGGGTGCATCAGCTAATTGATCTGCTATGATTTGAACCTTAATAGAATTCTGTCCTATGAATGTGAGATCAAACTCACTTAGAGCAAGAACCTACTTGGCTGTGCGACCCGATAAATAAGGTCGACTCATGAGATACCTCAAGGGATCGTTTTTAGCAATGACATAAGTTTTTTGACTAAGCATATAGTGTCGTAATTTTTGCGTAGCAAACACGACGACTAGACATAGTTTTTCTAATGCTGTGTAGCGGGTTTCATAACTAATGAAGGTTTGGCTAATGTAATAATTAGCACGTTCTCACTTTTCATCATCAAGTTGAGCTAACATAGCTCCTAAGGCAGAATACGAAGCTAAAATATATAGGAGAAATGGGCGATCAGGTTTAGGTGGTGAAAGCACAGGTGGATTAAGGAGGTATTGTTTGAGAAGTTCAAAGGCTTCTCTACATTCGGTGTCCCAATTAAAAGGGACATATTTCTTAAGGAGTTTAAGAAAGGGACCAGTTTTGTCCGCCAGCTTATCAATGAAGCGACGGATAGCTTGAAGTTTACCTTGTAAACTTCATAATTTAGATATATTAGTAGGTGCGGGCATATCAGTGATGGCCGCAATCTTGAGAGGGTCGATTTCAATACCATGTAAAGAAACTAAAACCCCTAATAGTTTATCGGACTTAACTTCGAATATACATTTTGCTAGATTTAATCGAATAAGATATTCTCGTAATCGATTAAAAACTTTTTTCAAATCATCTAAATGATTATCTTCAATAATAGAGCGAGCTATAATATCATCTACATAATCATGTAGGATATCATGCATCATATCATGAAAAATATAGGTCATAGCTCGTTGATAAGTTGCACTGCGTTCTTTAAGCCAAATGACATCACTTTCCAGCAAAAGGTACCCCAAGGGGTAATAAAGGCTATTTTAGCCTAATCTTCAGGAGCTATCCTGATCTGATTATAACTAGAGAATCCATCCATTAAGGACATCATCCCACTCCCGGTAGTAAAGTCAATGATTTGATCCATGTTTGGAAGAGGAAAGTCATCTTTAGGGCATGCAGCATTAATATCTCTAAAATCTGTGCAAACCCTAACTTTGGTAGCTTCTTTCTTGGTGACTGGAACTACATTTGAGATCCATTTCGCATAATCAATAGCTTGTATAAATATAACATTCAGGAGTTTTTTTAACTCCCCTTTGACTAGCAGAGCCACTTTGGGATGCATTTTTCTAAATTTTTGTTTAACAGGTTTAGCATCCGGATGGACCACTAGATGATGCATGACTACAAAAGGGTCTAGACCTGGCATATCTTCATATGTCCAAGCGAAGACATCTTCATACTCTTTAAGAAATACAATGTATTGTTCTTGTTTTTCTTGACTTAATTCTGATCCAATATTGATTATGTGAGGATTGTCCTCAGTTCCAATATTAATTTTAATAATATTTTCTACCTCCATGTGTAGATCTCTTTCAAAATTAGGTGGGGTGGGTGAAACACCCAATTCTTGTAATTCTTGTAAGGTTAATTTAGATAATTCATCTTGAGGATTAGTGGCCTCAAGTTGGGCTATAGTTGGTATAGAACCATAAAAATAAAATCCATTGTTTAACATCTCTTCAACAGAGACATCATGGAAGATATCTCCTTCCAACTCTTCATTGGGGTCAGCAATCATTTTAGGGTAAGCTATGGATAGCATGTTGCATGAAAACGATTGATTTTTAAGAGGCAAATCAACATGCCTATCCAAATAATCTTGATAACATATGACGTGATCATCATCGTCAAAAGGAAAGGGTTGACCCTTACTAGGAAATAGGCCCACACCATAGTGGGCAGGCCACGGTTCTACCTCGAAAGGTTCTTTCATGCCATTTTGGAAAGGTCCCAAGCCTTTCCATTTATATCCCATTTTAAGCATCATGGGTTTAGCTTTAATATAATCCTTGGTAAAATAACACCGAGCATATCCTTCATGATGAATTTTGATATTTTGAGGGATTCTTCCCCAGTCATATCCTTTATAAATGAAGGCACAACTCCCGACTTGGTAAGTACTTCCCATAGGTTGTGGGAGGCCCAAAGTACGAGGATATGGCGGCAATTTATTTAAAAGAATTGAATCTTGCATGAAAGCATTTTGTTTTTTCTGATATTAAGGTTGTGGATAAATATGGTAAAAGTTCATCAGAAAGGGCATAAGATGTAGAAGGCTTATTACCTATATCTTTAGATGTGGGAGGAATGATAGATGTGTCTATAGGTTTTGAATTTATAGGGATAGAACTTGAAGGATTGGTTGTAGATTTAAGATCTTTTTGAGGTTCTAGAGTGATTTTTTTAGAGGGTTGTTGGTCTATATAGGAGAATGAAATTAATGGAGGAGAAATAGGTGAAGTTATGGGTGTGTGTTTCACAGTTTTAGATGAAAAATAAGAACTAGGATGTGTGGACGACAGAGCAGGGCAAAATTGCACTCCAACGGGTTCCGCCAAAGCACACATATCAAAAGGTCTAGGGTCACCATGGATAGTGACCAACTAATTTTTAAACTTAAATTTAACACATTGGTGTAAGGTTGATGGGACCGCTCGCATGGCATTGATCCAAGGGCGACCCAAAAGTATATTGTACGATGCTGGGCAATGTACAATAAACACGGTTGTTTCTAGGGTTCTAGGACCAACTTGCAATGGGAGGGTAATAACTCCACACGTTTCTTGTGTTTTGTCATTAAAAGCTTTGATAATCATATCAGTTTTCTTCATTTCATCACTTCTAAAGCCAAATCGTTGGTAGAAGTCAAAAGTGCAAATGTTTAGAGATGAGCCATTATCAATCAAAACTCTTTTGACAACTACATCTCCAATTAGAGTAGTAATGTATAAGGGATTATCCTTATGTAAACTGTGTTGTGGGATATCTTTATCCCGAAAGTCAATACAATCATTCTCTCGAGTGATGATAGTATTGGCCATAGCTTCAGGTTGAATGTTTTGAGGTACCATCATTTGGATCAATGTAAGCATCAACTCATCCCTATGGGTGGGAGAGGATCTTAATAAATCCAAAAGGGAAATTCTGGCCATAGTGTTGGACAATTGCTCATTAATATTGTAAGGGGGTTTAGGTTGAACAGTAGGAGCATGATTCCCTTTATTGGGGTTTTTCAAAATGAATGGAGCCGATCCCTAATTATGGTTGGGTTCTTGTTGGGAATTTTGAGCTTGTTGTCGGGTGATGACTCCAATGGTACCTACAATGTTATAATGAAGACGCTGAACTGGTCTCGGTTGAGCATTGATGGCTTGTTCATTAGAAAGGAATATATTAGAAGAAGGTCGAGCAAGTAACTCATCTAGGAAATGGTTCTTCCGGAACCATAGCATCTCGTGACGGGTTGAATAGGATCCGATTCATTTTCAGAACTATTCAATTGGTTTGAAGTAATGTCTAGTTCACTTTCACTATCCGATTCTATATCACTAGAATTCGAAGTTTGAAAATTATGTAAGGGCCTGGTCGTAACCAGGGATAAGGTTGTGTCAAATATTTGAGGATCTTGAACAGGTAATTGTCCGATAATGGTTCCTACATATCGGGTAGGAGGGGGAACATTATGATGTTCGATTTGATTGGCTACCTCTTTACCATGTCGTGGTAAAGGGTGTTGAAATATGCCTAGAGTTTGATTGGCATTTTGATTTTGATTTTGAGGAATGGTCTTTTGAGTATTATTAGGAGGGTTTTGTTTAGGTTGGAAGGCTTGCACTTCCATTTCATTATTGTCAATAAAATCCTGTATTTTATGTTTCAACATTTTACAAGCATTGGTAGAGTGTCCAGGTCCTCTATGGAAATCACAGGTGTAAGTCAGCTTTGTATCCGGGTATAGTTGGATCAGGTTCCTGGATAGCTGGTAATTGGATCAAACCTCTTTCGAGTAATTGAGGTAAAATAGTTGATAAGGGTTGGTTTAATCTAGTAAATTCTCAAGGAGGCTTGTCAGGAGGTTTCAATATAAATTTTTCTATTGTCTTTGTTGCATTGATATTAGTAACATTTCTGCTGTCAGTGACTCTGTCACCAACAACTTGTTTGTTTTTATATTGATTTCTAGATGTTTTATCATCATCCTTCTTCCTAAGTTGGCCTCTCCTAATGAGGGCATCTTCTAATCTTCGATCTAAATCTATAGCTTGATCGAAGGTAGTTAAGGTAGCAGTCGATAGCTCATAAGATATTTGTTCTTGTAAATTGTTGATGAAAATGTCCAACATTTCCCTATAAGGTAGCACAAAGTGCAATTTTCCTGTCAATTGTCTCCATCTAGCTAAGAAATCGGCAAAACATTCATCTTTGTCTTGTTTTAAGTTGTATAAATATTTAATAGTTACATGCCTCTCGATGTAGGCACTAAATTGATGGACAAATGATTCAATTGTTTCTTCGAAGTTTCTCAAAGAATGAGTGGGCAATTGATAGTACCACTCTAATGCCATTCCACCTAAAATTTTTGGGAACATTTTTAATAATAGCAAGTCATCATGCGATATGTCATGACATGCTATCCTAAACATGCGAAGATGCTCTATGGGATCTTTGGTTCCTTTATATATAGGCAAGATAGGCATGGGAAAATGCTTAGGGTATGGTTGAGCTACAACTATGGGATCCAAAGGTTGACTACATATCTCTCGATAATTATACGAGGGACGATAGGGATCTATCTGGTCCATACGTGAAGCTAACTGTTTCACCATGGCTTCCAGATTACTAGTTTGCCCCCCATATTGGTTCGGCAGGGCATTGACATGGGTTTTATGGGCATATGATGGCGGAACATGAAGATTAGATGCCATGTTACTATTGTTCAAATTATTGGTAGGAAAAGTATTATGAAGGAATTTTGAAGTTGTATTATGATGTATTTTAGATTGTTGAAAATTTGTATTTGGCTTCATTTTAGGTTTTTGTTTACTTGAAGCATATTGCTCAATACTTTGGCGGAATAAAGTACTGAAGGAAGGTTTCTTTTGTGTGGGAATGATTTTAGGTTGAATAACAGGTTCCTTAGGAGGTTGGATAGCCTGTTGTTTTGACATGTTTTGAATCATAGAGACCATATCCGTATTGGATGGTCCAGCCTTATCACTTTCTTGATCAATGAAAGATAAGGGATTAATGTGCACATCATACATATGTTCCAAAGCTACCTGAGTGTCACTAATTTGCCCTTTATCAATACGAATTGCCACATTAAGGTCATCAATGTTATCACTAAGAAACTTCTTGAAATGATCTATGTTGTCAAAAGCAATAGTTCCATTTGGAGCTACTCTAGGGGATGAGGATCCATCCTCTTGAACACTTCCTTCTTGTTCCTTATCTTCACCTAGGTCATCTTCTGGTTGAACTAGAGTTTTTCCTTCCGAAGTTGGATCTTCAGGAAGGACATTTGGGTTTCCAGTTGTATCTTGTAACCAATCTTCTTCTTCTCCTAAAGTTTCTTTACCATTCCTAAGTTTAGGCATCGTGCTAAATTTTGATTTCAACAAATATATATATATTTATATATATATATATATATATATGCAACAAATTAAGAGGTATATATTTACTATATACCTATTACAATATTTGAAATGAAATATTTAAGTTTTTGCTATGTTTTTTAGTTTTTCTTTGTTTTTGAAATAATATTGTAAAGACAATCAACACAATAAATGCAAGAAATAAGACTGAAAGTAATAATCTAGTTTTCTATAAATAATTTATAAATATCATTAATAGGCTCGAGTTGTTCAGGGGTCATGAAGTGTTCTTCTTCAAATTGAAAGTTTTCTTTTAAAAATTTGATGAAAAGAGCTATAGTGATATTGTCTGTCTCAGATGCAGGTTGATAAAAGTAAAGCTCATGGCAATACTCTCGATATAGCACAGCTCGCGAAACTCTATTCCATATTTCCCTATCTCGTAAGAACAACCTCTTGGTCTTCTACACAACCTAGGAACTGGTGCACAATGGCTACGTTCTCGAGGTATTCCTCGAAGGTGAACAATTCTAAAGATACTAAAGCTCTCCTATAAGCTAACCATCTATGGCAGTGCTCTCTGAAGTTCATGATAAAAAACTAGTTGATGAGGATCCAGGATTCTATCTAGGACTAGCCTCTTGATTTGCTTAAGTTGTGTGGACCTAGATGAGATGAGACTAAGTCTTCTGTCAAGTTTGTTCCACAGGAATTGATTTCTACTTGTTTCAGGCACATTAAGCATAGAGTTGATTTCTACGGCTGCCAATTGGTTTTCTACATTTATAGTAACTGCTAATATTTTCTTAGGAGCTACCATCTAAACATGATTTTAAACTTTAAATGTTTTAAAATGCATCTATGTTTTAGTTGTTCTATATTTGTTTTGTTTTTGTTTTCAAAAGGTTATGATGCATTCACGTCAGGTTCACCAAAATGTATCGCTCAAGGGAGGTGTATTTTGATGATTTTTTGAAGGATGGTGGGTTCACCAAGAAACATTTAATGGTAGTTTCCACGCCTAGGTTTGGAATGTGTTTTTAGGTATTCGTTTTTAACTTTAAGCATTCATATCCTAGGTTTGGCCAAATGAATCTAAATTAACCTATATGAAAATGCAGATTTAATGAATACAGAGAACAAATTTAAGATAGAAAAATAGAGAAATTAAGGAAGAATAAGAAGAATACCTGACCCGGATGTTTGATGGAGATTCTGATGTTTGAAGCAGTCTGGATCGTCTAGGATTCAATAGAATCATCTGAAATCAGACAAGATCGTCTGAGATTTGACGAATTCGTCAGACGAATTCATCAGAGACCTGCAAATAGAAGAACATATGCAAAATATAGAGAATACTACTATTCTAGTTGAGGGAAACTATGCAAAATAATAGTGACAACACTGAACTAAAACTTAAAGACCGAAACATGTATGAATGATACTAATTAAATCACAATTATGGATTAATTATGCCTTTGATCTAGATGGGTGAACTCCAAAATGCAATATAACATAAAATATCAAATAAACTAGCTAATTTGCAGAATATAACAACAGAGAAAAGGTGAAGAAATGCAAACTTATGGCACTGATTGCATCAATGTGGACTATAGTCGAGATCATCTCGCATCAGTATGAAATCGTCTCTGATTCGATAGGATCGCCTTCGATTTGAACAGGTTCGTCGGCGATGATGTATTCTTGCTCCGACTGAAAAACAAGATGATACCTACAACAAAAATGATATAGGACTACTACAAATGAAATTTTAGGATGATTTAACGTGCATGAAGCTAAGTTACAGAGAATTTTAGCCAGGGGTTGAGAAGGGAAGGTCCAAGGGACTAAATAGGCTTAGGGGAGTAGTTAGGAGGTTGGAGATCATCCCTATTTGGGAGATCTCCAATGGGGGAGGGTCTTTAACGGTGCAGACATGCTTCTTCCTGGATTAGAGGCTCATTGGAACAAAAGCTAATTTTGCAAAATTAGTTTTGCGACAAGATCGTCTGGACTAGGACGTCCAGACGAAATCGTTAGACCTGGGGCGATATCGTCTGATCGATGACGATATTGTCAAATGGTCAAAATAACCTCTAAAAATGGCACGAAAAAGGGGGAAACGGATTACCCGACGGTTAACGGGTGGTTTGGGAGGTTAGATTTTAAATTTAAATTATTTACTAGGATGAATGTAATTATTACAATTTTACTGCGCCAATTTTAGGGTGCTACACATACATTCCATTTACCTGCACCACTACTATTGCTTCATATATTCCATCTACCATGACATCTACCACCCCTTATTTAGTTGTGATTCCTTTCACTATTTACCCTCCATTAACCTCAATAAATATTTCCAACACTCACATCATACCTACACCCACTTCCACCATAACCACACAATCTGCATTTGATATTGCCATACAAAAATAATGACAACACCTCAATCAACTACTCATGGACCATTAATTTGCTCATTCTTGCCCTCAATAGAAATCATAGATAGTATATTTTAAACCTTACTCTATTCCAAACAAACACACCTTATTCACCCCTTATCCATCTTGGGTATCACAATATTCTAAGGTTACTATACCCACACCGCCATTTAGCCACATAAATACCACTCCCACAACCCAACACATTAAAATCCCCTAAACTTCATCCCCACTTCATGAACATCAAACCCTCCATATCCAAACCCAACAACACATCCAAGTTCACCAGATACCCATCAATCCATCGGTCAATCAGTACCACATTCCATCCCAATAATTCATCACTCCACATACACCACCTCCATACACTCATCAAACAAACAAGGGTTTCCACAAACACATGGAATACCCTAATATCCAAACCTTATAATAACATATTGAAAACTTAATTATACATACTCCTGGTATGATGTACCAAAACCTACATTGAGATAGCTAATTAATCAACCCATTCATTCTTTAGTACCTTCACCGCCTTATCCGATAGACTTTGCACTACCAAACTTGGATAAATTCAAAGGGACTGAGGACCCTAGGGAGCACATTAGCACATTCATCCATTCATGTTTTTGAATTTAAGATAATGATGCATTAATGCTCCAAATGTTTCCCTAGACATTAGGAGATGCCTTAGATTGGTACAATCATCTGCCACATCATAGTGTTTACACATTTGAACAATTGGCAGTAAATTTTTGGAAAGGTTCTCCCTCAATGTTCACAATAAAACTACCTTGACCAACTTGTACAATATTAGATAATTTGAAGAAGAGTCAGTCTATGAATTTGAAAACTGTTGGAGGGCAATCATCACCAAGTTGCCATTCTCCCTCCCAATGGAAGAATTAACTTGAATATTTACAAGGATTTGTTTAAAACCTATCCCCTTATTATTGCTATTACAACAACATAGAACATTTGATGAAGCTCTTTTCCAATATCGAATCATCAAATAAATAAAAATTCAAGAGGGTAAGATCAAACCAATTAAAAAATAATGGCAAAACAAGGGCCAATATAAAGGAAACTATTCTAGCAAATAGAAACTAGGACAAGTCAATCAAGTTGTTTTGATTCAACCCCAAATGACTCAATAACCCCACGATCAACATCAACCACAATCGTAACAACCATAACAAGTGTCTTATCAAGCTGTTACCCCACCACAATAATTCCATAACAAAATGCCAACTGTGGAAAACCATCAACATTGACAATCTATTTTATAGGTTCACACTTACACACCTTTATCTGAATCATATGCTTCCATATTTTATAGGTTGTATGACACTAATGCTATCACCTTATCCAAATTTAAACCAGATGATCCAATCAAACATGGAAAGGGCTACAAGGAGCATTTATTTTATCCCTTCCATTGATAGAAGGGACATATAATTAATAAATGCTATACATTTAAAGATATGGTGCAAGACTTGATAGACCTAGGGGCCATTAAATTGGATAGACCCTTAGCACAACAAAATAAAAATATTGGTATCTACCAAACACCACTTCCTCATCATGAGGAAACACAACAGATAATAGGGGGATCAAATACCATGACTTCCTCTAACAAAGTTAATCATGTGAAATAGTACCAAGGTTTTGTGGAGGCTATCCATGTAGTCACTCAAGGTCAATGAAACATAAATATCCAAAATGAACAACCTAAAGTAGTTAAACCTCCCATGGCACCTCAAGAAAATGTGTTTCCACAACCTGCTAATTCATATCCACCCATTCATTTCTCTACCAATTCACCTTTCAAGTCGACCATCCCAACCTATTCATTCCCTAAGCTATCCAAAAATACCTATAATCACACTGAGCAGTTGGTTAACAACTAGTATTAAAATGGCTTCTGCAAAACTATCGATCTACGAGCTTATACAAAAATCTCCCTCGCACCATGAGTCATTAATGGAAATATTAAAATCCATTGAATTTCAATCCCAAGATGCTAATGCCTTTAAAAATTTCATGGGGAGCATTCAAAAAAGTATGGAACTCTCTATCGTATTGTATGATTTGGAGATCAAATCAATATCATCAAAATCATAAGATCCTCCATTACACATCATGGTTCAAGTTGATAGGAAGCCCTTCAAATGAGTACTAATTCACACTGGCTCATCCATCAATATCATTACCACTTCAACCCTCCAACATATCAATATTCCACCTTCACACATTACCAAATACACCTTTACCTTACAAGCATTCAATGATGCTCTATGTTTTATAGTTGGCACTATGGTCTCACCCATACAAGTGGGGGTTAAGATGTTGCATACTATGTTCCATATACTGGAGGGGTCCATGGCATATAATGTACTCCTTGGATGCCCTTGGATGAGGGATATGAAATGTGTTCCCTCAATACTACACTAATGTTTGAAATATGTACATGAGAGATAAATTCATTGTATACCAGTAGACATTAAACCATTTAAATACTGCAACTTCATATCCAACCCATATGAATCCATGCTTCCATCTACTCACTTGTTTTTAACCCCATAAACCACACCATCGACTTCACATCACAAAAATTCCTCATCCAAAGCTCCTATTATTTAGGAGCTCCCTATCACTACTCCACATCAAGCCTCTACTTCCACACCCCCATCTTCATCACAACTGGTAACATGTAAATGTGGTCAAACCCAATCAACACCTTCCACATCCATACTAGGGGGACATCCCTACACACCTTACACATCATCTACATCATCCATTATCAACCATTCACCCCACACAACCAACTCCACAAATACCCACTATCATTTCATCCACACCAGAATCACCAGTTATCCATCAAATTCCTTAGCCAAATCCATCTTCATATCCACTAATTGATGTCTCACATGTTGATTTGATAGATTGTGAGATATCATTTAAACACACACTTCTCCCATCACTCAAGACACAATCCACCCATGAGACTCATATCTCCACATCCACTCCATCCACATCATCACCCACACAAGTTGCAGTCCACTTCACTAGTCCTAGCATTGGTGACTATGTGGTTCAAGATGTCACAATACACTGCTCAATATCCAAACTATTAATGAGTATGGTAATCCATGTGACCCACTCTTATATATAGGATAAGTGTACCACATGGGTTAAAAATCTAACATAATCAACTTCATATATGGGGGGTTAATTCATCGTTCGATCGACTTTCCACAACCAAACCTAAGAAACCATTCCTTGCCAATATAGAGCACATGTACGATTTTCCATCATGAGACTTTCATCAGGTTAATTGGTAAGGATATGGCCTAGGATGAAATTAATAGGGTATGCATGACATTATTGAACCTAAATATCAAGAAGTACATGACCGTTCAGGCATGGGTTACCATTTACATTCTTCCACTTGCTCTTTTGAACAAGCTTTTCAAAGCCTCCACTTAATTCAGAAGAGGAAACCAATTACAATGATGAATTTGAGGAATTATATGAAGAATACGACATCATATCTATAACTTCAAATGAATCTGAAGAGGGATCAATCCTAATCACTCCATTCATTGAATGGGATGAGTATTATCTCAGAATGTTCCCCATCCATCAACCCATATTCCATTTGCTTCTACCAAGGGAGTGAGCTAAGTATACCAATGAACCACCTCCTCCACTTCATTGATAACCTCACAAAAACTTTATGTAACATATGTACATTAAATAAAAAATAAAAAAACACACAAAAATATTTGCATTGCATTTGTATGGCCTTGTCATTTGCGTTTATACATGTTGCTTACTACTCTCCAGGTTCCCAAGGTTTCTTCATCGATTCCAAGAGGCAGGAAAAACCACTCTTCATATTACCAACCACTATTCCCCACTAAATCAACATGAATTCAGTTGAATTATTCATAGCACTCCGTAATCCATACGATTTGGGAAAACCAATTCCAATTGACATAAGCATCATTGATATAGAACATATTTCATCACCATCACCCCTTTCTAAATTTATTCTTTTTGAGGAATTGTTAAGGGCTTATACCATCTACATTACCCCACAATCTTTGCATTCACCTTCACCTTCACCATTGGCTCCTATTTTCCAAGTAGAAATAGAAGAGAATGTTCCAGAAGAGTTTGAAAATGTTATTGATGACATTAATTTAATCCCAATACCCCATCAACTTGAGGAAGGTTCACACATGGCAATTGAAGAAACTATAGATGTGAACCTTAGTACAAATGTGGACAATACATAAATCATTAAACTTGAAAAATATTTATCCTCTAAAGAACAAGGGTAATTGATAGCTCTCCTCAAGAAAAATAAGGGCATATTTTCATGGTCCTATAAAGACATGCCTGGTCTTGATCCTAACTTGGTTGTCCACAACTTAACCTTACATATTGATGCTAAGTCGGTCAAACAAAAATTGAGAAAGTTACATCCTACCATTGCCCTCATGGCCAAATAAGAACTTAACAAGTTATTATATGTGGGTTTCATTCAACCCATTGACTATACTAAGTGGCTTTCAAATATGGTGCCCATTCGTAAGCCTAACGGGGTGATTCACATTTGCACTAACTTTCGAGATCTTAACAAAGCATATCCTAAGGATGAATTTCCTTTACAAAACATCAATAATCTTGTCAACACTTACACTTGCCATGAAATGCTATCTTTAATGGATGGTTTTTTAGGATATAACTATATTTGAATTAATCTTGATGACCAACACAAAACAACATTCACAAAACCTTAAGGGATGTTTTATTACAAGATGATGCCATTCAGTATTAAAAATGTAGGCACCACTTATCGACGTGTTGTGACATACATATTACATGACTACATGCATAAGATAATTGAAGACTATGTGGATGATCTATTGGAAAAATCTAAAACCCAACAAGAGCACATCGATGTCTTGGAAAAAGTTTTTTATAGACTCTTAGAGCATAATGTAAGGTTGAACTCCAATAAGTGTGTCTTTGATGTCACCTTAGGAAAATTACTAGGATTCATTATCTCCAAGAGAGGCATCAAGGTGGATCCAAACAAGGTCAAGGTAATTATTGAGATGCCTCCCCCAACAAACCTAAAAGAGTTGCATAGTTTACAAGGAAATATCTAATCAATCCATCATTTCATTATGAAACTCTTTGACAAATGTAGGCCATTTAATCACCTGATATAAAATGGGGTGATATTTTAATGAATAGAAGAATATCAAAAGGTTTTTTTATGACATAAATCAACACTTGGATTCTCCACCAGTCTTAACTCTACCTCGCTCGGGGATCCCATTCCATATTTATGTTTTAGCAATGAAATTTGCATTAGGGACAATACTGACACAAAAAAATGAAAACAATCGAGAGCAAGCAGTCTATTACATTAGTTGAACATTGGTAATATACAAAACTAGATATGCTTATGTGAAAAAACTATGCTTAGCAGTGGTTTTTACCACTAAGAAAATCAAACATTATATGCTAAGTCACACCACTTATGTCATAGCTAAAGAAAATAATTTGTGTTATATGATGACTCACACTTACAACAACACCTGCATCACAAAATGGATAATGCTCCTAACATAATTTGATCTTAAGTTCATTAGTCAAAAATCTATTAAAGATCAGGTGATAGCCGTTCAACTTGTGAAAGCTCCACTTACTAGTGATCAACTCTTGATTATTGAGCTCCCAGATGATTTGGTATTTATCATCATTGAAAAAGAAGAAGATTTTATTCCTGAAGATAATGTGGATGTCACACTCTTATTTGAAGGTTATAAGTGCAAAAAAGGACAAGGTTCATAAGTCGCATTTCATACACCACAAGGGATACCTATCCCATTATCATTCAAACTTGATTTCCCATGCATGAACAACAATGCAGAGTATGAAGCCTTAATCTTAGGACTTCAAGTAACCATAGTTATGGGCATAAAGCATATATGAATATTTGGTGATTCCCAACTTGTCATTCATCAAGTAAATGGATTGTACCAATGCAAAGAACCAATCATAAAACTTTATCATGAAGTAGCAATGAAATTGCTTGTAAAATTTGATTGGTATAAAATCGATGGTTTGTCTCATTAGAGTAATAGATTTGTATTTGCAATGGCCTCTCTAGGATCTTTTATTCCAAATAACTCCATAGGAGAGGTACAACCCTTAATTGTCACAACAATTTCTAAATTTGCAATTTCTTGTGTTAAATCTAAAGATGAGAAGGACATTTTCTTTATCAATGCAAAATCATATGAACGTTGATCTAGACAAGTAAAATAATTCCTCATGTTTGGAACATTCCCATTTGACATGTCATGAACTTCCAAATGAACTTTCAAGAAAAAGGTAGCTCATTTCACTCTCTTGGGGGATGTGTTGTATAGATGTGGTTATGATGGAGTCCTCCTTCATTGTTTCAAGCCTACAAATGCCCAAAGAGAAATATCTAAAGTTCATAATGGTACTTTTGGTGGCCAATTTATTGGAATGGACATCACAAAGTGTATGTTATACATGGGTTATTATTAGCCCAACATGGAACACGACTATTGTACTTATATCAAGAAATATCAACAATATCAGCAACATGCCAATTTAACTAATGTACCATCACAAGATTTACAACCTATTCAGAGTATTTGGCCCTTTTCATAATGAGGTTTGGAATTGATTGGTAAAATATCACCTCCTTCCTCAGGATAACACACATTCATCATCACTTCCACTAAATAATTCACAAAGTGGGTAAATGCAATTTCTCTAACCAGTACGATAGGACCTCAACTTATGGAGTTTATACTTCAACATATAATCTATGGCTTTGGTATCCCCTTGAAAATAATCTCTGACAATAACAAGTATTTCAAAAACAAGAATGTTTGAGCACTTTGCAAGAAATATAATATCTAACATAATTTTTTGACTCCTTATTACCCACAGACAAATGGACAAGTTGAGGCAACCAATAAGACCTTGATCACTATTTATATTTTTATATATGGAAGTGAAACCTCTCAACATCCTTGAATTTCTATTTTTATCTATGGAATATTCCATTAAGGCAACTCGCTCAAATAAGGATGAGGCTTGGCCCTCACATCAAAGACTTTTTAAGGTGATTTACAAATATTTGTTAGAAAAGTTTCCAAAAGGCAACATTGTTATACATGAGCAACAAGCAAATTACAAATAGACTACATAGGAGGATATGTCCACCCCATCCTCAAGTACTCATGGTTCCAAGAAAATAAAACTGAAAGGCAGCTCTCAGGATGTTGAGCAATTGGTAACAAAGAAGGTCAAGGTGGAGGATCGTCCCACCCCTTTGAGAAGCTCCTAGTGCCTAAAAGATAAATTCATTTAGAACCAAGGAAAAATTCATGATTCATTGAGGATCCTGTGGTCAAGTTACTTCAGGAGTACATCATAAAAACTACTACTGCCACCATATCTCAAATGGAGAGTGTAGTAAACATGATCATGGTGGCCATTACCCAGATGAAGTAGCACAAAAATGCTCTGCATTTGCTATTTTTTTGTAATAACTACTCTGAGGATCACCTTGAAAAGAATATCACAGGGGCTAGCACTAGTGGTAACATCAAGGAGGATGACGTGGTGGAAATTTCCAAGGAAGTCTTCAAGGAAATCCCCAAGGATGTCAAAAAGGATGACACCAAGGATTCTACAAATGTGTAATACCCTTGCAGATTATCATCTGCTTCTGGTTTTTGTCTAGTTGGAACGTTTTGGTTCTTGTTTTGTCCTTTTGGACTGTTTCTATTTTATTTGAAAGTCTTAGGCTTTGTTCAGATATTTTTAGGTGTTTTTTGGATGTTGCATCCTTTAATTCTGTTTTTGTACTAAGGTGTTAGGGTGCCTTTCAAATTCCCTCATCAATACAATTTTTTTAACTTACAAAAAAAATACCTTGATCCCTATTCTCAAGAAATTAATCAAAGAAAATCATCAAGATTGGCATACTCAGATCCCCTTAGCATTATGGGCTTATCAAACAAGTATTCACATGTCTATTAGGGCAACACCATTATCATTGGTCTATGGTACCGAATATCATACCTCTTGATCTCAAGATGCCCTCACTGTGTATTTCAATACAAGAATTCATAGATGATGATACTTCTAGACAAGCACATCTTGACCAACTCATGTTCCTTGATGAAAGGTGAATCGATGCCTTAGAACATTTATGAGTATATCTGGATCATCTAAATTGTGCGTACAACTCCAAAGTCCATCTACGTGAATTCCAAGTAGGATATCTTGTCCTTAAACAGAATCAACAAAACACCAATGCATTGCTACATCTCCATGACATATTTATGGCTTATTGGTTAGGTTCATATATTATCACACAAAAATTGGGTTAAGGAACTTATAGGTAGAAGAGCCTAAGGCACTAAACATCATCCAATTAAGAGCATTCTATGCTTAATGTGATTTATATATGTATATATACACATGGCTAATACACAAAAATATCATTCATATACATTGCATTTCACACATTCATTTTCCACAATCACATTCATCATGATGCATTTCATCCACCATAGTAGGAGTCATTCACTTAGTTTAGATGGTAATTGATGAAATAAGTCTTGTTACCTTAATCATGGGCATCCTATAATTCACATCCATCCATTTTTACCATTTCATAAGTCATATCACAAGTTACAACAAAATTTCCATCATCCCTAGGTGTTTTCAGTCACTTAGCCATGCCTAGTGTTTCAAGCAACCTCCAATACTTGTCGAGTTTTCTCTAGGACCAAGGCACATTTTCAATAAGGAAAATATTGAGTTCTTGAAGTTGACTCTAACATTATTGAACCAAACATATCTCACACATATTAAAAACATCTTGTGGCAAAGAGGGATAACACCATGTTTGGGTTGAACCTCAAAGCAAAAAAAAATCATCTTTGCTTGTCCCATTATGCACATAGTCCAAAATAAAAATAGTGGTCTTCACCACTATCAACACTTCTACATAAAATAATGAGTAGTAAGGATAGGGTAAAATTCTCATCACACCATGGTTGAGAATTCGATTCTCCAAAAATCTAACTCTTTTACAAATCACACACCATAAATCCTCAAGTAGTAAGTATAGTACTACATTTCCCTCCAGATGGTTAGGTTGTTTTATTCCCCAAATATTAGATATTATATCATTAGACTATGGGTCTAATATCCACTGGGGCTATAGATGCTTGACTAGAAGTGGAATATGCTCATGTGTAGCAATACATCTCTCTTGAAGAGACCTCTGATTGCACATAAGGACAAGATAGCTTCCTAGTCTCCTCCATGATAGGTTTCATCTCAATTTACTCAATATGGGTTAATGAACTCACTTGCACACACATTGGTTCTTAATTACCTTGAGTTATTACCATGTTCATGATTGGTAAACGAACATTCACTGTACACACATTTGATATTGGAGAAATTAGATAGATTTTAGTGAGTTTGTTCAACATCACTAGGATGTTTGAGTCTCTATAAAAAATTCTAAATCAACTATCCATAAACCAAAACAACATCCATGTCATTATCACATCATTACATGAGTCTTCCATTTAACATACCATCGTATTGGTGTACCTGATTAAGTGATAATGATAAATATGGTCAAGTAAAATCTAAACTACAAATGATCATTAGAGCGTTAGTTAATTTACATTCATAAAAATCATCATTACATTGTCATCCATCACATTATTTACACATGCATTCACATAAACAATCACAAAAGTTATTACACAAAACAAATCCATATATATCTATATAAATACATGTATAATTAATGCCCAAAGGCTATATACAATGGAGCACTAAAGCTCATATACATAAAATGCATTAAGGCACTAGCTAGCACCCATAGGCATACCCCTGTGACCCTGATGCAGCCCTAGACTGAGAGTCACTACACCTAAAGTCACTACACTTAATAAAAATTGCTAGGGAGGAATAAGGCCACACTAGCAGCCCAATATGGTGCTATATAAGAAAATCCTCTAACTTTTGGATATACCCCTCTAAGATCAAAGGCATAACACATCCTACCTCTAACAAGAATCTCTCTGTGCTAGCTCTACCTGGAGCCTCACTATCGCATCTAGGCACACCCCACAATTCCCACCCACTCTAGCTAATCCCAATAGTCCTTTTGTAGTGCCTTTTTGATCCTTGGTATGATGGGTAAGAATCGATGCCATGCCTCCAACATCCTCAACTACAACACAACACAACACAACAACAAATGCATGTTACCATCACATTCATTGCATAGTAAAAAAAAAACATATTATAAAATCCAAACAAGAGAGCTAAGGGTACTTACCTCCACTACCTACATCTGAATGCCTACTACCGCTTACACTCCCTCCATTGCCATTGCCTCACTCACTCAATATTCTTTAGACACTGCTTATCAAAATATTAAATGCAACAATGAATAAAATTTCATCCATGCAACCCTTTTATAGCTATTTTTTATGCACTCAAATACCCCAGGGTATCTACCTGGTGCGCTCAAATGCTTCCCTAAATCTGCCAAGTGACAGAAAATCTCTTGCTTCTATGCATGACGTGGATGTAGGTTGGTGTTTGGATCCAAAATGCTGCAAAAAGACTCAAAAGGCCTCAAAACGTAGCAAAAACCCACAAAATCACCTCAAAATTCATCCATAAATTCATTACATCATTCTAATATATTTTGTACTAACATGGATTGATTTGGGTGCTTCATTTTTGATTGCGATCAAAAGTCACGAAAACACCTAAATCACGTCAAAATGGTCCAAAATTTCAAAAAACTACCACATTCACCATTACAATCATTCATCATACCATTTCATCACATTTTGTGATAACATGGATTGATTTGGGTATCTAATTATGGTTGGTGACTAAAAGTCATGAAATTGCCTCAAATTGCTTCAAAATGTCCCAAAACAATTCCAAATTTCACAAAATCATCAAAATCATTCATAAATGTATTTCTATATTCATTAAAATTCACACATCTTTATTCAACATTAAGACATTCACTCATCAGTGCATTTCCACTCAACATTGTCAAATTCACTTACATTATCAAGCGAACCTCGTATCTAGTGGTTTACTCTATTCCCTTGGTGATTGTAGTGATTGATTATCCATGCAATTAGATAGGATGGGTAGATCACCATAAAGACACTCGCTCATATCATCATCCAACATCCTCTTGTTCAAAAACAAAATATTTTTGGTCCTTCATTTTTTGAGTGAGACTGTGCTTAGACTAATTTGCTCAAAAGTTGTCATTGATGCCCTTTTTTGTGGGGTAACAAACACGGATAACTTTCACTACATAATTTATTTTTTATTGCAATGATCACCAAGCATAAAAAACCACTAGGATGATTGGTTCCTTATTTTACATTTAGGAATTGCTATAGTCACTAACAGGCCCCTAGGATGATTTGTTCCTTTACTTTTTAATTTTTTTTTGCATTTTTATCATTTTGTATTTCAATGATGCCAAAAGGTATATTTTTCAATAGCATAGAATCACCCCAAAATTGGGGCAACCAAATTTGATTTCACTTTCCTACATTGGGATACACCATTCACATTCATTTACATCATTCATATCATCCACATGTCATTTTTTTTTATTTTTTATGTTAGGGTAAAAGCAGAATCAATGATTTCACCAGTCACATTCATTGCATCATTCAAATTCATTTACATCATTCATATTGTCCACATGTCAAAAATTTCTTTTTTTTTTGTTGGGGAAAAAGTAGAATCAATCATTGCACCATTCGCAATCATTTACATCATTCACATCATCCACAATTCTATTAATTGGATTGTGAGATTAATTTTTCACTCATTATCCAATTGAGGGGGTAAGCTACAATAACAATTTTTATCTTTAGGATCTTCTTGCACACCGAGGAAAGAAGCCACTTCACCAAACCATGTGTCTCTTGTTTTTGAACCACATTATGTTTCATGCAATGTGATACAAAAGGGGCATCCGTAGACACCAAATCCTAGCCATTCATTATTTATTTATATATATGTATATTTATTTATATATAAATATAAATATTATATATATATATATATATATATATATATATATATATATATATATATATATATATATATATATATATATATATATATATATATATAGATAAATCTTAGTCGCCCATCATGACTTAATCCTGGCCACTCATTTAACACAATCCATATCACTTATCAAATCATAATCACAACCCTTCATCATGTTTTAATATCAACCATCTATTGGTGTTGTCAAAATCCTAGCATGATCAAGGGAAAATCATAAAAGATGATTTATTTTTGTGAATCAAGGTCCAAAAATTAACATATTGAAAGATCAAAATATTTTTGAGAGGTCAAGATTTGAAAGCATTGATCATCCATAATTTCATAAACCCTAGAACTCTGCTAACACATTCCCTCCTTTCCACTTCCACATCCACCATATCCATCATCGAAACCTCTATGAACAAGATCAAATTTCGTAGAGCATCCCCCCACAACCCTTGAATGCTCCAAAGGATTCCTTGAATGTTGTAGAGCATTTTTGAAATATTGCAGGGCATCCACAACCATCCTCGAATGCTGTAGGATGTTCGCACTTCACAGGTTTAAATTTTTCAAATCCGTAGATGCTCGCAAGTGCTTGTGCATCACCAGATCGGGTTGTTAGGAGCGTAGATCTAGCCACTTGGTATATTTTGACAAGGTGTCAAGTTTCATTATTTTACTTATATTTTTTGTATTTCTGCACTTCATTTGGTAGGTATTTCAGCCAGGGTTAGTATTTTCTACTTTCATGTTTTAGTGGGCCTCACAATGTGGAGGCCCCATATGTCTTACTAATTTTATTTTGATCTATTTGTATGTAGGTTACAAGAGGTGTTTTTAGTGATGACTGTTGCAGCTTTGAGTGGCCCTACAAGGATACACAAGTCCACTCATACTTTTTTGGAGTGAAGATGATCCAAAGACACCAACATTCATTTGAACGAGGGTTTTAAATTCTTTATATTGTAATAACTATATCAAAGCAAGCACTGTATTGTAAACCCTAATTTGGGGTATATCTATGTATAAAGTGAATATCCAAGCTCCTTGAATTTATCATAAATAAGATCTTTCATTTTATGCATACATTGTTATCTACTTTGATTTACTGCTTTTATTGATGTTGGTCAATTTTGCTTTACAAAAATATGTTTTATTTTCAAGAAACAAAAGGAATTGCATTTAGTCCAAGGGGGGAGTATGTAACGAATCTCCCTGGTAGAACTTGATCTTGATACTTGATTTATGTATTGATGTGTGGATATCTAATGCATAATCTCATTTTATGTTATCAATATGTGCTGATAGTTGCACTTTATGCTTTGATTATACTAATTTTAAAATATGGTACTACTAATAAATTTTATGATTGCAGGACTAGGTAATCTCATGGGTGGATTGGTATGGGACACCAGAGTTGAGAGAAAAAGGAAAATTATGGATGAATTTTATCATCAACTCAAGGATAAAAGGATACCCTCATATAGATGCATATCATATATGTATGTTGATTTAAAATGCATCATCAACAAGGAGGTTGCTATTAAGTAAATAAGCCATCCTTAGTAGGTGGGTGATAATATTGTAGTTATCATAAATAACATAGTTTGTGCATATCACTGATTAGCATTTTGTATTTTTAAATCTACCTTCAGGATGCATTTTCACATGTGTTTTGGATGCATAGAAATTGTTTGGTAAATAAATTCTACCTAGATAGTATTAATAATAATGTTGGTATTAGTAATAATACCTACAATGTTAATGGTTAATATTAACAATCGATATTAATTAAACTAATTAGGTGAGTAATTAATTTAATTATTGTTCTAATGGAGGTAGCATTAGAAAAATATATTAAGTGAAGAGATTATTGATTTAAATATTTAAGCTAATTTTAAGATATCATAAGTAGAAGAATGAAAACATTACTTTCTTATATATATACATTGTTATATATAGAAGGATGATTTTGGTTTGAAAAAAAAGGTAATTGTTGATCATATAAATAATTTATAATAAGGTTATTATTATTCATTGTTGAGGGGTAATAATGAATAATACAAATTAAACTCCACTCCATGTGCTATTTTGAATATTTATGTATAAGAATTTATGTAAGTAAATGGGAGTATATTATGGAAATCAATATCTTCTCTATGGGAACTCATGGAGCCTTTGATAATTTTGGGTGCTCAAGAAGATGTTGGTAATGTTATGCATGATATTAATAGAAGAAGCAGGTAAGGAAGGTCGGGCTTTTATGTTTTCTCCAAAATAGCAATGGGGTGATTTTGGCAAGATGGAAGCCAACCAAAGAAAGGATCCAAAATAGGAGCAAGAGTATTTCCTGTAGCAACACTTAGTAGATGTATTTTCCTCCAAGGTTTTTCTTGGATAATTGATTGTTTAGATATATGCTTTTATACATGAAATGAGTATGTCAAGTGCCTTGTTTTTATACGAAGTATGGTTATTTTGTTGCTTAAGTTGATGATTATTGTGTTGTTTTTCTTTGGGTTTAAGAAGGCATAGTGGTTCTAAAGATGAGATTATATTGTGGAAGCTTTATTTTGATAACCATGTTATTCTACTTAAAGATATTATTTCTAAGTTGACTCGAGGTTTAATTAAACCTTTGTGTTGTTAAATTATGTTTAGGTGCCACTATTTTTTGGTTAATTTTAGAGGCCACAAACATCCTAGATCATCCCTAGTCATTTAATTTTACTCAGTGTGGCCGATAGCTAAGTTTGGTGTTTGGTTTTCAATTTGAGTTTTTAATGTTGCTTTGGCACGTTGTTTTTCTATGTTTGCTCTTCATTCTATGGATTACACCTAATTTCTATTAAATGCTAGTACTTTTTATTACTATTAGATTTTGAAGTTGAGATAGTATCTAATGGATGCTACTGAATGAAAAATGTGACTTTCTTTTATTTAAAGATAGTTGCTTCTTTAATATATATATTTATAAAGCCTATTTATTAATGATGTTGAAAGCTTTTTAATTATTACCTTATTAGTAATAATTAGTTAGTATGGTGTAGACAGTGGGGGATTATGTTAAATGTTGTTTGAAGAATAAATAGAACTATAGCTAATGGATTAGTATTTTGGATTGAGAAGTTATTTATTTGGAAGTTTAAAAAGCATGTTTTACAAATGGTTTCCTAAGGCTTGAGTAGACAAAGGAATCCATTATTGAGATAAGTATGGTATTATCTCCTCGTTTACATGGAAATGTTTTGCATAGATGCATGTTTGTATAATTGTATATTTTATTACTTAGTGCATGTTAGGCTTGCATAAGAAATTCATGAGCTGTCCCGAGCACTAAAATTCTATTTAAGTTCATGGGAAGAATATTTCAACTAGAGGACCTCTAAAGAAAACATGGATCTATGGACCATTGAGTTTATTTATGTAATAATGTTATTGAATAAGAGCTTGTGCTTGGAAAGTATTTGTACTAAAATTTTGAGAAAATAAAGGATGTTTTGTAAGACGTGATAAAACATGAAATATTGTATGTTGCTATTATTTTATGTAAGTTCTTGGAATATATGGATATGTGCAAAAATAATGATGGAATATAATTTCTAGATTATGGCTATATTTTTTTTAGATGGTGTTTCATTATTTCCATTATTAGTAAAGTAATTTCTAAATGGTTGTATTATGAATAAAAAAGTATTTGAATTTACTAGTTTAGAAATGTGCTATGTTGAATTTATAAATGTAATAACACTTTATTTCCATTGGAGATAGATGTTAATGTTTTGTTATATATGGCTCTTGGATTGTGGGGGGCTTGAGCAAGAATTTTAGATCCATATTAAAATCCTTGGGTCAATAAGATAACCCAATATTAGGAGGAGTTGCGCTGATGCAATAACTAGAGCATTATGAATCTTGGGAGGAGTTACAATGATGCAATAAAGAGGTATTTAAAAATATAGGAGGATTTGCGGTGATGTAATAACCAAATATTTGTGAATGATACACCTTAAATGGTGAGGCTCGGGTGTCCCAAAGTGGTGAGGTCTTTGGAATCATTCACAAGATAGTATAGTGGTGGCACCTTAAACGGTGAGGATCGGGTGACCATGCTCATTACCAGGTGAGTGGTAATGGCCTTAGTTAGCCCATGGAGTTGTGGTAACTAAGCACTAAGGCATTACACTTAAATAATCCTACATAGATAAACTTATGTAGGGTTAGATAAATAGAATTTCCCTTTAAATGTTATGGGCATTAAATGATAATCCCTACATCGTGGTCAAGTTATCCTATACTGATGAGGGTATAGGAAATTTGGGGGGACCACTATTGGCATCATTTATAAATAATGAGGTTTATAAAGGTGGACCTAAAAAATACAAGATGTTGGTCACTCCTATCCACTTGAGTGTCGTTTATAGTGACATTGAACTCAAAATGTGGTTATGCCTTATAATGCTAAAAAATGTTGGAACTTCTTGTGAGTTTTTCCTTGTAAAAAATAAAAATAATCTCTTCCTTGGATTGGTTTGGTGGATTGTTACACAAAGCTCCATGAAATTATATCTGATTATAAAAGGAAGAATTAGAAAAATGAATAAAGCTTGTATATAGATTTTGAGTAATTCATATTGTAAGTATTCTTCATGTATAGTACATGAATAATTTATCTATTTGAATTCACATTTGATATTATAAGTGAATGTTATTTCATCATTATATTGACCTAGATTTATATTTTATTGTCCATTTATATTATTCTAATATTTAGACCTTTAATATTGTGGCTTATTTATATTGAGGTTTGTGATATTCTATGGTAGTAAGGCTTAAAATCCAACACAATATTATTCTAATTCTTCTAGCAACTCCTCTTTCTTCTTATTTCACTCCAAAAATCTAGTTCCACTCTTTTTTATATTTTGCAATCTTCAATCTCTTCCCATTTTTCTTTAATCTTCTCTTCTTCTCCAATCAATCTTCTCTATATTCTTATTTTCTTCTTTTTCATTAATCTTCTCTTTCAATTTTTTCTTCTTTAGTAATATTCTCTTTCAATTTATTCTTCTTCACAATATCCTCTTCCACTCTCTTCTTCTCTACAATATCTTATGTAAAATTTCCTCAAATCAATGTTCCCCAATAATTCCTCAATATCAACAATATTCTCTTCTCTCTACTTGTATCGCTCCAAATTTTTCACATCCTTACCTTCAGGCTATTGGATCCGTGCTCGGAAGGAGGATGGGAAAAGGATGTCGCGGTACCTCGGACTGAGAGGACTTTGCGAAGGTCCCGCCTCTCAAGGGAGGTGTATTTTGATGATTTTTCGATGGATGGTGGGTTCACCAGGAAACATTTAAGGGCAGTTTCCACGCCTAGGTTTGGAATGTGTTTTAAAGTGTTCATTTTTAACTTTAAGCATTCATATCCTAGGTTTGGCCAAATGAATCTAGATTAATGAGTACAAAAAATAGATTTAAAGACATAAAATAGAGAATTTACAGAATATAAATGAAGAATACCTGATCCGGATGTCTGGTGATGATTCTGATGTTTGAAGCAGTCAGGATTGTCTAGAATTCGATAGAATCATCTGAGATCTAACAGAATCATCTGAGATCTGACATAATCGTCTGAGATCTGACAGAATCATTTGATATCTGATGAATTCGTTAGAGACCTGCAAGCAAAAAAACAAACACAAAATACAACGAATACTACTGTGCTAATAGAGGGAAACAACACCAAATGACTGTATGAATACTGAATAATAGTTATGAACAGAAATTCAAGCAAATTACGATATTCTAATGACAAATCATGATCTTAGTATGCAATCTAAGCTAAATGGGTGAACTCCAAATGCAAAATAACATAAACATTGAATAAACTATCTAATTTGTAGAATAAAACAACAGAGAAAAGGTTGAGAAATGCAAACTTCAAGCACTGATTGCCTCAATATGGACTGCAGTCGAGATCGTCTCGCATCAGTATGAAATCGCCTCGAATTCGACAGGTTCACCTTCAATATGAACAGATTCGTCGACGACGATGTGTGCTGGCTTCGACTGAAAAATAGTGATGTACCTGCAACAAAATTGGTATGGGACCAGTGCAAATGAAAAATTGGGATGGTTCAACGTAGATGGAGTTAATTGCAGATAATTTCAGCCAAGGGGGGTGTTAAGGGAATAACTTAGGATTAAATAGGCTTAGGGGAGTAGTTAGGAGGTTGGAGATCATCCCAATTTGGGAGATCTCCAATGGGGGAGGGTCTCTAATGGCGTAGACACGCTTCTGCCCGGATTGGAGACCCGTTGGAACAGAAGCTAATTTTGCAAAATTAGTTTTGCGACAAGATCATCTGGACGTCCTATCCCAGACGAAATTGTTAGATCTGGGGCGATATCGTCTGATCGACGACGATATCATCAAACGGTCAAAACAACCTCTAAAAATGGCATGGAAAAGGGGGAAACGGATTACCCGACGATTAACGGGCGATTTGGGAGGTTAAATTTGAATTTAAATTATTTACTAAGGTGAATGTAATTATGACAATTTTACTACACCAATTTTAGGGTGCTACATTTTGCCCCCTCTTTAGCGAATTTTCCGAAGAAAATGCATTAAATATGAGTTCTTCTCGATCTACGAGAAAGCAAAAATTATTCCCATTTTTAGGCGACGATTCTTGTCGAATCGTACGACAGCTTACTATGGTGCCCCCTCCGTGGTTTTACCCAAATCGAACGTTTGAGGTAAAAACACGGAAAAGCAAAAAAATATTTTTGAATAAAATTAAAAAAAAATAGGGTAAAACCCTAATTCATTTTTACTGTTCATTTTTTGGTTTTTAGAGCTCTGAAGCAAAAATTGTGGAGACGATGCACAGATCGACAGAGGTCCGACGCGGTCTACGGGTAAGAGTCTAGACTTAACTAGGATGCTTTAATTTGAATTTACATGCCTTGTAGGTAAATTTTAGATGATTTTTGAGCATCACGGCCGTTTTTGGGCCGTCGACGTCGTCGGGACGAAATCGTCCCGATTTCTATGAAATCGTCTCAATTTTGGCAATTTCATGAAAGGGGGACGATTTTGTCAAATTAAAGATGATTTAGGCTTGTGAAATCGGAGACGATTATGCTCAAATTTGGGACGATATCGTCCAATAGTGGGCGATATCATCAATTGCATAAAATTGATTTTTAACTTGCATTATTAATTACTTGAATTGTTTATTAATGATTGTTTATTATTTTGTTGTTTATGTTTGCAGAGAGGATTACTAAAGAGCAGGGAATGGAAGTATGGAGGGTTGAGAGATGACTTGGCTGCTCTCACACAAGTAGAGCGAGATTAGTTGGCACAGGACGGCTTGCAGCATGTGGCAGAGATGCCATAGGTATCTATAGATATGGGGCTACTGACAACCCTAGCAGAGAGATGGTATTCGGGGTCCTCATGTTTTTGGTTACCTACATGGGAGATGACTCCCACACTAGAGGATGTATGGAGGATTCTAAGAATTCCCATACAAGGATGGATGATTACTTCTACGACCAATTAGGGCCATGCTATGGGACAACTATGCGGTGACCCGAGCTTTGCCCTGGAGAAGGGCGAAGTTAATATCAAGGCACTGCGCCAGATGCCTGGGACATCTAGGCTCACACGAGTACTAGCTGGAGTGGTTGGTGGACTTCTACTGTGCCACCAGAGTGGGTGCAGGATGCCGTGGATGCTCGTAGATGTGATCTGTGATATGCGGGACCACGGCTATAGGTTCTCTTGGGGCAGTTTTGTTTTATGTCGATTGTACAGGATCCTATATTGGGTCGTGTACAAGGGCGGCCGATGTCTGGTCATGACATCGCTCTTACAGGTTTGGTGCTGAGAGCACATTGCAGTGCGGAGGCCGATAGGGCTTCCTCTGATAGGGGTTGACGGGGAGAGGCCCCGAGTCTTCTACTGGTGGCTTCGGAGAGGGTCACAGCGATGGATCGACCTCCCTATGTCTCGGAGACTATTGGATTACCTAGTCCCATACCAGATCACCTGGAGACCATGGAGGGAGCATCTAGGGTGGGTCGAGGATGGACAGGAGTTGGCTCGTATCAGGCGAGTCTGATGGCTATGGATGGAGAGGGGAGAGGTGGAGCTCCACCGCTATGACCGAGTTTTGAGGCAGTTTGGTCTACAGCAGGGGATCCCATCTCTGAGGGATTACGAGTTTTCTTGGACTATCTGGGATAACACTATAGTTAGCGGGGCTCCCGACATGCAGTGGTTTTGGAGCCAGGATGCAGATGATACCCCCATCCAGCCAGTGGATGGTGACGATGTAGGGGTAGCCGATGGCTATGATGCCTGGTACGCAGGCATCTGCCCTCCTCGGATGACAAGGGCGTAGGGTCCGATTCATGCGGTTGTGCATCGTTTAGGGAGGTGGCACCAGGAGACTGTGGAGGCAGCCCAGGGTCACGACGGGAGAGAGCTGAGGAGGCCATAAGCACAGGAGAGGCCATGGCAGAGGGAGAGGAGGGAGGCGAGACCCCCATCTCCATAGAGGCCACCATCGCCCGATAAGGGCAAGGGTGTCGACACAGGAGAGAGTAGCAAGATGGCTACTCTCCAAGCGGAGAGAGATCATCTCCAGGCCCAGGTGTAGACTCTACAGGATGAGGCTACATGCCATCGAGCTGAGGTGGCACAGCTACGAGATGAGATTGCATGCCTCAGGGCACAGGGCAGAGGGGTGAGCTCTGGAGAGCTGACATAGGCTATCACCTAGCTTACATTCTATCAAACATTGTACTATTAGCTGGTGCCAAAGGCAGATAGGCTACCCCTGCCAGCCAACATCGTAGATCCGATCAAGATCGGGTTGTCGAGGACCACGTCCCGATCGAGGACTAGGACTACACAGACGACGATGGGGCCACCTCGTCCACCTCAGGGTGGGGGAGGAGATGAGGTAGAGAGCTCGAGGGGATCTCGAGGCTAGAGGGCTGCACTGACATTGTACAGACTGACATTGTTTTATTATTATTTTTATAGAGGATTGAGTATGTCGAAGTACAGATTGTGGCATACCAATCCAGTTTTGATGATGTATATATGTTGTTGATATATATATGAGATGATATAGTTTTGATCATATGACTTGTATTATGTGGTGCTTATGATGCTTTTATGTTTGATTGATTGTTTTGATAATTGGATTGATGATTCATGAAATTATGTCGTTTTGAAATTTATAACTTTGATGTCATGCTATAATATTTTAAATGAAATAATCTGATGTAACAAATTGATTGGTTGTAATATGATGTAAAAATTAAAAGAGACTTCTAACAATAATTTCAAAGGACATTGTCGCTATTATAGACCATTTCATGGAGTCGCTGCTCACTCGGCCGTCAAGCTAATCCCATTTATAGAAATATTGTTAAAAGTAAAAGAGTGCTTAAGAAATTGTCTTAAGACTTTGGTGCAATGATGAAAATGATGGTTTGTTTTCAGATTTCCATAAAAAATATTGTGCATGAAATAATGTTTAAAATGATTTTTGCTAGGCATAAATTCCTAAGTGTGATAAATTTTTTGGATAATTCCTTAGGAATTATACCATCATTGCAAAATTGAAGGTTGACATAATGACATGAAATAATGAAAATGGGTTTGCTTTTTAAAAGCATAATTTGTGTAACATAATGAATTAAGTCATATGGTTTTCATGATTTTTAATAAATGGGGAATAAAAATTGTTACAATGGTTTGCGCTAGGCATAGAATATGTAGGTATAGACTTATACCATCATCGCAAAAATAAAAAAGAGATAGTTTTATTGCATGATTGATTTTACATTAACATAAAATATGAAGATGAGGACTTGCGCTAGGCATAAAATTCCAATTTTGGTTTTGAAACTATACCATCGTCGCTAAAGTCAACCAGATATATATGTATATGTTTTGATTGTATAGTTTTGAAAGAAATTTTTGATTTTTCTATTACATAGTTGTCTTTGTGGTAGACAACTGTACTTGATTTATTCCAAACAAGTTGCAAAATAATATTTCAAAGGATTTTGAAGACAAAAGTTAGATTTATAAGGAATCCCATGTGCATATGTGAATTCATTTCCGATCTTGACTTATCATAATGATACATAGAATCTCTCAAATACAAATGTGTGTGCAATTGCATTGTTCATTGACCAGTTTTGAGCAAGATAATATGATACAAGTGATTTGAAGAAACCAAATAAGTGTTCATTAACCATGATGTAGATGCATATAACCATACTAGGCTACTATGTAGGTCAGATTATCAAGAGCTAGCTAATCCATAAGCAGACATAGGTCTGTACAAAAGAAGGTTGCTAATGTGACAAACATATCACCACGCTAGGAGTTACCCAAGGCCAAGCAGGTTGGGCACAAACCACCTGTTATGAGGCTTACCTCACAGTTTTCAAATAATTGAGAATTCTAGGGATTCAAGCTCATCAACCCTTCTTTTCTTTTTAAAGGGTTGGGAAAGGGATTTTATTGCTTTCTTGCTTTCTTTTGAACTTTGATTATTTTTATTTTTATATTTCTTTTGCTTGATAATGCTTGGAACATTGCTAAAATGATATAAAAGAACATTTTTCTTTTCTCTTTTTCTTGAAGTTTTTTTTTCTTTTTCTTTGCTAGGGATACTTGCTCGGATTAGCTGTAGAGCAAGGGATTTTTATTCTGGGTAGGGGTGAGCTTGTCCTTTTGCCAATTCTCAAAGATTCTAGACCATGTGCATGATAGGATAGCAGGGGAAACTTTTTGCTCAAGAAATCACTTCTACTATGTAGCAAAACATGGAAATTACAAATATAATCATTTTATTGTGAAAATATGTGCTTGGTTTAAGTAAATAACAAGATCAATTCTCTATGCTCAAACTTTATTTAATTGAATTTTGTGGACTTTGATATAAGAGAGATTAGTAATCATGCCAGATAAAATCAAGATATTTATTTTTGTGAGTGTGCAAGTGAGGGATTCAAATAAATGCTAATTTATCCCAAAATAATTTGAAACATATAACTGCAATGATTGTAAGAAATATATATAAATAATTTTTTGAGAAGTTTTGAGAATGTTGACTCTCTCTTTCTTCTTTATTTTGTTTTGGTTTCGAAAGAGTCAAGCATATAGCTATTTTTATATTTTTATCATTATTTTGATTTTTGGTTTGATTTTTGTTTTTGAGCAAAAAAATTTAACAAGTGTCAGCAATAAATAGTTTTAAAGAGTTTGGTGATTATGAATGTTTTTGATGTTTTTGGATTTTTATAAATTTGAAAGAAATATAAGATAAAAATTTTGAAATATTATAAACAATTATATACAAGGATGAAGTGACCAAATTTATGCATAGTAACATTTAAGATGCAAAATATTCATGGGTTCTTTAAGTTCTTTACCATCTAAGGTAGATAATTTGTATGCTTCTGATTCAAATTTGGCAGTAATAATGTATGGTCCAAGCCAGTTGGGCTCAAATTTACCTTTAAGGTCCTTAGTTGCATTTGTATTTTTCTAATTTTCTTTTAAAACAAGATCACCGATCTCAAAGGATCTGTGACGAACTTTCTTAGCATATGATCTTTTAAGCTTGTTTTGGTAAGCATGGAGATGCTCCAAAGCATTGATGCATTTTTCATCTAGGAGTTCCAGCTGACTGAGTCTGCCAGCTCGATATTCATCTCCTACTTTAGTATATTGAAGTAGCAGAGCCAAATAAGGAACTTCCAATTCAAATGGAAAAATTGCTTCAGCACCATAAACCAAAACAAATGGTGAAGTTCCCGTGGGAGTTCAAACACTAGTTCGATAGGCCCACAAGGCTGGATATAATTGAATGTGCTAGTCATGGCCAGTTTTATTGACTAATATTTTGAGAATTTTGATTAAGATTTTGTTAGATGCTTCTGCTTGACCATTACCCCGAGGATAATAGGGAGTGGACCAGCGATGTTGAATCTTATATTTTTGGCATAATTTTTTAACATCTTTATTTTTGAAACAAGTTCCATTGTCGGAGATGAGATTTGCAGGAATTCCGAACTTGTAAATGATTTGATTAAAAATAAATTTAGAGACTTGTGTGCCGGTGCGAGGAAGCTAAAGGCATAGCTTCGACCCACTTTGTGAAATACTCAGTGGCGGTTATGATGAACTTGTGTCCATCAGATGACACAGGATTGATTTTGCCAATAATATCCAAGCCCCATTTAGAAAAGGGCCAAGGAGATGAAATAGCCTGCAGCTCTTGTGCAGGCGCATGGACAAGGTCAGCATGTTTTTGGCACTTGTCGCAATGGCGCACATACTCATGTGCATCTGTTTCCATGGTAGGCCAAAAGTATCCTATCCGAAGGAGCTTTTTAGCAATGACGCTACCACTAAAGTGTCCTCCAAAAGATCCATCGTGGGCTTCACTCAAGGCTGATTTAGACTCTTCTAAGTTTAAACATCTTAATAGGATACCTTCAAAATATCTCCTATATAAAGTATTGCCAATTATTACAAATCGACTTGCTCGTCGACGTAATAACCGACGTTGGTTTCTATTAGAATTGGCAAGGAAAGTCCCATTTTGGAGAAAATCAAATATGTCCGTATACCAAGGTTCAAGAGTAGTTTCATTGATTAGAAACACATCCAAAGGCTCTAAGAATGACTTATTTGAAGCGGGTTCCTAGAGTCGATGAATAATGATAGTGGCATATTCGTCATCTAACTCCAAGGGCAGGAGAGATGCAGCCGCGGCCATAGCATCAGCTGCATGGTTGCTAGTTCAAGGAATAGCTTCCAGGGTAACTTGATCAAATAAAGACATTAATTGTAAGACATAGGCCTTATATGGGCACAGTTTATCATCTCTGGTCTGATAAAATTCATTAATTTGGTTTATAACCAGTTGGGAATCACCAAAAACTAAAAGGTATTTAATTTTTAGTGCTAGGGCAGCTCGTAATCCAAGGATTAGAGCTTCATACTCAGGCACTAGCCCCACTCATGCATCGGGCTCCATCAAAGTATAAGGACCATCGTTCAATATGGTTTGCCTCTAATTGAAGGCATTTATCTGGAAACTCGATGATGAGAGGATGGGTAGACGCTAAGGGTGCAACAACTAATTGATCTGCTATGATTTGACCCTTAATAGACTTTTGTCCTATAAATGTGAGATCAAACTCGCTTAGAGCAAGAACCCACTTGGATGTGCGACCCGATAAATAAGGTCGAATCATGAGATACCTTAAGGGATCGTACTTTGCAATGACATAAGTTTTTTGACTAAGCATATAATGTCGTAATTTTTGCATAGCAAACACGACTGCTAGACATAGCTTTTCCAATGCTATGTAGCGGGTTTCATAACTGATGAAGGTTCAACTAATATAATAATTAGCACGTTCTCGCTTTTCATCATCAAGTTGGGCTAACATAGCCCCTCAGGCAGAATCTGAAGCGGAAATATATAGGAGAAATGGGCGATCAGATTTAGGTGGTGAAAGCACAGGTGGATTAAGGAGGTATTGTTTGAGAAGTTCAAAAGCTTCTCTACATTCTGTGTCCCAATTAAAAGGGACATCCTTCTTAAGGAGTTTAAGAAAGGGACCAGTTTTTTCCGCCAGCTTATCGATGAAGGGACGGATGGCTTGAAGTTTACCTTGTAAACTTCGTAACTCAGATATATTAGTAGGTGCGGACATATCAGTGATGGCCGCAATCTTGAGAGGGTCGATTTCAATACCACGTAAAGAAACTAAAACTCCTAATAGTTTGCCGGATTTAACTCCGAATATGCATTTTACTGGATTTAATTGAATGAGATATTCTTGTAATCGATTAAAGACTTTTCTTAAATCATCTAAATGATTATTTTCAATAATAAAGCGAGCTATAATATCAACCACATAATCATGTAGGATATCATGCATCATATCATGAAAAATATAGGTCATAGCTCATTGATAAGTTGCACCAGCGTTCTTTAAGCCAAATGGCATCACTTTCCAGCAAAAGGTACCCCAGGGGGTAATAAAGGCTGTTTTAGCCTGGTCTTCAGGGGCTATCCGAATTTGATTATAACCGGAGAATCCATCCATTAAGGACATCATCCCACTCCCGACAATAAAGTCAATGATTTGATCCATGTTTGGAAGAGGAAAGTCATCTTTAGGGCATGCAACATTAATATCTCTAAAATCTGTGCAAACCCTAACTTTGGTAGCTTCTTTCTTGGTGACTGGAACTACGTTTGAGATCCATTCAGCATAATCAATAGCTTGTATAAAGATAACATTCATGAGTTTTTCTAACTCCCCTTTGACTAGCAGAGCCACTTTGGGATGCATTTTTCTAAGTTTTTGTTTAACGAGTTTAGCATCCGGATGGACCACTAGATGATGCATGACTACAGAAGGGTCTAGACCTGGCATATATTCATATGTCCAAGTGAAGACATCTTCATACTCTTTAAGGAATGCAATGTATTGTTCTTGTTTTTCTTGACTTAATTCTGATCCAATATTGATTATGTGAGGATTATCCTCAGTTCCAATATTAATTTTAATGATGTTTTCTACCTCCATGTGTAGATATCTTTCAAAATTAGGTGGGGCAGGTGAAACGCCCAATTCTTGTAATTATTGTAAGGTTAATTTGGATAATTCATCTTGAGGATTAGCGGTCTCAAGTTGGGCTATAGTTGGTATAGAACCATCAAAATAAAATCCATTGTGTAACATCTCTTCAACAGAGACATCATGGAAGATATCTCCTTCCAAATCTTCATCGGGGTCAGCAATCATTTCGGGGTAAGCTATGGATAGCATGTTGCATGAAAACGACTGATTTTTAAGAGGCAAATCAACATGCCTATCCAAATAATCTTGATAAGGGTTGACTCTTATTAGGAAATAGGCCTACACCACAGCGGGCAAGCCACAGTTCTACCTCGAAAGGTTCTTTCATGCCATTTTGGGAAGGTCCCAAGCCTTTCCCTTTATATCCGATTTTAAGCATCATGGGTTTAGCTTTAATATAATCATTGGTAAAATAACACCGAGCATATCCTTCATGATGAGTTTTGATATTTTGAGGGATTCTTCCCCAGTCATATCCTTTATAAATGAAGGCACAACTCCCGACTTGGTAAGTACTTCCCATAGGTTGTGGGAGGCCCAAAGTACGAGGAGATGGCGACAAGTTATTTAAAAGGTTTGAATCTTGCATGAAAGCATTTGTTTTTTCTGATATTAAGGTTGTGGATAAATCTGGTAAAAGTTCATCAGAAAGGGCATAAGATGTAGAAGGCTTATTACCTATGTCTTGAGATGTGGAAGGTATGATAGTTGTTTCTAGAAGATTTGAATTTATAGGGGTAGAACTTGAAGGATTGGTTGTAGATTTAAGATCTTTTTGAGGTTCTAGAGTAATTTGTTTAGAGGGTTGTTGATCTATATGGGAGGATGAAATTAATGGAGGGGAAATAGGTGAAGTTATGGGTGTATGTTTCACAGTTTTAGATGAAAAATAAGAACTAGGATGTGTGGATGACAAAGCAGGGCAAAATTGCACTCCAACGGGTTCTACCAAAGCACACATATCAAAAGGTCTAGGGTCACCATGGATAGTGACCAACTGATTTTTAAACTCAAATTTAACACATTGGTGTAAAGTTGATGGGACCACTCGCATGGCGTTGATCCAAGGGTGACCCAAAAGTATATTGTACGATGCTAGGCAATGTACAATAAACACGGTTGTTTCTAGGGTTCTAAGAACAACTTGCAATGGGAGGGTAATAACTCCACACGTTTCTTGTGTTTCGTCATTAAAAGCTTTGATAATCATATCAGTTTTCTTCATTTCATCACTTCTAAAGCCAAATCGTTGGTAGAATTCAAAGGTGCAAATGTTTAGAGGTGAGCCATTATCAATCAAAACTCTTTTGACAGCTACATCTCCAATTAGAGCAGTAATGTATAAGGGATTGTCCTTATGTAAACTATGTTGTGGGATATCTTTATCTTGGAAGTCAATACAATCAATCTCTCGAGTGATGATAGTATTGGCCATAGCTTCAGGTTGAATGTTTTGAGGTACCATAATTTGGCTCAATGTAAGCATCAACTCATCCCTATGGGTGGGAGAGGATCTTAATAAATCCAAAAGGGAAATTCTGGCCGTAGTATTGGACAATTGCTCATTAATATTGTAAGGGGGTTTAGGTTGAATAGTAGGAGCATGATTCCATTTATTGGGGTTTTTCAAAACAAATGGAGCTGATCCATCGTTCTGGTTTGGTTCTTGTTGAGAATTTTGAGCTTGTTGTCGAGTAACGACTCCAATGGTACCTACAATGTTATATTGGAGATGCTGAACTGGTCTCGGTTGGGCATTAATGGCTTGTTCATTAGAAAGGAATATATTAGAAGAAGGTCGAGTAGTGACTCGTCTAGGAAATGGTTCTTCTGGAACCATAGCATCTGTGACGGGTTGAATAGGATCCGATTCATTTTTAGAACTATTCGATTGGTTTGAAGTAATGTCTAGTTCACTTTCACTATCCGATTCTATATCACTAGAATCAAAAGTTTGAAAATTATGTAAGGGCTTGGTCGTAACCAGGGATAAGGTCATGTCAAATATTTGAGGATCCTGAATAGGTAATTGTCCGCTAATGGTTCCTACATATCGGGTAGGAGGGGGAACATTATGATGTTCAATTTGATTGGCTACCTCTTTACCATGTCTTGGTAAAGGGTGTTGAAATATGTCTAAAGTTTGATTGGCATTTTGATTTTGATTTTGAGGAATGGTCTTTTGAGTATTATTAGGAGGGTTTTATTTAGGTTGGAAGGCTTGCACTTCCATTTCATTATTGTTAATCAAATATTGTATTTTATGTTTCAACCTTTTACAAGCATTGGTAGAATGTCCTGGTCCTCTATGGAAATCACAGTGTAAGTCAGCTCTATATCCGGGTATAGTTGGATCAGGTTCCTGGATAGCTGGTAATTGGATCAAACCTCTTTCAAGTAATTGAGGTAAAATAGTTGATAAGGGTTGGTTTAATCTAGTGAATTCTTGAGGAGGTTTATCAGGAGGTTTCAATATGAATTTTTCTAGTCTTTGTTGCATTGATATTCGCAACATTCCTGCTGTCAGTGACTCCGTCACCAACAACTTGTTTGTTTTTATATTGATTTTTGGATGTTTTCTCATCATCCTTATTCCTAAGTTGGCCTCTCCTAATGAGGGCATCTTCTACTCTTCGAGCTAAATCTATAGCTTGATCAAAGGTAGTTAAAGTAGCAGTTGATAGCTCATAAGATATTTGTTCTTGTAAATTATTGATGAAAATGTCCAACATTTCCCTATAAGGCAGCACAAAGTGTAGTTTTCCTGTCAATTGCCTCCATCTAGCTAAGAAATCAGCAAAGCATTCATCCTTGTCTTGTTTTAAATTTTATAGGTCTTTAATAGTTACATGCCTCTCGATGTAGGCACTAAATTGATGGACAAATGATTCCGTTGTTTCTTCGAAATTTCTCAAAGAATGAGTGGGCAATTGATAATACCACTCTAATTCCATTCCACCTAAACTTTTCAGGAACATTTTTAGTAATAGCAAGTCATCATGCGATATATCATGACATGCTATCCTAAACATGCGAAGATGCTCTATGGGATCTTCGGTTCCTTTATATATAGGTAGGATGGGCATGGGAAAATGCTTAGGGTATGGTTGAGCTACAACTATGGGATCCAAAGGTTGAATACAGATCTCTTGATAATTATACGAGGGATGGTAGGGATCTATCTGGTCCATATGTGAAGCTAACTGTTTCACCATGGCTTCCAGATTACTAGTTTGCCCCCCATATTGGTTTGGTAGGGCATTGACATGGGTTTTATGGGCATATGATTGGGGAACATGTATATTAGATGCCATGTTACTATTGTGTAAAGTATTGGTAGGAAAAGTATTATGAAGGAATTTTGAAGTTGTATTATGTTGTATTCCAGATTGTTGAAAATTTGTATTTGGCTTCGTTTTAGGTTTTTGTTTACTTGAAGCATATTGCTCAATAGTTTGGCAGAATAAAGTAGTGAAGGAAGGTTTCTTTTGTGTGGGAGTGATTTTAGGTTGAATAACAGGTTCCTTAGGAGGTTGGGTAACCCGTTGTTTTGACATGTTTTGAGCCATAGTGACCATATCCATATTGGATGGCCCAACCTTGTCACTTTCTTGATCGATGAAAGACAAGGGATTAGTGCGCATATTACACATATATTCCATGGCTGCTTGAGTGTTACTAACTTGCCCTTTATCAATACGAATTGCCACATTAAGGTCATCAATGTTATCAATGAGAAATTTCTAAAAATGCTCTGCATTGTCAAAAGCAATAGTTCCATTTGGAGCTACTCTAGGGGATGAGGATCCATCCTCTTTAACACTCCCTTCTTGCTCCTTATATTCACCTAAGTCTTCTTCTGATTGACCTAGAGTTTATCCTTTCGGATTTGGATCTCCAAGAAGGACATTTGGGTTTCCAGTTGTGTCTTGTAACCAGTCTTCTTCTTCTCCTAAAGTTTCTTTACCATTCCTAAGTTTAGGCATGGTGCTTTAATTTTGATTTCAGCAAATATATATATATATATATATATATATATATATATATATATATATATATATATATATATATATATATATATATATATATATATGCAACAAATTAAGAGGTATATGTTTACTATATACCTACTACAATATTTGAAATGAAATTTTTAAGTTTTTGCTAAGTTTTTGATTTTTTTGTTTTTTTTTTAGTTTTTGAAATAATATAATAAAGACAACAAATAACACAATAAATGCAAGAAATAATACTGAAGTAATAATCTAGTTTTCTATAAACAATTTATGAATATCATTAATAGGTTTGAGTTGTTCCGGAGTCATGAAGTGTTCTTCTTCAAATTGAAAGTTTTCTCTTAAAAATTTGATGAAAAGAGCTATAGTGATATTATCTGTCTCAGATGCTGGTTGATAAAAGTAAAGCTTGTGGCAATACTCTCGATATAACACAGCTCGCAGAACTCTATTCCATCTTTCCCTATCTGTAAGAACAACCTCTTGGTCTTCTACACAACCTAGGAACTGGTGCACAATGGCTACGTTCTCGAGGTATTCCTCGAAGGTGAATAGTTTTGAAGATACTAGAGCTCTCTTATAGGCTAACCATCTATGGCAGGGTCTCTGAAGTTCATGATAAAAAACTAATTGATGAGGATCCAGGATTCTATCTAGGACTAGTCTCTTGATTTTCTTAAGTTGTGTGGACCTAGATGAGATGAGACTAAGTCTTCTGTCAAGTTCGTTCCACAGGAATTGATTCCTACTTGTTTCAGGCACACTAAGGACATAATTGACTTCTATGGCTGCCAATTGGTTTTCTACGTTTATAGTAACTGCTAACCTTTTCTTAGGAGCTACCATCTAAACATGATTTCAAGCTTAAAGGATTTAAAATGCTCCTATGTTTTAGTTGTTCTATATATATATATATTGTTTGTTTTTGTTTTTGTTTTCAAAAGGTTATGATGCATTCACGTCGGGTTCACCAAAATGTATCGCCCCAAATTTTTTGCATACTTACCTTCAGGCTATTGGATCCGTGCCCGAAAGGAGGATGGGAAAAGGATGTCGCGGTACCTCGGACTGAGAGGACTTTGCGAAGGTCCCACCTCTCAAGGGAGGTGTATTTTGATGATTTTTCGATGGATGGTGGGTTCACCAGGAAACATTTAAGGGCAGTTTCCACGCCTAGGTTTGGAATGTGTTTTAAAGTGTTTGTTTTTAACTTTAAGCATTCATATCCTAGGTTTGGCCAAATGAATCTAGATTAATCTACATGAAAATGCAAATTCAATGAGTACAGAAAACAGATTTAAAGACATAAAACAGAGAATTTATAGAATATAAATGAAGAATACCTGATCCAGATGTCTGGTGATGATTCTGATGTTTGAAGCAGTCAGGATCGTCTGGAATTCGATAGAATTGTTCGAGATTTGACAGAATCATCTGAGATTTGACATAATCATCTGAGATCTGACAGAATCATCTGAGATCTGACAAATTCGTCAGACGAATTTGTCAGAGACCTGTAAGCAAAAAAATAGACACAAAATACAATGAATACTACTATGCTAACAGAGGGAAACAACACCAAATGAATGTATGAATATTGAATAATAGTTATGAATAGAAATTCAAGCAAATTACGATATTCTAATGACAAATCATGATATTAGTATGCAATCTAAGCTAAATGGGTGAACTCCAAATGCAAAATAACATAAAAACTGAATAAACTATCTAATTTGTAGAATAAAACAGTAGAGAAAAGGTTGAGAAATGCAAACTTCAGGCACTGATTGCCTCAATATGGACTGCAATCGAGATCGTCTCGCATCGCACGAAATCACCTCGGATTCGACGAGTTCACCTCCGATCTCGAACGAGTTCGATCGGCGACGATGTGTGCTAGCTCCGACTGAAAAAAAGTGATGTACCTGCAACAAAATTGGTATGGGACCAGTGCAAATGAAAAATTGGGATGGTTCAGCATAGATGGAGTTAATTGCAGATAATTTCAGCCAGGGAAGGTGCTAAGGGAATAGCTTAGGATTAAATAGGCTTAGGGGAGTAGTTAGGAGGTTGGAGATCATCCCAATTTGGGAGATCTCCAATGGGGGAGGGTCTCTAACGGTGTAGACATGCTTCTACCTAGATTGGAGACCCGTTGGAACAAAAGCTAATTTTGCAAAATCAATTTTGTGACAAGATCGTCTGGACGTCCTAGCCCAGATGAAATCGTTAGATCTGGGGTGATATCGTCTGATCGACGACGATATCGTCAAACGATCAAAACAACCTCTAAAAATGGCACGAAAAAGGGGGAAACGGATTACCCGACGATTAACGGGTGGTTTGGGAGGTTAAATTTGAATTTAAATTATTTACTAAGGTGAATGTAATTATCACAATTTTACTGCGCCAATTTTAGGGTGCTACACTACTCAATGTGGCTCTTTGAACCAATAAGGCTTTGATACTACTTTTGGTAATTTTTTGAAGTTATCTCATAGGTAAACTTCTCTAACATCAAATATCAATCACATAAAATATTTTCACAAATAACACACGTATTACTCAAGAAGAAACTTCACTATTACATTCATAAATCTCGTTTTGTTACATATATTTAGATTACATTGCATGGAGCTTTATCTCAAATATATGATAGACTATTAAATATTTCTGACTATTGTTCTCCTCAAACTTCCAAGAGATGCAACCTTTCACATGCCTCACATTAGGACAAAGCTATCATGATTACATAACCTTTCACTTTACATCTTGACACATCTTTATGACTCTTCACTTTCATACTTGATACCTATCATCTATGACTCTTCAATTTCACGCTTGACACCTATCACCTATGGATCTTCACTTGCATACTTGACACCTTGCACACTCACAATTTATAACACATAATACTCTCCACACTTTGACACATACATTAGATAAATATAAAACACACTCCCTAAACTAATATTTACAATAGTACCCATGGTACTTCAATATACCAAATAATGTAATATCTCTAATAATTAATTAAATATGAAGGATGAAATATTTCACTATTTCAAGAGTTCAAAGGTCATGTGGAAACATTTATTGGTCATCATATCAAAATCCTCCATTTAGATCAATGGGGAGTACACCAATAATGAGTTTTATGATTTTCTAAATCAAAATTACATTCAATAATAATTAATTTTCTATATGCCGTAATAATAGTGTTATATAGAGGTATCATTGTACTATTTAGGATATGGTGCAAATCATGTTGAGTGATGACAAATTGGAGCTAGAAATTTTAGTATAATTTATTTGTACTATGATTTATTTGTTGAACCATGAACCCACAGTTGAATTAAATGGTACAATACATAAGGAGGTATAGATAAGTTGTTAGCTTTTGAAGCTATAAGCTTAAAGGAAATACATCCACAAGTAATGGAATAAGCAAGCTAAGATCTAACTATGATAATTGAGGACTAGTAAGCAAAAATATAACATAAGAATCTTATGAAATAACTCAAGTAATAGCCATTAAAGAAATATCATAAAAATATACAATGCTTTATGATGGAGGAATGAACACTCCACAACTTCTATAAAGATCCTACATAATACCTATTCTCTACACTAGTATTACCCAATATTTTATATGATACTCTCTACCCACTATGAGGCTATATATATAGGAAGATAAGTTAATTGGCCCTTACTCTACGTAACTACCTTAAGGACACTTGTCCTTTTACATCATTGCATATTATAACACTTGTGTATTTATTACTTATTCCCCAATAAAATCCTAATATAATAATCTACCTAAGGTGGTACATAGATATGTACCTCAGTAATGTAATATACTCTAACTATAACACCCCCTTGTCTTACATAATTTAGGTAATGAAGACTTTATTCTTCAATATGGATCTCCATCTGGTTCAATATTCAATGGATATCTTCATTTTCCACTCTTCACAAGGACTCCTCTCCTAGAAAATCTTCTTCCCAAATCTACAACAAGGCTTCTAGGACCTCTTTCTTCTTCTATACTTGTGGGTTTGCAATATTTAGCAATGAGACCTCTTTTCAGGCCTCCAAATGTCCAATCCTTTAATTTTTCTTTAGGTTCTAGATTTATTCTGAAGAAGATACTCTTCCTAACTTTCTTGTAGGAAGCTTCCCAACTCATTGTGACTCTTATTTCCCTGCAAAAAAATATTAGGAAATGATAATAGATATCTCTATAGAAAATAATATTAAAATATAAATCTATCATGGCTGGATAAGTAATCTATGTCTGCCACTAGATCAATATATCTGAGTTACCTCTAGGTTTTGATCTCTGGGCCATTCCCTTTGAAACACTACCACTGGTTCTACCTCTGGGTCACTGCCTCTGGAACATTGCCTTTGGATCACTACCTATGAGTCATTACCACTAGTTTCACTACCTCAGGTTCACTACCTTTGGATCTCTGCCTCTAGGTCACCTCTAGATAATCATTGTCTCTAGGTCATCCACTAGAATACCCATAAGGGTATTGCCTCTATAGGATCATCATTGTAGGTTACCTCTCGAGCTGTGCTTGGATCATGATCATTGATTTCATATTTTTGCATGATAATATTAGTACCATTCTTTGCATTCAATGTACTTTGATTTTCTATTATGACTCCCTAGATAAGAGTATATAATCAACCTTGCTAAGATCTCTTCAAGTTTGTAGATTTTGAGAAATTCCTTCTATCTAGCAAGTGTTTAGATGCAATATGAGATTGATGATAAGTTTTAGCTTTATTGGTTTTAGTATAAAACTTATGTCTCCCTAGTGAACTATGCACTTATTAATTTTTAATTTCTCTATGGTTGGATTTTTTTTGTCTCTTTAATTGGTATAAGAGACTAGTATGAGTAATAGATTCCAATCTCTCAACAATTGATGAAATTGCTTCTATATCTATTAATATTCAATAGTTTAATATTTCTAAATTCCAATAATCTCATTTGAAGTAGTATACCTTACATCTCCCTAATTTGGAATTTTAGAAACTAATAATATTTGCAAAATAATATTATTTTTCCAATGTTGAAAACCTTATAACTCCTATTTGCAAATATTGAATCTAGTGCAATTTATAATACAATTTAGGATATAATCTCCACTAAGGTTGTAAGCTTCTTCTTCAATGTAATAGTAACCTTATTACGCCTTTAATGAAAGCAATTTTAATTAACATAGAACCTTACCTTTTTAATGCTATAGTTTGACCTATGCCGTCAGTGCATCTAATTTATCAATTACCACTATAACAACTGTGTAGTTTACTAGTGAATGGATTACAAGGCGGTTTGATGTATGTCCTTATATCCAATTACTATTTCCTTCGATGATGCCAATTATTAGGAGCATCAAACATACTTGCATGATATTGATGCTTGTTTTTTTGTTGATTTTTTTTCTCTTTGCCAACTTTGGTTGAAATTTCTTTTTGCTATGCGGTCTCAACCAATGCTTGCTGTGATTATGATATACCTATAATGAGCATGATATTGAGCAGTGGGCTTCCTCTATGTGGATGAAAATGTCTTACTGTATTTTCTTGGCCAATTTTTGTGTGTTCTTGTTGATGCAAATGATACATCTCCTCTAATATGTTAATGTCTATCAAATGACTAATTTGTGCATGGTGTTCTCCCAAATGCTATGTGGTATTTCATGCAATATTCTAGACGAATGCCCTCACCCAGATTCATATGTTTCTTGAATTTTAGACCTTGAAAATAAAACTTAGAGCTCTTCCTATGTATTCTATCATTGTACTTGGATTGTGCACAACTCAAACCCTTGTCCTTGTTTCCAATCGACTAATTTAAATTCCAAGTACAATTTACTCTAATAATTGTATCTTGACTCTCTACATCGAGAGGTTGTAAACCCCACTGTACAACATCTCTTTTATTGGATTATGTCCTTAGATTTTTTACTGGAGTGGATATCTCACCACCTGCATGATCTCTAAAACCAACTTCTCTCCAAGGTTTTGAATGATATGTAAATTCTCTCAATTTGTTTGCTCTATAATTTAACGTCACTATAATTTTACAATGTGCATATATTCTAATGGTCTTACTTGCCTACGTCTGAGGATACTCCAATCCATGTGTGCAAACTAAAACCTCTCCATACTATGTGGTCTCCAAGAATGTCTTCCTTGTGTGAATTAAACACCCCTTGGTAACGACTAGTTAAATATATCTATGGATAACACTTGGTAGCAAAATGGTCTCCTCGTGGTCTCCTTAGAATCAAATGACAAGTGGCTAATTAATGATCAAGCCACGTGCTTTGAATATTGGGTAAATAGCTTCTTGCTGGTGATGTAACATTGTAACAACCTATGTCTAACTCTCCTGGTTGTTCTAAACACAAGGTACAAATTTTTGAATCAAAGGAGGCATAGTCTCTACTATTTACCCAACATGTTATTAGTACATAGAAATAATATACACACTCCAAGACTAGTGACCACTGCAGATGGTATCTCGAGCGGTCGATATTGGAAAAATCATGCAAGGGTGTCATTTAGCGAATCCCTTATTCTCCTCTAAATTTATGACAAGGGGTTGTCCTTCTAGGGTCCATAACACCTAGAAGGGTGGACGCCTAGTTCCCCACCTATAGCATGGAGGATATATGTTTCTCTAACATATGCTCTGTCCTTAGCTTCAAATTTTATTTATTTTAACCATGCTAGGAATATCATTATTATTCCTAGTGCCTAGTTATAGACCATTAACTTATGGTCACAACTAGGGCCCACTAAGTCTCTAGCTTTTGGGTCCAAGAATTCCAAGTCACATTGCAACTGACGATGAGACGTCCCATTTCATCCATCACTGGGCCTTCCAACCTTGATGACCAACACCTCTAGTCTCAAGTTATTACTGGAAATTTCATAAATGAACTATGCTCATGATATACCCTCATGGTAATACTCATGCGATATCCTAGTACAACATCCCATTCTATCGTTTGTTACTCAATCTAGCAAAAGGGCCATTTGCCCAAGCAAAACTACTAGAGAACAACTATCTTCAATTCTCAATAGTTACCACTTGCAACCTACCGGTGTTTGGTGGATGCTCATCCTTACCAATGTGCATCTTAGCATACCATCATCTGATGGTTTAGGAAGTTTTATTTGAAGGCAGGTCAAAATATTATAATGTTTCTTTCATAAATATTGAGTTTGTTTTAGATCTTAGTTCACCACATCATAAATTTTCCACTATCTATAAATATCTAATGGTTGAAAGATTTAAATATATATCTAATGTCTCAAATATCCTATTAATAATACTTTAAATGTCCTTTAATTACTTCATATATGTAGGAACACATTATTTTACTAGAGTGCTTTTAAAGTTCCAATATAAATCATATAAGCATAAATAAAGTTCATATTAAAAGGTTCTTTAGTAGAATTTCCACACTCAACATACTGAGAACCATTCTTAAATAAGTATTCATCCCAAAATGTTTGAAGTAACTCAAATATTTAAAGTCTATACAAATTGTAAAAGATAAAGTATATATGTAATATAGTCAAGAGTCATTAATCATTTAAAGAAAGATAACAACAAAAATCTTTTAAAGCTACATATTATAATTTATTTAAATTTTTGAATCAAAAGTCTATCTAAAACTGAAAACATATAGTAGGTATAATTCTGGTGATTATAAATCTCATAAATAAAAAGAACTTTATATAAATTTTCTACCCAAACCTATATATTAACATAAAATAAAGTATTCCTATATATTAACAAGGTGAAGTCTAAAAATAATAATATTTAAATGGAAATTTCCATACATGTAGTTGATAATCTCATTAACATCTAAAAATATTAAACCATAGTTGAACACTTACTATTTACATAAGCTTCTTAAATGACATTTAGTGGTTCACCTATGAATCATCCAATGGAAAATCCCCAACAATCATTTGAAGCAATTTTTGTTTTGATTTGCAAAACCAAACTTGATTAAGAGTCTTTTAGGAAAGATGCACAGTAATTTGATAGTTTTATTCAGACGAAGAAAGTATGTTCATCCCTATCCTTTCATGTTACTCTAAGAAGTATGCCTCTACATATCTTCAGCTTATTCAATAATCATACCAACTTTGGGTTCTAAGAAACATGCTTCAAAAGATGACGTTGGGCAAAAAAATTTTAATGTTTAACCTAATCTAATAGGTGGGTTCAGTCCCTTTTATACCACTTATGGTGTGATTATATGTGAAAGCAGATGCACCATATAATTCAGCCAAACAAAAGTAATATACATAATCGTGCTATCCCAAGTAAAGTTTTAAATTCAGAATTTTTGAAACATATCCCATCATAGCTTTTAAAATTTTAACTTAGGGTAAAACATTCAAATTTTAATTTCTCCATGACTGCATGACGTTTGGTAGAAGTAAGCCATATCAGACACATTACTCACTAGACTAGATATATTCACATGAAATTAAGGTAACTAAATGTTTCAAACCGATGCCAAACATATTTTGAGTTTAGTTTTTACATTTGGAATAGGGTTATGCATAAGGGGTCAGCCCCAAAATGTATTTATAAAAATTTGGCAAATTAGTTTCAAAATCAAGGTGAATAGTATCGAAACACATATAGAAGGTTAACTATTATTAGGGGTGATGTTAAATTCAAACTTAAAATGGTCAAATTATTATAAAATTGGGGTGAATTGACTCCCTCCAAAAAAATTGCACCCAAATATTTTTGGCTAATGGACCTTGGTCAAGGGTCTCAAATATTAGCCAATTCCAAAATTTGAAAATCCTAATTTTAGTCAATTGGCTATAAATAGCCGCTATGCATAACCCTGATTTGGAAGCTACAAATTCATTTTATCTCAGAGCAATCTTATGCATTGTACATAAAATTATTTTGGTGGAATGCACATTAGCTTTCAGAACAAAGGTGATATCTCTCTCTTTAGAATTGTCATTTCGAGGCATGCCAAGTGAATCCAAACTTCGTCCAATGCCGCTGCTTTGCAAAACTTCTCCTTTCCATCATACAAACACAAAATTTTAGCATCTTGAAGACAATGGATAGATAGAGGGTATGCAAAATACAGGATAAGCACGAGTTATATGGTATACAATTAACCATGCATAGATGCAAATACAAATATTTTCATACTAAAATTTAAACTTAGAAGCATCTCCCTTTAAATCAGGATATTCCACTGTTATATTGGTCTAATTCCTATTTAAACAAAATAAAATCATATCCAGATATTTTCTAAGCATTCGTATAGGTTTATAATCTACCACTTATTTATTTTCTTTTAGATTTTCTACTGAACTATTCAAGGCTTTCATACAGAACTTTGCAACACGATAAAATAATAGTTCACAACAAAGTAATGGTGTCAAAATTTTAATTTTCTTTGGTGGAATTTCACAAAAAAGTGATGCTTTCACATTCAAGATTTTCAAGCAGAATTTCACAGCAAATTAATGATTTCACAATCAAGATTTTCAAGCAGAATTTCACAGTAAAATAGTGATTTCACATTCAAGATTTTCAAACATAATTTTATAGCAAAATAGTGATTTCATTTTAAATATTTTCAAACAGAATTTCACAGTAAAATAGTGATTGCATTCTCCAGTACATGAAGAAAATAAAAAAAAAAGACCTGAGACAATATTTGACAACAGTTTGCAAGCTACGACCTTTGTGGATGATAGATTTTTACTCCCGAATTCCTTCCCTAAAAGAGATATGTCCTCATGGCAAGCTATCAACTTACTTATATAGCATGGGAATAGTTTTTACCAATTGCCATGAAGACATCATTCAAAAGAAAAGATAACAAGGATTGTCTAGCGGTAATTATGAATTTTACTTTATTATTATATTTTTAAATGTTAAAAATATTAAAACCTTAATTTATCATGAGTGGATTTTTATTATTGCTTATATATTGTATATATTATTTTTATCAATATATATATTTTTAATATATATAGACTTATTATTATTATTAAAACATAAAACACATTAAATATAACCATCAAATCATGAATCTACCAATCAAAAACATAACAATACTTCATTAAGCAAACATGCACAAGATGCAACAAGCAGCATTTCCTAAATAAATTTTCCTTCCGTGAGTGTCCATGTACTCACAAATCATTGTAAGCATCATGTCCCACCTACCTATTATGGATATACCTATTTGTATGCTTGTAGGTGGTTACCAGGAGCTACGATTGGAAATAAATCTTGTTTTATGTAACCATAGATTCTATTAGCAGTATCACATTCTAAAGAAATAGTAAGCACATTAGTGGTAAGATTTTGAGGGATGTTACATTCTCCCCCTCTAAGAATAAACACAACCCTCTATGTTTGAATTATTAATACACATCATGCAATAGATAGCAAAAATAACACATATACTCATTAACGTGTTGCGCCTATCAAAAATACATAATATGAAATTGTTTTGAAAAATAGATTATGCGTATTCACACTATTATATAAAATTTTAAGCATCATCATCATGCTAAAACATTAATTCAAAATAAATCCAACATATATCAATTCACTAATACATATCATATATATACTAGTCCTCAAATCAAAATGGGAATTGTTCTTTCATCATTGCCACGTTTCCCAAGTGGCATTCCTATTGGAGTAGAGGTCCCATTGGACACTCCATTGGTAAAAAATTCTCTTCTTCAACTGCTTGGTTCTAAATACAAGAATCTTAACTGAGAAGACTTCAATGAGTCAAGGGTCGGATATCTACAAATGTGAAACATCCAATAAATTTGAGGGATCTAACACATACTTCCTAAGGAGGGACATATGAAAAGTATTGCGGATTTTAGACAAATTAGGTGGTAAATCCAGTCTATAGGATACATGACTAATTTTGGCAATGATTTCAAATGGTCCTACAAATCTAGAACTAAGCTTGGTGAATTTTATTGAATATTTTTAGGTTTGACTTGAAGGAAAACTTTATCATCAACAAAATTCTCTAGGTGATCTCTTTAGATCGGCATAGCTCTTCAGGCAGTTTGTGGATCCTTTGAGCCACTGGCATAAGTAATCCATTTGTTTCATAGTATTTAGTCTGATCATTGCTCGATATTTTAAAATATCCCAAATCAAAGGTGTTCAACATCTACACCCTTATAGGGCTTTAAATACAACCATGTCCAAAATGACATGGTAACTATTATAGTAGGCAATATCCACTAGAAAGAGATAGTTCTCCCATTTATCATGAGTATAAAACATATCAATTATTACTTGATTGACCCTCTCGGTATATCCATCAGTCTTCGGATGATAAGCAAGGTTGATGTTGAGCTTTAAGTCAGTCCACACCTAAGACATTATCAAAAACATGTAAAGAAGCTACGTATAGATGCCAACTTGTTTTCCTTTGAGATAGAGTAATTTAGAAATAAAAAAACATTGGTTGATTGAATAGGTTAGACCAAATACATACTCAGCTTGCCACCAATTAATTCAAAATAAATCCAACATATATCAAGTCACTAATACATATCATATGAATTGTTCTTTCATCATTGCCACGTATTCTCAAGTGGCATTCCTATTGGAGTAGAGGTCCCATTGGACCCTCCATTGGTCAACAATTCTCTTCCTCAACTGCTTGGTTATAAATCCAAGAATCTTAACTGAGAAGACTTCAATGAGTTAGGGGTCCAATATCTGCAAATGTGAAACATCCAATAAATGTGAGGGATCTACCACATACTTCCTAAGGAGGGACACATAGAAAATATTGTGGATTTTAGACAAATTAGGTGGCAAAGCTAGTCTATAGGATACATGAATAATTTTAGCAATGATTTTGAATGGTCCTACAAATCTAGAATTGAGCTTGGTGGATTTTATTGAATATATTTTAGGTTTGACTCGAAGGAAAAATTTATCATCAACAAAAAATTCTCTAGGTGATCTCTTTAGATTGGCATAACTCTTAAGGGTGTTTGTGGATCCTTTGAGCCACTGGCATAAGTCCTCCATTTTTTCATAGTATTTATTTTGATCATTGCTCGATCTTCCAAAATATCCCAAGTCAAAGGTGTTCAACACCTACACCCTTATAGGGCTTTAAATACAACCATGTCCAACATGGCATGATAACTATTATAGTAGGCAATCTCCACTAGAAAGAGATAGTTCTCCCATTTATCATGAGTATACAACATATCAATTATTAATTGATTGACCCTCTCAATCTATCCATTAGTCTCTGAATGATAAACAATGTTGATGCCGAGCTTTAAGTTAGTCCACACCTAAGACATTATCAAAAACATGTAAAGGAGCTACATATAGATGCCATCTTGTTTTCCTTTGAGATAGAGTAATTTGAAAATCAAATAAACATTGGTTGAATGAATAGGTTAGACAAAATCCATACTCAACTTACCACCCATTTACCATAATCTTGGGCTTTTCAAAAATTTCCCTCAAATTGCTAGTAGACAAAAGCTATCAGTAGCTCCTCTAACAACTAAAATACGAACATTCTTATCACTTATTTTTCTCTTAAGAGGATAGGGTTACCTGTAGCTATGTAGATTCTATGGGATGTATCCTCGGTTGGATTTCTTCTTTCAACCCTTTCAGGGTACTGGCTGGAGTAATGGTTCTTGGTCCCACATATAAAGCACAAATTCGAAGGAGCTTTGCTCTTTCGATTATTCCCAGTCCCTGTATCATGATTTAAAGTTTACTATTCATTTCTTCCTGAGAAGTCACTTTTATAATATTGCCCTTTGTTATTTTGGAATCTGTCATTGTCCCTATTTATATTATCCCATTTGTAATTAACCCCATGCCCAGGTCTTTTGAATTGATCTTTTTCTCTTATTGGTTTTGGATTCCTTCTTTTCCTAGGGTCATCTTTCTCCAATATCTGGTAGTAAGCTTTCTTATTCTTCTTGCTCAACTCTTCATATCATCGAAGGCTTTTGATAGATCTTTTCTCTTGACCAATTCAACTAGCAATCCAATTCTACGATGCAATCCCATAAAAAAATTACGTACCTTAAACTCTTCTCGTCTGTCATACTCAGGTGCATATTTCAGCAACTATACAAACCTCTAGTGATATTCTATTACTGACATGTTATATTTATGCAGGTTTGTGAACTCAATGCATTTTTCACTATAAAATTATCGATTAAGGAATATTTTCCTAAATTATTTTTCAAATACATCCCAAGGTACATTGAACACCTCCATTTGGTTGGTTTTCTTGTATGTTGTCCACCAGTCCCTTATAGGTCCTAACAAATGTGCCACTGCCCAAGATGTCTTAGATTCTGATGAAAGGGGTTGGATAGCCAAGTACCCATCAACCTCACTTAGCCAATTCTTAGCGACCTCCCCATCACATTTTACATAAAATTTTGAGACATTCAACTATCTTATTTATTTCTTTAACTCAACTCCAACTTTCCTTCTGGTAGATCCTTCTAGAAAATCAATTTGTACCTCCTTAGGTTCCTTATTATTGATCAAAATTTTAATTACTTTTTATTGTTGAGTGATTATTTCGTGTTGTTGAGTTAACTGAGATATTTGTTGTTCCATATGTTCATTCATTTGAGCTCACTGTATTTCCATATGCTATTTTTTTTATTCAACTACTTCTGCATTAACTAAATCATCTTAGCCATATTGTCATCATTTTGAGTAGTCCTTATTGCTTTAGTTTTTTTTTCCTTTCTTAAAGTGCATCAGGGTGTTTCAACTGCTTACACTCGGTCTGACTTCCTAACAATTCTTCTTAACCCCTTTCTTAGAATCTCTACATGCCCTTATTGAAGAGTAGTAGTTGTTTTCTTGGAGGTTCCCATAATTACACCTGGATGCAAAAGAGCTATGTCATTTTTAAAGGTTATCAACTTTCAAAACCACAAGTTCACAACCTAGGGTTTTTACAACTTAGGGCTCTGATACCAAATGTAACAACCCAGGTCTAACTCTCCTGGTTGTTCAAAACACAAGGTAAAAATTTTTGAATCAAAGGAGACAATTTTTACTATTTATTCAACATGTTATGAATACATAGGTATAATATACACACTTCAAGACTAGAGATCACTACAGATGGTATCTTGAGTGGTCGATATTGGCCAAATACCGCAAAGGTGCTATTTAGTGAATCCCTTCTTCTCCTTTGAATTCATGATAAGGGGTTGTCCTTCTAGGGCCCATAACACCTAGAAGCATGGACATCTAGTTCCTCGTCCCATAGCACAGAGGACATAGGTTTCTCTAACCTGTGCTCTATCCTTAGATTCAACTTTTATTTATTTAAACCATGCTAGGGATAGCGTTAGTATGCCTATTTCCTATTTGTAGACCATCAAATTATAGTCAAAACTAGGGCCCACCAATTCTCTAGCTTTCAAGTCTAGGAATCCCAAGTCATATTGCATCTAATGATGAGATGTCCCATTCATACATAACTTCATAGCATGGTAAAATAATAGTTCATAACAAAGTAATAGTGTCAAAATTCAAGGTTCTCTGGTGGAATTTCATAGCAAAGTAATGATTTCACATTCAATATTTTCAAGCAAAATTAATGATTTTACAATCAATATTGATTTTACAATCAATATTGATTTTACAATCAATATTGATTTTACAATCAATATTTTCAAGTAGAATTTCATAGCAAAATAGTGATTTCACATTCAAGATTTTCAAAAAGAATTTCATTGCAAAATAGTGATTTCACTTTCAATATTTTCAAACAAAATTTTACAACAAAAATAGTGATTGCATTATTTAGTACACAAAGTAAAATAAAATGAAAATATTTGAGAAATGTTTGATAGTAGTTCACAAGCTACGACCTTTGTGGATGATAGCTTTTTACTCTAGAATTCCTTTCCCAAAAGAAATATGTCCTCATGGCAAGCTATCAGCTTACTTATATAGCATGGGAATAATTTTTACCAATTTCCACGAAGAAACATCATGCAAAAAAAAAGATAACAAGGATTGTCGAGTGGAAATCATGATTTTTACTATATTATATATTTTATATATTAAAAAATATTAAAACCTCACTTTATCATGAGTGGATTTTTATTATTGCTTATAAATATTGTATATATATTATTTTTATCATTATATATTTTTAATATATATATATATATATATATATATATATATATATATATATATATATAGACTTATTATTATTATTAAAACATATAAACACATTAAATATAACCCTCAAATCATGAATCTACCAATAAAAACATAACAATACTTCATTAAACAAACATGCACAAGATGCAGTAAGTAACATGTCCTAAATAAATTTTTGTTTCATGAGCATCCATGTACTCACAAGCCATTGTAAGCATCATGTCCCACCTACCTCTTGCAAATACCCCTATCCATCTGCTTGTAGGTGGTTACCAAGAGCTACAGTTGGAAATAAATCTTGTTTCCTGCAACCATAGATTCTATTAGTAGTATCACATTATAAATAAATAGTACGCACATTAGTAGCAAAATTTTGAGGGATGTTACATTCTACCCCTCTAAGAATAAACACAACCCTTTATGTTTGAATGATTAATACACATCATGCAATATATAGCAAAAATAACACATATACTCATTAACGTGTTGTGTCTATAAAAAATACATCATATGAAATTATTTTGCAAAATAGATTATGAATAGTCACACTATTATATAAAAATTCAAGCATCATCATCATGCTAAAACACTAATTCAAAATAATTCCAACATATATCAATACACTAATACATATCATGTATATACTAGTCCTCAAACCAAAATGGAAATTGTTCTTTCATAATTGCTACGTCTTCCCAAGTGGCATTCCTATCGAAGTAGAGGTCCCATTGGACCCTACATTGATCAACATCATTAGATGCTTGGTTCTAAATCCAAAAATATTAACCAAACAAACTTCAATGAGTCGGGGGTCCGATATCTACAAATGTGAAACATCCAATAAATGTGAGGGATATGCCACATACTTCCTAAGGAGGGACACATGGAAAGTATTATGGATTTTGGACAAATTAGGTGGAAAAACTAGTCTATAGGCTACATGACTAATTTTGGCAATGATTTTGAACGGTCATACAAATCTAGGACTGATTTTGGTGGATTTTCTTAAACTTTTCATAGGTTTGAATCGAAGGAAAACTTTATCATCAAAAAAAAATTCTCTAGGTGTTATCTTTAGATCAAGATAGCTCTTTAGGTGGTTTGTGGATCCTTTGAGCCATTGGTATAAGTCCTCAATTTATTTCATAGTATTTAGTCTTATCATTGCTTGATCTTCCACATTATCCCAAGTCAAAGGTTTTCAACACCCGCACCCTTATAGGGATTTAAATACAACCATGTCCAACATGGCATGATAATTATTGTAGTAGGCGATATTCACCAGAAAGAGACAACTCTCCCATTTATCATGAGTATACAACATATCAATTATTACTTGATTGACCCTCTTGGTCTATCCATCAATATTTGGATGGTAAACAATGCTAATGTTGAGCTTCAAGTCAATCCACACCTAAGACATTATCAAAAATATGTAAAGGAGCTACATATAGATGCTAACTTGTTTTCCTTTGAGATAGAGTAATTTGGAAATCAAACAAAAATTGGTTGACTAAATAGGTTAGACCAGACCCATTCTAAACCTACCACCCATTTGTCATAATATCAATCTTTTCTAAAATGTCCCTCAAGTTTCTAGTAGATAAAAACTATCAATATCTCCTCTAACGACTAAAATACAAATATTATTATCATTTATTTTTCTATTAAGAGGATAGGGTTATTTGTAGCTGCATAGATTATATGGGATGTATCCTCGACTGGATTTCTTCTATTAGCCCTTTTAGGGTACCAAATGACATAATGGTCCTTGGTCCCACATATGAAGCACATATTCAGAGGAGCTTTGCTATTATAGCTATCTCCAGTCCTTGTATCATGATTCATAGTGTGTTGTTCATTTTTGCTAGATAAGTACCTTTTATCATATTGTCCTTTGTTATTTTGGAACCTCTATTTGTCATTATTTCTATTATACCCTTTGTAATGAACCCCATCCCTAGGTCTCTTGTACTAATATTTTCCTCTTGATGTTTTCAAATTCCTTCTTTTCTTAGGGTCATATTTCTCCAATATATGGTAGTAATATTTTTTATTCTTCTGGCTCAAATATTCATACCATGAAGAGTCAAAGGCTTTTAAAAGATATTTTGGCTTAACCAATCCAACTAGTGATCCAATTCTAGGATGCAATCCCATAACACATTTATGTACCTTAAACACTTCTTGTTTATCATACTCGGGTGCTTATTTTAGCAGTTGTACAAACCTTTGGTTATATTCTATTACTGACATGTTATCTTGATGGAGGTTTGTGAACTCAGTATATTTTTTAATATAAAATTCTTGAGTAAGGGATCTATTCCTAAATTCCTTTTCAAATGCGTTCCAAGGTACATCAGATGCCTCCTTTTTGTTGGTTTTCTTGTACATTGTCCACCAGTCCCTTACATGTACTAACAGATGTGCCATTGACCAAGATATCTTAGATTATGATGACAAGGGTTGGATAGCAATTAGCCTCACTTAGCCAATTATCAACTACCTCCCCATAACCTTTTCCATTAAATTTGGACATATCCAACTTTATTATTTCTTTCTTTATCTCAACACCAACTTTCCTTCTGGTAGATCCTTCTAGAAAATCACTTTGTACCTCCTCAGGTTCCTTATTCTTGGTCAAATTTTAAATTAATTTTTGTTTTTGAGTGATGATTTCCTATTGTTGAGTTAACTGAGCTCTTTGTTGTTCCATATGTTCATTCATTTGAGATCGTTGTATTCCTATATGCTCTTTTTGTTGATTCAACTACTCCTACATTAACTGAATCATCTTAGCCATATTATCATCATTTTAAGTAGTCCTTCCTACTGTAGGTTCTTTTTCCTTTATTAAGGTGCATTGGGGTGTTTCGACTACTTGCACTTGTTGTGACTCCCTAATAAGTCTTCTTAATCCCTTTATCAAAATCTTTGCAAGTTATTATTGCAGAGTAGCAATTGTTTTCTTGGAGGTTCCCACCATTACACCTGGATGCAAAATAGCTATGTCACTTTTAAAGATTATCAAAGTTCAAAATCATAAGTTCACAACCTAGGGCTAGGATACCAACTATAACAACCCAGGTCTAACTCTCCCTATTGTTCAAAATATAAGGTAATTTTTTTTGAATCAAAGCAGACATAGCCTCTACTATTTACCCAACATGTTATTAGTACATAAACATAATATACACACTCCAAGACTAGTGATCGCTGCAGACGGTATCTCGAGTGGTCGAGATTGACCAAATCCTATAAAGGTGCCATTTAGTGATTCCCTTCTTCTCCTTTGAATTCATGGCAAGATTTTATCCTTCTAGGTCCCATAACACCTAGAAGGGTGGACACCTAGTTCTCCACCCATAGCACGAAGGACATATATTTCTCTGACCTATGCTCTATCCTTAGTTTCAACTTTTATTTATTTCAACCATTCTAGGGATAACATTAGTATTCCTAGTGCCTAGTTATAGACCATAAACTTATGGTCACAACCAGGGACCACCACTTCTCTAGAATTTGGGTCTAGGAATCCCAAGTCACATTGCAACTGATGATGAAACATTCCATTTCATCCATCACTAGACCTTCCAACCTTGATGACCAACACTTCTAGTCTCAGGTTATTGCTGGTAATTCTAAAGTAGAACTATGCTTGTGAGATCCCCTCATGGTAATACTCGTGTGATATCCTAAAACGACGTCCCATTTTGTAGTTTGTTACTCAATCTAGCAGAAGGGCCACTTGCCTAAGCAAAACTACTAGAGAACAACCATCTTTGATTCTTGATAACTACTGCCTACAACCTACCGATGTTGGATGGATGCTCACCCTTCCCAATGTGTATCTTAGCATACCATCCTATTATGGTTTAGGAAGTTTTGTTTGAAGGTAGGTCAAAAGGATATAATGTTTTTTTCATACATATTGAGGTTGTTTCAAATCTTAGTTCACCACATCATAAATTTTCCACTATCCATAAATATCCAATGGTTGAAATATTTAAACATATTTATTTAATGTCTAAAATGTCCTATTAATAATGTATTAAATATCCTTTAATTACTTCCTATTTGCAGGAATGAATTCTTTTACTAGAGTGCTTTTAAAGTTCCAATATAAATCATATGAGCATAAATAAAGTTCATATTAAAAGGCTCTTTAGTAAACTTTCCACACTCAACATATTGAGAACCATTCTCAAATAAGTATTCATCCCAAAATATTTGAAGTAAATAAGCTATTTAAAGTCTATACAAATTATAAAAGATAAAGTCTATATGCAATATAGTCAAGAGTCATTAATCATTTAAATAAAGTTAATAATAACAATCTTTTAAAGCTACACATTATAATTTCTTTAAATTTTTGAATCCACAGTTTATCTAAAATTGAAAACATATCGTAGGTATATTTCTGGTGATTATAAATCTCATAAATACAAATTATTTAATATAATTTTTCTACCCAAAACTATTTATTAACATAAAATAAATTATTGTTTTATTCCACAAGGTGAAGTCTAAAAATAATAATATTTAAATGGAAATTTCCATACACATAGTTGATAATATCATTAACCTCTAAAACTATTAAACCATAGTTGAACACTTACTGTTTACATAAACTTCTTAAATTATGTTTAGTGGTTCACCTATCAATCATTCAATGCAAAAATCCCAACAATCATTTGAAGCAACTTTTGTTTCGATTTGCAAAACCAAACTTGATTAAGAGTCTTTTAGGAAAGATGCACAATATTTTGATAGTTTTATTCAAACAATGAATGAATGTGCATCCTTATGCTTTCATGTTACCCTAAGAATTCTACATCTATGTCCCTTTAGCTTATTCAATAATCATACCAACTTTGAGTTCTAAGAAAAATGCTTCAGAAGACGACATTGGGAGAAAACTTTCAATGTTTAACCTAAACTATGGCAAGATACACTTTATCATTTTATGCTGCTAAAAATAATAGATCGTTCTGGCCTCTTTTATACCACTTATGGTTTGATTATATGTGACATTAGATGCGCCATACGACGCAGCCAAACAAAATTAATATCCGTAATCATGCTATCCCAAGTAAATTTTTAAATTCAGAAATTTTCAAACATATCCCATCATAGCTTTTAAAATTTTAACTTAAGGTAAAACATTCAGTTTTTAATTTCTCCATGACTGCATGACATTTTGTAGAAGTGAGCCATATCAGACACATTACTAACCAGACTAGAGATATCCACATGAAATTAAGGTAACTAAATGTTTCAAATCGATGCCAAACATATTTTGAGTTTAGTTTGTACGTGTGGAAGTTACACATTTATTTTTTCTGAAAGTAATATTTTGCATTGTACATAAAATTATTTTTATGGAATGTCAATTAGCTTTTAGAACAAAGTTGATCTCTCTCTCTTTATAATTGTCATTTCAAGGCATGCCAAGCGATGCCAAACTTCCTCCAATGTCGCTGATTTGCACAACTTCTTTCTATCATACGAACGCAACATTTCAGCACCGTGAAGATAATGGATAGATAGAGGGTATGCAAAATACGGGATCAACACGTCTTATATGATATGCAACTAACCATGCATATATGCAAATACAAACGTTTTCATACTGACATTTAAAATTAGAAGCATCTCCCTTTAAATCATGATATTCCACTGTCATATTGGTCTAATTCCTATTTAAAATAAATAAATCATATCCAGATATTTTCTAAGCATTCGTATAGGTTTATAATCTGCCACATATCTTTTCTTTTAGATTTTCTACTGAACTATTCAAAGCTTTCATACAAAACTTTGCAACATGGTAAAAAAATAGGTCACAACAAAGTAATTGTGTCAAAATTCAAGGTTCTTTAGTGAAATTTCATATCAAAGTGATGATTTCACATTCAAGGTTTTCAAACAGAATTTCACATCAAATTAATGATTTCACAATCAAGATTTTCAAGCAGAATTTCCCAGCAAAATAGAGATTTCACATTCAAGATTTTCAAATATAATTTCACAGCAAAATAGTGATTTCACTTTCAAGATTTTCAAACAGAATTTCATAGCAAAAATAGTGATTGCATTCTTCAGTACACAAAGTAAAATAAAATGAAAAGACCTGAGACAATGTTTGATGATAGTTTACAAGCTACGACCTTTGTGGATGATAGCTTTTTACTCTCGAATTCCTTCCCCAAAAGAGAGATGTCCTAATGGCAAGCTATCAACTTACTTATATAGCATGGGAATAGTTTTTACCAACTGCCACGAAGACATCATGCAAAAGAAAAGATAACAAGGATTGTCGAGTGGTAATCACGAATTTTACTTTATTATATATATTTTTATATGTTAAAAATATTAAAACCTTACTTTAGCATGAGTGGATTTTTATTATTGCTTATATATATTATTTTTATCATTATATATATTATATATATATATATTTATTATTATTATTAAAATACAAAAACACATAAAATATAACCATCAAATCATGAATCTACCAATCAAAAACATAACAATACTTCATTAAGCAAACATTCACAAGATGCATAAGACAACATATCCTAAATGAATTTTCCTTTTATGAGTGTCCATGTAATCACAAGCCATTGTAAGCATCATGTGCCATCTACCTCTTAAGGATACCCCTATCTATTTGCTTGTAGGTGGTTACCAGGATCTACGGTTGGAAATAAATCTTGTTTCCTATAACCATAGATTCTATTAGCAGTATCACATTCTAAAGAAATAGTAAGCATATTAGTAGCAAGATTTTGAGAGATGTTACATTCTCCTTCTCTAAGAATAAACACAACTCTTTGTGTTTGAATTATTAATACACATCATGCAATAGATAGCAAAAATAACACATATACTCATTAACGTGCTGCATCTATCAAAAATACATCATATGAAATTTTTTTGCAAGATATATTATGAATATTCACACTATTATATAAAAATTCAAGCATCATCATGCTAAAATATTAATTCAAAATAAATCCAACATATATCAAGCCACTAATACGTATCATGTATATACCAATCCTAAAAAAAAATGGAAATTGTTCTTTTATCATTGCCATGTCTTCCCAAGTGGCATTCTTATCGGAGTAGAGGTCCCATTGGACCCTACATTGATAAACAATTCTCTTCCTCAGTTGCTTGGTTCTAAACCCAAGAATATTAACCAGGTGGATTTCAATGAGTTAGGGGTTTGATATCTACAAATGTGAAACATCCAATAAATATGAGGGATTTGCCACATACTTCCTAAGAAGGAACACATGGAAAGTATTGTGGATTTTGGAAAAATTAGGTGGAAAATCTAGTCTATAGGCTACAAATTTTGGCAATGATTTCGAATGATCCTACAAATATAGGACTAAGCTTGGTGGATTTTATTGAATTTTTTGTAGGTTTGACTCAAAGGAAAACTTTATCATCAACAACAAATTCTCTAGGTGATCTCTTTAGATCAGCATAGCTCTTCAGGTGGTTTGTGGCTCCTTTGAGCCACTGGTGTAATTCCTCCATTTGTTTCATAATATATGGTCTGATCATTGATCGATCTTCCAAATTATCCCAAGTCAAAGGTATTCAACACCTACGCCCTTATAGGGCTTTAAATAGAGCCATGCCCAACATGGTATGGTAACTATTACTATAGGTGATCTACACCAAAAAGAGATAGTTCTACCATTTATCATGAGTATACAATATATCAATTATTACTTGATGGACCCTCTCGGTATGTTCATCAGTCTTCGAATGATAAGCAATGCTGATGTTGAGCTTTAAGTAAGTCCACACCTAATATCAAAAATATGTAAATGAGCTACATATAGATGCCAACTTGTTTCCCTTTGAGATAGAGTAATTTGGAAATCAAAAAACATTGGTTGATTGAATAGGTTAGACCAAACCCATACTCAGCCTACCACCCATTTATCATAATATCAAGATTTTTTGAAATATCCCTCAAATTGCTAGTAGATAAAAAATATCAGTAGCTCCTCTAATGACTAAAATACGAATATTCGTATCACTTATTTTATCTTAAGAGGATAGGGTTACCTATAGTTGTGTAGATTCTATGGGATGTATCCTTGGATGGCTTTCTTCTATCAAACCTTTCAATGCACTAGCTAGCATAATGGTCCTTGGCCCCACATATGAAGCACACATTTGGAGGAGCTTTGCTCTTCTGGTTGTCCCTAGTCGTTGTGTCATGATTCATGGTTTGTTGTTCATTTTTGCTTGAGAATTCCCTTTTATCATATTACCCTTTATTATTTTGCAACCTATATCTATCCCTATTTCTATTATCCCCTTTGTAATGATCCCAATCCCTAGGTCTCTTGTACTGATTTTTTTCTCTTGTTGGTTTTGGATTCCTTCTTTTCCTAGGGTCATATTTCTCCAATATTTGGTAGTAAGCTTTCTTATTATTTTGGATCAACTCTTCATACCATGCAGAGTCAAAGGATTTTGATAGATATTTTGTCTTGACCAATCCAACTGGTGATCAAACTCTAGGATGCAATCCCATAACAAATTTATGTATCTTAAACTCTTCTCATTTGTTATACTCGGGTGCATATTTTAGCAGCTGTACAAAATTTTGGTTGTATTCTATTACTGACATGCTACCCTGATGGAGGTTTGTGAACTTATAATATTTTTCAATATAAAATTATCGAGTAAGGAATCTATTCCTAAAATTCATTTCAAATACGTCCCAAGTTACATCAGATTCCTCCTTTTGGTTTATTTTCTTGTACATTGTCCACCAGTCCCTTGAAGGCCCTGATAAATGTACCACTTCCCAAGCTGTCTTAGATTTTGATGATAGGGGTTGGATAGCAAAGTACCCCTCAACCTCACTTAGAAAATTCTCAGCTACCTCCCCATCACTTTTTCCATAAAATATGGAGATATCCAACTTTATTATTTCTTTCTTTAACTCAATGTCAACTTTACTTCTGGTAGATCCTTTTGGAAAATAACTTTGTACCTCCTTAGGTTACTTACTCTTGGTCAAATTTTCAATTACTTTTTGTTGTTGAGTGATGATTTCTTATTTTTGAGTAAACTGAGATCTTTATTTTTCCATATGTTCATTCATTTGAAATCATTGTATTTCCATATGCTTTTTTTGTTGATTCAACTGCTCCTGCATTAACTAAATTATCTTAGCCATATTGTCATCATTTTGAGCAGTCCTTCTTGTTGCAAATTATTTTTCCTTTCTTAAGGTGAATCAGGATGTTTTGACTGCTTTCTTTCAGTCTGACTCCCTAACAAGTCTTTTTAACCCCTTTCTTAGAATCTATGCAAGCCCTTCTTGTAGAGTAGCAATTGTTTTCTTGGAGGTTCCCACCATTACACTTGGATGTAAAAGAACTATGTCACTTTCAAAGGTTATCAAAGTTAAAAACAAGTTTGCAACCTAGGGCTTTGATACCAACTGTAACAACCCGGGTCTAACCTGGTTGTTCAAAACATAAGGTAAAAATTTTTGTATCAAAGAAGATAGTCTCTACTAGTTACCCAAAATGTTATTAGTACATAGGCATAATATACTCACTCTGAGACTAGTGACCACTGTAGATGGTATCTCGAGTGGTCGAGATTGGCCAAATCATGCAAGGATCCCATTTAGTGAATCCTTTATTCTCCTTTGAATTCATGCCAAGGGGTTGTCCTTCTACGTCCCATAACACCTAGAAGGGTGGATACCTAGTTCCCCGCCCCATAGCATAGAGGACATAGATTTCTATGACCTATGCTCTATCCTTAGATTCAACTTTTATTTATTTCAACCATGTTAGGGATAGCGTTAGTATTCCTTGTGCCTATTTGTAGACCATAAAATTATGGTCACAACTAGGGCCCACCAATTATTTGGATTTCAGGTCCAAAAATCCCAAGTAACATTTCAACTGACAATGAGAAATCCCATTCCATCCATCGATGGACCTTCCAACCTCGATGACTAGAACTTCTAGTATTAGGTTATTACTGGTAATTCTATAGCTGAACTATGCTCGTGAGATCCCCTCATGGTACTACTCTTGTGATAGCCTAGAATGACATCCCATTCTATCATTCATTACTAAATCTAGTAGAAGGGCCACTTGCCCAAGCAAAACTACTAGAGAACCACTATCTTCAATTCTCGATAGTTACTGCCTATAACCTGCTGATGTTGGATGGATGCTCATCCTTCCTGATGTGAATCTTAGCATACCATACTATGATGGTTTAGGAAGTTTTATTTGAAGGAAGGTCAAAAGGTTATAATGTTTCTTTCACACATATTGAGGTTGTTTCAGATTTTAGTTCACCACACCATAAATTTTCTACTATCCATAATTATATAATGGTTGAAGGATTTAAATATATTTATTTAATGTCTTAAATATCCTTTCATTGCTTCCTATTAGTAGGAATTAATTCTTTTAGTAGAGTGCTTTTAAATTTCCAATATAAATCATATGAGCATAAATAAAGTTCATATTAAAAGGCTCTTTAGTAAACTTTCCACACTCAACATACTAAGAACCATTCTCAAATAAGTATTCATCCCAAAATGTATGAAGTAAATAAACTATTTAAAGTCTATACAAATTATAAAATATAAAGTCTATATGCAATATAGTCAAGAGTCATTAATCATTTAAAGAAAGATGATAATAAAAATATTTTAAAGCTACATATAATTTCTTTAAATTTTTGAATCCACAGTTTATCTAAAACTGAAAATATATAGTAGGTATCTTTCTGGTGATTGTAAATCTCATAAATACAAACGATTTTATATAATTTTTCTACTCAAAACTATTTATTAACATAAAACAAAGTATTGCTTTATTCCACAAGGTGAAGTCTAAAAATAAAAATATTTAAATGGAAAATTCCATACACGTAGTTGATAATCTCATTAACCTCTAAAACTATTAAACCATAGTTGAAAACTTATTGTTTACATAAAATTATTAAAAGATGTTTAGTGGTTCACATATCAATCATTCAATGGAAAAAACCCCAACAATCATTTGAAGCAACTTTTGTTTCACTTTGCAAAACCAAACTTGATTAAGAGTCTTTTAGGAAAGATGCACAATAATTTTATAGTTTTCTTCAAAGGTGAACGTATGTGGATTCCTATGCTTTCAAGTTACCCTAAGAAGTCTGCCTCTATGTATCTTCAACTTATTCAATAATCATACCAACTTTGGGTTCTAAGAAACATTCTTCAGAAGACAGCATTGGGCGAAAACTTTCAATGTTTAACCTAATCTGTGCTAAGATACACTTTATTATTTTTTGTTGCTAAACATAATAGGTAGTTCGAACTCTTTTCTACCACTTATAGTTTGATTATATGTGATAGTAGATGCACCATACAATACAGCCAAACAGAAGTAATATGCATAATCGTGCTATCCCAAGTAAAGTTTTAAGTTCAAATTTTTTCAAACATATCCCATCATAGATTTTAAAATTTTAACATAAGGTAAAACATTCAATTTTTAATTTCTCCATGAATGCATGGTGTTTGGCAGAAGTAAGCCATATAGAACACATTACTCACCAGAATAAAGATATCCATATGAAATTTATGTGACTAAATATTTCAAACCGATGCCAAACATATTTTGAGTTTAGTTTATACATTTGGAAGCTACAAATTTATTTTATCTAAGAGTAATCTTATACATTGTACATAAAATAATTTTTCTGGAATGTCAATTAGATTTTCGAGCAAATATGATCTCTCTCTTTAGAATTGTCATTTCAAGGCATGCCAAACGAAGCCAAACTTCCTCCAATGTTGCTGCTTTGCACAACTTCTCCTTTTCGTCATACGAACGCATCATTTCAGCACCACGAAGATAATGGAAAAATAGAGGGTATGCAGAATATGGGATTAGCATGGCTTATATGATATGCAACTAACCATGCATAGATGCAAATACAAACATTTTCATACTGACATTTAAACTTAGAAGCGTATCCTTTAAAATCATGATATTCCACTGTCATATTGGTCTAATTCCTATTTAAACAGAATAAAATCGTATCTAGACATTCTCTAGGCTTTCGTATAGGTTTATAATCTGTCACTTATTTATTTTATTTTAGCTTTTCTACGAAACTATTCAAAGGTTTCATACAGTACTTTGCAGCATACTAAAATAATAATTCATAGTAAAGTAATGGTGTCAAATTCAAGGTTCTCGAGCAGAATTTCGTATCAAAGTGATGATTTCACATTCAAGGTTTTCAAGAAAAATTTCACATTAAATTAATGATTTCACAATCAAGATTTTCAAGCAGAATTTCACAACAAAATAATGATTTCACATTCAAGATTTTTTTTGAATGTAAAGGCCTAATTTTTAATTAATTTAAAAATATAAGTTTTTACAACAAAAAAAAAAGGGTGGATAGGCACACCCAAATAGGTAGTCATAGTTACTTAGGTTATGTTAGGAAGCGGTTACTCAAAACAATAAAAATAGAGTTAAACCTGTCACCAACCACATCGCCAAAAATCATGCATTAAATCATGTCAATCATGGGGGGTATGCTCATGAGGTGAATTTCCCTTACAATCCATATACTGCCAACCGATATTAGAAGGAATGAAAATGAGCCACCCATCCTCCCCAGGCATGCAAACATTATCACCTGTATCAGAGCCATCAATACCATTAGATACACCCCAACCCACCACATTAGATGGAGCAAATGGGCACATAGGAATGGGATCTCCCAAACCAACAACTGGGCTTGGATCCACCTAGAAAACCTCCTAGTCACTGTCATGATGAGATGTATTATTGCCAATGTTACCTTGGGGTTGGCAAAAAAAAGATGAAAAAAAAATTTCATAGCAAAATAGTGATTTTACTTTCAAGAATTTCAAATAGAATTTTACAGCAAAAATAGTAATTGCATTCTCCAGTACACAAAGTAAAATAAAAAGAAAAACCTAAGAAATTTTTTATGGTAGTTCACAAGCTACGACCTTTGAGGATGATAGTTTTTTACTCCCAAATTACTTCCCCAAAAGAGAGATGCCCTCATGGAAAGCTATCAACTTACTTATATAGCTTGGGAATAGTTTTTACTACTTGCCACAAAGAAACATCATGTAAAAGAAAAGATAACAAGGATTGGCAAGTGGTAATCACGAATTTTACTTTATTATATATATATTTAAAATATTAAACCTTGCTTTATCATGAGTGGATTTATATTATTGCTTATATATATTATATATATTATTTTTATCATTATATATTATATATATATATAGACTTATTTTTTTTTAAATTTAGCTAAAAACCCCTTGCGGGGCCACCTTGATTTGAGAAACCACGACCAAGGGGTTCTACACCATCAAAATCACTTAGGAGTCACACCCGACCCTGATCGCACCAACATAATCAACTGGATTTTGGGTACCCAATGTGCATTTGGTAGGGTGGAGATTCAAACCAGGGACCTCCCTTGGAGGATTTCCCTACCATTTCCAACTCACTTGCAACACGTAGGTATATAGACTTATTATTATTATTAAAACATAAAAATACATTAAATATAACCATCAAATCATGAATCTACCAATCAAAAACATAACAATACCCCATTAAGCAAACATGCACAAGATGCAGCAAGCAACATGTCCTAAATGAATTTTCCTTTTGTGAGCATTCATGTACTCACAAGCCATTGAAGCATCATGTCCCACCTACCTCTTGCAAATATCCCTATCTGTCTACTTGTAGGTGGTTACCAGGAGCTATGGTTGGAAATAAATCTTGTTTCCTGCAACCATAAATTCTATTAGCAATATCACATTCTAAAGAAATAGTAAGCACATTAGTAGCAAGATTTTGAGGGATGTTACAAACACATTACTTGATGGTGCTCCACTATAAAATCTATCACTCCTTACTCTGTACTCTCCTAACATGTAATTTTAATGTCTCTTTAAGATGCACAATCTGCATGCACAGTCCTCACTCTTCGAACAATGATATCTAGTGAAACTTCCTCAATGTGTATGCAATAGTCAATAACTTCCTATGTTATGAACACTAGTTATAGTTGATTGATCCATATGTGTGTGTGTTACCTTTGCTATAAGCATACAAATATGACTTCACTCTTCTTAGATCAACAAAATATAATGGCTATGAGATGGCATAATGACTATGAGCTGGTGTAACTACTATGTGCTTGATAATGGATTATTGATAACACATTTTCTTGAATAATGATCACTTGAGTAATTTCTTCTTCATCCTCTGCTTGCCTTGTGCCATGTAGTAACATGTTTAAATTCCTTTATTTGAATAACCACACATTTGGATGGCTTTTGGTGTGTAACAACTCTTTAATCCTCAACAATCACCTTTTACTATGAGATAAGATCATCGTTCTTATATGAAAACCAAGGGGGGTACCTTTAACTAACGATGAATAAGCTCAAGCTCTAGTGATGCATATAATGTTCTCTTATGCTCTCTAAAAATGAGGTGCCAACCTTTCACATTATTGGATGCATAAATTAAATCCATGAAACCATTATCAATGCACAACCTCTAAAGGCAATGGCTACCACTTCCTTGCACCCACTCACTCACTCAAATTTCTTCTCTTGGTGTGGTTCCACAAGAACAACGGGTTTTACTCGTACATTATCTCTTTACATTCTTGTAACAGATTCGTATCTCTTCGACGTGATTTGATCGATTCAAACGATAGATGTGGTGATGGCCTTAAAACCCTAAGCTTCTGTAATGAAAAAATTTAAATCTCCAATGCAACCTTTGAAATGAAGTGATGGTGATATTTTAAGTTCCTTGTTTACACCTTATAATATCCTTCTATTTCAAAATAATATTCAACGCAAAGTTCCTTGTTTACACCTTATAATATTCTTCTCTTTCAAAATAATATTCAACACACATAAAAAATAAAGTCCCTTTGTTTATGCCTTATAATATCCAATACTTGGTTTAATTTCTAAGCACCCAAAATAAAATATTTAATTAACACCCCTTATGACTCCCTAATAAATTTCACTTATTTTACTTTCACAATTTCAAAGCCTCAAAGTCAAGTTACGTATTCCAAGACCATAGAAGCACATTAATTAAGCATACCTTTAATATTCTACCTACAAAAAATATTGCACAAGCCTCAAAGATTAGTGCTCAAGCTCGAACTCATGACCTAAACCACCACAATGCCCTAGCCCAAGGCTAGGCTGCTACTTGGGCTACACACCCGCACGAAACCAAAAATCCATGATTTCGTATTAGAAATTGCCTTTGCTGAAAATGAAAAGATGTTTTTCCCTCTTGCAAAATAACTCGGTGGGATTCAAAACTAAAAACTTCCCTTTGAAAGTACCTTAGCCACATTCTTCCCACCACCTATGCTACCCAACGCTATGGGATATATCTTTTGCTCTAGGAGAATTTCAACACAACTCTGCCTCCCTTACCTTTAAGACTTACAAATATCTTATTCCTTTCGAAAATCGAGCACACAAATTATATCTTCACTTAGACATTCGAATCATATACCTTTGGAAATGAAAAATCATTTCCTTTAAATACTCTTTCCTTTGGTTTAAAACATGTTAGCCCTCTTGCTTTTGAATTTGAATTTTATTTGAATCTTTGGCACCATAAATTATTTTAAATTAATATTTTAACTTTTGTTAAAATATTTTAATTTAAATAATATAAAAGAAACCTTTGTAACCTTTTATAAAAGCTCAATAAACCTTGTCCAAGATATATATATTTTTAATGATTTCTTGGACCCAATTATTATAATATTGAAAAATATTATAATAATATTTATCTTTCCTTTTAAACCATGGCCTCTTATTTTTGACCAATTTGCTTGCTTTTGGGATGAACTTTACCTTGATCAATTTCAACCATATTAACCATAGAAAAATATTCCTGCCATACAAAGTGATATTTGACATCAGCATTTTGACATCAAACCTTTTGACATCAATGACAACACAACTTACTCAAAATTTCCAATACCTATTAGATCCTCTCTTATATTATAGAAATCACTTAGAGAGGTGCATACACAGGATATCCATTTCCCTAAGTAGGAGATAGCAAGATAAGATATCCCTCCATAAACTATGTTATGAGAGAAGGGAGAGAGCTCATGATTTTTAAGGGAGAAGGAGGATAAGTTGAAGGAATTAGATAGATAAGATAAATTCCAAATATTTGAGTTAGACCTTAGGAGGGAGAGTGTTATGACTAAGAAAAATATAAAACCAAAAGTTCTCCCATGAATTTGAAGAATCCCAAAAGTTTCTATAGGTCTTGAAGAGTCACTATGACTGTTGGACTTCTCAAATGTGAAATGAAGTGTTGTAACATCATATTCTCTCTTGTAAATGTAAAATAGATCATTATAGATGTAGAATATTGTAGATTTTTTTTGTAATACTTATAAGTTCGTTTGGAATGAAAAACAACATTCTATTCCATTCATTTTGTGAAAAACATACTTGTTGTCCCTATTTTTCTAAAACTTGCAGTCAAATTTAAAAGCTCATAACATTTATTTTACAATTTTTTTTTGCACATGTGACACACCATTGGAAATATTTTTTATTTTAGAATTCAAATTTCATCAAATTCTAAGTAGTTTTGATCCTTCAATTTTAGAATGTTGTACACTGCTACAAAAATTATTGTATTCTTTGTTGCTGCAATTTTTTTTTTGCTATGATTTTGTTGCACTTTTTATGCTCTTCTTTTTTGGGCCAAATACTTCATTTGATATTATATGTTGGTTGGTTTTTGGGTTTAAGAGAACTTGGGTTCATGGTTAGTATAACATTTGATCAATTTCTTGGACAAGTTCATTGAAGAAAAAATTCATTTGTTGTTGCTTGAGTCTAATGGTCAACTTGAACAACTTATCATCCATTCTAGAATTTAACGGGTAAGATTATGATTATTGGAGCATAAAGTATCAAATTAAGATGTAAACATGAAGCACTCATTATCATTATATGAATTTCAAGTATATACAGGAGTGTGGGTGGTCAGAAGAGACACACCCTTACATTACACACCCTTACATTAATAACCTAATGTATTATTCTAACATACCCCCCATAATACATTAGGTGGGATAATGTATTATGTTCTCACTTTATTGAGCTAATCTGGATTTTGGATCTGGCTACTCTTGCTTAGGTGAGTACCTCTAGGTCCGCCTCTAGGTCTATCGCTGGGCATTTTGCCTCTGGGTCTGCCTTTGGGTCATTTTGCCTCTGGGTCTATCTCTGGGTATTTTACCTCTGGGTCTACCTCTGGGTTGTTTTACCTCTGGGTCTGCCTCTTAGTAATTTTACTCTGGATCTACCTCTCTATCGTTTGTCTCTAGGTTGTCCTTTAGGTCTAAGCAAAGTAGGGTATGTTCCTCCCTAGAGGGAAAATGTGGTGGATAGTTGCTCTTGATGAACAAGAGCAAAATCCTCAGTTTCCTCCTCATCGTTAGTATTGGCAACATTCCCTTGTTGCCGGTGTTGTGGCTAATATATATATATATATATATATATAATATATGCACAATCACCTTATTTTTTTTGTTCATAACTTTTTTTTGCTTTTTTATAAATCATATATAGATTTATAGATTTATAAATATTTATAAAGTTATATATTTATAAATCATATATAGATTTATAATGCAGTAACTTTTTATTATAAAGTTACTATATTTATAATGCAGTAACTTTATATATTTAATATAAAGGTACTTGCATAGAGGTTTGATCAACTTTATAATGCAGTAACTTTTTATATTAAAGTTACTTTATTTTTTTTTTTTTTTTAGGGTTTTAGGAAAATAGTGGAGGAGGACGATGGAAAGCCAATCAAGAGCCTTCGCATGTCACCCAATCATCTGTGGAATTGTGGCACTGAAGGATTTTTCGGATTTTAACCTTAGGAGACTAGTTTTAATTTTCTCTCCGAATCCTAATTTTTTTTTCTCTCTTGAATTCCTCTCTCCGTATCCATATGTACGATGATTGTTCCTCTTGTGACTTTGCTTTCCATGGCCATATTGGCCCTTCTACCGCATTAAAAAATATAATATTTCATATAAAATTCAAATTTTCAACTGCTGGTTCTGGATCAACTCAACTGCGACCTACAATCTATGAAATCCTACTCCACATGTGTCTTCCACCTTTACTAGTCTAGAATTCACCATCAAAATACTGGTAGGATCAAATAACAACTAAAATAGCTAGTACACATTCAACAAACAACAAGCAACACAAATTTTCGATGTTGATTTGTTTTAGTCATTTTTGTGTTCACCAAGCCTGTTTATTGCACACTGAGACTGGATGCCGAATTGCTCATCCTCGAAGGTGTTGTCACAGTTGTAATACTAGAGGATTTCAGTCATAGTTTATGCAGTTGAAGTGTTTTATTATTATTATTTTTTAATATTTTATTATTTTTTTCATGACCCAATCTAGGGCACATCGTGAACACAAGAACAACCTCCGTGAGAACAATTCGGCTACCACATCAAGTGTTGCACTCTTCTTGATGGCACATAGGCTTCTCTACACATATGCTAGAGGGAGTGTGTAGGCTATACCTGGATACTGCACTTGATAAGCGTGCTCGCTATGCACTACGATACCTGGTACGATGAGTTGGCATCAATAGGGGAAGGGGAGAATTTCCAAAGAGGCAATTCCCCCCTCAAAATTTTAGGCAAGATGGTAACCTGAGAACCTCGGCTCTGATACCATATCAGATTTAGATGTAAAAATGAACCACTCATTATAATTATATGAATTTCAAGTATATAGAGGAGTGTGGGTGGTCAAAAGGGACACACCCTTACATTACACACCCTTACATTAATAACCTAATGTATTATTCTAACATAAATATGAGAATATTTTTAAATGGAAAATATATTTGGAAGATAGTGGAGATTGGTTATGAAGAACCACTTGATTGAATTATATTACAAGAAAATTATAGGACAACAAAAAGGGAAACAAAGAAGAAGAATTCATTAGCCCTCTACCATATTCAGTCTACTTTTGATGAGTTTATTTCCATGTATTGCTATTTATAAATCATCCAAGGAGGCTTGGAAGTCTCTTCAAGAGGTTTACCAAGAACATGACCAAGTGAGAATGGTAAAGTTGCAGACCATGAAGAAAGGGTTTGAGAATCTACAGATGAAAGAGGCTGAAAGTGTGGGTGATTATTGTGTTAGAGTGAAGGATGTGGTGAATGAGATGGCCACCCTTGGAGAGACCTTGAAGAAATATGTAGTTGTGAATAAGGTATTGATATATATTACCCCTAAATATAATCATGTTACAATAATTTTTTAGAAGAGTAAATATTTGTCTACACTTGAATTTCATTGTCTAGTTGGATTTCTTATGTCACATGCGGAAAGACTAAGAGAAAACAATAAATAAAATGAGGAGAATGCTTTTAATTCTAAATTAATTTTTTTGGATAATGATGAAGCTGGTACAAGCACAAGTAAACAAGCACATGGAATAGGAGGAACTTAAAATTACTCAAGAGGTAGAGGAGGAAGAGGAAGAGGAGATATTGCTGCTAGAATAGGATATGGAAGGGTTGATAAAAAAAGTTGAATGCTACAATTATCATAAAATAGACCACATTACACGATATTATAGAGTTAAGAACACAAATGGAGATAGAATATCTCACTATGTGTGAGAGGATGAAGCTACATAAGGTAATTTATCTTTGACTAGTAACATGGCTGAAAAAACTAGTCAAAAAGTTTGGTATCTAGATTTCGGTTGTTCTAACCACATGACTAGAAATAAAGAGTTGTTTGCTAATATGAGCAAGAATTTCAAGACCAAGATCATTCTTAGAAATAATAATGCTTTGTATGTGGCTGCAAAAGGCACCATAGAGGTTGGCACTAAAGAAGGTATAAAGAAAATTTATGATATCCACAATGCTCCCAATTTGAAGAATAATTTGTTAAGTGTTGGACAACTTGTAGAAAAAAACTAAGAAGTTGTATTTGATAAAAATGAATGTATAATTTATGATAAGAATAATAGGAAACATATGGTCACCATTTTCCCTATGATAATAATAATAGGAAACATATGGTCACCATTTTACCTATGATAAAATGAAGTATGAACATGGCACATATGGCACTTGAAGATAAGAATTGGATTTACATCTTAGATTTGGATTTTTAATTTTTAAAATTCTAGAATTTGTATCTTCAAAATATATGGTAAATGGAATACCTAAGGTTGGAGAGTATAAGGGTGTGAGTGAAGCATGTGTGATTGGAGGGCATGCAAGGAAGGAGTTTCCAAAAGGAAAAGCATGGCGGGCCTCATACCCACCCCAAATTGTACATTCTGATATACTGGACCTATGCAAACACAAAGTTTGGGTAAGTCTTCATATTGTTTCACATTCATTGATGACTTTTCAAGAAAGTGTAGGGTGTATTTTTTGAAACATAAGGATGAAGATTTTGGCATGTTCAAGATTTTCAAAGCATTGGATGAGAATGAAAGTGGATATAAAATAAAGTGTTTGAGAACTGACCGTGGAGAATAATTTTATTCAAATGAGTTCAATGATTTTTGCAGGAAATATGACATCAAGAGGCAACAAACTATTGCCTATACACCACAATAAAATAGGGTAGCTAAGAGAAAAATAGAACCATTGTAGAAATGACAAGAATCATGTTGAAGAAAAAAGGTTTGAGCAATTCTTATTGGTCTTATGCAGTTGATATAGTAGTGTATATTCTCAATAGATGCTCCAAAAAGTACTATATAAGAAGAATCCACATGAAATATGGTATGGCACAAAATCCACTATAAGTCATTAGAGAATTTTTGGTTGTCTTGTATATGCAAATGTGAATGATGAAGTGAGAAAGAAGTTGGACCCCAAGAGTGAGCCATGAATTCTTGTGGGAGTTTCTAAAACAAGTAAGGCATATAGACTATATAATCCAAAAATCACAAGTTCGTAGTCTCTAGATATGTAATTTTTGATGAAGGGGGAGTGTACAATCATAAAAATTTGCAAGAAAAATATATGGTTTTGAAGAAGATAATACAATTTGGGGACAACCTTCAAATATTTCCTCTACTCCTCCAAGCCCAACTAGCAGCCCCTCAACAAGTTCAAAGGAGACTACACCTAGTTCAAGTACAAGTAGCTCATATACAAGTCCCACCAAGAATAAAAATAAAGGAAAGAGAATACTCAAAGCACATACAACCAACCAAATTATGGACAAGAAATTTCAAAGGAGGTTAACAAGAATCCAATTACAATATTTGGACCAAGTTGTTTCAAGATTGGAAAAGCTCTAAATGTATGGTGATGATGAAGAAGAACCAAAAGGTGAGTTGGTGAATTATGATCTATTTTTTGAAGCTAATTTGGAACCTTTATGTTATGAAGATGTTGTACTAATTATTTTTGGGTGCAAGCAATGAAAGAAGAAATTGAGTCCATTGAAAAAATGACATTTGGGAACTTGTGGAATTTACCAAGGACAAGAAGATTGTTGGATTTAAGTGGGTCTACAAAAAAATATTTAATAGTGATGGAAGCATAGAAAGATACAAAACAAGGCTGGTTTCAAAAGTATTCACTCAAAGATATGGTGTGGATTATGAAGAAATATTTACTCCTATTGCAAGACAAAATAAAATTCAAATGGCTCTTTCATTGGAAACCAATAAACATTGGAAATTTTATCACATGGATACGAAAAGTGTATTATTGAATGGTTATCTAGATGAGGTGGTTTATGTCAAAAAACCTCAAGGATTTGAAGTGGAAGGAAAGGAAAACCATGTTTAAAAATATAAGAAAGCATTATGTGGACTAGAGCAAGTACCTAAAACATGGTACTTAAGAATTGATGAGTGCTTCCAAGATTGTGGTTTCAAGAAAAGTAAGAATAACCCTAGACTCTATTTCAATAATGAAGGTGATGATATTATTATTGTGTGCCTATATGTTGATGATTTAATATATATGGAAAGTAGTTCAAATATGAATTATTTTAAGCATGCTATGATGAAGGATTTTATATAAAATATTTAGGACTGATGCAATACTTTCTTGGTGTGGAAGTACAACAAGGTGATGGAATTTTTTTCATTTTTTAATAAAAATATGCAAAATATATGTTGAAGAAATATGACATGGAAAATTGTAAACCAGTTTGGACACTTGCGACACATGAAGAAGTGTTGTGTAGAGATGATGGAGAAGAGAAAGCTGATGAAATTTTTTTTAGAAGCGTTTTTGGGAGCTTAATATTCCTTACTACAAGACCTAATATTGCATTTGTAGTTTCACTTGTATCAAGATACATGAATGAAACTTCAAAAAACCACATGAGAGTAGCCAAGATAATCTTGAGGTATGTAAAAGGAACCTTGAATTTTGGCATATATTATTATGCTAACAACAAAATAGAGATTGTTGGATACAGTGACTCAGATTAGGGAGGTTGCTTGGATGATAGAAGATCAACTTCTAGAAATTATTTTTCACTTGGTTTAGAAGTGATAACATGGAGCTCAAAGAAGTAAAGTATTGTTGCTTTATCATCTATTGAGGTAGAAAATATTGTAGCTACTACAACAAGTACACAAGCACTTTGGTTGAGAAAGGTACTTGAAGAGATTGATGAAGTACAAAATAGTCCAACAACAATTTTTTGTGATAACACAAGTGCAATAAAAGATTGCAAAAAATCTAGTCTATCATAGTAAAAATATACATAATGATTTAAAGATTCATTTCATAACCAACATGGTGGAAAAGAAGGTTGTAGATTTGAAATATTGCAACACCAAACAACAACTTGCAGATCTATTTACAAAAGGTGTCAATAAAGAATAATTTTTAATATTGAGAGATAAAATTGTCTCACCACTTAGCATCAAGGGAGAGTATGTTGGAGATTTATGTTGACTAAGAAAAAATAAAGCCAAATGTCTCCCATGAATTTGAAGAAGCCCAAAAATTTCTATAGGCCTTGAAGAGTCACTATGACTATTGGATTTCCTAGAATGTGAAATGAAGTGTTGTAACATCATTTTTTATCTTGTAAATGTAAATTAGAGTATTATAGCAATAGAATATTTTAAAATCTACAATCAAATTTAAAAGCTCATAACAACTCTATTTTACATGTGTGATACACCATTGAAAATTTTATTTTTTTGTAGAATTCGCTACCAAAATTGTTAGAGTAAATATTCCATCATTTGGATATTTTACCTTTTTCCTTATAGTAGGTAGATTATTACATTTACTTTTCTACTTCTTACCATGTAGATATTTACTGTCTTAAATATCTAATGGTCATTTCCTAAATATCCTAGGTTAATTGTTCTAAACCAAACACTCTACCTCTTGGCGTGTTGGTTGGCGTGATATTAGTATGTCAGTTTTATATGCTATTTTGTAACCTATATAAACTATAGCTTCATAGCTATATGGTTAATGCATATTTTATTTATCAAACCATTTCTCTTACGTTTCATTTAGCTACAAAAATTTCATCAAATTTAGAGTCCTTCAAATTTATATTGTCATGCGCTACTGCAATTTTTTTCTTGCTATAATTTTGCGACACTTTTTTGCTCTTCATTTTTGGGTCAAATAATTTAGAGATGTGCAAATTATCAATATTTTTGGAATAATAGAGATGGTAGAGACTAGTGAGGACATTGCCAAGCTAGACCCAATCAAACAAGATGAGGGTCTGGAAACAACCTTAAAGTTAATTCTTTCTAATTTTACTTACATGCATATTTCTTTCATAGCATATTTGATATATTGACTAGATATGCCATTTGTGATATGATTGATCTTATTTTCTTTATTTTATTATGAATTTAATAATTATTTATGATTGAATAAATCTCTTAGGGATGTATACACTTGATGAGAAATTTTTCCAATAATTCTTGAGGCCCATTAATTATCTTGTCACATGTGGTTCCCCAAAACTTTATTATAGATACAATATATAGGTCAACTAATTTATGTGTAGTCTCAAATCTGGAGATGTTGTTCTCCAAGGCTAGGGGTCCACACTCAGATGAATATTCTTGCTTGAAAGCCATCATAGTTTTGTTTCTTTTGTGGGAAGGAAGGGTTCACCAAGTGTATTTTATGGATTCATTCTAAATCCTATGTTATAATGTGTTTAATTTGAGCAAAAAACTATGTTTTGATAACTTAGCCGTTTAATGAACTATATAATTTTGAAATGAATATTTTAAATGTAATGCAAGGAATACAATGATGCAATAAAACAAGATCTAAGTCCTATATGCACTTCCAATTTCTTTGTAAAAGACTACACTAGAATAGAACAGGAAAATGAATACCTTTTACTTTCAATCAAGGGTGCAAGGGGGGGTGCACAAACATAAATTAACCTAATTATACAAAACCATATGCAATTTAATTTAATACCTAACAAATGCAAAAAGAATATAGTCAATCCTAAGTTCTTTGATTTTACTTTGTTAATATGTTAATATGATTTAAGCAGAGAGCAAACAATAAAAAAACTTGTATTAAAGTAAAATACAAGAGAGTAATACCTAAAAAATAGTGAAAATGCTAAAAATATCATACACCTATGTAATGAAATAAAGAAAAAATTAGATAGCAAATTATGTAACCATAATGACAAAACAAGATATGAAATAATGGTACTCTTTATATTAATATCAATTATATCCTTCAAAAGAGGTTACAATGAGATCCCGTGGAGGGATTTGCTACCAATTTGATACAAATATTACAATAAGAAAAGTAATCTAGGTGTATCTCACAAAATATTTCATGCACCCAAAAACTGATTATTGATAGGTTCTTGGGACTGTCATGATGTAGGATAATGAGGTGTGAATATTATGTTGTTTCTTATTTGTAAACACTTGTAATCTGCACATAAAAAGATCTAAAGAGCATCAAAAGTATATGAAGAGCCTTTCAAGATAAGTCCCATAATGATGAAAAAGGAAAACAATAATAAAACTGAAATTCAATAAATACATGCATGAAAATACGATTAAGCTATGCTAAATTGTAATCAAAATGATGCTAAACTAGATAAAATAAAGAAAACAAGAACCATATATTTGCTCGGGAGGCTATCTCTGTGTAAGATGGTTGTACGTATTGACCATATTTGAGAAATATGATCATAATTATGAGCCATCTATGAGTGAGATGACCGCTAAGCTGTAACTTTCTTGTGATCAACGCGAGGTGATACCATTTTTTGATCTGTGGATTGGTTGACCTTCTTGGTGTGCTCATGAAGAATGACTTAGGAATGGAATCTACCACCGAAGCAAGGACACTGGATGGTACAAGAAGCATGAATTCAATATTCAACCTTTGAGATTATTCATTAGCATGCTTAGAAGCTTCATGGTTAAATTTTGATAGCACTTCATTGCTTTGATAATGAGCTCTTTTATTCTTTAGTTTGACAAAACTTCGTTGCATAAAAAATCATGATTCTCCAATTTGGTAGCACTTTGTTGCATGAAAAAACTTGATTCTCCAATTTGGTAGTACTTTGTTGCATGAAAAAGCTTCCCTCCAATTTGGTAGTACTTCATTGCATGAAAAAGCTTCCCTCCTTTTCTTGTGAAGGTTGACCTTCATTTTATAGATTTCCCAAAGGGATTGAAGCTTGCAAGGGAAGCCAAGAAGCGGTTAGGATCAAGAAGAGTAATTATCCATTATTTAAAATAATTGCATCACTAAATTCATTATACTGTTGCTCTTAGCTAGCATGCATAACTGTTTGAACCATGGCATGGGCTTTTGGGTCTTGTTGCTTTAGGCATGATCATATCAGGGTGATATGGTGGTGACTATAGGTCATCTCGAGGTAAGATGGTCTCTGGTAGCTATCCTTTGGTGGGATGGTCTTGGCTGCAAAGGAAAATTCCTTCCTTTTTGAGTGGTGAAAGCCACTGTTAAGCCCTAGGGCTTCCCAAGATGGGTCATATAGCCTTAAAGAAGTCCATATAGGTAGTCTTCTCAACATGATGTAATCTAGGTGTCTACAATTAGTAAAGGATAAATTTTGTGCCTAAATGTAGATTCATTGCATGAATGTAGGTTCATCACCTAAAACTAGTTCACCACATGTAGACAAGTTTGTTGCCTATATTAGGTTTGCTGCATATTGACCTATGAATGTGAAAAAACATGATAAAAATGGGAAAAATACATGAGTTATGTTTTAAGGGTCCTTCTTGATGATTGGGACAATTTAGAATTTGTTCTATAGTATAGCCCCTAAATATGGCCTTTCATCTCCACTTTTGCACCATAAGAATGCTTTAGTTTATTTGTGATCATCTATCAGAATTGTAGCTTGCTTGGTCTCCACAAACAACCCCACCAAATACTTCCCTACTCGATTTTTGAAATTATGCGGCCATTTATTTGGGAAATATTAAAATCAATGAGGGTTTCAAGCATACCCACAAAGCTTGAAGTACCAAAACTGTCATCGCCACTATTGTTCTTCAATTCTCTAGCATGGCCAAACTAGCTATAACCAAGATACAACACAATGTGTAGAACGAGATGCAGTTCAATTTTAACAATGATTGAGAGCGTTAGAATCGATAGAGGATGTAGACGCTGCTATAGAATTTTGAGAATTATTTTGGCCACAAACTTCTCCATCTAAGGGGTAAGTCATACCCACATATTTGTAGCAACCATTGGCCTCATGGCAGTCATAGTTAGATATAAGTGCAAATATGAATATTGGTTCATTTAGTTAGGGAGTAGCCTTTGGCGATGATCTTTACTAAGGATATCTCTAAAGTTCCATGAATCCTTTATATATATATTTTTAAGGGTGATTTATAAGGGCAGTTTTAAACCGCCCTCTTAGGGCCTATTAGGGCGATTTTTTAGCGTTGTAAAAAATCATTGTTTTTTAGCCGCACTTAAAAGCCTTTTTTGGTGTAGCGTTGTACGTATAGTTTTAAACCACCCTCTTAGGGTCTATTAGGGAAGTTTTTTACTGTCATAAAAATCGTTGTCTTTTAGCCACCCTTAAAAGCATTTTTGGTGTAATGAGCATCAATGTCCATCCTTTAATTTGATTGTGAAATTGATAAGTGAATGATAAGATGGGCTGGAAGGGCCATGCCATGATGACCATGCACTTGACACCTAAAAGAGTAATACCTCTAATAGAATTCCTAAGGACTTGCCAATTTCTTACAAACTCATGAGTACAAAGCATAATGTGGGTTTCACAATGTAGCTTTATATTATCATGGCTAGAATATGATTATAATAAGGTCCCTAGGCCCTTATTTATAGTAAAATTTTACTATTGCTTTACTTGGAATGAGAAACAATTACTCCTAGTAAAAGTAAAGATGTAGGGAAACTTTAGCAAACTATTGCACCACCAAATGTTGCATGCCTCCAATAATACCTCTAATAGACTTAAAAGACTTCTAAAATAACTTATTGTGACACTAAATACCATAATGTTGGTTTATAGCATATTTGCCTTGATATTTGTACCTTTAGTCTACCCCTATGACTGTTTAAGCAATTTGCTATGGGCTAGTTAGTGTTTTGCTTACATTTGTAGGAAGATTGACCAATTCTGTTGAGTGAATTCCTACTTCAAGCCAATTGGTCCCTTTTAACAAGTAAATTAGTTTTGAAGCAAACTAAATAGTTTTTATAAAAAGACTAGTCCCTATCTACACTTATATTTTAAGAATCTTTGGCATATTTCTACCACCTAATTTGTATTGCATTCTCCTTCAAAGTTTGTAAAATTTATAAAGGTAGTGTTGAGGTACTCCAATAATATCATAGGGGTGCATATGATATCCATCCTTTATTTTTATTTTGGCTATCTTTATTCTATTTCACTTCTCTATCCTATTTTATTTCATCAATTGACTCTCTCTAATTTACTCTTATGCTCTTTTACAATATAATTTATGGTGAATGTATGCTTCAAAATATTTCTAAAATGTATTCTAGCATCCAATATGGTATTTAATCCAACATGGAGTAATGCTACTTATTTATGTACAAGGGTTATCTTCAATGAATGATTTATGGAAGAAAAATGGAAGAATACAATTTATAAAATATATCTCCTCTCTATTATAGAGAGACAATTTAGTTTTTTTAAATTCAAAATGTTCAAGTTTTTTTGTCAAATGCTTGTGTGCTAGATTGTTCATATTCTTTTCATGCTTTATTTTATGTCCACTCAAGTTGTTGGTATTTTTCATGAAAAGAAGAGTTTAAAAAGAAAGTTGTCACTTCAATTGCATTACATTTATATTTTGTCTTGAAAAACACATCTTCATTAAGGATTTGGACCTAAAAGATTATGGCTTCAAAATCCAATGACAACACTTTTTGACCTATCAACGTTCCTTTGACTTATTGATGTTCACTTCTTGAAAGAGAATGTCTTTTATCTAAATGTCACACTATTATTCCAATAAGCTAATGAGTCTTTGGTCGCTACCAAGTGACTTGAGATAAGAGTTTTTGAGTTTGAAGCCTATCCTCTTATTTTTCATGCATGTGATAGTACAATAATTGTGCCTTAATACATTGCCTAAATTGTCAAAAATACAAATACAAACTTCTTCAACATCTTGCCCATGACATGGCCCCAATTTTTTTTTAAGCACTCGAGAGAAAATTCAAAGTTAAAAGCTGAGCATATTTTGGATAGTTGAGGTAAATGTTTGTGACATGGATGAAAGAAAACATACATAACAATAGGAATGCATTTATAGAATATTTCCTTGGTTATTACAAAATAATATGCCTACTAACTAGGTCAAGGTGTGTATCCTATTTTTTAAATTATCTACATGCAGTTTTGTTTGTGTTGGGATTGAAACATGTCCCACCATACTACATCATGATCCCATAGTGTTATTACAACAAACTTAACAATTATGCATATACCCCTTGACACTACCCAAACCTTGATCTCCTAAAAAATTAAAAAATCTAATCATTTGAGCTAAAGTCATTTGATAACTATTATATCATTATTAACATATATTAAATTTTAAAATTTAATTTATAAATAATTATTACTATTCATGATATCATTTTAATAATAAAAACATAAGTATATTAAATTATATTTTAAAAATTAAAAAAAATAATAAATTTATATTTAAAAAATATTTAATAATATAAAATCTTAATTTCTTAAGAAAAATAAAAATAGAGGGCCTTATGATTTTTTAGTCGTAGTTGGCTGCTTGTTAACCACTGACAAATATTGCTAAACAGCCCATTATGTGAAACTCCAACGACTCCCATTTACGCAAAACAACCAGCTTTAACGAGAACGTAAATCACAAACGCCACCTTTTTTTCCATCAGTCTGGCAAACGGATCGCGTTCCTTCGAGTAAGTTTTTCTCTTTTCCCTCATCACCGTTCCCCTCAAACACCACCCTCGATGACTACGGGCAAAATCTGGTTAGCCTTTCACAGTCATGGCCCCCGCGCCCTCACTCAGTAGTCTGACTTTATTGGCCAAGGCCAATAGTGATTAAATGTCTATGTGCAGTATAAGCCTATAAGTGTCTTTTATGTAAGCGTATAAGTATCCCTATAATAGTAATCTGACTTTATTGGCTACGGCCAACAATGATGAATGCAGAATAGGCGTATAAGTTTCTGTTATGTAAGTATATAAGTATCTCTAGATTAATAATCTGACGGTTAACAATGATGAATCTGATTTTATTGGCCATGGCCAACAATAACAAAGTGTTTATTGGCATGTGCAATCTGACGGTTAACAATGATGAATCTGATTTTATTGGCCATGGCCAACAACAACAAAGTGTTTATTGGCATGCGCAACGTAAGCCTATAAACTTCTTCTATGTAAGTATATCATTATTTTAATGTAAGCCTATAAGTAGTTTTAACCAATTTTCCACTAGTTTGTGAGGCTAACAACTTGGAAAAAACTCGAGAAAAAAAGATTGAAAAATTTCTTTAAACTAATAAGATTTATCTCTTGAAAACCTTTGCCACTTATATCCAATACTTTCCCGAGCAATCCTAGAAATAGCTAACGTGTAAAACAAACACATTATCAATGGCAGTGAGTGTACAGTTTCGTTTTCTTCTATAAATATATTTTATACATGTAATTCCCTACCCTATCTCTCTCAAGCCTTGATCTCATACTAATCTCGACCCCTGTCTCGATCTCGTACTAATCTTGACCCTTGTCTCTCCCCTGCCTCGGCCCTTGTCTCTCCTCTGCCTCTCCCCTGCATTGATCTCGGTGCCGGTTCCGGACTCTGTTTATCCCTTGTCTCGATTCCATACTAATTTCGGCTCCTTCCTCAATCTCGTACTCATCTCGGCCTCTGTATCTCTCCTACCTCGACCCCAGCCCCTGTTTCTCTCATGCCTCTATCCAGTTTCTCTTATGCCTTTATCCATACAAGTCTCTACGAGTAATCATCAAGTACTCGATGAACAATGATCAAATAAATCGTTGCGAGTCGACAAGTTACTCGACCTGAGTTTTTTTATTAGAAAAACTTGTAAGCCCTGTTGACCTATGAGTTTTGTGAGTATTTGCAGTTTCTCTCTCTCTATATAAATAAAATTAACCTTAATTAAATGGTTTAATATATATAACATATTGTAATTTAACCTTTAGGTGAGGTTATGTTGACTTGAAGTTAACTTTTAATTGGACATTAGGTATCATTATAAATATTCCCAATGATTGATCTATTATATTGTGATATGTAGGATCATGGGGTAACTATGGGGACAAAACCTTATAATTATTTTGACTATCTTTATTCCATTTTACTTATCTTTCATTTTCTATTTTGTGAATTTGCTCTTTTTAATATACTCTTTTACAATATGATTTGTGGTGAATGTATGCTTTGAAATCTTTTTAAAAGTATTTTAGAATCCAACGTTAATGAGGTGGAAGTTTGTCTCATTTTTTGGACTAAAAAATATAGAGGTGGAAGTTTACCATATTTTTGGAACTAAAAAATATCCTTGGTCTTATCTATCTTCTATTAATAGATGACCCTATTACTACATCCTTAAGTTTGTCTCATGACAATTTTTTTTATCTCTTTCTTGGTCATTTTCACTTCACAATCCATTATCATGTGTTTATCATAACATTTATGACATTAAAATATGATATTTTTATAATCTACTTTTTAAACCCATTCTCTTGATTTAGATTTTTTTTGGTATTGATAAAAAAGGGGGTTGAAGGGCCTCAACCCTTTACACAAAGATCGAAATATGTATAGGAAAAAATCAAGAGAAGATCATACAAATGCAAGATAGCCCTATCTTAGTAAAACAAACAAACCTGGGCTAAACCTATTGATGGAGAAGCTAAAATAATATCCCTCCCACTATCCTTCTATTTGACATGGCTTATGTAGTGCTCAATGCTTTACCTAACTGATAAAGAAACTATTGACAATAATGTAGTGTGCTCAAATCCTTCATCGCATGATCCCAATAAGTATTTTGCTTTGCTCTACCCTCTTTATCTGCTAGTTTCATTATCAATTCTTATAATCTCTTTCAATTCCATGGGGACATATGACCAGACCTTGAAATTCTTAGATCTAACTGCCATATTCACCATTTTATCGACAACTTTGTTTCCCTCTCTATAAATATGTTTAACTTGACTTTCTTCTAGGTTTCCAAAAATAGTCCTCACATATGTAATTATTCAAAAAATACTAGAATTATTTGACTCCTATTTTTGAAGGGAAGTTGAAATATTCTTGGAATCCCCCTCAAGAATAATTCTCCTAAAACCCAAATTCACCACAATTCAAAGGCCTGTAAGCATTTCCCTTGCTTCAACTTGGTGATTTGTGGTAATTCCTAGATCCTCAACATATGCAGCCACTACCTGAGCTCTGTCATTCCTAATGAGGCCCCCACCACCAGCATGAACCGAGTTACCTTTTGCAGCCCCATCAAAATTAATTTTTACCCAATCTTTGTGAGGATGTTCCCATGTAGTATCTAGTCTCATATTATTAATTTTTTCATATTTAAGATATCTTTTTCTCTAGTGAGGATCATTGCAATATTTTCCTAGCCAACAATATTTTAATACAACCCTCCAATAAGAATATTTTTATCCTAGCATAAATCCCAATTATTTCTTTAGTTTTATTTTTGAACACTCGTCTGTTTCTTTCCAACCAAATCCCCCAAAAAATATGTGGAATATATTTTTGTCAAAAAATACTGCTTCCTAAGTGCCACTATTCCCAAATCCTAATTAGAGAAGTTGGAATGACCCAAAAAACATTAACTTCTATTAATAACATATTTAGGATATCACAAACAAAATCATAAGTGCCAAACAGGTGGTCATCATCCTCTTTGTTACATAAGACACAAACAGTTGGAACCACAATCCCTCTTTTGAACATTTTATCTTTTGTGAGGATCTTATTGAGAATGACAATCCAGAAAAACATAGAAACCTTAGGGATGATGTTTAGCTTCCAAATTATTTTAAGCTCAAGTTTTTCTGAGGTTACTTTGCCCAAGAATCCATATCCATCCTTCACCAAGTACTGGCCTTGCTGGTTTCTTTCCCAAATTATCTAATCCTCCTTTGAACCTTTGTCTAAATAATAACTCCTTAATTTTTTTTGTAGATATTTACCCCCTAGGCCTTACATATATTCTTACAGGATTTTCCACTCCTGAAAATCACCCACCCTATGAATGTAACCATTAATTTTCTTACCATAGGTTTTGGTTAAATGTTATTTAATATATTTAAACTTTCTATAGTTCACTAAAGGCTCCTATTGAATCCAAGGGTCTTTCCAAAAGTTAAAATTTTCCCCCTAACTACTCTCAATTTTAGACCTTGCCATAGAACTTTCCTTTTATTGATAATATTTTTCCAAAAAATAGACCCACATGGAGTATTAGAACAACCGATAAACCGGTTTCTACCTTTCAAGTATTTATTTTGAATAATGATAGCCCATTTCCATGATGCTCCAGTGCTAAGCCTCCAACCATGTTTATCTAGAAGGCTCTATTTAGATCTCTCAAATTTCCAATCCAAGACCCCCATTTTGTAAAGGTTGGCAACAAGTATCCCAGGCTACCAGATGTATATGTTCTTTGCATTCAGTGCCATTCCATAAGAATTTTTTTTGTAGTCTTTTTAAAGTCTCTTCCACTTTCCTTGACATCCTTAGGAAAGACATGAAATAAATAGGGAGGCTTTGAAGCATGTGTTATATGAGTTGTACTTTCCCCATAGAGGATAACAGAGATCCCTTCCAACCTTGAAGTTTCCTATTAAATTCAACAATAATCAGATTTCAAAGTCCATCTTTCATTTTACCTATAAACAAAGGTAAACCAAGATATATGATAGAGAAATTTTCCTCCTTACAACCCAACACTTTAATTATTTGATCTCTTATCCTTTCCTCCATGGTTAAAAACATAATCCTCTTTTTTCATAATTTAGTTTTTGGTTTGTAGATTTTTCATAAGAATCAAGGACTTTTTTAGACTCCAAATTTTCTTTCTCTATGGCTTCTACAAGCAATAAAGTATCATCTCAAAGCAAGAAAGTATCAATAGATGAATGTTTTAGACCTTTTATATTACCATCCTTTCTCTTTATTTCCAAATTTCTTCCCAAGGTATCTACCATAATGATAAAGAGATATGGAGACAATAGATCTCCTTGCATGATTCCTCTGGTAGAAGGAAAGAACCCAGATTGTCCATTGATCAGGATCGAAAAGTGGGGGCTAGAAATACACATACCAACCAATGCCCTCCATTTTTTTACTAAAACCCATTCACTCCATTATTTTATCTAAGAAAGATAAAAAACCCTGCCATAGGCTTTGTTCATGTCCAACTTACAGAACATGCTTGACCGTTTCCTCCTTTTAAAAGAGTGTGTTGTTTCATTAATGGAAATGACACTTTCAGTAATCTACTTGCTTACCATATAACCTCCTTGATCTTCATTAATCATTAAGGTGATAATTTGTTTCAACCAATTGACCAACACAGTAGTAAATTTTTTATAAATTGTATTACATAGGCTAATTGGTCTAAAGTACTGCAATTTATCCATTCCATATTTCTTGGGAATTAGAGCAAGGAAGGTATTATTCCATTCTTTCAAAAAGTTACCAGATTCCTAGGGTTCTTGGATTGCATTGACTACATATTCTCCAACAATATCCCAATGATGTTGAAAAAAATATTGTGGGAAACCATTTGGCCCCGAAGCCTTGGATGCTCCCATATAGAACATGGATCTTTTAAAGATTACCTTTCATAGATATTCATTCATACTATCATTAACTCCTTTGGGATATTGATTTAGATTTATCATTAATAGGTTTTGGTAGATATTTTAAAATACCCATGACAACACATTCATATATACATAAAATTCTTTTGATCTTATGTAGTTCACCCCCCTTGGATGAATCTATTAAAATATTACCATTTTTTTTAAACATTCTTATTGATTAGAATATAAAAGAGTAAAAAAATGCTAACCTACACTAGAATCCTTTTAAGAGTTTTTGTCTCCATATAAAAATATTAACTTTATTTTAAACACTAGTCATTTCTCCTCTAAACCATGAATGCCACTAATTATTTTATTCCTAGTTTCTAAATTGGAGAAGATAACAATAAATAATCCTTCTAGAATAAAAGTCATTGAATAATTTGAAATCAATTTCCACTTTCATTTAATCCATATTTAAATATCTAAAAAATATGCCAGTATCTATTGAACTTATATATTAACCCTCTCCTTTCAAGAACCATTATATCATGCTAGAATATGTTAGGGATTATTACATCATAGACCATGTGACATGAGTGTGGTATAACCACCCATCACAAGGACTATGCATGCACTATAAGACAAGGGTAGTTGTAGGATTAGTTAAGGTTGTTATGTCATACTTGGGCATCCAATGTATTTAAATATCTATCATTTCATAATGAAAATAATCAAAGCATTGAATTCTAACATGTGGTATAAAAGTATGTAGAAGAAAGAGTCATCTCTCCTTTTGATCCTACCATAGAGAAGCATCAAAAGAGCTCTCTTTTAAAGAAAAGTGATCTTAGGGCAAAGAACCCTACAAAAAGACCAAGCAAGGTTAACCTCCAAAGAAAAGAGACAACCATTTTCTTTGTGAATCATTTCCAAGGGAGATTTTTTAGAAATAAAACTCTTTCTACGAAGACTCTCATGATAAAAAACCTTGTTGAAATATCCTAGTAGAGGTAGAAGCAATCTCAGGATAAGAAATCCTACCATGGATTAGCTTAAGGTAAAAATTTATGCCATAACAAATTTGTCAAAACATTGGTAAGCAAAATAAAACATACTTAAGCATAACTACTATTAGGTGATTAGAAGTCAAAGGAAGAAACCAATAGAGAATAAATGGGGTCATAAGTTCCCCTTGCAAAGTTATTTTCTTCTTTTAAGGCACTAAGAAGCCATTAAATATTTTCAAATATTGCAAGAAAACATCTATATAAAGAAATCTATCATTGGAGGTACTGGTAAGAGACAATAAGATTCCCATATTTTTTCCAAAAGTGTACATTCAAACTCTAGATCACAAAACCATAAGATAGTTTAAAAGAAGATTCCATTCAAAAATAGGTAAAAACAACATGGAAGATATTACCCCAAAAACATGTTGTCATTATCAAAAGAAATTGAGATGTTAGTTAAAAGAAATGAGTTGTGTAATTAAAAGTATCAACTAGATGTATTGACATGCATTCAAAGAATAGAAACTAAGTTGAACATATCTATTTAAGGTGCAAGAAAAAAAAAATATATACTGCCAAGAAAAGTAGTTATCTGTACAACCATTCAAAACCATGAGGTTATCACCACTCCTTCCTCCATTCGGTAGCCACAATAAATAGTGAATTCTAGTGCAAAGTTATAAAGTGCATTGGATGTTCAAATTTGGATGTTGATATCTCACAAACAAGATTTAAACGTGAGCACATTGCATTTTGAAGGTCAAATATTGTTCATGACTGATGATTGAAGTATGGGTATTACTTATAGTGAACCATGCTCAAGAGACTCAATAGTTAGCAAGACTAGATCAGATGATGAACATTTAAAAGGTTCAAACCATTTTTAGAATATAGACTAGGCACCTAATAGGAGGATAGGAGAATGATCTACAATATTGAAATCAAACATATAACATAGGATGAACCTAGTTTGCCTAGTTGTTAGGCATGTCTAAAATCACTCTACCACACATCTAAAGGTAACCTTGATGACTTGAACAAAAAATAGCACCAAAACAATACCTTGAATCAGTATGCATCATTTACATCTATAAAAAATCCACACAAGGACATGTAGAGAAACTCCTTAGGGAGATAGACAATGAAAATATAGAAGCAAATAAATGTGGGGTTTGGCCATCAAAAGTCCTATTCAATTATCCAACACAGTTTATGGATAGGCTTGTTATAACCTATAAAAGAAACCTCACTCATTTGGTTAATGCAAGTAAAAATAAGAAACATATACAATTATAAAAGATTAGAATATTCTAAAGAATATTACTTAGAGGAAGAATATTCCCTCTAATTATTATTTTTTGCTCGATGAGACATTTTTTTATTGTAATTTGAGGTATCAATTTAATCATGAGTATAGATGTATATATACTCATCGAAAAACATTTTTCGAGGCTAATTCAATATAAGAAAAATATTTAAATTTTGTAAAAGTTTGATATGGCTAGTGGTGCACCAAAGTTTTTGTTGTTTGATTCTCAACTATTGAGGGAAAATAATTATGTTGTCTAGAAGACCAAACTCAGAACACAACTCAAATTTGAAGAAGTATGACAAGTTGTAAATAAAACCATTAACCGTCCAAATATAGAAGGTTAAGATCAACCAAATTTTAACAAGGCAAATAAAAATATAAGGTTTATCATTATGTTTGGAGTAGTAGATGAAGTACAACCACACATTCAGGATTTGACCATAGTGAAAGATGCATGGGAGAAGCTACAAATAATCTTTGAAGCAAATAATTGAAATCAAATTCTATTTCTCTAGAGCCAACTCCATTGCTTGAAGATGAAGAGTGGAGAAAAACTCAAATATTTCATGAGGAGAATTTCTAAATTACAAGCATCACTACAAGAACTGGGAGAAAAGGTATTTGAAAAGACACTAGTTCCAATTATTTTAAGATATCTCCCTTCAAAATATAATATTTTGTGACAAAATTAAATATCATTGAACAAACACCAAACTTTACAAAGTTGGTGAACCTACTTTAAAAAGTAGAGGCATCACATACAATGAAATAAGAACAAGTACTTCTTACAAATAAAAAATGAAGCAACCCTTCTAAAGAGGTATAAGACCTCAATAGTGCTTCCAAAAGAGAAATATTCTCAAGGATATTAGAATCAGAGAAATTATTCTCAAAGATATCAACAAAGAAATATTTTTTACACACAAAGGATGTGTGAACTTTGTGGTAGAAATAACCACACAATGAAGGAATTTTGGCATAATTCATTTACAAATGAATCTCCTTCACGAGAGCTAAAATAGCAACAAGACATGGCATAATTAGACAAGAAAAATCAAATTTGAAAGACACAACAAAATAATATAATCAAAGAGAATTGAGTTAAAGAATAATAATAGGAAGAAAAAGATGACAAGGAAGAAGAAGTGTTTGTTACACAAGCATAGCTGAGAGAACACAATAATATTTGGTATGACTTTGAAGCAACCAAACAAACGAGAGATCAAAAAAATTGGATCCATCCAAATAATCTAGATTAGTATTAAAAATAAAATGTAACTAAGGACATCAAGAGCCTATTTGATCATTCCAAGCCAAATAAACAACAAGAAGGAAAACCACCAATATACAAAAGTAGAAATGACAAGCCCAAGCCATGGGATACCTCTAAGGCCAATGAGTTCAATATCTCTTGGAATAAATATGATATGTTCAAAGTTGCTTCGTTTTCCATTTTTTCTAGGCATACAAAAAACATTTACAAGATGAATGACCTATTGTGATAAGAGATTTGAAGAATCATGGAATAGTTTGTAAACCCAATATTGTTAAAAGAAGATTATCTATTTTTAAAATTCACAAAATGAGAGATCCTTACATTGTTATCAAAGCCCAAGATCTTATAAATCTCTTGTTAAGGAGTGTACCAACACTACAATAAATCAAAATTTTTAAATGAAAAGATGCATTGTGATATTATCAAAATTGACAAAATAATATGAAATAAAGAGAGATTTGTTAGACAATATTAACAACTATTGGATCCTAATGATTCAATAATAAATCTATTTAACACTTGATATGATGTTACATGTTATCATCTCAAAGTGTCCTAACTATCCACAATGATGACTTGACATGCTTGTACACCCATGCCTTGCTTTGAGCAACACAATGAGAAGCTCAATGGGAGGTGAAAGTGCCCATGGGAAAACCTCTAGAATTTTTGTTGAGGTTGAATCCTTGTTAGATGTGATACTTTTGCATCTTTATTTTCTTGTCATCTTGCTTTTAATATGCCAAGAAAAAAAATAAAAATAAAATAGAACTAAATTTTATGGAAAAATAAAACCTAATCTATAGAGGCAATATACCAAGATCTAAAAACATCTCTATGTATAATGAAAAATAAAAATATTCATCACATACTAAAAACTAGATATATTAAAACATTCAAACATACAATAGAAGTAGGATAGAGAAAAACTAGTCACAACTTCCATATATGAAGAAATTATAGAGACATGAGATCGATGGAGGTTCAATGCTCTTTAGTAAATGTAGCTCAAGGCTTGAGTCCAACCTATACATAAAAAAAAGGTGAGAGGAAGAAAATAAAATGCTAGGTATTAGGCATGAGCAAGCAACTCCTAATAATTAAAATAAAATTTACATGCTTATTTATAGATAAAACTAAGGGGCTTCTCCATCCAAAAATTTACACAAGAGATACAAAATGCCATCTCTAATTCATGCTTGAGATTATTCCATATTAAATAGTTGGTGGTATTGAGGTATTTGGGACCATTAATGATAAAGACATTTGAGTATTTGGATGGGTTGCTATTGCTACTATTTTCAACTACCTCTTTTAGGGATTTCCCTAGGAAGTGCATGAGTGGTCCTCTACAATTAAGTTTTCTAGGTTTGAGGATTCAAGAACTAGGATTCTTCTAGCCACCATCTACTATTCTATAATGGTTTACCTATAATAATATCACTCACTTGTCTTGGGGAGCTTCTTGTAGTGGAAGGCAAAGGCTGACAACAGATCATATGGACACTGTCATCACTAGGATGTCCTTCTTTGATTGAATTGCTAGCATGCCTCCTTAATATTGCTATTGATTGGGGTAGGTTGATAGGATAGGCTTATGCATGTGATAGGCAAATAGTTTAGGCACCACATACCCAAATACAATAGGCCTATCTATTTTGATCAACTTTGATGACCTATTTAGCCAATGGAAGAGCTTTTTTGATTATTTGTTCATGTTTCCATTTCTATCCATGGGTGACTGCTACATTTTCCACATGTTTGGATCCTAATAATTGATGAGATTTCCCTTTACATTGACTTCATATGATAAAAATAATAATGGGCCATTAGATGAAGCATCAATGGCCCATGCAACTTTAGTGATCCTCATCCACTTACACTAGGTACAAAAGGAACACCAAATATAGATGGAATATTGGATAAGTAGCACAACTATGAAGCTTGCCTACTATTTTATGCATGAAAAAGCTAGCAACTAATCTTATACCTAAAAGTGGGTGAAACTTACCAACAAAACCTTTCATTGGTCCCTTTTTATTGAGGTGCTTATTTGAGCAAAATGAAGTGTAGGGAATCCTCCCTATAGTTTATGGTGGATCTCAAGGGATATTTAGCTTGCTAAATATGGGAAATGCAAAATATTCATGCCTTGTACAAGGGTGTGAAGTAAAATGGGGAAGTATAAAATGGAGCAAAGTAGATAGTTGGGAGGATAACAAAATGAAGAAATAGAAAAAGAAGAAAAAGAGGAACGGGAACTAAGACTAAGGAGGATAGGAGAGCTACTAAGGGGGAAGCTTACTCATCAAGATTCTTACCTATTCATATTCTTCCTTGGAGGGTAGCCCTACCTTTTGGTATTGGAAATGGCATATCTAGAACTAAATATGATCATAGTGCAAGAATCCTATCACCTTGGGCGTGACATATTGCACTTGCAACTCAAGATCTACCAAGGGCTTGCTGACCTTTACTACATGTTTCATAGTGAGGAGTTTGTTGGAATATATTACATTATTTAGTAAATGCTAATGCACCACGTTGGATACATATTTATATTAGGAGTGTGTCTTAGATTAGAGTGTGAGTATTTACTTTATGTATTGCAATAAATGCATAAGTATTATTAGAGTGTGGAAAGTATTTAATGATGTAAATGTGCATAATAGTCCATGTGCACACGAGTCCATGGAATAGGAAAGTGAAGAGTCTCAAAAAGAGTAAAGGCCAAGAATACAACATATGAAGAGTCAAATTACATTCTATATATAGGTATATATGTGAGTGTGAGAGAGTAAATGAAGAGACACAATGTAGATTGAGCATGTATGAAGTATGGAGTATTTGAGATCTCCATTCTATATCAAAATACTATTTTTGTGAGCATTTGTTAATGGCTATTTTATGTGTAGTTTCAAAAATTATTCATGAGTTTTATATGTTTAGAATATTTCCATTATCTTATATTTGATATAGCATTCTTATTTTAGATCTTGTGATTATTTTACATTAAGAATTTAGTATAAAAAACTAACAGTGGTATCAGATCCACAAGGGAGATTGATAGGAGATAGGGAGAGCCACAAGAGAGATTGAGAGGAGATAGGGAGATTTCATTTTCAGAAATTTTAAATTTGCTTTTTGGATAGAGTCTTTCCATAGGGTTTTAGGAAAAATCATGAAGACTAGGACTCAACAAAGATTGCTTTTCCACTAGATTCAAGGATAACTAGTGAAGTTTAATGATTGTAGAGAACTAGATATTTGGATGTATTTGATTGCTGTTGTCTAATTTTTGTTGTAGAAAATTAGTTCTCAAAAGTTGAGAAGCTTCCTACAATGGATAGAGAATAATTTCATCTTCGATTGCCTAAAAGTCTATGTGCTTTCATCATTTAGGGATTAGTTTTTGAGTTGCAGCAAAAGAGTAGACATTGAAGATTAAGGAGGTCCAAGAAAGAGGTCCCATTGGATATTGAATATTGAAGATTAAGGAGACCCAATAAAAATGTTCCCATAGAAAATTGAAGATTGAAGATTGAGGAGACCCAAGAAAGAGGTCCCCATTATAAGTTAGATATTGAATATTGAGGAGATCCAAGAAATAGGTCCACATAGAACATTAAAGGTTGAATATTGAAGGAAGGAGAAAGAAGCCAAAAATACCTATTGAAGGTTGAGAAAGAGGAGACCTGAGAGAAGATATCTCCATTATAGATTTGAGAAAGGAGATAGGATATTTGAGAAATAATATTGAGAATATGAAGACCCAAGAGAAGATATCTCAAACAAAATTGGAAGGAGAAAGAAGAAGGCTAGAGAAGCCCTATTGAAGAATTTTAAGAAGCGACCATTGTAGGATATTCAAATAAAGCTTGAGGTAGAATATTTCAAGTAGGATAAACTCATAAAAAGAAGAATTTGGGACAATTGCCACCATTTGACAACAAACCCAAAAGGAAGAAGGATTTGGCAAGAAGTTTTCTAAATTTTGAAAAGGATTTTTGAAGACCTCGAGACATTCAGATTCTTGAGGAAGAGGCTAGAGAAAGAAGTCATATTTGAATATAGAACTCAATGAGAGCTAAGGAGGAGAAAGGAGATAGAAGAGGTCACCAATTTGAGAAATTTAAATACGACCATTAAGAATTTTAAGGCTGATTTGTAGAGGAGAAGATTGCTGATTTTCATGACAGAAGTTGAAGGGTCACAAGATAGAAAATTTAGTATGACATAGAGCAGCAAATTGAAGAAGATTTAGGAATATTTTGAAGTGCCCTTGAACAAAAAATTGAAGGTAGGATTGAAAGCAAACTAAGGCAGTGGATTGGAGGATTTAGAGACTATTTATGAACAACAAGATACAAGAGAAAACAAATTTATGGAGCAACAATTTAAAATATTTGGACTGCAAAATTGGATAGCATTAAATGGAGATAGTAGGGCTGCAATTTGAATAATTTTAAAGAAGATTTGAGAGATATTTGGACAGAAAAAGTGAAGGAATATTTTGCAGCAATTGAATCTAAAGATTTTAGAGATTTTGGACAGTAAGAAGGCAACATTTAGAGCTACAAAAATCAGAGAAGTTTAATATAAATAAGGCTGATTTAAAACATCATTTGAAGAGGAAGAAATGTTGAAAGTTTCAGCATTCTATAATATCTGTTTGGCAAGGAGAAAGAGAAGATTCAAATAACATACTTCGAAGAGGATAAAGTTTGATTTTGGGGCAGCAAAGTAAAAGGTAGTGAAGCTGTAAAATTCATAAATTCAAGATAGCAAAAGTTGAATCAAATCATCAAGGATACTAGCTTCAAAAATAAGGACAAAGAGGTTTGTTATATTGGTGCTAAAAAAATTTATTATTCAAGTGTTCAAATTAGCTTATTATAAAGTTTTTGAAAGCACCATATTGGAGTTATTAAAGCCAGCAAAAGATAGATTAAGCTAAGTGTCTCCAATCCAAGTAAGAAGGCATCATTATCATCCTAGAATCTACAAAACACAACAAAAAAGTAAAGTTAAAGATTTCTTTAAAGGGAGTAATAAGGAGAAGGAAAATTAGTATATATGTTGTTCTTATAATCAAAGGAAGTGCAAAATTTTTAAGTCTTATTGAATAAAATAAAGAGATCAAATAGTGCACAAGAACAAAGTATAGTTTCCAAATACATCATACCAAAGGAGTGGTAGAACCACCATATTGAAAGAGGAGCCACCATAGTGAATAAGAGCCATCGCATTGGATAGAGGAAGCAACGTAAAAGAGGAAGATAGAACATCATTGGAAAGAGAGTTAAAGCGTCATAGGAGGCAATATTATTCAAGAGAAGTTGAGACATCATTGAGTAGAGCTTGAGTGTTAGAAATTGAGGAGCCACCAAATAAAAGAACAAGAACCATTACTAATATTTTTTGATCATAAAAACCATGGGCTATTTGGAGTGAATCATTGAAAGAAAGACAAACACCATTAGAAGGAATTCAAATAGTCATTTGCTATTACTTCATTGAAGATACATTGGAAAGAATGTTGGAAATTTGAGTGATTTTATGTTGTCATTGATGTCACATGGATCATTGATGTCACATGGATCACATTGAGTTTTGGTGGCCAAAGCATTTCATAAATGAGCATTTGTGATATTTTGGAGAGCATGGATATATACTGGGTTTTTGCGAAAACCAAGGTAGGAAAAATAAAAGGTTTTATTTAAAACCATGGATGATAGATTTGAAATAGGTTTTTCTTAAAACCCAGGTTGGATTTTTGTTTCATCGAAAAATGTGCCTCGGTGATGGAGATATTTAATTTTAAATATTTAAGTTTAAATTTTAAATTATTTAAAATTAAATTTATAGTGCCGACATCAAAGAAAGGAAAAGACATAAAACTAATATTTAAATTATAGCACCGACATTAAAGGAAAGGAAGTGGATGTTTGCAATTTGAGTTTTTTTATGTTGTCATTGATGTCACATTAATGTCCCAAGGAACACATTGAGTTTTGATGACCAAAGCATTCATATTTCGGAGAGCATGGATATATATAGGGTTTTTGTGAGAACCAAGGTAGGCAAAATAAAGGTTTTATTTAAAACCATGGATGGCATATTTGAACTGGGTTTTTCTTGAAACCCAATTTAGGCTTTCGTTTCGTCAAAAAATGTGCCCCGGTGATGGAGATATTTGATTTTAAATATTTAGTTTAAATTTTAATTATTTAAAATTAAAATTAAAATTATTGCCAACGTCATAAAGTTCATGCGCTATCAAAGGTAATTATTAAAAGTTAAAATTGCGATGTTTATTATATTACAAAGGAGATTGCATTTATATATGCAAAGGGCTTTTTTTTTTAAAGCCCCTAAGAAAGATTCGAAGAGAATATTTATTTGTAGGCACTGAATTTCCTCGACGTGACAACATGGTCCAACTGTGAGCTTGGGGGTGTTAAGGTTTTTGCTAGCGGATGTGCATGTGTTCGATTTCCATCGGCTAAAAATTACGAGGAGTAAGGAAGGAAAGTCTTGGCCCACATTTTGACATGAGCAAGAGGGCAACGAGATAAGGGGAGAGTCTTCGCTCTCCATCTTATGCGAACGAGTAGCTCGCATGGTCTTTGGTGCCACGGTTGAGGTGTTGTGTGGGCAACGACGAGGGTTTGATTCCATCTAAAGGCAAGTAAACGTTTTATTAAAACAATTTTTTATTATTGCCTAATGTTGGAGAAATAAGGTGTGGTTGAGGAAAATGTTTGATTAAATATTTTTTATTTAATCGGAAGGCAAGTTTAAGAGTTATAGTGCACTTTTAGAAAAGGAGATATTTCTGGTTTTTCCTTTTATAAAAGTATATCATATTATATATCGTTGGATAGATTATTTCAAGGGCTATTTGATTATCTTTCTTAGAAGGAGAAATAAGGTGTACATAAAGAGATATTTATGTTTTTGTAAAGGGGTTCAAGTGAAGGTTGTTTTGTTCTTTTCAAAGTGTGTTGAGTGTGGTAGATTTCCAAAGGGGTTTCTTCATCTTCATAAAAGGTATGGGCACATTCTCCTATTTATTATTTATGGTGGTTGATTTATGAAATATAATTGGAGGGAAAAGTATTGTTTGTGGTTTCCTTTTTTGAAAGTGGTTGGTTGAATGCTTCAAGGTTACCTGAATTGAGAGTTGTGTTTAAAACCTTGTTTTATAAGCATAGTTGTTGAAGCCCATTAGTTGTGAAAGAAAATGAGTTAGAAAAGAACATGAGTATCATTGTTATGTGAGATTTGTGGTTGAGCATTATTGGAAACATTTGATTTAGTTGATACATACTTGGACTAGGGTTGTGTGAGAGAGAGTTGTCCCTTGTGGTGATTGAGTTTAGAATATATTGAGTCTCTAATAATTATCTTTATGGTTATATAAGACTTGAGTTGAGTTGATATTTATTTGTATTGAGAGTGAGATTAGAACATATTGAGTCTCTAACAATTCTCTTTATGATTCTATGAGTTGACTTGATTTGAATTGAGATTGATTTGTATTGAGAGTGATATTAGAACATATTGAGTCTATAACAATTATTTTTGACAGTGCAGAGTTGAAATTCTAGGATATAGGAACATGAACAGTGGCATGATCAGGTCGAAGGATAAGAACAATGACAGGAACAAGAATATGTTCAAAGAGTTCAAGAGAAGACTCGGCAAGGAAGTTATAGACGTTGATGTTGATCAGTGCCTAATGGGAGTTTTACTCCCACCCCAGAATTAATCACCTCATTAGGAGGTGGGGGAGGGACTAAGCTAAGAGGCTCATTCTTAGTTTCGAGCCCCAAAGGTGGCCCTTTGCCATTGATGACAAAGGGGGAGAGATATGAGTAAGGGGGAGAGCTTCAAGTGAAGAGGAAAGCTTCAAGTCAGGGGGAGCAAAACTTCAAAGAGATTGATTTCAGTTTTGGCTCTTGAAGATGTGTTTTTAGTAAAGGGTTGCCATCAATGACAAAGGAGGAGATTGTTGGCAATTTTGGGTACCTTGGGTACATTGCCCTTGCTCAAGTGTTGATGTTGTCATTGATGTCAAAGAGCGGAAGGGTTTTTGTGAAAACCAAGGCAGACTAAATTATAGGTTTTTTTTAAATCCATGGTCAGCAATTCTGAAATGGGTTTTTCTTAAAACCCAAGTTAGCTCTTCGTTTTGTTGAAAAATGTGCTCCGATGATGAAGATATTTAATTTTAAATATCCAGTTTAAATTTTATTTATTTATTTAAAATTTAAATTAATATTTTAAAATTAAATTAAAGCTGTTCACCGGCTTGTTTTCAAATCCGACGTTGCTAGGGTTTTGCAACGGATCAATTAGGGTTTCCTGCTGACAAAGCAAGGTTAAGCAACCGAAAAATTCTAGGGTTTCATGTTGACCTAATTAGGGTTGCAGATGACGTGTTTGAGAATGTTTTGATGGGATATTATCTTCTATAAAAATGTGGGACTGTTGCAAGGTTGAAGAGTGGGCGTGATACGATATATGCGAATGAAGTTTGTGTGCAGCAGAGTGTAAGTCGGTGATAGTTCTTTGGAGTTAAAGAAAAGAGATCACAACGATGAGATAGTGAGTGAGTGCGTATCGACTGATCGAGAACAAAGAGAGCGATATGCAGATGACGTGTTTAAAGTCCGAGGCAAAAATACGTAGATGGTAAAAGTGAGATTTCATGGAAGGTGCAACAGAGTGAGTGGTGCAAAGAGAAGATAAGAACGCGGTATGCAGAAGTCGTGTTCCGAGTGTGAAATGATAGTGTGCTGGCTGTAGAAGTAATATTTTTGTGAAGTTGCAGCACAGAACATGGAGAGATATAGAGGAGTGGTTGAAAAAGTGCGAATCATTTTTCACAGCAGCAGCCGAATGCCGACAAGCAGTAGAACGCAAGAAAAACAGCAGATCGTGCAAATTGAGGTGACAGTTTAATTCTGCAATTTTTATTACTATCTCCAAGTTGTAGCTTGGTAAAAGGGGTTGGTGCCTCTTTCTAGTTGGAGCTAGAAAAATTGGAGTTGGTGCTCCATTCTGTTGTAGCAGATAAAATTTAGAGGTTGGTGCCTCTTACCAGTTGGTGCTGGTGAATGATTATGTAAAGTTGTAGCTTTGCATTTGACTGGATTTAGATGGTAGTCCAAGCAGTATTTTTGAGGAGTAGCCACATCGGTGAACCTCGTTAAAATGTCGTGTTATGTGTGATGCTCTTAGTACTTTTATTATTTTTGTTTTAATCTGCTGCAGTTTATTTAAAAGTCTAAATTGCTTTTAAGTTTTTAAAGAACACACTGATTCACCCCCCCTCTCAGTGTCATTGTGATTATAACAATATTGCCATTCATTGGTGAGTTCATTTGAGTGCTACTTGAGCATAATTGATTGAGCCTTTGAGAAGGCCTTTGTGGATAGTTTTGGGACACATTTGAGGATAGTGTTGGGACAAATTTGAGGACAAATTTGTGGACAGATTTGGGACAGATTTGAACAAGTTCTTGGTGAGCTTGTTGGAGCAGATTTTGGGCAAGTTCTTGGTGAGCTTGCTAGAGCAGATTTGGACAAGTTCTTGGTGAGCTTGTTGAAGCAAATTTTGGGCAAGTTCTTGGTGAGCTTGCTAGAGCAGATTTGGATGAGTTCTTAGTGAGATTGTTATTCAACATTGGACAGGTTCTGTGTGAGCTTGTTATTCAGCATTGGACAAGTTTTGTGTGAGCTTGTTATTCAATTTTGGACAGGTTCTGTGTGAGCTTGTTATTCAGAGTTGCAGAAGTTCTGTGTGAACTTGTTATTCATATTTGGACAAGTTCTATGTGAACTTGTTATTGCCTAGCTTTGAGCAGATCAAAGAAATCATTGTATTGGATATTTCTATGTGAAATATTATAAGGAGATCAGCTTGTGGAGTACCCCACATTGGGGGAACCACATTAAATCTTGTGTCTCAATTGTGTGTGGTGACTTGTGCTCTTGCTTACTACTTCTATCTGAGTTATTAATGCACACTACTATATTTGGTTATTGCAATTAAGGACATTAATTGATATTGGTTTGGAAAGAAAGTAAAAAGTGGTCTTATACTATTCACCCCCTCTCAGTATAAGATTGTGTTCTTCAATTGGTATCAGAGCGGGTTCCTTCGAAAAGGCTAACAACTTGAGGGTAGATTCTATTGGGTTACAAGATGGACAAATGGTATATTGACAGTGGGTGCTCTAGTCATATGACTGGGTATAAGGATAAGTTCATTTTCTTAAAAGGGAACAACAATGAATCTATAAGATTTGGTGATAATGCTTTAGCTAAAATCAAAGGGAGAGGAACTTTAAGTTTGGATGATGGAAAGACAACTACACAAGGTGTACTCTATGTTGAGGGTCTGAAACACAACCTACTAAGTGTAAGTCAGCTTTGTGATCGAGGCTACATAGTTACTTTTTCCTCTACAGGATGCAAAATTAGGGAAACAAAAACAAGAAAGCTTGTTGCAACTGTAGAAAGAACCAACAACAATCTCTACATGTTCAGTGAAATAAATAAGGAAAAAATATCTTCTATCTCAAGAAGAAGAGAGTTGGCTATGGCATAAAAGGTTGTGTCACTTGAACTTTGATAACATAGTAAGGATAAGCAACAAACAAATTGTTAGAGATCTACCAAAGATAAAAAGACCTTCAAATATAATTTGTGCACAATGTCAGTATGGAAAACAGATAAGATCAAGTTTCAAGGCAAAAGAATATTCCTCTTCCAAGGTATTAGAATTGATTCATACTGATTTATGTGGGCCTATGAGAACTAAAAGTCTACAAGGTGAAAGCTACTTTATGTTTTTCATAGATGATTATTCTAGAATGACTTGGGTTGTTTTTATGAAAGAGAAATCAGAGGCATTTGAGCATTTCAAAATATTCAAAGAAATGGTAGAAAATGAAACAAGAAAGAAGATCAAGCGTTTGCGATCAGATAGAGGAGGGGAATTCATTTCTACAGAATTTATTGAGTTTTGTGGAGAACATGAAATCAAAAAAGAATATTCAGCAGCCAGAACTCCTCAGCAAAATGGAGTAGTAGAAAGAAAGAATAGAACTCTTGAGAATATGGCTAGAGCAATGCTAAATGAATCAAATATTTTAGATGGGTTTTGGAAGGAAGCAATCAGTACATCAGTCTATGTTATGAATAGATCTCAAGTTAGAACAAAGAAACATAAGACTCCATATGAGTTTTGGAAAGGAAGACCTCCCACGATGAACTACTTTAGAGTTTTTGGAAGTAAGTGTTATATCAAAAGAGAGGATAAAGACTTGGGTAAGTTTGATCCTAGATGTGATGAAGGTATTTTTCTTGGATACTCTACAAAAAGTAAGGCCTACAGATGCTACAATAAAAGAACACATACCATGGTGGAAAGTATAAATGTCAGAGTTGATGAGAGAATAGGAATAAATGAGCCACCTCAGGAAGATATTCTTGAAGAAGAAATTTGTCAGGAAAAAATGGGTGAAGATTCAGATGAAGAAGAATTGCAGAATATACCTTTCAAAACTACATCAAGATATATTCAGAAAAATCATCCAGAGGACTTGATCATTGGCAGTCCTAATGTAAGATGAACAAGAAGAGGAATCATAGGTTCAACAGAACAAGCAGATGTTTCACTATTATCCAAGATAGAACCAAAGGATTTTAGAGAGGCAAAAAATGATGAATGTTGGATTAAGGCAATGAAGGAAGAACTAGATCAAATTGAAAAGAGTAAGACTTGGGAATTAGTTCCAAGATCAAAAGGAAAAAATGTAATTGGTACTAAATGGGTCTACAGGAACAAACTAAATGAATATGGTCAAGTCATTAGAAACAAGGCAAGATTGGTGTGTAAAGGATATGCACAAGTAGAAGGAATTGATTTTGATGAGACCTTTGCACCTGTTGCAAGATTGGAAGCTATACGAATGTTTTTGGCACTTTCAAGCTATAGGAATTTTAAAGTATATTAGATGGATGTCAAATCAGCTTTTTTGAATGGTCATTTAGAAGAAGAAGTTTACATTGAACAACCAGATGGGTTTAATCAAGCAGATAAGCCAGACTATGTGTGTAAATTGAAAAAGGCTCTCTATGGCTTAAAGCAAGCCCCTAGAGCATGGTATTCAAGACTGGATAAATATCTTCGAGAGCAAGGTTTCAGAAAGGGAATAGTTGATAGCAATTTGTATATTAAAAATAAGGGAAATGATTTGATGATTGTGGAATTTTATGTGGATGATATTATTTTTGGGGGTAGCAATGATAGAATGTGTCAAGAATTTGCAAGAAACATGACTAATGAGTTTGAAATGTCTATGCTTGGTGAATTAACATTTTTCCTAGGGTTATAGATTTCACAATTAGAAAAAGGGATATTTCTTTCACAAACAAAGTATATAAAGGAGATGTTGAAGAAATTCAAAATGGAAGATAGTAAGCCAATTAGTACTCCAATGGTTACAGGGTGTAAATTAAGCAAATATGATGAATCTCCTGATGCAAATCAAACTCTATACATATCTATGATTGGTAGCCTATTATATGTTATAGCCACAAGACCAGATATAATATAGGTAGTTGGTTTAGTAGGAATATTTCAAGCAGCTCCAAAAGAATCACATGTGATGACAGTGAAAAGAATACTCAAATATCTCAAAGGAACAATGGAGTATGGTCTATGGTATCCTAGAAGCAGTAAGTTCACTCTCACAGCATACACAGATGCAGATTGGGCAGGAAATATTGATGATAGAAAAAGCACAAGCGGAGGAGCATTATTTCTTGGTGATTGCCTAGTTTCTTGGCTAAGTAAGAAACAACCATCAGTGTCACTTTCCACAACAGAGGCATAATATATTGCAGTATTATGGATGAAATAGACTCTCAAATATTTTAGCATAGAACATGATCATCCCATTCCTATTATGTGTGATAACACTAGTGCTATAAGTATCTCTAAGAATCCAGTAATGCATGCCAGAACAAAGCACATTCCAATCAAGTATCACTTTTTAAGAGAGTAGGTTACAGAGCAACAAGTAAGATTGGAATATGTTCCTACAAAAGATCAGATTGTAGACATCTTTACAAAACCATTACCAAGAGAAGTGTTTGAGCATTTGAGAGAACAACTGGGAGTAAAGGTACTCCCACCCCAAAATTAATCACCTCAAGAGAGAAGGTGGTGAGGGGGCTATGCTTAAGAGTCATATCTTTTAGCCCCATAGGTGTCCCTTTTGCCATTGATGTCAAAGGGGGAGAGATTTGAGTTAGGGGGAGAAGCCTCCAAGGAGAGATTTGAGTTAGGGGGAGCAGCCTCCAAAGAGAGCATTGAGTTAGGGGGAGCAGCCTCCAAAGAGATTATTGAGTCAGGGGGAGCAACTTTGATTCTCAGAGATGGTTTTTGCAATGATTGTGGTTTTTGCTTTAGAGGTGTTGCCATCAATGACAAAGGGGGAGATTTTTGGCAATTTGAGTTGTTTTATGTTGTCATTGATGTCACATTAATGTCCCAAGGAACACATTGAGTTTTTATGACCAAAGCATTCATATTTTGGAGAGCATGGATATATACAGGGTTTTTGTGAGAACCAAGGCAGGTAAAATAAAAGGTTTTATTTAAAACCATGGATGGCATATTTGAACTGGGTTTTTCTTGAAACCCAAGTTAGGCTTTCGTTTCATCGAAAAAGGTGCCCCGGTGATGGAGATATTTGATTTTAAATATTTAGTTTAAATTTTAATTATTTAAAATTTAAATTAAAATTATTGCCGATGTCATAAAGTTCATGCGCTATCAAAGGTAATTATCAAAAGTTAAAAGCGCCGACATTTATTATCTTACAAAGGAGATTGCATATATATATGCAAAGGGCTTTTTGTTTTAAAGCCCCTAAGCAAGATTCGAAGAGAACATTTATTCGTAGGCACCAAATTTCCTTGACGTGACAACGTGGTCCAACGGTGAGCTTGGGAGTGTTAAGGTTTTTTCTAGTGGATGTGCATGTGTTCGATTCCCACCGACTGCAAATTACGAGGAGTAAGGAAGGAAAGTCTTGGCCCACATTTTGACGTGAGCAAGAGGGCAACGAGATAAGGGGAGAGTCTTCGCTCTCCATATTATGCGAGCGAGTAGCTCACGTGGTCTTTGGCACCGCGGTTGAGGTGTTGTGTGGGCAGCGACGAGGGTTCGATTCCCTCTAGAGGTAAGTAAACGTTTTATTAAAATAATTTTTTATTATTGCCTAATGTTGGAGGAATAAGGTGTGGTTGAGGAAAATGTTTGATTAAATATTTTTTATTTAATCGGAAGGCAAGTTTAAGAGTTATAGTGCACTTTTAGAAAAGGAGATATTTCTGGTTTTTCATTTTATAAAAGTATATCATATTATATATCGTTGGAAAGCTTATTTCAAGGGCTATTTGATTATCTTTCTTAGAAGGAGAAATAAGGTGTACATAAAGAGATATTTATATTTTTGTAAAGGGGTTCAAGTGAAGGTTGTTTTGTTCTTTTCAAAGTGTGTTGAGTGTGGCAAATTTCCAAAGGGGTTTCTTCATCTTCATAAAAGGTATGGGCACATTCTCCTATTGATTGTTTATGGTGGTTGATTTATGAAATATCATTGGAGGGAAAAGGATTGTTTGTGGTTTCCTTTTTGAAAGTGGTTGGTTGAATGCTTCAAGGTTTTCTGAATTGAGAGTTGTGTTTAAAACCTTGTTTTATAAGCATAGTTGTTGAAGCCCATTGGTTGTGAAATAACATGAGTTAGAAAAGAACATGAGTATCATTGTTATGTGAGATTTGTGGTTGAGCATTGTTGGAAACATTTGATTTGGTTGATACATACTTGGACTAGGGTTGTGTGAGAGAGAGTTATCCCTTGTGGTGATTGATTTTAGAACATATTGAGTCTCTAACAATTCTCTTTATGGTTCTATAAGACTTGAGTTGAGTTGAGATTGATTTGGGTTGAGAGTGATATTAGAACATATTGAGTCTCTAACAATTCTCTTTATGCTTCTATGAGTTGACTTGAGTTGAGTTGAGATTTATTTGGGTTGAGAGTGAGATTAGAACATATTGAGTCTCTAACAATTCTCTTTATGCTTCTATGAAGTTGATTTGAGTTGAGATTGCCATTCATTGTTGAGTTCATTTGAGTGCTACTTGAGCATGATTGATTGAGCCTTTGAGAAGGCCTTTGTGGATAGTTTTGGGACACATTTGAGGACAGTTTTGGGACAAATTTGAGGACAAATTTGTGGACAGATTTGTGGACAGATTTGGGATAGATTTGAACAAGTTCTTGGTGAGCTTGTTGGATAGATTTTGGGCAAGTTCTTGGTGAGCTTGCTAGAGCAGATTTGGACAAGTTCTTGGTGAGCTTGTTGAAGTAGATTTTGGGCAAGTTCTTGGTGAGCTTGCTAGAGCATATTTGGACAAGTTCTTTGTGAGCTTGTTATTCAACATTGGATAGGTTCTATGTGAGCTTGTTATTCAACATTGGACAAGTTCTATGTGAGCTTGTTATTCAGTTTTGGACAGGTTTTGTGTGAGCTTGTTATTCAGAGTTGGACAAGTTCTGTGTGAACTTGTTATTCATATTTGGACAAGTTCTGTGTGAACTTGTTATTGCCTAGCTTTGAGCAGATCAAAGAAATCATTGTATTGGATATTTCTGTGTGAAATATTATAAGGAGATCAGCTTGTGGAGTACCCCACATTGGGGGAACCACATTAAATCTTGTGTCTCAATTGTGTGTGGTGACTTGTGCTCTTGCTTACTACTGCTATCTGAGTTATTAATGCACACTGCTATATTTGGTTATTGCAATTAAGGACATTAATTGATATTGGTTTGGAAAGAAAGTAAAAAGTGGTCTTATATTGTTCATCGCCCTCTCAGTATAATCTTGTTTCTTCAATTATCTTTATGCTTCTATGAGTTGAATTGAGTTGAGTTTATATATATGCCCAAAGTTTAGACTTATTTCTATAAGCACTTGATTTGATATTTAGATTCGAATGGTAAAATATCCTGCGCATCGTGTGTCGAAGTGTGTGTGAAAAGGGTTTTAAAAGGCTTACAATTTTCATGTTTGTTGAAGAGACTATTGTGTTGTAAAGCCAAACGTATAGGCCTCCTTGGCCTAGTGGTTCATGCACTATGTGTGAAGCAGGAGGTCCTACGTTCAATTATTTCCAGAGGTGTTTTTACTGTGTTGAAACACATGAAGCGCATTTTGTTTTTGAAGGGTGCAGATATTCGCGGCATAAGGTTTTGTTGTGTGCTCCTTTTGAGCATGTGAGGGTGTGTGGCCCAAAAATAGGTTGGTTGTGGTTAAGGCACTGAGTAAGGAAGGTCATGATATCGAATACCATTAGGGACAGAGGCAAGTTAATAATTTTTAGATATATTTTATTTTTCTAAAGTTGCCATAGGAGGAATAAGGGTTATGATGCATGTTTAAAAAAAGAGATATTTTTGGTGATTTTTTTTTTAGAAGTATATCATATTATATATCATTGGAAAGCTTATTCCAAGGTATATTTTATTAACTTGCTTAGAGGAAGAAATAAGGTGTGTGTAAATATATATTTCTAATTTTGTAAAGAGGTTCAAAAGTGAAGGTTGCTTTGTTCTTTTTCAAAAGAGATCAATTCATTTATGAAGTGACATGGTGTATGTTATTAAGTAGGAGTAATAAGGTGTTATTTGAATGTTATTGTTGTGTTATTAATCAAGATATCTAACCCTTGTTAAAATTTTAAAAAGAAAGTGTGTTGAGTGAGACAAAGTTTTTGGATAACTAAAAGGCTTCTTCATCTTCCTAAAAGGTATAGGCACATTCTCCTATTGGTTGTTTATGGTGGTTGATTTTTGAAATATAATTGGAGATAAAAGGATTAATTGTGGTTTCCTTTTCAAAATTAGTTGGTTGAATGCTTCAAGGTTTTCTGGATTGAGATTTGCTATTAAACCTTGTTTTATAAGCATTGTTGTTGAAGCCATTAGTTGTGTGAAAAACCTGAACTAGGGTTTGAGAAGAACATGAGTATCATTGTTATGTGAGATTTGTGGTTGAGCATTGTTGGAAAAATTTGAGTTGGTTGATACATGCTTGGACTAGGGTTTGTAAGAAAGAGTTGTTCCTTGTGGTAGTTGGTTGAGAAGAGTTGTTTGAGCCTAGTCAAGTGATTGTGTGAAGTGGTTGTTCAAGTTCCCTAAAAAAAACTATTCTATATTCTGGATTTGAGTTGAGATTGAGATTTGAAGATAGAACATATTGAGTCTCTAAAAATTATCTTTATGCTTCGATAATATTGATTTTTTTTGAGATTGAGATTTGAGGATAGAACATATTGAGTCTCTAACAATTCTCTTTATGCTTCTATAATATTGATTTGATTTGAGATTGATATTTGAGGATAAAACATATTGATTCTCTAACAATTCTCTTTATGCTTCTATAAGATTGATTTGAGTTGAGATTGAGATTTGAGTATAGAACATATTGAGTCTCTAACAATTCTCTTTATGCTTCTATGAGATTGAATTATTGAGAAAGTTCTTGGTGAGCTTGCTAGAGCAGATTTGGACAAGTTCTTGGTGAGCTTTCTAGTGCAGATTTGGGTAAGCTCTTGGTGAACTTGCTAGTGCAGATTTGGGAAAATTCTTGGTGAGCTTGCTTGAGAATATTTGGACAAGTTCTGTGTGAGCTTGTTGAGTAAATTTGGAAAAGTTTTGTGTAAGCTTGTTGAGCAGATCTAGACAAGTTTTGTGTGATATTGTTGAGCAGGTTTTGAGTGAGCCTATTGAGCAGGTTCTGAGTGAGCCTATTGATAGAGCTTTGGATGTGACAAAGTATAGAGGATAGAGTCTTAGTGGATAGAGATCCAACAACCAACACGATTGAAGATAGATCTAAGTGAGGAGTCTTCAAGTGGAGAGAGATCCACCAGTTAGTGCAACAGAGAGCTAGAGTCTTCTAGAATATCACTAGCCAGAGCAAAAGAGGAATGAGTTCTCTTGTGGAAGAGATCCATGAACTTGAGATTAGGGGATCAACATCTCCTTTGTAAAGAGATCCATAAACATTTTAATTGAGAAGGATTTCCAAAGAAATTGATTGAGAAAGTTTTAGTAAAATATTTTCTCTATGGAGTATCCCACATTGGGTGAACCATGTAAAATGTGGTGTCTCTATTGTGTATGGTGTTTTGTGCATTGCTTGATTACTACTATTGATACTGCTATCTATACATTGCATAATATTGAATTGAAAAGAAAAGTAAAAAGTGGTCTTATACTATTCACCCCTCCCTCTCAGTATAAGCTTGTGTTCTTCAATTGGTATCAGAGCGGGTTCCTTCAAAAAGGCTAACAACTTGAGGGTAAATTCTAAAGAACATAGATGGCTTCATAGAATGGATCATCTACAAATAAGGCTCCATTGTTTGACGGTAACAACTATGCTTTTTGGAGCATGAGAATGAATAACTACTTGATATCAAAAGGATATGATGTATGGCAGATGGTTGCAAAAGAGTATAAGGTTGAAGGTGATCCTGAGGCAGATAAGATTATCAAGAAATTGGTTGAGATCAATGTAAGGGAAATAAATTGTATTATGAGTGGGCTACGTTTGATAGATTTTGCAAAGGTTATGGTATGTAATTCAGAAAATGAATGAGATTCCAAGGCAAATTTGGCAAAAATATAAACTCATAGAAAAATATTTGAGGAATTAAAAATGGAATATTCTGAAGATATTGCACAATTTTTACTTTGATTTGATGAGATTGCTAACACCATGAGAGGTCTAGGATTTGAGATGAAAGAATTAGATGTTACTCAAAAGGTTTTGAGATCACTTCCCATGAAGTATGATGCAAAGGTTTCAACAATAGAAGAAATAATGGATATCAATAAGCTAACAATGGAAGAACTACAAGGAACACTCATAGCTTATGAGATGAAGAGAAGTAAGCATTAGGTTCAAATAGAAGAAACTTTATTCAAGGCTTCAGAGAAAAATAAAGGGAAATTTCTATAGACACATAAAGATTAAGATAATTATGAGGAAGCTAACTTCATCAAAAGGAAAAAGGACTTAAGAAATTATAGGGATATGAAGAAAGTCAGATGCTACAAGTGTGGTGATTTTGGTCACTATGCATAAAAGTGTCCACATGAAGAAAACAGTGAGGATGAAAAACAGGGTCATAGAAGAAAAGAAGATGAAAAGCATAAACATGTATGAGAAGAAAAAAAGTCTTCATAAGACAAAGAAAACTTTCTACAATGAAGAAGCAAGTGATGGTTTAGTTCACAAAAATGAAGACCATTCAGATGAAGAAGAATGAACATTATTTGGAATAAATTATGAAAAGGAAGAACATTTATTCCTAGGAATAGAAGGTGAAAGATAACAGTGCTTTGTGTGTGGACAAAGAGATCATAGATTAGGATATTGCAATGGCTTCAATGATAGTGAAGATGATATGACACATCAAGGAAACAAGTATAGTCAAAGAAATCTTGAGAGTTTGTTTGCTATAGAATATTATGTTGGCAATTTTGGGTACCTTGGGTACATTGCCTTTGCTCAAGTGTAGAAGTTATCATTGATTTCAAGAAGCTCTTGAAGGAATTTTATTTAATGTCAGATTATTCAGAGCATGGATTGTGAGTTTCCAGGAAGATCATAGTAGCTCTTTTGCAAAAGATCAAAGAAAAATACAAGTTAGAAAAAGTATGCAGCAGGCTGGAAAAACTGTCACGATTTCACGACATGTTAGAGGAGAGAGAAAGTGTTGGAAAAACTATCGCGATTTCGTGACATGTTAGAGGAAAGAGAGAGAGCTGGCAAAACTGTCACGATTTCATGACATGTTGGCAGAGAAAAAGGCAAGTGGAAAAACTATCGCGATTTCACGACATGTTGGCAGAGAAGAAGAGCAAGGTGGAAAGTGTCACGATTTCGTGACATGTCGCATTTTCGCAACTCGAAAAGTGCAGGAAGGCAGAGAAGGAAAAGTGTCACGATTTCGTGACATATTGCAAAGAATATTGTACGGACGGAAAAGTGTTGCGATTTCGTGACATGTTGCAGGAGAGGGAGTCCAAAAGAAAAAAATGTCATGATTTCATGACATAATGCTGAAAAGAGAGTCCACAGTGTGAACTGTCGCAATTTTGTGACAAGTTCAAAGAGAGAGAAAGTTACTCGAAAGGTGTCATGATTTAACGACATGCTGAAAAGCTCAAAGTGAGAACTGTCGTGATTTCACGACATGCAGCAAAGGTAAGAGTTTGAAATGAGAAGCATCACGATTTCGTGATAGGTTGCAAAGAAAGCTTTCAGAAGCTAAAAGCATCACGATTTCACGATAGGTAGAAAAGATAGCGCATAGATGCAAAAAGTGTCACGATTTCACGACAGGCAGAAAAGATAGCAGACGACAGCAAAAGTGTTGCAATTTCATGACAAAAATTGAAAGCATGTCTTCCATAGGTGAAGTGTCACGATTTCACGATAAAAGCTGAGAGGAAGGCTATAAAGACAAAAACGTAATGATTTCACAACATGTTCCAGTTTCACGGGCGTAAGGCAAAGAAGAGCTTAAGGCAACGAAAGTGTCACGATTTTGTGACATGTTCCAATTTTGTAGGCGTAAGGCAGAGAAGAGCTTAAGGCAGCGAAAGTGTCACGATTTCGTGACATGTTCCAGTTTCACGGGTGTAAGGCAGAGAGAAGCTCAAGGCAACGAAAGTGTCACAATTTTGTGACATGTTCCATTTTTGCTAGTGCAAGCCAAGAAGTGGATAAGAAAGCGAGAAGTGTCACGATATCACGACAAGAGCTTAGTCAAAGTCGTCAAAGGCTAAAGTGTCGCGATATCGCGACAACAGGAAAAAGAAAGTGTACGGCTGCAAAGGTGTCACAATATCGTGACATGTTGTAGTTTTGCGAGAAAAGCTACAGAACCAGAGGCGATTGAAGTCGACAGAGTTAACTTTGAGCCGACGAAGTTTAGGGTTGTGCAGCCGACGAAGTTTAGGGTAACAGCCGACTATAGTTTAAGTTTTTGTCTTGAAATTTATACTATAAAAGGAGGGTTGTTTCGAGATTGAACATATCGAATTGGTGCAAGTTAAGTCTATAGTGCACAGAGACCGAGTCAAGTCAAATCGATTTAAGAGCGAAGTGGGAGTGCACAGAGAGCAAAAAAGTGCAAAGGAGCAGAGCTGTTGGTGTTGCGACATTTACAAACAAAGCACATAGTAAGAAGATCGATCGCAGAGTGCTAAGTGCTGTCGTGTTTGCGTAGACAGTGCATAAGTTGGTTCGACCAAGTACGGCTATGACAAAGTAAAGAGAACTGTTGGACAGATGTGAGCAAGCTTTTGTTGAGCTTGTGGAGCAGTTTGGGCAGGTTCTCTTGAGAACTTGCAAAGCAGATCTGAGACAAGTCTTGGTGAAGACTTGGGTGAAGATCAAGCAAGCTTTAGTGAAAGCTTGTGAACCACTATTGTGAATCAGTGTTGAGGATCTATTGAGGATAGATATTGGTGCAAATTTGAGGACCTATTGAGGACTGTGTTTGGTGCAGACCAAAGAAAGAGGAAGAGGACATTTGTGCCAGACCAAAGGACTGTGTTTGGTGTAGATTAGAGAAAGAGAAATCGAGGACATTTGTGCTAGACCGAAGGACTGTGTTTAGTGCAAATTTAAGGACCAGCTTTGAGGTGACAGAGTTGAGGACAGAGGTCTCCAGCCAGAGCAGGGAAGACAGGTGTCTTCTGTCGATAAAGTTCCATTTGCTAAGGGCAGTTGAGGCAGAGGTTTTCTAGAGGATCACCAGCCAGAGTAGAGTTAGGGGAAGGTATCTCATTTGAGTTGAGGCTCATAAACATTGTAATTGGGAAGGTTTCCCAAAGAATTTGAGATAAACTTTTAGAGAAAAGTTTTGTGGACGTAACCCAGACTTTCTGGGTGAACCACGTTAAAATATGGTGTCTCTTTGTGGATGATTTTGTGCATTGCTTTGATATTGCTTTGAGTATTTTGTTGTACTATTTAGTAGTATAAATAAAAGGTAAAAATAGGTCTTATACTATTCACCCCCCCTCTCAGTATAAGCTTGTGTTCTTCAATTGGTATCAGAGCGGGTGCCTTCGAAAAGTTTAACAGCTTAAAGGAAAAGCTAGCAAAGAACACAATGGATTATTCAAGTGGCAATGCAACACCTATTCTTTATGGATCAGATTTTGGTCTTTGGAGTGCAATGATGAAGGTTTATCTAATGGAACTTGGGAATGAGGTTTGGGAAGTGATTGAATATGGGTACACTATTCTTGAAAATGGTCCTTATACTAAAGAAGACAAGCTCCTACATCACAACAATTCAAAAGCAATGAATGCAATCCTGAAGGGTTTACAGAAGGCAGATCTTACCAAGGTGATTCACTGCAAGATAGCTAGTGAAATGTGGAAACAACTATAGGTGGTTCACATAGGTGATGTAAATGTCCGAAAGGCCAAGTTGAGACACTTCAAAGGTATGTTTGAAAATCTCAAGATGAATGATGATGAAAAGATTAGTGACTACATGCTTCGTATGGATGAGATTGTTAACTCCATGAAAGACTTAGGTCTTGAGCTTGCTGAAAATGATGTTTGTGATAAGATTTTAAGATCTCTTCCTAATAGATTTAGTGAAAATATTTATGCTATTGAGGAAGCTAAAGATTTGGATAAGTTGAAAAAGGATGAGCTCCATAGTATACTTGTAGCATTTGAGTTGAGAACTCAAGTGAAGGTTGATGTCAAGAAAGAGGCAGCTTTCAAGGCTACCAAGAAATCCAAGGGTAAACAGCTTCAAGAGAGTGTTGAGTCTTCTAGTGATGAAGAGGCATATTACAGCAAGAAAGGCAAGTTCCCTAGGAAGCACAAAAGCATGAAAAATATAAGATGTTTCAATTTTGGAAAGTTTGGTCATTATGCTACTGACTGTACTGTTTCCAAGAATGAAAGTGATGAAGAGAAACAAGATTCTAAGAGCAAAGATTTTGAAAGGTACAAGCATCACAGGAAGAACAAATATGAGCACAACAATCACGAAAAGAGGTATTCTCACAAGCACAAGAAGAGTTTCTACCTAGACAAAGCGAGTAAGTGTTCTAGTAGTGATAGTGAAAGTTCTTCAAGTGATAGTGAAAATGAGGGTAACAGCCGACTAGGAAGAACAAAAACATAGATTCATTATCATGAAATGTTTTAGATGTGGAAATTTTGGTCACCTTGAGGATGATTGCACAAATAATGAATTGGTTACTAGTATGTATGAGGATGCTTCAGAAAACTATAAGGAAGATGCTTGTATGGTTTTTGAAAATGGTAGCACCTCTAGTGATAATAAATCTGTAAAAGGCTCTGATGATTCAGAAAGCAAACAAATTAAGGATATTGAAAGTGAACTTACTAATGCTCTTATTGCTTTGAAAAAGGAAAGAAAGAAGAATTCCAGACTCAAGGATAAGTTAGATGAATGTTGTATGGAGAGATATGATCTTACAAAAGGCCTTGACTTCTCTATGGCTAAGACACAAGAACTCAAGGATGAGTTAGAGTCTAAAATTATTGAGTATAATGAGTTAGAACATAAAATGTCTTCTTTGAAAGAGGAAACTAAAGAGTACAAGGATAAGCTGTACAAGTTTTAGGATAGCTCCAAAAAGGTTAAATCTCTCATCAAAGGTCAAAGAAAACCAACAGATAAAACAGGTCTTGGTTTTGTTAAGCCTCACAAGGAACAGGTTGGGGAATCTAGTAAGAGATTTCAAAAAGAAGAGAGTTCTGATGAAGAGAGTATTTCAGAGAAAGAGTCCATGAGTGATAGATGCACAGAAATAGAAAACAAAATTTTGAATGCGAAGAAGAAGTTTTCGGGACCCAAGAGGTCAAATAAAAGAAAATTTCATGACAGATATTTTGCGTGTCACAAGTTCGGTCACATGGCTTCGCATTGCATGACTCAAGTAAGGAAGGTAAATGACAGTTTCAGAGGTAGAAATTTATTTCAAGGGTATTGCTACTCTTGTAATCAGTTTGGGCATAAGGCAATTTTATGCAAGGCTAATAACAGGAACACGATTAGTCAGAACAGGCAGATTCGAAGAACAGGTATGCCTAAAAGAAATAACATTATTACCTGTTATAAGTGCAACAATGACGGTCACACAGCTAGACAATGTAGATCTGATCTCCCAAGGTATAGGAATAGGAAAAGTGGTATGAACAGGTCTAAGGATCAAGGCATGGATAAAAACAAGGATGAGAACAAGAGCAAGAACAGTGATAAGAATAGGAATATGGAAAAAGAGTTCAAGAGAAGGCCCGAAAAGGAAGTCATAGATGCTGATAATGATCAGTGCCTAATGGGAGATTTACTCCCAACCCTATTTTAATCATATCATCAGGAGGTGGGGGAGGGACCAAGCTAAGAGGCTCATTCTTAGTCTCGAGCCCCAAAGGTGACCCTTTGCCATTGATGACAAAGGAGGAGAGATATGAGTAAGGGGGAGAGCTTCAAAGTGAAGAAGAGCTTCAAGTCAAGGGGAGCAAAACTTCAAAGATAGATTCTCAGTTGTTAGCTTAGTTGGTGTCAGTTTTGGCTCTTGAGATGTGTTTTCAGTAAAGGTTTGCCATAAATGACAAAGGGGGAGATTGTTGGCAATTTTGGGTACCTTGGGTACATTGCCTTTGCTCAAGTGTAGAAGTTTTCATTGATGTCAAGAAGCTCTTGAAGGAATTTGATTTAATGTCAGATTATTTAGAGCATGGACTGTGAGTTTCTAGGAAGATCATAGTAGCTCTTTTGCAAAAGATCAAAGAAAAGACAAGTTAGAAAAAGTATGCAGCAGGCTGGAAAAACTGTCATGATTTCGTGACATGTTAGAGGAGAGAGGAAGTGTTGGAAAAACTATCATGATTTCGCAACATGTTAGAGGAAAGAGAAAGAGCTGGCAAAACTATCGTGATTTCATACATGTTGGCAGAGAAAAAGGCAAGTGGAAAAACTGTTACGATTTCGTGACATGTTGGCAGAGAAGAAGAGCAAGGTGGAAAGTGTCACGATTTCACGACATGTCACATTTTTGTGACTCAAAAAGTGTAGGAAGGTAGAGAAGGAAAAGTGTCACGATTTCGTGACATATTGCAAAGAAGATTGTACAGACAAAAAAGTGTCACAATTTTGTGACATGTTGCAGGAGAGGGAGTCCGAAAGAAAAAAATGTCACAATTTCATGACATAATACTGAAAAGAGAGTCCACAGTGTGAATTGTCATGATTTCATGACAAGTTTGAAGAGAGAGAAAGTTACTCAAAAGGTGTCATGATTTCACGACATGCTGAAAAGCTCGAAGTGAGAACTGTCATGATTTCATGACATGTAGCAAAGGGAAGAGTTTGAAATGAGAAGCATCGTGATTTCGCGACAAGTTGCAAAGAAAGCTTTCGAAAGCTGAAAGCGTCACAATTTTGTGACAGGAAAAAAAGATAGCGCACGGATGCAAAAAGTGTCATGATTTTGCGATAGGCAGAAAAGATAGCAGACGGCAGCAGAAGTGTCGTGATTTTGTGACAGAAATTGAAACCATGTCTTCCATAGGTGAAGTTTCACGATTTCACAACAAAAGCAAAGAGGAAGGCTATGAAGACAAAAGCATCACGATTTTGTGACATGTTCCAGTTTCGTGGGTGTAATGCGGAGAAGAGCTTAAGGCAGCAAAAGTGTCATGATTTCATGACATGTTCTAGTTTCATGGGCGTAAGGCAGAGAAGAGCTTAAGGCAGCGAAAGTGTCACGATTTCGTGACATGTTCCTGTTTTGTGAGTGTAAGGCAGAGATAAGCTCAAGGCAATGAAAGTGTCACGATTTCGTGACATGTTCTGTTTTTGCTAGTGCAAGCCAAGAAGTGGATAAGAAAGCGAGAAGTGTCACGATATCGCGACAAGAGCTTAGTCAAAGTTGTCAAAGGCTAAAGTGTCGCGATATCACGACAACAGGCAAAAGAAAGTGTACGGTTGCAAAGGTGTCATGATATCACGACATGTTGTAGTTTCACGAGAAAAGATACAGAACCAGAGGCGGTTGAAGCTGACAGAGTTAACTTTGAGTTGACGAAGTTCAGGGTTGTGCAACCGATAGAGTTTAGGGTAACAGTCGACTATAGTTTAAGTTTTGGTCTTGAAATTTATACTATAAAAGGAGGGCTATTTCGAGATTGAACGTATCAAATTGGCACAAGTTAAGTCTATGGTGCATAGAGACCGAGTCGAGTCAAATCGAGTTAAGTGCAAAGTGGGAGTGCATAGAGAGCAAAAAAGTGCACAGGAGTAGAGTTGTTGGTGTTGCGACATTTGCAGACAGAGCACATAGTAAGAAGATCGATCGTCAAGTGCTGAGTGCTGCTGTGTTTGCACAGACAGTGCATAAGTTGGTTCGACCAAGTGTGGCTATGACAGAGCAAAGAGAACTGTTGGATAGATGTGAGCAAAATTTTGTTGAGCTTGTGGAGCAGTTTGGGTAGGTTCTCTTGAGAACTTGCAAAGCAGATCTGAGACAAGTCTTGGTGAAGACTTGGGTGAAGATCAAGCAAGCTTTAGTGAAAGCTTGTGAACCACTATTGTGAATCAGTGTTGAGGACCTGTTGAGGACAAATATTTGTGCAGATTTGAGGACCTATTGAGGACTGTGTTTGGTGCAGACCAGAGAAAGAGGAAGAGGACATTTATGCCAGATCGAAGGACTGTGTTTGGTGTAGGTCAGAGAAAAAGAAATCGAGGACATTTGTGTTAGACCGAAGGACTGTGTTTAGTGCAAATTCGATGACCAGCTTTGAGGTGATAGATTTGAGGACAAAGGTCTCTAGCCAGAGCAGGGAAGATAGGTGTCTTCTGTGGATAGAGTTCCATTTGCTAAGAGCAGTTGAGGTAGAGGTTTTCTAGAGGATCACTAGCCAGAGCAGAGTTAGGGGAAGGTATCTCCTTTGAGCCGAGGCTCATAAACATTGTAATTAGGAAGGTTTCCCAAAGAATTTGAGATAAACTTTTAGAGAAAAGTTTTGTGGACGTAACCCAGACTTTCTGGGCGAACCACGTTAAAATCTAGTGTCTCTTTGTGGATGATTTTGTGCATTGCTTTGATATTGCTTTGAGTACTTTGTTGTACTATTTAGTAGTATAAATAAAAAGTAAAAAGAGGTCTTATACTGTTCACCCCCCCTCTCAGTATAAGCTTGTGTTCATATTATAATGATCTTAGTAACAGTGAATATGAAGAAGGGTTTTTATATGGGATAAAAGAAATAGAAGAAGAACATTCACTCCAAATAGAAGAAATACCACTTTTAGAAATAGAAAAAGAAGTTAAACAAGAGAATATTGTGAGAAATACAGATGTCTCAGCTGATATAAAAGAAAACTTCAATGATATCCATGAGCAACTACAAGAGGTTAAGGAGAATCTAAAATAATTGAGATGTTCCCTACTTGAGAAGTTTGATCCATCACATGAATCAAAAGGTAAAGATATTTTCACTAAGAAGGAAACATGTATTTTAGAGATAACACAGATGGATGCCAATTTGCTATTTGACAAAAATTAAAAGAAAGAAGAAGAAGGGTCCAAAGCACCAAAGGTCTCATATTTCAGGTCTGGGGAATCACACTCAAAAGGAAAGGAAGTTCTAAAAGATGAAAGCAAGGAAGCACCTAAGATTTATAAAGAAAGTTCGAAAGTTCCTATGGCTCCAAACATCCAGTTTGGATCTTGTTTTGAGAAAGGTGAATCAAGTTCAAAAGGAAAATAAATTCTTGAAGAAGAAAGCAAGGAAGAAATTAAGGAAGAGGATTTAGATGCTACAAAGAAAATTCAAGGATACAATGCACAAGTCAAAGATGATTACAAGGATAATGTTCAATAAAGGTATGAGGAACCAAGGCATGAACAAAGGGCTTTTCAAGGACATTGTTTTTCTTGTAATGGATTTGGACACAAGGCTATACACTATAGGATCCATGGATCAAAGAAGTTTGATTTTTCTAGAAGAAACTTCAAAGGAAGAAGGTATGGTTTTTAGGGACATTGCTTCTTATGCAACATGATTGGTCATAGAGCTTCTCAGTGCAAATAAAATGAGCAACATGGTTTTGGTTTTAGAGCTACACAAATCAAAAGTCATGGTCATAATGGCCATGAAAACAGAACTTCACAATACAGTGTTCAAGAAAGGAATGGATATGAAAATCATTTCAAGAAAGAATTTAGGATATGGGCACCATCCAAAGGCTACAATATCAAGTGTTTTAATTACAATAAATTTAGACATATTGCAAAATGGTGTAGGACTCAATTCCAAACAAGTTCAAGACAAGAAGGTCAAGCAGTTTCAAGGAAAGAAGGTTAAACAGGTTCAAGACAAGAATATCAAGTAATTCATCAAGAGAAGGATATCATAAAAATATGGAAGGAAGTTGATAGAGGAAAGATAAAATGTAATATGGGAGTAAATGTACTCCCACCCCAAAATTAATCATCTCAATAGAGAATGTGGTGAGGGGGCTAAGCTTAAGAGTCATATCTTTTAGCCCCATACGTGTCCTTTTTTCCATTGATGTCAAAGCAGGAGAGATTTGAGTAAGGGGGAGAGCTTTGATTTAGTGGAAGTAGCCTCCAAAGAGAGCTTTGAGTTAGGGGGAGCAGCATCCAAAGATAGCATTGAGTTAGGGGGAGTAGCCTCCATAGAGAGTATTGAGTCAGGGGGAGCAGCTTTGATTCTCGGAGATGGTTTTTGCAGTGATTGTGGTGATTTACAATAGAGGTGTTGCCATCAATGACAAAGGGGGATATTGTTGGAAATTTTAGTGATTTATGTTTTCATTGATGTCACATGGATCACATTGAGTTTTTGTGGCCAAAGCATTTCATAAATGAGCATTTATGATATTTTGGAGAGCATGGATATATAGGGTTTTTGTGAAAACCAAGGTAGGCAAAATAAAAGGTTTTATTTAATACCATATATGGTATATTTGAAATGGGTTTTTCTTAAAACCCAGGTTGGATTTTCATTTCATTGAAAAAGGTGCCTCGGTGATGGAGATATTTAATTTTAAATATTTAAGTTTAAATTTTAAATTATTTAAAATTAAAATTAAAATTTAATTTATAGCGTCGACGTCAAAGAAAGGAAAAGGCATAAAACTAATATTTAATTATAGTGCCGATATCAAAGGAAATGAGGAGGAAATATATATATATATATATATATATATATATATATATATATATATATATATATATATGCCCAAAGTTTAGATTTATTTCTCTAAGCGCTCGATTTGATATTTGGATTCGAATGTTAAAAGAGCCTGCTCATCGTGTGTTGAAGTGTGTGTGAAAAGGGTTTTAAAAGGCTTATGATTTTTGTGTTCATTGAAGAGAATATTGTGGAGTAAAGCAAAACATATAGGCCTCCTTGGCCTAGTGTTTCGTACACTATGTGTGAAGTAGGAGGTCCTGCGTTCGATTCTTGCTGGAGGTGTTTTTGTTGTGTTGAAACGCGTGAAGCACATTTTGTTTTCGAAGGGCGCAGATATTCGCGGCATAAGGTTTTGTTGTGTGCTCCTTTTGAGCATGTGAGGGCATGTGGCCCAATGGAAGGTTGGCTATGGTTAAGGTGCTAAGCAAGGAAGGTCACGATATCGAATCCTGTTAGGGACAGAGGCAAGTTAATAATTTTTAGATATATTTTATTTTTCTAAAGTTGCCCTAGGAGGAATAAGGGTTATGATGCATGTTTAAAAAAAGAGATATTTCTGGTGATTTATTTTTTAGAAGTATATCATATTATATATCGTTGGAAATCTTATTCTAAGGGCTATTTTATTAAATTTCTTAGAGGGAGAAATAAGGTGTGTGTAAAGAGATATTTCTTATTTTTTAAAGAGGTTCAAAAGTGAAGGTTGTTTTGTTCTTTTTCAAAAGAGATCAATTCATTTATGAAGTGACATGGTGTATGTTATTGAGTAGGAGTAATAAGGTGTTATTTGGATGTTATTGTTGTGTTATTAATCAATATATCTAACCCTTGTTGAAAGTTGAAAAAGAAAGTGTGTTGAGTGAGACAGATTTTGTGGACAACCAAAAGGCTTCTTCATCTTCATAAAAGGTATGGGCACATTTTCCTATTGATTGTTTATGGTGGTTGATTTGTGAAATATCATTGGAGAGAAAAGGATTAGTTGTGGTTTTCTTTTAGAAAGTAGTTGGTTGAATGCTTCAAAGGTTTTATGGGTTGAGAGTTGCTATTAAACCTTGTTTTATAAGCATTGTTGTTGAAGCCATTAGTTGTGTGAAAAACCTGAACTTGTGTTTGAGAAGAACATGAGTATCATTGTTATGTGATATTTGTGGTTGAGAATTTTTGGAAACATTTGAGTTGGTTGATACATGCTTGGACTAGGGTTTGTAAGAAAGAGTTGTTTCTTGTGGTAGTTGGTTGAGAAGAGTTGTTAGAGCCTAGTCAAGTGATTGTGTGAAGTGGTTGTTCAAGTTCCATGAAACAAACTATTCTATATTCTGGATTTGAGTTGAGATTGAGATTTGAGGATAGAAACTATTGAGTATCTAAAAATTATCTTTATGCTTCTATAATATTGATTTGAGTTGAGATTGAGATTTGAGGATAGAACATATTGAGTCTCTAACAATTCTCTCTATGCTTCTATAATATTGATTTGAGTTGACATTGAGATTTGAGGATAGAACATATTGAGTCTCTAACAATTCTCTTTATGCTTCTATAATATTGATTTGATTTGAGATTGGGATTTGAGTATAGAACATATTGAGTCTCTAACAATTCTCTTTATGCTTCTATGAGATTGAATTATTGAGCAAGTTATTGGTGAGCTTACTAGAGCAAATTTGGGCAAGTTCTTGGTGAGCTTGCTAGTGTAGATTTGGGCAAGTTATTGGTGAAATTGCTAGTGCAAATTTGGGCAAGTTCTTGGTGAGATTGCTTGAGCATATTTGGACAATTTTTATGTGAGATTGTTGAGCAAATTTGGACAAGTTCTATGTGAGCTTGTTGAGCATATTTAGACAAGTTCTGTGTGAGCTTGTTGAGCAGGTTCTGAGTGAGCCTATTGAGAAGGTTTTGAGTGAGCCTATTGATAGATATTTGGATGTGATAGAGAACATATGATAGAGTCTCAATGGATAGAGATCCAACAACCAACATAATTGAATACAGATTTGAGTGAGGAGTCTTTAAGTGGAGAGAGATCCACCAATCAGTGCAGTAGAGAGACAAAGTCTTCTAGAAGATAACTAGCCAGAGCAAAAGGGGAAAGCATTCTCCTATGGAAGAGATCCACGAACTTGAGATTTGGGGATCAACATCTCCTTTGGAAAAATATACATAAACATTGTAATTGGGAAGAATTACCAAAGAAATTGATTGAGAAAGTTTTAGTAAAATATTTTCTCTGTGGAGTAGCCCACATTGGGTGAACCTCGTAAATTATGGTGTCTCTATTGTGTATGGTTTTTGGTGCATTGCTTTATTACTGCTATTGATACTGCTGTCTATACACTGAATAATATTGAATTGAAAAGAAAAGTAAAAAGTGGTCTTATACTATTCATCCCCCCTCTCAGTATAAGCTTGTGTTATTCAAATAAGACATTGAGTGTTGAGGAACTAAAGAGTAGAAGCATTGGAGGTAAATAATTGAAGTTGCTACCAAGTGTAGAGGAGAAGCAGTGCATTACCAAGCATAGAGAAGAAGAGGAGCATTACCAAGAGGAGGAAAATACATTACATGGAGGATAAATATTGATCATTTGACCTAATTATCACTTGGAAAGACAAAATATATGTGCCAAGTTTCATAGTGCAGAAGGAAGCTCCAACCAACTCTAAGGAAGTAAAATATCTCCTTGTATCCATAAGTGCATGAGGGACAAGTCATACACGTGCATCGTGAGACTAGAGAGTGGTGCAAGTTAGTAGAGTGCTGCACATTAATGGTTAGAGAAGCCAAGTACATAGAGGAAGTTCAGAGTCTTGAATATTGAATTTAATGAGCACCATACACAAGGAGCATTAAATACATTGGAGTGAGAGAAAACGTTTGAAAACACCTGAAATAGAGTGTAGGTTGCAAAGTTGAAAAGTCTCATGAGGAGCAAGCCAAAAATATAGTGTGCCATATTAAAGGAGGTACATAAAATATTTAAATTAATTCACTTTTTACAAAGTTTAAGGAGGTATAAGGAATATCAATACTAAGGTTAAGATTAATTAATATATTATGCTTGAGATTAATTAAATGAATGGAGGAATAAGGTAGTGAATTAATAAATTATAACCTTAGAATATTTATTGAATGATTTGGAATACTTTTGAACTGAAGATAATTTAATTTGAAATTACTTTATTTGAAATTCAAGCATAGAAATATTTGCAAATAATTTAACTTGGAAGAATAAAGATTTCTACATCAAAATAGAAAAATTTAGTCTGCAAATATCTTTGTTTTCTAAATTTCTAATTTTCAAGTTATAAGGAATTCAACACCAACATAAGTTTTTGAAATTTAGAAACCATATTATTGAAAATTGAGAGATAGAAGAAATACAACATAGAGTTGTTGGAAAGTTGAAAAATTACTTTGACATTAGTCTCTTGTTCAAATTAACGAGACATAAGGAATCCAACTTAAAGTCCTTGAAAGTAGAGCATTTTATCAAAATTGAAATTGCATAAAAATTGTCTTTAGCTTTCTATTCATAATTAGGGAGACAAAAGGGATTCAAATCAAAGGAAAACTTAGAAAGCTAAGTATTTTATCAAAGCTATATTATATTCAAAACACTTGGGAGACATAAGGAATACAACAATAAAACTATTTTTGAATATAGTAATGGATAAGTTAGTAAGAGGAACATATCATCACAAAGTACACTATGAAAGGATTCAAGATCAAATTCCATACAATATTCTATATCAAAAATGTAAAATTACTTCAAGCACAAATAATTCTACAAGTCAAAATGGTAAAGATCTTTGGTTTATTGATTCTGGTGCAAGTCATCACATGATAGGAAATTTACAATGGTTTGATTACCTTGAAGTCACAAACAATCTTGGGTTAAAAATTGCAGATGGAAAAACCTATCTTGTGCATGGATATAGGCATATTTTCCAAATATTTTGTGTAATGTATGTTCCTAGATTAACGTCAAATATTATTTCAGTAGACAAATTCATAGAGAGAAAAAGAATGATTGCTTTTAGATATATAAATGGAGTCAATAAGTGTCTCATTATAAATCAAAATGAGATAGAAGCTACAACATAAATTTACAATGATATATATACTCTAGAATAAATTGGGATTTCAAAAGGTATTGTTGTAGTTCAAAACAATACTAATGGATTTTTTTAGGAACAAATTGCTTGATGGAAAATCAAAGATTTAGAATGAGAAATATGAGAGGATAACAATACAGTGGACTACTTGGTCATCTATATATTAAAAAATAAGAACAAGAACTTGATCAAGTTGAAGAACTTATGAAATATGAAGATCCATATTGAAGACTAAAGTCTTCAATAACCAAATAATGTAATATAGGGGGTGTTGGAATATATTACATTATTTGGTACATGCTAATGTACCACCTTGGGTACATATTTATATTAGGAGTGTGTCTTATATTAGAGTGTGAGTATTTACTTTATGCAATGTAATAAATGCACAAGTATTATTAGAGTGTGCAAAGTATTTAATGATGTAAATATGCATAATAGTCCATGTGCACATGAGTCCATAGAATAGGAAAGTGAAGAGTCTCAAGAAGAGTGAAGACCAAGAATACTCTCAATGAAGAGTCACATCACATTATATATAGGTTTATATGTGAGTGTGAGATAGTATAATGAAGATACACAATGTAGATTGAGAATGCATGAAGTATGGAGTATTTGAGATCTCCATTCTATATCAAAATACTATTTTTGTGAGCATTTGTTAATGGTTGTTTTTTGTGTAGTTGTAAAAGTTATTCATGAGTTTTTATATGTTTAGAATATTTTCATTATATTATATTTGATATAAAATTCTTATTTTAGATCTTGTGGTTATTTTACATTAAGCATTTTGCATCAAAATCTAACAGAGTTCTGGCCATTTTATAAAATCCAATATCTTCTCCTTCTACAACTCCATTAACCATATATGCTCCTACTAAAAAAAAACCTATTATCAAATACTAAAGGGGAGGGTTGAACCTTTTGAATTAGGGAGTTATAGGACTCCTTACTATAGTGAAACCTTAAAAATGAAGAATACTCAAGCTTTGCCCTACTATAATGGTAGCAATAAGACAACTTATGAACACTATCAAGATATTGCTATTTTAGCTACTATTCATAATATTATCCATGAATATGTAATGGTCAGGTCACTTGCTCTTTATTTTAGAGGCAAAAATTCTCTTGGTACCATTCATTAGAGGATGGTAGAATTGGTACTTGGGTTGAACTTGTTGAACCATTTATCGTAGTTAATGATCTTGGGGATCCATTTTCTTTACTTACCCAATTCACCACTATTCAATGGAATCACTCAAGATAATAATACATATTTTAATATCTAGTTTAGTAAGACTTGGAGGTAAATTACTCAAGAGATAAGACTATCACATGCTCAAACCTACATCTATTACCTTTGTGGTTTCACTCCAGACTTAGATCTTCAGATCTGATATACCACTAAGATGAGATTTCCATAAATCTTCCAAGAAGCTATTGAAGCTAAAAATAAACTCATATTAGTTGGTAAGCTTCCTCCTAAAGTTATAATGTCATATTTCCCTAAGATGCAATAGCCAAGCCAACAAACTTCACTTTGGAAAAGACCTCCATTGGATACTTTACCTAGAAATAGATCATATACTTAGCCTACCAGTTTGGAAAGAATAATATCAAACTTACCCACTCTAGAGCCAAAAGAGTTAGAAGAGATAAAAGAATTAAAGGTTGTAATAAAAAGATCACAAATAAGGTTACAACCATTGAGTAGCAAAGTGTTAAGAAACGATATGATGGATATTATCAAAGAAGGTATCGTTACATCTCAAAAGATGAAGGGACTTATACTAGAAATACTACCAAAAAAAATTAGCTATTGTCAAAAGAGAAGAATTTTCCATAGCTTTAAAAATCTAATGGTGTTTAGTGTAACAACCCAAATTCTAACTAACTTGGGAGAGATTAAACTTAAAAAAAATATATCATAATCAAGGTTCACTAAAGATGTTTCCAAATAGATTATAGTTGATAATGTATTACCACATTTGAGACCTTGTCACTTTCGACGACTCTTGAGTGGATAAGAGTGGCCAAAATACCATAGAATGTGGGGTTCACCTTATATACCTCTATGATATAAAGAACAATTCAAATGGTCTCCTCATATTTACACATTCTCCATGAATGTAAGATAATTTGACCATAGCATCAGTATTATCCCTTCTTAATATTTAGAGAAGGGGGATGCCAATCCCCTTACAAATCATAAGTTAATCTATATTGGTATTGTTTGGTGTAATTCCTTTAATTTTAGTCATTGCACCTCAACGATGGAATTATTGATAATTTAGTACTTACTACTGCATCTCCATGATGAATTAGTTAAGACAACTATCACTCCATGTGGTAGTTTTGCATGTACACCTGAGCCTACCCGTTTAAGGTGTAATCCCTTGCACATGGTTTCCTAACCTCCATGGTTGAAAATAAGATTCAAGCTACACCATTTAGAATATCTATCCAAAACTCCCCGTCTTTGGATAACATCCAAGTTCTCCACTTTAGATGTGTCCATTGCAAATAGTCATGGGTGTTGCCTTCTTGCAACTCCCTCAGGTTTGGGTCCATATTATAAATATTATAAGACATGGTTACTTAAAGAACACCCCTTACAAAACCCCTAAAACCCAAAAACATAATATCTATTTACCATTAACTCTCACTTTTATTTAATAAAAGTAAAGCATGCTCATTTTTCTAAAATAAGAAATGAATTAAAATATTTCTACAACATATTATCAAAAGCATTAAACATATAAATATAGTTTACTCTTCCGAGAAGAAAGAACATGAATTTAAAACCAAAATTTGCAACTAAATTCCATTTATTTTATTAACATACAAAATCTTCCTTGAGGCGTTTACACTAAGAATAGCTACAATTTAATTCTTTTAAAATGAATTGGAAATAACCATAGTGCATACATTAAACATAAAATAGTCAAATATTTTCATAATAAGAAACCTTTTTACAAAGTCTTCTTAACAATATAATTTAATATACATTTTTACAAAACCATATCTGCCCAATAGAGGGATACCCAACGTTGTTTCATATTGATTAGAATTTCAAAGTAAAAGTCTTCTAAAATGTGGGCACAGAGATCTTTATAACTCATATATTTATATAAATTTTTTCTTATTGCTCTACTGGAAACTCAAAACATTTGAGCCTTAATGAAAACTTTTATAAAAATATTACCTCTGAATAAATTTTTTTACTACCCAAAACCATACAAAGTTTTGGAATGAGATATGGTTATTGCCCAAATGAACATAGAAGGCAAAACTAAGATGTACTTATTCAACTTAAATAAAAAAATATACCAATACAAAAAAATAATAGAAAATATTGCTCAACTAGACGGTGGTAGGGATAACATAACAATATAGGTGATATTACACAAAGATCTCTAATTATCCACGGCTAACCACGATGGAATTCAAAGAGATTTTAATACCTATACCTAATAAAAAAATACAACAAACTCTTATTTTTTTTCACACAATGACCTATGCTGTCAGATAAGAATTACTGTTAAGGTACATTTGCGTTTTTACAGATATTAATCAAGTAGTCTATCATTTAATGATATATATAAAAAAATTATAAAGGTGCTAGGATCTTTTCCAGCACAAAGTAACTTAGAAGAACAAATGAAAGGACACTAAGAATTATCTTAAATGAAATTAGAACACATGATCTTACTTTCATTAAGTTAGAATAAATTTTCCTAAGTTCAGATTTCTTTTGTCTAATCAACTAGATTTTAAAACAAGAATTCCAAGCTTCTTTTTAAAACTCAAAAGCAATATCAAAGATAAGGGAAAATAAGACAACCCATGTTCTCACTTGAGAAAAAAACTTGATCTTCTTGAGGTTTGAAACCTGTAGATATTTTCCTAAATACTTTCTTTTCCTTTGGAGATTTTTCATTCCCCTATCCATCCTTATTACTTTTTTTTTAACATATATATCTCTTTTCCATTTTTTTCCCCTTCCCAGCAAACCACATGTAGAAGGAGATGAGACCATTCTCAACAGAATGGATATTCCAACTCTTTTTCATTAAATATTCTCATTCTTTAATTCAAAGTTTACTCAAGATATAAAACTACAATATCTCCTTTTTGTTTACAAATGTAAGCTCATAATAGCGTTTTATTTTAATTTTAGAATAACCTTTATTCTTATAAATTAAAAGAAAACCCTCTTTTAATTTATTTACAATACATCCATTGCATTATAAAAAATAATAAGTACCATAGTCCTTTAATAATTCTTTCTAATGTTAACTTTTAACATAGTAAAATATTTAAGCAATAAAATAGTATTATTGCATTCCATTTTAATACAATAAGCTAATATCTATTATTAGCCATGGTATTTGTGTGTAGGTATTATTAAGTCTTTTACTAAATAATTTCTTCACCAATGGATATTTTTGCCAGATCCAAAAACATAAGCAAAACATATATTTTCAAATACTTATAAACAAATAATACAATAAGGTATACCACCACTTGTTCCTCGTTAGCAAGTTTCTGATGATTTATCATCACTTGCTACTAGAAATGGTCCCTTGCTCTAGCGAGTTCCTAGCCTGGTGAAATAACCTTACACAAACATGCAATATGAGATGCAACTATATTCGACAACAACTTGTTGCCCTAGAGTTATCTTTAGTTTTTTTTGATAATTTAAAAAATTCTATTAAAGTAGATTTTGACAAGCTCCCAAAACCTTATTACAAAACCAAAAAAAAGTTGAAAACAGAACAAGGAGAAGAAAAAGGGGGAAACACAGTCCCACCAACAGGAAGGCAAAAGGAAGTGAGAGGAGAAGAGGAAGGGCAAAACATGAGGATTCCTTGAAACAAAAACCAACCATGAACCAAAAAGCCGCTAAGTCTCCTCTTCAGCTTCAACATCTACATCTTTAGGTTCTTCCTTTATCTTGTCATTTTTTATCATCCTGTGCAATGTCAAAAACAACATTCTTCTTGTTTTCATCCTTGACATCATCAACAACAATTTACTTGTCACCATCCTCAAAAAATTTCTTCTTGAAAAACAATAAATTCAAGGCATTATGAAGGTCCACAATGTGGGCGATGCAATTGGAAGTCTAATTGATGATATACTGCTTCAGACATAAATTAGAAATTTCCTTGTCCTCCTCGTCTGAATCTAAAACCAAAGTATTCCTTTTTTGTGTAAGCTATTACAAATGTGATGATGATCTTACAACTTTCTCGATCTTCTCAAGAGCCTCAAATTTCATTTTATTAATAGATTGATTTCTCAAGGCTTTGACCGCATCAAAAATAGCATATTTCTTAGCTGACATAGCCATGGAATGGGAGGAGGATGGACTAGCCTAAAAATGACTAGTATTGGTAGGGATAGGGCTAGGTTTACCTTTGGAGGGATAAAAAGAGGGAATAACAATGCCTTGGGGGCAATGAATAAGCCAGTGATTATACATGACATTGAAAAGGCCCTGATTATATAGAGTTATCTTTAGTTAATCTCACCATCATTTCCCTTATTTTGGTCTCTTGTTCCAAGTGGCCAACTTCCTCATCCACCTACAAGAGCACCTGGTCCTACAACCACACATGATATCAACAGTACCATATTCTTATATAACATAACCAAAATAGTAATTGCATATAACCATTCATTTTCATAAAGCATCAAAAGCTAAGCATTGAATAATTACACATTAACACATAATTCCATGATGTTAATGAGTCCCACCAAGGTGGGTTGTGATATTTAGCATGTAATAATCCTCATAATGCTGACACATGTGTAGTTTATCAACATCAGTGCTATTTGGTTATATCCCAACAACTATAAATAAAGTCAAAGGGCCTTATAGGTATGATAATAGATCCAAAGAAAAAACTTATTATTAAGGAGCCTTAAACCTCTAATACACTTTACATAATAACAAGATCCAAGAAAAGATCTTTACAACCAGATCCCCCAAAACTAAAAATTACCCTACAAAAGGAACAAAAGCCAAAAGCATAAAAATTTTGTTAGAAGCCAAAAAATCCTAGGATAGAAGCATAAAAAAGTTACTAGAAGCTAGAATCACCCAAGGAGTAAAACAAGCTAGAAGTACTCAAAACCTATAAGCAACCAAAAGTGTCTCAAGAGAAAGAGTCAAAAGTTCCAATAATCTATCAGAAGCCAAAAATGCTTGAGTAGTTTGAGCTAGGGATACCAAATTATCAAATAATTGAAGAATTTGTAGTCTAAATGAAGCCAAAAGCTCTTAAGGAACATAGTATATTAGAATTTCCAAAGGCTAACCAAAAGCTGAAAGTTCATGAGTAATATTCTAGGGTCCAAATCTTGAAAAATCTAATGTATCTTTCAAGACTAGGAAGCAAAGAGAAGAAACTACTTAGTAGTATGAAAGGAGATTTGAGAAACCAACCCCCAAAAAAGAAAATCTACCAAAAGCCTTTAGATTAAACATTGTATAATAATTGAAGAGGACTCCCTCAAGAACTAGTATGGATGATGCTTTGCTGATCCTCAAACAAATTGATCTACAAAGGTGTCTCTAAAAATATAAGCAATAGTTAGACTTACCCTCTTGGACTTCAAATTACCACAAAATTAATCATCGATGGGTAAGATCAAGCCTTCTCTTGGCATGAGTAAAATCAAGCCTCCACCTTTTATATGTCCTTATGCATGGAAGGCTAGATAGTACATGGCTACATGGTGGATTTTGGATCTACCAAAATAGTCATTCCCAAGGTTATTTATGAACAAATGGACTTAGAATACACCTAGATTAGTACCAGAGTATTGTAACTTGATGGGACCCTAGTCTAGACATCAGAGGCTATAAAGGACATTATGATGCTATTACATAAATTTATGAATATCTCAATGATACAAGAGGTGTTAGTGGTGGATCTTCCTTAACTATTTAATCTATGCTTATCAAGGGAGTTCAAAATAAATATTTGGGGGGTACGTATCTCTAGAATACACTCACATGATAATTCATCTCAAAGGAAAAAGGGTCTAAATCTATGTCAAGAAGCTTAGCCCCTACCACATAGAAAGGTATGAGGAGAAAAATGTTAATATAGCTAAAGATGCTTTAGAGAACCCATAACTAGAGATAGAAGATTGTCCAAAAATCCCAGAAGATCTCAAGGATGAGTCACTTATGGAATATGGATTTTTCATGCTTGATATTAATGCAAAAATTATCTCAATAATAGACATGGGAAATAAACACAATTCATAGTCAAACGGTCATGAGTTCTAAAAAATATGTCTAAAAGATACATGATATTTGAGAGAAGATTCACTTGCAGAAGGTGAGTTTTTCATGCTACATATTAATGTATTGATTCAAACAAGATTGGAAACTCATGAAGATCAAGGTTAGAGTCTAGCACATGATCTAGAGTATCTAGCAAACCCAAAAAATGGGTCACATGACAAAGACATGTTGTTTATGCTAAGTTTTGATGTTATAGCCCATTCAAGTATTGGAACACATCCTATATCAAGGCCAACCCAAAAATAACTTCTGACTCAAGTGAGTCATATGTTTTAAAATATCAATAGGTAGGAGCATACGAAGCTTAGATTATTTTAGTCTATACATTGCTGATTCTGATGGATTAACAATATGTGAAATGACTGGTAGGTGAAACCTTGCCAAAATTTTATGTAAATAGACAACATGTAGATAAAGCTATAGATTTTAAGTGGTATAGGTATCATGTAAATAAAACTAAATAGAGAACATATATTGGTTATATTAGACAAAAAAACAATTATTGCATGATCAAGGAGGATTGACACAAATCAAGAGGTCCAATAATCAATAAAACAACAAGGCAAAGATGAATAACTATGATTTTACTGACTCAATTATGATGAAAATATTCTATAAGAAGATTGGGTGGGAAACTTAAATGATTTCCTAGCAAGATAGGTCTATAAAAGGAGGGCCTTTCATGTTTTTTTATGAAGTCCTAAGCAAGATTGTGGCAAAAGAATAAAATATGCTACCTATTATTTTGAGCTATAGAAATTGCCTCCCCTAAGCCTTACGAGATTAATATTTACTTATATAGATTCAGTGTACAATAGACAAGGATATTCTTTCTAGGTTCTTTACCTCTTGCAAGAAGAAGTCCCATAGAGTTGCCAAACTACAGTGAAAGTTCACTACACTAGGAAAATATAGCTTAGAAAGAGAATTTTGAGTTGAATTGTTGCTCTAAGATGAATAAAATAAGATGACTCAAATCCCATTCAATTTATTTTAGCATATGCTCTAAAAATACCGAATACAATGACCAAAAATAGCCTTTTCTAGAAGCTACTAACAAATATAAAGCTTCCTAAGCCACAAGGTTGGCTTGATCTATTGAAACACAAAAATAATGGTGTTTTTGTGGGAACTAAGGATCCACTATTGGTAGGGTTTCTATATTCACTTGTAAATGAATATATGGATTCATAGAATGAGCATAAGCCAAACTAAAAAAGGAGAATGCATTAAGCATATTCACTAGGTTTGGATGCTCATTGATTCTTTGTTACAAATAAAAAGTCATAATATTAGAAAAAAGAAACAAGGCATGTAATAATTAAGATATATATTCATGCTTAAAGGAATTTTCTAGAGATATAATCCTCTTTAATATCTTATCTCAGGAAACCAAATCAAGCAATTCACAAGGGAGTATGAGAAAATGCAACAAAGTAGAGCAGTAACTTGGATTACTTAGGCTTGCTACTAGAGCATTTGACATGCTGAAATTAGACGAGGAAACTTAGAAGGCATAAGGTGCAACAAAAATAGTCCAAAAGGAAAACAATATAACATCAACATCTTAGACTCATGGACCTCCATGCAAAGGACATGTGGCACTTCGACAAAGAGCAGTTAAACCATGAAGCATCTAATAGAGCTATAAAGTTACAACCACATTAAAGAACAAAAAAACATATCAATAATCATAAAATCCTAACAAGTACATGTAAATAAAAATGAAGAGATCGAGTGGTTCTAACTTAGCCTAGGATCATGCCCAATCAATTTTGACCAATATTTTATGCAACAATTTATTTCATTTTAGGGTTAAGTGAAAGCTATATAAGGAGTAGAGATTCTCATTTTTAAGGGTTGGACACTTTAGTGTTTGAATTTTTGTCAGTTGAGGCTCTAGGCTATGTTAATAAGATCAAGACTATTTGGCTTCTTCCTATATAAGTTCATCTAACATTTTTCAATAATACATTACACTTTCTGAAGAACACAAGCTTATACTGAGAGGGGGGTGAATAGTATAAGACCTCTTTTTACTTTTTCCTTTATACTTTAAAATAGTAAAGCAATATACCCAAAGCAATATCAAAGTAATGCATAATATCATCCACAAAGTGACACCAATTTTAACGTGGTTAACCCAGAATGGCTGGGATACGTCCACAAAACTTTTCTCTAAAAGTTATCTCAAAGTTCTTTGGGAATCCTTCCCAATTAAAATTTTTATGAGCCTTGGCCCAAAGGAGATACCTTCCCCCAATCAGAATTTATGAGCCTCTGCTCAAAGGAGATACCTTCCCCCAATCAAAATTTATGAGCCTCTGCTCAAAGGAGATACCTTCCTCTCTGCTCTGGAAATGATCCCTTAGAAGATCAACTGCCTCTACCTCTTTCCAGCACGTGGAACTCCTTTCCACCGAAGACCTCCTATCCTCAATGCTTAGCCTAAGAGACCTCTGCCTTCTATGATCACGTCCATAGTAGCTCAGCAACTTGTACCAAACACAGTCAGTCGGTCTAGTACAAGTCTTCCTCTGTCTATCAGATCTGTCCAACTCTTGAAAAAATCAATCCTCTGCATACAAGCCTTCTCAAAGACTTGCCAAATATGTCCTCAGGTTCTTCTCATAGAACCAATGCACCTCTGTCCTCAAGTTCTCTGATAGAACTATCAAACTCAGCTCACAAGTCCTCTGCTAGGACTTGTCCAAATCTGCTCACAAGTCCCCATCGAAACCTATCCAAAAACTGCTCACAAGTCCCCATCAGAACTTGTCCAAAAATTGCTCACAAGTCCCCACCGGAACCTGTCAAAAAACTGCTCACAAGTCCCCACCGAAACTTGTCCAAAATTGCTCACAAGTCCCCACTGAAACCTGTCCAAAAACTCAGCAAGCTCACCAAGAAAAAATTTCTTAGTAGGAAATCACAAAGTGAATTGTTAGAGACCCAATGTGATTTGTCAAACTCATAGAAGCATAAAGAGAATTGTTAGAGACTCAATATGTTCTATACTCAAATACCAATCTCAAAACTCAACTCAAATCAACTCAGCTCAATCTCAATCTCAAATCTGAAAACTCAACTCAATATATGAAATGGATAGGATAGAATGTTTTCTTTCAATAACATGAAACCCCAACAATTGCCAACTATGCAAAGAATAACATAACAATGATACTCATGTTCTTTTCACCATCAATTAGGGTTTCAACAATAATGCTCATCAAACAAGGTTTAGTCAACCAACACCATTCAACTCAACATCAACCTTGAAGCATTCAACCAATCATCATAAGAAAAGGAAACAAGTAGAAATCCTTTTCCCTCCAAAGATATTTGAACAAAACAGCCACCAACACAATATCATCAATTGCAAAGAATAACTTGCTCAAATCAACTCAATGGAGTAAGCCCAATATCATGAATCAAGTAAAGCAAAAACTTGATCAAACAACCTCTACGGAAGCAACTCAACCATCAAACTCAAAACAACCAACCAAGGGTTCCACCAACTCAATGCAAGTAGCTAGACTCACAAATATAAACCCTAGTGCACAAAGCTTCCACTATCTCAAACCAAAAATTATGCATTCACCAAAAACTCTCCTTAAGGATAACAATGCATAAGTAGTCTTCAAAAAACCAAAAAATAGGATTTACACCTAGCCAAAGGATACCTAGTAGAATACCTTTTCACTCCAACCTTATTTCAGAAAAAAAACACCAATCATACTCATAAGAAGAATGTGCCCATACCTTATTGGAGTAGAAGATAATTGAACCTTCAAGCTGTCACCACACACAACTCTCAAACTTCCAACCACGTTAGGGTTAGAATAAAAAGAAATGAGCAATAATATAAAATTCCTTTATTACACCTTTTAGCTCCACTTATTTAAACACAACCACCATAACATGCCAATAAATCAACAATCACAGACTCACACCTTATACCTCCATTGTTAATTTTAGCATAGCAAAGAATAATCTTAAAAATACATCCAAAGAAATATGCCCTTATTTCTCCTAAGCTTTTATTCAATGCTAATCACAAAAGCCAAAACTCATAAAATTTAATCACACATTATAAATCGCTGTCCAAGAAACTCCGAATTTCATGGCATAAATATGTTTTAATAAAAATGTGTGTTACTCTAGCAAAGCACCCCCGTGAGACTCAAAACGACGACCTCCGCCAATGCAGCGCCCAACAATAGCCTTTGCTGCCACTAGCCCATGCGGGCTATGAAGTTCACAAGTGAACTTCCCTCCACTTCACCCTCGAAAAAAACTCTCAAAGACTTTTCAACCGCACGTGCTTCTAAGTCTTCCTTCAATCGCAGCGAATACAAAGCACAAACACTGCAAATTCCTTCCAACCTTAGGAGTTGGAGAATAAATAGTCTCTTCGAAGACACCTTGACGTCGGCAAAAATAAAGACCATTTCAAAATTAATCAAAAGTCTTTTCAAAAAGGGTTTAAAAACCCTTAAATAATTTTAACTTGGTTTTAATAAAAACCCTATCCAACTTGGTTTTAATAAAAACCGGTTTGGTTTTAATGAAAAACCCTTGCCAATGGAATCTCTCCGGATTCTCTTAAAAATATTCTCTTGGAATATTCCACATTTGAAGCCAACACATCCTCTTAACATTAATGCCATTTCCTTTTGACATCAATGACAACTCAGAGACAAGAAGCTAAGATCTCAAACCCAAAATTGCCAACAATCTCCCCCTTTGTCATTGATGGAAAACCATGCTTCTCAACAACACATAAACTCAACATAAATAGCTCCCCCTGTCTTGAGGCTCTTCCCCTTAATCAAATCTCTCCCCATTTGTCATCAATGGCAAAGGGTCACCTTTGGGGCTCGGGACTAAGAATGAGCCTCTTAGCTTAGTCCCTCCCCCACCTCCTGATGAGGTGATTAATTCTTGGGTGGGAGTAAAACTCCCATTAGGCACTGATCATCATCAGCATCTATAACTTACTTATAGGGCCTTCTGTTGAACTCTTTGTCCATATTCCTATTCCTGTCACTGTTCTTGTTCTTTTTCTCATCCCTGTTCTTGTCCATGCCTTGATCCTTGGACCTGATCATGCCACTGTTCCTGTTCCTGTATTCTAGAATTTCAGCTCTACACTGTATGATTATGTGACCTTCATTGTTGCACTTGAAACACTTGACGATGTTGTTTCTCTAAGGTAAACCTGATCTTTGAATCCACAAGTTTTGACCAAACCTGTTTTGACCAAACCTGTTCTGACCAAAATTGTTCTGGCCAAACCTGTTCTGACCAAACTTGTTCTGACCAAACCTGTTCTGGCAAAACCTGTTCTGACCAAACCTGTTCTGGCCAAACCTATTCTGACCAAACCTGTTCTTGTTATTTGCATTGCAATAAAATGCCTTGTGCCCAAACTATTGACAAGAGTAGCAATACCCTTGAAAGTAACTAGCACTTCTGAAATTGTCATTTACCTCCTTCACTTGAGCCATGCAATGTGAAGCCATGTGACCAAACCTGTGACAAGCAAAACATCTACCTTGAAACTTTCCTTTAATTGACCTCTTAGGTTCTGAAAACTTCTTCTTCTCATTCTGAATTCTATTTTTTGTGCATCTATCATTCAAGGACTCCTTTTCTGAAATACTTTCCTAATCAGAAATCTCTTCCTTTTGGAGTCTCTTACTAGACTCTCCAACTTGTTCCTTGTGTGGCTTAACAAAACCAAGTCCTATTTTAACTATTGTCTTTCTTTGACCTTTGATGAGTGACTTAACCTTTTTGGATCTATCTTGGAACCTGTAAAGCTTATCCTTGTACTCTTTAGTTTTCTCTTTCAAAGAAGCCATTTTCCATTCTAACTCACTATACTCAAGAACCTTAGACTCTAACTCATCCTTGAGTTCTTGTGTCTTAGCCATAGAGAAGTCAAGACTTTCTATAAGATCATCTCTCTCCATACAACATTCATCTAACTTATCCTTGAGTCTAGCATTCTTCTTTCTTTAATTTTTCAAAGCACTAAGAGCACTAATAAGTTCACCTTCAAGATCTACTTCACCTTCCTCTATATCTTTCTCTATTTGTTTGCTTTTTGAATCATCAAAGCCTTTTTCAGATTTCTTATCACTAGAGGTGCTACCCTTTTCAAAAACCATACATGCATCTTCCTTATAGTTTTCTGAAGCATCCTCATACATACTAGAAACCAAATCATTATTTATGCAATCATCCTCAAGGTGACCAAAATTTCCACATCTAAGACATTTCATGATAATGAATCTATGTTTCGGTTCTTCCTCTTTTTCTAATATGAACAACATCTCATTTTCATTATCACTTGAAGAAATTTCACTATCACTACTAGAACACTTACTTGCTTTGTCTAGGTAGAAAATCTTCTTGTGCTTGTGAGAATACCTCTTTCCTTGATTGCTGTGCTCATCTTTGTTTTTCTTGTGATGCTTGTGCTTTTTAGAATCCTTGCTCTTAGAATCCTGTTTATCTTCATCACTTTCATTCTTGGGAATAGTACAATCAGTAGCATAATGACCAAACTTTCCACAATTGAAACATCTTATATTTTTCATACTTTTGTGCTTTCTAGAGAACTTGCCTTTCTTGCTATAATATGCCTCTTCATCACTAGAAGACTCATCACTATCTTGAAGTTGTTTACCCTTGGATTTCTTGGTAGCCTTGAAAGTTGCCTCTTTCTTGAAATCAACCTTCACTTGAGTTCTCAACTCAAATGCTGCAAGTATACTATGGAGCTCATCCTTTTTCAACTTATCCAAATCTTTAGCTTCCTCAATAGCAAAAATATTTTCACTAAATCTATTAGGAAGAGATCTTAAAATCTTATCACAAACATCATTTTTAGCAAGCTCAAGACCTAAGTATTTCATGGAGTTAACAACCTCATCCATACGAAGCATGTAGTCACTAATATTTTCATCATCATTCATCTTGAGTTGTTCAAACATACCTTTGAAGTGTCTCAACTTGGCCTTTCTGACATTTGTATCACCTGTATGAACCACCTTCAAATGATTCCACATTTCATTAGTTGTCTTGCAGTGAATCACTTTGGTGAGATCTGCTTTCTGTAAGCCTTTTAGGATTGCGTTCATTGCTTTTGAATTGCTGTGATGTAGGAGCCTTTCTTCTTTAGTATTAGGACCATGTTTAGGAATAGTGTCCTCATCTTCAATCACTTCCCAAACCTCATTACTAAGTGCCATTAGATGAACCTTCATCCTTGCACTCCAAAGACCAAAATCTGACCCATCAAGAATAGGTTCTGCATTGCTACTTGAATAATCCATTGTGTTATTTATTAGCTTTTCCTTCAAGCTGTTAAAATTTTCGAAGGCACCTGCTCTGATATCAATTGAAGAACATAAGCTTATACTGAGAGGGGGGTGAACAGTATAAGACCTCTTTTTACTTTTTCCTTTATACTTCAAAATAGTAAAGCAATATACCCAAAGCAATGCACAATATCATCCACAAAGTGACACCAATTTTAATGTGGTTCACCCAGAATGGTCGGGCTACGTCCACAAAACTTTTCTCTAAAAGTTATCTCAAAGTTCTTTGGGAATCCTTCCCAATTACAATGTTTATGAGCCTCGGCCCAAAGGAGATACCTTCCCCCAATCAGAATTTATGAGCCTCTTCTCAAAGGAGATACCTTCCCCCAATCAGAATTTATGAGCCTCTGCTCAAAGGAGATACTTCCCCTCTACTCTGGAAATGATCCCTCAGAAGATCAATTGCCTCTACCTCTTGCCAGCACGTGGAACTCCTTTCCACCGAAGACCTCTTGTCCTCAATGCTTAGCCTAAGAGACCTTTGCCTTCTATGATCATGTCCACAATAGCTCAACAACCTGTACCAAACACAGTCAGTCGGTTTAGTACAAGTCTTCCTATGTCTGTTAGATCTGTCCAACTCTTGAACAAATCAATCCTCTACATACAAGACTTCTCAAAGACTTGCCAAATCTGTCCTTAGGTTCTTCTCATAGAACCAATGCACCTCTATCCTCAAGTTCTCTGATAGAACTATCAAACTTAGCTCACAAGTCCTCTGCTAGGACCTGTCCAAATCTGCTCACAAGTCCCTATCGGAACCTGTCCAAAAAACTTCTCACAAGTCCCCACAGAAACCTGTCCAAAAACTGCTCACAAGTCCCCATAGAAACCTGTCCAAAAACTGCTCATAAGTCCCCACCAAAACCTGTCCAAAACTGCTCACAAGTCCCCATCGAAACCTGTCCAAAAACTCAGCAAGCTCACCAAGAAAAAATTTCTTAGTAGGAAATCACAAAGTGAATTGTTAGAGACCCAATGTGATTTGTCAAACTCATAGAAGCATAAAGAGAATTGTTAGAGAATAAATATGTTCTATACTCAAATCCCAATCTCAAAACTCAACTCAAATCAACTCAGCTCAATCTCAATCTCAAATATAAAAACTCAACTCAATATCTGAAATGGATAGGATAGAATGTTTTCTTTCAAGAACATGAAACCCCAACAATTGCCAACTATGCAAAGAATCACATAACAATGATACTCATGTTCTTTTCACCATCAATTAGGGTTTCAACAACAATGCTCATCAAACAAGGTTTAGTCAACCAACACCATTCAACTCAACATCAACCTTGAAGCATTCAACCAATCATCACAAGAAAAGGAAACAAGTAGAAATCCTTTTCCCTCCAAATATATTTGAACAAAACATCCACCAACACAATATCACCAAATGCAAAGAATAACTTGCTCAAATCAACTCAATGGAGTAAGCCCAATATCATGAATCAAGTAAAGCAAAAGCTTGATCAAACAACCTCTACGGAAGCAAATCAACCATAAAACTCAAAACAACCATCCAAGGGTTCCACAAACTCAATGCAAGTAGCTAGACTCACAAATATAAACCCTAGTGCACAAAGCTTCCACTATCTCAAACCAGAAATTATGCATTCACCAAAAAATCTCCTTAAGGATAACAATGCATAAGTAGTCTTCAACAAACCAAAAAATAGGATTTACACCTAGCCAAAGGATACCTAGTAGAATACCTTTTCACTCCAACCTTATTTCAAAAAACATACACCAATCATACTCATAAGAATAATGTGCCCATACCTTATTGGAGTAGAAGATAATTGAACCTTCAAGTTGTCACCACACACAACTCTCAAAATTCCAACCAAGTTAGGGTTAGAATAAAAATAAATGAGAAATAATATAAACTTCCTTTATTACACCTTTTAGCTCCACTTCTTTAAACACAACCACCATAACATGCCAATAAATCAACAATCACAGACTCACACCTTATACCTCCATTTTTAATTTTAGCATAGCAAAGAATAATCTTAAAAATACATCTAAAGAAATATGCCCTTATTTCTCCTAAGCTTTTATTCAATGCTAATCACAAAATCCAAAACTCATAAAATTTAATCACACCTTATAAATTTCTGTCCAAGAAACTCCGAATTTCATGGCATAAATATGTTTTAATAAAAACGTGTGTTACTCTAGCAAAGCACCCTCGCGAGACTCGAAACGACGACCTCTGCCAATGCAGCACCCAACAGCAGCCTTTGCTGCCACTAGCCCATGCAGGCTACAAGGTTCACAAGTGAACTTCCCTCCACTTCACCCTCGAAAAAAACTCCCGAAGACTTTTCAACCGCACATGCTTCTAAGTCTTCCTTTGATCGCAGCGAATATAGAGCACAAACACCCCAAATTCCTTCCAACCTTAGGAGTTGGAGAATAAATAGTCTCTTCAAAGACACCTTGATGTCGGCGAAAATAAAGACCATTTTGAAATTAATAAAAAGCATTTTCAAAAAGGGTTTAAAAACCCTTAAATAATTTTAACTTGGTTTTAATAAAAATCCTATCCAACTTGGTTTTAATAAAAACCAGTTTGGTTTTAATGAAAAACCCTTGCCAATGGAATCTCTCCGGATTCTCTTAAAAATATTCTCTTGGAATATTCCACCTTTGAAGAAAAAACATCCTCTTAACATTAATGCAGTTTCCTTTTGACATCAATGACAACTCATAGACAAGAAGCTAGGATCTCAAACCCAAAATTGCCAACACTTTCAACATTCCATTTTTGCTTTGATAGTAGTGAATTCTATTAGGATCAATGTTGTTTGCCTTATTTCAAATCAAATTGGAGTAAATGGTATTAGGATTGAATATATTTGGATTATTGCTCTTAAAGCATTTTGGATGTTGAATGCTATAATAATTACACTCTTGATATTTTTGTTAGTTTTGGATAGGCTAATTATGTTAGGTGAAATAGCTATTTTTAAATATTTAGTAAAATTTTTGGAATATAGGATGATATTATCCCTATGTTTAACTTGCATGAGATTATTTGGGGGAAATTCCATTAGGTATGTGGTTGTAGTATGATATAAAATAAAAAAACTGAGAATTGCATTGCTAAGGGGTGCTGAAATAGACACTAAATTACAACCAATTCACCTTAGATTGAGCAAGAATTTTTCTAAATTGGGAAGATAGGATTTTATCCAAAGGATTATTTCAAGGATTGACCATCATCAATCCAACTAGCAACATCCCTCTAGAATATATTTCCAACTATCCTATTCTAGAAGATTTCTGCCATGTCCAACATGAGCAAGTCTCACATTTTACAATTGATTAAAAATTAAAAATAAGACTCGGTCGCTACAAGACTAAGTTATAATAATCCTAAGCCTAATATAATGTTTTATTAAACCTATGAACTTAAAAATATGCCTATCATATGATATACTCATCATACCTCCCCACATTAGAAGCATTTGAATCTAATGCTTTTACAATAGAAGTGGGCTTCTTTGGAAAAAATGAGTTGGATGAAGCAAAAGCTGCAAATAAAGTGATGGATGGGAAAGAGTATTTATGATTTCAATAAGGCCAAAATATTCCTTATATGGAAGAAAACACTTTATCACAACTTTATTTCCAGCCCAAGAAATTTTTTAAGGAATTTGTTGAGGATGAATGACCTATTGCTATGGAGTTTGCTTCAAAATAGGAACTGATTGAAATGAAGAAGGTTGTGGTTGTTGAATAGATGAACAAGTAGAAAAAGGATTATCTAGGGTAGTAGTAGGAGGTACTGAAGAAGGATGAATGACCTTCTTTTGTGGAATTGGTGTTGGTGTGTCCTTTGGCTTGCTAAATATCAATGCAATGTTTTGTGGCTAGGTGGAGTGGAGCGTGGTATTCTTTAAATGAGAAATGTATTCTTCTCATGGTGAATTGTGTATGTGTTTTTAAAAACATCATGTTGAGTCCTCTTGTCATACTGGTAGGGCTTGCTAAGAATTAGATCACAACAATCAATTGGAGTTACATCGTAGGTGACTTTATCCACATAGTTTGGACCAAATATAAAAGACATAGTGCAAGTTTATATGATGATGGAGGAGGAATCCTTATCCTTCCACTCAAGTGAGTATGGATAAGGATAGGTTTGTATAGGAATATACAACTTATAAACTATGACTCTTGAAATCAAGTTCTTTTGAGATCTATTGTCGATACAATCCACAAAGTAATTGTACATTAGGTGGGCTCATGTGACAAACAAATCTTCATGACCACCTTCATACATATTTTGTGTTAACAAGGTAATATTATGGAGCTTATCCTTGAGCTCATCATACTTTTGGGCTTCTCCCATAACCTCAAGAGGACCATCTTGTAGTTTCTTATGTTGAAATTCTACAACAAGATTATTCTTCTTTCTAAAGCATTCAAATTCCACATGGCATCTTCTTTTACAATAATTACACAATTTCTTGCTATTGAAAGGAGAAGAAGAAGTTTTATTCATTTGTTGTTGATGTTTCCATTGTTTAGGCGCTTTGGAAGTTCTTGAATATTGAGATCCACCTAATTGAGCTTCATACTTCTCCTCTATAAGATATTCTTGATTGTACACCACATTTAAAGTTGAGGTTGATGTATATTTTAGCTCCCTAAAGAGTGGTTTTTGCAATCCACTCTTGAATTTGTTGATTAGTTTTTAAGTTGAGTCTTGGATTCCATTTAAAATCCTTAATTTGTTAAACTTACCAATGTATTCTTGGACACTCATGTTGTATCCTTACCTCAAACGAAGCCATTCGATGTCAAGGTCTTCAACATAATTTGAAGGATAGAAGGTTTCCTTCAATGCTTTCACTAAATCATCCCAAGTGTCGATGGGATCCTAATTATTTTGGTATCTTGTTATCAAGAATTTGGCTATGCTTAGCTTAGCCAAGGAGACTTGCTCATCCTTTGAAATCTTGCTATACTCGAACCATGTATTCACATCAAGAATCCAACTATTTAGGACCTTAGGATCATGGGACCTATCATAAGTTTTGATTTCGTATTTGGCTTTGACTTCACTAATGATGACTTTATCTACCAACTTGCTAACTATTGCATTTATTGTGATCATTTAATCTACCAAATTGAAAGCCATTTGAAACCATGTGTAAGCCAGTAGTATGATTTACAAAGGAAGCCAAAGGGGTTACAAAATAATGCTAAAGGGGTGACATAAATATTGTGCCTTTTTTCCAAATAATTACAAAAACAAAGATGTTTATGAAATTTTACAATTATTTTTAAAAGGGTAAAATTTTAAAGCACAAAAAGAAATGGTTTAAAATTATTTCCTGTTTGCAAGATGAAATTATTCAATATCCATTTGTATAATGAAAATTTTTGTCCTGTTTTACAAAAATAAAAATTGTACTCCTCTTTTTGCAAAATTAATTTATATCCCGTTTTAAAAAAAAAATTGTTTTACATTGTAGTCAATAGGTTTGAGTGAGCAAGTATGGTCAAATAACCATCATTTGATAGTCAATAATCCAAAGAAGGTGCACAATTGGAGGATGGAGTATCGATCAACATAGACAATATTGGCTACCTCAATAGGGAGCGCTTTGCCTATTTGAAGGCTAAAAAAGCCTTCTACCCATGAAATGTGGAATAATTATTTGATGTTGTGAAAATAAAATAAACTCCTCAACCTCCTCCTTAAGCCACCATATGTCAAACACTAGGCCATTGGATCTAGACATAAGAACTCTACCGTGTGTGTCCTTTTAATTTGGTGTCCACCGGTACATGTGATTGGTTGAGATCCACTAATGAAGAATAATATACGAATACCTAAAGATCCATGAAATCAATTAGAATGAACATGAAGATTCTCAATCCAGAATCTTCACTGACCAATGGAATTAAATTAAAGTATGTTAAGGTTTCTCCATTTTTATGCTACCTATTTTGGCCTATCATCTATGACCTCAATCCATGAGCAAGTGCAATAAGGTAGGTTGATCCCATATTTTGGGTTTTCTTGTAGAGGATTGACCTCGCCTTAGTCTTGGTGCTACAACAAAGAGGTTAACTATCTCGTCAGTTGATATTGATGTCTTCTACAGTGCCTAAAGGTGGTCCTACCTCAATGTCAAAAATGCATAGGGCTTGTCCAATGTGGTGTCACCTCTGACAATGTAAAATCATCGAGGTGACCATATTTCTCTTGCATGGGGTTTTCTTCGACTTTGTTGCGTTACCTTGGAAGATGAAAAATTTTAATTTTTAATTTTTTAATTTTTATATTTTTCAATATTTGAAAGATTTTTTTTTTTAATTATGAAATATTTCATAGATTTTTTTTAAGGTTTGGAAGCCTTTTAAAAACAAAAAATTCAAAATGAAATTTGTAGATGATTTACCTTTACAAACAACCCATTAGCCAGATAAAATTGGTAAAATATTGCACATAATAAGTCAAAACAAAGGATGTAAAATAATCACATTTATTAAAGATCATCAAGATATTCAAGAAGTAGTAAGGGCAGACACCATCAAGGATTTGTTAGCAGATTGTAGTAGGAATTTGAGGTAGTAGCAAGGATATTTTGTTCTGATCTCTATCTTTTCTCCATTTCCTAAAAGTAAATATTGAATCCAGTTCAAAGGAACTTAATTTCACCAAAGAAATATTCAATATAACTATGATAAGGAGCTTCAAAATCAATATCTTGTTGGTAAAAATTAACCCAAATCCAAACAAGCAGTATAAGGCCAAAAATCATCCAAAACCTCTATAATTCCCTATATTCAGATACCACTGATATGGAATCAAACAAAGTTAAGAATTGCATTGCTAAGGGGTGCTTAAATAGGCACCAAATTACAACCAATTACCCTTATATTGAGCAACCAATTCCCAAATTGGGAAGATAGGATTTTATCCAAAGGCTTATTTTAAGGATTGACCATCATAAATCCAACTAGAAACATCCCTCTAGAAGATATTTCCAACTATCCTATTCTAGAAGATTTATACCATGTCCAATGTGAGGAAAAAAGTCTCATATTTTACAATTTATTAAAAATTAAAAATAATACTAAGCCCCTACAAGACTAAGTCCTAATAAACCTAAGCCTAATATAAGGTTTTTTTAAACCTAGAAACTTAAATCTATGGCTATCATATGATATCCTCATCATAGTAGCCAGTTTATGTTCTTTTAGCTTGCATTCTTGCATTTAGCTAACCTTCATCCACTTAAATCTTGTTAATACTTCCTTATTCACTAATTATATTTTCATTTTCTTTTGTATTTTGAAGTAGTTTCAAGGAGTTGTCCTTATTTGGAGGTTGAATTGAGATCAATATCAGGTCATTCAATATTTTTTTTGTCCTAATGTTAACCAGACCATCAAGACTTAGATTGGAAATTGTCATGGCTAGAGAATGCATTTCAAATTTAAATTTATTTTCAATATATTCCTTATTAATTATGTCCTATACCATCTGCAATATTATTTCTCAATCAAGTACTCCAATGGCCATTGAATCTTGGTCAATTGAGATAACAATTTGTGGCTAATATCTCCCTACTTTAGTCATTTTTAAAAAAATTGACACTAAGGCCTATTTGATCTCTTGACCTATCGATGTGCTTTTTTGGGAAGTTGTTCTAGTGTATTCAAATAACCAAGATAAGAAATATATGTTCTTGGCTATACTATCCCAATATTCTACACATAATTCCCTTATCAGTTCAACCAACTTCTACTACAATGTCTCTATGCTTTTCTTCTTTTTTTCTCTAAGATCCTTTTGGAAATTACTTCTATGTATAATAAGCTTGGCTTCCATGATAGTGAGTTAGTCAATAAAGCTTTGATTTCTATTTCTCTCCTTCTCTAGGAGATAAGTTGATACTTGGGAACTAGTGAGTTGATCCACCTAGTTAAAAAGCCTTTTGACCTTGAGTCGAGAACTCCTAAGGGTATTCTTCATCTCCTCAAGATCCTTTTATCTATTCTCTAATATCCTTTTAGGGATAGGTAGTCATGACTAACAACCTTGTTATATTACTTTATAAGCTCCACATTATGCTTATATTTGGAATCCTAGAGGCTGACTCTTGCCATGGTCACTTGGTAATATTACCTCTATATTTACCCTTCTAGCTTGGAGACTATTGGGTTTATATGGAAACAATGGATGATGTTGTTGTAGATGTTTTAATAGCTCTTGAGCCCTCTTTCTATGGGTCTCACTGTCCTCTTGGCTTCTTTTCTCTAGGTGTACTATGCGACCTTATCCTATATCTCTCTAAAATATGGGAGTATACCCCTTGTAGTAGAAAAAGTTTGTACACTTGCTAGTTGTGATTATGGAGAAAGGGGTATGAGATATTTGGAAGAATGAACAAGTCAAAATGGTTTGAGAGGTAATAGGAAGGTTTAAATACTCCCTATATAGGATGGGTTGAGGGATGACATGTGGTATGGTGAGAGCAAAGGCTATTAGAGTGGGGACCTCAGGGGTTGGAAGCAAAGGTTCCATATGAATAGAGGTTGTGGTTGGGGTTATTGGGGGAATAGAAATTTATGTGGCTACAATGATATAAATTTGGGATAATGGGTCTAGAAACATAGGTAATATGGAAGGCTACTAACTAATAACAAAAATAGAAGGGAAAGGGGTAGTAGGAAACTCACTAGTTGGTATGGGTGCAATAGCTTGTGATTGCATCCTTGAAGTTTTCTATTTTATTCTCTTTTATGGTGTAAGGTTGATGCCATGAGTTGACATTATTTATTTTCACTATTGATACACTAGTGGGATTGCTTGTGGTGTTGGATCTATGGTTATAATAGGTACTTGGGGAAAATCAAGGGCTAGAGCTTCTTTGGTCCCTAGTGGAGACTCTTCTATATGGATGACTTGTCATCATCTCTTCTCCTCTAGTTTACCAAGGTATCATCCCACCTATTATATCATAACTAATTTCACCAAGTTTATTTCTCCCCTATTTGAGTGTTCTTGATTATTTAATCACTAAATTCTTTGTCTTTAGCTATTTGGCCAAAAGCTAGTCTAGTCTTTCCATTTTTTTTTTTTAGAATTTCCACTAGGCCCTAATATTTTCACCCTTCCACTATGGATTTTCAAAAAATTATAAATTTTACACATGGATGTGGAAATTTGAGTCTACCTTTCCCTTCTTTTTATAGGTCTTGTAAGACCTTTATTTTACTGTTGGTGCTTATTCCAAGAGTAAATTTAATATGGTGTGCTTGCTTCATTAGTTTGGGTTCTTGAGGGCCTCTAGGGCCTCTATATTTAGTTTGGGTTCATGCACAAACTCAAATTTTTTTTTTATGCTTATGAACTAGGTCACAAAATTCCCCTTTGGGTCATACTTTCATTCCCCTGGTATTACTTCAAGCTTCAAGCATTTAAAATGTTTCTCCAAGATATTGGATACTTTCCTATTTATCATGGTGATTCTGCCAAAGCTATAAGGGAAATCATAGAAGCTTATATTGTTCTTTCTACTTTTGAAGAAAGCATCGATGGAGTGCACCTACTTGAGAACCTCTAGTGTGAAAACCTATTTTGCTAAATTTTTGGAAAATGAGAAGACAAGTTTACTAAAACCATACATTTTTATGAGGGTGACATCTTCTATAAAGAACTAATCCCCTTGGTGCTTACCTCATAAAAATTACATACAAACAACCAAGAGGTATTCAAATTTTTATTTTCTTAGGGTTGTTAATGTAGGGATAAAATAATTCTCAACAAATCCATATAAGGAGGAGAAATATCTTAAGCCTATAGTCCAAAATAAAATGAGAGCATGAATATATTCATCCATTGGCCTTACAACTAGCCTAGGATATGTGCCCATATTTAAAAAAAAAAAAAAATGGGCCAAAAATGCTAAGAACTTTAGGATTTTGGTTTCTTGGAACTCATTAAAAATCCTTCATGGATTTGTTTGATGATATAGTCACCAAATTCAAAGACTAATATCTCTTTGATGAGCATATACCTCATTTTTTATAGGACATTAAGCTAGGATGGGAATAATGTTTTATATTATTTCAACCTGAAAAGGAATGGTAATGTTCTTGTGATGCCCTTAATTTTTTCTTTCAAGTGGTTGAGATTTAGAAAATATTTTAGCGGATTGTCATCCCTAATATTGCACTCCTCCAAAAGGTAGCTCAATTTATCAAGGATAGCATTATTGAGCTCTATGGTGCTTTCAAAACTAATAATAAACCTACTAGTCTCCACCATCAATATTTTTTGAATAAAATGAGTAATGGATAATGACCCTAAAATCTCCATCAGGTGATCAAAGTTCTTAGTTATAGGAATTATAATATTCTATGCATGTGGCTACCAATTCATAGCAATTATGTACCTTAGGGACCAAGTATCAAGCTAAGATGCTACTTCAAATATGAGATCCAAAGGATTCAAACCCACTCTAGTTGAATATCTTCCATACCCCTTATTTTAGGCTTCTAGTTTTATTGGATAGTTTGGGGTCTTCCACTTTTTTTGTGTCCTTTAATAGCTCAGGATTCATATCTTGGGAAGCATAGGTTAATATATCTTGGTTTGAGGTATAAGAAGACACAACCATCAAATAAGGGAAGGGCCCAATTCCATTTATAGTACTGTGAGTACTAATATTTATCTTATACATGGCCTTTTAGATATCCTCACATGAGTGGGTTCTATATTGTCTTAGAATTTCTTCTATTGCTATGTCACCTTGCACTCTCTAGACTTCTTGTTTGCCTGAATGCTTCACAACTAAAATGGAAATATTGAAAGCATAGAGTCTTCCTCTTATAGGTTCCCTACTTAGAAATTGATGCATCTACTAGCCTTATATTTTCCTTGCATAAGAGATATTTTTCCCTTGGCAAGGTGATAAGAGGTATCTATTATTACTTTAACATTCATCCATTTATTTTTGAAATAATTTTATACTAGGTGGACTTATCGAAAAAGACTATCACTACCTTTTGCACCAAAATATCTTGTTTGGACCTAATATCCAAATATCATTAGCCTAAAATGCATGGTGTGGTTGCTCATATTTGAGATATTTGACACTCCTACCAATGTGCTAGATATACACACTTTTGCTCATGCGAGGCAATTAAGGGGATATTATTGCTTCCTAACCTTTATTCCACCCAAGGTGAATTGATTGTGTATATAGTTGGCATGGGAAGAGGAATTAATATTTTATTGGTTTAGACTATTCTATGGCCTTTTTTTGTCCAACCAAAAGCCCTGCATTATTCCTAGGTACCTGCAAGTAATCATTCATTCATTAAATATGTACATCAAGTTTTTCCTCAAGATTTTAGATTTGGTGTGTGTCTTCCATGCATATTCCTCTATAGTCTTAGGATCCATTTATTTGGAGGTGTAGATCGTGGAACTCTTCTCAAGGGGTTTATCTAGTCACCTATGGTACTTTGCTAGCTTGAGGTTACGTTGCACACATTTATTAATATTGATTATTATTAGAGAATATTTAGCTAGGGTAGATCTATTGCCTATAATGTTGTCCACACATTGTTATTGATCTGATGGTGAGCAATACTTTGACTTTAGACCCATATTCTATAGTTTTGGATTAGTGCACATTCACAATTTTTTTTATCCTTTTGTAATATATTGATTGGTGTTGTTTCATAGGGTTGTGCTATTATACCATCTGACAATGATCACTTTCTATTGATTCTTGATTAGATGGTTTGCATTGTTTTGGTGTTGAATTTGCCCCTATCAACTCTATTTTAGCATGGTTGGGTTGTGTATGTTCTTGTGAGATATTATACCCTTCTTTGAATGGAGTATTGGGACTTAGGGGAGTGCCTGCATAGTCCAAGGACTTTATTTGTGCATGATTGAGATTTTGCATCCTTTCCATATGTGGGTTACCCATATATTGATCTAAGAACTTTCATCATGCTGGAAATATTTTTCATGAGTTACATGATGGTCTCCTTATCTTTTGCTACCTTCACATACACACACACACACACTTATATATTTATATACAAAGTATGTACACAACACCTATGGCAACACCTTATCCTCTCCTAGTGTGACTGAATGCTTTATAAGGATTTGAACCCCATGTATTGATTACATACTATTTTAGGTGATCATTTGGGCTATATGAATGAACCTCATCCATAGATAAATTTGACCTAAACAACTCCTTGGCTATAGAAGCTTATTCTCTACTTATTTTTGTGGAGGGTATTTTCTCTACATGATGGATATGGAGTGACTCTTAGGAATGTTTTAGTTTAGTGCCATACTTGGTTCTAAGTAGCATGTGAGTCCAGTGTAATGATAGATATCCTCCAATCCTGGTAATGAAATATCTTGAAAAGCATATGCTAAACTTGACCAAAAGCTCAATCACCATGATATCTTGATAGAATTTAACGTTGGGATAGGCTTGGAGTACAAGGGGAATATTTTGCACTAGTCTAAATATTTGCATTGGAGTGCCATATAGCTAGACTACCCTATTTTTGATAGGTTCATATACCAACCCGAGTATGTCCACTAATTTCATGGGCATGATTGAAGTGTTGGACCTAAATTCTACTAGATAGTTGTGTATCAACTTATCCCCATAGACTAGGGTTAGATAGAAGGGTATAGTATTAGCTTGGATCATTTCAAAGTTGGATATTTATAGTATTATGGGTATATTTATCTTGTTTAGTGCCTTCTATTTTGTAGAGCTTACTCCAGGTATTTCATCTTTTAAGCATTGATAGAATATCCCAAAGGGTATGGCTATGGTAGACCTTTTCAAAAGGTCTACCACATTGAATGAACCAATGGAGTAGGATTTCTAGAGGGTGTTTGATGGTGGCCAGGCCTTGGAATTTTTAGCTAATTGATAAATATTTTAAAGTCTCATCATGTGTTGCTTTAGAGATTTTAGACCATCATTTGTGGTTTTTGAGATAATATATGCATTATGACTTGTCAAAGCTAGAGAAAATATTTTCTCTCGAGAATCATCTAACTTGCTTTAGGGCTTATGGTTTACTTGATTGGTCCTCCCTTGTTACTCGATCACCTTATTATTAGCTCTAGCTAGGCAGCCTGATCAAACCTATAGCCTTTCAAGAGCCTTAAAACTTGCTTTGTTTGACACCACATATACCTTTGCTTCATCCTAGGTCATTAGGATTTTATTTGAATCTAGGGAATTAGTCCCTAGAGATGGATTTGGTACCTAGATAGGAGGACCATGGTTCAAAAATTGAGTATTTGGATTTTGTTACAAGGTATATGACTTGGTATGCATACTTGGTATGCATGGTTTTACTGATCGATTGAGGCTCATTTTTGTTATGAGGGCTAGAGATATAACCCTTGAGGATGGTATAGTACCACATATTGGGATCTTCCATATAATTATTTTGTGTGTCGACTACACCCTTGATTTGATTAGTGGGAATTTATTATAGGGAGATAATCATAGGTACTATTTATTGAGTTGAGGTTTGGGGTGTCTAGAATCCCTATTATGTGGAGGTGGAGGTCTATGATACTCATTTGAGGGAGATCAATAACATTGGTTGCCTTCTTGGAAACAAGGCTTTGGTATAGAAATATCTAGGTATTTGGTTGTCTCTTAAGAGCTATAATATCATTGGATAATATACTCAACATATATATCATATTGTTCAACTTTGAGGCATAAGGATTGGGATAGGGATGTGGCTAGGATAGAGAGGAACTTGGTTTTTCTTCAAACTTGTAGTATGTGTAGGTTGATAAGCAATGGATTGAACAACTAGAGTTAGTTCATAGAGGGGTTGGGTGTAGGAAAAAAATTGTAAGGGTGGCCTAGGGGCTAGCCTACCTATCTAGATTAGGTCATTCTTAATCTGAATGACTATATCATAAGCTTCTATAAAGGAGTTACCTCCCCTATATTTTACCATCATGGATATTAACCAAATAATAAATAAATACCATACTTGAGGAAGGCCTGATCTCATAAAAAATCCTTTACAAAATATTGTAAAATTTAACATTAAAATCATCTATTATTTTAGTAGGCATCCTCTTGTTGGTTGTTAGCTACTCAAGGAGAGACACACCATCTTACTTCTCTCCAAATATATCTATCAGAAGGTTTGTAAGTTGATCCTAGTTTCCAACTAAGTTTGGGGTGAGGTTGATGTACCACTCTCAAGATTTCCCTCTAAAAAAGGCAACCAAAATATTAGGGTTAAATTATACTCTTTGATGTTATGTACCACACACAAGATCATCATATGATGCAAATGTTTTATCAAAGTAGTGGCATCTTCTCTCATGAAGTATAGTAAAGATTTAAGTGCCAAGGTATTGGGTCCCATGTAACAAGTGGAGTAGATAGAATCAAGGGGCTTGTATTTTTCCATGTCAAAAATATCCTAGGAGGTTGGTTCTATTATGCTACCATGTTATACCATTGGCTCCTTCTCCTTGTTATCTAGTTTAAAGGTGGTGCCAACACTTGCAGATTGGCTATAACAAAGGACCTAGTGGTAGGTCTATAGCTCATATATTTCGGTCCTTTCTTAGAGACGAAGTTGCTAGGTGGAAGTTTATATCACTTCAATAGGCTAAGAGATAGAGATCCCCACTAGAATCTTAGTATTATCACTTATCAGATAACTTATTTAGGTTTTTCTTCTTTAGTGGAGTCGCTAGGTGAATAGTTCTATGTTTCAACAAGAAAACTAGCTAAGACCTTCATTAGAGTCTTAATAAAAAAATATTTTATATGGAGTGAACATGTTAAGCTTATCGTATCAGATATGCCAATTTGAACAATTATCATCTTAAGGTGTCTTGAACACCCATGTTAGTGGCTCGATAGGACTAAACACCTATACCTATTTTTTATCAACACAATAGGAAGCTTCATGGGAGGTGAAAGTGCTTGTAGGAAAACCTCTAGGATTTTTGTTGAGTTTGACTCCTCGTTAGATGTGATATTTATGCACCTTTCTTAATTTTATCATTGTTTTTCTCGTAATGTGCAAGAAAAAAAAAGGGAAAAGAGAAAACATAACTAAAATTTTATGAGAAATTAAAACCGAAGTTATGGAGGTAATGTGTCAATATCTAAAAACCCTTGTGTATAATGAACTTAAATAAACACATTCATCACATACTAACAACTAAAACTTAAACATGGTTCCAATCCATAACCAAGCATTCAAACATACAATAGAAGTAGGAAAAAGCAAAATTAATCACAAAATCCATATACATCAATAAATTATAGAAATAATATTGAAAAAGGTTTGATTCTCTTTAGTAAATGTGACTCAAGGCTTGATTATAGCCGATACACAAAAAATGGATGAGAGAAAGAGCATACAAGACCAAGTATGAGGTACAATAAAGCAACTCCCAATCCTTAAAATGAATTTTACATGCCTATTTATAGATAAAATTGAGGGCTTCTCCCTCCAAAAATTTGCACATGAAATCGAGAATGTCATCTCTGATTCATGCCTAAGATCCTTTTATATTCAATAGTTGGTAGCCTTAAAGTTTTGGGGGCTGAGAGCATTAATGTTGAAGGCATCTGAGTCTTTGAATTAATTTTTATTACTCCCACTATCAACTACCTCTACTAGGTATCCCCCTAAGAAGTGTGTGAGGGATCCTCTACAATTATTTTTTTGGGGGTTTGAGTCTTTACAAACCAAGCTTATTTTGGACTCCACTTGCTCTTTTGGCATGAGATACCTACATCACTCGATTGACTTGGGGGGTTTCTTATAGTAGAAGGTAGAGATTGGTAATGGAGTATCTATATGTTGTAATCATTAGGATGGCCTTCTTCATGTAGCACATGTGGAAATATTCCTGATAAGGGAAGAGGGTGTGATGATATATTTCAATATTATTTCCATACTTTTGAATACAAACAAGGCAATTGTATAGTTGTACGATTCCAACTATACAACTCTACAAAACATACAATGTATAGCTATATGTTTATAAAATATACAATGTACGGTTGTATGGTCACAAATGTATAATAACCTTGAACTGTATGATTTGCTAGAACATCCAATCTACTAATACATTCAATTGGAAATCACTTAGGCTTATTGGCAATCATTCACTTGGTAAATATTCAATATCACTTCAAGATGTACAATGATGAATTCATACTATAATTAGAGGGTAATTAATCAACTATACGATTTTATAGTCTAACTGTATGTTTTAGTAAACCCTAAATATGATAAATAAAATTAATCTTACAATTCCCAATTGCATACCGACTACATGAATACTATGGCCATTGATAAAAAATAACAGTTAATTCAATATTTTCTCACTGTACATTTCTTGAAACATTACATATCCAACTAAATAATTCCTAAATATGCATATATACCATAATTGGATTATCAATACCTACAATAACAATCAAATCCATAGAAAATATTCTTATTAGAATTATGCTTCATTTCCATTGTATGCATACATAGATCTAAGTTAAATATAACTTATATTCCTCATGGTTGTTCCACACAATAATTGTACAATCACACACAATACACAATTTGCATCATAAGAGCCTCACGGTTCTCCATTATTATATTTGCACAAGCATATGAACAATATAACCATCATATCAACATGCACTTCCTATGCACCAGTATGAGCACATGATCAACATCAAGCATAGCATGAAAAACCTCTAAAAGTTGAATGAGGGGCTTATAATACCTGCCCAAGATATTCTAAAGTAGTTCCTGAGACAATGCATCATTCACAACTGCCACCCACAACTTCTTAGATCAACAAATTTATTAAATTTTACTAAGGTTCTAATTTGATTTTTATCAAATTACATTTCACTTGCATGTCTTTTAATTTGCATTTCATTTCACTTTTATTTATTTTCCTACATTGTACATTTTCATTTATTTTTCTTTTTAGAGGTGGATATTCTTCCTACATATACCATCCCCTTTAAATTAGTCAATATCCCTACCAACGCATTCTATTTACCCTTGGTTGGCTGGTCTTACTTTTGGAGATCTTTAACATGTACTTGAAGAATGGCTCACCCATCCTAAAATTTGGTAGCATAGTTGCTTAGTTCTAAGGCATTTAATACATATTTTTTGCATTATCTTATAATTTATCCAAGGCCTGCAACAACTCTTTCTCTCGATCAAATATTCCTTTATGAATTTTCTCAGTTATATCTACTTTTGTTCTTGTAGCAATGGTGAATTCCTCTTTCTTCTTGGCAATCACTCGATCCCACTATTGTAATTCTATTTGATGAGCCTTATATTATTCTTCCTTTATCTAAAGTATAGCCTTGTATTCCAATATCATTTGGTTATAATGGTCTACATCCTTTACCATCTCATTAATCTTGTGGTCCTTCAACTACAATTGCCCATTATACATTTTTGAAAAATCTTCCTGTTTCATCAACTGTTCCTATTTTGCTACTAGTTTTTTTTTGGCTACTTGAGCTACTGATTGGTTGATTTCAATTGCTCCTCTTGTTGTTTTAACTACACAACATATTTTTGTAACATCTCTTCTTACTCCTACAACTATTTCTTTTTTTCTTCCACCTGTTGTGTCAGAAGTTGCCTTTGTTCTTCCTATAATTTCAACTTGTCTTCAAAGGCTTGCTTCATGTAGTCCATCTCTATATTTGTCTCCTTTTGTTTTGCTTCTACTTATTTCTTAATACACTCCATATAATATTCTATTGCATCCATTTATTTCTATCACTTCTACTTCTCCTTTTTAGGTTTTCTTAGCTTGATAAATCTGCTCCAATCCCAAGGTAAATAATTCTATCTAATGTGTTAGGAAATTGTACTTCCAAAATAGAAAAAGTAACTTTGGTGGTGCTTTTCGGTATTCAATATTGACTATATCTAATGGACATATTTTTTTATACAAATCAAGATACATCCACAGAGGTACTCTATAATTAGTCTTTGTCTCCTTTTGTAAGTTACCAATTTATAACATACTTGTTACCCCTACTGTAGGTAACTACCATGGGTGTTGTGCATATATCTCTGCTATCTTCTTTGTCCTATCTTGCTAACACATCCAATCTAATAAATTTTTCCATATCACTAAATTTCCATTCCTTCCAATGCTTTAGCTATCCCACACAGCCCATGCAAAATAATAATTAAGTGCTGAAAACGATCTTGGACCTGTTTAAAAAAATGATCCACCCGTTCATCCATTTCTTCTCCTTTCCTATCAGAGATTCCATATCTAGGTGCTTCAATATAAAATTATGTACAAAGTTTCTTATCCATCTTGTATATCTAGTTCTCCTCCATTTCATCCTATGGAAGGGATCTTTCCCCAATCTCCTTGACTGGCCTCATCCCAATCTCCTCCTGTAGTAAAATTTGTGCTATAGTAACTCCTATTGATCCTCTTTTTTTGGCTTGATATCCTCTATGTCTATGAATTCTATAATTAGCTATTGTTCTTAACCTGGTACCTAAGCTTCTTCTTGTAGATTTTGCTTCTCCTTCACCTAGTCCTAGGGTGCAGGTACCAGATCAGATTGTTCTCCTTATTTCATCACGTTCTTCTCCATTGGGTTGCTATTGCCACATCTCATGATGATTCAAAATTATGGCTTTCTTATCCTCCTATTTTGTTGGTCTCACCACTACTTATTTTACTTTTGATCATGGTGGTGTTTCAATTTTATCTAAGCACTGTTTGGCTTTCTCTAGTAGTTCAAATTCATTGGCATCAATCATTGTAGGAAGCCCATTTATCCTCCTAGCTAGTTTTTTTCCATCGATAGATTTATATCTATCAATTCCAATTCATCCAATCCCAAGTGCATCTCATTTTCTAGGTTTGTGGGCATTATTTTTTGTTGCTTGCTTTGTACTAGGGGTTTCCTTGTGTTCTTTGTTTTCCTTATTTTCATTGTCATCTTATTTTTACAAGGCTAGGTGTAGGTCCTTCTTCCTCCTCTTGATACATTAGTTGCTCCTGTAATAATTGCTTAGGTGTATTACCCTCCTAATCAGATTGTAAATCCAACTTCCTATATCATTTCCTCCAATGTCACACTTCTTGCTCTAAAGTATTACTTTCCTCTACCACCACTAGTTTCGTATTCCTTACATTATTATTTGGTTTTTATAGAGTAGATTTCTTGATTGGAACTATATTGATCCACCTTAGTATTGAAGGCTAATATTTTGGTAGGTATCTTGGTGTGGTTAGTCCATAAAATAGTATACCTACTTGATATACTGCATCAAGCATTGTCAATATCACATGGAATGTCATTGAAAAGTTTTTTGTCAAGCGTTGCAACAATCATTGAATTTATTGAGATAAATATGTACCCCAATAATACTACACATATTGTGTAATGCCTTACACATATTGTGTCATCCAAACTGGCATCTCTGATGATCTTGCATCTCTTAACAATCGTGACATTACAACATTCATAGCATATTTAAGATCATTTGTCTTCAAATGTTTCTGCTTGGTTCCTCGTCCTTCAAGACCAAAGAATTTAGTTGTTGTTGGAGACTTGAGTGTTGTAAAATCACTGATCAACCTATGTATCTCAATTGTATCAACATGCCCCTTCTTGATGTGTTGTATTTCTCATGGTAATCCAAATATTTATCCAAAATTTTTAGCCAAAAATTCAACTTTGAGTTGCCAATTTCCCAAATGGATGAAGATGTAGTTCTTCTTAGCATAATATGATGTACAATATACAAAAAATACTCATTGAAGAGAACTTTGTCAAAGGGATTTACTTGTGCAAGATTAACTACATTGACTTTTTCCAATCCCAACTTTAGCTTATGATTTTCCAGGTATTCATTCCATCATTTTTGACAAATTTTACCTATTGGCTGAGTAAAGGTGATGTCTTGTAATGCTACTTGATCACCTTATTCTTCAATTGACAAGTCACTATGCTCTTCTAGTGTAACTTATGTATGAGATTCACTCTAAAGTTCTCTCTAATGTTCCATCAAAAGTTCCATTTGCAATTTCCTTATGAATTGCAGTTGCTCTTCTCCTCTACCTCCATGCCAATTGCCACATCCCCTCCATGGCCTATAAATTTTTCCTCTCTAAGTATGGTAACCACATAATCATATTGGATAAAACCCTCTTCCTTGCCCTTGTGAAGGGTGGGTTACCTCCTACCATAATGAATATCGCCTTCCTTGTTCAATCCATGTATTTATATGATGTAGTGGACTTGGTGAGCACTTTGTCTTGCTTGTTGTAATTCTTTGTATATGAGAAAAAAATTATACCAATTTATATGATTATACAAAAATTCCATACAATTGGATCCAAATCATACAAATTCACCACAATTTCATTCAATTGCACCAAAATCTGTACAAGTACACAAAAATCCATACAATTCACCAAAAAATCCATACAAGCGCATAAAACTTCATACAATTGACCTCCAAATTGTACAAATCACCTTGAAATCATACAATTTTCCATGAAATCATACATTTAGCTCCCAAATTGTACAATTTGTACAAAAATCATAAAATTTATCCAAAAATTATACAATTTCTTCCCAAATCGTATAATTTCTCTCCAAATCATACAATTTTCCCCCAAATCATATAATATACCCTAAAATCATATGAATGGCTTTGCAACCATATAATTGTATGATTTATCCTAAAAACGTTTGATTATGCAATTCTTCCTTAATTCATACAATTTCATTCAATTGGGTTGTATAATTTCTACTTGTACGATTTTTTTCCTCCAATTTCAAACTTGCAATTTATTAAAATTCTTTGTTTACAATAATATTTTGACATGCATGCTTAGGGTTTCAATTTTTACCCTTCTTTTCCTCTAGTTTTATCCATTTTTTTTTTTTGGAAAAATCACATGTGCCCTAGCTTTTTCTTAGAAATCCAAGAAAATGAAATAACCCTTTTATACAATTTGTTTGATGGTTGGTTGATAGAAATTGTCTAGGGTTATTTTGGTTGATGTATTCACTTCCAATTTGGTATTTATAGATTTGTGCTGCATAGGTATTTGCACTTCCGAAATTTCTTCAACCCTGGTGCCATTTATGCTTCCAACCGATTTTAAATTTCTCCTTACACCTCTTTTATAAGCTAGGTCTTGCTTTAACTACCCTATGCATGGAGATTGCCACCTCAGATTTTTGCATGTGTTTTTCTATTTTGTATGGATGACTACCACCCCAACCTTTTGCATGCACTTTTTATTTTTGTACTTTTCATCTTTTTTTTTTCTTTTTGAATTTCTCTTTTTTAAAAAATTTAAAATTATTATTTTTTAATTTTTTTTTGCATCTCACTTATTATCATGGAAATCTTACGATGATATTCACTTGTACTTGTATGATTTCAGTTGTTGACAAATCAACTTGTGGTTCCACCAGATTATCCAAAATGAGGATGGATTTATCAATCGTATGATTTACCTCTACAATGTTCTCAATTATGCAATTTGGAACTGTACAATTGTCAACTGTATGATTTGAAATTATACAATTATCAACTATACAATTTAGAATTGTTACCATGAGATCTTAGTTTTATTAATAAAATGATAAATTGAATTAACCATATAGTTTAGGAACTATAGTTTAAATAGGATACAAAATAGCATATAAAACAATAATGCTGAAATCACGCTAACCAACGCGTCATAGGAGGTAGAGCGTTTGGTTTAGTATTCTTAACCTAGGATATGTAGGAATTACCATTAGATATTTAAGACAATAAATATTCTACATGGTAGAAAGTAGAAAAGTAAATGTAATAATCTACCTATGTAGTATAATGCAATATACTACCTATTTTACCTAGTGGAGTAAAAGGGTAAATATCCCAAAGAATGGAATATTACTCTAACATCCCCCATTATTACATTATTTGGGTAATACATATACATCCTCCTATACAAAAATATTTGGGTGAAGTATATAACTGTCCCAATACAGTGAAAAAGATGTTTGATCTATTGGTTCTTGCTCTGTCACAATGCTCTAGCTGCTCCTAAGAAAAAAATATATCATTCCTCACTTTGTCTTCACATCAATGAATTTCCTTATGGTAATCTTGTTATCCAACCAAATTTCATGGGTAACTAGTTTTTGCAATTGCTAGGTGTAGTAGAATAGATCACTTCATACAAGGTTCATTCAAGTGCAATATGATTTTGCAAAAGATAAGATAGCTAAGGTGTCGGTCGTTGTCGAAAATACACTCTTATAAGTTCCCCCTTATTTTTTTAAAACATGTTGTAATTAATTTCTGAAAGAAGTATGACTAAGGTGTTGGTCGCTGTCGAAAATGCACCCTTATAAGTCTTCTTCTCTTTTTAAAAAAAATTGTGAAGAAAAAGAAATGTATATCCCCTCTAAATAGCAAAAATATGTGCAACTCAAGAGTTTTGTGAAGGATTTTTACAAATATTGCCTCTTAGGCAATTTTACACCAGAAAATTCCTTCCTTTTGTTACAAGAACTTCGAACAATGAGAGTTTACTATTTTATGCAGCCCAAAAGAGGTACAAACACCCCTTTAGTACAAGTACTTCAGAAAAAAACTTATGCTATTTATGAAGCCTAAAAAAGAGAGAGAGGAAATGGTGTTTTGCTCAAGGTGAAAAATGTGTTTTCCTTCTACAATAATGTTTTAGAAATAAGCACTTTGTGTGCTTTTTCTGAACCAGAATCAGAATCAAAACTAGACAATTCACTAGAAATATTGCCTTCGTTTTGCTTCTGTGCTGTGTCTTTGTCTTTCTTATTTTGCTTGTTTTTGAACAACACCGATTGGTGTCATGGTTGTCCTTTTTACAATGTGAGAAAAACCTCTTTTGAGATTGCTTTCCCTTACCCTTTGAGGATGATCCTCCATTTTGAAAATTTTCTTTCTTCTTATCACCCTTATTGTTTGAATAAAGTGATTTGTTTGACACTTCATCATTTTGGAGTTGATTTGCTTCCTCAGTTTGAAACAAATTGAATAACTCCACAAAGGTGACAATTCTTTATGAAACATTAAGGGATGTAATCAACATTTTGTAGGTTTCGAGAAGATCTCTCAAAATTACTGAAGTCAAAATGGTGTCTTCAACTTTGGTCCCTAAAGCATTAAGTTTAGACTTCAGATCTGCCACTCTGCAGAGGAATAGTTCTATTGATTCACCTGACTTCATATGGAGTGTATGAAGTTGTGTTTGAAGGTTTAGAATAGTTGATTGATTTTTTCCTTCAAAAATGGTACTAAGAGCATCCCATGCCTCTTTACCAGTTTTAGCTTCACTTATGTGAGGCTGGATCTCATCAGTAGTTTCTAGGAGTATTAACATGAGAAGACGATTGTTATTTTTGTCCCATGCTTTTTGATCTACTCCTGCTGTTGTAGGTCTTGATTCAGTGCCATAAAATAAATCCCACATGTCATCTATAGTCAATGTGGCTTTCATATTAGTTTTCCATGCTGAATAGTTAGGACCTTTTAGAAATTGTGTATCACTTAAGTATTTATTGATAATTGCCATGATGAAGGTCCTAAAATTTATACTAAGATGATATTTCTTTCAGTATACCCTCAAAAGAGTATATGGAAGAATTTAATTTGATATTTAAGATATTTAATGGCACCTACCTTAACACCCTTAACAAGGGATGAAAAGTTTGAAGAATTTTAAGCCAAACAAATAGAGTAAATTAAAGGGGTAGGTTTTTGAAAACTTTTGATTTTTCTCTCTAGGATATATGATGGCACCTGCCTTAACACCCTTCGAGAAGGATGGAGAGTTTGAGGAAATTAATCCAAACAAAGAGAATGAATCAAGGTGTTTGAATTTTGACCTTTGATGGGGAGTAAAAATTGACTTGTTTAACTTATGCAAAGTGTAGCACGATTTAGTGAAGTTTGGGTTTTTGAAATGCTCTTCAATGTTTATTATTGTTTAGTTGAAAAAAAATGATGGTTAGTGCAATAATAAAAAAGAGAGAAACCCAAATTTTTATCACTATCGGTGTCGGATGCAACCAAAAATGCACCTAGTATAGTCAATTTTTAAGAAAAGGTGTTGAGTATAATCAAGAATGCACCTATCTTGTTTTGAAATATCCCCCCTTTCTCTTTACAAATTTTCAAAAAATAGAATCACAAGATATGACTTCTATCCCCCATTAATTTTTACAAAATTGAAAAATGTGAGCACTCCTTTCAAGACAAGTCAACACATGACCCACGTTTGAAAGGCTTCCAGACCAGTCGACACATGACTTGGATTTTATTTTCAACACTCAAAAATAGGTGGTGCATTAGGATCAAAATGTTCATGAATCCTCATGGGACCATAGCTTTTGTCCAACCCCTTCCATGGATCAGTATAGATAATTAAGTGAGGAATGGTTCTACGATATTCACGAAGCATACGACAAAAATGAGATCGTGTTGTTTGCCTTCGTAATTCATTTCTCTTTCTTATGATTCTTTGTCGACGAAGAGCTTTCCTTACCCAAGACTTGATCTTCATGAAAACTTGAAGAGTTAGGAGCAATAAAGGAAATTTTGATGAAAATTTGATAATTAGAGCAACAAAATGTCTTCTATACTTTGTCTCTTTATCCCCACATTTGGAGAAAACTAAAGAAATACAATTGCTTAGTTGCATAAAAAAATTGGCACTTCTATTTTCAATTTGAATGCTAAAAACAATAAGTTTTAAAGCTTTTTAAATAGAAAATAACATAATTTTTGTAATAAAAAGATCAATTTAATAGTTTAAAAAAAATTGATACAATTTATTTTGCAAAAAAAATGAAAAAATTCTAAAAAAAACTAAAAAAAATAATTTTAATTAAGCATAAAAATTAAAAAATTAAACTTTAGTGTACTAAAATTTTCAAACAAATTCCATAAAAAAATATTTCCCTTTGTAAATCGATGAGCGGGGGAGTTGAACCTGCGACCCAATCTTGCCTAAGGCATCCGCCTTGGCCAATCAACCAAGCACCGAGCTTGGTTATTAGGCCTTGGTTCCTGAGTGTTGAAGAAACCTTTGGGCTTCTTTGAAGACTCTGTGGAAATTATCCCACATGCATCCAAAAATCGGATGCAAAGGCATTTAAAGGCCTTGATGAGATTATCGCTCATGATTTCCCTCGGGCAATCGAGTCTGAACCCTTCTTTTGTCAGCATCCATGTGGCATGGCAAGGGGGTCCAAGTCAAGTCCCGTCAGTCTAGTGGTTGTCCACCATGTCAGGTTTGCGTCATCCATTGGTTGTCCACCACGTTAGGTCTACGTCGCCTAATGGTTCCAGTCAGCGATAAGGTGGCACATGGCCAAAGTGCCATGTGTCACCTAGGCAGCAAACCATGTCAGCATGCCTTGAGTTGTGTGTAGGTCGATAGTGATAGGTTAGCACCTCCTTGGGGTGCATGCAAGCCTGTCAGGGTATGGTCAACACTACCTTGGGATACATGCTATAGGAAATGTGAGGACGCTCCTGCCATTTTGGCATTCCCATTGGTAGTCATGGTATGCGGGCCCAACGAGGGAGCCAATAAAGCTCTCCCCATGCCACGGAGAGTGTGAGGGCCGCCTGCCCTTGGACGCTCCCGTGGGCGATCTACGGGCCCGTAGAGAGGATTGCCGACGGGGAGTAAAATCCTTGGTGGTCACGATCCATGATGGGAGAAAAGAACCCCATAGGTGGTGATCACTATCGAGGATCAAATGATCCTGATGTTAGGATCCGTACCCTATGCTACGGGAACTAAGCCACTGCAGGTCTTCCTGCCCTCCCGCATCACATCCTACGGGGTTTCCAGTCGAGGTGGGACGACAATTAGGATGCACAAGATAATCAAACAATAGGGAGAATAAAACATTAGGAGCATAAAATGGAAATTAATTAGAGGTTACCCATGGTGCCAAAATTCCAATGCTCCCTGCTAAACTCCCTTGCTCTAGCTCTGGTAAAAATGTGACAAGGAGATCATAGTTTGATTAATCAAATGATAAATTGCATTAACCATATAGTTTAGGAATATAATTTAAATAGGATACAAAATAGCATATAAAACAATAATGCTGAAATTATGCTAACCAATGCGTCATAGGAGGTAGAGCGTTTGGTTTAGGATTCTTAACCTAGGATATTTAGGAATTACCATTAGATATTTATGACAGTAAATATCTACATGGTAGAAAGTAGAAAAGTAAATGTAATAATCTACCTATGTAGTATAATGCAATATAATACCTATTTTACCTAGTGGAATAAAAGGGTAAATATCCCAAAGAATGGAATATTACTCTAACAAGAATTGTACAATTCTCCAATTTTGTAATTGTACGATCTATAATTTCTTGTTCATTGGTTCTTTCTTGACTAATGCCTCATTTTGGGCTTCCTATTTATCCCTTTGAATTATTATGAATACACCTTGGTTATTCTACTTTAATTTGGATAAATTTTGTTCCTATCTACTCAGACTAATTCAACCTCCAAACTTGGTGAACAAGTTCTTTGCTTACTTCAACTCTAAGATCACACTCTCTTGCCTCTAGTAGGCTCTTTTTCTCATGTGTATCTTCTAGGACCTTGTCCCCTTACTGTGAAACCTTATCGAATATTAAATGGGACTTCTTCTCTTTTGAACAAACCTCTCCTTGCTTCTATTCTTCTTGGTCCTTGCTGATGCATTAGTGGTTGCCCTAAGTTCTCTCTATTAGAATGCAATACCTTAAGATTTTGCAAGGATCAACCCCAAAAAAGATGTTCTCATTGTGCATTCCTTGTCAAATTTAAGGGCATGGATCATATTTTCATTATGATGCCTAGGTCATCTTGGAATAGGAGATCAATTCCTTTCCCTCATTCCAATGTGCAAGGGTTTTGAATGATTTCTACCTTCATTCCCTTATCATAGGCTTTCTTTCTAACCTAGCTAGAATCCTATAGTACTTGGATTTTCTTGTTGGTGATCATGTTGTCAACTTGAATCCTCTCTTTTCCAAGTGCTACGAGTCATTTCCAAAAAAATTATATTGGCAAAATGTCCTTCATTGTATTGATCTCCTAGTGATAATTTTTATAGGACCCTTAGTCTATGATTTGTACGTCTTAGTTTCCTTAACCATATTGTCTCTTAAAAATTAAATTATGGAAAGATACTTGCCAAGGCTTCCCTATATTGATACAAAAATGTTAGAGTGAGTTCTTGGGTCATTACGACTATCATATCATCATGAGGACCATTCTGGTGGCATATCCATTATTCATTGGAGTCTCTTGACTTCCCTCCTTTACCTCCTTAGTTGTATATATGTTGTGATATAAGTATCTAGTTTGGGAAGAGTATGGGTTTCTTGTATTCTTGGCAAAAAATCATTGCTACTACTCTCTTGACTATTATCTTTGGTCATTAAGGGAATTCCTTCATAACTAGAATCCTTTTTTCAACCTCTTTACAATTTAGGTGACGTGATGTCTTCTTCGATATCCTACCAGACTATCTCTGCTACTTCATCTATAATTGGTAGATCTTGCATTGAGCCCCTTGGTTCGACTTGTGATCTCTCTTCACTTTATCTTGACCTTTCCTAATGTTCTTGTATTTTCTCTTGTACCCATGGTACCTATTCATTATTTTCACTTTGTAATTTGATCTCCCTTTACCTTGTGGTTTGTTTCTCATAAATTCATTGTATTGTATCTTCAAATTATTGAATGATATATCCCCAAAGTCTTATATTATGTGCTTGTAATATCTCATACTCCTCTTATAATTATTGTTATTGATATTACATCCACTTTGTATCATACCTATTTAAGCTAATGGGGTAAGTCTTGCTAACTCATTTGTGACACCTACTTCATTTGGATTCAATATTTCCATATCAAAAGTATCCATTATATCCAAATACTAGAATGTTAGTTATATTCTCCACTATCCTTCTACTTGTTGAGGAAATTCTTATTACTCCAACTGAGGATACATAGTTTATTGCCAATGGTACCACATCTCGATTCCTTATTTCATTTGTAGAAATCCATTCTTCCTCTTATTTGTCAATTTGTTTTATCTTCTCTATGAACCTCATGTGTACTTGCATCCTCCTTTCACCAAGGAGAGGTGCCAATTCTCCTTGTTCCACAATTGACTGTGTTCCCTCCCCTTATGCAAATAAACATGTAATTACAATATCATCACCCCCTTGTGAAGTATTTTTATTATTTTTCTTGTTGTTCGTAAAAATATTCCTCTTTTTGTTATCTTTATTCTATTTCATTCAAAGAAATAAATAAGCAATATGTTGTATATGGATTTAACTTTGAACTATTTACCATTTTATGTACCATTGTCCTATCCAAATTCTGTAATTTGACTTCACCATTGCTCATCACCTCCATTAATCTGAAGGGACCAAGCCATAGTGTTTTCAATTTCCCTGACTTGATTTCTTGCTTACCATTATAATTTAGAACTAAATAACCTTGATTGAGTGCTAATTTTTGAAGATGATTGTTATGCCACAACTTCATTTTTTGGATACTTCAATTGCCCATTGTGCCATAAACTATATTTCATCTAACCTGATCAATGCTACCAATATTTCCTCTAAATTTTTTTGGTCACCTAAGAAATGTTCTACGGCTACCTACAGACTAGGTACCAAGAACTCTATTGGCACCAATGCCTCTTGACCATACATGATATAAAAAGTTGTATGGTTTGTTGTTTATTTAAAGGTTGTTCTATATGCTGATATAACAAATGGAAACATCTCCTCCCAATCTTCCCCTTCTATTTGTTAGGTACCCAAGATAGGTACTTAATAATTTAATATTGTATTGTAAAATGAATGAGCCTTAAATTAACTATTGAGTAAGGATGACCACATGTCAAAATAGAAATAGCTATGTCATAGAATCATATATGTAACCATTGGGGAATATTTTCATATATAACCATAAGGAATATTATCATATCATTATGCACTTTGTAACTTATGGAAGGTGAACCACTACATAGGTGATCTTGTAACTCACGAAAGGTGAACCATCCCACTCTTGTATAAAGAGATATGCATCCCCATTGTAAAAGGCATCTATGATGTATTCTTGGAGAAGTCTTGGCTCGTGGAGATAGAGATCTTGTGGAGTGGATTCCTTCCAAAAGGAGCAGTGCATGGTGTTGCCCTACCTCAAGGGTATAATCAATATCTATTTTATTGTGAGCAATTTATTGTGCAATTAATTTATTTATGGATGCATGTTTGATATTTTGAATGATTTATGGTCATGAGAAGAGAGGTTCACAACACTAGAATTTTATGCATCGTAGAAATTAGAATTTTGTTAATTTCCTCTACCTGCCCATATTCCCATTTGCTCTAGTGTAATACGAACTTGACAATAAATGTAAAATCTAAAAGCCATTGGTAACCTCATTAATAGAGTGACCATCCCTATCACTTGTTATTTGGAGCAAAATTTCAAATCTCATGATTACTTGTTCATACAAGAAACGAGTTGTACTTTTTGTCTTATTATCTAGTAGCACCCTTGCCTCTACCCATTTGGTTAGGTATTCTATTTCTACCATGATATATTGATATTTATGAATTTGGGTTGTTTTAAGTGGTCCAATAAAATCCAAACCCCATATTTCAAACAATTCTTGAGGTTGAGATGGATGTAAAGGCATAAAATCATGATGTAATGGTTTTCCTACTATTTGATAGGTATCACATGCTTGCACATATTATTTTACATCATGGTATAGTGTAGGCCACCACAATCCTACTATAATTATCTTCCTTGTTGTAACATCTAGCTTCATATATCCTCCTATGAAATCTTCATAAGCTTATTTTAAGGTTGATTTAACTTCTTCCTCCATTACACATTTTAGAATGCCATCTACACCCATTCTTTACAATAATATAACTATCAACTGAAAATGTGTTGAATTCATTATCACTTTTTTTTCTCTGCTACTATCAATTCTGGGGGTAATTCTCCTATGGATAGGTATTGATAAATAAACTTGTACCATTATGGTACTAAATTGATTACAAATAACTGAGCATTGGGAAACTCATATGATAATCCTATTCCCATAGGTTCTCCTAAGCGAATTCCTAATAAATTATTTTCTATTACATGTTTTTATTCGGTTTGACCACCACCTAAAACATAAATTCCTACAAGGTGATGAGCCGCCTACTAACTTATCCCTATATCACTGGTTTATTAATCATTACCACAAAGCTTGATGATCCACATAAAAGGAAAATGGGTTTGCTAGCAGGTAATGCCTAATATTTTGTACAACATATACCATTCCCAAAGCCTCTCATTCTATTGTACTATAGTTCCTCTCTACCCTTGATAGTAGATGAATTGCAAAATAAATAGGATGATCTAGTCTAAATTACCCTTGTTGAACTAATGCACAACCTATTGAAAATTTGGATGCATCAATATGAACATGAAATTCCTTATCCCAATATAGAAATACCATAATAGAGCTACATATGAGCTTTGTCTTTAGGTCCTCAAAAATTTCTTGATGATCCTCTATCCAACTAAAGAAAACATTATTTTTTGTTAGTGAATCCAATGAATAGGATAAATGTGCATAAATCTTGGTAAAACTTCGGTAATACCATATGGATCCCAAGAAGGTTTTTAATAAGATCACATCCTATAGTTCTTCCATATTTAGGATGATGTGAATCTTATCAGGATTTGGCTTCAACCCTTCACTACACACTATGTGTCCCAACAACTTGCCATATGGTACCATCAAGAAACATTTCCCTAGATTCAAGGATATTTATGCATTTTTACAATGACTCATACATTCACTTAGAGTTGGTAAATGATCCTTAATTTTTCCATATATAGACCAATTGTCTAGGAATGCTTTGAATTTTCTTGTTGCCAATTGATCAAATATGTACAAAATAACTCTTTGAAATGTGGTAGGGGTGTTGCATAGACCAAATGGCATTTTATTGTAAGCATAAATACCATTTTACATGACAAACATGGTATTCAACTTATCTTATTTTGCTATGCTGATTTGATTGTAGATAGAAAATCCATCCAAGAATGATTAAATTTCATGTCTTGCAACTTCCTCCAAGATGGAATATATAAATAGAATAGGAAAGGGATCCTTAATCATTACTATGTTTAGACTATGAAAGTCCACGAATATACAAATTTTATCTACTTCCTTCTTCAAGGCGACCACACTAGGTGAAAACCTTTTGTTTGTTGTAAATTTAAATATAATATAGACATCCAACATCTCTATTTTTGAATTTACCAAAGCTACAAACTTTGGGTTCATTCTATAATACCTCCTTCTAACTGGTTAAGTTTCCAAAATTAATGGAATTTTATGAACACATAATTTTTGTGGTATCCATTTCAAATCCTTATATGTCCAAGTGAAAACATCCTTATATTCCTAGAATATTTTTAAAGATGTTGCTTCTAGCACTAGGTCCCAGTCGTATCTACAATGGATCAATCTTGGTTCCTTATCAATTCCCAAATTTACTTTCACTATTTGAGATCCTTCATATTTAATATTTTTTGGCTCTATCTTGATTTTTATCACATTCTTTGAATGTGCTATTTTTGCGTATATCTTTGCCTCGCCAAGTGTATATTTCATGAAGCTTTTACGAAATATCAATTTCTCTTATTCCTCTTCCCTTGGTTTCTTATTGACCTCTTGTACATCCTAAATTTTTGTAGTCTCATTTCTATTTATACAAAGGTAGTTGGGCTAAAACACCTCATATTCCATCCGCTAGTGGAGTAGTTTGCTATTTGATTGAGTTTCATCCTTGCTACACTTCATCTAGGTACAACATTATCTCTTCATTTGGTTCATGTTGTTCTTCCTCTCTTGAATAACTCCCAAATCCATATGTCATGGTGACATCTTCACTAATTATTTGATTTTTCAATTTAATCATACATTTATGCTATCGTTTCTTGAATGCAATTCGGTCCTTTTTCTAGTTGTGATTAACTTTGGCCAACCTTAACCAACCCATTCCTAGCAGCACATCATATGTTGGCTTCTACATTGTAATCACAATGAAATCCAAGATAAACCCTTGGTCAACTATTATTACCTTTTGAGTTGTCAACACTCCCTTGGTTTCAATACCATACTGATCAACACCATACAACTTAAAACTAGGTGCCCACAAAAATGGAGTGTCAATCTCCTTCCAAGTTTTCTTTGGTAGTATGTTAACATTGGATCCACCATCCATAATTACTTATGTTAACTTATGCTCTAATATCTCCATATGAACCAATGTTGGTTTCTTCCCAACATCAATCATTAATATTGTTGAATCCATAAAATAATCCTTCTTTTCTATTTCCTTTAATGGTTGGCTCTGTAATTCCATTATATTTTGAGTTTGTAATTCTTCCCCCATTGTATTATTCAAGGTTGGTATCGCTCCTATAAAACTAGCCACTTTAACTTCTATCGTTGTATTTAGAACTTGTGTTTCTAGTCTTTGCATTATTGTTTTTGCCTCCTACCATCCCTCCTCCTTGGTAGGTTTTGGGTAATTATTTTTCTTGGCCTGACTCAGTATCATGACCAGTATATCTTTTTTTTATTCCTCCACTATTGGAGGTATGTCAATGTGAAGAAAATTGGCATTCTATGAGTTACTTGTACTCATCTTATTTGGATAGTTAACTTCCTTGTGGTTGCTTGGACCACACCATCAACACATATGTGTGACATTATTTTATATTGTCTCATTATTTGAAGAGTAGGGTATTTTTTTGTAAAATTCCCCTACTCTTGGTAATTTCAACACTGTATGATTGGCCTACCTTATAAATCATACTACAAATAAATTTGACCCCCTTTTCAATTGCCTTAATATGGTCTACCTCCTCTATGATTATTATTATAACTGCCACCGGTTGCACCTTGTCCATTCCATTGGATGTTTGGTCTTTTGTTGCTACCTTGGATTATCAAGGTCTGATGCCTTAACCCTTTTATATTGTTTGGAAAATTTACCACTTCATGCATTAACACATCACATATATTACAATATGCATTCCTAGGATAATTCACATTTGTATGTCCCTTGACTTTGCAATCAGTACACCATATATCCTTTCGATCTTTCCTTGCTTCTCCCTTAATCTCATTCAACATTTTATCAAATTACTTATGGAATGATTGGATAACATGGTGTACTTTGTCATTTACATCACTACTTAAATCCTCATGCTTAAAGTATCCCATGATTCTTGCTATCATCTATTTTGACTCACTTTCAAAGTTATTTGCATTTTCTAGTGCCTCTTCGTATGTTAATGTTGGAACTACCTTTATATATTTTATGTATTTTGGAAGTAGTCCATCAATGAACCATATTTTAATGAGTCCATCTACTGGAAACATTTGCATTTTATCCATAAATTGTTGTAGACCCTGAATATATGCTTTGATATCCTTATCCTTTTCTTATTTTATGGCATATATTTTGGTTATAATTTTAGTATTGTCTCTCAAGGGACAAAATTTATTAATAAATTTACATTTCATCATATTCCATAAATGAAAGGTTGGTGTGTTCTCTAACTTTAGATACCAATCTATTGTAAGTCCTCATTATGTGGTAAGAAATAGTTGCAACCTTTCATCTAGTTGGCTTACCCTATTTACTTTCCAAATAGTGGTACATGTGCCAATATGCCTTATTGGATCCTCCTTCCCTTCTCCTGTGAAGGCGGACATATTTATTTTCCTGCCCTCATGGCTATGTTAGCCATTGGTGGGGTTCCACCTTCATCATTGCTTGATGAAGATTCCCCTAGATTTTTGGTTTGATTCCTCCCTATAGTGGGTGATTTATTTTGTTTCTCTTCATCGGATGTCTCTATCCTTGGAACTTTGTTTTCACAAAATAGTCATCTTCTAATTTCTTGTGTGTCCTCACTTCATGACCTCCTTCACTGGTATATCAACTGTGGTGTTGGAACTATTTCTCTAGTGCCTATCTCCCATCCTCTACACCCCTTAAAAACCTTCCTACTGCTTATTTAGGTGTTATCATTCACTCATAATATCCTTGCACACTTTCTACATTGACATATTTCCTTATGCTAACAAATTTCTCGACCCCTAGTGGTCATTGTACTCCTTCCTTACTTAAATAATAATATTTTCCACCTTTTAATATCTCCCTCATCTAAAGTCCATACTTGTTCTACTACTAGTTCATATGTTTCTAAATGTTTTGTGTGCACATTCTCCCATTGAGAAATTCACATACTTCTTACTAGAATGTGCTCCTGTCTATGATCTCATCTCCCACATCTTCATAGACTTGTATCTATCATCCACCCTTATTTCCTTCATGCTAATTACTTTCCAATCTTTGTCATTCTCCACAACGACAATACTGGTTCTTCTCAACAATGGTAATTATTGACCCAACTTCAAATCGGCAATGATTTTAAATGTAGTACATGTGGTGGTATTCCTGATAAAGGAGGGAGTGATGATAGATTTCAAGATGATTTCTAGACTTTTGTATGCAAATAGGGTAATTGTATAATTGTACAATTCCAACTATACAGCTCTATAAAATATACAACATGCAGCTATACATTCATAAAATATACATAACCTTGAATTGTATGATTTGTCAAAACATCCAATCTGCCAAAATGTTCAATTGATAAGCACTTAGGTTTATCAATCATATCTTGCAATCATTCACTTGCTAAATAATTGATCTTACTTTGGGATATATAATGATGAATTCATACTATAATTAGAGGGTAATTGATCAACTATATGGTTTGATAGTCTAACTGTATGTTTTGGTAAACCCTCAATATGGAAAATCAACTTAATCTTACAATTCCCAATTGCATACTGATTGCATGAATACTATGGCCAACAATCATAATTATTAGTTAACTTGGTATCTCCTCACTGTACGTTTCCTATGACATTACATATACAATTATACAATTCTTGAATATGCACATCTACCATAATTGGATTATCAATACCTGCAATAACAATCAATTCCATAGACAATATTCTTATTGGACATATGCTTCATTCCCATTGCATGCATACACAGATCTAAGTTAAATATAACTTATATTCCTCATGGTTGTTCCACATAATAATTGTACAATCACACACAATACACAATTTACATCATAAGAGCCTCATGGTTCTCCATTATTGTCTTTGCACAAGAATATGAACAATATAACCATCATATCAACATGCACTTCCTATGCACCAGTATGAACACATGATCAACATCAATGAATAACCTTAGCATAGCATGAACAACCTTTAAATATTGAGTGGGGGACTTATAATTCCTGCATAGACTATTACAAAGTGGTTCTTAATATAAGTATCATTCACAACTACTGCCTGCAACTTCTCAGATCATAACATTATTAAAGTTTACCAATGTTCTAATTTGATTTTTATCAAATTACATTTCACCTAAATGCCTTTTAATTTGCCTTTTATTTCTTTTCCTACACTTTACATTTTCACTTCTTTTTATTTTGGGATGTGGATTTGTTGCTTATACTTTGATCGAATGATTAGCGAGGCTTCTTAAGTCTACTCCTAATTGGTGTAGGTTGATAGGGTAGACTTGTCTATGTGGTGGGCGACTAGATCAGCCACCACATGTGTAACTACAACAAGCCTATATGTGTTGGTCAACTTTGATAATCCCTTTAGCCAATGGTAGAGCTCTTTTGATTATTTATTTATGCTACCACTTATATCCATGGGTGATTGCTATGTTTACCACATGTCTAGACCTTGATCATTGATGATGATTTCTCTTTATGTTAAATTCCCAGTATGCGAAGAAGCATGAACTGTTAGATGAACGATCAAGGACCTGTGTGGCTTTACGAACCTTGATCACTCACATCGAACATAAAAGGAGCACCAACCATAGATGGAAGATCAAATTTTTCGCATGGTTTTGGAGCTTGTCTTCCTTTTTTTGTGCGATTAAGCTAGTGCTCACTATTTTTTCCAAAAGTGGGTGATGCCTTCTAGCCTATCCTTTTGTTTTTCCATTTTCTCTGAGGTGATTATTTGAGTAATATGAAGTGTAGGGAATCCTACCTACACTATGTTCATATCGAAGGAAAAATGGTAGCATTTATGGGATCGTTTAAGGGACTGAGACAAGTATGCATAATTTCTAAAGACTATATTCAAAATATAAATCCTATTTATCATATGAAATAACTTATGATAAAAGGAGAGCTTGCAAAGAATATAGAATTTGACCAGGATAGAAGAAAAGGAAAGCAAAAGAAGGTGAAGAAGTAGAAGAATCCTTACACAACTTTCTTCCCATCACATGCAAGACAAAAGTTGGTGACCAATCTATATAATAGTCGACATATGATACATGGTAACACATCCTTTACCTGGAGGCACATATTTTATGCATTAAATTTATAAGTATTAGATATTGAATAAATATTTGTAATAAGTGTGTTGTTAGAGTGCATGATTGGTGGAACCTATCACTTTTAAGTATTTTAGTATAGTCTACATTGAGGGGGAGATTTCTCTCTCAAATTCCAATATCACCCTAGAACTTTTATCAAGTCAAAAGCCAAAGAGCAATGTGCCCAAGTAAGATCCAAGAGCTGAAGACAGAGCCAAAGCTAAGATTATGATGTAATAGGAGGTATGCTAGGAATTATTACTTTATAGCCCATTGACATGAGTGTGGTATAACCACCAATTGTAAGGATTATGCATGCACTATGCAGGATTAGTTAAGGTTTGTTATGTCATATTTGGGCATTCACTATTTAAATATCTTTCATTTCATAATGCAAATAATTGAAGCATTCAATTCTAATGGATTATCTTATTCTTGATAATCAATTCAATTATATAATTTTTCACTTGGATAGGGATTAGACTATAGATTCACTATTTTTTTTTTTTTTTTTGATCAACAAAATATTATTTTCTCCTAATAGGGCATTCTTACTTCTAGCTAGGGTTCTTAAATAACATTTATTTCTTGCAATTATTATTTCCTCACAAGAATCCTTCATTCTTTTGAATTTCTCCAAATATCTTGAGCAACAACTTTGAAGGTAAGGTTATCTCCTTGCTTGCATTCTCTCTCCATTCAAACAATATTTATTATTAGTATTAAGTTTTACAATTATTTTTAAAAGATTATATTATTTTTTAGGTTGTTATTTAGAATTGAAATAAAATCAAGTCACATTGCATCATGATTGTGTTACCATTGTACTTGCACAAACCACACAATAATATTATAGTTGACAATGATGCGTATATTGTCTAACAAGATTTGAACTTGAGTTTTCATTTTATGAGCCTATGTTTAAGTTTATGCCATTTGCTAAATAATAAATTATTATATTTTTAGTTGGGTATATCTGATTGGAACTAGGTTTATGCTATTTGGGTATACATTTATGCCATTGTAGGAGCCTACTTTAAAATCTTCACATTAAGAGCCCACTTGAATTAATGTTATATTTATATGTATAATTGATTACATGAGATTGAAAAGAGCCCCACATCATGATTGTGTTATGGTAATTTTGGCAATTATCATTCATTACTTCACAAGATTTCAACCTCGTTTCCTTAAAAGTTGACATATTTAATTGATTGTGCTCATACCACTTGATTTAAATGTTAATTTCTAGGGTAAGACTCATTGAGAATATGAGGGTAGGCTTGAACCATAATACAAGTACTATCAACCTAGGGGTATACATAGCTATACGTTTGATCTTTACCTTAGATGTCCTTATGGATCTACAAGGTCTCCACTCGTGAGATTGGAACTTGGGTTAGGTTCGTACTTGGTTATAAGTTTGACCCTTACTTTAGGATCCTCATGGCTCTACAAGGTTTTCACTTGTGAATTTGAAACCAAGGTTGATCATATGAAACTCTTGGATCCCCACTACTAGCCCTAAGCTCTTTGGGCAAATGTTAAGGTTCATAGATGTGATTAAAACATTCTTTTATAGCTTGAAAATTTCACTCTCAATTAATTATACCAAAACCACAAAGTCTATTATTTGATAAATATTATATCATTATTTTTTTAATTGATTAGATGAGATTGAAATGGCCCACCACATAAATAAAGAATAAGTTACTCTAATATTGCTTTAATTTGCATGTGCACAATCCTTTTCCTCGCTGAGTGGCATAATATGAAGTAGACTGAACATCATATGATGCTACAAATCAACTGTAAACTGCTGGAGATTTCGTGCGGTTGCAGGTCACTAATAATTTGAAAACTTTAATCATTGCTATATGTGAAACTCCACCAACTCCCATTTACGCAAAAGAACCAGCTTTAACGAAACAGCCACCTTTTCCCCACGCCCAGACTGGCAAAACAAGTAAATCTTTCCCTTTTCTATCATCACCGTTCCCCCAAACCCCACCCTCAATGACTACGGCCAAAATCTGGTTAGCCTTTCACAGTCATGGCCCCCGCGCCCTCAATCACCCATCCAACGTATCGTAATCTTCAGACAAAACCCCAACCATCAAAAGCAACGGGCGATCCAAAGTTCCAAACCCCACACCACGCACCAACCCACCCCTCCACCGTGGCGCCACTGTTGCCACCGACCCACCAATCCAAATCCTCATATTCTCACATTCCCACATCAAATCCACTTGGACGATGATGATTCGGACGTTACCGCGCCAGCAAGCCTCCATGATTGCCTATCAACTCTGGGGCCGCCCATCCAGCTCACCCGACGTTCCCACCCCACCCAAATCCTCCATCTTCCCAAATATATATTTACATACCCACAGACCTTCCCACAGCACCAAGAGCAACGAAGAGAGATCAGAAGAAAACTAGACATTTCTTCACTATGGCCGCCGCAGCAAAATCTTTCATGTTTATCATGTTCGCCACATTTCTGTATGCTGTGAGATCGCAACCGGCGGCGGCGCCCAAGGCGCCCGCCGCCCCGGCGCCGACAGCGGCATCGGTGAACGTCACGGCGATTCTGGAAAAGGCCGGTTCGTTCAACACGTTCATTAGCCTTCTGAAGAGCACCCAGGTGGGAAGCCAGCTCCAGATCCAGGTGAATAATTCCAACCAGGGGCTCACGATCTTCGCTCCCTCTGATGCCGCCTTCGCCGCGCTGAAGCCCGGCACCCTCAACTCCATCACCGACCAGGACAAGATCGCGCTTCTTCAGTATCACGCGCTGCCGACCTACTACACCGTCGGGCAGTTTCAGGCCGTGAGCAACCCGGTGCGCACCTTGGCGTCGGGTAACGGCGGCCCCTTCGGCATGAACTTCACGGCGTTCGGCAACAGCGTGAACATATCCACGGGCGTGGTGAACACTGCGGTGTCCGGCGCCGTGTATTCGCAGAACCCGATCGCGGTGTACCAGGTAGATAAGGTGCTGCTGCCCAACGATATCTTCGGCGCCAAGCCGCCAGCCCTCGCCCCGGCGCCCGAGGCCGGCGCACCCGTGTCTTCCCCCAGCGTTTCGCCGTCGTCCGACGGCACGTCTGCCGGAACTTCGGGCTGCAGATCTGGCCTCGTTTTGGAGGGCGGGCCGTTGGTTGTTGTCGCTGCCGCGGCGTTCGCCGTTTGGTTGTAACGAGGAGGAGGAGGAGTGTATGAATTATGCGGGCAAGGCGATTGGTCTGTGATTGGTATTAGAGTTTACAGTATGCGTGGGGTGGCGACTTGCCGTGAATAAAGTCCATTCTTTGTAATTGGGGGTATTTTGGGTTTGTGATTCTTATGCGCGCTGTATGTTCCGATTTTGCTTTGCGTGTTTGAATATGTTATCTTTTGTAACGTTGCTATTATGCAAATTGATTTCAAACAAATGTCTATTGCTTTGATTTTATGCAAAATTGGATGCAAAAATGTCTAGATTGGTTTCTGATCAATACTGGTTGAAACTCGTCGATAATGCAAGTATTGGTTTTTGTTAGATCATTTTTAGTTTTTGATCAATGCCTCTTCTCTAATAAGGTTGAACTTGAATTTTATTATTAATAATACAAATAATATTTATATTAATTTTTGTTAAAATATTTTACTAGTATGTTGATGGATTATCATTCAAAGTATTTACATCGGAATTATAAGAAAAGTACCTTAATAATTTTATTCTAAAAAATATAGCAACAATTATTACATCCATTATAATTGATATTACTTGAAAAAAAAAGATTATGAAACTGGGCATTTTCAGATTGATTGCAGAAGAAGTCTGCTAAAATAGATTGATTGCAGAAGAAGTCTGCTAAAATGTATTGTACTTAAAAAGTGATTTATTAATTTTCCGTGTTCTCATGTTAATCTCTTCTAATAGAATGGTTCGGCAAATACCCATTCTCGCCTAAGCGCGGTACTTTGTTGTTCGATGTGCTGGTAAAGAACAAAAGATCTTTATTAACATCCAGGAAGGTTCGAATCAATAAACGATTAACGGAAGTGGATACCTCTAAGCCTCAATTATTTTAAAATAAAAAATAGGATTAGGAATTTTTATTTTTAAAGTTTTTAATAGTTATATTATTATTGGAAAAAAATATAGTATATTAATTTAAAAAAGTGGATGATAAAAAATTTCATTCTAAAGTAGTTTTTGGTAGTCAAGGTCATTAAATTAGAGTTATCAAATAAGATTAGATATAGCTGATCAACCATAAGGTACTTATGCATGAAGGAGGTGGTGGATCATAGTTCAAGAGGTCTCTCCATCCAAAAGGTGGATTCTAAAAGTCTAATGGAGGATCCTAGCCTATGTTGGCACTTCTATCAGTTGGTTCATTTATGGGGTTGTCTTTTTACATCCCTCGTTGAGGAGATGACGAGGTTAAGATGGGAAAATTCTTCACATATAGGGTTGAGAGGAAATATGACATGATACCATTAAGAATTATATAATTGCAAAACATTTGTTTGTATACAAACATATTCTCAACATGTGAGGGGAGAGATTTGAACCTGGGCCTCTCGATAACTGGAGAGTTTTAACTACCCACTTGCTCTCCAACTCCTCTACATGAGCAAGTGTATAATAAGCCTTAGCTTAATTTAATATTATTTTTAACAATGCATTTCATTCAAATTAATAGTTTAGTTTATTCACAAATATTTAAAAAAATAAGATTAAAGGACATTTATAGCTCTAATGGGTAATCATTAATTTCAATCATGCAATATTAAGTATTTAAATAGATACATGTTTGATTAGAGTATTAGTTACAACTACATTTAAATTTAAGCTATTGGTTATAACTATAGTTTATTTTTTTGGATACATAAGGGAGTTAGTTACATTCACACTACTTTTAGTAACTGCCAAGTACGGGATTCAAACCACAAGGAATACTCTCGATAAGCCTATACCACCTCATTGTTGATGACCTGATGTGAGGGGACCACCGATTTCTTGGGATTTGTATCATCGTTATCAGTATGACGCACACTTGGAGGATTCAGATCAAACTACTACCTTTACAATATGCATGCTCCAAGGGTTTGAACCTATATTTCTTCTTGGTAAGTGCCTGGATAGATAGACAATTACCAATCCACCTAGCCCTTGGAGGCAGTTATAACCATAATTATTGGATATAACTAATAACCTAACCTTCTAACTAACAATTTAGTAGGTTACACCTACTCTAATAAATAAGAAATAATATAATCATGTAATAAATACCTAACAACACCCTTATTAAATTATTTGGTAAACAAAGATAATTACAAAATAATTCAAATTTAACACATAAGTGCTTATAATTATGATGATAAATATTTTAATGGAGAGCTCTAGAAGAGAAAACTAGGGCATCGATTGGGTAGCTGAAGAGATTTCTTGTTACTATGGACTTGAAGGTAAGATTGTTGCCCTAGGAGGGCCTAATGGGAACACCTTCGAATCCTATTTTAGAGAGACATAGTTCTTTTACATATTTGTTAAAGAAAAAATCTTCATCAAAGACTGAATAAGCACAAAAAACTGCATTAAAAATACTTTTTACGGCTACTAGAAATAGATCAAGATCTCAATGAGTTAATGGATGCTTACTACAGTCAGAATCAAGGCCAAAGATTGTCATTGAGTAAAGGATGGTCGAAGAAATAGTTTTATATAGAGCCAATCATGATTTGATCTATAAATTCATGGGTATTCGCCCTACCCTAAATTTTTTGCATTCCTGGGTTCAATAAAATTGGGAACCTCTTGGTGAGTATTCTTTGTGATTTATTAGCAATAGATATTTTATTGTTATTTTTTCTTCACTTGCTGATAGAAATAGGTATTTCGAATAAGAAAAGAGGAATCATGGTTCAATAGGATTATTTGTTCAGCCCTGGAGAGTGGGATTTGATCCTCAAATTGAACCCACTACTATCCCAATTTGGATCCGTTTGTATGCACTTCCAATGGAGTTTTGGAGTGAGTAGGTATTGGAAATTATTGGTAGTTCCCTTGGAAGATATTTGGGTATTTTCAAAGACATAATGGAAGGAAATACAACTGCTTATGCAAAATTATGTGTGGAAATGGATCTTAGCCAGCCTTTGCCGGTAGAGGTGGAACTGGAACTTGCAGGACTATCTTAGATTCAACAACTGGATTACGAGGCATTACCCTTCAGATGCAAATTTTACCACAAATATGGGTATTGGTCTGATCTTGCCCAAATAATATGAAAATAAAAATAGAAGCTTCTCTAGGAATGTCAAATCTTCCTAAGGAGGGTAAGTCAACAATCAATAAAGAAACAACCAATACTTTTCAGGGTAAATAAGCACAAGGAGATGGTTTTGAACAACCCAAAAGAAGGAGAAGGCAAAAGAAAAAATATGGTAAAGATCAAAACCAACTCAAACCCTCCAATAGGTATGAGATATTTAAGACACTAATGGACCAAGAAGAAGAACAATTCATGGAAGTAGTGTATGGGAATAATCAAAAAAATAACAACCATCTTCAAGCCCCTCTTTCACTTCCTCCCATCATAAAGCAGGTAATTTAGTGTAGTGAGTTACCACAATCAGAGAGTGCAGGGGCATTGATAGTGCATAACCAATAACAATCGATAATTAAGGATGTCATCATGGGCATAGCATAAAAGAACAAAGAAATGCCAACTCTAGAGATAACTCAGGTGGAAAAGAGATAAAAACATAACGACTCTCAATGAGTGGGTAGAAAATAAAATAAGGAATTGATAGCAATTCAAGGAGACAAATTGATAACTGGAGGATTTATGATGCCAATATATTTTTACCGCTCTCAAGGTAACCAATGATTATACAATCATGGAATGTTAGGGGTTTAAACAGTAGAACCCATCAATCTGCTATTCGAAGACTCTTAGAAAAATGTAATACAATTTTTTTATTATCTAGGAGATAAAAATTACGTTGGATCTTATGTGTAAAATAATAAATAAACTTTGGAGGGGTGCTGGTCATATGGAAGTGGCTACCCAAGGGGTCTTAGGGGAGATAATTACTTTTTGGAACTCTCTTGAATGGACTGCAATAGAACATATAGCTTGGAGGGGTGTCCTCACATCACATTTTAGGAACAATATCACAACTAAACATGTTTTAATCATAAATTTTTATGGGGCTCAAAACCTAGATGGTCAAATGCATCAATGGAAAGTTGTGTATAACATGAGAGTCTCAAGGGAAGAGTTATAGTGGATTATTGATGGGGATTTTAATGCAAAATATTTCTCTAGATATCAGGAAGGGGGAACCCCAATTTTAGACCCAAGGGATTAAATTATGATTGATCAAGTTCAGGTATTACACTTGGTGGATATTAAATGTCATGGAACCAACTATACTTGGACTAATAAGAGGAGGGGGCTACATAGCAAGAAGGTGAAGTTAGATATTTTTTGGTTTCAAAGGAGGCATTTGTAAAATGGAATATAAAATTTTAGATTTTGGAGGGTCTAGTTTCAGATCACTTTCCCATTTTGTTGGAAGGGGGATCAAGATAGTGCAACATCATAAACCATTTAAATTTGAAAAATTTTGGTTACAAAAAGAGGAACTTCGAAAGAAAATTCCATAGTGGTGGGAAGAAGGCCGCCCAACATATGGGACAACAATGTTTAGATTCCATAAACATTTTCATTATGTCAAATATCAATTGAAACAATGGAGGTAAGCTAACAAGATAGACTTACAATTCTAAAGAGCTCCATTGGTGTCCAAATGGGATGAGGTTCAAAAATACTTTAGGGAAGGAACAATTACACAATAGCTCAAAGAAGAGGATGATGCTTTACCTAATTGGTTGAGGATATTGATAACCAAGAGGAGACCTACTAGAAATAGAGAGTAAGAACCACTTGATTATTAGAAGGTGATAAAATTACCAAATTGTTCCATTGGGTTGCCTGTTCTAAGAGATAAATGAACATGGAATCTCTTCAATATGAGAATGAAAACTCCTTTGATACAATTCCAGGTATGTATTTCCATTCAATGGATTATTTTTCTAAACTATTTAAGGAAAGTATGGTGCAAGATGAAGAGGCTCAAAAAGAAGTTCTTGTTGTCATACCATTTTTTATCTATGAAGAAGAAAATTAGGCCCTAATTAAACCCATTGATAGAGAGGAACTGAAGAATGTAGTCTTTGGAATGAACATTGAAAAACACCAGGTCCATATGGATTTCCAATTGAGTTTTTTCAGGCCTTCTGGGACAACTTGGAGGAGGATGTAATGGCTATTATAGAGGAGTCCAAAGGTAGTAAAAGAATGCTTAAAGCATTAAATCATACTTTCATTGCCTTAATTCCAAAAGGGGAGGAGGGGGTGCATATTTTAGATTATAGACCTATTGCCTTATGCAATGTCATATATAAAATAATCACAAAGGTAATGGTTGAGCGGATAAAACCTCTTCTACATAACATTATCTCCTCAAAGCAAGGGGGTTTTGTAGAGGGTAGGCAGATCTTGGATGGTGTGGTTCTAGCTCGAGAGGCAATCCATTCAATGTAAACATCTGGTAATTAAGGAATGTTCATAAAATTGGATATGTCAAAGGCTTATGATAGGGTGGAGTGGAGATTCTTGTCAAATATGATGGCATCCGTTGGTTTCTCTTAGGATTGGATATAATGGGTTATGAGATGTGTTTCTACTCTAACATACTCAGTTTTAATCAAGGGTCTTCCCTCACAACCGTTTGGAGCTACTCAAGGCTTTCATTAAGGATATATTTTTTTCATATTATCTAAAGGCTTGGGTAGACTCATTTTGAGGAGAAGACAACAAGTTTTTCTAATAGGTATCAAGGTGGGTGAGGAATTTTTGAATCACCTATAGTTTATGGATGACACAGGATTGGTGGGAGTGGCCAACTTCAGGGAAGTAAGAATAATTAGAGATACACTTAATGTCTACCTTAGGACTAAAAACTAATTCATCAATGATAAAAAATCCAAAGTGGTATTTTCCAATATTTATCAAAGGCTTCAAGATAGAATTTTAGAGATATTGGGATTCACAAGGACTTCTCTCCCAGTGGTATACTTGGGGGTCCTTTTGCATTTTAAAAAACTAAAAATAGATATCTAGAGAAATATTTTGGACTATATCAAATAAATAATTAATCATTGGTCACACAAATGTTTAAGATATGGGGGTATATTAACATTTTTACAGTTAGTCATTCAGGCCATACCAATTTATAAATTTTCTATCTTTTCTATCCCACATACCATATGGAAAAAGTTGTACAAGATGGCTAGAAAATTTTAATGGGAAGGAGTAAAAGGAGAGAGGAAATAGGCCTTAGTAGGTTGGGAGAAAGTAAGACAACCCAAGGTAAAAGGAGGTTTGGGACTGAGAAGATCAAAGTTAAATAATAAAGCTTTGGTTGAAAGCTTTACTAGAGGTGGATTTCCCAACCAACTTCTTTACTTAGTAGAATTTTAACTAGTAAATATTTGGGACAAGTAAACCCAAATGAGGTGGGTCATTTATCTTTGGATTTTAATGGATCCTTAGTGTGGTAGGCTCTTAAGTCAGGATCTTAGGTACTGAAATATGGATTATTTTGGAAAGTTGGGAGAGGGGAGAAGGCACAATTTTGGATAGATTCATGGGATTAGTACCCACCTATCATTGTTGAATTCCCTAAACTGCAACCAATGAAAATAGCCATGGAAAATAGGTGTTGGGTCCAAATTGAAAGTTATTTCAACACTAGTTAGTTGGAGGATTATAATTTTAAGCAGTTTAAGAAGTTGGATGAGTGGCCAATTTCAATCCCTCTAGATTTGACACCCATCATGACTAAAATATTGGTAGAAATATTTCTCACAGATAGAGATGAGGAGGATGATTTAGCTTGGGGATATGGGAGACTTGGTGTCTACATAGTGAAGGATGGATATGATAAGATCCTTCCAGAGCCTTCTCCTCATGCATATCAGGTTGAGGATTGGAGAAAGATTTGGTAGTCCAAGGGTTGACCGAAAGTAAACATTTTTACTTGGCAGTTCATGCATAATGGAATTCTTAATTTTGATAATACAAAATGTAGTGGAATCATTGGTTCATATCAATGTATTTTATGCTACGATGACAAGGAAAAAATTGATCACTTGATGTTTGAGTTCCCATTCATGTGCTAGATCTAGGATAGATGGTTTTTATATTATAAAATTTGAGTTAATGGTGATTTGAATTGGATTAATATTTGGGAAATATGGAAGAGGGGTAGATTTAAATCTAAAGCTCTTTGTATTTGTTGGGAGCTTAGATTAAAATTTATTTGGTGGTGAGTGTGGTTGGAGAGAAATGGCATAATTTTTAGAGAAACCTTTTCATATTTAGATGGAGTTTGGCAGGTCATTTGGATCAAAGTCATAGAAATTGTGGCAGTGTATGCTAAAGAGGAAACTTAGGTTGTTATAGGGACAATGGAGAAGGAAGTTGAAGTGCAAGAGGGGCATGATAGAGCTAGTTGAAAACCAGCCCCAGAAGGTTGGATTAATACCTATGGAGTTACAAAAGGCAATCTGGGTAGAGCTAGAATTGGAGTGGTTTACCGAAATCATGTTGGAACAATGCTCTACTAGGAACTGCAAGGCTTGGAGAGGGCCATAAATAATGAAGTGGAAGACTTAGCTATCAATTTTTCTTCTATTTGAGTAGTAAAACAAGGTTACAAGACGATAATCCTAGAATCAGATTCTCAAATAATGGTTGAAGCTCTAGATTGCATGAGGAAATTTGCTTTGAAGACATGGAGGTTGAGGATTATTTTCACTCAAATTAAAGAATCGTGAAGGGAATTAGATGATGTGATTCCAATTTATGTGAGAAGATATCTAAATAAAGTGGTATAATTCCTAGCTAATATGGGCACTGAGAAGGAGGTAGGGATTCAATGACATAGTGACATGGCTATTGAGGATGAGATGATTAGGCAAGTTGATGAGCAAATCCCTTATTTAGCTAATTTGGACAACCATTCTATAAATATAGTTTAGGATATTTGTGCTCCAATGTAGATCTTATTTTACAGTTGTAAACATGTGAACAACCATTGTAGAAATATGGTTTAAGAGATTTGGCTCCAATGCAAATCTTCTTTTACTATTGTAAACATGCGTTCTCTTTGGCCAAAGCTAGGAGAAATATCATCCCAAATTGTAAATGATATTTGTTTTAATACAAGTTTTTTCAAATTATTAAAAAAAAACATGTAAGTGCTTGAGCTAGACTTAGAATGCAAAAATGAAACCTTGAATTGAACTTCAAAAAATAAATGAAGCTTATATTTGGATGGACGAATGAGCTAGCAGATGAATGCCTCAAAATGAATTAGATAGGCTCAAAAGAGCTTGAAAGATATTGAACTAGATTGTAAAGCCTCAAATGAGCTCTAATGAATCGAAGGGCTCAACTTTAGACAAGACAAACTACGAAATACCACCAACAATAGTGGGCCTTCCACATCTAGCATCCCATGTGGTGGTAGCTGAATAGTTACAACTATAAAAGCTACCATAACTATCACCATTACAACCAATAGAACTGTGATGACCCTTCTTCTTTCCTCTCCCATAAAAGCTATGCAAAAACTGTATGGTTTTATCCCAAGAATAGAGTAATCATCATAAATTTGTATTAGTTGCAGTGGGAAAAATATTTCCCCATAATTGTTTTCAAAAAATTGGTAGACATCTCTTCTCAAAGATAACCTTATTTGTAAATCTATTCAAGATTTAATAAAATTAGTTTTTTAGTTGGTAATTTTTCTTCTCTATTTCTAGTTCACATAGTAAAGAATCCACTATCTCTGAGCCTATGGATCAAAGTGGTATTAGAGCAATATATTTTTAGGTATATGATCCCAAAGATGAGATCAACCTATCAAAACATTGGGTGTCAAATGTATGACTCCTATGATTATCTACCTATCCATATAAGATGATATTAGATGGAAAAAAATATCAATACAACATATCCTTTTAAGAAATTGGTGGATGAAGCCTTTAAAAGATAGAAGAATCAAATGTTGGACAAATTTACCCAAATTCTTGAGTGGCTACCATATTCTCGTGTTGTGGCACAAATGTTTAATGCCCCAGCACTGTTCAAAGTTTAGGTGATCTCTGATACTCCAATATTTGAAGGAAAATCAATGTGGAAGTAATGGAGAATTGGATGAACCAACTATCTACATATTTATTTGTTAATAATTTATCTGAGAACACTTTTGCCTTGCTAAAAAATTTAATACTAGTATGGAACTGGTGGGAAGCATATAATAAGAATCAAGAAGATTCAAAAGACCCTACATGGGATGAGTTTGTGGAAGCATTCAAGAAATAATATTACTCGATAGGTGCCTATGAAGATTTGTACATACAATGGAAACAATTGCATCAAGAAAAATAATAGTTTGTTCAAGACTATAATGATGCTTTTCATTTATTGTCTACAAAAATTGGCATCCAAGACACATAAATGCATCAAATTCTTAACTATCATAGTGGGATACATTGGTACATAAGAGAGGACATGTACTTCTTTGAAATTAAGAAATTGGGTGAGGCATACAAATTTACCACAAATATTGAGCATTAGTACAAACAAAAAAATAAGAAAGAATATGGTTCAAATAACAAGAACTAAATTACTAAGGGTCAACCCAAGAAAGGTAAAGATTATTTACAAAAGAAACAAGAAAAATAATGTCAACCACACATCAAAACTAGAGGTAGAATAAAGATCCAAAAGATAAAAATCCCCAACAGAACTAAATTAAAAAATGGTGTGACTACCTTTAGACACTCAAAAATCATACATTTACACTTCTCACATTATCACGGTCAATCAATTTGCAAAACCCATAAAAATTGCATAAATTGGCTAAAAACACTATTCATTTATCAAAATCACTATTCATCATCCTTAGCCCCCTTGGGCTAGCTAAGCCCCTTCCTACGCTTAAATCTAGGTCCTCATGTGACCTCATTCACAACTCAACTAAGGTTGAATTCTCCACCATGGTCAAAAAGCACTTTATGGTGAAAAGTCAAAATTTTGGTCAAAGTATGCTTTATGGCTAAACACATGCATAATTAGATCTAATATTTATTTAAGCTAAGCCTAGTATTGCCACCTCTCACCCATATATTTATCCACCTCACATTCCCCTGGGCCATAAATTATAAATGGAGATTTTTGCACACAAAAAGTAATTTCAAATTAAAAGATATTTTCAAAAAAGTTCCAATAAATGCCAAATGGAGACTTTCATCCAGGTCATTATGACTTGTAGATGGGTGAGGTATTATCTCACCCAATCTCATTTATAAACTAGGACACCTCAAGGGACACCTCTTAGGTGGACACCTCACCACACACACCTCACAAGGGACACATCAGCCCCTCCCCTAACCTTGGCCAAGTCTATAAGTAGAAGGTCATTTTCACTATTTCAGAGATATCAACTTTAGCTTATAGAAACTCTACAGAATTCACTCCAAACACATAGCATCCATCATACATCCATCACACTCATATTGCAATAGTAGCTTAGTCATTTTCATGATATTCCTTGTGATCTAGATAGGTTATCATCATCAAAGATAAAATCTGAAGGTGACCCACCGAATTCCCCAAGGAGCAATCACATTAGAAAGGTCCAAAAATCACATCTTGCAAGTTCAGCAAAAAAAATACAGGTTCACACCCCCTTGTATGAACCTCTTTATTCAAACTAGGTTTGCACTCCCCATGCGAACCTTTGCTACAACAAGGCATAATCACCCGAACAAGTATGGTCTAGTTTAGTGTTTTATGTTGTTTTTAGCAAGTAATTTTAGGTTTGGAGTTGATTTAAGAGTCCTTTTGTCTTACTAAACATGGGGTTTGACTGAGGTAGGCCCCTTTATGCAATAATAAGGATTTTTAGGTCCAATATGTACAAAGAACACATCAAACCAATGGTGGCCCATGCGTAAGAAGCCCATATGCACTAAGTAACATCCAAAAGAGAGATCTTACTATCTTTGGAGCACTTCTAAGAGAGTTTTCTTAGGAAAGACCCATTGTAGCCTTAAAGGCAAGTATTGTAAAGGGGATTTCACTCTGTAACCTCTCCTTATTATCTTAATATCAAAGCAGTGGATCACTATGGTTTTTGAATGAAGAATTGTAGTGTAAATGTCTCTTTTGTTTGGTTTCATTCTGACATGCCCGGTGGGACCCTCACCAAGCACTAGCTTAATCATCACCTAACACATATTGTATGGTAGGTATTTATCATCTTTGAAGAAATCCCAAATACAAAATTCCCTAAAATACATCTCAGACCACATCGTAAAAGTTTATTGGTGCACCAACAAACTTTAAATAGGTTAGAGAGTACACACTTGGGCATGTGAAATTCCCAATATACCTCAAAATTGATCCTTGAAGCACAAGTATTGGTTTTAGACACCCCAACAACTAGCAAGGTAAGTTAGGGGAGGTTAAAAGCCTCATGTTCCCAGGGATTGCATGCCCTTATACCTAGAACCCAAACTACCTCTCACCACAGTATATGCAGGTGAAATCATTCCTTGTATTTTTGTGCGGCATCAAGTTAGTTTTAAATTTTTAAGTAATTTTCTTATTTCAAGTATATGCGTTATATATTGAGGTTTTTGTATTCCCATTTTGCATAAATATTTGACTTTTGAACCTTTTCTATATAGATAACTATCTTAGGATTATCTAGAAGTTGAAAAATCATCACCAAGATCACAAAATTAGTCAGCCCTATCCTCGATAATAGGTTTACAATGCGAACTTCCAAGTAGAGGACATGTTCACATCTCGGGGTGTGAAATTACCACAGAGACACAATATTGGAGAGGAGAGAGAAACAAAAGACTTTGCATGCACTTGGACGTAGGTATTATGCTAGTACGATGTTTGTCTTTTCAATTTGAGGTTAATCTTATCATTTGGGTTGGCAATTGACCTATCGCATACACCTATTTGCTTTAGTTAGTTTCACAACTGCTTTCTAAACTAGATTTGAATACCCTGCATTTAAACTAGATTTGAATACCCTGCATCTAACTAGATTTGAATACCCTACATATAACTAGATTTGAATACCCTGCACTTAACCTAGATTTGAATTCCAAGCATTTAATCTAGATTTCCATTTCAAAAGCATTAGCCTAGCTTTGATTTCATGAGGAAGCAATTAACTAGATTTCAATTTCAAAAGCATCTAGTTAAATTTCAATTCCAAAAGGTATTAGAATAAATTTGGTTTTGTGAGGATGCATTTAATTAGATTCAATTCAAAAAGGCATCTTAGCGTAGATTTATTTTGAAAAGGCACTTAGGGTAGTTTTTCTTCTAAAACAGTTGCGCACAACAAACACCACACACTCACGTTCCAAAAAATAGTGTAAGGGTTGGATTTCATCACCAATTATCCACTAGATTTTGGTGAGGTCAGAGTTCTACCCTCCACCGGCTCACTACCCATATAGTCACCATAGTATCCCCCAGGTGTGATCATTTTGACCTTAATCCTCGGGTGATCCCCCACTTTTGAGTGTTGTTTATCTAGATTTAATCACTAGAAGGTACCTTCAAAGTGGGTTAGTTATAGAAAGCCCCTTTACCATAGGACTTTTAAAAATAATTAGTGGGTGCAGCTGATCATTATTGTGCATGCCTTAAATGTGAGGGTTAAGTGAAAGCCTTGATTAGGGCTAGTAGCAGCACATTTACAGTGTGACCTCTCTTCATGAGAGTATATTGACTCATTTGAGCATATTGAGTCCCCCCTTATGGATACCATTTTACTGTACTAGATTCCATCTAGGTAGCCATTCACCTGTTGGAAATATAGTTCTATTATGTGCACCCTTCGGTTTTGTAGGATTTTCTGTGCTATGACATACCTATTTCAAATAGCATTCACATATTCCCATGGTTTTTTATTAGGATGGATACAGTACTCTCATAAAAACACATGAAAAACCAAAAGAAAAATATTTGCTTATTGTTGAGTCTCAAAAAAGTGGTTACAACAACATATCAAAATTGTTATAACTCACTGGTTGGTTGTTCCATTGTTGCATTTTTTATGAAAAACACTGAATAGTCTATTTTTAGGTAGTTTGCACTCCACTGTACAAATTTCTCGAGCTTAGATAAATTCACACTCCCCTGTGCAAACCTAGCTTCTAGGCTATAAAAATGCACATAATAGTTCCACAAAACACACAGAGGATCTCCACAGTAGAAATTCATCCTTTGTCCCTATTTCTTGAGTTTTGCACGATGGGTGAATCTCTTCACCATGCCATCGAGGTTGCTCATCAAACTATCATGACTGTAGATGCCTCTTCTTCTCAGACCACTGATCCACCTCTCAAGTCTGAGAATGTTACTTCCATTACTGCACCTGTTCTATTGACAAAACCCTCAACACCTAGGGCTAGTACCATATATCATGACACATCCTCTACTCCATATCATACCTTGGACGAGACTTATGAGGAGACTTCTCCTCCAGATAATCTCTCTTCCCCTAATCCCCCATACACTTATTGTTAGTATGTCATCTACATCCCTCTTGGTCATCCTATGCCTGTCATCATTGATAATGAGCTCACTCCACCTCCTTCATCATCTGCCACCCATCCCTTTCTAGAGCATTCATCTCATCCACTTTTGGGGGACAACTATAATGCCATTGTTTCTCAAATCATACCTGATATCATCACTACTGTCTAGATCGTAGGTATGATTTCTATACCTCCTTCTTCCACACCACCCCTTACCACATTCTCATATCAAATACCGCCTTCATAAAAAGGCTTCATTGAGCTCCCAGCCCCCATCCAAACCATCATTATCAATTCCACCTTAGTATTCCCAACATCCACCTCAATACTTCTGGATATCATTGTAGTATTCATCCCATCCTTCATAGCAATTTCAACAGCAACAGGTCACCCCATCTCCATAGCCACCTCCATTCAATCTATAGTTTACTACCAATTTCTCTACTAGATACCCACCATTATCATCCTATGGACCTTCATTGGCACCTTCTTCATCATTTTTCTTACCTCCACCACCTTCATTTTGACCACCACCATTGATTCCATCCTATCTTGCTAATCCACCTCGCTATTTGGTCCAGCCCAAATATTTTCTTACCATTCCTTCCATATCACCCTAGTTCTCATCAATCACTGCTCCATATTAAAACAAATTCTCTTTCACTACACCTTCATATTTTCCACCCCCATCTTCTACACCACCTAATTTATTCACCTCACCATCCACTTGGTCCTCTACCACCACCGCTCAGGTGTAACTAAATTTTCAATATGCACAGTAGCAGCAGGCGCCCGTTCCTGACCAACATATTCTTGGGTATTATGATCTATAGCAACAACTCGCAGTAAAATATTCATATATTTCACCACATCCATGTCAGTTTCCTTTCCCACAATACCAAGCCATGTTGGTTCCTGATCCACAATAGGCTACTTACTACAACCAATGGGAAGAACAACATTTGCAATACCCACCACATTTGGGTTATTTGTAGACATTATCACAACCATTGCCTCCATATTCTTCTTCACATCCATTTCTAGCTCCACCAGATACCACCATGGTGCTCTCTAGTGAACTTAAAGATATGTAGGAATAGATATGTACTTTGGATTTATGCACGATTGGTTATGGGCCTCAAAAACCCACATATGATGAGTTATGCAATGAACCAATTCACCCATATGTTCCCATGCATCCTTATCCTTACCGGTTTGAGATCCCTAAATTCAAAAAATTCAAAAGTAAGGAAGATCCCATAGAGCATCTTAACAATTACCATTTTTCTTGTTACCAACTTTATGGTAGTGACCCCCTTATGATCCTCATATTTACACTTTCTCTTGGGGGACAAGCATTAGATTGCTACAACCATTTGCCTCGTCATATCTTATTCAAGTTTGAATAGTTTAACTATCTCTTTCTTGAGAATTTTTAGATCATTATCAAAACCAATACTACATTATTAGATGTCTATGCTTTACATAAGTTTGATGATGATCCCATTACTAATTTTGTCTCTCACTAGAGGGTGGTCATTCATGATCTCACTTTTAACCTTCCACATTCAGAGCTCGTCAAACTGTTTGTTAATATTTGTCACAAGAAAATATTTCAAACTCTGCAAATCCATCAGAGTTGTACATTTGAGGAAGTTATTGCCCAAGCTAATATTATCAAGAACATCGAGGTCAACACAAGAAAGATCAAGCTTCATTCTAAGCAACCTTATCCATCCATCTACTGCTACAATCACAATACATATGTACCACCCACTTCCAAACCACCTTGGATCAATTAGGTTCTCCTTACTTATCCATCTCCACCACCTCAATCTGCATCATCTCAATCCCCACAATCAGAACCACCTAAACCTCCAAAAAATGCATACCAAGCCAACCCTCCACCACCTTCTAATCCATACCAAGGGCATAATTCTTGCCCCCTTATCCACCACATAATTGGATGCCTTTTTCTGAGCCCATGCTCATATTATTCCATTGATTATATGATGGAGGTCTCATCACTTTTCCTAACATCCATCCTAATTATCCAAATCATCCACTCCCTCAAGACCACAATACGTAGGCATTTTATTATTTTCATCACCAAAATGGCCATTCTCTTGATGTGTTCTGCATATTTCACCATATTGTGCAAGATATTATTGACTGTGGCACCATTCAGGTTTCTAATACCCTCACACCACAAAATCAAAACTTGGGGATCTATCAAAATCCATTACTCAAACATGGGGGTAATCCACCTCAATCTGATCCATGCCAAGTCAATCATGTCAACTGAGGTCCTTCTTAATAGGAATTTATGGGTATGATCATCATTGCTACCCATAATCAATGCTACCCACCTCCTACTAAATCCCAACATCCTTCCATATCTCTTCCACTACATTCTTCAAATCCACCAATTCGTCCACCAATTCCTTCTGCTATACCATAGAATGTCATCACTATCTGTGGTAGTCTTTCTCATCAGCTTCACACTACCCTTGCAAGGTTATCCATATATGATCTCCTGCAACAATCCCAACCTCATCATGAGGCCCTCAATTCCATCCTCCATGCTCTCGATCTTGAGGCCAATGATACTGATGCTTTTTCCAACTTTATTGGAAATGTTTAGAGATGCCTACAACCTTCTATCAACTTTCATGACCATGAGATCACTGAGGTTGTAGGTGAGGGAGCGGATCCACCTTTGCACATTCAAGCTTCCATCAATTCCATAACTTATAAGTGTGTCCTCATTGACATCAGCTCATCCATCAACATAATTTATACCACTACCCTTGGCCATATTCACCTTCCTCCTTCCCACCTCGATACTCCTTTTATAGACCTTCGAGCATTTGATGGCTGTATGTGCCCTACCATCGGCACCATCGTCCTTCCCATTCAAGCCGGTGCCAAAAAAATTTCCACCCTCTTCCATGTCATTGAAGGTGATATTCAATATAATATCCTTTTGGGATGCCCATGGATTTAGGACATGCAATTTGTCCCTTCCACACTACATCATTGTTCAAATATATTCATAATGGATTGGTCCACTGCATCCTCGTTGAAGATGACCTATTCAAATTTTTCAACATTATCGCCATTCCACTAGGTCCACCCTTATAATCTACATAGTTCATTCCCACTCCATATCATTCATTGGATACCACCTATCTGTCATCCTCACCTTCACATCCCACACTCGACTTGAGAAACATCGCCTCATCTTCACCACATCCACCTTAGATTCCTAGCCCTCCCACTATTCCCATATTTTCACATCTTCCTTTATATTCTTCTATACCATTTCTCCCATTCACCTTTTTTTCTACACCTCCTCCAGCTTTTGCCTTCAACACCTCTCCAATTCTTCCTACCCCATCTCCATATTCTCATCGCTTTATGCCCTGTTTCGGATGGGTATGGATGGTCCCCAACCCACCAGTCACATATTCTATTCCAACCTCTCATTTCATCCATGTAAACCATCCTATCACTGGAAAACCTATTGAGTGTTATGAATGGACACAACATGCCACTCACCTTGATGACCAATTAGCTCAATCGGATCCTCTTAATTCATCCACTTTGCCCCCCTCACTCCACATCCATCCTATCACCATCTTCACCACCCAAGGGATCCTCCATCCAAACTGATTATCAGGTCACTCCTCACATCTCTATCCTCATGATCACACTTGGCCCTGGTGATATCACATACGCATTGCTTGGGTTATATGAAAGCACGAGGATACGAAAACAAAAACGGAAATGCCAAGTGCGATGTATGCAAAAGCGAAACGTAACGCTAAGTCCTACGAACTGAAATGCATGAAAGGAGAGAAACATAAACCAATTGAAACAAGATAGAAAGCAAATTTCGAGTACAACCCTTTTTATTAATTTGCTTTAAAATCGGGTTACAATACGTCTCCTCCCTTTTGGGGACTAGGAGCGTTAAGTAGGGCTCTATTACACCACGGATTGATACGCTTTCTTCCGCGTGCCCACATGTAAAATGGGTGGACCAAACATCACCGCCGCTTGCATGAATATGTCTATGGTTCCTTGCTGCCCCTATGGTGTCGAGATCCTACGTTCAGAGAAACAGAAAAGGATTAGTAGCACCTACGGATGGAGTGAAACATGCGATCCCCAAGGCCTACGGTCAGTGCATGCATAAAATGATTAAAATGATAACTAAAACATATCAGAATGAGCTGAAAATTTGATAGAAGCAATAAAACATTACCAGGAAGCCACTGCAAAAGGAACAGTCTAGAAATATTGCACATATTTCTAATCGCTCCGGGGTGGGACGATTAGGACTATCATAACCTATCCGAAAGCCACCTCCCAAATGTCCGGTCCAGAGGCCTCCAAATCACCTACAAAGTTGGGGTTAGGTAAAACGGGGTATTTTGGGATGACCCAGATGGTCATATTTTTCCAATTTGGCCTCTATCACCCAGAATATGATGATGCTATCTACATGTTAGTGAAAGCGGGAAATGATAAAAGCATGATCAAAACTTGTCAGAATCACATGAAATTTAAATGACAGCATATGTAAGTAACCTAGAATCAAGTGCAAAAGAAAAATCAGGGAAATATACCATATATTTCTAATCACTCCGGGGTGGGGCGATTAGAACTGCAATAGTGCGGGGGGCGCCCGGGGGCAGGACGCCCACCGTTTGGGACTCAGTTTCGGCACCAATCCACTTGGGATGGGTCCAAAACCTCTTATGGGGTTGTGTCAAAAAATTTGGTGGGATATTGTGGCCAAATGTTTAGGTTTGGGTCCGGATTGCGCTTCCAATAATCACCCAATAACCTCCCTTCCAAAAGAGAGATCAAGGATGTAAAAGCACAATGAGGGTGAGGGTTTGATTTGGCAGCACTTCGTTGCTCCAAAAGCTCCTCTCTGTTCTCTTTTTTGGGGTGAGAAGACTCACCAATTTATAGACCTAGGGTCTCTCTCTTTGAATACGCATGCGAGGGTGCCACTTGAGTTGCTTGTCCTATTTTGGGAGAAAATATTATTCCCTGATTTAGAGTCTCCTTGCATGAGGCCTCCAAAAATCAAGGCATGCATGACTGAAGTCTCTCTCTCTGATTTGAAGTCGTTCCTCGCAATTGCATGTCCTGAAGGTGCAGTTAAGTGGCGGACCTATCGAGGTTTGACTTTTTTCCAGTCAAACCTTCTATTCGCCCCACCTTGGGATGAATGCTGATAATCGTCCCTGGGTGGGACGAATACCAGTTTGTATTCATCCCAGGGTGGGACGAGTAGGGAGCAAAGTGCTAAAAAGGTGCCAATTTGACCTCTGACCTTCCAAACTACTGTGGGAGTGGTTAGGACCACTGTTTAACCTCTGGGGGCTGCCCTAGGGGCTATGTATGTCAATTCGATCAGTGCTTGTCATCACATAATCGGATTGGTGTTGTTTTGGTGTCTATAGATGCCCCTTTTTGGGAAGCACTGTGCAAGGCACAACGCTGAGCAAAAATAGATAACCAAAGCACTAATGATTAGGGTTTCTCAGTAACCTAACCAACTCTTGATGCCCCAAGTATGGAAAGGGCACGCATTCTTGAATCCTTGCTTCTGACGAGCTAAGGAGCTTAATTCAAGTGTTAACCTTTTTTGGTGAGGTGTTACTTGAGCTTGAACATTGTTCAGTCATGAATAGGCAAAGGGCGCAACCTTTTGTTTGTGGGAACCTTGAGTTCATGATTCTAGAATGCCAAGTGTTTGATCAGCTTGTGATTATTGCTTGTTTGCTACCCCAAGCAGGAGCGTGATTGTCTTTGTCAATGATCTTTTGAATGCGTGCCATTTCCTTGATTGGGTGTGTTTTTGTTGATTGGTGACTAAGTGTGACTACCCCCTCAAGCGACGAATCGATGAGGGAATGACCAACATGAGAAAAGTGATGAGTCACTTGACCCAAGATGACTTATGTAAGGGTGCCTTCAGTTGTTTTTCATTGAATTCTTATGCAGTTTCTAAACATTTTGACCTATTTTTGGTGGGTTTTAACCCTTTTTGTGACGCATTTTGGAGCTGAAATTGTCAAAAATTCGTCCTCCCATGGAGCGGTCTGGCTATGGTAGCCTTCTTAGGGAGTAGGATAGTGAGAATTTGTGACCCCAATGTCTATTTTGGATGCCAAGAATGTCAGGCACAAAGGCGCCTTTGTTCGACAATGTTATTGCTATTTTTGGGTGGGTTGTGACCCTTTTGGTGACGCCATTTGGGGATGAAATTCTCGAAAATCCGTCCTCCCGTGGAGCGGTCTGGCTATGGTAGCCTTCTTAGGGAGTAGGATAGTGAGGATTTGTGACCTCGACGTCTATTTTGCATGCCCATAATGTCAAGTGCAAAAGCACTCTTATTGGACAATTTTATTGCTTGTTTTTGTGCATTTTGGTGCAATTTTTGCTGTTTTTGAAATTTTTGCTCTGTAATCATCCCTGGGTGGGATGAATACTAGTTTTGTAATCATCCTAGGGTGGGATGAGTTCCAACTAGAGCGCTCATCCTAGGGTGGAATGATTACAGGCTAAAAAGCCTATTTAAGGGCCAAAACTAGGTTTTGGGCTCATTTGCATTCGATTTTTCTAGCGATTTGGAGCTCTAAGGAGGAGGAGGTCGAGTTTGCGAAGTGAAGCACTGTCAAATTTTTCCTGACGCCATGAGTTCATGAACCGGATCGAGCGGCAGAGGCGAAGCGAGACCGGTAAGTGCTCTTCCTCTTTATTTTGTTGTTTTATTTGATAGTTTAAATTCGTAATGTGTCTCTTTTGTATTTGGTTTTTCGAGTTTTAAAATTGAAACCCTAAAAAAATTTTTTTTTGTATGTGTGTGAATTTGTTTGTATGGCTTCATTAGAACTTAGATTGAAACCCTAGTGGAAACCATGTTTATTTTGCATTTGTTGTAAACTAAAAGAAACCCTAGTTTAACAAAGATCAAAACTTAGCTTAAAATTTATTTATAAAAAAATTATTTACCCTTTTTTTTTTTTTTTTTGTTTTTTGTAGGTAGAAACCCTAGGTTATAAACTTCCTGTAAACCCTAGGTTAAAAAATAAGATTTTTTTGTTTATTTATCGGTTAAACGTAGAGTTAAAACCCTAGGTTTAGATAAAATGTGTTTTGAATTTTTTTGTTATTTATCGTAAGAGTTAAGAAAACCTAGGATGACAAATGTTTTTTGAATTTTTTTGTTATATTATCGGTTGAACAGTAGAGTTAAAAACACTAGGGAAAATATGTTTTGATGTTTTTTTTTTATTTATGGTTGAAGTAGAGAGTTAAAAACCCTAGGGGTGAGAAATGTTTTGATTTTTTTTTTTATTTATAGTAGAAGTTAAAAAACCTAGGAAAAATTTTTTTTGAATTTGATTTGTTTTTGTTTATATATATCATTGTTAACTTTAGAGTTAAAAAACCTAGAAATTTTTTTTTTTTGTTGTTTGTTTTTGTTTTTACATTTTTTTATGCATTGTTGTATATTCATGTTATTGTTGTACAGTTTATCATGTTTTAATGTTTTTGTTTTTTAGGTGGTTAAGAGCCGGTACCGTCAGCCAACGGTGTTCTCTAACGCCAGGGAGGCATTGACTTTGGTAGATTGGGAGTGGCTTGACGCCCTTGGGCTCAAGCATGTGACGCGACTAGAGCCGGTGGTGGGGGATCGGGCATACCTGACCGCTGATCAACCTATGGGAACCCCACACCAATACCTTCCATCTCCCAATAGGGGAGATGATAGTGACTTTGGAGGACGTCTATCAGATTCTACATTTTGATAGATGGGCTACCGATCAGGACGACACCGCGTGATCAGCGGACAGTGTACTAACGTGATGCTTCGGGCATGGGGAGGAGTTGGGTGTGGACAACCCGATGGAGAGGGCAGAGGGCGACCATATTGGCGACATTTTGGTATGATGGTGGCTAGAGAGGGGGTGTTGGGAGTGAGGCACGCATTATTGATGAGCCTCATTTCCAACATGATGCTGCCAACTCTTTGGGCATGAGGTTCCTATGGAACCTACTGGAGGTGGTCTTCCAGTTGGTGGAGTGTCTGACCACAGAGCCCCTGATTATGAGATGGGGTTAGACACTATTGGCATAGCTCTACGATGAGTTGTACGAGGTTCGTTGCCAAAGGTGGAAGGGTATTGGATGCAGTTACCTATTGCAATGTTGGGCTTGGCAGCACATAGCTGTGGAGAGGCCGATGGGGTTGTCATGGATGACTCGGGTAGAGATGGTAGATAGAGAGATCGGGTATGGGGCACTGTGGCACCGATCAGAGGAGCGAGGGCATAGTTGGTGGTGGGAGGTGTCGTGGGGCACTACGTTGATGCTTTCTCATGGCTTGCTCCTGGGGAGGTAGTCTGGTGGCCATACCTAGATTGTCCATTGGCTAGGTGGGGAGTGGCTCGGTGGGTTCGGGGAGGTGGCTGATTGGGCGGCACGGACCGAGCAGGAGTTCTTCTCGTATGGTCGGGTGACACGATAGTTTGGGGTGCGCCGAGGGTTTGCCTGGTGAGCCCTTGATCTATCGATATCGGGGGACGAGAGGACTCTAGCTTGGTCGATCATTGAGCCGTTGGGTGAGGATTCGGATACAATGATTGATGTCCCAGATGTGGATGATGTCGGGGTTACTACGAGTATGAGCAGTGGTGGACGTTGTGGCGGTGGCAAGGTGAGGGGCCTCTAGGGGGTCTAGAGGTGACAACAACAAGAGGGGAGGGTGCAGAGGCACCAGGAGAGGGTTGGGGTGCTCCGCTAGATGATGCGGACATGGTGGAGGTTGATGAGGTGGGTGAGGATTTTGGGGTTCTATAGGAGCAGAAGATGCAGGACGTCCCAGAGTAGTGGGAGCCAGAGTAGGCTACTGTTCTAGAGATGTCGATGCCTCAGTCAGGCCTAGAGGATATGGAGGTAGGGTTGCACGTTGAGATAGCATGATTGGAGAGGCTACTCTGAAGACGGGATGAGGAGCTCGGGGATGCGCTACAGGAGAGGGATCTCCTATGGATGTTGCTAGTGGAGAGGGAGAATGCATTGGCTGTGTACCACCAGTGGGATGGGGATACAGATGCTGCACGGGAGATGGATCTCCTATGAACGCTGGTGGAGAGGGAGAAGGCATTGGCATAGCATGATGAGAACTTGGTGATAGTTTGTCAATGGGAGATGGACTTGATTCGACATCGGTTTGAGTTGGAGGCAAAGATTATCCACCTCGATGGGTGGATCCCTATGGTTAGTGGAGGTGGATCATCACGCAATATGAGAGGGAGCGATATTGATATGTCAGCATCCTCATCGTAGGCGACTGGATGAGGGAGGCGCTAGTAGGCATGATGCGGGGGCTAGCAGCAGCCACCCTGAGGGGTCCCATAGGACCCACACCACGGGGGTAGTTCCCATCGCACCGATCCTGCATGATCATGGTGGCCGATGCCCTAGGCTTGGGGGTTTTTGAGCTTTTGCATTATTGCGAGGTCAGAGGACCGGTTTATTGTAGCCTACGGGCATTTTTGATGATATATATACAAATGACTTTCTTTGTTTATACACTTGTCGTGATTTGATTTTTTATGCATGTATGGATGATGTTAATTATATTATGTATGGATGGTATGTTGCGATGAATGCTAATGTTTCTAATTTATATGATATGCAAATGGAATGGATGAATTGAATTTGTGATTTTTGGCGATGGCACCATAGACTATAGGATTTACTGGCTTTCTGTATGATGTGATTGCTTTGTGGAATGACTTTGCATGTGATAATTTTATTTTGGTATTTTTCGTATTATTTGATGGTGATGTAAGTAATGAAATGTACCAATTATTTTAAAATGTAGTTAAGGTTTTCTGAGATTCAGATGTTTTAACTAACTAGCCAAGACTTTACATTTATCTTACAAGACTTTTGAACAAGGTATAAATCAGACTTGAGTTTAACCAAGTTATTTCACATCCCTGTGTGTGCAATTGAGTTCGTTTATGTGGTATTTGTCAAGATACCGCCAGTGCCAGATAGGCTATCAACCAAACCTGTATTGAGGATCACCTAATTAGCTCCACTAACTCCATTGTTGTATTTAGTAAGATTAATCCATGGGACAATCTAAGGTACCATAAGCTAGCTCATCCACATGCAAACATTGGTCTGCTCACACGTAAAGCTAATGTGATAGACATATCGTCATGCGTTTAGGATACCACCATTGCCAGGTAGGTTGTCCACCAAACCCGTAATGAGGATCACCTAGATGGTTTTTCGAATGCTGAGAATTCCAGGGATTCAAGCTCAGGCGTCTTTTGGTTGCTCAACTTATTAGGATACTTGCTCGCATATATAGTGATGAGAATCACTATTTATTTTTTGCTTTTGTTTTTCTTTTTGAGCAAGGAATTTGAATAGTGGTGATAACCACTGTTATTTGATTTTGCATTATAGGTTGCAAAGTTGAGCTTGTAGGTTTGTGGCTTGTGAATGACATTGATCCTTTTGGCCTTGGGGATGACTACCCATCCTGTTCAGGGACGTGTAGTACGAATCCTTACGACTTTGGGAACCAAAGGGGATTAGGGATATTATGAAGTAAGGGCATTGATCTTTTAGGCCTTGGGGATGACTACCCATCCTTGTCAGGGGTGTGTAGTATGAATCCTTATGACTTTGGAGACCAAAGGTGATTGGAGATGTTCGTGATGATGGCTTGTTGGGATTTTTCTTTTGAATGGCATTGATCCTTTTAGGCCTTGGGGATGACTACCCATCCTTGTCAGGGGCATGTAGTATGAATCCTTACAACTTTGGGGACCAACGGTGATTGGGATTTTTGCTAGTGGTGAAAACCACTATTTATTAGGGGGAATTGATGGGGAAGAGCTTGTCCTTTTGTCAATTCTCAGCACTCTTGAACCATTCGCACAGGGGGATGAACAGGCTAATCTTTCACCTATGGTATCCTAGACTGCTTTGTAGTTTTCATCTTCCGTTCACACAACTTGGGAATTATTTTATGTGTTTTAACTTGTGTAGGGATGTTACGTAACGAGGCGTGATCCAAGTAAAACTTTCCCTTGTAAAATCTATTTAACTTTGTATAGTTTTTGGCTAGAAATTTAAAGACAGTTGAATGACGAAAACCCTACATACATTAGGAGACAACTGACTATGCTAAAAATGGGGATGGTGTTATTCTGGATGTATGTGTTTATAAAATGGATTGAATGTGGAAAATGATGGAATTGTCGAGCAATTACAGTCTATGATGTTTGGGACATGTATGACCAGCAAATATGCAATGTATGGATGCGATGCCTAATGCAACTTATATTTTTGTATTTTGATTTTTACGAGTATGCATGGAATTGAGATGCAATTTTTTTTGTTATTTTTGAGTTATTTTATTGTTTTTGTTTGTTTTTGAATATTTGTTTTGACCAAGCGGTTATGGGCACCCTTGGAGCTTTTGGTTTGACCAAAGGGTTTATGGATACCTTTGGGGCATTTTAGGTTGACCAAGCGATTGTGGAAATCCTTGGAGCTTTTTGACCAAGTGATTGGAGCTTTTAGGTTTGACCAAAGGGTTTATGGATACCTTTGGGGCATTTTAGGTTTGACCAAGCAATTTTGAGAATCCTTGGAGATTTTGGTTTGACCAAAGGGTTTATGGATACCTTTGGGGCATTTTTAGGTTGACCAAGAATTTGGAAATCCTTGGGGCTTTTGGGTTGACCAAGTGATTACTGGAATCCTTGGAGCTTTGTAGGTTTGACCAAGCGATTGTGAGAATCCTTGGAGCTTTTGGGTGGGCTATGGCTCTCTCTAAATGTGGAATGGCCTCAAATGACTGATGTTCAAGGGTTCTAGTTCCTTGATTCCTTCAAGAGAGGCAAGCCGGTATGTTCCAGGTCCTATTTTACTATCAATTACATAGGGACCTAACCAATTTGCCATGAACTTGTCCCTTAGATGGGGCGGCAAGTTAGAATTTTGTTGGTTCTCTTTTAAGACCAAGTCACCAACCTGAAAGTCCCTCAGGTGAACTTTCATGTTGTATGCTTTCTTAAGTCTCTCTTGATAGATACGTAAATGCTCGAGAGCATTGACGTGTCGTTCATCGAGCAACGTAAGTTGATCTAACCGGGCCTACCATGCAGTGTCATCATCGATGAACTCTTGCATTGATATGCGTAGTGAAGGGATTTCCAACTCGAGAGGCATGACTGCCTCGGAGCCATACACCAACGAAAATGGAGTTGCCCTAGTGGGCGTCCGAATGCTAGTGCGATAAGCCCATAGGGCAAGCGGGATTTGAATGTGCCAATCCTTGTGACTATCTATGACCATATTTTTGAGGATTGCAACTAGCATTTTGTTGGATGCCTCTGCTTGCCCATTTGCCTACGGATAATAGGGTGTTGAAAAACTATGCTGAATTTTGTATTTTGTTGTCAAAGCACGCACATATTTATTCTTGAATGACGTCCCATTATCCGAGATGATCTTGGATGGAATACCAAAATGACATATGATGTTATGTAAAATAAACTCCACAATGCGGGTTCCAGTCGTAGAGGTTAGCGAAATTGCTTCCACCCACTTGGTGAAGTACTCTGTGGCCGTTATGATGAACGTGTGATGACCTGACGATGTAGGGGAGATCTTTCCAATTAGATCAAAGCCCCACTACAAAAATGGCCAAGCCGATTGGATTGGCTGCAAGGCCTAGGAAGGTACGTGTGTCAAATTGGCATGGTGTTGACACTTCACGCACTTCTTTACATATGCACAACAATCTCGCTCTAAAGATGGCCAATAATAGCCCATGCAGAGAATGCACTTTGCGATGGCCATACCGTTGAAGTGGCCACCACATGTACCATCGTGCGCTTGGGTGATCACCCAAGTGGACTCCTGCTGGTCCAAGCAATGGAGGAGGATCCCTTCATAGCTTCGATGGTACAAAATGTCTCCTAGCAAGACATGTTTTGCCGCTTTCTATTTAAATGATCTTTTCACGGCATGTGTCAATCCAAGTGGGAGGTTACCTAGCTTGAGGTAATCCCTTATGGGTGTGTACCAATCCTGCTGATCAGAAACCTCGATGGTATGAATGACCAATCCCTCTTGGAGTTCATCCCTAGCAAAAGTTGAGCGGGAAAGAACTTGTAAAAATAGCGTTGTGTTGCTATTAAGAGGGGTCGAGGAGAACAAGGACCCCTAGTTGGCTTGAGTCAGACAATCGTGGATTCGAGAGAACCTATCCTGAGATGGTTCAATCTAGATCAGGTGGATTCCTAGCATTAGGTCAGAGCTTGCATGCTCCATCATGGATTGTGATAATGTTTTGACCTGAATGGTTGTCATCTCACCGGAAGGGTCTTGCGGGATTAGTGACCCCAAGGAGGCCATAGTGTCCACAAAATGATTCGATGATCGAGGGAGTGCCTCGATGTCGTACCATTCAAGCTATGCCAAGAATTTGTCCACAAGGGCTTTGTAGGCCTACAGAACTGGGCATTTACATTGGAATACCCCCTTTACTTGGTTGACAATTAACAGTGAATCACCAAAGATGTTTAAGCATTTGATGTTCATGGTGATTGTTGTCTGAAGACCTATGAGCAAGGCTTCGTATTCGGCATTGTTGTTGGTGCATGGGAAATCTAATTTAAATGATAGAGGCATTGGAGCCCCTTGCGGTGTGAAGAATACGATTCCCGCGCCACCCCCTTGCTCACATTTAGAACCATCGAAGAATAGGGTTATGTCGGCCTGTGACTCAGGCTCATCAGAATCTGGCGATTCTGAGACATGGAAGACCCCATCATCTAGCAGCTCTATGGTCAGAGGTTGATCGTCTTCGAGAGGAGCCTCTGCTAGTTGATCGGTGATGACTTGACCTTTGATGGACTTCTGTCCAATGAATTCGATGTCAAACTCCATCAACAACATGATCCATTTCGTCGTGCGGCTACTATGATAAGTATGACTCATCATGTATCACAATGGATTCTCCTTAGACACAACATACGTCGTATTGCTGAGCATGTAGTGGCATAGCTTTTTGGTAGCAAATACCACTGCCAAGCATAGCTTTTCAACGTATGCATAGTTAAGTTCATAACTGACCAGGGTGCGGCTAAGATAGTAAGTAGCCTATTCTTTATGTAGTTCATTTTTTTGGGATAGCATGGCACCCAGTGCCACCTCAATAGCTGAGATGTATAAGTAGAATGACACTCCTGGTCTAGGTGGTGCCAATACTGGTGGTGAAGCCAAGTATTGTTTGATGTCATCAAAGGTTGACTGGCACTCGTCATCCCAGTGAAATGCTACCCCTTTGTGCAATAATTTATTCATGGGTCAGCACTTGTCAGATAGCTACGCTATGAAGCGCTTGATTGACGTGACCTTTCCCTGCAGGCTTCTAAGCTGCTTGATGGTAGTTGGGGGAAGCATTTCAAGGATTGCCTTGACTTTGTTTGGATCCACCTCGATTCCTCTCTTTGAGACTATGAAACCCAAGAGTTTTCTAGATGTGATGCCAAATACGCACTTCTTGGGGTTTAGTCTGACTTTATGTTCAATGAGGCGATCGAGGATCTTGCTTAGGTCATCGAGATGAGCTGGGCGCAAAAGAGATTTGGCCAACAAATCATCCATGTAATCTTCCAAAGTTTTATGCATGTGATCATGGAAGATGTATGTCATGGCACGTTGGTAGGTGGCGCCAGCATTTTTAAGGCCAAAGGGCATGACCTTATAACAAAATGTCCCCCAAGGCGTTGTGAACACCATTTTTAGTTGGTCTTCGAGATTAATACGAATTTGATTGTATCCCAAGAAACCATCCATGAGGGAAAGCATTTCATGGCCCACTGTAGCGTCTACCAATGCATCGATGCTAGGCAAGGGGAAATCATCCTTAGGACTCGCTTTGTTTAGATCTCAAAAATTAGTGCATATGCGAATCCTCCCATCAGGCTTCTTGATGGGTACCATGTTGGACAACCATGGTGGGTAATCCACGTAGATGACAAACTGTGCATCCAACAACTTTTGTAGCTCATATTTGACCATTAAGGCTACTGTTGGATGCATCTTACGTAGCTTTTGCTTCACTGGCTTGACTGTCGGATCAAGCGTTAGATTATGCATGACTAGCTACGGGTCTAGCCCCGACATGTCTTTGTAGGACCATGCAAAAACCTCCTTCTTCTCTTTGAGAAGGGCAATGTAGTCGGCTTGCTCTTCGAGGGATAGACTTACCCCTAGCTTGATGATTTGCAAATTCATTGGATCAGAGCCGATGTCTACGTCAGTCATCTCTTCAACTGACATGTGGGACCCATCCTCCAACTGGTGTGGAGTTGGGATCAGGTGGATATCATTTGCTAAATTTAGATCTATGTTTGGAACATCGGGTTCCTCTTCAGCATGGAAGACATCCTGAGTCTGTCCTAGGGTGAAATGGAACATCCCACCGCAAGGCCAGTACTCTGATGGGGATGGTGGTGTGTCAGCATGATCCCAGTCTATAGCATCTAGGTCTAGATGCAATGACCATGTTGGGTCAGCTGGATTATGGATGGGGGCGGTTAAGTCAATGGAGATCATGTTGATGAAATGATTTTGGTCTCCATTACCATGGGTGTGGTTACTCGGACATCCTTGGTGATCTTTGTGCTCCGGATCTGGTTCTGTGGGTACTGGCACAAATGGATCGGCCCTATGTGCGGATAAGAGGATAGGATCTACCCTAGGCACTGATGGCTCTATAGGGTCTCCAGGTGGAAGGTGCTCTCTGTATACCTAAAGTGGTGGGTGCAGTAGTTGGTCCAACTACGCCTGGTTTAGGTGCCACCTATGCCTTGGCCCTATGTGTAGCTATTCAAACATGTCATCTATGTCCATGGGATATTGTTGCTATCGCATATGATTGAGATAGGCCATCTCAGTCTCATCTTCATAATCGCTATCAGAGATCCAGAGGCCTTCGTTGGCTTCGATAGCTTTTTGTGACATGTGAGGCTCGTCCTGCTCGAGCAAATTAATGTGGTCCCATCGAGGTTGTTCCGCTCTAGGTGGGGGGACCTGATTCTCTTGAGGTGGTACTTGCTCAATTGGAGCATCCAAAGGGAACATTGTCATGAAGCTCTCCTGATAATCATCTATGGGTGTCACTTGTGAATGATTGCTATCAGACTCGAAAGGATCCCAAGGCGCTACCTCATACTCTGACTCATCTTCTGAAGACCCTTCTTGGTCTTGTCTATATCCCTCTTGTAGGTGAGTCCTCGAACTTTCTCCCTTTTCGACCGAAGGGAAAGGGTTGTTAAGGTCAACAAGGTTGGTTGTTAGCAATGGGAGATAATCCCCCAATGTATATGTTGTGTTAGGATTGGCATATGGATCTAATGCCAACCCATCCTTGTTGCCTATCCCTAGGCCTTGCATGTTCTCTACCAAGATGTCCAGGGGTAGGGGGTGGTTGAACCCTACTCCTGACTTGTCGTACGACATTTGATATCTTGGTTGGCAAAGAACGCGCACTCCTTGCTCATACCTACCCAACCCATATCCATGCCAATTACATTGGCCAAGATATCTTAATGCGAAGTCTGGGTTGGACAAATAGTTGACGTCCTCAGCAAAGGGCTCTTCATCTTCTTCTTCTTGCATGTAAGGTTCAATGCCATTATCGAGGCCCCCATAAACAAAGTTTGTCTGATTTGGTGGGTAGCCTAGAGGAACCATAGTGCCGATGGGGAGTCGAGGTCTCCCCATGTCCTGCATGGACTCAAGTGTGGGTGTTGCTACAATGTTTCACACTAGATACTCCCCCAGGCCCGTACTGGCCATTTCAATGGTGATCGTTGGTGGTTGAGGGGGAGCGAATGGGAGTTCTTCCTGAGTCCACTCCATGTAGGGTGAACTAGGCATCTCGACTTCCATTCGGCTAGGCATCTCTTCGATAGAGATGGTTGAGACTGATGGTGGTGCCTCTTCTAGGGGTTCCTTCCCCTTGTCCTTCGGTGTGGCCACCATAGGTGGCATTGTTGGTGAAGGACCAGATGATGAAGATGGACCCGACTGGGGATTTGATGGACTTAACAATGGGGATGCATGTGGAATCGGACCCTGGTTAGATGGATTCAACTAAAAATCCAAATGTGTTGATGGAAGGGTCGACTGCGGCATCAGTTGCATCGTATTGCAGTACTTGAAGGGCTCTAAATCCATCGGGACTACATGCACCTGCCCTTCGAATGTGTACTTTAGGCACTGATGAGCTATTGAAGGGACACACTTCATGTCCCTGATCCAAGGCCACCCCAACAAGATATTATAAGCCATCTCTCCTTCTAAGATGTGGCACAATGTATGAATAGTCTTTTGTCCCACTTGGATGGGTAGGACAATTGTGCCAACCATTGAGCATATCGCATCATTGAATGCTCGTAGAGTGTAGGTGGAGGCCACGATGTGAGATGCTGGCAACTTTAGATGTTTCAATGCCGTTGTTGTAATGATATTACTGGATGAGCCAGTGTCCACCAACACCCTCTTATATGGAATCCCGTTGACCCATGCAATGACGTGCAGGGGTGGATCCACCATATCACCAGTCATCGATTTCAATTCATCTTCTCTAAAGGTGATGACTGGTTCTGTACATTGTTTTACATGTCCCACAAAGTTGTTGAAAGAGTTTGCTTCATGGGGCTGCAGCTCGATGGCTTTTAATATCTCCATTAGAGCCTCTCGATGGGGCGATGATTGTTGAATGAGCTCGTATATGGAGAGCCTAGCCGACGTGGTCCTTAAACTTTGGGTAAGTCTAGTCCGAATCATGGCCACTGGTCTAGGCGTGGGAGGTTGCGTAGGGTGTTGTTGAGGTTGTGACATCGATGGAACCTCTCTTGTGGCCACCGCGGGGGTAGCTCCTGGGTACCTCTTGTTCCTAGTCACTATGCTTATCATCCCTACATACCCCTACATGGGGCAATTCTATGTTACCTCATTGACTTGAAGGTTCTTTGCCTACGTATCATGGGTAGGTAGGGGGTCTTTGAAGACTCCCATCTATTGGTTGTTTGGCGCTACGGGGTTGTCCACCGCCAGTGTCTTGTTGTCTATTAGGTCTTGCACGAAGCTCTTGAACTTCCAACATGCATAAAGGTCATGTCCTTTCTGCCTATGAAATCTATAGTACAAGTCTTCCCTATAGCCCTTAGGTTTTGGTGCATTGGGGTCTATGGGTCGACTTTCCGTAGGTGTATCAAGTTTGCCATGGACAAATGGTCAAACAAGGATTCTTTGGACTCTATGAAGGGTGTGAACTATCGCCTAGGGTGATGCTGCTGAGTTTTCTCTTGCCAATGATTTTCCTTCTCATAACTCTCAAGAGGGACTGCCTGATAGTTAGCCTATGAGGGTTGTGTTGCTTGTGCAGGCTTCGACATGTTTATAGCAACCTGATTGACCACAACGGGTTTTGGTTGCGTGGTCCCTGTCTTGGTGTTTTTAGACCACTCTTTCTTCTTTGGCTTGGCAATCTCGCCATCCTGTATCTTGATCTCCTCAATGATTCTGGCTTGCGCCAGGGCTTCCTCAAGAGTGGCATATTGCTGTAGCTACAATAGCATGGAGATCGATCTCAAACAACTTTTTGAGAACATTTGGGTCAGGTCGGACATGGGAGGGAGGTAAGGCAGCTTTGAAAGCAATGTCCTCCATCGATTCCCATAGGCCGCCATGGTTTCTTCCTCATACTACCTGAGGCTAGCTAGGTCGCTTAGTGACACCTTTTTCTTGGTGTTGAAGGTGAAGCGTTCGAGGAACGCGTCCACTAGCTGATCCAAGTTACTGATGTTGTGCTTTGGCAACTGAGTGAACCAATCCGAGGTGGGGCCTATGAATGTGGTTATAAATGTTCTTAGCAACAAAGCATCATTGTCCTGAATGCCAAAGCATTGGCTCAAGAATCTAGTCACGTGCTCTTGGGCATCCTCCTCCCCTCTAAAGAGTGCCAACTAGGGTAGTTTAAAGTGTTCAGGGTATGGGGGTGCCGACACTGATGGATGCACAGGATGACTATGGAGCTGGCGTAAAGTGGGCTTTTGGGGCCCAAAAGTCTTGGTCTCCATAGACTCTAAGCGCTCTAGCAATGCTTTATATGCATCGGAGGATTTGATCTCTTCCTCCTTGGTTTGCTCCTATTGTGGGTTGCGGGGAACTTGAGGCCTATGGAGGGGTAGCCGGACAACATCCCCCCTGCCTTGGTAGGGCATTTCAGCCTATTCTTCTTCTTGCTCATACTCCTCATAGGCTTCTTGAGGAGTGCCTGGGTGAGACCTATAAACATGGGTGGGTGCCCATGGAGGGCGCCCATCATTGTTTCTAGGAGTGGCCTCCCGCTCAGGTCTAGGAGGTCTTGGAGGTAATATTTGATAAGGTCATGGAGACCTGTCTCGCACCAAGGGGTTGTGCCTCTCATACACTTCTACTTTATGCACATGAGGGGTTGGGACCTTCTCAGGCATAGTGTTCTGAAGCAATTCATCTATCTGACGTCGAATGCACTCTTTGCTAAGGTGATACAGGTGCTCTAACTATTGTTGGTCTTGCCTGAGCTACGTGATTTGCGCTTGGTGGGCGACATGTTTGGCAAATGCCAAGTCAATTTGTTCCATCGTCTTGTGTTTAGGAAGCCTAGATGCCTCTCCTACATGTCTATCTCGATCATGGTGATCCGAGATCCCTATGGGTTGCTTTCCTCTGTCGAGGTTAGCGACATTCACCCGAGGCTCTGGCCTCAGTGGGTGATCTTGATACATAGCAGGTGCGGAGGCGCATTGCTCCCACACTGTGTATTGCTCTTGAGGAATGTAGTGGTCTTCCTCGTACTCCCTTTCGTATGTGTGAAAGGGGCGGGTAGAATTGGCTTGCCCTGTCTGAAGAGCCTTGTGCTCTAGATTTGGCCTAGTGTTTCTGATAGTAATAAGGGGTAAAGGAGGGATGACGAAATCATGTGGCCCCTCCTTATGGACCCTATGTTGCTCTAGCGCTTCCTCACATGGTGGCCACTCATAATGAGCATCTAAGGGAGCCCTCCTATCTATGTTGAGTGCCACGTGTATGGCCTCCTCTTGAAAGGGTCTATGCTGAGTGGGAGTGCCCCTCAAAGGGGTGCCTCCATAGTCCCATTCTATAATGGCATGATGTGGACTATCTTGTGGGTCAGGCCACCAAGGCGGTATGACCAAGTCCTCAGGACTATATCGGAGGTGACTTGTCCCCCTTTGTACACTTTCTGTAGCTCCTGCCCATGATTGGGCTCGGCTACGGGTGTACACCATGTTGATGTTTATCTAAAGATGTGTACATTTTTATCTTCTTTATGATTTCTTATGCTACACTAAACAAAAGGGAAACACACAATCAAGGCAATGATTATCTTGTTTATGGATTAAAAGTGTGCCCTAAATCTGGTTCAGTGTGTTTTGATGTTTGTTTTGAAAACCTTGTAAAGAACGTGTTGTATATGCAATATGAGGGCTCTTATATCTCCCAAAATGGTCGCCCCTTCAATATACCACTGCCAGGCCATTATACTGAACCTCTCTATATACCCGCCCTTACATGAGGGAGACTATAGGTACGTGAGAGCAGAACAGTACGTGGAACATAGGCGGTACGAAAGGGGAATCACTCTATTTATGACACCTACCATAGAAGACTTATCCTCATGCATTGGGAATCACCCCAACTACACTTGGTCAGCTTTCATCAGGATTTACGTCTAGCAACAGTCACGATCGGGGTTATGTATGCAATATTTCAAGCCAAGGTGGTGATGAAATCCACCGTTGGTCTTGATCAAGGGTTGGGGTTTTACGACCAACTCCTTGGTGTTCAGATTATCTCATGATGTGTGAGGTTATTTTTATTTTGCATAAAGAAAGAAAAACATGCATTAAAACTCTCCTATGCAAGCAAAGAAACAAGAAATGATAGAGACAAAAAATAGAAAATGATAGAGGATGCTCAGAACCCCTACCTCTTCTCTGCCCAAATCGGATGCCTCTGAGTTTCTACTCTAAAATTGCATAGAGAGCTATTCATCCTAGGGTGAGATGAATAACAAATCTGTATTCATCATAGGGTGAGATGAATTCCTATTCGTCTCAGGGTGGCACGAATTCTAGCTCTGTATTCGTTATAGGATGGAACGAGCAACAGTCCAGTGCTTGAAAGATTGATACCTGCAAGCAAAAACACACAAATTTTGATCATAAGTTTGATCTCAAAATCAAGGGATAGGGGTCCCACCATGATCACCACTGAAAGCACGAGGATACGGAAACAAAAATGGAAATGCCAAGTGCGATGTATGCAAAAGCGAAACGTAACGCTAAGTCCTACGAACTGAAATGCATGAAAGGAGAGAAACATAAACCAATTGAAACAAGATAGAAATCAAATTTTGAGTACAACCCTTTTTATTAATCTACTTTAAAATCGGGTTACAATACGTCTCCTCCCTTTTGGGGACTAGGAGCGTTAAGTAGGACTCTATTACACCACGGATTGATACGCTTTCTTCCGCGTGCCCACATGTAAAATGGGTGGACCAAACATCACCGCCGCTTGTGTGAATATGTCTATGGTTCCTTTCTGCCCCTCTAGTGTCGATATCCTATGTTCAGAGAAATAGAAAAGGATTAGTAGCACCTGCGGATAGAGTGAAACATGCGATCCCCAAGGCCTGCGGTCAGTGTATGCATAAAATGATTAAAATGATAACTGAAACATATCAGAATGAGCTAAAAATTTGATAGAAGCAATAAAAAATTACCAGGAAGCCACTGCAAAAGGAACAGTCCAGAAATCTTGCACATATTTCTAATCGCTCCGGGGTGGGACGATTAGGACTGTCATAACCTATCCGAAAGCCACCTCTCAAATGTCCAGTCTCGAGGCCTCCAAATCACCTACAAAGTTGGGGTTAGGTAAAACGGGGTATTTTGGGATGACCCAGATGGTCATATTTTTCCAATTTGGCCTCTATCACCCAGAATTTGATGATGCTATCTGCATGTTAGTGAAAGCGGGAAATGATAAAAGCATGATCAAAACTTGTCAGAATCACATGAAATTTAAATGACAGCATATGTAAGTAACCTAGAATCAAGTGCAAAAGAAAAATCAAGGAAATCTACCACATATTTCTAATCACTCTGGGGTGGGGCGATTAGAACTACGATAGTGCGGGGGGCGCCGGGGGCAGGACGCCCATCGTTTGGGACTCAGTTTCGGCACCAATCCACTTGGGATGGGTCCAAAACCTCTTATGGGGTTGTGTCAGAAAATTTGGTGGGATATTGTGGCCAAATGTTTGGGTTTGGGTCCGGATTGCGCTTCCAATAATCACCCAATAACCTCCCTTCCAAAGAGAGATCAAGGATGTAAAAGCACAAATGATGGGTGAGGGTTTGATTTGGCAGCACTTCGTTGCTCCAAAAGCTCCTCTCTAGTTCTCTTTTTTGGGGTGAGAAGACTCACCAATTTATAGACCTAGGGTCTCTCTCTTTGAATGCGCATGCGAGGGTGCCACTTGAGTTGCTTGTCCTATTTTGGGAGAAAATATTATTCCCTGATTTAGAGTCTCCTTGCATGAGGCCTCCAAAAATCAAGGCATGCATGACTGAAGTCTCTCTCTCTGATTTGAAGTCGTTCCTCGCAATTGCATGTCCTGAAGGTGCAGTTAAGTGGCGGACCTATCGAGGTTTGACTTTTTGCCAGTCAAACCTGCTATTCGCCCCACCCTGGGATGAATGCTGATAATCATCCCTGGGTGGGACGAATACCAGTTTGTATTCATCCCAGGGTGGGACGAGTAGGGAGCAAAGTGCTAAAAAGGTGCCAATTTGACCTCTGACCTTCCAAACTACTGTGGGAGTGGTTAGGACCATTGTTTAACCTCTGGGGGCTGCCCTAGGGGCTATGTATGTCAATTCGATCGGTGCTTGTCGTCACATAATCGGATTGGTGCTATTTTGGTGTCTACATTATCTCACCCACCATCTAGTCCACCTACGATTTTGGTCAACCTCATGATGTGCCCTTGACTATTGGGGTAGTTTTTCCTCTTGGTTTACTTGATAATTACACAAATTTCATATATGGGGGACATGAATCATCTGTGGAACCTCCCACGCCACCACCACCACAAAACATATTTTATAGTAATATTGATCACATGTCAAATCCTAATTTTTCTTGGAATTATCTTCGTATGTACAACAAGCATGGTTATGGCCTATGGAGATACAAGCAAGGGTGTCACACCCACATCAATCCTCATTTATGGAAACCTACCGATTGATCTGACATTGGTTACCACCTTGAAACAATCAATATCCTCAAGAATGATTTGCACAATCTCAACCTTGATTCCCTCGAGGTCCTTTCTGATGATGAATTTGAGCTCAATGTTCTGATGTATACTTTTTTCCTTCATTCTATAGTCGATATTCCATATACTTTCTTCCATACATCCCCACCCCATGAGTCACTCCCTTCTTGCGATATTGAGACTCTTGTTGATTGATTTATCAACCTATCACTTGATCCATCTTATCCACCGATCTACCTTCTTCACCTTTGCCAGCTATTCCTTTCATCCCTTATCATGAGAGACTACTTGCCCAAGGCCCTCATTCTTATTCACCCTCCCTGCCAATAATTTTACTTATCGACTACTACCAACCATGTCCTGATTCATTGCTATCCTCCTCTGATTCTTTCCCACCATAATCTCCCACCTCCACCATATCTAGAGTATCTATTTAAATTATATCTATTGACTTATATGCCCCACTCTGCTATCTAATACATCCCAATTACATCCCACCACCTATTATCGACTTTGACAATTTTGATGATATTTCCTCCACACCTTCACCCGCTAAGTTCCTCCCATCATCTCAATTGTTGTGATCCACTAATGCACCTTTGCCATCAATTCCATCCAATATCCCTTGGATTAATCATACAAATATTTATCTAGATGATGAATTCAAGCTCCCAGATGCCCTTGATGACCTTCATCTCATCCCAACACCCGCTCAACTTCATGATGGTTCTCACATGCTTGTCAAGGACACCATTGAATTTGACATTGGTGACGACCCTGATCACCCTCACATTGTCCATCTTGTCGCTAGCATTTTTGATGATGAACATGTTATTTTCACCAATTTCATTTGGCACTACATAAAGGTATTCACATGGTCTTACATGGATATGTCAGGTCTTGATCTGTCATTGGTCATACACAACTTAGTCCTGGATGACAATGTCAAAATTTTTAGACAAAAGTTGAGTTGAACACACCCCACCATTGCTCTTATGGTTAAAGAGGAGTTACAAAAACTTCTCGATGTTGACTTCATACAACCTATCGATTACCTTGAGTGGGTTTCAAACATGGTTCCCATAGAAAAATCCAAGGAGGGTATCCATATTTACACTAATTTTAGGAATCTTAACAAAGCTTATCCCAAGGATAATTTTCCACTCCCTAATATTGACATATTGGTGGATGCCACCACCTACCATGAAATGATATCACTCATGGATGGTTTTTCTGGTTACAATAAAATTTGTGTCAATCTAGATGATCAGTATAAGACCTATTTAATGACCCCCTAGGGGATATTTTGTTACAAGGTCATGCCCTTCGGCCTTAAGAATGCTAGGATAACCTATCAATGCGCAATGACATACATTTTTCATTATCTCATGCACAAAATCGTTGAAGACTATGTTGACGATCTCATTGCTAAATCCAAAACCCATTGTCAATATCTTGAGGACCTTCACCAAATATTTTATCACATCCTTGAACACAATGTTCGGTTAAATCCAAAAAAATGTTTCTTTGGTGTTACCTCAGGAAAAATATTGGGTTTTATTATTTCAAAAAGAGGTATCAAAGTAGATACCAAAAAGGTCTAGGTTATCATTGATATACCTCCCCTTATGAATCTCAAATAGCTACACAACTTGTAATGAAGAATGGAATCCATCCGATGATTCATCGCCTAGCTCTCCAACAAGTATCAATCGTTCAACCATATTCTTCAAAATGGGGTCCCCTTCACATTGGATAATCAGTGCCAAATCACTTTTGATGCCATAAAATCATACCTTCTATCACCAGTGGTTCTATCACCACCCCATCCAGATTGACCTTTCCATATCTACATTTTCGTAATCGATTTTTCATTGGGCACATTTCTCACCCAAAAGAATGAAATGAACCAATAAAAAGCCATATACTATATTAGTCATACATTGATTAGTTATGAGATACGATATGCCTACATGGAAAACATTTATCTTATTGTTATCTTTGCCACACAAAACTACCCCATTACGTGATCAGTGACACTACTTACATCGTATCTCGTGATAATCCACTCTGCTACATGATGAGTAAGAGTTATCACAACAATCACATGACCAAATAGATCATGCTTCTCACAAAATTCAACCTCGAATTTATTAATCAAAAATCCATCAAAGGCCAAGCCATTGCTGACTAGTTGGATGAAGCACCTTTACCAAGTGATACACCACTACTCATTCAACTTCCTAATGATTCTGTATTTCATACTACTAAAGCTAAAGAATTTGTGGAACCCGAGTTAACCACTGATTTAACCCTCTTTTTTTATGGCTCTCATTGTGAGTATGGAGGGGGTGCAAGTATAGTATTTTTAACACCAAAGGGGGAGCCCCTCCCATTTTCCTTCAAGTTAGGCTTTCCTTGAACCAATAACAATGCTGAGTATGAATCTCTCATCCTTGGATTGAAGCAAGCAATTTCAATGCACATCCAATACCTTGACATATTTGGTGACTCCCTTCTCATTGTGAATCAAATTAAAGGAGAATGACAATGTTGTTTCCTAGTCCTTCAATAATACAATTAGTTCATTGAACACGTGCTCACTCAATTCGAGTGGTATGACATCACTACCACTCCATGTTCTACCAATTGTTTTGTAAACACCAGCTTCTATAGGATCAGTCATTCCATAAAATAAACTCTATGACACAACTCACATGTCCATTCACACCCTCTTCCACTCTGTCATTTCTACCACCCTACCTTCTCATGATGATGACATCAATATCATCAAAGCTGAACTACATGACCCATAATTTTCCTAGGTCAAAGATTATATCAAGCTCAATATTCTCTCACTTGATATAAATCACACTCACAAATGATCTTTAAAACTATATGCAATCTTTAATATATTGCTAGGAGATATCCTTTACAAGTGAAGTTACGATGGCATCCTATTGCATTGTCTTGAACCACACAAAGCCCAACATATTATCCAAGAGGTTCATGATGGCACTTGTGGTGGCCACTTTAGTGGCATGGCCATTACCAAATGCATCTTATGAATGGGCTATTATTGGTCCACAATGGAGCATGACTATTGTGATTATATCAAAAAGTGTGTCAAATGCCAACACCATGCCAATATTACACATATACCTTCTCAGGATCTCAAACCCATTCAATTGATGTGGCCCTTATCATGATGGTATTTGGATCTTATCAAAAAAATAAATCTTGCCTCATCTAAAAATCATAAGTTCATCATCACAACAATAGAATAATTCACAAAATGGGTTGAGGCCATCCCTTTAGTCCAAACAATGTATCCTAAAATTATTGATTTCATCATGCAACATATAATTTGTCATTGTAGAATCCCATATAATATCCAAGAACAAGAATGTTCATGCCTTATGTGAGAAATTCCATATTCAACATAGCTTTTCTACTCTATACTACCCATAGGGTAATGGGAAAGCAGAAGCTACAAACAAAACCATTTGCACCATTCTTCACAAGATCATTGCAGAATCACATCGCGATTGGCATAATCAAATGCCATTGGCCTTATGGGCCTATCACACAAGCATTCATACTCCAACTAGGACAACCCCATTTTATCTTGTATATGGTGTTGAATCCATCATGCCCTTGGATATCAAAATTCTATCCTTATGGGTCTCTATCCAATTATTCATTGATGATGACACTGCTCGTCAAGCCATGTTAGATCAGTTGACCCTATTGGATGAACACCAAATTCATGCCATTGAACATACATGTGTTTATTAAGACTATATTCGATGTGCCTATAATGCTAAGGTACAACAATGATATTTTCAAGTGGGATAATTAGTCCTTAAGGAGAACCAAAAAATTACTAGCCAATCACATCATCTCCACGATAACTTTGCACCCAATTGGATAGGTCCTTACATGGTTACTCACAAGTTTGGGTCTAGGGCATATCACCTTGCCATATTGGATGGTATTTCTGACCTCGAGCCTATTAAAATTATTCATATTCATGCATTTTAAACCTAAGTGTTGGCATTACAACTCATCATTCTTTGTACATACCATCATGGTTACACAAAAAAAATAAAAAAAATAAACACAATACCTCCTTAGCATTCTACGACATTAGATCAAATTGCATTTACATCAAAATATACTTCATCCTCATCCTTTATTTTCACTTTCTCCCCCTCTTCTTCTTTAATGAATGTTGTATGGTCACACTTCGAGCTGCTACATACCTTTCATTCCCCTTCTTCTCTTCGTTCCCTTCTCCTTCTTTCTCTTATTTTCTTATTGTTACTCATTAATGTTGTATGGTCACACTTCGAGTGACTACATACCTTTGATTTATTTAATTTCTTCTCTTCTTCTTCTTCTTTTTCCTTCCCTCCTCTTCTTCTATAATTATTTCTTTTATGTTCATTTACCATCATCTTTCCATTCACTTCATCGCCCCATTTTATTGGACACAATATTGGGGTAATATTGTATGAAAATTCCCACTTTTCCTCTATTGCAACATCACATCATTTGCTTCACACTTTGCTCCATATTCATGCATTATCACATAGTCATAAATTTCATTCATGCATGCATCTATACATAGTCATTGTGAATACCATACTTGGAGAATTAAATATGCACCTGCTAGCACAATAATTTTGGTTCCCAATACCATTTTCATGAGATAGGATTGTTGATATGTTTTGAGCACTTTTCCCATCTACAATTATTTTAACCAATCACCATCCAAATTTGGTAAACTCCAAAAGCATTTCAAGGCTTCCCTTGGTTGACTTGCTCTCATTCGTGGATTAAATTGAATATCCTACACACTAAAATTTTTTTGAGAATAAAACTGGAAAAATTGTATGAATACTGATCGCCTAGCGAAAGTCACCTTGCTTATCATATAATTTACATGATCTATATCAAACCTAAGGATCAAAAAAAGGACAAAATTAATGGAAAAATACTATGGATAGAAAACAAAAGCCAATGCCCAAAAAGAGCACTGTCAAATGTTACAAAAAAAGAAAGACAATAAAGAGGAACAAAACAAAAGGAAAATCTTCAAGAGTATTATAAGAAAAGCTTGAATCCCTAAGATCCTCAGGTCCATATTGATGAGCTATATTATAGACTAAGTTACCATGCAGTTAAAATCATCCTTTTTCAAAACAGTCAAATGAACATCACTTTACACACAGTAATCCATGCTTGAGGTCTTGTTTGCTAGGATAGCCAAGATTTGTTAAAATAAATTTTGCTTAATTATTCAATGGGTTTGATTACTTAATACTATAATTTTCAAATATCTTGAATACCATCTTCATATCCAACTTCTTATAAAAAATGGAATGGATTACACTATCTAATTTTGTAAAGATGCAAACACTTTCTCCAAGCATTACTTTTCGTCACTTGCACTTTCATGTCATGCATACTCATTACACATTATTTCATACTTTATTTCCCATTTATTTATTCATTCAAAATTCCATGTATATACACATATATCACATACTCCACATGTATACATACACACAACTATACTCTACCACAATCACATCACCCATACTCATACATAATGAAAAGTAGAAACAAACATACATATAAATGCAATTTCACACAAATGTCACAAAATATTATGTATATATATGTATATATCTCAAAAATACCATCAGGCTACAATAAAATGTGTGCTCTTGTAGGTAAATCACCACATGTCCATATTCATGTATATATTTATCTATCAAAAATATTATACGGCTACAATAAGGTGTGTACCCTTGTAGGTACATCACCACAAAAAAAAATCATCATTTCTACATCCATCAAAATAAAAAATGGTGGGTATCCCCTCCATCAACATCCTCGTAGCTCCATCATGTGAATTTCCTCATAGGAGTCTCTCCACTCCCCTCATCTACTAGCACTCTCTCTACCACCCCTTGCACTGACTGCGCATCACCCATATCCTATGTTGTTGGTGCCTCCATCGGCACTGTTGGTGCCAATCCCACTGCTTGTGATGCTATAGGTGCCACCATATACTAGATACTCCTCGCTACTGAATGTGTACTCCACTAGCTCTGATGCTAGTGAGCCTGTGATAGTGAGACTAATCCTAAATATGTAGAAATAGGTTTCCCATGCATCATCAGCTCCCCCTCAGACTTAACCCTCTTTATAGACTCTTTCATGTGGTTTTCTACCAATATCATGTTTTCCTATTGCAAATACCCCACCTTAGTCTATGCCTACTCCAAATGTGGCACAATAACTACCAAAATATCAATCTCTATAGCCAGCTATCTCTCAGTAGCATCCATGTCATGCATATGCTACTTCAGCTCCATGATCCCCGCTATATGACTGGCCTTCACTACCTCTATCTCTACTCTTACCACATAAAAAAGCCCCTATAGTCACCTAGAGGACTCAATCATCTCATCCCTCTCCATCCTCATAGCATCTCACTCACCTATGAGCGTATATCACTCACTCCTTAGTGCATCCCACTCACCCACAAGCACATCCCTCTCCTTGATCACCTACTCCAATATCAACCTTACCTCATCCCACTCCCCTAGGGTGACCATCAACTCTACCTCTACCTCGTGCTTCTCCTCCTATAACATCGAGTGATATGCCACCCAATCCAAATATGTGTCTAGAAGCTTATACTTAAGCTTCTTCACCTACACTCTCAACGGTGCCATTTAATCTTCTGATACCATCATCTCCTACAACGCTATCACAAAATCAAAATTTGTTGGCTCTGCCACTGTATCACCACCAACATCACCCTCCTCCACTAGGGATGACTCATCCAACCCCGTTGTGCCCTCATCATCTAAGGTATCATCATAAAAATCCATCAATGGCACATCCTCCATCATTGTTGTGCCCTTTGATATACCTTCCCCACTTATTTTAGATGGTCCTACACTGCTATCACTTACCAAGTAGTCCCAATCATCATGGCACGACCTCACCCGCCTGATAAAATGATCCAACTATACCTCCTCATCCTCATAAAACTCAGGTGATCCCTCATCCCTACCTCCTACCACATGTTCTAGTGACACTACCCTCACCCCACCTAATAATACCCCACTTTACAACACTCCAACTACCTCATCCCATCCATCCACTACCTCGAGCATAGGCTCCCACCACTACTTGGACCACCATATGTCATACTCTAGTGTGGTCCTTATGTTGTCCACATCAAGAACAACTATCGGATCATTAGGTGTCAAATATAGTGGTTGCACTACTGGTTGAGGCCATGTATCACGTGGTACTCTATATATCACTACAGATGGATTTGGTCGCCCCTATCGTAACCTAAACTATTGCAACACTTGTGAGAATAGAAAATACTCTATCTGCCATAGGTATTTCCCCACAAACCATCTCCATCATCTCAAATAGACCAACTACTCTATGTTCTTAGCCCACTCAAGCACTCCTTGCCATGGCCTCCATCTCACGTCCTCCATCCTCAAGCCTCCCAACTACTCTCGATAGTACATCATATTACCCTTGTTCTCCCTCTTCACCTTCTTATCCATATCTATCTTCCATATCATCACAAAAGGTACATTGTGACCATCCAATGTATGAGCATCATATGGTAGCAATAATGGTCAGAATATCATGATGTGCTCCCAAGCCCACACCTATAGTAGTGAACTCACACTAATGCATCTCCACTCAGTCCTCACCACTCCATGGAGCTCTCTATACACCTATACTAGTAACATAGGCATCCATGCATACACTATCTAATGCTCCACCATATCACACACTATCCCCATCATATAACAAGGTAATATCACCTCTAAAGTATCTGGAAACACATGGCTGACTATCATCAACATCACCATCACATGGCAATTCGATAGAAGCTTCTTTAGCCAATAATTTGCATAGTCCACTCCACCCTTAGCATCCACCCTCTACCACCTATGCCCAAATACCCTCTACAAGATGCCATCTCATGCATATTTCTTAGTAGTCATCATTGTAATACCTTCTATCGACAGTTGATAGATGCGATAGATGTCCTCTAGGGTCACTATCATCTCTCCTATTGGAATATGAAAGGTGTTTCAATCAAGTTCCCACCTCTCATACAACACCAAAATATATGCATGATTCATGTGCACTTCATGCATCTCCCATACACCATATAGTCCCACTACCCATAGCCACTCTCAATCCTCTGTGCACCATACATCATGTAGCTTAATTCTAAATTTTTGCAGTCGATGCTGAGCAAATATCTTCTTCACCTACATCCAATTTTGAACCACCTATTAAATATCATCCATACACTTCCAAATCACTTTGTACATAAAATAATTTCAAACATTTTAAATTTTTGCACTTACATGTCACATAAATTTCATATCAAGTCAATTTCATACATTGCATTTTAGTTTCACATATTGCAAATACAAACATGTACAAAAAGAAAACAACAAAGAGAAAAGAGTAAAAATGCACTGGTTCGCACAACCCCGTGCGAACCACCCCTATTCGCATGACCTCGTGTGAACCTTGGTTCTTGGGATGCACATCGATCCATTGGGCCAATAGACATAGTGCTCCCACTAATTTTTCCAAAAAATATCTTTACGCTATTAAGCAGAACATTTACATGCACATCTTCACACAATGACATACGCAAAATGAAGTCAACCATGCACAGTCAAAAAAAAAATCTACTTGCACATCTGGGTACCCATCTGGCTCCACATTGTCATTATCCTACCCATTTCCATCTAACATGCATCAAAATAGCAAAAACACTCACATGCACACATACACGTTTTTATACATGCTCTACGAGATTTCTAAAAAGTAAAATGGCCAAAAAAAAATAGCAACCCGGGATACCCATTTGGTTTGTTTTACACAAGGTGCACACGGTTTACTAAAATTTTATATGCAAGCACACTACATACCATTTCACGTATTTATAGTATTCTATTTACCTTAATAATTCACATACATTTTGAGCTAGTGTAACTCGCTTACCTCTGGTGCCACCACTCCTGCACTCATACTTGTTGACGTACTCGTCATCTCATATCATCCGCTCCATGGTTTGACAACACTTCGCTCTCAATTTTTCTTCCTCACATCTGCTCTTCTTCTATAATTCACGTGAAAATGACATCAAACACGTCATTTTCCTCTTTAAAATCCTCTTTTTGTATATTTGCATCCCACACGTGTGAACCGACTGATTTGCATGCCCCCATGCGAACTACCCTCGTTCACACTCCAACGTGCAAACCTTTTTTTATAGGTCAAAGTTGTTGCCCTCGTCTTCAATTCCTCTTGGATTTCTCAAAATATGCATTTTCTCCTATTTTTCCATTCTATTTTACCACACTTTCTCATCACTATCAATCGACTCATCACCGCTTTTCGTTTCCTCCATCACCAATTCATCGCTTGAGGGGGTAGTAATTGAAAAATAAAAATTTGCCTTACACATGATCAAACAACCAAACATCCAATCATGGATTCAACATCTTCCTAAGAATTTTTTTTCTAACGATTATCTCAAGACCAAAATTCTAACCCAAAGCAAAAAAATATTTGATAAGCCTCAAAACGTCTTTGACTTTAGATATCTCATGGATTCCTCTCTTCATTGTGGTAGTCATAAGACCACTTTTAAATGAAGCTCCTCTCACCCAGATATTTCTCCACCTCACATTCTCTTGGGCCATAAATGAGAAATGGATACTTTTGCACACAAAAAGTAATTTCAAATTAAAAAATATTTCCAAAAAGGTTCCAATAAATGCCAAATGGAGACTTTCATCCAGGTCATTATGACTTGTATATGGGTGAGGGATTCTCTCACCCAATCTCATTTATGAACTAGGATACCTCAAGGGACACCTATTAGGTGGATACCTCACCACACACACCTCACATTGGACACCTCATCCCCTCCCCTAACCTTGGCCAAGTCTATAAGTAGAAGGCCATTTTCACTATTTCAGAGATATCAACTTTAGCTTACAGAAACTTTGCAGAAATCACTCTAGACACATAACATCCATCATACATCCATCACACTCATATTGCAATAGTAGTTTAGTCATTTTCATGATATTCCTTGTGATCTAGACAAGTTATCATCATCAAATATAAATATGAAGGTGACCCGTTGAATTACCCAAGGAGCAATCACACCAGAAAGGTCCAAAAATCACATCTTTTCAAGTTTGGCCATAAAAATATAGGTTCACACCCCCTCGTGTGAACCTTCTGATTCAAACCAGGTTTACACCCCCCATGCGAACCTTTGCTACAACAAGACAAAATCATCTGGACAAGTAAGTATGGTCTAAATTAGTGTTTTATGTTGTTTTTAGCAAGTTATTTCATATTTTGAGTTTATTTAAGAGTCTTTTTGTCTTCTATAACATGGGGTTTGATTGAGGTAGGACCCTTAATGCACTAATAATATTTTTCAAGTCCAACAGGTACAAAGAACACATTAAACCAGCAATGGCCCATGTGCAAGAAGCCCATCTGCATTGAGGAACATCCAAAAGAGAGATCTTGCTTGTCTTTGGAGCACTTCTAAGAGGGTTTCCTTTGGGAAGACCCATTGTAGCCTTCAGGGCAAGGATTGTAAAGGGGATTTCACTCTGTAATCTCTCCTTATTATCTTAATATCAAAGCAGTGGATCACTACAATTTTTGAATGAATAATTATAGTGTAAATGTCTCTTTTGTTTGGTTTCACTACCATAAGAGCAATTGACATTCTAGAGAAGAGTGTCATGTAATTCAATATCTATTTATTGAGATACAACCCTCTACATCCACAATATAAAAACATCACCCAATAGAGGATAAGGGTAAGTAGATCATGAAGGCTATACCACATGTGACTATTGCTACCTCTTGTACATAAATCAAAGTAGAGAGTCCACCCAAGGATGACAATTATTTCATTCATAGTTATGGGTAAAGGGCAAGCCCTTAAATTTCATTATTTATAATGGGAGTCAAAATAATTTGATCTCTATTGATATTGTAAAGAACCTAAATATGCTTGTGAAGCCTCATCCATAGCCTTATAAAATTATATGGTTGAATCAAGGGAGAGATATATGTGTTAGTTAGTAGTGTCTTCTCTTTTATTCCATCAAACCATTTGGAGATGAGGTTTTGTGTGATGTGGTTCTACTAGATATTTATAATATGCTCCTTGGCAAACCATACATGTGGCAGAGACATGATGTGCATGAGTCAAGGCCCTATAAATCCATCATCACCCTTGGGGACCAAAAATATAGGATACCAAAGGTAATTACTTCCTCCTCTATTTCCCTCATCAATGCCAAACAATGCAAAAGGATGATTGAGGAAATAAAAAAACTTTTTCTCTTGATGATCAAGCCTCAATATACCAAGAAGATGGTTGCTACCATAGTGACTATATAGTACTCATAGCAAAAACAAAAAATGGATCATGTCATTATAGAATATGATGATATCTTCAAGTCACCCACTAGAGTGTCACTCCATTGTGAGGTAAAATATTCTATCAATTTGATTCTTGGTTCTCCTTTATCTAATGCCCTTGTTTATCATAATACAATTCTTTAAAATGATAAGATCAAGAGATAAATTTAATAATTTATTAAAAAGTGCTATATTAGACCGAGTTCTTCTCCTTGTGATAGTCCAATTGTATTGGCACCAAATAAAGATGTGTGGAGACTCTAAATTGACTACCAAGATCTAAAAAATATCACCATGAATGATTTATTTTCAATATCTTGGATCAATGATCTGTTGGATCAACTATGTGGTACAAATTTCTTCACCAAGATTGACCTCAAATATGGGTACCATCAAATTCCCATTGAGCCCATAGATGTGTGAAAAATGACATTCAAATACAAAGAGGATCTATTCGAATGGTTGATTATGCCTTTTGGATTGAAAAATACACTAACAAATTTCATGAGGATAATGGATGATATTTTGTGACCCATCACCAACTCCTTTGTAGTTGTGTATTTGAAAGGCATTCTCATATATAACAAGATGTGGGAAAAATACTTGTAACATGTGTAGGAAGTGCTCCAAACTCTTTGGAAGCACAAATTATATGTGAACCTGTTGGCTCGGCTTTCATGCACACCCTATGGGGAGTAAACTGAAAAACACAAGTAACATTTAATGGGAATAAATTCCCTCTCACTTTAGGATCTTGTTGGATATCCAAGGTGTGAGTTACAGAGTCGGGTCAAATGCTATCACTCTTTTCCACTTCTAGAATAGTTTCAAGTTGACTGTATTTTACCTTACAAAGGGTTCAACCTTCATTCATTGGTGTTTGATGGTAGAATGTGTTGTTCATGATCAGATTTACAATTTTTTGATCTAGCTCTTTGAATTTTAGCATATTAAAAGAATAAAGAATTTTAAGAAATATAAAAATGAGAACCTTTCAAAAATAAAATAGAGAGGGTAAGGTAGGGTAGAAAAGAGAGGGTGAAATTCTACAATTTTAATTGTTAATCATTCTTTCAACTCAGCATATTGTTATGTTCTCCAATCGTAACCAATAGAATAATAAACTATCCAACTTTCTAAGATCAATTTATTATCTAGAAAGGGGTGAAACAAGTTAATAGAATAGACCAATCTATTTAAATCATAATTTTCTTTGTAACTAATAGGATACATCTATGGATAGCAAATGCTCATGCACACAAACCAGAGCTATCAGTTCCAAATCCTTAAACTATAGATTTAAATACTCTCAGGATAGTTTAATCATTCTAAATATTCAATCTTGTTGGAATGATTTTACCAGTAGCATAGCACACGCAGCAAAACCAGAGCCAGTAGAAAAAGAACTAAATTTTAGAATGAGTAAACCTCAATGAAGCTCTCCACATCAACAACATGCCAAAAATCAATTAAACTCATAACAATTATTATCACATACATTTCAATGAAAACAAGAATAAGGAAGGAAAGCACCATCAAAACTTAAGAAGCGGATTAAGCACCTGGCTATGCCACTTCAGAGTAACAACACCGCAAAAGATCCCATGTCAACAATAGATGAATTTTCCAAAAAAGCAATTTTATAGAAAACACTTCTATTATAAATTCTTGCATCCTTCTTTTACATTCAATGGGAGTATTTATAGACTCAGGATATGCCCTGATATTTTTAGAAAATATCTTCTCCCAGGGAATTAAAAACAATTTAAAAAAAACCACCGTTGAAGCTTTACAATATAAGGCATTTTTTTAAATAGAGTTTTGATCAACCCCAATCACTCCGAAAATCTGCTTGGGGATCTTGCCATAAATGGAGAAGATAAGATCTGATTTTATCTTCATCAAAAAATAATTGTGTGCAAAGGTTTTCAATTTTGGGCCACTTGCAGATGCATTTCATTAATTCTTCTATCAGCAAAATCTGGGCACATCATCAATTTTATGCATCTCTTATCTCTGCACAACCGCATTTGCTTGGTTCATGGTAAAATTCCAAGCCCACCATCACTTTCATCATTAAATGCGTTCGCCAGCAAATTCCTACAAAAATTTAAAAAGGGCCAGAGTTAGAACATAGAAAAATAATTAATTTAATTAATCTAATTTTCCTAAGGTTCAAGCTTTAATTTTTAGTTTTAAATTTTATTATTTTTCCAAAGTTTACCGCAAAATACCTTTTAGGGCTGAGATTTTAATTAATTTTTTTATTATTATTTTAATTCCTAGGGTTTGACATTTTTATATCATTTATTTTTCTATCTCCTTGAGAAAGTCGTGAAATCACGATATTTTCATTTTGGAAGGCAAAGGAAAAAGAAAGGACATTTTCACCCCAAAGAAAGGGCAAAAATCATTTTTGCCCTTCCTTTGGGTGAAAATACAACGTTAAGATCATTTTCACCCAAGAGGAAGCAAAATAAATGATTAGCGCTCAGTTCAGAGTGAAGGAAGAAATTTATCAGTAAAAGAAAAGGATAAGTTAAGTATTTTTTCCCAAAATTACGCATTCAAGGTGATTTCACCCTTTTTTGGGGTGAATTACTATTTTAACTAATTTTAGGGTTAAAATAATGGATGAAAGTTGGTCAAATTCAAAGTCACCCTAGAGGGGAGGGCGAAAATCACTTTCGCCCTTCTTCAGGGTGAATTTCTAAATGAAGACGTTAAGGAGCAAAAATCAAGCCAGACATGTGCTTTGTAAAGTCAAAGTCAAATTCGCCTCAAGTGAGGGGCGAAAATCACTTTCGCCCTTCTTGAGGGTGAAAACATAGTTGAGGATGCTTTCAGAAACTTTCTTAGCCTTTTTCTATTTGTTGGGCACTTTGTAAAATTTCCAAAAAATTAAACATGGATTCCAATGACCTCGCACTTTGTATTTTGGCACTTTAAAGGTTTGTGAAGGATCCTCCATTCTCAAAAATGATTTTCAGATTCTGGAAAATGAATTTAAATTGCTCGGAAGTTGCTAGTTTCACATGGTATGAAATTTAGGGTGAAAATTGAAAGTGCTCAGAATTGAACAAAACTTTTCAAGAATCCAAATGGGCCAAATGGGTATCCGAATATGTAGAAAGAACTTGAAAATTCACTTCGGATCAGAATATATTGCATTAATAAGTTCGCTAGCTGGAAATAGAAACTGCTATTTCTAGAAGGTGAATCACACCTGAAACCCTGAAAATCTAGTACCATTGGAAAGGTGAGCTCGAGATATTTCACCCAAAATTTGAATCACCTCAAATGGATTTATGTGGCAGAAGATATAGCATTTCCAAGATTGAAGTAAACATTAGGGCAAGATGAAAATTTTCAAAGAACCTTAGAAATTAATTTTAATACCTCAAACCTTAGGATAACTATTGAAAATCAAAATTTTTGAAACACTTAACCAGAAATAATACCATTGAAGCATAAATGTTTAGAGGAAATTAATTTAAATCAATGCTCTTATGCAAACAATTTTGGCGCTTTGATGCAGGCAAAATTTAAGGACTTGATGCAAACAAAACTTGGATTAAAAACTAGAAAACTTCAAGAGGGTCCCCTCGAAAATAAAAATTAATCATTTTCACAGGCTCAAACAATTTTATTTTCAGTGGGGGTGTGTTGCTTCTCAACAAATGGTGACGTCTATAGGGAAATAGTAGCACTATTTAGAACCCATAACTCTAGTTTTAAAATAATTTAAACCATGTATCCTACCTTGCCACAAAGATTTTCAAAATATTTTAATTATTATCTGCTAGTCCATTGAAATTTCCTAGGGACATACTAGGTTGAATCACTCAAGGAAAACTCTGGTGTGTGATTGCAGTGCATAAATTCTTCCTCTTAAGATGACCACGACTTAGAATTCTTACTTAGGATTAACCAAACTGTTTGGGTTGCACAAGTTTATTTGAGTAGAGCTCTATTGCTAGTTTAGCCTTTTATAGCCCCAACAAAGTTACTCTTAACTTTCTTTTTAAGACCTTGGTTCACAACCATGGAGCATCTATAGCCCTGGTGAACATGTCTAAGATTTCTCTTTTAGGAATCTCGGCTATCTCCCTTTTATTATGGAACTCTTTTTCTTTTGTGGAACTCTCTTTTTCCCCTTTTTTTTTGATAAAGACTAGATAGCTGAGAAGCCTTACTAAAGGTTCGAAAGTTGCATTTGCCTTGATATTTTATTAACCAAACAATCGATCAACTAACCATTTCAGTTTTTAGACACCAATAGCCTCTTAAGAGTTATTAAAATGATCTTTGTGAATCAGAGTTTTCCTCTCATGACCAAATTTTCTTGGATTCCCTAGGAGTTCTCCAGCTAAACAACATAATAGTTCTTTTATGATTAAAATAATTACGGTGGGTAAGGTAAAAAATTTAAACTATCTCTCTACTATCATTCTAGATAGCAAACATTACCACTCTCTCCCTACTTAGAACATCCCTTTATCAAATCACCCTTCTTTGATTCCTGAAACCAAGAGAAAGACCCAAAAGAAGAAAGAAAATGAAAACAAAGAAAACCAGGAGAAACTAACTTAATGCTGAAAAATAAACTAAACAAAAGCACTGACTCACTTTATTTCTACCTTAATATATACATATGTACAAAGGTCCCTTCAATCACTCAAAATATGCAATAGATGGAAAAGCAGAGAAATAGTGCCTTAAAAATTGACCATTTATAGGTAAATTTAGAAAAATACCTTTCAGGTCCTATTGATGAAATGCACTCCAGATTATGCTTCCCAAAATTTTTGCTACCCGAGAAAGACTTGGTGTGTTTACCTTTCTTTTTGTGGACCTTGTCCCACAAAAACACCAAGTCTGCAAGTCCTTCACCCTGCAAATTATTCAAATCATATAATAACATGAATGGTGAAGTTTTCAACACCTGCTTATGTCTTATTCTATCAGCCCACAATGCATACAATTTTTATATCCTCCTTTAAAATCAAGGCATTAACATGTCTCTGTTTCTGCCTAAAGGGTTTGCAGGATTGTTTCAAAGGGATAGAATGTGTAAAAACCCCAGGATCAAATATCTTAAGGCCTTTATAGGACCAAATCATCACATCTTCAAACCTATGTAACAACTTAGTGAGATCATATTTTATTTGTGGGTCACAGTTCTTAATAACTTGAACATTCTGTGGTTGCTCTACTACTCCAATGTTCAAGTTTTCAGTTTCTATTCCACTAGTGGAATTTCTAGAATTTGCTCTTGTACCTGAGCCTTGCTTAGAATTAACACCATCAATATGCAATATCTAAATGACATCATTGTGATTGGTTGGAGATGTAACTGGTCTCACCTTCTCAGTTGTCAAATTATAAACCCCAATATCTACATCAACACAGTTTACAACCCCATTTTTGATATTATGTTCAGTGATCACATGTTTATATCTAGGCTCTCTTTCTATTCTGAGTTGGTTGGCCACATTCACATTTACTATTTTCTTCTCCTTTTCTTGAAGTTTAACAAAGAGTTTAGAGTAAGTCTTAATTTCCTTCATATCCTCAATGATGTTATACTCCTTCCCAAGTACTCCACTAGTTTGATCTTGAATCTTACTTTCATTACCCTTTGGTGGGGGAGGATCATTATTAGGAGTAGGTTCTGGATTCTCATGCCTCAAATTATAATTGTCCCTTTGGAACTATTGAAAATATTGTACTCCATCGATAGGCACTTCCACAACATTTTTTGACTCATCCGGGAAGGTGAATGAATCTAGAACCATAGTAGCACTAGGTCTAGATGAACTAGGACCATCAATGTTTCTTTGATTCTCAAAAAAAATCAACTCACTAGATAAATATTCGAAAGTGTTGGAAAACTCCAAATAATATAATTCCCTGTGTTGAGTTATTCCATGAATCTTACACCATTTGGGTAATGCTGAAATTCGATTTTCATTATATGGAAAAACTTGTACATATGTTACATTTTATAGGCTTTGAAAAAATAGAACACAACTAGAATGGAGGATGCTAACTTATTTTCGTAACTCAAATCTACTCTTCTTAGCTCACTCTAAACATAGACTAAGTCTTAACCTCTTCCTATAATCTCTCTCAACAAGAAACATGCTAATATAAACTGACCTACGTAGAATTACAAATGCGTTCACACTTAGCTATATAAAAGTGCATTCACACTTAGCTACGTATAAGTGCGTTCACACTTAGCTACATACAAGGTTCAACATTCTCCCCCTTAAAGTTGAGAGGGCTGATAAGACAGTCTCTCAGATTTATATATTGAGTTTTAACAACTCCTTTGGTGAAGATATCTGATATGTTGTCCAAAGTGCTACAATGTCATAGCTCAACCACATGTTTCTCCACCATGTTTCTAAGTAAGTGAGACTTCATATCAAAGTGTTTTGACTTTCTGTGGTAGATAGGATTATGTGCCAATTGGATGGTACTCATATTGTCACAATACAATCTGGTAGGACCACTTTGTCTCTCACCTATTTCTTCAATAACTTTTCTCAACCATAAGGCTTGGGTACTAGCATTTGTGATTGCTACGTACTCAGCCTCAGTAGATGATAATGCTACAATAGTCTTCTTTTTGGAACTCCAATTAATTAGTCATGACCCAATACTAAAAAAAATCCTTAAAGTACATTTTCTATCATCTATATTGCTGCCCCAATCACTATCACTAAATCCAACTAATTTTATAGAATTACATTTGTGGTAATGGATCCCATAATCCAATGTACCCTTTACATATCTCAAAATTATTTTAGTTTCTTGTAAATGAAGTTCATATGGATCAACAATATACCTTGAAACTAGAGAAACAACATATTGAATACCTGACCTTGCGATGGTGAGGAATATTAGACTCCCAACCATGCTCCTGTAAGTGGTCATGTCAACTTTTGGTGCTCCATATTCTTTTCTTAATTGGATCCCATGACCCGTTGGAGTTGCAACAGACTTGCATTGCTCCATAGCAAATTTTTTTATCATATCTTGAGCATATTTGTGTTGACATATGAAGATCCCTTTTTCTGTTTGATGTACTTCCATGCTTAGGAAATAATGCATCAAGCCTAGATATTTCATTTCAAATTCTTTCATCATGGATTTTTTTAACTCCTTATTCATCTTAGCACTACTACCCATGAATATTAGATCATCCACATATAAACATACAATGAGAATGTATTTACCTTATTTCATGTAGTAGAGAGTAGGTTCACTTTTGCTTCGAGTGAATCCATACTTTTGAAAGTAGCCATCAATGCGTGAGTACCATGCCCTTGGTGCTTACTTTAGGCCATACAATGCTTTATTAAATTTGTAGATAAGGTTATCCTTACCTTGTTATTCAAAGCCTTGAGGTTGTTGCACAAAAATCTCTTCACTCAAGTACCCATTGAGAAAGACACTCTTAACATCCATGTGTTGAATTTTCCATCCTTTTTGGGCAGCCAAAGAAAGCACTAGTCTAATGGTCTCTTGTCTAGCAACAGGAGCAAAGGTCTCCTTATAGTCAATCCCATACTTTTGAGTAAACCCTTTTGCTACTAGCCTTGCCTTGTGTCTTTCAATGCTCCCATCAACATTGAACTTGGTATTATAGACTCCTTTACATCCAACACATTTCTTACCTTTAGAAAGCTCCCATAGCTCCCAAGTATCATTTGAAGAACACAAGCTTATACTGAGAGGGGGTGAACAGTATAGCACCCACTTTTTACTTTCTTTCCAAACCAATATCAATTAATGTCCTTAATTGCAATAACCAAATATAGTAGTGTGCATTAATAACTCAGATAGCAATAGTAAGCAAGAGCACAAGTCACCACACACAATTGAGACACAAGATTTAACATGGTTCCCCCAATGTGGGGTACTCCACAAGATAATATCCTTATAATATTTCACACAGAAATAAGGATCCTTATCCAATACAATGATTACTTTGATCTGCTCAAAGCTAGGCAATACATTGATCTGCTCAGGTAGGCAATCCACTAATCTACTCAGCTAGGCAACACACTGATCTACTTAGGTAGGCAATCCACTGATCTGCTCAGCTAGGCAACACACTGATCTACTCAGGTAGGCAATCCACTAATCTTCTCAGCTAGGCAACACACTGATCTGCTCAGGTAGGCAATCCACTAATCTTCTCATCTAGGCAATCCACTAATCTGCTCAGCTAGGCAACACACTAATCTAATCAGGTAGGCAATCCACTGATTTGCTCAACTAGGCAACCTACGATACTTTTGGTACAATCCATGATCGCTCAACTAGGCTCCACATCGATCTTCTCAGAAATTGATCTACTTAGCTAAGCACTCCAAATTTGCTCAACAAGATCACACAGAACTTGTCCAAATTTTCTCAACAAGCTCACACAGAACTTGTCCAAATCTTCTCAACAAGCTCACATAGAACTTGTCCAAATCTATCCCAAAAACTGTCCACAAAGCTATCCAAAAATCTATCCCAAAATCCTTCTCAAAGGCTCAATCAATCATACTCAAGTAGTACTCAAATCTCATCCACAAATCTTATGAAGGCAAGGCTCAAAGATGAACTCAATAATGAATGGTAATACACTCTTCAAAGGATGACAACTATGATCCACAATGATCTCAACTCAAATCAATCTCATAGAAGCATAAAGAGAATTGTTAGAGACTCAATATGTTCTATACTCAAATCCAATATCTTTCTCAACTCAAGGCAATCTCATAGAAGCATAAAGAGAATTGTTAGAGACTCAATATGTTCTATCCTCAAATCTCAATCTCAACTCAAATCCAGAATATAGAATAGTTTGTTTCATGGAACTTGAACAACCACTTCACACAATCACTTGACTAGGCTCAAACAACTCTTCTCAACCAACTACCACAAGGAAAAACTCTTTCTTACAAACCCTAGTCCAAGCATGTATCAACCAACTCAAATGTTTCCAACAATGCTCAACCACAAATCTCACATAACAATGATACTCATGTTCTTCTCAAGTTCAAGTTCTTTGCATAACCAATGGGCTTCAACAACAATGCTAATAAAACATTCTTCACATAACAATGATACTCATGTTCTTTTCAAGTTCTTTGCATAACCAATGGGCTTTAACAACTATGCTTATAAAACAAGGTTTAACCACAACTCTCAAACTAGAAAACCTTGAAGCATTCAACCAACCACTTTCGAAAAGGAAACCACAATCAATCCTTTTCTCTCCAATGATATTTCAGAAATCAACCACCATAATCAATCAATAGGAGAATGTGCCCATACCTTTTATGAAGATGAAGAAACCCCTTTGGAAATCTGCCACACTCAACACACTTTGAAAAAGAACAAAACAACCTTCACTTTGAACCCCTTTACAAAAATAGAAATATCTCTTTACATACACCTTATTTCTCCATCTAATCAAGTTAATCAAATAGCCCTCGAAATAAGATTTCCAACGATATATAATATGGTATACTTCTAAAAGAGGAAAACACCAAAATTTCTCTTTTTCTAAAAGTGCATTTCAACCCTTATATCTTGCCTTCCAAGTAAATAAAAATTTAATCAAACATTATTCCCTTAGCATCACCTTATTCCTCCAACATTAGGCAATAATAAAAAATATTCAATAAAACGTTTACTTGCCTCTTAGAGGGAATCGAACCCTCGTCACTGCCCACTCAACACCACAACCATGGCACCAAAGACCACGTGAGCTATCTGCTCACATAGGATAGAGAGCAAAAATGCTCCCTATATTTCGTTGCCCTTGCTCATGCCAAAAACGTGCGCCAAATGCTCTTCTTCCACACTCTACAAAAATTGAACCCGATGGGAATCGAATGCATGCCCTGTCGCAACCAAAAACTCCATGCTTCCCAAGCTCACTGTTGGACCACGCTGTCACATCGAAGGATTTCGGGGCTTCCACTTTTTGTTCTCTTCGTTCGATTGCTTAGACTTTTGAATCAAAAGCCTTTGCATATATATATGCAACCTTCCTTTAATTTCACATACGTCGGCACCTTTAATTATTAATTTCCTTTTGATGGTGCATGGTTTTTATGATGTCGGCGATGACTTTAATTTTAATTTTAAAATTAAAATTAAAATTTTAAATAATTAAAATTTAAACTAAATATTTAAAATTAAATATCTCCATCATCGGGGCACCTTTTTTGATGAAACGAAAGGCCAACCTGGGTTTTAAGAAAAACCCATTTCAAATCTGCCATCCATGGTTTTAAATAAAACCTTTTATTTTTCCTACCTTGGTTTTCACAAAAACCCTGTATATATCCATGCTCTCCAAAACTCAAAACTCAAAGTGATCCATGTGACATCAATGATCCATGTGACATCAATGACAACATAAAATAACTCAAATTTCCAACAATATCCCCCTTTGTCATTGATGGCAACACCTCTAATGCAAAACACCACAATCACTACAAAAACCATCTTTGAGAATCAAAGTTGCTCCCCCGACTCAATACTCTCTTTGGAGGCTGCTCCCCCTAACTCAATGCTCTCTTTGGAGGCTGCTCCCCCTAACTCAATGCTCTCCCCCTTACTCAAATCTCTCCCCCTTTGACATCAATGGCAAAAGGGACACCTATGGGGCTAAAATATATGACTCTTAAGCTTAGCCCCCTCACCACCTTCTCTCTTGAGGTGATTAATTTTGGGGTGGGAGTACTTTTACTCCCATATTACATTGTTTCTTTCCTCTATCAACTTCCTTCCATGTTTTTTTGATATCCTTCTCTTGATGAATTACTTGATCTTCTTGTCTAGAACTTGTTTGACCTTCTTGCCTTGAACCTATTTGACCTTCTTGCCTTGAACCTATTTGGAATTGAGTCCTACACCATTTTGCAATATGTCCAAAGTTATTGCAATTAAAACACTTGATATTGTAGCCTTTGGATGGTGCCCAAATCCTAAATATTTTCTTGAAATAATTTCCATATCCATTCCTTTCTTGAACCCTGTATTGTGAAGCTCTATTTTCATGACCATTATGACCATGACTTCTGAATTGTGTAGCTCTAAAACCAAAACCATTTTGCTCATTTTCTTTGCACTGAGAAGCTCTATGACCAATCCTGTTGCATAAGAAGCAATGTCCCTGAAAACCATACCTTCTTCCTTTGAAGTTTCTTCTAGCAAAATCAAACTTCTTTGATCCATGGACCCTGCAGTGTATAGCCCTGTGTCCAAATCCATTACAAGAAAAACAATGTCCTTGAAAAGCCCTTTGTTCATGCCTTAGTTCCTCATACCTTTCTTGACCATTTTCCCTATGATCATTTTCAACTTGTGCATTGCATCCTTGAACCTTCTTTGTAGTATCTAAATCCTTTTCCTTAATTTCTTCCTTGCTTTCCTCTTCAAGTATTTCTTTTCCTTTTGAACTTGATTCACCTATCTCAAAACAAGATCCAAATTGAATATTTGGAGCCATAGGAACTTTGGAACTTTCTTCATAAAACTTAGGTGCTTCCTTGCTTTCATATTTTAGAACTTCCTTTCCTTTTGAGTGTGATTCCCCAAACCTGAAATATGAGACTTTTGGTGCTTTGGAATCTTCCTCTTCTTTCTCTTCATTTGTGTCAAGTAGTAAATTGGCACACATCTCTATAGCCTCTGAAATGCAAGTATCCATTTCTGCTACTTCTTTTTCTTTGGGAACCGGTTCTTCCTTATAGATTTCTGAAATAAAGCCTCCTGATACAAATATAGGTCCTTGTGTACTTATTTTTTATTTCCCTTCTTCATAACCAAGCCCTGTATTTATAAATGGATCTCGTTGTAAATCCAAAAAATTATCCAGAGTTTTTGAATTCCTTTGAAATCGTGCTAACTCATTTATGTAGGTCCCCAAACTTTTTTGATCTTCTTCTTCTAACTATTTACACCTTTCTTTCTTCTCCTTCAATTGCTCAAAAATAGTGATGTCGAGCTCTTTTGTTTCTTGAAGCTCTTTTTCCAAATCTTGAATGTGTTGATTAAGCATCATTTTGACCTTTTCATTTTCATGCACCTTATTTTCAAGCCTCTTGATTTTCCTTTCCAATATCCTGATTTTCTTTTCTTGTTTTGTGGATTCCTCTTCTTCATCATCATTGTTGCTAGAATTGTCACTAGAACTGCTGCTAGAACTATTACTTGAACTGTTGCTTTCTTTTTCAACAAATGAACTTTCCTTGTTGCAATTGTTGTAGTATGTGCAATCATCATCTATATGCCCAAAATCTCTGCATATGAAGCATTTTAGTATCCTTAGACCCTTCTTGTATCTATTTGCTTGCTCAATGGCTATGGCAAGCTCTTCATGTCTTTCTTCAATAGATATATCCTCTTCTTTAACTTCAATACCTAGGAATAGGTGTTCTTGCCTTTCTTCACTTATTCCAAAGAATGTACATTCTTCTTCATCTGATTGGTTTTCATTGTTGTGAATTGAACCATCACTTGCTTCTTCAATGTAGTAAGATTTCTTTATCTTACAAAATTTTTTCTTCTTCTCATACCTATTTTGCTTGTATCTGTCATCTTTGTCATGCTTATGCTTTCCATATTCTTTTCTTCTGTGACCCTATTTTTCATCATCACTATTTTCTTCATGTGGACACTTGTGTGCATAGTGACCAAGATCACCACACTTGTAGCATCTGACTTTCCTCATATCCCTAAAATTCCTTGAGTCCTTATTCCTTTTGATGAAGTTAGCTTCCTCATCATTAACTGGATCTCTATCTATCTCTGGAACCTTCCCTTTCTCTTTCTCTGAAGCCTTGAATGCAATCTCTTTTATTGGAACCTGATGCTTACTCACCCTCATCTCATAAGCTATGAGAGTTCCTTGTAGTTCTTCCATTGTTAGCTTGTTGATATCCATTGTTTCTTCTATTGTTGAAACCTTTGCATCATACTTCATGGGAAGTGATCTCAAAACCTTTTGAGTAACTTTTGATTCTTTCATATCAAATCCTAGGCCTCTCATGGTGTTAGTAATCTCATCAACTCAAAGTAAAAACTTTGCAATATCTTTAGAATCTTCCATTTTCAATTCCTCAAATATTTTTCTATGAGTTTGTAGTTTTGACAACTTTACCTTGGAATCTCCTTCATAAGTATTCTGCAACTTGGTCCACATTTCATTAGCTAAATTACATACCATGACCTTTGCAAAATCTGTCTCATGTAGCCCACTCAAAATATAATTTATTGCCCTTGCATTGATCTCAACCAATTTCCTGATAGTCTTATCTACCTCGGGATCACCTTCAACCTTATACTCTTTTTCAACCATCTACCATACCTCATATCCTTATGATATCAAGTAGTTCTTCATTCTCATGCTCTAGAAAGCATAATTGTTATCGTCAAATAGTGGTGCCTTATTTGTAGATGATCCATTCTGTGAAGCCATCTGTGTTCTTGTAGAATCTACCCTCAAGTTGTTAGCCTTTCTGAAGGAACCCACTCTGATACCAATTGAAGAACACAAGCTTATACTGAGAGGGGGGTGAACAATATAGCACCCACTTTTTACTTTCTTTCCAAACCAATATCAATTAATGTCCTTAATTGCAATAACCAAATATAGCAGTGTGCATTAATAACTCAGATAGCAATAGTAAGCAAGAGCACAAGTCACCACACACAATTGAGACACAAGATTTAACGTGGTTCCCCCAATGTGGGGTACTCCACAAGATAATATCCTTATAATATTTCACACAGAAATAAGGATCCTTATCCAATACAATGATTACTTTGATCTGCTCAAAGCTAGGCAATACATCGATCTGCTCAGGTAGGCAATCCATTGATCTACTTAGCTAGGCAACACACTGATCTGCTTAGGTAGGCAATCCACTGATCTGCTCAGCTAGGCAACACACTAATTTGCTTAGGTAGGCAATCCACTAATCTTCTCAGCTAGGCAACACACTGATCTACTCAGGTAGGCAATCCACTAATCTGCTCAGCTAGGCAACACACTAATCTACTTAGGTAGGCAATCCATTGATTTGCTCAGTTAGGAAACACACTGATCTTCTCAGGTAGGCAAGCCATTGATCTACTTAGCTAGGAAACACACTGATCTGCTCAGGTAGACAATCCACTGATATACTTAGCTAGCAACACACTAATCTGCTCAACAAGCTCACATAGAACTTGTCCAAATCTGCTCAACAAGCTCACACAGAACTTGTCCAAATCTGCTCAACAAGCTCACACAAAACTTGTCCAAATCTTCTCAACAAGCTCACATAGAACTTGTCCAAATATATCCCAAAAACTATCCACAAAGCTGTCCAAAAATCTATCCCAAAAGCCTTCTCAAAGGCTCAATCAATCATACTCAAGTAGTACTCAAATCTCATCCACAAATCTTATGAAGGCAAGGCTCAAAGATGAACTCAACAATGAATGGTAATACACTCTTCAAAGGATGACAACTATGATCCACAATGATCTCAACTCAAATCAATCTCATAGAAGCATAAAGAGAATTGTTAGAGACTCAATATGTTCTATACTCAAATCCAATATCTTTCTCAACTCAAGGCAATCTCATAGAAGCATAAAGAGAATTGTTAGAGACTCAATATGTTCTATCCTCAAATCTCAATCTCAACTCAAATCCAGAATATAGAATAGTTTGTTTCATGGAACTTGAACAACCACTTCACACATCACTTGACTAGGCTCAAACAACTCTTCTCAACCAACTACCACAAGGAACAACTCTTTCTTACAAACCCTAGTCCAAGCATGTATCAACCAACTCAAATGTTTCCAACAATGCTCAACCACAAATCTCACATAACAATGATACTCATGTTCTTCTCAAGTTCAAGTTCTTTGCATAACCAATGGGCTTCAACAACAATGCTAATAAAACATTCTTCACATAACAATGATACTCATGTTCTTTTCAAGTTCTTTGCATAACCAATGGGCTTTAACAACTATGCTTATAAAACAAGGTTTAACCACAACTCTCAAACTAGAAAACCTTGAAGCATTCAACCAACCACTTTTGAAAAGGAAACCACAATCAATCCTTTTCTCTCCAATGATATTTCAGAAATCAACCACCATAATCAATCAATAGGATAATGTGCCCATACCTTTTATGAAGATGAAGAAACCCCTTTGGAAATCTGCCACACTCAACACACTTTGAAAAAGAACAAAACAACCTTCACTTTGAACCCCTTTACAAAAAAATAAATATCTCTTTACATACACCTTATTTCTCCATCTAATCAAGTTAATCAAATAGCCCTCGAAATAAGATTTCCAACGATATATAATATGGTATACTTCTAAAAGAGGAAAACACCAGAAATTTCTCTTTTTCTAAAAGTGCATTTCAACCCTTATATCTTGCCTTCCAAGTAAATAAAAATTTAATCAAACATTATTCCCTTAGCATCACCTTATTCCTCCAACATTAGGCAATAATAAAAAATATTCAATAAAATGTTTACTTGCCTCTTAGAGGGAATCGAACCCTCGTCACTACCCACTCAACACCACAACCGCGGCGCCAAAGACCACGTGAGCTATCTGCTCACATAGGACAGAGAGCAAAAATGCTCCCTATATTTCGCTGCCCTTGCTCATGCCAAAAATGTGCACCAAATGCTCTTCTTCCACACTCTATGAAAATCAAACCCGGTGGGAATCGAACGCATGCCCTATCGCAACCAAAAACTCCATGCTTCCCAAGCTCACCGTTGGACCACGCTATCACATCGAAGGATTTCGGGGCTTCCACTTTTTGTTCTCTTCGTTCGATTGCTTAGACTTTTGAATCGAAAGCCTTTGCATATATATATGCAACCTTCCTTTAATTTCACATACGTTGACACCTTTAATTATTAATTTCCTTTTGATGGCGCATGGTTTTTATGACGTCGACGATGACTTTAATTTTAATTTTAAAATTAAAATTAAAATTTTAAATAATTAAAATTTAAACTAAATATTTAAAATTAAATATCTCCATCACCGGGGCACCTTTTTCGATGAAACGAAAGGCCAACCTGGGTTTTAAGAAAAACCCATTTCAAATATGCCATCCATGGTTTTAAATAAAACCTTTTATTTTGCCTGCCTTGGTTTTCACAAAAACCCTGTATATATCCATGCTCTCCAAAACTCAAAACTCAAAGTGATCCATGTGACATCAATGATCCATGTGACATCAATGACAACATAAAATAACTCAAATTTCCAACATCATTATTTTTTATAGAGGTCATTTCCTCTTTCATAGCTTGTTGTCATACATCATGAATACATGATTTTTCATAACTAGATGGCTCTAGTTCTACACTAGTCATTAAAGAATAGTTTACAACATCTCCCTTAGGCTCTTGGGAGTCATCATCACCATACATGTGCAAATTTTCAAGTCTTTTCAAAACTTCATTCATCTCACTAGCTTGAATTCTAGTGTATATTTTTTAAAAATTCTTATCCAAAATTGGTAGGAGGGATGGTACTGAAGTGTTCTCTTACCTCTTGATGGTGAATCTATTTCCATTAGCATTGGAGAATAAATTGTTGATATTTGTGGAGAAAAAATTGGAGTAGCACTTGTTGCACTTGTTGGAGTAGAACTCTTCTTTGGAGGAGGATTTCCAATGCTGATTTTATTAATGGGCTGCACTTGATAGGATATTGCATCTTGAGATCCATCATCAACAAAAGGCTTTTGATGACCCCATACTCTCCCTTCATCAAAAATCACACCTATGGAAATTACAACTTTGTGTGTTTTTGGATTGTAGAGTCTATATGCCTTTGAAGACTCACAATACCCAATGAAAATATATGCTTGGCTTTTAGGGTCAAGTTTCTTTCTTGTCTCATCAGGAATGTGTGCATATGCAAGACAACCAAAAAATTTGAAGTGTTTTGCATTTGGATTTTTTTCATACCATCCCTCATAAGGAGTCATCCCATCTAAAATAGAAGTAGGACTCCCATTCAAAATGTAAACTCTTATTCTAACAACATCAGAACAATACATGTTACTAAGTTTATTTATTTGAAGCATTGATCTAGCAATTTCTACAATAGTGCGATTCTTTCTTTCAGCCACACCATTGTGTTGTGGGGTGTATGCAGTAGTTAATTGCATTTTGATACCAAAATATTTACAATATTTGAGAAATACATTTGAAAAAAACTCCCCTCCTCTATCAGTCCTTAATATTTTTACAACATACTCACTTTGATTCTCTAAATTATTTTTGAAATCCTTGAAACATTCAAAAGCTTCATATTTAGATTTCAAAAAATAAATCCAACACATTCTAGAGAAATCGTCAATGAAAGTGAGAAAGTAAGAATTATTACCCAAGATTTTGGTATTCATTGGACCATAAATGTTCGAATGTACCAATTGTAGTGGATGGCTTGCTCTCCATTCTTTTCCTCTTGGAAACTTTGTTCTTGAGTGTTTTCCCAAAACATATCCTTCACACACCTCTTTGTTCTCTTCAAATTTTGGCAATCCACATACCATAGCTTGTGAAGTCAACAACTTCAAGCTTGCAAAGTTAAGATGACCATATCTCAAGTGCAAAAGCACACTTAGATTTTCTATGGCTACATTAGCAAGTTGGGCACCTCATTTTTCCCCAAACTTAAGAGGAAACAACCTATTATTTGTCATAGGTACTTGTGTAACAACTCTATTACAATTTTTTTTGTCAAAAATTACACATTTTCCATCTTCAAAAATAAGCCTATAGTTCTTTTCCATAATTTGTCCAACACTAAGAAAATTATGTTGGAGTTTGGGGGTGTAATAGATTTTTTTACCTTCTTTGTGCCTTCTTTGGTTGGAACCTCCATGGCTCCCATGCCTTAAAATTGTAGTGCCTTGTCATCTCCTAATTTGATATTTGATTTGTAGGTGGAATCCATTGTAGCAAATAGCTCTTCTTTACCACTCATATGATTGGAACAACCAGTATCCAAAATCCAAGTTTCATTCAGATTTTGGTCTGATTTTCCATAGGTGAGGAACAAATTTGAAGTTCCTTCCTCTTCTCCATAGTTTCCATATTGACCTCTCCCATATTGAGAAGTCTTGGACCAACAATATTTAGCAAAGTGACCAAGCTTACCACAATTGTAACAAGCTTTCTTTGATTTATCACCTCCTCTTCCTCTTCCTTGGTTGTCACCTCTTGATATACCTCTTCCTCTTGCTCTTGCTCTTCCTCTTCCTTGTCCTCTTCATTGGGCTCTTCCTTTAGTCTCACCCTTCTTGGATGAGAATGCTTTGTCATCACCTTCATAGCTTATTTATGTAGAACCCTATTCTCTCTTCATGAGACATAAAAGAACCAATAAGAGCATAAAACGTTAGAGTAGAAAAATCTTTAGACTCCTCAATAATGATTGCAATATGATTCTATTTATGAAGAAGTGTTCTCAACACTTTCTTCATAACTACTTTAGTTTTGATGTCTTGTCCAAGGTTTTACATTTTTTTTTACAATGGATTTCACTCTAATACAATAATCACCTACACTTTCATCATTTTGTATTTTGATATTTTCAAAATATCTCTTCAATGTTTGAAGCCTCACTTGCTTCACTTGATCACTTCCTTGATAGATATATTTCAAGGCACCCCATGCATCTTGGGTTGATGTACATGAAGCAATCCTTGGCAATATGCTCTTCTCCAAGGCTGCTTGGAGATGATAGAGGGCAAAAAAATTCTTCTTTTGTACCTCCTTCTTAGTAGTCCTATCAGCTGCACTCAAGCTGGTCCAATCTCTAGGTTTGGTGTAGCCTTCTTCAACTATGTCCCATAGTCCTTTGTCGATGAGTAAGGTCTTCATATTGATAGACCAATACTCATAATCTAGGCCGTTGAACTCAGGGATAGGAATATTATTGTTAGCAGCCATTGCTAACTTAACAAAATGAGAATACCCCTTTGTGTTAAGATATTTAAACAAAGTTAACTCCCTCTTGGTTTAAACTCTTTAATTTTACAAAATTAAAGTTTTATCAATCATTAAGTAATAATAAAATAATTTTGACTAAAAATCATGAATTTAAAATAAATCATTTTAATCAAACAATATTAAATTATTAAAAAAAATTGATAAAAAATTAATATTATTTACAAAATAAAAAATTTACCTTTTTAAAAATTTACTTTTAAAATGCAACTCTCTTAATGTACGTCTTGATGTCTAGCAACAACACATTGTCATGTGCTCACGATCTCATCTCATAACTAGATCGCGAGCGTGCTAAACATGATATAACTGTGTCAAAGTGCTCATGGCATGAATCAAATTCAAAACAATGATCTAGATAGCCGACAGCCACAAAGTGCTCCTCTCCATGAATCAGATTCAAAACAACTACTACAAATTGTACTCTATGCCCTCTGACTATGCGTTGTCCTTAAGAATATTGAAGCAAATCAAATTTACTTACACTCATGCAAACCAATCATGTATTTCCTCTTAGTATAGGACCTCCATATGCACACATCACGGACATCACAATAGATTAATGATTGGGGCAAGAAAAATTGGTGTGTCGTCTCCTTTATTAGTAGATGATATTCTCCTTACGCACAATTAAACAACAGTGACTCATAGTCTAATTCCACCTTCCTCTGTGTAGCAAAATCACATTGATGTCTTCACATGGTCAAATATATGTACTAGTCCTCCAACTAGTCCTCTCACAACATGAATCACAGTATGATTCACCCCATCAAGCTTCCATATCCACATGGAGCTCCGAATATCATGATCGTCGACTAAAACACTATGCTGTTCAAAATGATGCACAACAATTTCTCAGCATGAGGAAATTTTTTTCACGTGATTTTTAATCCGCATCAAATAAAAACATTCTACAAGATCAATAGTGTTCTCCTGATGATTTCTAAGAGATGTAGATCTCCATAATTTGCTCTCTGAGCATTTAGTTTGGTATCAATAGAATCATTTTCACTTTGCTGACATCTTCTCAACCACAACTACGTGATGACCTCCACACAAAGTGATTGCTTGCTACAGAACGTCAATAGCTCTTCTACGCACATAGATATGAGTGGATTGAACTCAAAATTTTTTATGGGAAATCCACAGAGTGTGTAAGAGCTTCTTCTCCCTAGCTTTGATACCATAATTAAATTTGATATTAATTATATGGAAAAAATTGTACATCTGTTACATTTTATAGGCTTTGAGCAAACAGAACACATCTATAATGGAGGATGCTAACTTATTCTCGTAACTCAAATCTACTCTTCTTAGCTCACTCTAAACATAGAATAAATCTTAATATCTTCCTATAATATATCTCAACAAGAAATATGCTAACCTAAACTAAGCTACGTAGAATTATAAATGTGTTCACACTTATCTACATACAAGTACGTTCACACTTAGCTACATACAAGTGCGTTCAGACTTAGCTACATACAAGGTTCAACAAATTCTAGGTCACATATATTCACTTCAAGTCCCTTGTCTTTGTTGTAATCCTTATTAGCTTCATACGAAGGTTTGGGGAGTCTGTTCGGTTGGTAAGGCAATTTTTTTAAATTTTCTCCTCCAGAGACTTGACTCTTAAAACCCAAGAAGTCATTTGCTAGGTTTTGGACCATCTTAGATACATCTTCCACCTTGGCCTTGTTAGAATATTTCTCTACATTTTGCACATGCTTAGTGTGTGTCACAGTTAATGGAGTTTCCTCGGGTGGAGTGTGACACATTGGCATTAACACCTAATGTGGAATGGGATTCAAAACAAGCATGTTTTGTGTAATATAGGATATCAAAGGACTACTCAAAAGTTGAGGTCCTAACTATCTTTCAAGAATTAGAGCTTATTTATAAGCTGCTTCCAGAGTGGTGATATTGATGTCTCTCTTGAGGAAAATAGAGGTCACTGGATCCAAGGGATTCTTATAGATTTCTAAGGCTAAATTTTCACTTGGGATGTAATGACTAGTCATTCTACCATAAGCATTTTGGAATCTCACATTGAAAGTCCTAACAGTTTCATTGAATTCTCTCTTAATACTAGAAAATTGTTGGTACAACACATTGCGATCAATCACTTGAAAAATTTGAGAAATGAAGGTAGTTTCTAATTCATCCCAGCTGGTGATAGAGTCATTGGTAAGATTCAAAAACTAATCATACACAACTTCTTGTAGAGTAAATGAGAATAACCTACAAGCAACATCTTCATGAAGGACATTTAACAATTTAAGAGTATTTTTAAAGGTAACCATGTGCTCTTCAGTTGTCCTAGCACCATCATGTTTGTAGGTTGGAAGATATTTCTCATGATTCTTGGGTAAATCATGGGTTGTACCAAGAATATTCAAGGCAGTGGAACCCAACCAATTGGCCATGACTATTGGATTAATGACCCAAAAAAGACAGAACAAAGGGTAAAACTATATTTATCACTTACACACATCTTGTTAAACACTGAACAAAATTTCACCCTCCTTCTAGCATCAATTTCATGTTGGATTATGTTTTGCTATTTAGGCAATACTCAAAAAAATATGATTTGAAAGCTAATGACGAGGTAAAGAAACCACCAGTTAAAGATAAATTTACACAAACCTCAAAAGATAAAGCACAACACTTTAAACACAACATACAATTATATTTTTCAATTCAAACACACCAAGAACATAAGTTGGCCCTCCTTCTAGCACCAATTTTATGTTGGATCAGGTTTTTTCTATTTAGGCAATACTCAAACAAACATGATTTGAAATCTAATGAGGGAAAGAAACCACTAGTTAAAGATAAATTTTCACAAATCTCAAAATATAAAGCACAAAAATTTAAATACAACATACAATTATATTTCTCAATTCAAACACACTAGGAACATAAGTTGCCCCTCCCTCTAGCACCAATTTCATTTTTGTTCAGCTTTCATTGCCACACCCTGTGGGGAGTAAACTGAAAAACACAAGTAACATTTAATGGGAATAAATTCCATCTCACTTTAGGATCTTGTTGGATATCCAAGGTGTGAGTTATAGATTCGGGTTGAATGCTATCACTCTTTTCCACTTCTAGAATAGTTTCAAGTTGACTATATTTTACCTTACAATGGGTTCAACCTTCATTCATTGGTGTTTGATGGTAGAATGTGTTGTTCATGATAAAATTTGTAATTTTTTCATATAGCTCTTTGAATTTTAGCAGATTAAAAGAATAAATAATTTTAAGAAATATAAAAATGAGAACCTTTCAGAAATAAAACAGAGAGGGTAAGGTAGGGCAGAAAAGAAAGGGTGAAATTCTACAATTTTAATTGTTAATCATTCTTTCAACTCAACATAATGTTCTGTTATCCAATTGTAACCAATAGAATAATAAAATTTCTAGATTTCTATGATCAATTTATTATCTAGAAAGGGGTGAAATAAGTTAATAGAATAGATGAATCTATTTAAATTATAATTTTCATTGTAATCATTGTAACTAACAGGATACATTTGTGGATAGTAAATTCTCATGCACACAAACCAGAGATATCAATTCCAAATCCTTAAACTATAGATTTAAATAGTCTTAGGATAGTTTAATCATTCTAAAGATTCAATATTACTGGAATGATTTTGCTAGTAGCATAGCACACGCAGCAAAACCGAATCCAGTAGAAAAATAACTAAATTTTAGAATGAGTAAACCTCAATGAAGCTCTCCACATCAACAACATGCCAAAATCAATTAAACTCATAATGATTATTATCACATACATTTCAATAAAAATAGAATAAGGAAGGAAAGCACCATCAAAACTTAAGAAGTGGATTAAGCGCCTGGCTACGCCACTTCATAGTAACAACACCGCAAAAGATCCCATGTCAACAACAGATAAATTTTCTAGAAAAGCAATTTTATAGAAAATACTTCTATTATAAATTCTTGCATCCTTATTTTACATTCAATGGGAGTATTTATAGACTCAGGACATGCCCTGATATTTTCAAAAAATATCTTCTCCTAGGGAATTAAAAATAATTAAAAAAACCACCGCCAAAGCTTTACAATATAAGGCATTTTTTTAAAAGAGTTTTGATCAACCTCAATCACTCTGAAAATCTGCCTGGGGATCTTACCATAAATGGAGAAGGTAAGATCTGATTTTATATTCATCAAAAGATAACTACATGCAATTTTTTTTAATTTTGGACCACTTGCATATGCATTTCATTAATTCTCTATCAAAATCTAGGCACATCATCCATTTTATGCATCTCTTATCTCTGCACAACCACCTTTGCTTGGTTTGTGGTAAAATTCCAAGACCGCCATAACTTCCATCATTAAATGTGTTAGCCAGAAAATTCTTGCAAAAATTTAAAAAGAGCCAGAGTTAGAACATAGAAAAATAATTAATTCATTAATCTAATTTTTCTAAGATTCAAGCTGTAATTTTTAGTTTTAAATTTTATTATTTTTCTAAATTTTGTAGCAAAATACCTTTTAGGGTTGAGATTTTAATTAATTTATTATTATTATTTTAATTCATAGGGCTTGACATTTTTATATCATTTACTTTTCTATCTCCCAGAGAAAGTCAAAGAAATCACGATATTTTTCATTTTGGAAGGCAAAGGAAAAAGAAATGAAGTTTTCACCCCAAATAAAGGGCAAAAATCATTTTCACCCTTCCTTTGGGCAAAAATACAACATTAATATCATTTTCACCCAAGAGGAAATGAAATAATTAAATAAATTATTAGCACTCAGTTCAGAGTGAAGGAATAAATTTACCGGCAAAAGAAAAGGACAAGTTAAGTTTTTCGCCCAAAATTATGCATTCAAGGTGATTTCACCCTTTCTTGGGGTGAATTATTATTTTGATTGATTTCGGGTGAAAATAATGGATGGGAGTTGGTCAAAGTCAAAGTCACCCCAAAGGGGAGGGTGAAAATCACTTTCACCCTTCTTCAGAGCAAATTTCTAAATGAAGACGTTAAGGAGTGAAAATCAAGCTAGACGTGTGCTTTTTAAAGTCAAAGTCAAATTCACCTCAAGTGAGGGGCAAAAATCACTCTCACCCTTCTTGAGAGTGAAAACATAGTTGAGGACATTTTCGAAAACTTTCTTAGCATTTTTCTATTTGTTGGGCACTTTGTAAAATTTCCAAAGAAATCAAACATGGATTCCAACCCCATACATTGTATTTTGGCACTTTAAAGGTTTGTCAAGGATCCTCCATTCTCAAAAATGATTTTCAAGTTCTGGAAAATGAATTTAAATTACCCAAATGTTACCATTTTCACACGGTATGAAATTTAGGGTGAAAATTAAAAGTTCTCAAAAAGAAATTTAAAATTCACTTCAGATTAGAAGATATTGCATTAATAAGTTCACTGGTTGTAAATAGAAACTCTATTTATAGAAGGTGAATCATGCCTAAAACCCTAAAAATATGGTACCATTGGAAAGGTGAGCTCCATATATTTCACCCAGACTTAGAATCACCTCAAATGTATTTCTGTGGCAGAAGATATAACATTTCCAAGATTGAAGTAAACATTAGGGCAATCAGAAAAATTTCAAAGAACCTTAGAAATTAATTTAAATATTTCAAACCTTAGGAAAACTATTGAAAATAAAAATTTCTGAAATACTTAACCATAAATAATACCATTAAAGAATAAATGCTCAGAAGAAATTCAATTCAACTCATCGCGCTAGGTAAGCAATTTTGGCACCTTGATGCAGACAAAATTTAAGGACTTGATGCAAACAAAACTTGGATTAAAAACTAGAAAACTTCAAGAGGGTCCCCTTGGAAATAAAAATTAATAATTTTCATATGCTCAAACAATTTTATTTTCAATGGGGGTGTGTTGCTTCTCAAAGGAACCTAGAGAAATGCATATTTGGCATGAGGTAAGTCTAGTACCTTGGGTACATTATCAATGAGGAAGGTGTTCATGTTGACCCTAAAAATATTCAAGTTATCCAAAATTGGACAACTCCAAATACTCTTACAAAGCTTCACAACTTTTTGTATCTTGCCAATTTATACCATAAATTTATTTTAGCATTTTCACACATTACATGGCCATTGAACCATATTAAATAAGGGGTATATAAGTCCAATTTCCAATGGGCATAAGTACAATAAATAACCTTTGTGCAACTAAAATATCAACTGTGCTCAATACCTATTCTTGCCCTACCAAACTTAAGGTAACCTTTTGAGCTAATTATGAATGCATTAGATTATACATTGGGAGCTATCATCACATAGCAAGGTTAACCTATTGCATACCATAGTGAGACTTTAAATAAGACTATCCAAAAGTATCCCACATATTACAAAGAACTCCATGTCATTATTCAATCTTGAAAGTAGTGGAAGCACTACATTATAGGTAAATAAATGGTCATTCACATTGATCATAGACCTATGGAATTCATATAGACATATTGCAAGCTTAAGAATAAGAGGCATAAAAAATGAATGATATATTTGTAGCAGTTTTATTTGATCCTCCAATACATGAAGGGAAGCACTAACTTGAGTATAAACTGCCAAAGTTGACCATCCATCATAACACTTACTACCATTCTTGATTCTTATGAGCATGAGATATCAAATTGGTCTACCTTGTATGGTCCTAACCTTGAATTTTCTAAAATATACCAAGCACTCTAGTCAAGTAAGCATGTTCTTATTTTTATCTATAAGGACATCTACTCTGTCACAAGGGATACATTTGTGTGCCCTTTGCTAAACGACCAAAGATGATATGGGAGGTGCAATTTAGCAAGATAACAGGTCACTTTGGTATAGAAAATATTTTAGCAGTTCTTCAAAAAGATTTCTTCTAGCCAAATATGAGTAATGATGTGGAGAAATAATTTAAGTCTTGCACACCCTATGCCATTGCAAAGCCAATCAACAAGAATCTAGGCTTATGCATGCCCTTTTCAGTACCTATCATGCCTTGGGAATATGTTTCTATGGATTTCCTCTTAGTTTTACCTATTTCTAAGCATGTAAATGGTTGTATTTGTGGTGGTTGATCACTTTTCCAAAATTGCTCTCATGATTGCTTTTAGGAATAGTTTCATAGCTAAAGAAACTAGAAAACTCTACTTTAGTCATGTATATTTTCATTTTGGCTTGTCAAAGTCTATTGTCTTGGACAAAGATAATAGATTTTTAAGTACCTTCTGGAACACTCCATGAAAAATGATGGACACAAAGCTTACTCAGTCCATAGCCTTCCATACCTAGACTGATGGGCAAAAAAAGGTTGTCAACAAGTTGATTATGCATATGCTATGATGTAGAATTTGAAGTATCCTAAAATATGGGATGAGAATATTCCCTACATTTAGCATTGGTACAATAGGGCTTTGCATATCTCTAACAAACACAACCCATTTCATGTGTTATTTGGTTTTCAGTCATTGGCACCTATGGATGTGGATTTTCCAATCCCACCCATGGACTTCACACCACATAGAAAAAGATAAATAGAAAATATAGTAAAGTTTGTGGAGCATATTCAACATGTACAATAGTAGGTCATGATCTCATGGAATAGATGACTATAAAATAAAAGCAACACCATGACCAACATTGCATCCAACACTCTTTCAAAGTGGGAGATTATGTGTGGCTATGATTGCAGCAATAATGCTTTGTAGATCCACACTGAAAAATTAGACCTCTATTATATGGATCATCTACCATAATAAAAAAAAGTGGGAGATAACATATTCGAGCTAGATCTACCTCGTTATATCAGTTTTCATCCTATTTTTAATGTTGAGCTTTTTAACCCATATTACTCACCTTTGCTAGATAATTCAATAGTTACAAAGAATTTGGTGATAGAAGAGCTCAATCCTATAAGTCTTGCACCAATAGAGGAGTATTATATAGTTGACACATGGACTAAAACCTCCAAGAAACAATCCATGTGACTATACAAGGTAATACAAATGGGTAAACTTAGTCATCAAGCAAAGTGTTTCATGAGAACTCAAATAAAAAAGGAGCTTGCACAATTGATGTCCAAGCTTGATGCAATGGGAACCATTGCTTCTCAAGGAGGGTCTACTAATCTAGACTCAAAATGTAAAAAATAAAACCTTGATTTATTCTATGGAAAATGGACAATCTCGAGTTCTGATGGATAAATGAGCTAGCAAATATATGCCTTAGAACGAATTGGATGGTCTCAAAAGGGCTCAGATGAGATTGGGAAGCCTTAAATAGGCTTAGATAAGATAAACTATGGAATGCTACCAGTAAGTGGGTCTTCTACATCCAACATCCTACGTGGTAATGCCTGATCAGTAACAATTGTTAGAACCACTATAACCATGACTGTTATAGACAATAGACTATGATGAGCCATCTTCTTCCTTTCTTACGAAAGCTATGTAAAAATGTAAGGTATTATCCCAAGAATAAAGTAGATGTAAATTCATACTAGTTGCAATGGTAGAAGTAGTTGCAGTGGGAAAAATATTTCCCATAATTATTTTTAAACAATTGGCATACATATCTTCTCAGAGATTGACTTCTTTGTAATTCTATTCAAGATTTAATAAACTTAGTTTTTTAGTCGACAAATTTTCTTTATTTTTTTTTGTTCACATAATAAAAAATCCATAGTCTCAAGTCCTATGGATCAATACATTTGTAAAAATATCCATAAGCTATTATTCAATGAGAATGTACTAGATTTGAATCTAGTTATTCTAAACTTGTTCTTGAACGAAATGACATTGCACTTCATTATGGATCATTCTTTCATGAAAAACTATATTCTTGACCAAATTCAAAATACAATGATTGTCATCATTCAATTATGTCAGTTGATTTTTTAGGAACACCCATATCTAACAATAAGTAACATAACCATATCACTTCACACATAGCTTCTTATGAAACACGATACTCTACCTTTATGGATGATAATTCCACTGTTTACTATTTCTTGCTATGCCATGAGATAGGTCCATATCCTAGATGAAACACATCCAAATTTTGATCTCCTATCATCTATATATTTTGCATAGTCTAATTCAGTGTATTCTTGCAAGAAGAGTTGATCATTCTTCTTATACTCCATTCCATACTAAAATATACCATAAACATAATGTAAAATTCTCTTTGCTACAATCCAATGAATCTCCTTAGGTTCTTGCATAAACCTTGAAAGATAAATCATAACAAAGTTGATATCAAACCTAGTATTTATTAGGTATATGAGACTCCCAATTAGTTGATGATAAATACCACATAACTATGGTGATTTGTCATATTAGGATAGTTGTAGGCCTTTCTCCATTGATGTTTCCTTTATTTTATAGTATATCATCTAGTATTTTTAAAATAATATCTTAGCATACATTATCTATGAGACCATAAGTGATTCTTCATTTTACATACTTATAAGCTACGACAATAGTGCAAGAGTCCTAGATCTATCATGTCAAATAATTGTCCAAATCATTCTTCACACTATTCACCAAATTATTAGAACTATCAATGATGACCAAATAATCAACATATAACACAAGTATCACTGTATCATATTAAAATTATTTATGATAGGGATTTGTATTAGAGGGAATTCTAGTAAAAACCATGCTACAATAAATGATCATTTTTTATGTAGCAATATTTGGGAGCCTACTTCAATTCATATAATGACTTGATCAGTCTATAGACCTTTTGATGTTGTTTTTCAATAACAAATCCTTTAGGTTGTGTCATGTACACCTCTTCCTTGATATCACCATTAAGGAAGGGACTCCTGATACCCATCTACTACATTTTCCAACTAAACTATGCTTTCAATGCATATATTATATAGTGAAGAACACAAGCTTATACTGAGAGGGGGGGGTGAACAGTATAAGACCTTTTTCAATTTTATCTATCAATACAGCTTTCAAACCATTAACATGCAGAATAAAATAGCAGTAACAACAGTAGTAAAATAGTGCACAAAAAGCAATCCACAAAGAGACACAACACTTTACGTGGTTCACCCAAGGTGGGCTACTCCATGGATAAAACTTTCCTCTAAAAGTTATATCAAAACCTCTGGGAATCCTTCCCGATTACAAAGTTTATGAGCCTTAGCTCAAAGGAGACACCTTCCCCTAATTCTGTTTTTCTAGTGATCCTCTAGAAGACCTCTACCTCCTTTGCCCTTAGCAAGTGGAATTCTGTCCACAGAAGACACCTGTATTCCCTGCTCTGGCTGGAGATCTCTATCCTCAACTCTATTATAGCAAATATGGTCCTCTTTTCTGTACCAAACACAGTCCTTCGGTCTAGCACAATTGTCCTCTTCCTTTGTTCCTTTCTGCACTTGGTTGAAAATAACTTTTCACTGCCTGTGCAACTACAGTAGCACAGTCTTCTCAAATTATAGTGGCACTATCTTCTCAAATTACAGTAGCACTTGATCATCGTTTGTCCTTCACAACAGTTCGTAATTACAGTAGTATCTACTTCGTGCACTTTGCTTTCTTTTACATAGACTGCATGAACACAGTCGCAATCACAGTTGTCCTTAGATCAAATTCCACCCTTTTCATGATCTTTGCAAACACTACAACATTCGAACGCATAACAACTTATGCGCCTATGTACAACCACAACATCATACTTTTCGCACAGTCTTCTTATGAACAGTAGCACAGTATTTGATACTTAGAAGATTCAACGAAGTCCACTCTAATGCTGTAGTCGAACTTCGCTCTCTACTTTTTTCGATGATCGAACCTCACTAGTCACACTAACTTTGCGAATGCCTCACTACGAAATGCACACTTCAATCGATACACAAAAATGCTCAAACAGTCTTCCTTTAATACTCACAATCTTAAGATGAAATCTTGTTCTTTAGTCGGTTGTTCAATCTCCAAACACGTCGGCTATAAAACCTTACACTTCATCGGCAAAGGTTAACTTCGTCGGCTTTAACCGCCTCTGTTGTTCTATAGTTGTTCTCATGCAAAACTCAAACATGTCACGATATTGCTATGCTTTTGACTGCCGTACACCTTCTTTGGTTTATTGTCACGAAATCGTGACACTAGAGCCTTTGCTGACGTCATCGTAAATCTTGTCACGAAATCACGATGCTCTAGACTTCAAAGCCTTCTCTGTTATTATCGCAAAATCGTGACACCTTTGCCTGTTGCTGACATCATCATGATTCTTGTCACGAAATCGTGATGCTCTGGACTTCAAAGCCTTCTTCTCCGCAACTATCGTGAAATCATGACACCTTTGCCTTTTGCTGATGCCATCAGAAACTCTATTGCGAAATTGTGACACCTCTTGCTTCTTCATCCTTTTCTTGGTTTGCACTAGCGAAAATGAAACATGTCACGAAATCGTGATGCTTTTGCTGACTTAAGCTCTCTCTTGCCAACTGCTCATGAAGCTGTAACATGTCGTGAAATCACGATGCTTTTGCCAACTGCAAGCTGCCAACTCAACCTATCGCAAAATCGTGACAGTTTTTGCATCCGTACAACTTCTTCGAAACTTGTCACGAAATCACGATAGTTTTGCCCGTTCTGCCTTTGCCTTCCTGCATGTTACGAAATCATGACACTTTTGCCCACTTTGCCTCTGCCTTTCCTGCATGTCGTGAAATCATGACATTTTTGGCCAAACTTTCTCTCTCCTCAAACATGTCACGAAATCGCGACAGTTTTTCCAGCAGCCTACAAAATTTTTCTAACTTATATTTTTCTAGATTTTTGGCAACTGGGCTACTCTGATTTTCTTGGAGACTTACTGACCAGCTGAAACCTTCATCAAAACACATCCTTAGACTTAAAAAAAAATTGCTCCAAGAACTCCTTGACATCAAAAACAACAACTACCAATAGCTCCTTGACATCAATGACAACAATTAACCTTAGGCAAAGGCAATGTACTCAAGATACCCAAAATTGCCAACAATCTCCCCCTTTGTCATTGATGGCAACCCTTAATTAAAAACACATCTTTCAAGAGCCAAAACTGAAATCAATCTCTTCAAGTTTTGCTTCCCCTGACTTGAAGCTTTCCTCTTCACTTGAAAACACTCCCCCTTACTTAAATCTCTCCCCCTTTGTCATCAATGGCAAAGGGTCACCTTTGGGGTTTGGGACTAAGAATGAGCCTCTTAGCTTAGTCCCTCCCCCACCTCATGATGAGGTGATTTAAAACAGGGTTGGGAGTGATACTCCCATTAGACACTCATCATCATTAGTGTCTAAGATTTCTTTTTCGGGCCTTCTCTTGAATTCTTTTTCTGTATTCTTGTTCCTGTCACTGTTTTGATCCTCGGACCTATTAATACTACTGTTCCTATTTCTTTTATCTTTTCTGTTCTTATCCATACCTTGATCCTTGGACCTGTTCATATCACTTTTCCTATTTTTGTTATCATTCCTATTCTTATCCATGCCTTGATCCTTGGATTTGTTCATGTTGCTATTTCTGTTCCTGTATCTCAGAATATCAGCTCTACACTGTCTAGCTAGGTGACCTTCATTGTTGCATTTATAGCAAGTAACAATATTTGGCATGACTGTTCTTTGAATCCGCCTGTTCTGACTAACCCGGTTCTCGTTATTTGCCTTGCAAAAAATTGCCTTGTGCCCGAATTGTTGACATGAGTAACAATACCCTTGAAAGAAATTACGTATCCTGAAACTATCATTTACTCTCTTCATTTGAGTCATGCAATGTACAGCCATGTGACCAAATCTGTGACATGCAAAACATTTGCCATGAAATTTTCTTTTATTCGACTTCATGGGTCCCGAAAAATTCTTCTTCTCAGTCTGAATATCATTTTCTATTTTTGCGTATTCATCACTTACTGACTCATGATCTGAAGTACTTTCTTCAATAGGACTCTCTTCCTTTTGAAATCTCTTGCTAGATTCCCCAACCTGTTATTTGTGCGGCTCAACGAAACCGAGACCTGTTTTATCTATTGGTTTTCTTTGTCCTTTGATGAGAAATTTAACCTTCTTGGAGCTATCCTGAAATCTGTAGAGCTTATCCTTGTACTCTTTATTTTCTTCTTTCAAAGAAGCCATTTCCTGTTCTAACTCTCTATACTCCAGAATTTTAGAATCTAACTCATTCTTGAGTTCTTGTGACTTAGCCATAGATGCTTCAAGATTTTCTACAAGTTCATCTATCTCCATATAGCATTCATCTAACTTAAACTTGAGTCTATCATTCTTCTTTCTTTCCTTTTTCAAAACACTAAGAGCGTTATTGAGTTCACATTCAAGATCCTCTATTTGATGGCACTTTGAATTGTCACAGCATTTTTCAGATTTCTTATCACTAGAGGTGCTACCTTTTTCAAAAACCATACATGCATCTTCATTGTAGTTTTCTGAAGCATCCTCATACATACTAGAAGCCAAATCATTATTTTTGCAATCATCCTCAAGGTGCCCAAAATTTCCACATCTAAAACATTTCATGATAATGAATTTATGTTTCGGTTCTTCCTCTTTTTCTAAAATGAACATCTCATTTTCATCATCACTAGAAGAACTGTCACTATCACTGCTAGAACACTTACTTGCTTTGTCTAAGTAGAAGCTCTTCTTATTCTTGTGAGAATGCCTCTTTCCATGATTGATGTACTCATCTTTGCTTTTCTGGTGATTGTTGTACTCATTTTTGCTCTTTCTGTAATACCTGTGCTTTTCAGAGTCCTTGCTTTTAACATCCTGTACATCTTCATCACTTTCATTTTTAGAAACAGTACAGTCAGTAGCATAATGACCAAAATTCCAACAGTTAAAACATCTTATATTTTTCTTGCTTTTGTGCTTTCTGGAAAACTTGCCTTTCCTGCTGTAATATGCCTCTTCCTCACTAGAAGACTCATCACTTTCTTGAATCTGTTTGCCCTTCAATTTCTTGATAGCTTTGAAAGCTGCATCTTTCTTTACATCAAATTTTACTTGAGTTCTCAGCTCAAATGCTGCAAGAATACTATGGAGCTCATCCTTTTTCAATTTATCTAAATCTTTGGCTTCCTTAATAGCAGAAATATTTTCACTAAATCTATTAGGAAGAGATTTTAAAATCTTATCACACACATCATTTTCAGCAAGTTCAATACCTAAGTCTTTCATGGAGTTCACAATATCATCCATCTGAAGCATGTAGTTACTAATATTTTCATCATCATTCATCTTGAGTTGTTCAAACATACCTTTAAAATGTCTCAATTTGGCCTTTCGGACATTTGCATCACCTTTATGAACAACCTGCAATTATTTCCACATCTCACTAGTCTGTCTTGCAGTGAATAACTTTGGTAAGATCAGCCTTCTGTAAACCTTTTAAGATTGCATTCATGGCTTTTGAGTTGCTGTGATGTAGAAGCCTGTCCTCTTTAGTGTAAGGACCATTTGTAGGAATGGTGTACCCATCTTCAATAACTTCCCATACCTCATTACCAAGAGCCATAAGATAGACCTTCATTCTTGCACTCCATAGACAAAAATCTGATCCATCCAGAATAGGTGCTGCATTCCCACTTGAGTAGTCCATTGTGTTCTTTGCAACCTTTTCCTTCAAGCTGTTAAACTTTTCGAAGGCACTGGCTCTGATACCAATTGAAGAACACAAGCTTATACTGAGAGGGGGGGTGAATAGTATAAGACCTTTTTCAATTTTATCTATCAATACAGCTTTCAAACCATTAACATGCAGAATAAAATAGCAGTAACAACAGCAGTAAAATAGTGCACAAAAAGCAATCCACAAAGAGACACAGCACTTTACGTGGTTCACCCAAGGTGGGCTACTCCACGGATAAAACTTTCCTCTAAAAGTTATATCAAAACCTCTAGGAATCCTTCTCGATTACAAAGTTTATGAGCCTTAGCTCAAAGGAGACACCTTCCCCTAATTTTGCTTTGCTAGTGATCCTCTAGAAGACCTCTACCTCCTCTACCCTTAGCAAGTGGAATTCTGTCCATAGAAGACACCTGTCTTCCCTGCTCTGGCTGGAGATCTCTGTCCTCAACTCTGTTACAACAAAGTTGGTCCTCTTTTTGTACCAAACATAGTCCTTCGGTCTAGCACAATTGTCCTCTTCCTTTGTTCCTTTCTACACTTGGTTGAAAACAACTTTTCACTGCCTGCGCAACTACAGCAGCACAGTCTTCTCAAATTACAGCGACACTATCTTCTCAAATTATAGCAGCACTTGATCACCGTTTGTCCTTCACAACAGTTCGCAATTACAGCAGTATCTACTTCACGCACTTTGCTTTCTTTTACATAGACTGCGTGAACACAGTCGCAATCACAGCTATCCTTAGATCAAATTCCACCCTTTTCATGATCTTTGAAAACATTGCAGCATTCGAACGCACAACTTATGCGCCTATGTACAACCACAACATCATACTTTTTGCATAGTCTTCTTATGAACAGTAGCACAGTCTTTGATACTTAGAAGATTCAACGAAGTCTACTCTAATGTTGTAGTCGAACTTCGCTCTTTGCTTTTTTCGATGATCGAACCTCACTAGTCACACTAACTTTGCAAACGCCTCACTACGAAATGCACACTTCAATCGATACACAAAAATGCTCAAACAGTCTTCCTTTAATACTCACAATCTTAAGATGAAATCTTGTTCTTTAGTTGGCTATTCAATCTCCAAACACGTTGGCTGTAAAACCTTACACTTCGTTGAAAAATGTTAACTTCGTCGGCTTTAACTGCCTCTACTGTTATGTAGCTGTTCTCGTGCGAAACTCAAACATGTCACGATATCGCTACGCTTTTGACTACCGTACACCTTCTTTGGTTTGTTGTCACGAAATCGTGACACTACAGCCTTTGCTGATGTCATCATAAATCTTGTCACGAAATCACGATGCTCTAGACTTCAAAGCATTCTTCTCCGCTGTTGTCATGAAATTGTAACACCTTTTCCTCTTGCCGACATCATCATGATTCTTGTCGTGAAATCGTGGCGCTCTGGACTTCAAAGCCTTCTTCTCCGCAACTGTCACAAAATCGTGACACCTTTGCCTTTTGCTGACGCCATCAGCAACTCTGTTGCGAAATCGCGACACCTCTTGCTTCTTCATCCTTTTCTTGGTTTGCACTAGCGAAAATGAAACATGTGAAATCGTGACGTTTTTTCTGACTTAAGCTCTCTCTTGCCAAATGCTCGTGAAACTGGAACATGTCATGAAATCGTGACGCTTTTGCCAACTACAAGCTGTCAACTCAACCTGTCATGAAATCGTGACAGTTTTTGCATCCATACAACTTCTTTGAAACTTGTCGCGAAATCATGACAGTTTTGCCCGTTCTGCCTCTGCCTTCCTGAATGTCGTGAAATCACAACACTTTTGCCCGCTTTGCCTCTGCCTTCCTGCATTTCGTGAAATCACAACATTTTTGGCCAAACTTTCTCTCTCCTCAAACATGTCGCGAAATCGTGATAGTTTTTCCAGCAGCCTGCAAACTTTTTCTAACTTATCTTTTTCTAGATTTTTGGCAACTGGGCTACTCTGATTTTCTTGGAGACTTACTGACCAGCTAAAACCTTCATCAAAACACATCCTTAGACTTAAAAGAAAATTGCTCCAAGAACTCCTTGACATCAAAAACAACAACTACCAATAGCTCCTTGACATCAATGACAACAATTAACCTTAGGCAAAGGCAATGTACTCAAGATACCCAATATTGCCAACATAAAGATGGTCTTAATATTCGCTATGGGGTGAATGTATCTTCATAATAAATTCCTTCCTTCCATGCATAATAATTTTTAATGAGTTGTGCTTTATACTTGTTTATGGATCCATATATCTTGCATTTGATTTTGAAGATCCACTTGTAGCCAATGGGCTTATTTTCTTTTGGTACACTAATAAGTTACCATGTTTTGTTCTTCATTAGAGATGAATACTCTTGATCCATAGATGCCTTCCACTATGGAAAATTAAGTGCTTAATTCACCTATTTTAATTTTGAATTCTCTAGCACTAAATACATCAAGCCTATATTTACTTTTTGATGTGTACTACTTAAAGTATATGGTCATATGGACGTGATGTTAGGATATGCATCAAGTTTAGCATCTTTAATGATATTAGTGATCCATTTTGGAGTCTTTCTTAATTATGATGGAGCTATAGGTACAATAACTTCCTATTTATAAACTGCTATAGATTCATTAACAACTTCTAAAATTGCTTCATCAACTTCATCTTCTAATTCTATATCATAATTTATACTCACAATTAGAGATGTGGCATCTTTAGGATTCTTATAATCCTTAGTATTTGACTTAGTTTCAAAATCTTCATCAAACACCACATCTCTATTTATATGAAATTTATTGATGATTAGATCCATCAATCGATAAGCTTTTCACTCATCATCATACCTAAGAAATATACATAGCAAGGTCTTTGTATCCAACTTGGTCATCTATCACTTTGGCACATGCTTGTATGCCTTGCTTTCAAAGACTTTGAGATGCACAATTAAAGGATTCTTTCCATACTAGGATTTTTTAGGTGTAACTCCTTTAAGTTCCTATGTGGATGATCTATTTAGAATATACAAAGTAGTGGAAATAACTTTATCCCAATACTACTATTCTATATTTGCTCTTGTGAGCATGCAACAAACCATTTCCATGATGGAACAATTCTTCATTTTTTGTAATTCCATTTTGTTGTCGAGTTTATGCCACAGTGAGCTATTATTTAATACCATTGTGCTAATGATAATTTAAAAAATAATTGAATGTATATTCCCCATTGATCTAAGTAGAAAACTTGAATAGAACACCCAACTTCATTCTCTACACTTTTCTTAAAGCACTAGAAATACTTGAGCAAGTTCAACTTCAATTAAAGTAAAACACTCACATCTTCTATGAATGGTCATCTAAAAATATCCATAAAAAATAGTATGCATGGGTCCACATAGATCAGTGTGAATTACATCAAATTATCCTTTTGATTTGTGAGTGTTCAACTCAAAAGGTACTCAATATTGCTTCCTTTCCAAAAACTCTAAGCATACTGACAATGTTGAAAAAAGGCTAGGAAGACCTAATACCATTTGACACTTACTCAATTGGAGTAGTATCTTAAAATTATATGACCATATATCCTATACCGAAGTTAGTTAACATCTATCATGACTGTGGACAATACAACCTATGGAGTTGATATGATATCAAGTACAAATAAGTCATTCTTATAGAAACCTATAACCATAATATTACCATATGTCTTGATAAAAAAACATTTATTACCATCATCAATGTGTAATTCTACCACTATTTTAATCCATAACTTATGGTATTGACAAACAACTATTGTCTCATCTAGGTACACATAGCACCTTTTGGATTATGCAACTCCCTCTAGAAATAATGAGAGAAATATCTCCTAATCCTATGACTTGATATATTTTATCATCAACAATGGTTACTGATTTATCATTTTCTTTGGCTTGTAATGAATCAAACCATTGTTTGTCCCTAGTAATGTGCTTGCTATCACTTGAATCAATATACCAAACTTCATCCTTCAGTATTTTTATTGCCTTCAATATTAGCACCTTATATGTCTATTTAGATTCTAAATTTTATTCTTCATGCACAACATGCCATCGTTATTGGTTTTGCTTAGGATATGGTTTATATTGTATCTTCTACTAATGATGTTTATGAACTTGATATCCTTGAGTTATAGGTTTATATCGATAAATTTTTATATCATGTCGATCTTTATCATAGATGTGGCAATACTTCTTTTGTTTTTTAGGTTATTTATATGATGATGATTATTGGGAGGAACCTTTTATTGCTTCTTTATCCTAAAATTATTGGAAATAAGTGAGTTAGTTGTCAGCTAGTCCCTTATCTTGTTGGTTGCCTCTTTCTATTAAAGCATGTTCACCAGCTCATATCTTTAGATATTGTCGTTTGCTTATTAATTTCATATCTAATAAATGGGAAAACATTGATGTTATTCAAACTATCATATGTTAATAGATCACATGCATTTTTATTGCTATAGTTTAAACCTATATTTTATTTGAATCGCTTGAACCCTTAATATTTCATGCATGTTTATTTTTTACACTTTACTTTTCAGGCAATTAGTGTAGGTGAATGTAAGAGAATTTTTCAATGACAATAGGGAGATGACATAAATCTAAAATACATAAATACAAAGGTTGGAAGAAGTCATTGACACTCCCTTCCAACATTATTGAAACTAGAATTTGGGCACACCACTAAATTAGAATTTAGGATAGTTCACAATTCAACATAATTTCTAGCATATCGATGGGATAAAGCTTCATTTTTGTAACAACCCTCTTTGGTAGGACATATTATTAATAATGAGTTATTCATTGATGTTAATGTCTAATGCATAGCTTTATTTTATTATGTAAATATGATGGGATAATTGCACTTTACACTTGGAATATGGTACTGTTGATGTGTTTGTGGATGTAGGACCAAGTAATCTCACTAGTGGATCTATATGGATGAACCACCTACGTTGAGATATATTTTGGAAAGTGATGGTGATGACTTGCTCATTGATAGCTCAGGGTAATGAAAATACTCTTCATGTAGATGCATTTCATTGTGCTTATTTCATGTTCACACCATTGAGTTGGGAAGTTGCCTATGCAATGATTATCCTTAATGGGTTGGTGGTAGCATTAGACCATCTTAAAAGAGATCCACCTACTTAAGGTATAATAATGGTGTGTAACATTATTTATGTGAATAGCACTTATGTTTTTTGATGGTATGCTTAGATTTATGGTTAAGCATTATTAAAGTATTAATGTCAATGACATTCATGTTTGTTGATGACATGCTTAGAGTTGGATAAGCATTAATTTGAGTGGTAACATTAAGAATATTAGTATCAATGCTAATAATTAATATTAGCAATTGAAAACTAATAAAATGAATTATTAAGATTAGCTTATAAGGAAAATTTAATCATTGTTCTATGTTAAAGCATTAAGACATGCTTCCTTATGGGGGTTCAAATAAGAGAAGAAGAGCTCTAATAAATTAGCAAACCACATTTTATTTATATCTTAAAACATTTCAATAATTAGAATATTCTAAAAGGAATGTTACAATATGAAATGGCCAACTCAAATGAAGCTTGAGTAAATAATATGAGGTTCTTCTTGATGAAACTGCCTCAAGATAATATTAAAAATGGAAAAGAGCTGAGTTTTGGATTGTGAGAGAAAAGTGGTATGCAAGGAAGGGGGTGAAGCAAGGGATATATGGGTGTATTAGAGAAGCAATTTGAGCCATACATAGAAGGAGATAAGCCTCATAATTTTTGGGAGTTTGACCACTATTGCAGTGCTTTCTTGTGCATTATTTTATTGGGTTGTATGCTATTTTTATTTCAGTTGGCCTTCTTAGATTTTGATATATTGTAAGATTTATTTTGTTCTTGAATTAGATGTTGGTATCACTTTATATTCATTCTACTTGTTTTTAGTATGACTTTATGCTTCCCTAGTGTTGTTGTGCTATCTCAGAGATAGCTTTATGTTCCCTTTTGATAGCTTGTTCCAAGCACCTCCGAGTGAGTTTATTTTACATGTTGAGTTTAGTTTGAGGTTCACTTATTAGAACCCAATGGTAGGTTTCTTTTGATGTTAAGTTTTCTTCCTAAATATTATACCAAGTTTTTCCTGTGTTGGGATGTCGATCTTTGATCATCTATATTTGTACCTCATTTAAATCCAGGGTGGTTAGTGCTAGTTACTGAGTTTTTAACCAATTTTTTCTTGTACATAGGAGGTTGGCCTTTGGCCCTTGAGTTCATTATTACTTTGAGCCAGTATAGGTGATTTATGATCTATAGATAAAAGCTAATTTTTTTCTTGCTTGTGGTTGTTTATGGGAGTTTATCCCTACTTGTGGTTGTTTGTGGGAGTTCATACCTCTATGTGGTTGTTTGTGGGAGTTCATCCCTACTTGTGTTTATTGTTGGATTTTATCTCAGCCCATTCTATGTTTTGATAGCTTAAATTTTTAAAAGATTTATTCTATTCATTTTATGTTCAATGTGGACTATGTGTGCATTAAGAGAATGTAGGAAAATATGTACTTAGTTTTAATTAATACATTAAGAAATGAGTTAGGAATGCATGTTGTACTAAAGTATATGGAAAGCATAGATTTAGATGTAAAAAGTAAATAAAGTGATAAATATTTGTTGATGTTGAGCTTTAATTGATATGGAAAACCTTAGATCAAAGAGATCTTCTTTTATCAAATAAAGGAATAATTGATGTTAAATATAGTGGTTAATTAAGTATGTAACTAATGAACTACCTTTTTCTAAAGTTGATGTTTTCTTCATTTTTTGTTTTAGTGAGAATATGAGTTTCCATGGATAGATAAAGAATTCTTATTTTGATTAAGTTTATTTTTAAAATAGAAGAGATGATTTTGTATTCATGGATAGATAAAATACACTTATTTTTATTAAGTTTGTATTCAAAAGAGAATAGATTATTTGTATTCATGGATAGATAAAGAATACGTATTTTACCATTTGGCTCATTGAACGGGTTGTCTTCGACATCCCTCCTAGAGAATATGGGAAGGCTAAGAAAAGCAAATTTTTCACACATAGGGATGAGAGGAAATATGACATAATAGCATTAAGAATTAGACAATCACAATTTTTTTGTAATTGAGATGAAATTTACAACACATATTTGTCTTTTCATTTGAAGAAAGTGTATGATAGGCCTTAGTTTTATTTAATATTATTGTTAACAATGCATTTCATTCCAATTAATTGTTTAGTTTATTGATGAATTTTTTTTACAAAAAATGAGATTAAAGGATATTTATAGCTTTTATGGGAAATAATCAATTTTATATATTCAATATTAAGTATTTAAATAGATGCATATTGATTATAACAATAACAATATTAGTTACAACTATATTTAAATTTAAAATATTGGTTATAACCATAGTTTTTTTTGGATACATAGGGGAGTTGGTTACATCCACACTATTTTTAGTAATTTCCAAATATAGGGTTCAAACCATAGGGACTGCTCCCAACAAGCCTATACCACCTTGTTATTAATTATCCAACATGAGCAGGACCATTTATCACTTGGGATTCATACTGTCATAATTAGTCTAGCATGCACATAAAGGATTTAGATTAGACTACTACCTTTGCAATAGGTATGCTCCCAAGGTTTGAACCTATATACACAAGAAAGATGCTCCATGCATGAAAATAAATTAAAATATTGATATTTCCAATAGATATTTGAGTACAATGAACCCTCTTAAGTTTTTTACAAATGATGTGTCAAATGAAGGGAATGATCCCTTATAAAAAGTAGGTAACTATGGTGCGAATAGGTCTTCTTCTATCACAATTATGTGCTGGGTGGATTTTTGGTGACCACCGTTGGATGTGTCAAGTATTTAATAGGTGGGTTTCTAGTGACCCTTGTTGGATGTGCCAAGTATTCAATGGGTGGGTTTTTAGTGACCACTGCTGGATGTGTTGAGTCTTTTGATGTCTTCTGATGGTACAAAGCACCTACACACAAGCTCATTTAAAGAAATTAGTAATATCAGATGGGTTTTTGAGATAATAACTTGATTCAATAAAATGCTAACCTAATATATAGAAAATTCATGATAATGCTTGCTAAATATATGAAATTAAATACCAAAAATCAAAAGGGAATATTTTCTTACCTCACCTTATTAATGATTGGATGTTGTAACTTGTATCTGGATTCTATGCACAAGCCACCTCTAGTTCTTAATCATCTCAGGGTATGATAATTTTTTATGGGCCATCTAGGGTAAGACATCTATGATCGATAGTCATCTAGGATAGGCCAAATAGTATCTATGTTATCTCGACTCTATCAAAACTAGTTTTGGACCTATGGAAATATGAAATTAGTCTCTAGTCTTGATTCATAATTGAAGTGATGGTTGGATGGCATGTAGTTTCAATAATGGAATATGGGTACGAAAGGGGCTCACATGGATCTCATGGCAATGTGGAGGAAAGGATTGCTATGAATGATAGCTAATATGCATAATGGAAGCTTGAATCATAATATGAGCAACAATTTTGCATATGAACCATCCTCATGCTCAATGGAGGAAGAGGAGGCATATTTATAAATTTTGAATGATGGAGGGTGGTAGCATGCAAGTGATATGCATGTGGGAATGGAGAGGAAATCTAGGAATTTCCTCCACTTAAGTGGACAACCAATCATGGACATGCTAATCATCAGTTAAGACTATTAAACAATAGCATGTATATTTTTTATTATTTATTTATTTTTAAATAGATAAATATTCATCCATTTAAGTGGTAGTTAACTTGCATGGAATGTGGAACTAAAGTATTTATTTATTTTTAAATAGATAAATATTCATCCATTTAAATGGCAGTTAACTTGCATGGAATGTGTAATTGAAGTGAAGGGCCTTATCCTTTTATTTTTAATCATTTTTATAAGGGAACTCCTTATCCTTTTTAAGTACCAATTGACCTGCATGGGATATGGTAAGGTAGAACTGAAGTGAAGTGGAGATTATTTTTGGGTGAGGATAATCTTCACCCATATGCAATTAGGATGGGGAAGGTGAGTTGGATTGGAGACTATTTTTGGGTGAGGGTAATCTTCACCCATACATAATCTATATGGGGAAAGGTGAATTGGATTGGAGACTATTTCTAGGTGAGGAAAATATTCACTCATACGTAATCTGGATGGGGGAAGGTGAGTTGGAACTAGAGTAGACTAGGGATGATGTGAACATGGGATAGGAAAGGGAAATATTCTCACAATGTTTATGGGCTAGACATAGGAGGGTGTGGAAGTGGGTAGCCTAAGTGTAATTAATTAATTATTAATTAAATTAATTAACTCTTAAGTAGAGGAATACTAATAAATTTTAATTAATTGATTAGTATAAAGTAGATGTGCTTGTTTTTGGTGTCTACAGATACCCCTTTTTGTATTACGTTGCATGAAAACACAATGTGATGTAAAAATAAATGATACCTACTATTGGATTGATGATGGATAATGATGATGAATTATGATGGTTGGTAAGCAATCAAAATGAATTTTGGCTTGAGGATGGTGATGTAATATTTTTCCAAATCAAGGACAACATACGATGCCCCAACGATAGAAATATCAAATATATTTGAACCTTGTCATTAAAAATTTGATGAGTGCATTTGAAATAAGTATGCTAACTAATATATAAATTACTGAGTCATAAGCCATTGTGCTAATGTGACCAAAATCGTTGTGCTAATGTGATCAGAGTCATTGTGCTAATGTGATCAGAGTCACTATGTTAATGTGATCGAATTCATTGTGCTAATGTGATTAAAGTTATTGTGATAATGTAACCAAAGTCACTGTGTAAAAAATATGCTAATGAGACATGAGCTTTGAGCTACTATGCTAAGAACTATGTTAAAATGATATTATATGAATGATTGTCTAGAATAAGTTTCTTGGACAAATGTCAAGTCCATAATGGATGTTTAGGTAGTGATCTTGTTTGAGATGAAATGTTGTGAATATTGTCTATCCCCTCAAGTAGTGAGTAGGTGGAAGATAAAATGGATAATAGTGATGAGGCGATTGACTCCAAAGGAATTGTGCCAAATTGACATAATTGGGTAGGTGTGGAACATAATTTATTTTAAATCCATGGTCATATTGGATGTTTAAAATTTTTGATCATCTGGGATTATCATGCATTAAAAATATCTCAGATGGTTGTACACTGAAAAGTATAAAAATAGAATTTTAATGCGCGAGGATTCAATTTCATCATTGATGACAAGGAACAAGGGGAGAGTGAGGTGAGAGAGGGAAAAATTAACATGGAGGTCTTGCCAATTGTTGAGTGGAAGTGATGAAATGGAATCAGGAGGCATGATGGCTAGAGGTGGAGGGAGTGCAAGATCAATAAGTAACTTGGTGTACCCTTAGTTCCTTTGAGTAAAATGAATGATTGTGTTTTTTATAAGGATGTTAATTTTTTTCTATTTTTTGATAATTTTGATGTTTTTGTGATTTTTAATGATTCTGATTTTTTGACGAGTTTGATTTGATTTGATTTGATTTTTTCTTTTTGAAACAAGTGTCCTTATGGGAATATACACATCCTACTAGATTGCATGGATAACTAGTCATTGCAACTACCAAGTGACTAGAGTAGATCACTAGATACAAGGTGCACTCAAGGATCTAAGCTAGCAAATTGATGACATGAAAGGAAATCTAATCTATAAAAGTAGTAAATTACATGAGAGTAAATCTAATCTATGAAATTAGTAAATTACAAGAAAGTAAATCTAATATATGAAAGCAAGTAAATATAGTCTAATACGTAAGAAAGAATATCAAATATAATACAAAAAAGTAAATCTAATATAATGTAGGAAATCTAATCTATGAAATTAGGTAAATTGCATGAAAGAAAAATTGATCAAAGGAGTTTGGTGCCTTTGGAGCCTTTGAACTGAACTTTGAATTTGACAAAAGGGTATTTGTGCCTTTGGAGCATTTGAACTAAAATTTAAATTTGACCAAAGGGGTTTGGTGCCTTTGTAGCCTTTGAATTGAAATTAAAATTTGACCAAAGGTTTTGGTGCCTTTGAAATAAAATTGAAATTTGACCAAAGGAGATTGGTGCATGTGGAGCCTTTGAACTAAAATTTAAACTTGACCAACGGGGTTTGGTGCCTTTGAAGCCTTTGAACTAAATTTGAAATTTTACCAAAGGGGGTTGGTGCCTATGGAGCCTTTGAACTAAAATTTAAATTACCAAAGGGGTTTGGTGCCTTTGGAGCCTTTGAAATGAAATTAAAATTTGACCAAAGAGGTTTGGTGCCTTTGGAGCCTTTGAAATAGAATTTGATTTTTGAGATGGTGAGGCAAAGGGTGCAACCTTTGACAAAAGGATATAATATTTTAAACCTAGAAATTGATTTGTTGATTGAATATTTGATGGCATCAGAAAAACCATACCAAAATCTGGATGGTGAGGAAAATGCTTATTGAGATTTTTTCTTGATTGATGGGGAAGGTGTGATACCTAAAACATACCCAAGTTGTTTGATGATTGATGTGACTGATGAGAAAGATGTGACACCTTAAAAATCCCTAATTTACATTGTATCTGATTGATTTATTTTTGGGGAAGGTGTGATACATTGAAAATTTTTAAGTTGTTTGATTGATTAAGCGATTGATTGAGCCCTGTGATTGATTGATTGATTGAGTCTTGTGCTTGAATAATTGTATTTGATTGAGTTTGTTTTATTGATTGATTTAATTTATTGGTGGGGAATGTGTGATACCTTGAACATCCCCTAGTTGTGTTGATGATTTTTTGATTGATTGATGGAAAATGTGTGATACCTTGAACACCCCAAAATAATTTAATTGCTTGTTGTGATTGATGAAGAAGGTGTGATACCTTGAACCCCCTTAAGTTGGTTGATGATTATTTGATGTATTGATCCTTGTACTTGATTGATTGATAGATTGAGTGATTTGAATGATTGCTGACTTATGAATGATCAATGCATAAGATTATTTAAGTATGAATGGATGGAAATGAATGATAGAAAATGTAATGGATAAAATAGATGCATATAAACATATTTTATTATCGTTTAAAAAATATTGAGACACATATCACTACTCATGATTATAATTGATTAATAAAGGGAATGAACATAATGGTACTACAATACATGTGGAATGGATAGGAGTGGATGGAACACAATGGATGTAAAATATGGATACATTGTAGTGACCTAACTTGTCCTTTCACGTGTTTGAGGGAGGAAGAATTTAAAAGTGCTTTCAAGAATCTCAAACACCCTAGTGACATCAATCAAACTCATCTACTAATCAAATAGACACTTGAAGATACTAAGACCAACCAAGTTATTCAAGTTTCACAAAGACCAAAGTGTGTGTAGTGATGTTCATTCCCAATTTTGAGCAAGTTTAGACTGACCAATTGTAACTTAAGCCATTATAAGCTAGCTCATCCACAAGCATACATAGGTCTATAAAAAAGAATATTTCTAATGTGATAGACATTTCACCACTTGTAAGGCACGCTCCACTTCTAGTAAAGCATCTATAGCCCTAATTGAGATTAGCCTTGTTATGTTAGACCTGAGGATACTAGGGATTCAAGCTTTGCTCTTTTGCAATTTTTTTGGTAGTGCTCTTTTTGTGTGTCTTTTTTTTTTTAATTTGAGTTTAATTTGTCATTTTATCTATCCTCAAGGTTAGATAATGCAAATAATAGGATGACCAAGGAATATTGTTCAATTTATGGCTTAAATCTACACATGGTTTCATCTTTTCTAGACTCAAAATTTTATTAATATGTGATATATGTGCATGGTCAAAGAGAGAACCTGAGGTAACTGGGAATACCTGTAGCACTCAAGAGCTAATGGCATTCAATGGAGGCTGATTGAAACACTAGGTATGGTTGAATTATTGAAATAACCTAAATATTCTCCAAACCAAAGACTCAAAAGAGACAAGGTGTCATGTGGGTGGTCTAATGGACACAAGGATGGTGGGTGGTGAATGTAGTAGAAATGTGTATGGGAGGAAAAAAAAATGATATAAAACAAGGTAGGACACATACCACAAGGAAGACACCCTTGATTAATGCGAAAAAATTCAATCCTAGTAAAATAAACAAAAGCATGATCCAAATGATAACAAAATTATTATGGGTTGGATAAAAATGAAAGTTTTTGAAGTTTTGATGATTTTGATTTTTTTAAAAATTTTGATGATTTTGAATTTTTTGTGATTTTTTGCATTTTTTTAAGGATGAACTCCTCTACAATAGATGATGAATTAGAAAAGGAGTGAACTTCTCCTATCATAGAAGCATGTTGAGAGAGAGAAAAATAATGATAAGAGAAAGGCAAGGAAATACTAATCTATGAGTGATGGAATGATGATAGTGTTTGATGATAGATGAGAGGGAACACAATGATAGTTGAGTAGGAGACTTAGGATTATTTCAAATTTTGACCAATGTGAGATACCCTAGATATGGAAGTAATGAATATCTTTGAACCTTGTTTTTGATAGATTTTTGGCACATTGAAACAATTATACTAATTGATACTAATAACTAAACTATTGAGTCATGAGTCATTGTTCTAATGTGACTGGAGTTACTGTGCAAATGTGACTAGAGTCAATGTGGGAATGTGATCAGAGTCATTATAAAAATGTGATTGGAGGAACTATGATAAAAATATGCTATGATTAAAAGAGCTAATGGTAGTCTTGGAAAAGCTTCTAGGATAGACATAGATACCAGAAATAGGTGTTTCTGTATTGATCAAGATATGAGACACCATTGATTTTACTAGTGTCATCCAACTCAAGTGATAATATGATTTGTGATGTGGTGTGATTGGGGTGAAGAAATGTGATTGGCAATTATGGGTGGCATGTAGATAAATGAAAGATATGGGTGAATGAGGAGGAAAGGGTGAGGAAGAAATAATATTATTAAGAGAGGATCATGGAAGTGAGGTGGTTAATTCCTCATAATTGAGAAGATCTTGTACTAGACCTCAAAATTTGTGATAATCAACAATTTCATGACCCTTTTGATGATGATAGATACTGTAGAAACCTAAAATACATCATTATGAGGAGACTCCTAAAAATCCTCCTTTATAACTCACACAATCCATATTGGGTAGCCTTAGGGCTAGTTCAGTGATTTTCCGCAGTAGCAGGCAAATTTCCCCATGGGAAGCCTAACCGTATTGACTGAGATGACACAAAGATATTCATATTACACTTGGATTATTTCTAACAAAAATGGGAAGAACACTCGTATTGTATTTGTTGTATCATTGATGAATTTCCTCAAGGGGATGCTCTTGTAAAACTCTTAAAAATTAATAAAATATTTTTTTTATTGGTTAATCACTGTGTTTCGATTATATTGGTATTGTATGGTATAAATTTATGTCCTAGAGGATGAAAATTTACACCATAGAAAGCAATATAATTGGAAAATAGTGATTAACCAATAAAATGAATCTTTTATTAATTTGTATTGATCTTTCAAAGTGTTACAAGAGCATCCCCTTGAGGGATTTCATCAATGATACAACAAATACAATAGGGGTTTTCTTCCCCTTTTCATAAGAAAAAATCCAGGTGCAATATGAATATATCTATGCCAATAGAATGTAGGGGGAGTGAGTTTTCTTGAGATCATTGTGTGGGAGCCAAATCTTGAGTCTTCTTGAGTCCTATGACCTACACACAAAGAAATAAAAAGTGGATAAATAGCATATGAAGGGTCCTCTAGGGTGGGACACATATTCGATTAGGGAATACAAAACAAAATGAAAAGCAGATGCATGCATGCAATAATGGATATCTGAGCTAATGCAAGAATAATAAATGTATGGTTCTAAGTTATAATACACAAAAAGTAAGGAAACTAGTCACCTGAAAAAGATCATCTTGGATTAAGATAGTTTCTTCTATGGATCATCTCGGGATGAGACGGTTGCTATCATAGGTATGCACCTCAACGTAACAAGGTTCAAGCAGTGTTTGAGATGATATGAGTAAGTAGTTTTTATGGATTATTGTGAGTGTAGAGGTGAGTTAGAAAATTCAAGTAACTATCAAAGTGATGGTATTGATCATTTGAGGGATATGAATTCAACTTCAAACCCCATGCAATGATCCAACAAAATTTATTTTGGCAACAAGAGAGCCTAGTGAGTGATTTCAGTAGCATTTCATGGAGTGAGCATTCAAATTCTAGGATATCAAACAATGGAGGGAAGGTGTCATTTTATAGGATCCAAAGGTAACAATAAATGTGGCAAGTGTCAATCAAGGGTAGCCTGATTGACTACCATAAAATGACTATAGGTGGCAAGTGAAACTATCGCTTGTAGGGTGTCTAGCACTGGTGCCAAATCAGGTCCGACATTGATAGGTAGTTTCACTAGCTGTTATTTTTTTTATTTTTATTTTTACATGATTTTCTTAGGTCAAGATGATCTTGAGCTTGAGACTATATCGGGTCGATATGGTTAGGCTTCCTATGGAGAAAGTTACCTATTGCTAAGGAAAATCATTGAACCAGCCCTAAGGCTACCCAAGATGGATGGTGTGAGCTAGAAAGGAGGATTTTTGGGAGTCTCCTCATGATGAAACATTTTAGGTATCTACAGATACCCCTTTTTGGGATGCTTTATGTGAAAGCACAATGTGGAGCAAAAATAGATGATCTAAAAAATATGAATGGATGATGGATGATATTAATTAAACAAGTCAACATGGGATACCCCAAGCATGAGAAGGGTGCACACCATTAAATCATTGCTTTCAACACATTTATGGAATTGATTTGATATTGGTAATATTTTAGTTGTAGATAGACATTATTTTTCTACAACATTTAGGCTTTAGTCATACCAAATATTTGTTTGATTGATATTTTTGCTTTTGCATCATCAAGGAGGATGTATGATAGTTTTTGGCAATGATTCTTGGATGAATGTAATTTCCACTTTCGAGTGTTTTATTATTGAATTGATTTTGAGATGAAAATTTTATGATTATTGACTACCACTCAATCGATGAGTAAATGGAGTATATGTAAAATGATGAGACCAATAAAGCACTTGAAAAAAGTGGGATGGTTAGCATAGTTGCCTTGGAAAAAGTAAAATTCTAAGACTTTATCAACCCAACATGGTTTATTTTTAACATTTTTTACAAAAAATATGACCATCGTGGATGGTTGTGTCGAGCTGCATGATCATCCCATATGATCGCAGGTGCAAAAAGCTATATAATCCACATTTCATAGAAAATGCCTCATTTTCACCGTGCATGATGAGAGAATAGAAATACGGGGAGGATAAGAGGTTAATTTTTGAAATAAAGTGTTGTCAGAAGATGATTCAACCTACACAATGGAACCAACATGTACATCCATGAGTGGAGGAGCCAGTGCAAGGAAGGTAAGGATGAAAAAAACCTAAATTTTTTGTATTAATAAAATGAACCAAATTAAATATGAAACCAAAATGAATGGGTGAGATGGGTGAAATGGGGTGGTATTAGGCAAATGAAAACATGGGTGAGGGATATGGTTAGATAGTATTTATTGTACTTTGTTTTTCCATTCCTTCTCTTTTAAAAATATTTTTTATTTGCTTTTGCTTATGATGTTTTTATGCACAATGGAGACTGTTTCGGCTCAAGGCAACTTGTTTTTGTGATCGTCTTGACATGAGATAGTCTCATTGTGTTTCTGTCTTAGCCCAAGATGATTTATTATTATAATTTTCTCGACTCAATATGGTTGTGATTGATGTTTGTTATATTTTTGATGAGGTTCTTTGTGCTCATGGTAGCTTGTTAGAGCTCGAAATTGGTTTACTAATGCCTTCAATATTGTGCATGATGCTTTGTTTGGTAACAAATGGGTGTGGCTAAAGGATGTCAAACTTTAGAAAATAGCTTGAATAGAGTCATTTCACATAGATCAAGCCTATTTGATAGTCTTGATTGGTAAATGGGATTAAGTAATACATTCAATATACCAATTGGAGAGATTATAGTGACACTTGAGGATGTTTACCAGATTCTACGGGTCTCTATAGAGGGAAAAACAATTATCACTACTGTGACCACTAAGGGGGAGGCCATGCTACAAAGAGTGCATGGTGAGCACTAGTGGTTAGTAAATTGTGATGCTAATAGTGGTGGGGTGAGGGTTGGCACTAGTTTTGACACTTAATTACTCATAGCTAGATAAACAATGCTTATGTCACTAATGTCTAACTTTATTTTTACAAACTTTTCAGGCATGAGGTTCCCTTGGAACTTGCCAGGCCTTGTTATGGATTTGGTTGAGGATCCTAAGATCATGGCATGGTGCTCCACTTTTCTCGCATAACTATACAGGGAGTTGTACGATATTTGATAGTGTGGTTGACTAGGCTTGGGGTGTAGTTTTCTCTTGTAGATATGGAAATGAGGACACTTTTAGGTGGACATGCCTATTGATTACCATGACAGGAAGATAGGGACATGAGGGAAAACAAGATACCATATGCTATGAAGTGAGGCCACGATCGAGAGCAAAGTAAGAGCCACCCATCTTAGGGTATACTCCAATATTATGCAGATGCATGGGTAGGTCTACACCCAAGATAAGTTGTATGGAGAACATAGTGAGGAGGGTCGACCTAGGATGAGGAGGTAGAGCATCTGAGGCAAGTGTAGTGTGACAGATGGCTAACTGATCGATATGGGATAGAGCTTGAGTACTTTCAGTACTCATAGGTGACCTGATAGTTTGGAATTAGGTAGGGTGTTCTTGAGGCTCTAGTGGTGTATAGGCAAAGGGGTAGCAAGACTCAGCTAGCATGACCACGAGTTGAGTCTCTAGGTGAGGAGTCATATGAGACCTTGATAAAAGCAAACACTATATATATAGGTACCATAGTAGAGTACTATTCTTGGTGGGTAGCCAAAATATTTTAAGGAGGTATGATAACTAGAGAGGTAGGGGTAGCTAGTGTAGCAGAGGATCCATCACAATGATAAGTGCATCACTAGGTGGAGAGGGATATGGAAAATTCATATGGAGCCATTAAGGGTGCAAATACACCTATGAGGAGTGATAGGGGTGAGGAGGTGAATGAGGAGGATCCATAGGAGAAAATAACCACCTTGAGAGAGCAATTTTTGCATCCTTGAGGGTCAGTGGACAAAGTGTTACATAGCGCATGCCATTGAGTAGAGTTATTGGATGGTAGATAGGTAACATTGGTAGGGCTAGGAGGTGTAGAGGGACACCTTGCAAGATCATGTGCAAAACCTTCAAGAGGAAAGGGAAAGGTTCATAGTAAAGTGATATTCTCTACAAACTCAAGTGATAGGGTTGATAGCTAAGTAGGCCTAGACATCCTCAAGTGGGTAGGCCATAGATTTTGTGATCCACAAACTCAAGTGATAGGGTTGATAGCTAAGTAGGCCTAGACATACTCAAGTGGGTAGGCCATAGATGATGTGATCCAACTACAGACTATGATGACCACATATCATACTTGGTATTAGGTAGAGTGAGACTATATGGGGTGATTGGAAGATTTAGTGTATAGACTAGGTGGAGCACTACCATCATGACCATCATCCTCCAAGTCTCAACAAAATTGATGGAGCAAGGAATCTAGAGATCCATACGTGATATCACTTGTTTCACGATTTGCATCATCAAGGATATCATAAATATCAAAGTCTAGTAGATCCAAGCAGCCTCGTAGATATGATATCAAGGGCTAGAAGGTTGAGGATAAGAGATAGATGTATTTAAGTCACCTACTTGCGATCCTAACACATTGCAATTAAGAGAAGAGGAAATAAAAATATATCCTTTACTTAGATACAAGGTGACAAGGATATTCACACTATAATATAAAATATGGATTGTAGAATTTATTTAGATACTTTGTACATAATTGTCATGGCCCTCCTTGGTAGGAATTAATATTGAGATTTGACCATGCATTGATGAGTGGACATATAATGCTTAATATTTTTTTAATGGTTAATATTATGTTAGAATAAGGTATTATTGATGAAATCTATGGTTGTAGGACCAAGTAATCTTATGGGTGGATTGGTATGGGACAACCACAAAAATTGAGAGACCAAAAAGGAGAATGATGGTAGATGATATATAGTCATTGATAAATCTAAGGTAAATTAGTACTCTCATGTAGATACATTGCATAATTGTATGCTTGTTTGCATTACACCACTTACTGGGAGATTGTTTGAGAAAAAAGAGTAGTTCTTCATAGACATATGATAATGTGATAGTCATCATAAAACCTGCTACTTAAGGATAAAAGGTGGTATAATGCAATTGTTTGGTTTATAAGCATTTATTGTTAAAATGCATGTGTTTATTTTATGAAATGAGTCTAGCAAAGGATTCATTAAAGAAGGTATTAATAAATATAGAGGTTTTATTAATACCTAAATGCTTAATATCAATGTTAATAATTAATATTAACATTAGATATTAATTAAATTAATTAAGGGAGTAATTAATTTAATTGCCATATTTTCCTAATGTTATATTTTACATTAACATTAGAAAATTAATAATATAATATTATTGACGGTTTATTTATGTATGAACATAAAAATTAAATATGATTGTCTATTTGGAAAAAAATGTGTCCATTATTAAATGAAAGGATATTAAGTGTAAAGGTGGATTGATAATTCCACGGATGCAAATATGAACAATAGAAAACTATTCACAATTATTTTAACAAACGGTAAAAAATGTAGAAAAATAGGTAAGGAAAGAAATAAAAAAGGGGAAGAAAAAGGGTAGAGTTATTGAAATAGAGGAAAAAGAAGAAACAACGGTAAGACATGGAAACTTTACTATCCAATATCAGGTAACCCTACAACTTACTATGAGGCTAGAAAATAAAATAGTTTTCATATTGCAAAGTGTTACTTCTTTTCTTAATTGAATGAATTCAAAACTTTGCCAAGATAAAATGTGGTAAAATATTACTATAATAAACTACCAGGTTTAGGAACAATAATATGAGACCAAATTTTTTTTGGCCTATAGGAATTTTCCTTAAGAGCTATGGGTTTAAGATTTTTTTAAAATGTAAAAATAAAAAGAATGTTCTATCATTTTGATTGTTGTAGACTTTTAATAGTATTATAATATAAACAAGTAAAAATTAATGATATTATGAATAACATAATGTAGCCTCTGAGATTGTATAAAATGTGCAATAATATTGGTATCTGACAGTTTTTAGTGGGTCTTAGATAATATTAGGTCCTTCTATTGTTTAAAGTGAGCAAAAAATATTATTCTAGAACTAAAACATTGGTAGCTACAACAACATCTCCTTCCAATCATGTTAATAGATAATATAATACTTAAAGGAACATTAGAATTAGATTTATCCCTTCTTTGTTGTTCACTAGATATTGATCCTAGAAGACGATGTGCCTGATTGCATTTAGACAATCCCTATAGTGGTAAAATTTTATGAGGATGCACCATGTTGGTTGTTTTTATAATTATCTCCATAACTGAAATTGGGATATGGTTGGAATTTTTATTATGGATATTAGTTTAGAATTTTTATGTCCTTGCACTATAGGTGTACCCAAATAATGCATATTGATTGGAAAATTGAGTAATGAAATGTCTTGTATAGCATAATTTCATAAACATTAGCCTTTAGGAAAAGAACTCATTATATGATTAATGTCGATTTCCACTTTAAAATAAAAAGTTATTAACAAATGTTGACTTTATTAGTAGTTGACTCTAATAGTTAGTAAAATTTAATATGAGTAAAAGTTTCATTTGAAAATGTTTATTCATTATAATAGTCTGAGGAAGATAATGGGAATTAGACTTCAAGAAGAATGGATAGATTACTTTTATAGATTAGATAAATTTTTTCTTATAAAATCAATGAGGAATTATAAAATTTTGTTTCTTTTGTTGTACTACATTGGAATGCTAAGTAATAATCATGTTGAGCATTTATATTAGTTTTTCCTAAGGCTTATGTAGATAAGGGAAACTAATATAGAGAGAAGCATGGGATTCTCGCATAAGTTACAATGTATTGAAAAGGATGGAATAAAATCATGATTCACATGTATATTAGCTTTCCTAAGGCTTTTTTAGATAGGGAAAAGTAATATAGAGATAAGTATGGAATTCTCTCATTCATCATGTATGATTTATTTCTGTTTAATACATGATGTTTTTACATGCTTTGAATCAACATGTAGATTTGCATACATATCTATGAGTTGTCTTGATTCCTAACTTCACTTTCAACAAGTATGGATGGATAAGAAGGGTCAAGGAGGTAAATGTAAATGATGGAAGTGTGTAGGAAGAATTTATAATGTAATATTCTTCAGGTGCATTATTATGAACTCCACAATGGTGGATTGGAAATGATTATTATAAATAATGTTCTTGGTTAATTTTGGTTAAGTAAATAAAGAAGGATACTTGGAATGGAATATTATAATGAAAAAAATGAATGATTTAAAATATTGTTCATGAGTTAATTATCTTGAAAATATCTACTATTTTACAAGATGATTAAAAGAAATTAGAATACTTGTTGCTCAATTTATTTGATAATAAATGTGAATGTTTTACTTCATTATTATATTTCCTAGTTAGAGAGATAATTATGTAATTATGATGAATCATTAGTTTTCATAAGGGTTTAAAAAGGGTTTCCTTAGGAAGGGGTTGTAAACCTAGAAAAAATCTAGAAAACCTTTGAGTCATTGTCAAGTCAATATAGTGATGGCACCTTAAACAATGAGGATTGGGTGGCCATGTATATTATTATGGGGAGTGGTAATAGACTTAGTTAGGCCACTGCAAAGGTATGGTAACTAAGCACTAAGACACTAGTTCACTCGTAGTGGAGGTGTGATAACTAGGCTTTAAGGAATTATGCTAGATTAATCCTACAAAGATAGACTTATGTAGGGTTAGGGAAATGGAGTCCCATTTTTTATAATTTTTTTTTTAAAAGGGATAATCCCTATGCTATGGTTAGAATCTCTTGCATCCAAGGAGGGTGTAAGAAATGTGGGGGTACTATTGAAAGCATCCTTTATACTCAAGGAGGTTTAGAAAGGTGAACCCCAAAGTCATGGGATGTTTTCCACTCTTGTCCACTTGAGTGTCATCTATAGCAACAAGATTTCAAAATGTGGTTATGCCTTGTTGATGTTGAAAATAATATTAGGATATCCTTGTGATAATTTTAAATTAAAAAAATATCTCTCTTAGGTTGGTTTAGTTGGGTTGTTAAATATGGAAGGAAATAATGAATTTAAGAAAGCATGGATCATATAGATATTCATTTATTTGGCATTATATTCCTAGTGAAAAATAAAAATAAACTAATTCCCAACTAGAATTTTCCTTTTCCAATTATTGTATTGATAGATGTGGCGACGATGAAAAACGAGAACTTGAAATTATGAACTCACTTGCTTAGAATTGAAATGCTTTCTATGTAAGGGATAAGAAAAACTTTTATTCCTTACTTATATACAAAATAATATATATTCCAAGAAAGTAAACACTTCGATTGAATCACTTTGGGAGAAAAAGATAGTTCAAATAGATGACTTATAAGAGTAAGATTATTGTGTACCAAATGACATCATAATCCTAATAAAAATGAGAAGATAAAATAACCCTAACTTTAATCATCCTTTTCAAATTTTTGGATTGATATATGGTTGTTAGATGTAATATTATGAATTCGCCCTCTAGTAATTTAGATACCTTGTATGTAAGTATAGAAGAACACATATATTTTTTATTTAGATACAAAGTAGTTTGAATTACTGCCATTTAAACACTATGACTAAACTATAATATCAAAGAAGGTGGAAGAATATTAGAAATAAGATCCAATATTTCTCATACCTATAAATCTACATAACTTGAGCTTAATTAGAGGGATAAATATTCCATCTCTTAATATTACATACAAGGTAGGTAGGCTAATAGGCCTAAAGGATATGTGAGATGACAATTTTTGATGGAGGAGAATAGAGAGTATTGATGATACCCACCCATTACTCAAAGGCACATATCTTAATGGGAGGAACATACAATTTACAATCAATTTTATCATTTTTATTTTATATAATATGATATACATATTCTTGTGGATAGTTTATACAACAAAACTAGGAGGGATATACTCATATCCAACACATAGTAAAGTAAAACAAATAATATAACTAGGATTGTCCTTTGCATATCCTCATGGGTTCTTAATCATTTGTTTAATTACAACCAAATATAGGCATACAAGTAGGCATGTGACAAAATTAGAATATTTCAAATGAATAGTCAAATACAACTTAAGCTTTAAGGCATGATATTCATATGCTATTCAAGCATTTTAACATAAAATATGATAAGTAAATATGAACTTCATCCATACATAGCAATGATATGTATTGACTTAACCAATTGGGTTCAAAATTTCTATAAACTTATTTTTAGCATTGGTAAGAACTAGATCTTATATTTTTTCCATAGTATTACTTAAGCCTTTGTTAGTAAAGTGGTAGGTACTCTAGATTATGGATATGCTTTTCATCAACTAGTTTTAATTGACTAAGGTGGATGAGAAAATAATCTTCTCCAATAGAAGCATCTTGTAATAGAAATTTTAGGGATATGTCCTCAAGATAAAAGGGAAATATAGCATTGATACCATAGACAAAAGCATAATGTTTCAAACTAGTGTAATTCCTAATATTAGTATGATATGGCCAAAGGGCTAGGTATAATTGTAGGTTCCAATATCTTCTAGTCTTAATGATGAGTTTCTTGAGGATCTTGACAAGAGTTTTGTTGGAACTTTTAGCTTAGCCACTACCTTGAGGGTAATAAGGTGTAGACCATTTGTGCTATATGTTATACTTTACACAAATATTTTGGACATATTTATTTTTTAAAGGCACGCCATTATACAAAATAATAATAAAGGGGGTATTGTAATAGTATATTAATTATTTTTGGATGAATTTTGAAATACAAACTCTTATTGTAGAGTCCAAAGGCATAGATTTGACTTATTTACTAAAATATTCAATAATAATGATAAAAAATTTATATCCATAAAAAGTGGGGTTGATTTTACCAATGATGTCAAGTTCCCAAATGGAGAAAGACCAAGGTGAAATAATAAATTGTAGGGATTGGAAATGGTCATGAAATAATTTCATTATTTTTACACTTATCACACATATTGATGTAATCATATGAGTCTATAAACAATTGTCACAATGCTAAAGTAACCACCACAAGGCTCATCATGGTATTCCTGCATTATAATTTGGTCCAAAAACCTAAATAAGATAATATTAAGGGTGTGGTGATACAATATATCATATATAATGACATATCTATAGACCCTTTGTTTAAAATTATTGCACTCATTTTAATTTTAAACTTTAGGCAAAATGTTAATCTTGAGGTAATCATAGTTGTCCTTATACCAAGAACTAGAGAATGAGTTAGTTTCAAGGGTAAAGACCTAGGGGTTTCATTAGTTTCTAAATTTGTGGTGTCTCTAATTTATGTAATTACAACTATAACTAGTTCATCATAAATTTATAGAGTAATAAGATACATGACAAAATCCATAGCATCTACATGATGGTTAATCAATGTAGGGAGAGCATCAATGGTAAATATTTTAGAAACAACCATCAAGTTTCCAATAACTTCTTTACATGAATTCAATTTGTTATCTTTGATTTGATCCACAACATTGACTTGGTTGACTATTAGTTGGAGTCTCCAAAAATAACAAGGAGCTTATAATTTAGTGTTCTAGTAGCACAAATTCATAAAGTAATATATTCATACTTTACTACATTGTTGTTACAAGATAATATAAGCTTAAAGAATAAGAGAATTAGATATTTTTAAGGAGTAACTATGATGAATGCTACTCCTACACTTTTTATGCATCTTGTTCAATCAAAGTACAAGTTCTAAGAGACTTTTTTCTCTTCCTCAAAGTTGATGTGAAATATGGACTCATCGAGAAAGTCTAATTCAAATTCACTAAGCACAATGACCCACTTATGAGTTCTTCCTAATATGTAAGGTTTTGATATTAGATAACACAACATATCAATCCCTATTATTGTAAAGGTCTTATGGCTAAGCATATAATGCCTATATTTTTAGGAGGTAAAAACTATATCTAAACAACCTTATTTAAAGGTGTGTACTTAAACTCATAGCTAACTAGGGTTTGAATATTTTAAAAAATAGCCCTTTCTCTATGTTGGTCATCATATTGGCCCTACATGTCCCCTATGGCATAATTAGCTATAGATATGTATAGTAATAAGTGTTTCTAAGGATTAGGTGGGAAACATTGGAGGTGAAATAAGGTAGGATTTTATGGAATCAAATGGGTATTGACATTCGTAATCCCATTTGAATGTTGCATCTTTTCTCAATAGCTTTATGAAAGATATTCATTTATTGTCAACATAGGAAATTAATATTCTAATGGCCTAGATCTTACCTTGGATCCTATAAATTTGAGTCAATATTTGAGGGAATGTCATATTAATGATGGTTGATATTTTATCAAGATATACCTATATGCTCCTTCAAGATATAATAAACCCTACAATATTTCTTAATGTCACCTAAAAGATACACTTTTGAGTCTTCAATCATACTTTATATTGCCTTAGCCTTGCATAAATGATCCTAAGACCTCAAATTTGATCTTCATGTTTAAGAAATCAACCAATAAGATCATCTACATAATATTATATGATGTTACACATTAGATCATGGAAGATATATCATTAGCCCTTAAAAATTTTAGACTAAAGGGGATGACTTGATAGCAAAAGTTTTCCCGTGAGGTAGTGAAAGATATTTTATGTTGATCTTTAGAAGGTTTTTTGATCTAATTGTTTTCTAAGAAGCCATTCATTAATGATAGCATTTCATCCTTGTAAAATGGATAATCATGTAACTCTTGCAAAGAAAAAATTTATATTTGGTAAAGGTCTTATTGATGCCCTAAAAATATGTATGTATTCTAATACTTCTAGTCTTCATGGCAACTAGAATGATATTAGAAATCCAATTAGAGTAGTCTATATCTTTAATTAATCCAAAACCAAGAATATTTTGTACCTCCTCCATGAAAATGAGAGCAACTTTAGGATTCATATTCTATAACTTTTGTTTTATGTATTTTTCTCTAGGAGTGACATTTAAATGGTGAAATACTAAAAAAGGATTTATACCAGGCATATCAACATATGATTAAGTAAAATAATTCCTCTAAATGCTTGTCCCACAAGATCTTCATGATTGGATTTTATTGTTGCTTCATTTGGATCTAGATTTTCTATCAATTAGTGATATTTTTTAGTATTTGTCTTCAATTTGAGCTTGGTTGTTGAGTGGTTTTCAACCTCTAAAAAGGTGATGAATATGGCCCTTTTGGAAGCCAAACTGAAAGGGGTGGAGACTTCAGCCCAATATATGGATATAGACCTTTTTGAATTCTTTGAGAAAGGGAATATTTTGAAAATTTTGAACCTTTTCAAAGGACATGATCCTAAAATTTCTATGGATATGGCTCTATCCTATAATAGAGGGGTGGTTTTAGTTGGAGGAATAAACTTTAAAATTATGACTCAACTACTTTTTGAATTTACTAGGGCTCCTATGGATGGTGAATGTGTTTTGAGAGAGAAACACTCTTTTTTTAAGGAGACATACTTGTTTAGACACTAGGTTGGTAGGCTAATTAAATATCATAATGGGTTTCAAAGGTCTCTATTTCATGATCCTTGGGAAAAAAAAATATTTACAATTTTGGATTTTTTCACTCCTAAATGCAATAGGGATGTCATTAGGAGACTTCATTTGCCCTTGGTTAATCACTTCCATGGGAAAAAGTTGATGAATATTCTTGGCTTCATTTTTGAAGAATTGGAAAGAATGACAAACAATGTTCAACAAGGCAAGTCTTCTCTTATAAACCATAAAATTCTTTTTAAAGTTATTTTTAATTATGTTTCATTAAGGATGAGAGCTATTGTTGAGGGTAAGAGTGGTGTTAGATCATGTTCAACTTGGGAGTCCTCTGGCCCTATCTTGCAATCTCCAAATAGATTTATGATTTTGTCAAGCCTGATTAATGGTGAAAAAGATATTCTAGTTCGTATTATGTAGAAGTATCATTCTAATTATAACTCAAGGAGGGATGTAGTCAATGAGAAATCCTTGAGTAATATTCATAATGATCCATGAGAGGCTATTACTAGTTTAATGAAAGTTAAAGATATAAGAATTCTACAAAAAATTCCTTAGGTGGCTAACCCTAGGGAGAGTGAGGTAGATAAGAATATGGAAAATGTTGTTATGGATGTGATAAAGGGATTGAAGTCTTATGAAGGTGGTCCTTCTAGAGCCAATGATAATTTATATTCCCATAACCATGATGGTGTGATACCTAAATCTCCTCTTGTTGTTGTTGAACCTCAAAATAATGAGGATTCATCTTCTTTAGAATATGAAAAATATAAAATGAAAAATAAAAATATGCATGTTAAGGTTGCAAAATCTGAGCTAAAAGGAATGAGGAGATCCATTCCCCTAAATTCTAAGAAAATATATAATACCTCTCTTGTGATTCAATACTCTAACAATTCAAAGAATAATCTCTCGACCCCAACCTCTAACAAAAGTACGAAGATCACTAATATGCCTATGATTAATTGTACTTCTCAAGATGGCACTAAAGGCTCTCCAAGTAAGCCTGTTGATTCAATTTTAGAGCTGGTGAGAAATCTCAAGAGGTTGGTTAAAATATTAGCATTTTATGCTAATGAGATTTCCTGGAGGATGAAGTAGGATAAGGAGTTGATTGAGGTGGACCTCTTGGATAATCAATCTTAGGATTAGTGGACCTTATGGCTTTATTTGATTTGGGCTAAAGTGTTATTGCTTGAGATCCTTTTTGGTTGGTTGTCCTAGATTTTTTCTTTGTATTTAAGGATGGTTGGTTAATCTGATATTTATTTGGTTGGTGTTGGTTGGGTTGTTCTTGGTTTTTCTAGTTATTTTTGTTTTTGTTATGCCTCTGTGAGATTACTTGTCTCTATCAACTCATTATAAAAGGTTTAGGGTCTTGTTGTTGCCATTGCACAACCTACCCCAATTTGGGGACCCACTTGAAATTTTGAGTAATGTTAATGTTGGTTTGCATTAAGTTTTTTGTTGATTACATTTATACCAACCAATATTGCAATGTGAAGGTTTAATTTTGATAATTTATTATGTTCTTAGCATTGGAATTTGTAATTAACCTCAATTTTTTCATGTTGTTTTACCAAGTCACTCCTTTTCAAGTATTTACATATTAATAAAAACAAAACAAATAAAAAATTAAAAGAAAAAATAATAAAAAATAATAAATAAACTGTAATAAAATAAACACATTTTTTTAGTTAATTATATTTTTCACCTTATGGATTCGTATAAAAAAAAATTGAATTAATTTTGTATACAATAATTTTTATTTAATATTTTTGGTGTTTATGTATTCAGATTATAAAAAATGATGGTATGATATTTTGGATCGGACCCTACTGATTGACATAATTTTCGATTCTGACATGGTGACAACTTGGACATGGATTACGATGGATAACTTGGACAATTTTTGAGGTTGGATTTGTGATAACTTGGACATGGACTGCGGTGGAATGACAAATAGCGTGGAAGGAAAGGGAAGTAGTGCAAAGGGTTGTAGATCACCATGTGATGATCAAAACTTAATGTATACATTGCTTCTTTTAAACCATGTTCACTACTACCACGTCCCAAATGTGGGACTAAAAGGATATATGGAATGCTGTAAGTTTTTTTATGTCTCAAGGGATCATAAATATGCATACACAAGAAGAATTAGGATCCTTTAGATTCATTATTGCAATGATGTCCTTGTTATCTAGCATTGACCTAGATTCGACCCTGTGACCAAGCTCTCATTCAAGGATTTACCACTAATTTTTCTTGGCAGACCATGCTCTTCGTTAATTCATAGAGGAAAGTTCTCTTCAGGCGATCTTCCACCCCTGTTTCTCACATCATGAAGGGTCTACTAGTCCTGTTATGTGGATTTAACAAACATAGTGGAAGATATGAGTATTTTGCAAAGCAAATCAACTCACATGGATATGGAGCCTATGTAATGGACTAGATTAGTCATGGTGGGAGTGATGGTTTACATGGATTTTTACCTTTGCTTAATCATGTTTTTGAAGACGTGAGGGCATTTCTTAAAAAAGTTAGCTCAAAGAGCCTAGGGGTGTCTTGTGTTCTATTTGGCCACTCGACAGGTGGAGCAGTTGTTTTGAAGGTGACATCACATCCAAATGTAGAGGCAATGGTCAATGGGGTGATATTAACTTCTATGATATTGCATGTCAGACCCACACATCTAATATTTGGGGCTATAGTGTTAGTTTTCTCTCTTATTTTACTCAAGTTCTAGTTTAGTGGTGCAAATAGGAGGTAAATATAATTACAACTATGCAATCCAATGAGGAACAATGGGAACCCTACATGGGTGAGCGTGAATGTGGTGGCATTTTTGAATTCGAATGCCCATATGTATTGGGATGGGCTAAATTAGATGGATGAGGCCAATAGAGTTCTCATGTAAAATATTCTCATTAACAAATACTTCAAACCTTCATTTGCCCTCGACACCTTTTGTTATCTCAAAACAATGTGAGCTCCATATCTGATATTAACTTTCAATCTATGTTGAGCTACGCATTTTATTTATTCTTCATGGGCATTCTACATCAAAGTTGTAGTTGTTCCTCTAGTTTTGGATAATGTGTTATGTATTGTATTGATGTGTAACAAAGAAAGAAACATCCTTGTTGGCAAGTAGAAATAAAATATAAATATCAAAACTAATTGTTTTCATATATTACGGAAGATCATAGTTATGAAACCATGGTAGTTACAAGGAAAACGTTACAAAGACAAAGGTGAATGAGTTTATGTTGAAGAAGGCATTATGAAACTAAGCCAATAGAAGAGAAAACGAATGGTTGTTTTGGAAGTTTTAAATACTCATTGAAACTCATGAAAAAGGGTAAGAGAATATTGGTAGTAAGTGCATGTTGGAAATTGGATTTTGTAGAAGAACATCTCCTCCCTTGTTGCTATATTGCACCGAATTCACCCATTGTAATCGATTTAAGCAAGGTATTCTAAAGGAATATGAATTCAATATCTTCTATTTTGGCAATGTATTGGAATTTTTAATAAGTTATATGCATGCGGATGGTATACTTATTCATTTTTTTTAATATATTGTGTTATTCCCTTAGAAGCTTACATCACATTAATTCTAGGTTGTGTGAAGACTGATCGATTTAATGTTGATTTTAGTTTAGAATATTTGTTTATGCAGATTCAGGTTAAAATTTTAGAAGTTACAGTGACTTGTTTTTTTCTTTTATTTTCTATAACCCTAGCCTTTTACATTTTTTTTAACTTCAAATACCAAAAAAAATACAAAAAATATTCAAACCTGAAAAAGAAATATGTCGGTTTCAAGGATTAAGATTCAAATTTTCACATTTACGTAAATTTACAATTTTTTTTAATGAAAATTTGAAATTTAACTCTTTGCATAGTTTTTAAATAGTCATTTAATTTCATTTTAAGTAAAATGGAAATTTCAATAAATTAAAATTTTTATTAAAGTGAGTAATTAATATGGTATTCCAAATTTTTACATTTCAAAGTTAGATTCAATCACTTCATTTTTATTCTCAAGCAAATATTAACAATCAAAGATAAATTTGGCTTAGCATTGAAGATAAAATTTGATTAACAATCGAAGATAAAATTTGATTAATAATTTGAGATAAAATCAATTAAAATAAAAATTTCAAAGGTTAAAATCAAATATTTATCAAATTTCGAAGGTTGTTAGTTGATCAATAATTTCACCTTTTCATAAATTATATGAACAACAAAATCATCACAAATAAAATCAATCAAAATAGACCCCTTGTTAACAGGCATATGCAACATTGAGGTATCTAATTTACTTTTGGCATTTCACATTTTTCACTATGTATCACAAGTAGATTAATACATTAAACAAAACCTTGGGAAAATTACAAATGTTTCCTGGCAAGAGAGGATATTTGATCAGAATACTGACTATGAGTATATTCTTATGATTGGATAAAAATATCACTCAATAGAATTGGCGCTAGAAGGAGGGCCTACTTAAAGGTGAGGTAATTTATAAAGTTTCCGTTCTTAAGTTGCTCACATTTATTGTTGGAAATTATCTAATTTATGATGTATTGATTCTAATATTTTACAAATTGAGAATATTCCTTATTGTTATGGTTTAATTAATGCATTTTAAATTAACATGATGATTTATCAATTAAAAATTTGAAAATTGGAAGTCTTCATTTTAGGATCGTTAAACAATTGTTTTCATTATCAGAATTGAAACCAAAAATCATAATCACAAGATATAAGGAATATGAAGATATTATTTTCCATATAATTTCTCCTACAAAGAGAATCATAAGGTCCAATATTCAGTCAATTATTATTCCACCTAGTAGTAGTTCATTGCTACCCATCATCCCATTTGTTCCTCCACTAGTAACTCCAATGGTAGGAGTTGCAGCTTCGTTAGGTGCTCATAGCAGTCCTTTAAACATTGTTGGAGATGTCCATGACATTCCCAAAAACTTAGAAAGGTATTTACCTAAATATAAACATGATGGAATTATAATTATAGAAGAGCATATTTAAGCTTATAAGGATATCTTGATTAGACTGCAAGTTGAACATGAGGATGTTTCTTGTAGAATATTTCCTCTCACCTTAGATGAAATGGCATATTTTTGGTACATTACTTTACCTTATAGTTCCATTACATCTTGGGCCGAGTTGGAAATATCTTTCGTGAATCAATTTAGGCTACCCATAGATCTGGCTGTAATCTATCATCAATTTACATCAACCAAGAGAGCCTAATGAAAATTTGAGATTGTTCAATACTCATTTTCATAAGTTTTATAGTAGGTTAGTTACTCCTTATACTCTTCAGGTAGCTACTACCATACAAATGTACTTTAGGGCATTGGACCCTTTGACATCTATGTTTGTAAGGAGAGCTCCTCAAATCACTATCCCATGGCATATAGTGAGGCTTTAACTATAGAACAATTGTTGATACCACAAGATTTTGGGATAGGATAGTTGCATTCCATAGTACAATCGGGGTGCTTATAATCAAGTGCCTATGATCAATCAAGATTTGTCACAACAAATACCTATATTGAATGCCATGCCATTCAATAAATTCAATTTTCCATACAATCCACCTACCATGCCCACTTATCCTACCACTCCACTATATTTAAAAAATAAATTCACCACTCATAAAATGGTTGAAAAAAATGCTCAAACCACACCTACATTATTTAATACAAAACCCACTCCAAATGCATCAATGTTTCATCAAAACAACACAAAATTTCCACAGGTTGTCCAAAATAAAGGTTTGCCAAGTTTTCTAAATCCCACGGCCACTACGAGTAACACAACCAATCAAACTATTGTAGGATAAAATAATGAACCTAATTCTCAAGTAAATGATATACAGAGGATTTTCCAAGAACTTAGTAGTGACATGGTTCAAATGCAGAAACAATTGCCTCAAAATTCTCATCAAAATAGAAATTTTATCTTTTTGAGAAAGCAATGGAATACTTGTTTGAACAATGGAGGAGTACCTAGTCCCACGGTTAATTAAAAAAATGCTACCACTAGTTCCAATTAAAACAACACTATTGTTAATACTTTAGATTTGGCTTTAAAAAATTGGTGTAGGTTACATTCTACGACCCAACATAGTGAGAATGAGTGCCTTGAATTCAAAATAGCATTAGATATTCTACAAAAAGAGATGGATAACATGGAAATTGTTTCATATGAAGATACTTTCCAATAGGACAGTACTAGCAAAGGGAAAGAATCAACACTAGTAATTGAAACATTTGAATCAATTGAGGGAGATGAATAAGGGTATGATGGGTCTATAGAAGAGGAATTTCAAGCCTTTAGACAATTTAAAAAAGGTAATCATAATTAAAAGCTTAGGAGTAAGACTAAAGCTCCATTTCCTTCTTCTACTCCCCCAAATGACACCATACTTCCTCCTGACACATAGGCTAGTAAAAATCCCATGCCTCCATCTAAGATTGATTTGCCTCAACCACCACATGAAAAAATTACATATAATATTATGGAGAATTTAAAGAAAAAAAGTGAATATATTATTATTTGATATTGCTAAGTTGACTAATCAGCAAGAATTTTTGGTGCAGGATTTTGGTGATAAAAGAAAAAACAAATCCCCATAAGCCATGGATGCTCAATTTACTTCATGAAGGGACAAAGGATAATCTCCTCCCTTTATTTTAACCATAATAACCATAGGAAGAAATCTGCATAATTGTCTTGTGGATTCAGAAGCATCTGGTAATGTCATGCCTCACATTGTTTGTCAAAAATTGGGTTTGAAACCCATCCCTTCTAACATAATAGTTGTTCAATTGGATAAATATGAATTTCATGTGGTTGGAATGCTTAAGAATGTTCACATACAGCTAGACTTAGAACCTATTATGCAACAATATATTGATATACATGTTGTAGATATACCTAATCAGTATGGAATGTTGTTGAGCAGATATTGGTCTAGGAACTTAAATGGATATATGGCCATAGATTGTTCACATATATGGCTATCATGGAAGGGTGTTTCTAAACAAATAAAATTTGAGAGAGAACCTAGACTCAAGGATTTAATTATTGAATATAACAAAACCAAGGAGAGTTTTTACAATCATTCTGAGTTAGGTGTTTACACTTTGGAAATAAAATTGGATGTAGGTGAATCTTAAAATGAAATACCATATATTAATCCAATTAAGGATGAAAATATTGTTTGGATGCTTAAATTTTATGGATCTAAATCCAAACAAGGTAGTGGATCTAGTGTGGAATTGATTAGTCCTAAAGGTAAGTCATATTTGGCAGCTTATAGATTATAATTTTCTTGCACTTATAACACTGCAGAATATGAGGCCTTAATATCTAGTTTGCAGTTAACCTTAAAGAAAAATGTTAAATGCTTTAAAGTGCTAGGATATTCAAAATTGTTTGTTAAATAGGTGAAAGGAAAATACACATGTCATGAAAAATGCTAATTCATTACAGAAATAGATTTAGGGATTTGATTTATGAATTCCATGTTTTTAGTATTTCAATGATATCTAGAAAGAACAATCAAATTGTTAATTCTTTAGCTATCACAGTAGGTACTATCAAGTCTATTGATAATAGGAGACTAAAGAAGTTTTCAATTGAGTTGATACCTTGTTCTTATATACCTAAAAATGTGAAAAATTTATAGGTATTTGAAAGTGACAGACACATTTTTTATTTTATAACTAATTTAGGTGTTTTTTAAAATCGGATGATCGATGAGGAGGAAATATTGCAAGAATATGAAAAAAAAGATCATGAGGTAACAAGGAAAATTAATGTGATTCCTAAAGGTATAATTCCTTTCAAAAAGCTTTTTGATATTGAGTGGTAGACTTAGCTAATAAGTCAATATTTAACCTCAATCTAGGATATGATTAAGAAGACTCTCAGGTCTTATATTTTAATGGCGCAAGATGTGTTAAAGAATTATAGGAAAGACTCATTTTTGTCTCTCCCTAATATAAACTAATCTCTTTACCCTCTAATATAAATTATTCTTGTACCAATAACACCACAAACAATGAATCTCTTATATTAGAGTTACTTGCTACTAGAACCCTCAATGTTCGAATAATTTCTATCATGGGGGCTCTTAGTTGATCATTAATCAATTCAATGGTGTCTATAAAACTATATATGAAAAATTAATTTCATAGAAAGTGATTGTTGACAATTTATTGGTTCCTTTTGACAAAGTCACCATTGATGTTATCCCTACATCTAATAATTGCCATGTAAATACCATGGCTTCAACTACATCTTTGATAACTTAGAGTTGGATGACAAAAAAGCCAAAATTATCATAAAATAATTTAGAGATCCTTAAAAATTTGAATCTATCCAAATCCCCCTAGAGGTATTTTTTATCGAAGTAATTGTAGATAAAAATTTTAATCCATATGTATGTAGCATCTCTTCAATAGAAATGTTTGTTAGATAGATAGTATATACCAAACTAGAGGACTAGAGACAAAATTGGATATATAAGACAATTGTTAGGTTGAAGAAATGGAAAGGTAGAGAAACTCAAAATTTTACCATAGTGCTAGAATAAAAATTTGGCTAAGCATAGACAAAGAAAATAGACTTTTTCAAAGTTGGCATCATTGAAAGGTGTGGAAAAGTCCTTATAGTAAATTTGCATATCAAATAGGCTAACGCAAGAGAGTCCAAAATTTTGCTACAACGTCAAACTCAAAGTTTGGTTAAGTCTAAAAAATAGGCTAGCATTTTAAAGTGTTGATGTCACCAAGGTGAACATAAAAAGTCTAGCACAACAACAAGCTAGACCAAAAAAATTGGCTAAGTTTCAAAAGCAAAGACTAAATGTTTTTAGTGCTAATGTCATCACAAGATACATAAAGGTATGACACTGAATGAGTTGGATACAAAAAAATTCTAAGGCATGAATCCCAACATAAGAATGAACTGGATCTCAAGGAAGGCTCATATTTGACAACAATAGTGCACACCTCATAATTTATCTAAATATGAAACTAAAGGTTGGACTCTCAATTAAACTAATAGCACTCCAAGGAGTGAAAATTTTTGGCACTCAACATATAAGGGCTAGACTCAAATTTTATCTATGAGAAAGAGTCTAGTAGACTTTCAAGGAGTCTAGAGTTATCCCCATCAAGAAAAATTTGCTCTGTTAGAGAATCTCGATGACCAAATGCTCCTCCATTGTACACCTATCCTTATGTAGCTAGATGAATCATCATTTTGAATGGTAAAAAGAAAATTTGTTAGAGGATATCATGAATCATTTTAAATCATGTGGATAGCATGCTCCTAGGAGAAATTATAATCATCTACATCAACACAATGACATTATGGTAGTTAGACCAAAATAATCTAGAAAGGGATGCACACATTCTATAATGGCCTTATAGACATAGAATAAATTTTTGAACAATCATTTTAAGCTAATAGAATACAATTTAAATATATAAATACTTGAATGTAGCTCATTTCAAGAGTCAATTATTTAGATTTTATAATTGCATAAGGTATATGATTAAAAGCTATATGCCCCTTAATAAATACTTAAGTATTGTTTGGCCTCTACTTAAGGATGTTGTAGAACATGTATATATGTAAATCTTATTTTTAAGCATTTATGTTAAAGTTATATGATAATTTTATTTTGTTAAGGTTATTGTGTTATCTAGATAACTCCCTTGATTGCTATTTTTTGATCTCTAGAATTCTTGGTGGTGTGTGTGTTTTTTTATTAATGATTACTAATATTGAAATATGGTTGGTCTATTAGGTAGTTTAATTTAGTTGAGGTAATGAGACTCTAATGTACTTATGTCTCTTGTTGTGGATGAATCACAACTAGATTTCACTTTTATCTTCTAACCCTTTTCTATTTCTCTCTTTAGTATTTAAACCCTTTTGTTAGATTAGTTAGTATCACAAGAACTGACCTACTCTGGAAGCTAATCTAGAAGCAATTTTGGGTCTTCCAATATTGGATGAGGTCTTGAGGTGCATATCAGCCACTTAGGGAGATTTTAGACCAATATTTTTTTGCATGCCTAGTGGGATGCAAATATCACTTCCATGATTGGGTCTAATATTGGTAAAGTTCTACTCTAGTATATAAAATTCACAATCACCTAGAGAATCAACTAAAAATAAACTATTATTAAAGAACCTATCCACCATTTAATTAGTAGGTTTATGATCACAATATTAGTATCCAAAAATCTAGATGAACTTATGCAACTCTTTGAATTTCTATAACAACCCCAAAAGCTAACCAACTAGAGAGATTTTTTTTTGAACTAACATGGTTCACAAGAGTATCCATGGAATATATACAACTTCAAACATAACCATATTTTGAGTCTAATATGTTGAAATAATTTGAGTGGATAGAAGAGGCCAAGCTCCTGTAGAATATACTAGGGTTTACCTCGAGGATACTTTTACAGGGTCATACCACTTTTTGATATTCTCTGCAAACACAGACCTTTTGAACCTAGCATTATGATTATTCCTTCTCAATACTTAGTGTAGGGTGGGATGCTAATTCCTATGTTTATTCATACTTAAATCAAGGCTTAATCCATTAGGTGTAGTGTCTTAGTTCAGTTTAACTACACCTTTGTGGTGATCTCGTAAAATTCTTATACTGCCTTCCCATCTCCATGATGGCCCTTAAGCACCAATAACTCCATGTGACTAACTTCACATGGACATAAGGAAAACTAGGTGTTACTAAACCACAACAACCCATATCAAAGGAGATTTTAATACAAGGTTAAATTTAGAGCCCTTCCCAAAGAAACCCCTAAGCCCAAGAACAACTCTCTCTCTCTCTCTCTCTCCCTCTCCCTCTCTCTCTCTCTATCTCTCTCTCTCTCTACAAGCATTAAAATAAAAGCATCTTATAGAATTAAATTAAATCTAATCAACTAAAGTTTGCAACACAAATTTTTCATAACTTTTGGATTAAGCAATAGCATAGATAAGAACTGTAAAACTATTTTTTAGTATGGCACCATATATTCATCCAATCAAAAGTCAATATTACAAAATAATAGTCTTTTATTTTATTACAATAAGTCCTCTTCCACCAAGAGTGTATTTATCAGTACAACATGAATGTTAGAAGATTAAACTTAGCATGTTTTGAACATTTTATTCCTTTGGCCTCTATGATAGTTGATAGAAATGTGGGGATCAGAATAGCTGATATGCAAGTATGAATGCATTTATATATGATTCACTACACACACAAAATAAGTCCATACTTCTTTCCTAAAATATTTTCCATAAATATTTTAAATCCCAAGCCCTTTTATTTCAATAAATATTTTTTAGCATAGCAAAACACAACCAAAAGAATACCATACTTATTTCCAAGATATTTTCCACAAATAAAAAAATCCAAAGCTATATATATATATATATTTCAATATAGAAACACTCAAGTAAAGAAGCTCTTATTTCTAAAATATTTTCTATCACTAATCAACTAGTGCACAACTATAAGATTCATTTCCCTAGAGCAACACATGCATAGGAAGTACAAATTTCTACTAAATTATTTTCCATAAAGAATTTTTATCATTATTTAACCTACGCATAACTATAGAGATCACTTCATTATAGCAACACATGAATAAGAAGCCCATAATTCTTATAAATTATTTTCCACAAATAAAACGTAAAGAAAAAGAAAAATCCATTTACTTTCTACATACTTAATCCATTACATCAAGTATTCATATAGAAACCGATCCTTTACATTTCTATTTTATTTTAAAACAATCACATGAAGAAACCCCATAAATTTCTTCATCTAAGATGGACTCTATGCCCAACTTGTTTTTCCATGTTTTAAAATGTTCAATGTAAATAAGGAATTCCCCCTTATTTATTTCCTATATATGGAATCCACACCCCAATACTTAATAAATAATGAAACTTCCCATAGTTTCCTTATTTCCATTAGACTCCACATTCAAATCAACATTCCCAACTTTCTTTTCCTCAAAGCAAAACAAGCAATATATTTTCATAATATATTTCTACAAAATATATCTCCACAATATATCTTCACAAAGCAAGCAATATATTTCCATAATATATTCCTCTAAACCAAACAATATATTTCCACAATATATTTTTCACAAAACCAGCTATACATTTCCACAATATACTGGTAATATATTTTTGCAATATAACTCCACAAAGCAAGCAATATATTTCCACAATATATTGTCACAAATGAGAAAATATATTTCCACAATATATCCAAGCAATATATATTTCTACAATATATTTTCACAATCAAGAAGTATATTTCTGTAATAAAACTTCACAAAGCAAGCAATATATTTCCACAATATATTGTCACAAACAAGCAATATATTTTTTTCAATATATCTAAGTAATATATTTCTGCACTAAAAATTCACCAAGCAAGCAATATATTTCCACTATATATTGTCACAATCAAGCAGCATATTTTTGCAATAAAACTTCACAAAGAGACCAATATATATCCACAATATATTGTCACAATTAAGCTAGTATATTTCCACAATAAAACTTACAAAGCAAGCAATATATTTACACAACATAATGTCACAAACAAGCAATATATTTCTGCTATATAACTTCACAAAGCAAACAATATATTGTCACAATCAAGTAGTATATTTTTGCAATACAACTTCACAAAGCAAGCAATATATTGTCACAATCAAGCAGTATATTTCCACAATATATAGTCAAAATCAAGCAAAATTATTTCCACAATATACTATCTCAACTAGCAATATATTTCCACAATATAACTTCACACAAAGGGACCCCATAATCCCTTCCATAAATCAAAACATAGATTTATAAGATAATCTAAGGGTTATTTCATTTGAAACCAACCTAGATTATAGCATCATCTAAATATTAATTTGGTCCAACATGGATTATAATATAAAGATTAATTAACTTAATCCGATCTTAGACTATAACATAATCCAATGATTAGATTATAACATAATCTAATGATTATTTCTCTTTAATCCAAACTTAGATCATTAAATAATCTAAAGTTCAATCCATTTAAATCCACTTATATTATAAAATAATCAAATTATTAATCCCTTTTAATCTAAATTAGATTATCACATTAATCTAAAGATTAATTCATTTTAATCTGACATAGATTATAACCTAAACCAAGGATTAATTCATTTTAATTTGACAAAGATTATTTTTATCTGGCTAATATTAATTCTTTTTAATCTAACAAAGAATGCCATAAATTAGGGTTTAAATCATTTAAAACCAACTAATATTAATTTACTTTAATCTAGCTCAGGTTGCAATATAAATTAGTGTTTTAATCATTTAAAATTGTATAAGGTTAATTCACTTTAATCTTGCTCAAATTGCAATATAAATTAGGGTTTTAATTCATTTAAAATTGACTAAGATTAATTCATTTTAATCTAGATCATATTTCAATATAAATTAGGGTTTTAATTCATTTAAAATTGACTAAGATTAATTCACTTTAATCTAGCTTAGATTGCAATATAAATCAGGATTTTAATTCATTTAAAACCCACTGATATTAATTTATTTTAATATAGCTTAGATTGTAATATAAATCAGGGTTTTAATTCATTTAAAACCCACTAAGATTAATTTTCTTTAATATAGCTCAGAATACAATACAAAACAGGGCTTTAATTACTTCTAAAGTGAAATATATTAGCTTAGATCAAAACACAAATCAAGACTATTTTATTTTAGCCCAAAATAGCTTATCCATGGACCAAAGATTTTTTTATTTATTGATAAGACAGGGTGTTGAAAGGTCCCCAAACCTTGAACAAAGAGAAGAAGGAAAACCCACAATAGAAGCCTACATCGAGGTAGAAGAGAAGGGAGGCTACACACGAACCAATCTGACACAAAAAAACCAAAAAGTCTAAAACAAAATGGGATCATCCCAAATAAATTTAGAATAACCCAAGACCGAAGCAAACCACCAACACTAGGGAGGATGAGTTATACATTACTCATCAGTATTCTAGAGTGATTTGCATAGCAGAGCGGCTTTAAGGATTCCCACTGTTGGTGGGTGGTTGGTGGGTGTGAGTGGTTTAGCCCACGGTGTTGTGCCCATTATATTTTAATACCACATAGTGGTTTAGGTTTGAAAGAGTTTCCTTTATATTTATTGTAATGTCCCATTTTTGGGTAAGGAAGTGAATAATAATATCAAGGAGGTGTGGCTCTTGTTTTGCTAGAGTAGCCCATATCGGGTGAACTAGGGTAAATCTTATGGGTTCTATGTGCATTCTGATGTGTCATTTATTCTAAGTTGTTTATTTTTGTATTATTTCTGGAATAAGTTTATGTAAATATCTTCATTGCATACACTAGCCACTATGTGAAAGGTTTTCCCTACTCATCCTATCATTTGTATTATTGAAAAATATTAAGGTTTGACAAAAGGACAAGCTAAAAAAGAGAGAGAGAAAGAAAATAAATAAAAAGAGCACCATCAAAAATATTGAATCCCTAATATCCTCAAGTTCATAAAATCATTGGGCTAATCTCCATCGGGGCTATAGATTCCTGACTAGCAGTGGAGTGTACCTTACAAGGTGATGATATGTCTATCACATTAGAAACATTCTATTGTTTAGACCATTGTGTGCTTGCGAATAAGCTAGATTACTAGGCTAATTTTTCAATGGGTTAGTCCAACCTCACTCAAAATGGGTAAATGAACTGAAACAATCTATACACACACAAATCCATGTTAGGATCAACCTAAATCAGGATGGTCTAGGCTAAAATAGAATTCCAATTTACTAATTAATGGGTTTGATGATTAAACTCAAAGGATTTACTCTCTAGAAATTCCTTATACCATCTAAAATACCTAGACAAATAAAAGAAACATGCATACTTATTAGTTGTAGGACTAGCAAACAGTCAAGATAAACATGCATTATCTGTAAGTTAGTTAGTCAAGTATCGTTATTCCAATTTACATAAACATCATGGTTAGATTTTCATTATTGTATATATTATTATCCATCCATTATGTCTTTGTCTGTTCATATATCAAATGTGACTATAACTATGTCATTGATTACTTTTACCATACATGAGAGGATAAATAAAAAACACATCCAAAAATCTTATTTACATACAATATTATTAAATATTAAAATTTATAACATATTCCATCTCAACCATCAACATGCATGAATAACATATCATAATAAAATCAAATGCATCCATCATTACCATAATCAAAAATACATAACTCAAATAAACACCAACATACATACATATCGCTCAGATATTGATACATCATAAAAATTGTTGACTGGCTAAACACATACATATCATCATCTACATAATAAAACCTTGCGATGATGACACATATATATATACTCCATATACACCATACAAAAAATGGTGGCACATCTATCACATTATCATCACTTCAACCATATCGTCCATCGGGTGACTCATCACTCCACCTTTGTGAGCCCTCACCCCACTGCATAGAGGTTGATCCTCCCATTGAAGATGCCATCAGCTCTATAAAGTATGGTTCTAAAGGAGTCACTAATGTCATACTTCTATGGTTGTGATGTGATGATGAACTATAACGTGATGGTAGTGCTACCCTATTGGTAACCAATAATGTTGTGCATGCCACTACAAAGATATACCCTCATAGATAATCTCTCTCATATGCATCCATTGTACATTACAACTACATTATCTTAGTATAAATATCTAAACCAATTTCCTTGACCCTAAAGTGCTCTATCTCATCTTGTAGTCAAGCTCTCTTTATCGTAGTATCATCTAGCCCACTTTGTAGTCTGGCCACTTGCACTCTCAACTGCTCTAGCTCCACTCTATTGTATATTCTCACCTCTACCACATCTCATGCTATGGTGAGGGTATCCTAGTCACTCTACAACTTGATGATCTATGTCCTCAACCGCTCCATATATTTTCCCATATCATCCCTAGAAACCACTACCACATCTTGCTCTTGTCAAACTATCTTAGTATCTACCCTAATCTACACCATCTCATCTACTTGCACCCTTAGTCCCTCCATAGTAGACTCCAAATATTATCTACCCATCAAGGCTAGATCTCTCATAACTACTACTGTGTTGCAATTCTAACCTAATCCTGATATTTGCTATCTATATTGGTTCAACTCTGAACTCAAATCATATCTCTCTACCTCAACCTTATCTACCTAATATTACTAGGCCTTAATATCATGCATATGATCCCATATCTCCTCTACATACATCTTGGTCATATCAGCCTAATCCCTATAATTAGTTCCTACATCTATCTCAACTGTTCATGAGGGCCCAACCTCGCTATCACATCATGGGCACACACAATACCTCAAAGGTGATTCCTCCTATGAGACCCCCTCATCCTCCTCATTTGTGGTAGATATTATCCCACCAATTATATCCATATCTCCTCCATCACCTATCAATGGTACTACCCATGACCCTATATCACTAGCCCCATAAATCACCCCTTGCTCAAGTTCCCACCTCTATGTGGTCCACCACACATCATACTACAACATCATCCTAGCATAATTTACATCAAGTAGACTTAACACCTCATTGAGGGACATATCAATGGTTTCTCCCTATAATCATACCTCATGATATCCATAGCAATGCCAAATCACCATAGGTGGATCTGGCATACCATATCACAACCTAAAATACCATTGCACATGACTAAAGAGAACACACTCTAGCTAAAATGCATATCGGCCCATCATCCATCTACCCTGTCTAAGTCACACCATATCAACACTACCCTCTACCCGATTTGGAGCTCCTTTATAGGGTCACCACATAATATCATTAGACTTGGGTTCTCAAACTATAATTAATAAAAAAGGTATACCCCTCATGATCCCTCTTTATTCACTCCTCCATATCATGCCACCACTATAGGGTGTATGGCATGTCTAGCCCTAATAATACGTGAGCCTCAAATGGTAATCCCTCTAACCTCATAAACTCTATGTGCTCCTAGGTCCATAAGTGAATCAATAAACTATTGCATAACTTCCTAGTCATCATTTTTACCCCATGCAACTCTTGATATGTCTAAGCCAACAAGGTAAGTGCCCATGTAAAGCAAATTCTATGCTCTATTATATCACAAACAAACCACATCAAGTTTGAAGGGAATATCATCCCTAATGCATATGACAACTTATAGCTACTGATACACACCATCAATAATGCATGTTAAAAGGATAAAATCCTAGATGTATACAAATCAACATATTTAATCCCTCTACTAGCAACCCTCATAGTCTTATAATCCTATCCAAGAATCCTCTATAGTGCGCTCTCCCATACCTCCTCATCCTATGTCACCCTCACAGTCAATCCATCCACCAAAAGTTTATAAATGCAATAAAAATACTTTAGGGTAATTATCATTTCCGCTATTAGAAAATAAAATGTGTTCCTGTTAGCATCACATCTCTCATAAACCACATCCAAGTAGGCATTGTCACATCGAACTACATCCATCCATGTGACCCCATAAAAAATTACCTTCTTAAGCCATCACCACTTTGCCTCACCTAAGAATGCCTTTAAATCATCCACTAAAGGTAAAAATCAGTGTCATTGCATCAACTTTTTAACCTACAAAAACAACACTAGCAAACACATCAACAACAAAATCAACATGTTGATAACAAAATCAAAATTTCAATGATAAAAACAAAAAAAATCAACATTTTGACAACAAAATTACAATTTTAATGACAAAAACAAAAAAATATATTTCAACGACAAACAAGAAAACAACATTTCAACAACAAAGATGTCAACATTTTGACAATGAAATAAAAATTTTGATGACAAAAACAAAAAATAACATTTCAGTGACAAAAACAAGAAAACAACAACATTTTAGCAACAAAAAAAAAAATCGAATTTCGACAACAAAAACAAGAAAACAACATTTCAACGACAAAAACAAGAAAACAACAACATTTCAACAACAAAAACAAAAAAAACAATATTTTAACAAAATCAAAATTTTGAAAACGAAAGCAAAAAAATCAACATTTTGACAACAAAGTCAAAATTTCAACAACAAAAGCAAAAAAATCAACATTTTGACAACAAAATCAAAATTTCAACAACAAAAACAAAAAAATCAACATTTTGACAAAAAGTCAAAATTTCAACAACATAAATAAAAAAGTCAACCCCCCCCCAAAAAAAATAAAGAAAGAAAAAATTCACCCCTTCATACGCTTATGTATGGAAAATATACCCTTCCATGCATTGTTGTACAAAAAATGTGTCCCTCCACACATTTTCCAAAAAAAAAGTATTTTTGGATACCCTTTTACCCCAAACATGTCAACATGCAAGAGTTTTTCAAAAACAATGGTGAAAAAATGTAAAATATTAAACCTAGGGTTGATTTTATCCCAAATGCATAAAGTTTGATGAAAAATCCACTTACTAGAATTGCACACCTATAATTACTCGATCTGACACTGCTTAAGGTCATTACATAACTTGGGTTCACAATTCTAGCAATGCTCCATGTCACACACTTGCTCTCACTCACTCCTCTCCATCCAAATTACATGATGATAATGAAGAGTATGCCCCTTCACACATGCCTTTATAAGGTGAAAAATAGTACAAAATGTACCCCTCCATACATTTTTCATAAGAAAAGCATACCCCTTCATGTGTGTCCATGCAAAAACACACCCCTTTATACATTTTCCAAAAAAAAAAAGAAATTTTGGATACCCTTTTGGCCCAAACAAATAAAACCGTAAACATTTTTCCAAAAAATCCTAATAAAATCATGTAAAATATTAAAAGTCATCCTTTCAGCCTTTTGATGATCTTAAAAATCATATTTATCAAGCGATTCATTTCCATATTCACATATTCACCCATCAACTCATTGCTTGAGGGGTAGATATCACATACAAAAGTTACCTTGTGCATGATCAATACTCAAAAACCCAATCTTGGAAATCATGTTTGTCTAAGAACCTTTGCCAAAGATTATCATATGTCCTTATTTGTTAAGGCAAACAAAAAGCACAATTTATCTTCTCAACAAAACTCCAATCCAATCAAATTTGGCACATTGTATGTCATTAACTACATGTTTACTCATGTGTGTATGCTTCATCAAGGTGGGCGATTGAGTCCACCAAATAAATCATGACCATACCTACATCTGGTTGATTAGTCTACCAACCCAAATGATCTCATCAATCTATCAAAGGTAAAAATTTCAAGAATATGCATCCCTTCCATAATTGGGTAATCTTACATTGATTACAAATCAGGATGATCTTACATCTACTCCTCTCAAAATAATTGCTTTTCATCACCCACAAATCCATGTTCTATCACAATCAACCATAAAATGAGTGTCATAAATTTTTACACTACATTATGTCTTCACACAACACAGTACCAAAGGGGTAAAATGTAGACACCTAAAAATATCTCAAAAACTGCATGCAGGAACAAATGACAAACAAAGAACAAAGCATTAAAAAAATAATTCAATTTCCCTAAACCCTAGGTAAAGCTAACCTAAAACCTAGGCCACCCTAAAACCTAGGTGGGATCTACCTCATCCTCAACTCACAACCCTATAAAATCTTTTTTAAGCACCCATCCCACTCACGTAACATTCACCTCCTTTCCCCCCTTTAAAGGTTTTAATAAAAATTAAATAAAAATGTGGAATTTATCTTCCTTGGGTGAGTTGGTCTTCCATGGGTGTTAAATGAGCATGGAGCACCCATCACCTACAAAAGGTAAAAATTACCTATCCACCTACTGCATTAAATAGGTATTCTCTCTCCTTTCCCTTCTCCTACCACATTGCATGCCCCTTTTTATTTCTAGATATTCTATAAATAGACCATGCTACCTATGGTTTCAAGAGAAGAATTTTATGCATCATTATGCTACCAAATTGCACCCTAACTCATGCACACGATTTCTACACAACTAACACTCCTCCCACCAAGTTTCTTTATAGGTCATTGGTGATTTGTAGGGTAGAATAGATATCATCACTCTCTGAATCGATGCCAAAATCCATCAGTGGATTCTATGGCTAACACAGGGACTAATCCAAGTTAGAAATCTCAAAACACATGGAGGGGTCTATTCACACCCAAAAAATACACCTTAAGGTATATTTTCTAGTTTCAAGCCATGGAATCTGCCTAATAGGTAATATCTTGCTCCCCTATCAACTTTAGCATATTTTGATATGTCCTTAATGCATTCCCATTTAATTTTGTCAATATGTCTATATTTGTAGGAGACTTGATTGAGATAGGCCTCCAAATGATATAACACATTTTATAAGGGTTATGCAGGATTATGGATTGGTGTATCTCATGGTGGCATGCGTCATAAGCCCACTCCAACTATGAGGAATTAAAGGAAGACACCTTGCAGTGTCATAAAATATTCTATGCTAAGGTCCCTCCTAACGAATTTTAAACCTAGAAGAATGCATTGATTGGATAAAAACATGGACACATTCTTTGATTATGAATATCTAGAGGATTTGAAGTAGCTTAAATTTGATTGTGTGGGTTTGATGGGCCATGCATCAATTTGGTAGGATCATTTTGAATAGAAATATAATAATAAGATAAGGATATAATCTTAACATGGGAAATGTTTACATGGATACATTATTTTATTATAAATCTCTAGAGTATTTGAAATAGGTCAAATTTTCTTGTATGGGGTTGAAGGGTCATACATCAATTTGGTGGGATCATTTTGAAATAGAAATACAACAATAAGTTAAATATAGAATCTGAACATGGGAAAAGTTTATAGCCATATTAAAATCAAAATTATACCTATTGATTATTAGATAGGGTTGTTTAGAAGACTATAAAATCTTAAGAAAAATGAGATAGGGGTAAAATAGTATACAAAGTAATTCTATAAATTGGCCATAAGGTCTAACCATATTGAATATGATGAGGATAAGGTGGAAAAATACATAAATGGACTAAAATTTTACATACAATATGAGATTGGTATAAGTTGAATTAGAACAATTGAGGAGACATATCAATTTGCACTCAAGGTAAAAAAATGTTGACTCACAAGCAACAAAATAATTCTAGAGGAAGAGGAAAATTCTCTAGAGGGAGAGAAAATAAAATAGTGGTATAGGGAAGCACATGCAAGGAGAAACTAGTACTTCTAAAGTGATTTTAACCAAGGTACACTGTTGGTCACGAATCTGCCACAGGAAAGGATTTTTACAATTGCGCCCTAGACCCGGCCAACATTGAAAGGTTGGAAGCAAGAAATGGCTCCCAGACCAATCTCCAGAGTGGGCTGGTTCCCTTCACTATTCTAAAAATGGGTTTAAGATAGGGTTGTTTGGAAAGAGATTTAAAAGGTTGCAGAAAGAAATGGGAAATATGGCCACGAGCCGAAGTGATGGGATCAGAAAAACAACAGCAGGAAACTAAAAACGCAACAACAGACAAGTAACATAAGAAATCAGCTTCATCCTCGCACAATCACATGCCGCAAATCCCTCCAAACCCACATTCCGGGAATTGTACCCGACCGCAGATATTTAAATCCAGTGATGCAGAATTTAAATGTAATAGCAATGCAAGAGTACGAATGCTATTAGAAATGCAGAAAACGAGAAAGCAAATTCATCCATGCGACGCTTGAAAAATTAGAAGTTGATCCTTGTATTCCCGCAGATACAATTCCAGTTTCTAGCAGCAAGTTTTTCCAACCTTTGCAAATGAAAATTACATTGGTTTTTATAGAGGTCCGTCCTCTTTGCAGCATTAAAAACGTAAAACCAACTTCCTCGTGATCTACAATTATATCTTGAAAATCAGGAACACGACCCCTTAATAGCGGCCTCGAGGAAATAAAAATTAAATGCCATGAAACATTCGCGGTCCTTTATTAAATACGATTCTTCGAACATGTGCATGAAAACCGTTGAATTAATCCACGAACCGCAGCTTTGAACCAATAAATCCTTTAATTTTGGTGGCCTGGGCACTCTTCGACCTTAACCGCATCGGAAATCCGCAAATTATTTAATTCGGGTCAATATTAAATCATCGAAAATCGAAAAAAAACCCTCTCGGCCGTTCATATTGCACTTGGCGAGAAAACAGTTACAGGTCGCGAAAACGCGACGTGTCGCGAAATCGCGATGTCTTATCATGCAGTACGCTTTGACCACCGTTGACCCGTGAAAATGGAACATGTAGCGATTTCGCTACATGTTTCCGCCGTTGGCTCCTCCTCGCGCTCTGCCCCGCGAAACGGAACATGTAGCGATTTCGCTACATGTTTCCGTCGCCGCATCAATCGCCATTTTCGGTCGCGATTCGTTGACATGTCAGCGACGCGTCGCAAATTTTGACTTAACGCCTTCGAAGCTGCCCGGGTCGCGATTCGCTGACATGTCAGCGAATCGCTGCATGTTTTCAACTTAATGTTTTTTGCCCGCCGACCCGCGATTTCGGAACACGTCGCGATATCGCGACGGTTCCGCCAACCTGCCTGCGTTGACTGAGTTGACCGCGATTCTGCAACATGTCAGCGCGTCGCTGCAGTTTTCAGACTTAACCATTTTTTGCTCAATTTTTCTCCTTTTTTCGCCCAAGCTGCATCAATCAAAGGTCAGATCCCCAACAATACATCAATGCATTCATCAATGAGAATCAATGTGGCAAAAATGCCAACATTCTTGGCGGCTCACGGGGTATACAGCTCGCTGTATGCAAGAATCCAGGCCTTAGTCCATTGGGCACAGAGTCATATTGGAACTGTAAACAAGCTGCTGCAAAACATGTCAGGGGACTGCTGCCAAACTTCTTCTGCTGCGAAAAACTAGAACTGGAAGAACCTGCATAGAAGCGGTTATAAACTGAAGAAATGGAATGTGATGGTGGAGTAAGCTCCTGCGATTGCGCAAGCGGTGACTGCAATGGAATGATGAAATGAAAATGAACGAAGTTATGGAGTGGGAATGGAACTAGAAAAGCTGTGAAATGAAATGAACTAGACTGCGAAATAAATGCATAAAAGACTGAACTTAGAGGAAAGGGATAAGAAGGAACGGGGAAAAATAGAAAAGGGAAAAGAAACAACAGCTGTGGCTTATTTTGTTTTAATGCGAGAGAAAAAGAAGGAAGAAGATGAAGAAATGAAAGAGAGGAAACGGGGAAGGGAAAAGAAGAAAGTGCTATAAAGCCACCAAACTGTTGGGAGGAGAAAAACAAAGGAAAAAACAAGCATCTACGGCTCGCAGGCAACAAGAGCCGAGATGAACAAATAAAAACAATACCAGTTTTTTTTTTTTTTTTCTTCTTCTTTTTCTATTTTTTTTTTGTTTTTTTTTTCAAAATACTATATACAATAATGCACGACATGATTGGCATGTCGCCACCAGACATCCAATCTCAGAATGTTATCCGGTAAATCTGCAATGTCCCGACCAGATCTGATCATACTTAAGTCGGTCCTTGAAATTAGGCTGGTTCTTTCCTGAAGTTCTCCATGGTGCGAATAGGATGCAATGCGACAGATTATCCTTCTTACTAGTACCCATATGGAAGACTTCTTCAGGTACTTCGGATGTAGTGGCTGGAACCAACACCACCACTTTGCAGACTTTACTGTCTGTGGGTTGAGTACAGGCTCCTCTAACTCCTTGATGTGATCATAGGGCTCTTCAAGTGAGAACTCGGATTCTGGGATCTCCTCAGATTCTGGAATTTGCACTTGTTCTTCTACTTGGCCCATCTCTTGCTGAAAACTGCAAGCAACCATATTGTTCATTGCTGGAAAAGTGCTTGCATGTCCCAATCCTTGACTTTGGACGAGATCTGTCCCTTGAATCCCACATGACTGCATCTCAGGTTTTTGCTCAGTATAAGGGATCTGGCATGAATGTGCAGGGTAAACAGGAACAGCAACCACCGGAGAGGGTAATGGAGTTTCTCCCCACGGTAACTTTCCTGATAAGAGCAACAGCTGTTCTGCTCGCACTGCTTCCTCAAAGATTTGTGGGAAGCGTTGTTCACCTGACTGCAGCAAAAAGAGACCAATGTCAGAGTTAAAAGCTCGAACATAAAAGAGGAGGGCTTGGGTGGGTGATGGACGGATCTTCTCTGGAATTCTCTTCCAACTTATCAAGAATCGGACATTGAAGTCCGTGATGCTCTCTTGAGGTGCTCTCTTGATGTACATGAAAAACTGATAGAGATCCAAAGAACTGTAGAAAGGATCTTCGTCAAATCTTCTTATCAGTGCTCCCGCTAGATCGTCCCATGAGCTGATGCTTTGACGTTTGAGCAGTCTGTACCACTGTAATGCTCTTCCTTCCAAAGATTGAACCAGAAGTCGGATCATGACATCTTCGTGTTCTATGACATTGATCATGGACAGAATAGCAATATCTTCAACATGTGTCAGAGCCATGCCTTCGGTACCATCATATTTTGCCAGGTTCTTCAGGGCACCTTCGGGAATTTCATGCCGAACTTGCAGATTCAGAGGGCCAGGATCATCCCATCTAGAAAAAACCCTCGCCTTTGTGGCAGTGGTCTGCGGGATCACGGCTATCGCCATTAAGTCAGAGTCGCCAGATGAACATTCTTTGAAATTTTTTTTCTTTTTAAACAAAAATAGGCGTCCACGAACAGATCTTCAACTCAGCAAAGTCGCCAGATGAACTTACAAATCTCCGCTGTGAGGCCAAGACAGCTCATCAAATCTTGAGACCTTCGGGTGTTAAAAATGTGCCAAAACTGTTGGCACCGGTGGGGTTATCACTTTGGAAAATTATGCGTATCCCACCGATTATGAATTCTTGGAGACAAAAAAATTCTGTCCCACCGGGCGTGCCAAAAACTGTTGGTCACGAATCTGCCACAGGAAAGGATTTTTACAATTGCGCCCTAGACCCGGCCAACATTGAAAGGTCGGAAGCAAGAAATGGCTCCCAGGACCAATCTCCAGAGTGGGCTGGTTCCCTTCACTATTCTAAAAATGGGTTTAAGATAGGGTTCCTTGGAAAGAGATTTAAAAGGTTGCGAGAAAGAAATGGGAAATATGGCCACAGGCCGAAGTGATGGGATCAAAAAAACAACAACAGGAAACTAAAAACGCAACAACAGCAAGTAACATAAGAAATCAGCTTCATCCTCGCACAATCACATGCCGCAAATCCCTCCAAACCCACATTCCAGGAATTGTACCCTGACCGCAGTATTTAAATCCAGTATGCAGAATTTAAATGTAATAGCAATGCAGGAGTACGAATGCTATTAGAAATGCAGAAAATAGAAAGCAAATTCATCCATGCGACGCTTGAAAAATTAGAAGTTGATCCTTGTATTCCCGCAGATACAATTCCAGTTTCTAGCAGCAAGTTTTTCCAACCTTTGCAAATGAAAATTACATTGGTTTTTATAGAGGTCCGTCCTCTTTGCAGCATTAAAAACGTAAAACCAACTTCCTCGTGATCTACAATTATATCTTGAAAATCAGGAACACGACCCCTTAATAGCGGCCTCGAGGAAATAAAAATTAAATGCCATGAAACATTCGCGGTCCTTTATTAAATACGATTCTTCGAACATGTGCATGAAAACCGTTGAATTAATCCACGAACCGCAGCTTTGAACCAATAAATCCTTTAATTTTGGTGGCCCAGGCACTCTTCGACCTTAACCGCATCGGAAATCCGCAAATTATTTAATTCGGGTCAATATTAAATCATCGAAAATCGAAAAAAAACCCTCTCGGCCGTTCATATTGCACTTGGCGGGAAAACAGTTACAGGTCGCGAAAACGCGACGTGTCGCGAAATCGCGATGTCTTATCATGCAGTACGCTTTGACCACCGTTGACCCGTGAAAATGGAACATGTAGCGATTTCGCTACATGTTTCCGCCGTTGGCTCCTCCCTGCGCTCTGCCCCGCGAAATCGGAACATGTAGCGATTTCGCTACATGTTTCCATCGCCGCATCAATCGCCATTTTCGGTCGCGATTCGCTGACATGTCAGCGACGCGCTGCAAATTTTGACTTAACGCCTTCGAAGCTGCCCGGGTCGCGATTCGCTGACATGTCAGCGAATCGCTGCATGTTTTCAACTTAATGTTTTTTGCCCGCCGACCCGCGATTTCGGAACACGTCGCGATATCGCGACGGTTCCGCCAACCTGCCTGCGTTGACTGAGTTGACCGCGATTCTGCAACATGTCAGCGCGTCGCTGCAGTTTTCAGACTTAACCATTTTTTGCTCAATTTTTCTCCTTTTTTCGCCCAAGCTGCATCAATCAAAGGTCAGATCCCCAACAATACATCAATGCATTCATCAATGAGAATCAATGTGGCAAAAATGCCAACAGTACCTAAGAAAAGGGTGAATCGTCAAGAGAAAAAGGTGGATTTGGTAGAGGTAGAGGACGTGGCTTTGCTAGAAAGTGTTATAGATGCTTGGAAGAAGGACACAAAGCATATGAGTGTTCTCAAGTGCAATAGACTAGTGGGCATGGAAAGGAAGTCCATAACTAGCTTGTAAAACAATATGAAAAGAATTTTGCTTCACCAAAGCATATGGAGGAACCAATTAAGGATAATCCCTTATAATGGAGAGAGTATTGTTGAAACCATAGAAGGATATGCATAAACCTAAGCAAAGAAGAAATCCATTCATGATGATTTGTAAATTTGGATGGGAATGTTAGAAAGTAATTATGGACAATAGGAGTAAAAAAAACCTAGTGTCTTCAAATATGGTATAAAATATTGGTTTGAAGAAGATTTAACACCTAAATCCATATAGAGTCTCAAAATTGCAAAGGAGACATCAGATTTTGGTAATTGAATAATATATGGTGGAATTTTGAATTGGTTCTTATATAGATGAGATACTATGGGATGTTATGCTTATGGATGCTTATTATGTCTTGTTGGGAAGGCCATGGTGGTATGATAGAAAAGCAGTGCACGATGGTAGGGTGAACTCCTACACTATTTAAAAATATGGCAATGACTACACATTAAGTCCATTAAAGCATACATGATAAAATATGGACAATAGTCCTATAGTGTGCCTTCGTATAGAAAAATAATTCTTTAAGGATAAGGAAGTGTATTTTGCTTTCATCATTAAACCCATATAAAAAGGGAGAGTGGACAAGATGGATGTAGTCCCACATGAAGTGAAAGATTTTTTGGAAGAATATGCAAAGATTTTTTTGAAAGATGGATTTCCACCCATGAGCAATTGGTCATCACATAGATATTAGTCCTAGATTGATCTTACGTAATAAGCCAAATTATAGGATGATACCAATGGAGGATGAGGAAAAGGTAGAGAAAATCAAGATAATAAACAAGGGGAAAAGGCACATATCCTAAGTCACTACTAGTAGTGATAATAAAGTTGATGGTATAATGGTTCCTATTGTAGATATAAAGAAAGAGAAAGAGAAAACAAATAATAAAGATATAACATAGGAATATGAACCTCATTATGTCATTGATAGCTATGAAAAAGGCCAAATTATTGAATAACATAGTGGCGATGAAGAGTTTGGGTGATTTGAAAATTACACCGAGGGTATTGGCTCGAAGATAATGAGAAAATAGAGTATACTACTAAAAAATTGGAATATTTGGGTAGGTGTGAAAATTCCCATAATGCTAAAAATAAAGCCAAGGAATAAAGTCCTGGGATACATAGCTCAAATAGGAAGCAATGAGGCTAGATTTATGAGAAGAGATATTAATACAAAAAATGAAGGTTCTAATATGAGTTGTTGTAGTCAGTGTAGAATATTTGGACATGTTGCAACTAGGTGTTGAAACCTAGATCCTTGTAAGATTTATGGAGGACATAAACACTCCAACAAAATGTGTTGGCACTAACATAAAGCAACTAACAAAGTACATGTTTATTGCGATTGGATGGTTGCGATTAAATGGGTCAAAGTGAAACGAATATTTAGTGCATTCTAAAAGATAAAGTTTATTCTAATATGAAGATAAGAAAAATATAACAAAGGTGGTATTATGAATATAGCCAAACTAAAATGGTAATATATTAGAAGAACAATTCATTTTCATGAGTTAGAGATCATGGATCATTTACTCTTACCCTATGAGTATGATGCAAGACCATTTGAATGGCTACTAGAAGCATAACCACCACATAAATACATTCCATTTGTATGGCTACTAGAAGCATAACCACCACAAAAATATACATTCCATTGTTGAATAATAAAGGAAGATAAAAAACACATGGAAAGAGGAGAGAAATTGATAGGGAGAAGTGGAAGAAAAGCTGACTGAAAAGGGACAGGGAGAGACAATGGTATGTGAAGGGAAGATATGATAAAGAGGAAAAGTGGAAAATAATGAATATAGAGAGTCATATGAGAGGGAATATTAGAAAAAATACATTTTTTTCTATAAAAGGATGTTTTGGAAAAGGATTAATAAAATATTTTCAATCTAGCTATTCTTTGTGTGTGCATTAAACTCTATATATATTTTTTGTTTTTGGTATAGTATGTTATACATTGCAATGACTTTTATTTGTAGGATAGTAGAATAGACAGAGTATAATTGTAGTCCAAACAAAGGTGTCATCCTAGTGCATGAAGAACCATATAATTGAGAACATGGTGGACATTTAAATTAAAAACCTTTCAAACGAAACATGGGTGTCACTTGGAAATACAAGTTATGTAGTGTAAGAGGTATTTATGAGTCAAGAAATATAATAACACCAATGTATAGGAAATCCTCCAACATAGAATGTATGATTACCATTCCAATAAATTAAAATTATCTTTCAAATGAATATTTAGGGTGTCATTTAAGGAAAGTACTATTCAAGAGATTACTATCCAAATGAAAGGAAAGAATTGTACGTGAGAAGAAAAATATTTTTTTAGGCACCGCAATAATGTTCAAGGTAAGTTATTATCAATAAATAAAAGGATTAAAGTAACACTCATAAAAGAAACCATAATTTTATTCAATTAGTGGCCATACAGGTGTGAAGATGAGTACCATCCCATTGGAAGATCCATCAGTGTGTCATCTCAAGGATGGTCATATTGAGTAATGTTTTCTTGTATCTTTGAATGACCTATTACCATTATGGGTATCACCATCTCATGTAAAGAGAACCTGTCATCTCATAAAAGTGTAGTTTTGAGACATCATGGGAAGTGTTGTACAATTGAACTAGTCATACACTTGAACCTTTCCATATAAACTTGTTCATTGATGCCATACAATTGGAGGATTTTCATACAATTAGTAAAGAAATGTTGTATAATTAGACCACCATACAATGGAAATAATTTTTCAATGCAATGAAGTGGTTGTACAATGAAAATGATTGTACAATAGGGTGGACACGATTATTTAAAGTAGCTTTACCACATATTAACTGAGTGGATAAGTTGCTACTTGAGAACATCATCCATAGGAGGACTCTCTTCTCTCATCTACATCAAGTACCATCTCACAAATCCCATTCCTATCACATACACTTGAGTTTGGATTACTTATAACTAAAAACTATGAAAATGATTAATATGGATATATGACATGAGCTTATTGATGTTTTTATAGGAATAATACAAGAATCAAATTAGGTCCCATAAGAAATGGTTGAGAAATAAACCTACAAGGCTTATTACTTATAAAATAGAAAGAGAGAGCCAAATAGGTTGTAGTGGGAATTATCACTAGAGTAGCAACCACTACCTAATATTTTGTAGTAGAGACCCAACAAACAAAAAATTATTATAGAACAATATTTTGTAGTAGAGGGACGTAGAATTACCCTTTGGATAACTTTGTTAGAAGGATGTATTACCTCAAATCCAATAGAAATGGAATGAGCTCACTATAACACTAATGTAAGATCCTTATTCAATAGGGATATTTTATTAGAATACATCAAGCTATATAGGACACATTGGTAATAAAAGAATGAAAGGAATCAAGAGGATAAGGGACTCACATAGGTAATATTTTATAAGAAAAACTACAACTATACATTCTAGTTTATTCATTACTTACTAGAGTAGCACCCATTCCCTTGACACAATATCCACTTGTGTTTCATATGCTTGTGTCACTATATGGTCATATTACCTCTTTGGGCTTCACTTCATGCCCATGCCTATCATGTATTGCTTGTTTGATTTCCCTACATTCCTGCAGTTTTTATAATTTATCATCCTTGTAGGATATTTTTTGTTGACATACAAGAATTGGTGTACTTGATATGTTTCTTTTCATTTAAAAAATAGAACAAATGATAAAAAATATATAAAAAGAGAGAGATAACAAAAGAGGTACAATGATGAAAATTCTTATGGTATCATTGAAAAATAGTTTGCATAAAAATCAAGTTTGTAGTGGGATAATACATGAGAAATTATGGAAGATTTGTTTTAATACTCTCCTATATTTTGATATGTGTGTGTCATTAGGGACCAATGTCATCTTGGTTAGGGGAGGACACAATGTACTCATCATTCATGTTTCACTAATACTGTGCAAATATTGTTGGTCATCCAAATTTTCTATTATAGGAGGTATTGTAGAATTCTTAAATAAAGAAATGAGGGGACCTACTCATGAAAAGTTTTTCTAGACATCCCTAAAGCTAAGATAGTCCCTTTTAAAGTTCATATTTCTGCTCTAGATATGATTTACATAATAGATGTGATGGTTTCATAGATACAATGTTATTTGCTTTATAAAACTATCTAGCATCTCTATTTTTGTAACACTCCAAGATATTCAAGAGCATGAAAAGATAAAATGGTGACATAAAAAAATCCAACCATGTTGTAGTTAAGTTGCTCTAAATAATATTTTTTTTCAAAAAACAACCTACTAATAAAGCTTATTATATACAATAATCTACTATAGCTAGCCATCCAAATAGCTTACTATGGACAACACTATACTATAGTGAACCAACCAAAGAACTTGCTACCAATAATAACTTGCTATAGTAACCCAACCAACTAGTCATGTTATAATCAATAGCCTATTGTAGATAATAGACTACTACAAAAGATAGTTTTTACTATTGTTTTTATTTGATGTATTTTCAACATGCTTTTAAAATAATATATTAGAAGTATGAAACTATAATATACAGAAAGTGAATATCTATTAAACAAAAAAGAATAAATAAAAAGAAGAAAAAAGAAGGAATGCAAAAAATCCATTAGAATAAAAAAAAAATGACAATCTAATAAAGCAACATGTTGAAAACTCATAATGGGAATATTTATGGTGCAACCAAGATGGATCCTAATATGGGCAACATAAATCATCCTTCTCATCCTAACGATATGTACATAAATCATCTTTAGGACAAGAAGGATGATTTATGTACATTATTATGTGATAATTTATTATTATTTTAATCTATTTTATGGATGTTGTAAATGATAATAAATAGTTTAAATTGATATTAATAAATAAGAATAAGGGAGTGATGTGACTCTCAAATAAGTTGATTAGTTGTAATTTTTTGGTTTGTTATATTTTGTCTATTACATATAACAATCATGCTGTATAAAGCCATGCAATCTATTATAGACAATAACCATGTTATAGAAGTATTGCTACAAAGTCAATTGCTATAGAAAAAGCACCTATTTTAGAAAGGTCACAACTATAGTATGTGATTTGATAGATAAGGTTTATATTTGGTGAGATATGTTTCCAACTAATTTGGCTAGATCCAAATTTGTAATATGGAAATTAGATAAGTTGATATTTAATTATGACTAATTTGATTATATGTAAATTAATTAGAATTTTTATTAAATTATTCTACTTGTTATCTTTTCTAGTAAAATTAGTTGGATTTATTTCCAACTAGTTCAAATTAGAAATATTCTATATTATTAGGTTGGTCATTGGTTTATTTTGTGTGGTGTATTTATAAAATAGGAGGCATTTTGGATTGTAGATTTTAAAGAAGGTATATTCAATAATTGAGTAACAATTTTCTCTTCCATTTTTTCTCTTGCCTTGTTATTTGAATGATAGGGTAATCAATTAAGGGAATGATGATCTAATTTGGATGCAAGAAGGGTCCCCTTATTGTCCATGTAAGTAGGAGAGATACATATCCCATTAGAGTAAGAATAGAATAGAACTACTGTAGATATAATTTTAGTTTCATAGAAAGGCTAGTTAGGCTACATCCCAATTTCCTTTGTTGATTTATATATATTGAACATGCCTTACAATAAATCTATAGATCTTGGATTGATAATTTATGGAGGATCACACATTCAAAAATTCAAAGTATTTTAATAATAGAGATCATACTTGGATGGGTTAGTCCCTTGTTCCATAAGAAATATTCTCAATATCCATTTTCTTCAAGGGATTGAGATCTATTCATAAGTAATTGATGGATGAATTGTGTGATTATTAATTTGAATTTTTTGCCAAGATAATATCAATGCATAATTAATGCTACAGGTTGTGGATAAATATGATGAATTTTTATTTATGTTTTTTCTTCTTTATAGTAATATTTTAGAATGAATATTTCCTTTTCTAGCAATTAGAATTTAGTTCAATATTTACAATAGAATTAAATGTTTATTTATTTAATTTGAGTTATAGTTTATATTTCTTGTTTGATTTAATTGCCTTTCCATTGCGATAAAATTAAATGTTCATTTATTTCCTTTTGATTTCAATTTACATTTTCTATTCTATTTTCAATTATAGCAAGTTCAAATTTTCTTTTTTATGATAATAAGAATAGATGTTAGTTTATTTCATTTTAAATCCTTTGCTTTAAATTTTTTTACAAATAAACCTATCCACCATTATAAGTGTGGATCTTTCACTAGATTAACATTAAATTAATGTGACCCATCAATGATAGTTAACTTCATAACTTTAACTTTTTTATACCTTAACTATTAGTGTATGTTGGTTAATGGGTATCTAATAAATATTAATTAATTTATGCATCTAGATACCTTCTAAATTGATCCATTTGATTGATGTGTGATATTTATTATTATAATTTGTGTAGGTGCATAAAGTCATACTTTTCTCTCTAGGTCTCATCATTATTTTCACTTTCTATTTCTTTTTGTTATGATATTTAAGTATGGTTCTATTTATTTCTAGAAAAATATTATGAAATAAAAAGTGGTATTAGAGTAGGTATGAAGTGTCATTGCTTCATCATATAAAGGTTTTTTATTTCAATATCTCAAATTCTTCTTTTGAATGTCAAAATAAACTAACATCTAATGGTTCATAAGTCAAAGTGGAATAATACTAAAGGATGCCTGTTTTCTTGGAGTAAATTTTCCCATTCAAAGGCCAACCATGAGGTTGATATTTTACAACACAAACACAACAACAACAACAACAACAACAACAATAATAATAATAATATACTAGAAAAGAGCATGACCCTTTACTTTTTTATCCCTTAAAATTAACATATCACTTCCATTCCCTCCCAATAGTTATATATTCTAGTATTTTCTATATATGGGGGTTGCTTATTGAGGAAACATTCCCGTATCCTCATTTACATACCTCTAGATGAGGTGGTTATAGTAGTTGTGCATAATTTTTATTTTTATTTTCTTGGTTCAATTCCTTCCTGTTGGTCACAAATTTGCCTAAGTACAAATATCATTTGTGAACCCTAGACCCGACCAACATTGAAAGGTTGAAGGAAAGAAATGTCCTTCGAGCCAATCTCCAGAGAGGGTTGGTTCTCATACTAAAACTAATGATCGGTTTAAAGATTAAGGTAGCAGGAAAAATGATGGGAAATAACAGAAAGAAATGGGAAATGTAGTTATAAGCTGAAAAGATAATATGGGGATAAACTAATAGCAAAAATTCACAAGTAATAATTAGCATATAACAGAAATAAAGGCACATGAACCCCTCATAGTTTACCAAGATAACCTCCAAAAAGCATTCCAATATTCACTATCTCACAAGCAATAGTTAAATATAGATGCGAAATATAAATAAAAAAAATGGAGATGAACGTAATCAGAAATAACAAGTAGAATGATATCAAATGCAATACTACTCGAGGAACATGAAGTTGAATGTCTTTCTATTTATGTAGAAAACTTAAAGCATTTTTTGCAGAGTGTCTATCCTTCTTATTACATTGAAATTCTTAGCATTTATAGAGGATTTCACCTCTATCATTAAATGCACAACACCCCAAAATGTTGGCTGGTAAAAAATAAGTAGAAACCATTCTCTCCTTAGTAATGATGATGGTCGAATCAAATAATTATTTAGAGAGCGACAATCCAGTTTTCATGGAGTGTTCCTGGAAAATTATCAAATATGGACGATAGAAAAAAATATTCTAAACATCGGTGCATCAAAACTTTGCAATGTCACACAGTAAACAAGAGCTTGGATATTAAATTCTAGGCACAATTACATTCCCTTATGCCTTAGAATCTTACCCTTACCAATGGAAATCAATGAAATTTAATTCTACTTCGAAAAGAAACGAAATACATAGAGGACACCTCAAAATAATCAAGATCATGCCAGATTTGAGGGCATAGCATTTAATCATGGAATTTTTTTTGGATCATTGCTCTTACCACCCCAAGCATTAAATTTTGTCAATCTTTTCCTTTCTCGAAGAAATCTGCAGTTATGAAACTTCTGATAGTAACCCTGCTAAGAGAAAGAAATAAAACTTGATTTCACCCCATAACATATTCTTGTTTGAGTTAAAGGAAAAAATGGAAGTTTCACCTTTCAACATACTTTCACCCCTTTCCTGGGTAATTTCACCCCGAAAATGATAAAAACATCTTCTGCAAGGAAGGAAGCAAAAATAATTGATTTCGCCCTTGAGAGGGGCGACAATGACTTTCACCCCACCCTAGGGGTGACATTGAATTTGACCGGTAGGAAGAGCTGTTGTTTCTAGGAATTTTGTCTCAAGATGTATTTATTTGGATATTCACCCCAAAGGAGGGCAAAAATGATTTTTGCCCACTACCAGGGGTACTTTTGACTTTGAATTTTTACGTAACTTGTGACATTTTTCCTCTTTCTTTGTTTGGACAAAATTTTCCATCAAGGTAGTTTCACCCCAAAGGAGGGGTGCAAAGGATTTTCGCCTCTTCTTGAGGAGAAAATATATTTTCCTCCTCTTTACTGGCACCTTCACTTAAAATAAAAACTGCCAAAGTCATAATTGATTTTCCATTAATTCTTCTATCTCAAAATGTTCCTTACATTGGTATTTCTCCTTTTACATTTCATCCATGAGTGCCATTAATTTTTTTACCAACAAAATTTATTGTGCATCTTCAAAAATTTAATGAAATTTCTTACAAGAATAGAAAAAAAATATTATATTAAAATAGTGAAACCAGCATAACTGTAGCATTTATCTTTTTTTTTCAAAATTTTACAAATAAAATTTAGTGTGGCAAAATTTCCAACACTTTTGGTAGCTCTCGGGGTATTCATTTCTTCTAGATGAAATAAACCCCAGTCCTTCATCCATTGGTATCAGCTGTCACCACCAATAGCTGCATGAGATCTATCGACTACATCAGATGGTTTGTTTGATCCTGCAACCTCCTTATTTCTTCTTTCCTCTTACACTTGCTTCTTTTGCTCTTCTACAACTTTCTATTCTGCTTCTGCACATTCTCTTTCTTCTTTCTTGATGAGAATTTTGCTAGTATTTTCATACACAACAACTACCTCATACCAGGAGTCCATATTAAATTCAAAGAGTGAACTTAGCGAATCAATGATGAAATGCAACATCTCAATGTGATCCATGCTAATGCAATTCACTCACTATTGGAGCTCAAATAGGGATGATTCAATGCGGGTGAGCATATCCATGTATGATAAAACATGTTCTTCTATGATGGGCTCCTCCCAGCTATCAATCCCTAAAGTATCTTCTACAAAAATTTTCCAAGCTACCTTCAACCCTTTTGTTGGTAAAATCTCACCCTGCTCATCAATGAAGCTTGGAAAACTAGCATTGGCTAGAGCCTCAAAATAGACAAGCAAAATGCAACTCTCATGTTCAAACATTATCATCAACTTTCAAACTTCTCTCACTAGCTCTAACTTGGAAAAGAAGTTGTGCAACATCATCATGGCCTTGGTCCAACCATGATCCATCCCGCTCATTGGCTTAACCTAGAAATCAGACTGAGCCAACATCTGAATCTTTAATGCTAGTTAAATTTTTGGTTCTATTTGTTCTTTAACATACTCCAAGGTTTTCTCTCCAAGAAAAATCACTATTCGAGACTCATGAATATACAATAAAACCTTAAGAGTGTATGTCACCAATGTCACACTGTCTTTCATTAAACGACAACAATTTTCTTTGATTTTTTCCTTGGAGAAGCCTACTGATTGTATGGATTTCTCAGCCAGTTGCTTCTGTACAATCTCAAGATGGGCTATTAATAATTGCAATTGCTTCTTTGCTCCTGCCCAAGCTATTCGATAACCCTTGGTTTCTTTCTCCAACTCTTCTACCCTCTTCTGCTAGAACTCTACCTCTAAATTCACTATTTCTATTTAATCCCTATTTTCAGCTAGAGCATTATTCAACTCAATAATATTTGCCTCAGCCTCAAAGAAGCTTATCATGTAATTCTCATCATGCAGGTAAAGAGAGCTCATATCCACCTGCATATTCCATATATTCTCTATGGTATCAATATTTGTCAGGTCCTATGTAATGAATTCATAAGTGTAATCACTTGGATCCATTTCTCCTTGAGGATTATGTACTTGGGGAATCATTTTTACAGTATGAGATTCCATAATTTCAGGGTTAAAATTGACCTTCAATGCATTTTCTGAAGCCTGAGCTTCTTTTTTATTACAACTTTTTAGCCACGATGATGAAATTAATCAGGTTCGACTCATCTTCGCTATAATAGGATGCTCTGGTACAATATCTATATATAGCTTTGATAGAACCTGCAACTCAAGAAAAGGAGTAGAGGGAAAATGAGCCTACTAAGGTTTTGGCTCTAGAAGGGAAGTTGGAATGGGAACAGATGGTGGAATTGAGGTGGTTGAAGGGATGGAAGTGAGGGTATCAACTACATTTACACTCACTCAAGGAGGAGTTTGCGTACTTATAGCCATGGTAGAAATTACTAGAATGGAGGATGAAGGGAGCAAAAATGGATTAGGATTAGATGCAAAAGAATTAAAAGAAAGGGAAAATGTAGAAGTGGGAATAGAAGAATAGGGAGCATTGGTGACTAAGTACTAATAAATGATAAGAGAAATGGAGGTGTAGGGTATACCGAATGGAGGTGAAATGGAAGCAACATCTATAGAATGGGGTGCAACAATCATCGAATGCTCAAGAGAAAGGGAAGAAGGTGTAGAAAATATACCTTTGATCTCAGATACCTTTAGATCTAGTGATGAGGACAAATGTGGTGCTGGTTCATACTAGTATTTCTTCTCCTATGCATCATTATCTAGATCTATGACTTCCATGTGTTGGATAAGCTATTCTACTCGAACCAAAGGAGGATAATATGAAACTTCAACCTATGTAGCTTCACCTGCAGGAGGAGGGTTTGCACCTGGTGAAGGAACTATGCTTATTATAGGATTTTTGGATATCTTCAAGAAAGGGAGTGCCTCACACTTATTCTTATTCTTCTATTGGAGTTACACATCTAGTGATAGCTCTCTTTATTCTTCCATAAGTGGTGCTTCCTCGACCATATGCTGCTCATGTTCAACCATGATCTCTTTGTTGTCAGGTATTTGAAAATTATGAGGTACAATATTAGCAAAAGAGATTGAATAATAGCCATCATAGTATTCATCATAGATATTTGAAAATACCTCATCCATTTCTAGACCAAAATATGACCTAGTTTTTCCTCTATGGTCCCTCATAACCCACCAGTTGGTAATTTTTCATCAAACCAAGCTAGCAACTGTTCTTTCATTTTTCCAAATAAACCTAGGGGAGGAATTTGATGCCTGTAAACTACGGGGTTGTACTCAACCTCTATATCATAAAAAGCATGCCATGGTGGAAGTGGAATTATCTACTCAACATTCCCTTCTAGATTATTTTTGTGTCATTAAATATCAGGTTTGGGAAAACAAAGAAATTTTTTGGCTTTAATGAAATCAGCGAACCAACCCAAAGGGTCATACTTCCACCATTGAAGTAACTCCACCATACCCACATCATAAAGTGCTTCATTGATCAATTTATTCTAGCCACCCTTGTCTATCTCAATATCATCAAAGTGAAATGGCATGGTACATGTTATATTCTTGCCTCGTCCTACTCCATAGACTTCATTGATGTAGTAGGTCTAATGGACAACTTCCATTACAAAGAGGTGCTTAGTAGTGAAATATGGAATGAGAAATGGCTTACCAGTAAAGCCAAAAATTCACACCACAATGCCTTGTGTCAATAAGAAATTATCTCCTTTCTCATTAGTGATAATTTATTCTCGCATTGCCCTTGGCACTCTCTCATTTGTGCAGAAAATAAGTTCAAGGGCGAGGTCTAAAAACATGCAATTAAAATTATAGAATGAATCCCCCTAGAAAATCTTAAAGTCCACAAATATACCAAAAGCTTACTGTCTACCTCATTAGCTTGCTTTACTACAATAAAATAAAACTGCTGGTGCATGTAAAAGAAGAAATGAGAGGCCAAAAATGAAGCATGCCTAAATAAAATTGCTTCTTCATTCTGTATCCTTTCCAACTAGGTGTGCATTGCATGAGCCACATAATCTACCAAGTCAAATAAAATAGGGTTTGTGCTTGCTTGCATGGTTGTTGGGGCATACAGTTCTATCTATGAAATACACTACACCAGCGATGCTTGCCATTTGTACACCATAGTATCAATAGGAAGACCGAACACCCAAGCCAACATGGAATACATATCCAAAATTTTAAACTCTATTAGAAGCTTTGGTAGAGTCGATAATTCTCCAAACTAGGGTACCTTTATCAATTGGTTCTCCATTAACTAGTGCAACATTACAGTTGACTGGTACCTTTCCTCTTGCTCTTTGAGATTCATCTTCTTGAACATGACATCCTAGGAAGGTTTTACCCCACAAGTGAATGCCTCTTTGACTGTGTCAGGTGAAATGGTGAACAATTTATCTCCCTTCATGTTACGGATGACCTTAGTTGTAGGCTGATAAAATTTTGTAATTACCATTACTAGCTCAGGGTAAGGATGCATAGGTGTACACAAGTACCAAGAAAGCTATGCATGATAAGCAATGATTAACAATATTTATGGTGTCAAACCTTGCCTAACCGCAATATCAACATCCTGGCATATATTTTCTATGTCTTTGTTTGAAATAGAATAATCTCCAATATTGGCAAGCTTATCAAAATATGAGTCTAGCTCGGTATTTTTATGCCACCAAGCCATTTTAGCTTTTTTACCACCTTGCACTTTTTTTGACTCTGTAGTTTTCTTTGAATCAGTAGTCTTCTTTCCCATATTCGTATCACCGTTATTCACTGTAACACTCTGCTAATTATAAAATAAAATAGCAACTCAGATAATTGGAGGATAATATGGCAATGCTCAAAAAAATAATAATCTTCGACTTTCTTACTTCCTAAGCCTTTGACTTACCCCGTTTTATAAATTTCACCCTCTAACTACCATATTTAATGCAAGTGTTGCACCTAAGGAATTTGAGTGAACGTGCTCCTTAATTCTATCACCTGAAATACTTTTTAAATGAAAACTTAACTGCCCATTAACTACTAATAATATTTTTGCATAGCGAACCTTCCTTGAACTTTGAACTCAGTCGCTTTTTACCTTGGAGGGCGCAATCTATATTTTTAACAGCCCATCTCAGGAAAATAAAACACCGTGTGTGAGATATGGGGGTAAAAATAATTAATTCCACTATATAAAAACACTAAAACATCTTCTAGAACTCTTGCCGATGAAATCAATTCAGTATTAATTTTGAGATCTTTCCCAAAATGAGTGTTTTTCAGAAGAAAAAGTCAAAATAGAGTATTTTCTTAGTCAAATATCCTAGAGTGAAAATATCTATGCAACCTACACTCTACAATTGCTTCTTTTGTTTGCCTTGTGGAATTCATACCTCACAGTCCCTTTTTAAAACAATTTATTTTCTTAATTCACCCCAAAAAAGCTTATTGCTAAAAGCAGCTTTAACTAAAAGTGCCTTGCATGAAAAAGTGGGGCGAAATTAATTTTGCCTCCGTTTTTGCCTTACTTAGCACTGCCAACTGAAGCTTCTAAAAGCATGCATCTATTTTTTTTTTCCCTGGCAATTTCTCTCCGAAAATACCTACTTGAGGGGCGCTAAGAGAAATCTCCTCGAGAATAGAAAAAATAAGACAAATCTTATTTGTGGAGAAAAAATAAAATTTTTCATCTTTTGCTTTTACCTTTTGCCTTTTTTTTTAATCTCTCCCCTTCTTTTTGGCAATTTAAAAAAATATGAGGGAATTTTTAAAATATGGGGCACTCTTTTTTTTTTTAGCTTTTAATTTTTCTTTTCCTTCTAGAAAAAAATAGGAATGCTCTTTTAATAAAAAAATAAAACTTTGAAGTCTAATTGAGACCATGGCGCTTTCATAATTTCTCACCAAAAAAAAACCTACTTTATTTTCCCTTTTTTTGCCCTAAAATAATACAAAAGCCGTTCAAAACGTTTTCGGGGCGAAAATGATTTTTTTGTTGGTGGCAAGGTGCTTTTGGGGTGAAATCACTTTCTTTGGGGGCGAAAATAATCTCTCGACAAAATCAACTTTCTTCATTTTTATTTTATTTTTTATTTTTTATTTATTTAATATTTTAAATATTATATCATTTTAAACATATTCAACTAATACAAAACAACATAATAACTTATGTACATATATACATACTTGATCAAAATTCTATCACTGATGGTAGGCATTTAAATGAAGACCATTTAAAAGAATTGGTAGCACACGACCATACACATCCTACAAATAAAATGAATTGATCTGATTGACACCCAAAATTTGGAATGGGCCCTACAATATTGCTTCAAACTTGTGATGCTTACCGGGCTTAGCCTTTTTTTCATTCCATTTTAGCACTAGATCAGCTACCTCGAACGACTTTTCAAAATTTTTCTTTCCAAACCATTTCTACATCATCCGGGCATGTTCCAACTATAAAAGTTATGCCAATATCATGCTCATGAGATCAAAACTATTCCAACTATTGTATGATTTCTCCCTCTCTTATTCCAACTATAAAAGTTATGCCAATCTCGAGCTCATGAGATCATAGTCATCATCTTCACCATATAGCAAGTGCCATGACTGAAGAGCTGACAATTCGATATGAACGGGCAACACTGCTTCTTTACCATATACCAAGGAATAAGGAGACATCTTGATGGATTTCTTCATGGAGATACAGTTGGGCCATAATGCTTGGTTGAAAAGTAAGTGCCAAATGTGCTTATTATCACCTAGGATCCTCTTTAGAATCCTCAGCAAATTATTTTTTGTGGACTTAGCCAAGCCATTCCCCTATGGATAATAGTTATATTATGTCTTCAAATAAATTCCATACTTCCCCACAAATTTACTAATTCTAGCACTCATGAAGGGAGTCCCATTGTCCATTATGATTGCATCAGGTATGCTAAATCGGGTAATTAAACCTTCAAGAAAAGGGATCACTATCGCTTGGTTCACTTTCTTGGTCAGGATTGCTTCTCACCATTGGGTAAAATAATTAGTTGCATTCAAGATATATTTGTATCCAGTAGAGGATTTGGGATCAATGACCCCAATAAAGTCTAGGCCCCATTGTTGATGGTGCTTCTACTTGAATTGGATGAAGGGGCAATGATGCATTCTTGCTTCTCCCAACATACCTCTGGCACCTATCATAATTATGACTAGTTTTGAAAGCATCTACAAAGAGAGTAGGCCAAAAGTATCCTACTTTAATGATATTTAATTCCATTGGCCTCACTGCATAATGGCCTCCTGATAGACCAAAATGAAACTCCTTTAGGATTTTTTATTTCTTCGATTCTTGGATGCATCTGAGGAGTACTCCATCAATGTTTCTATGGAACAACCCATTTGGTAACATCACGTATCTAAGGGCCTAAATTATGAATCTCCTTCTTTAAAAGGAATTAAAGCATGAAGGACATATTCCTGATTAGAAATATTCGACAAGGTCTTTTTTCCAATAACGATCACCTATAGAGTGGTTAGTAAAATTACTTCCACTTATTGGATCTTCAAGTTGGCAAACCATGGGTTTAGATACAACACTTTTTGTGAGCTCCTGACATAGTGCTTGGCCTTGAAATAGCTTGGTTGGATGGATTTCAAAGTCATACTCTTGGATTTTGGAGATCCATATAGCTCTCTTGTCTCCAAGATCTCCTTGAATTATGAAAATTTGAACATCTGGATGAACAACATAAACTATCATCTTGCTTTGGGAAAAAAATATTAGAACTTCTTCAAGGATTTTATTACCGCATATACTTGCTTCTCAATGAAATGATTTTTTTCTTCATATGGTTGGATGACTTGACTCAAGAAAGAAATTGGTTGCTCATCTCCATCATCTTATTTATGTGTTAGCACTACTGCATAACTCTCTTGTTCACCAACAATGTATAAGATAACATATTTTGAGTCATTAGTATTCACCAGTTCCAGGGCTTGAGAAATTCTTTCTTTTTTTTCTTTGAATACTTGCCTCCTCTGCTCGGTCCATTTGGACTCAACATTTTTATTTAACAACTCTATCATTGGCTTTACTACTTGGGTGAAATTTGAAATAAAATTTCAAACAAATTTGATTTACCTAAATAATTATTACAAATCCTTCTTTCTTGCTGGCAATGGAAGCTTCAGGAGGGCTTTAGCTCTAGCTAGGTCAACCACCAAACCTTCTTTTGAAATAATGTGGTCTAGGAGCTTTCCTTATTTTACCATGAAGATGGACTTCTTCGGGTTGATTGATATTTTGAACTCCTAACACTTTTTGAATACTTGACTTAGATGTAGATTGTGCTCCTCCCTGTTGTGAGATAAAATGGTCATGTCATCCAAATAAATCATAATAACACAATTTAACAACTCACCAAAAGCTATGTCCAGTGCTCTCTAAAAAGTTGCACCAGCATTTGAAATACGAAATGGCATACACTGATACACAAATTTCCTCATTTTTTGGTGAACATCATTTTGTACTAGTATTCATCCTTGATCTAGATTTGGTTATAGCTAGAGAATCCATCTAATAAAGAGAATCTCTGAGCACCAACAACTACATGCAAAATCTAGTCAATTTGAGGTAGAGGATAGTGATCCTTTAGAGATGCCTAGTTTAAATTTAAAAAATCCATGCACATGTGGATATCTCTATTCTTATTTCTCATGGGGACTAGATTTTCTACCTAGGTAGAGTGCTTAATTGGGTATATTATTTTGTCTTCAAGCATATTTAGTAGTTCTAATTTCATCAAATTTCCAATGTTGGGATTTACCGGTCTCTACTTTTTCTTGAAGGGTTTCACTCCTTCCTACAACTCAATGGCATGCTAGATTATATCTTTGTTGTAGCCTTTCAAATGTTGGTAGCTCCAAGTGACAATGTTTGGATACTCATGACACAACTCTTTAATCTGCTCTAGCTCTTCTTGAGTGCAATCAATGCCGATCTTGATCGACTTCTTAGGTCCTAGATGCAATTTAGTATACTCCTTTTCATCCACCTTGATCCTATGCTTTTTTGCTCTATCATTTTGATCAAAGAGAATATCAAGTGTAATCAACCCCTTTGGGATAGGATTATTTCGTAGCTGGATCAAACCCTCAACTTCTTCCTCATCAAGTGTTCTATCTTCCACATTACTCGCTTCTCTTATCAAAAAATTGATAATTTGCTTATCACTTTTGAAAACTTGTTAGTGGATATTTTTTTAGGGGACTGAAGGTCTATAAATTAATCTCACAGTATTGGGCTTTCTCACCACATGCTCCACTAGGAAAAATTAGCATTAAGGGATGCCAGGAGATCAACATTCTTGTTTTTCTCTCATGATATTACTTGGATGTTCAATGCTGTATAAGCCTTAAACAAATCGCATACCTTATTTCTATATACCTTTAGGTAGTGTTGCTTGGAAATGCACTTAATAGTTACCTGGTTGACAATTAGCTTAGAATATCCAAATATTTGTAGTTGTTTGATCTTGATCTCTTCTACATTTTTTAGACCTAAATAAAGTGATTCATATTTGGTAGCATTGTTCATGCAAATCTAGGTCAATTGGTACTAGTATGTATTCTGTATACCAAAGGAAGAAATGAGAACAATCCCTACCCCTACACAATTCTTGCATCTTGCCCCATCAAAATACAACTTCCATAGTTGATCAGGAATAAGATCTTCATCATTAGACACTTTTGCTTCAACCTTTTTAGGCTTAGTGATAGTGTAACAACCAATTTTAGTTTCCATCATGGCGTTAAAATCAAGCATTTAAAACTCATCTTCTATCTGAAGCTCATCCAAAACTTATTCCATCAAGTCTAACTCATCCAATTATTTAGTCATAAAATTGACAAAATTCATGGGTTTGTCTTTCTCTTCAATTTTCTCTATGTGATAAGTTGAAGGCTTCTCATTATAAATTTAAATTCTTATCCCCTTGAAAAGAATTTCCAAATGAGAATAGTTAAGAGAAAGGTAGCCTCCAAAATTTTTAGTAAACTCCCCTGATAGACACATGCTAAAGTATGACTCTAGATCAACCACAACCACCTCCTGGATCACAATGATATGAGGCATTTTGTGGATGTCTTTGATGATCCCCATTGTACTGATAGGGGTTCTATCTAATTGCAATCCACCAGGGCTGCTCCTCATATAATCCATACTCATAACATCACAAACTACATTTGGAATGATATTCGTTGCAGCACTAGAGTCGATCATACAATTGTGCACAATCCAACCTTCCATCTTGAGAGACAGGTAGAAAGGGGGTGGTCTATTTTTCCTAGTGGCAAAATTTATTAGTGTTTGAGCTAACACTATCTGAGTCAGAATATTAACCTTATATTTGATAAATTTTAGCTAATATTGCAACAAGTCCACTTGTACAAGCAATTTTAGTGCATAATAGAGACTCGCCTTGGCTAGAATCCTCTTCAACTCTTTGACAATGTTATACGTAGATGCACAAGATTATTTTCCTTCATTGGCAGTTTCATATCTGCTCCGATACTATTGTGTAGCTTATACTATAGCATAGGGGTGTAGTATTCCCAGTGGGGAGGTGGTTTCTAAGGCTTAGAATGATCAATTTGCTATTCCCAATCGATGGACCAAATCGTACAACCATACAATCTTTACAACTAGCAATGTGCGATAACTAAATAACTTGTACGAAACCCAAATCGTACCACTATACGATCCCAAATCATACAGTGATAGAGCTTGTATGATTTCACACTTAGCCAATCCTTCAGATTTGGTTTTGCAAGCTATCGTACACAGTTTTGTAACTAAACAATTCGATTTCCCAATACTACCAAATCGGGTAAATTCCCTTCAATCGCATAAACTACCAAATCGGGTAAGTACCTTCTGTACAATTTGTAAGAACTCTGGTGTACGATTTGTACGAAATAAAGGTACAACCAAGTGCCAAATTGGATATTCTACTAGACCAATCTCTCTCAGATAAGTTTTGTAAGGGTTTAATATGGTAATTAATCCAATTCCACCAACATGCAAGGTACATCAACGGGGCTTGAGAGAGTTCTATATCCAATGGCGACGTCCAAAAATTATACAATAGTGTTCAATACATCTCCCTTGATATCATCATCATCATAGATCATTCCTCAAAGCCACACTAGTGCTGGTTTAATCCAATTCCTCCATAGCAATGCATTAAATAGCCATAACAACAAAAAGAGTAGTACATGCAATAGAGATAAACTATAAAATACTATTCTACCATTCCAGGATCATACAATACATGAGAGAAACTATAAATTATGATCATTCTTCATTATTATTCAACAATGTCATTCAAAAATCATAGATATGCAATAACACTTCATAGCCAAAACTCATAGCATTCCCCAATAACCAGAATATCACTAGATCATAACAATGTAACCAGACTATCAAAATTGAAAATGGGGCCTTATATAATATTTCCTAGGCCATTCCAAAGTGGTTCTTGAGGCAATTCATTATTCACAACTACCCATGCATAATAGAATACATTAATTAAGACTTTTACTAAGTCTAAAGACCTTAATTATCAAAATCATGTGCAATTACAACTTAAATTACATTTCCCATGCATTTCATTTCATTTCATTGCACATTGTATGATTTACCTTCACCTTGTATGGTTTGCCCTTCTGGTTGTATGGTTTACTCCTACCTGTATGATTTACAAAACTTGTCAAAATTATCAAACTTGGGCAAATCCTTTTATCACTTCTTCTTTTGGAGGTGGATTTGTTGCCTATATCTACCCTCCCCTTTACTTTGGTCGGTGTCCTCATCGACTCATATTTTTGTTTCAGCTGTATCGTAATCTATGACTACAAATTTCAGGTCTTCCACTTGGGTTTGAAGAATTGCATGTTGGTTCTTCAACTTGGCTACGTAGTTACCCATTTCTACTACTTTCAACCCATGGTGATTAGCTTTCTCTTTGGTAGTCTTCAGGAGTTCCCTCAATTGCTTTTCATGATCAGTGGTACTCTTCTTCAACTTCTCCTACAAATGTGCTTCTATTCGAGTTTCTTGTAATTCTTCATTCTTATCTATAATGGTCTTTATATGGTGATGAATATCTACCTCCAAAGCATGAACAATATCTTCCTTAGCACTCAATTGCACTTGCTTATCCAGGACTATATCATTATATCTTTTATTGTCCTGTGTGAGCTCTTCTATCTTCTTAGCCTATGTTGCCAGTTGCTCATATTTCTCGCCAACTATATTTTTAGTTGTTCATCCTTTGCTCTGAGTTGAGCTTCCAACTCCTTAATCTTATCTTCTACCATCTGTGAGACTTGTCACTTCTCCTCTTCAAGTGAACTAATTTTGGCTTCAAAACCAACCTTGGTACTTAGTAGTTCTTCTAATTTCTTTATTTTCTCTTCTATCACAACCTTACTCTTCTACAATTCTTCCTCCATTATAATCATTTATTTTTGAGTGGCCTCTGTCTCCTCTTTTTGAGCTTCCTTGAGCTGATAGATCTACTCCAATCCTATGCTCAACCACTCTATCCAATGTTTTAGGAAGTTCAACTTCCTTAGAGTGATAGCCAATCTTGTAGTAACCCTCTTGTGTTCCAACTCTATTGTATTCATGGGACAAGTTGGATAATTGGCTCTATCTAGGTACAACCTTGGATGTTGCCTGTAATTGGTTCTCACTCCCTCTAGCAAGTCATCTCTTCCTAACATCGTTGTTACCTCTTCCCTGGGTAACTTCCATGGGTGTTGTACATGAATATTCATAATTCTCCTTGTACGCTCCTCATTGCTCACCCATTCTATTATCTTCTCCAACTCGATAAACACTTGTTCTTCCCATAACTTCAACTCTCCCATGCATCCAATACAAAACTATAATTTGGTACTAGCTATGGCATTGCCTATCTGAGAGAAGAAATGTTCCACCTTATCTTCTACTCCTTGTGCATCCTCCTTAGTTTCAATCTTTGCGAATTATGGTACCTCCAAGAGATAACTTGTTTGCATCCTTCGTAGTTCTTCATCTGTAGGAGTTTATTCTTCCTCTTCTTCCATGTGGTGGCTAGAGCTTCCCCAAGCTCTAGTAGTGCTCTCTCTATGTTTATCTTTTCTCTTGGTGGAGTCTGTTCTATAGTCCTCTCCACCTCCACATCTTCTTCTATATTCACAATCTCCTATTGATATTGTTGCTATTCTATCGATTCTTGGGCTTCTTTTTATTCAGTTAAGCCCACCTGTTGCTCTTTGGTCACCTTCTCTTCTTCCTGATTCTGTTGGGTTTCTATTACTATGAATTTTTCAACAATAGGTTCTTCTTGTTCCTGTGATGCCTTCATCTCTTCTTGTGCATCACTCTAATTTGAACTTCCTCCCATCATGAATTTGAAATGAGGCTTCTTCTTTTCTCTAGACTCTTCCTCTGAGGCTTCCACTCTCACCTCGGTTTTCTCTTTTCCTCTTGAGTAGTGGTTGCTACTTCCTGTGCTATCTGCCTCACTTCTGTATCCTCCAATATTTTTGAAGAGTCTAAAATTTCAAATTCATCATGCTAGAAAATCTGTGGGGATTCCAACATCTTTTCTACTTCTGTCCAATTCCAATCATGCAAATCTAGCTTCTTTGAGTCTGACTGTTCCTCTTCTTGCTAATTTTTTTGTATAGTCTCGACTTGTTTTTTTGGAATAGGATTATTTTCCATTATTTCCCATTGTCTCCTTGTTCTTATTTGTATTGGGTTGGATTGCCTCCCCATAATTTCCTCCCTTTCTTGAATTGATGGTTGCTCCTACTATTGTTGAAGTGCTTGTTGTTCTAGTTTAGGTTCCAACTTCCTAGGCATTTTTCTCTAAGGGTGTACATCCTCATTTGAAGAAGTATCCTCATGTACTATAGTGGCTTGTTGCTCTTTCTTTGTTTGAGACTTCTCTGGAGTCTCCTTCTGAATTGGTATTTACTTTGCCCACCTCAAAATGGTTGGTTGTCCTACCTTAACATTCCTAGGTTCTATCAAACTTGGAAAGTGGATTCCCTTCTCTGTAACAACATTTAATAATAATCCAATGGCATGGAAAGTCATCCTAAAATTCTTTGGTCTCTTTGTTAGTACTTCATGCATATTTTTCTCTAGATAGGTACCCCAATCATACTTGATTCCTTTGGTGATACCCTCTACATATTGAGCCATCTAGATTGGCATCTCTATGGCTCATGTATCTCTTGATAGTCGAGCCATCATAGTATTCATAGCACATGGTCAATATTTCCCTTTCAACTAGCTCTATTTAATTCCTTGAGTCCCTACACCCGAGATCTTTGCATCGATTAGTGATTTCACATTGGTAAGTGAAGTGATGATGTGATGTGTCTCAATTAGATCAACCAACTTCTTAACTACCTCCATGTCATATGTTGGTAATCCAAATGTCTTCCTGAATGCCTCTGCTATAACTTCTACTTTCATCGACCTCTTGCCCACATTGACATAGGTAATTCTAGTTATAGGATTATATGCTAGAACCATCTACAATAGATAGTTGTAGAATAAGGTCTTCTGGTGTGGTGGCACTTGTGCTATTATAGCTACACCAACCTCCTCAAACTATTTCCTCCATGGGTGGTTCTTGTTCTCTTCATTACTCCACCACTTCTTGCATGCTTCTCCTCCATGTTGTATGAATGATATATTCTTTATCTCAACCTGGCCCTCCTTAGGTTCGCTACTTAGATCCTCATCTAGATCTAGAAAATGTACTTCACTCCTCAACTCCCTCCTTAGGATCCTCTCTTGTGCCATCTCCTCCTCTCGATATCTTGGTGGTGTCCTTCTTCGATCATCCCTCCAATATCTCTACCCTCTCCATGACTTGTATCCTCCTCTCCTCTAAGGACAAGTACCAAACCAACCACAAGACTAAAACTATCACCCTTGGTATTATCACAGATGTGACTCTCTCTCGTGTAGGGGTCCTGGTGACCGTTCCACCCTATTGGCTATAATTCTTCTTAATCGGTATCCGAACTCTTTGGCTTGAAATCATTTTCTTACCATTCCTTTGGTTATCTTGCTACTTGAACATCACCAATTCTACAATTAGAAGTGTTCTAGAAATCATACAATCTATTATAAATCATACAATATGCTTTCCAACTTGCTCTGTATAGTTTCCCAATCAACAACCACCTCTAGATCGTACAACTGTTCAATCTTCAACTGTGTCAATATTAATACAAATACTACACAAAAATTTATAGGGTCATACTACTCCATACAATATCACTATCTAGCTACTTCCCTTCATTGAATCTATACACTTTCATATGATTTGCTCAAAATGCTTAAAATAACCCAAAAATTGCTTGAAATCATACAATTTTTTCTTGAGATCATACAATCTACCTCCAAATCATACAATACATCTCTTGAAACCCTTGTTCACTTAAAAATCACTTTTTTCACCTCTCCTCCATGATTTCTCTTTGACCTAGTTGTCGAAATACCTCGATCTATCTTTTCAATGCCTTTTAGGAGCAATTTTTCAAATTTTCCACACTTGGCATAATTTATCCCCAAAAATAAAATTTCTTGGCTATTTAATATGGTTGTACGATCTTCTCCTTCCTTCCCTCTATCTTCTCTAGTTTTTTTTTGGCTACTTTTATTATATTAGGGTTTGTAATAGCCTTTTTCCTATAATTTCTCTACTCTGGCTCCAATCCACAACTTCCTCAAACCTTGGTGTACATTTTTCAACAATCTGGTTTGTATTTGGATGCCTTCTACTATAAACCCTTATTTCCTTTATCTAAACTTGAAATTTTCTTTAAATGGAGTTGAATCCTTTGCTTTTCTTCTCTGGTTTGATTTTCTTGAATGTGAAAAGTCTCCATGGTGTGAATTAAAAAATGGGTCATGCAATCTTGCAGCTCATTGATGTATTTTAATGCCCATGTAGTTATTCCATTCAGTTGCATACTTTTCACCTTCATCCTCCTAAAATTTTGAATTCCTCCTTGTACGGTTTGTAAAATTGCTAGGGTGAGCCTTGTATTTAAATTGTTCTCAAACCCTAACTGCTCCAAATTTGAAATTGCACCACTTTGCATGTATTTTCATCTTCCTTGTTGGATTATAAACAACTCATCACTTTTCCATGTGATTTTAACTTTTTCTTGTGCTTTTTTGACAACACATCATTTTGCATAGGTGAACATTAAATGCGATGATTGAAAATTATACAATTGCACATAGAACCATACATTGTATGATCTAAATCGTACAACATGCCTCTTTGTATAATTTTGCATGTACTTTTTCCAAATTTTCTTGTACGATCTCCCACTTATGCTTTTTAGCTTAAATTTGACTTGTACGATCTATCACTTAGAGAATTTTTCTATTTTTCTCTCTTTGAAGAGGTCATCATTTCTGGTTTTCAACCCACTTCCTTCTTAATTGCATCTTGAGGGATTTTCACAATTAAGGCATTTTATTTTATTTTTTTTTTTTCCTAACCTATTTACACTTACCATCGTGGAAATCACATAGTGACATTCACTTGTATGATCCTATATGATTCTTCTCTTGGAGGTTCGATTGTGACATTCTGAGTGGTTGTGTCACCTAGCGCCACTTGCTCTCTAGGGTGATTCATCTCCACTTGTGATGTTACCGAGTTCCCTAGCCTTCTCGTACCATGTGTACAATTTGGGATTGTACAATTGCAAGTTGGAGTATCTTCACCTGGTGTCCCTTCCTCTTGTCATGTAGGTGATTGATCCCTTGGTAGTAGTGTCCTTACTACTCTACTATCATTTGAGTGACTTCTCTACCTATCTCCTCGGATCAATTCTTGCTCTAAACTTGGTGATCAGATCCTTTGTTGTCCTTAGTTTCTTTCATCTACAAAATGCACTCTTCCTCTACCAGCAAGGCCTCTACCATGTGAGTGTCTTCCCCATCCTATTCCTCTTGACATCAGGCTTCTCTATACTAGTGGTGATTCCTCCCTTTCTTGGAGTAATCCTCTACCACCTACCACTCTTTGAGGTCCTCGTTGGATTAGTGGTGGTTGTCCCAATGGATATTGCCTTGTGGGATTAGGTAAGATCCCTCTCATCCTTGGTATACCTTATAGATTCCTTGTCCAATTCATACATGCTAAGGGTGTATCTCTTGGCCATCTAGGAGTAGGGGGTCAAAACCTTCCTCATCCTCTTCCTCCTCTAATTGTAACATCACCTTGACCTTGTTCATTCCATGGTCGAATACCTCCTCCCCTTCCTGGCTGAAGCCTTAGGGGTCCTTGTCTATTCCTTCCTCCCATTGCTTGGTTATTAGGAGTTATCTCTACCAACTCAATGTTGGCTAGTGGACTTCTACTTCTTGTACTTGGTGATAATTATCGTAGTGCTCTAATTCTATGATCTGCACGTGCTAAGTGATGTCTCCATATTATTTCCTCAAAGCATATTTATGGAGATGAAGTTGCCAAGACCTCTCTATATGCATCAGAAAAATCTATCTCAGAACTTGAGTCATTTCAATTATCTTCTCTTTGTTCCACCCAATCTATTGGTAAATTCATCAGTCTCTCCAATATCCTTACTTCTCTCCTTTGTCTTCTTAACTGTCGATGGGCTATTATATATGCTTGCTAGATCAAGGTTGGTTTGATGCTCTTGTGATCTCCCTAGTTGTCGATGTGTTGTTGTACATGTTGGGGATCACGATTATCTTGAGGATTCTAGGGATTCCTTGGGCAATCATCATCATCACTACTTTTTGTGCTAGGTTCCCTTACTATCCAAGGCATTCCTTCATCACTGGAGTCACTCAAATCTAGTCGTGCATTACCTTGTGATTTAGGTGATGTGGTTGCTTCCTCAATGTCTCACCAAAGCATCTTTGCATCTTCATTCATCATTGGCGGATCACTTGGTGGTACTTGTGAACTTGTGCTTGCACCATCATTTCTTATACCACTCCTTGGAGTTATCCCCTCATCATCCTTAGGTTCCCCTTCTAGCTCCTGTAGCCTAGTTGTTCTTTATTCATCCAACCTTCGTATTATACTATCCAATTCTTGGATGATTTGTTCTCTCAACCTTGCATTATGACCTTACAATGTCTGATATTCTTCCTATAGTTGTTGAGTCTACAGTCACATTCTCTATTGTAATAGCCCTATCTAAGCTAATGGAGTAATTCCAACCAATTCTTCATCGATGGTCTCATTCCTATTCTCTTCTGGAACTTCCATTTCAAAAGTGTCCACTCTATCCTCATATCGTACTGTTAACCGTATCCTTCTTCATCCTTCAACTTGTTGAGGTAGTTCTCTACGCTCCACCTAAGGATACATCATATTTCTATTTACTTGGGGTGCTTCTTCTTACCTTCCCCTATTTCTAGGTAATAGTACTATCTCTTGATGTCCTCTTTCATTTGGAGGAATCCATTCTTCATCTTCCTCTTCTACTCGTTTGGTCCCATCTATAAATCTGACATGCACTCATAATATTCTTCTTTCTCTAGGTCGAGGTGCCAACTCTTGTTGTTCTATGGTTGGTCTTGTCTCCTCCCCTTCTATAAATAAATGTGTGAGTCCCATGTCAGGCTCTTCCTATGATGGACCTTGCTCACCTTGAGTCCTCCATTGAGCTTCTTCTCATCTTCTTCGTTCGATCTCTTCTAAAGAAATGAATAAGCACTATACTTTGTAAGGCTTCAACTTTGAGCCATTTACAATGTTGGGTACCTCCATCCCATTCAAGTTTTGTAACTTGACTACTCCATTATTCATTACTTCAACCACTTTATAGGGACCAAGCCATAATGTCTTCAACTTATCGAGCTTGATTTCCCTCTTTCTATTAAACTTTAGAACCAAGTCACCTGGACTAAGTTCTAACTTTCTCAAGTGTTTTTCATGCCATGACTTCCTTCTTTTCTGAGCTACCTCAATCACCCATTGTGCCATGACTCTTCTTTCATCTAACTTGATCAGTGTTGTCAGTCGCTCTTCCAAAATTTCTTGATCACCCAAGCGATGCTCTATCGTGACTCTCAAACTTGGTATCAAGAATTCAATTGGCACCACTACCTCCTATCCATACATCAACTGGAAAGGTGTATGCTCTATTTTTGGTTTAAAATTTGTTCTATATACCCACAAAATATATGGTAGCCTTTCCTCCCAATCTTCTCCTTCTATTCCATAGGTTTTATATAAAGTAGATACCAAGACTTTGTTTGTTGCTTCCACCTACCCATTTGCTCTAGGATAGTATGAACTAGACAATGAGTGCAAAATCCTAAATTTTATTGTCAGCATCTTGATGATTTCATTGACAAAGTGTCCTCCTCGATCACTCGTTATCTATAGTAGAATACCAAATCTTGTAATTACCTACTCATACAAAAATCTTGTTGTACTTTTGACTGAGTTATCAGGTAATGCTCTTGCTTCGACCCATTTTGTCAAGTATTTTTTTGCTACTACAATGTATCTACACTTCCTTCTATGAGATGTCTTCAATGGTCTAATGAAGTCCAATCCCCATCTTTCAAATAGTTCTTGGGGTTGTGATGGATGCAATGGCATAAAGTCCCTCTTTACTAGCTTTCCTACCCTTTGACAAGTATCACATGCTTTCACATACTCTTTTGCATCATTATATAGTGTGGGCCACCATAATCCTACTAGTAATATTTTCCTAGCTATCGCATCTGGTCCCATGTGCCCTCCTGCTAAGCCTTCATGAGCTTCTTTCAATGTTGGTTTGACTTCTTCCATCACACATCTTCATAAGATACCATCACTTCCCATATTATATAGCAATCCTACTATCAATTGGAAGGGTGTTGACTTCATAATCACTTTATTTTTCTTGATTGTCATCATTTCTTGTGGCAACTCTCTTGTGGAAAGGTATTAGCCAATCAACTTGTACCATGATGGAACAACATTGATGGTAAATAATTATGCATTAAGGAATTCATCTGGAACCCTGTTCCTATAGGCTCTCTTGATCGTATCTGAGATAATTGGTCTACAATTATATGCTTCTTACTAGGTCTCACTACTACTCAGAATATGAACTCTTGTAGGGTGATGAGCCACCTATTGACCCATCCTTGTATCATTAGTTTATTTATCAAGTACAATAGGGCTTGGTGATCTACATAAAAAGCAAAGGGATTCACTAGTAGGTAATGCCTAAAATTTTGGACTACATATACCATTCCCAAAGCTTCTCTTTTTGTTGTACTATAATTTCTCTCCACCCTTGACAATAGGTGACTAGCAAAGAAAATAGGTTGATCTAGCTTGAATTGTCCTTCTTGTGCCAAAGCACATCCGATTGTAAAATTTGAAGCATCAATATGGACATGGAATTCCTTATCCTAATTTGGGAACACCAAAATTGGGCTACTCACAAGCTTAGCCTTCAACTCCTCAAAGGCTCCTTGGTGCTCCTCTATCCATCTGAAAGGAACATTCTTCTTCATCAATGAATCCAATGGATAGGATACATGTGCATAGTTCTTGATAAACCTTCGATAATATCTCATCGATCCAAGGAAGGTTTTAAGTGAACTCACATCATATGGTTCTTCCATGTGCAATATCACACAGATCTTATCAGGATCTATTTTTAATCCTTCACTGCACACTATGTGTCCTAACAATTTTCCATATGGTACCATCAGGTAACACTTCCTAGGGTTTAATGATATCTGTGCATTTTTGCACCTACTCATGCATTCATTGAGGGTAGGAAGATGCTCCTTGATCTTCCCATAAATGGACCAATCATCCAAAAATGCTTTGAAGTTCCTTGTTGCCAATTGATCAAATATATACAGTATGATGCACTAAAATGTAGTTGGGGCATTATAGAGCTTGAATGACATTCGATTGTATGCATAGATGCCATTATCCATAATAAATGTGGTCTTCAACTTATCCTCCTCGGCTATACTTATTTTATTGTAACCCAAAAATCCATCCAAAAATGAATAGATCTCATGTCCTACGACTTCCTCCAGGATAGAATCTATGAAGGGAATAGGGAAGGGGTCCTTAATAGTTACTACGTTTAGACTCCTAAAGTCCACACATATTCTAATTTTTTCCACTTCCTTCTTCAAGGTGATCACTATAGGTGATACCCACTCACTGGTCGTAACCCTGAAGATGATTCCTACCTCCAACATCTTCTCTATCTCTACATTCACTAATGCAACATATTTTGGGTTCATTCTATATGGTCTCCTCCTTACGGGTTGTGCTCTAGGAATTAGTGTAATCTTGTGGACACATAACTCAGGTGGTACTCCCTTCAAGTCCTTATATGTCCATGCAAAGACATCCTTATATTCCAAGAATATCTTAAAAGTTATCACTTTCAGTACAGGGTTCCAATCATCACCATAGTGAATCATCCTAGGTTCATCCTCCATCCCTAGATTGATGTCCACTATCTGAGGTCCTTCATATTTGATATTCTCTGGCTCACTTGCTGCTTTCTCCACATTCTTTGGGTGTGCTAATCTTGTATCAATTTCTACATCTCCTACTATATACTCTACAAAACTCTTTGGAAATGTCCATTTCTCTTCCACCTCCTTCTTAGGTTCCTGGCTGACTTTTGGTTTGTCTTGTTTTTCCTTGATCTCCTCTGACTCAATATAGAGGTATTTGGGCTGAAAAATTTTGTACTCCTCCATTTTCCAATGAAGAAGTCCACTATCAGATCTAGCTTCATCTTCACTACATTCATCCATGTACAACATTCCTTCTCCATCTGGTTCATATCCTTCATCTCTTGAGGAATTTTTTGATTCATCGATCGTAGCTACATCCTCACTGACCTTTTGATTAGTCAGATTAATCATATATTTGTGTTGTCCCTTCTTGAAAGTGATATGATTCTTTCCCTAGTTGTGATTAACTTTGGCTACTCGTAGCCATCCTCTTCCTAATAGAGCATCATATGCAGGCTTCTGCATAGTAATCACAATGAAATCCAAGACAAAATTTTGCTTAGCTATCACCACTTGTTGTGCTATCAAGACTCCCTTTGTCTCGATACCATACTGATCAACACCATATAATCGAAAGCTCGATGCCCATAGATATGGAGCACCTAGTTCTAGCTAGGTCCTTTCAGGTAGCACATTGATGTTGGATCCTCCATCCATAATAACTTGTGTCAATTTGTGCCCTAGGATCTCCATATGAACTAATGCAGGTTTCTTTCCCACATCAATCATCAATATAGTTGGATCCATGAATTGGTATTTTTATTCCTTTTCCTGAATCGGTTGACTCTGCACTTCCATCACCTTATGTGGTTGTATCTCTTCCACCATCACTTTCTGTAATGATGGAATAGCTTCCAATAGGTTAGCCACTTTGATCTCTACTGTGGTGTCCAAAACTTGTGCTTCCAGACTCTACACAATCACCTTCTCTTCTGATGGTTTTTTAGTTCCTTTTCTTCAGCTAACTTCACTTGTTTAGCTTTTTGTGCTTCATCTTGTAGTATTTTCTTTGCTACTTGCCAGTGCTACTTTTCCTTTGCTAGCTCTGGATACTTATCCTTTTTAGCTTGATTCCTTGTCATGGCTAAAACTTCTTGGGTTTCCTCCTTAACTTGAGGAACCTCAATATCTAAATAATTTACATTCTATGGGTTACTTGAACTCACCTACTTTGGGCAATTTGCTTCCTTGTGGTTACCTAGACCACACCACCTACACATATGTGTAGTGTTTGCTTGTGATGTTTCCTGTCTCTGAGGTGAAGGATAATTTTTTATGAAATACCCCCATTCTTGGCAATTGCGACATTGTATGATCGACCTCCCTTTCGAGTCATACTACAAATGACTCTGTCCTCCTTATCGATTGCCCTGGTTCGACCTTCCACCTCATCGACTATTTCTATAACCACCACTTGTTGCTTGTTGCCCACTTCCTAGGGTCTTCTATTTCTCTTCCTACTCCTAGATTGTCAGGACCTATGGATGTACTCTTGCATTATATGGACATAGCATCACCTCATGTCCCATCACATTATAGATATGACAATAGTCATTTCATGGATACTTTACATTTGTATGCCCTTCAGTCTTGCATTATGTGCACCAAATATCATTCCTATCAGGTTTTCTTCTTTGTTCTTTCATGATCTTATCAAACTCCTGATGAAATGATGCTACTATCCTCTGTATAGTGTCATCTTCTCCACTATCTGAATCATTGGACTTGGGATGAGATAAAATTCTTATGTACGTCTATTTCGATTCACTTTCAAAATTCTTTGCATGCTTTATAACTTCTTCATACGTTTTTGATGGTACTACCTTCATATTTTTCTTATATTTTGGTAGTAATCCATCTACAAACCATCACTTCACCAATACATCTACCAAAGGCATCTACATCTTATCTACTAACTACTTTAGTCTATGGTTGTATGATTTTACATCTTCATCAGATTTTTGCTTCATCATACAAAGTTCAGTAACAATGTCTCCATCATCCTTCAAAGGTTAAAATTCTTCAATGAATTTCTCCTTCACTTGATTCCAAGTCTAAAAATCTATTGTATTTTCCCTCTTTAGATACCAATCGATCACCAATCCTCTCAAGGTAGTAAGAAATAAAGTTACCCAGTCATCTGGTTGGTCTACACCATTTGCTCTCCAAATGGTTATACAAGTTTTGATATGTCTTGTGGGGTCTTCCTTACCCTCACCTGTAAAATGTGGACATCTCTGTTTGGCTGCCTTATTAGCCATCTTTGAAGAATCATCCTCATCACTTGAGGTCTCCCATGGAATATCTGTTTGATTCCTCCTTGGGGGTGTTTTACTACAGTCATCATCAAAAGTTTCTATCTGAGGTATCTTATTCTATCCCACCAATCATTGACCAAACTCATGTGCATCTTCACTCCATGACTTCCTTCATTGATGTGAGGGAGATGGTCTTGGTCCTTCCTCTTGAGACCTCGTGCCCTGTTGCTCTGGTGCTTGACTCCCATCCTCTACACTCCCTTGCAACCCTTCCATCACTTTCTTAGGTGTCACCATCCACTCTCCTTCCTCGTGCACTACTTCTCTATCAACTCGTGCCTCTATGCTAGGTGGTTCTATTACCTCCTCTTCTGTCTCTATCAATAATGTTTCAAAATCTCCTTCTTTAGATGCCCAAACTTGCTCTATTTTTGGTTCATGTGTACTATGGTCTGAGTTACTTGCATTCTCTCTTTGAGAAATCCTTGTGCTCCTTCTTACTAGAATTTTCTCTCGTACTTCCCATCTCCTATACCTTTGTACACTGGTGTCTGTCATTCACCTCCAATTTTGTAGTATTTTTACTTGTCAATTTGACCCGTTTTAACAAAAATGCTAAGTTTGATAAGGCAATGACACAAAATGTAGCATAGGGATGTAGTATTCTTAGTGGGGAGGTGGTTTCTAAGTCTTAGAATGATCAATTTTCTATTCCTAATTGATGGACCAAATCGTACAATCGTATAGTCTTTACAACTAGTAATGTGCGACAACTAAACAACTTGTATGAACCCAAATCGTACCATTGTATGATCCCAAATCATATAGTGATAGATCTTGTATGATTTCACACTTATCAAATCCTTCATATTTGGTTTTGCAAGTTTGTACATAGTTTTGTAACTAAACAAGTTGATTTCCCAATACTGCCAAATCGGGTAAATTCCCTTCAATCGCATAAACTACCAAATCGGGTAATTATCTTCTGTACGATTTGTAAGAACACTGGTGTATGATTTGTATGAAATGAAGGTACATCCAAGTGCTAAATTGGATATTCTACTAGACCAATCTCTCTCAGATAAGTTTTGTAAGGGTTTAATATGGCAATTAATCCTAATTCTATCAACATGCAAAGTACTTTATCAGGGGCTTGAGAGAGTTCTATATCCAATGGCGATGTCCAAAAATCATACAATAGTGTTCAATACATCTCCCTTGATATCATCATCATCATATATCATTCCTCAGAGCCACACCAGTGCTGGTTTAATCCAATTCCTCCATAGCAATGCATAAAATAGCCATAACAACAAAAAGAAGTACATGCAATAGAAATAAACTATCAAATGCTATTCTACCATTCCAGGATCATACAATACATGAGAGAAACCATAAAACTATGCTCATGCTTTATTATTATTCAACAATGTCACTCAACAATCAGAGATATGCAATAACACTTCACAACCAAAACTCATAGCATTCCCCAATAACTAGAATAACACTAGATCATAACCAGAATCTAACCAGACTATCAAAATTGAAAATGGGGCCTTATATAATATTTCCCAGGCCATTCCAAAGTGGTTCCTGAGGCAATTAGTTATTTACAACTGCCCATGCATAACGAAATACATTAATTAAGACTTTTACTAAGTCTAACACCTTAATAATCAAATACATGCGCAATTACAACTTAAAATTACATTTCCCATGCATTTCATTTCATTTCATTGCACCTTGTATGATTTACCTTCACCTTGTATGGTTTGCCCTTCTGGTTGTATGGTTTACTCCTACCTGTATGGTTTACAAAACTTGTCAAAATTGTCAAACTTGGGCAAATCCTTTTATCACTTCTTCTTCTGGGAGGTGGATTTGCTGCCTACATCTACCCTATGATGCTTGGTCAAGGATGGGTATTTGAGATTTTCTGTTGCCTATTATTGTCTCATATAAAAGGCTTGTGAAGTTGAAGCCTTTTATTGTACTCTTTCTTTTTCTCATGGAGGAAAAATATCTTTTAGCAGGATGAGTGCATCGGGCTTGGGTGCTAGAATAACTACCTTTTTTTGTGGTTGTTTTTTCTCACTTTGCACCTTTGATTCAGTAAGAACCTTCAAGGGCTCCATGTCAGATGGATCCATAGTAACAGGTTTTCTTCTAGCTCTCATGAGAACTAAAACTTGCTCTTCATAAGGGACCATGAAATTATGATTGACTTCAATGGTCATGTTGATTTGACTCATAGAGGAACTTTTTTTCAATGTATGCACGTAGTTCATGTGAACCATGCAAGTTTCCTCACCATGTGGATAATTTCACTTAGAGCACCAGTATGCTTTGTCAGATGTGCCAGCTTCTTCATTTTTTAGCACAATCATATTTCTTAGGTGCCTTGTTGGTCAAAGCTACTTGTTTCCTGGTGATCGGTAGTGGTTGAAATATCCTAGGCTAGAAATATATTTTAGCCTCTTTCATTTTGATAATCGTGATCTCATTACCCATAACTCTTATGGTCGAGTTCATTGACTACAAATCCTTCAAAACTTTTTCTTGTGGATCATGATTTGAGGGTGTTGGAGGAGTTGGTAATGGAAGTGGAACACGTGGATATGGTAGTGCTAGGAATGGAACTAGAGTAGGTAACTACAGTATGGTTGGAGCAGGAAGTTGAGGGACATAAACTGCCACCATGGTCTGAGATGTACTTGGATTCCATGAAGGAATTGGGTACATGGGGACATGGGAAAAGGCTGAGAAGATGCATTAGCATATAAATACTATAGAAGATCAAGGAAAATAGGTATTATCATTTTTTGTGGAAGCTTACCAATTGTAATTAGGCCAGCTTCAGTTTTTTATGCAGTAGAATACAAATTGGGAAATGTGTTAACATTAGATTATCGGATGGCCATACTGATATCGGAGTTGAAATCTTAGAGGTAGTAAAATATCACTTGCTTAGTTGGTCAGAGGCCACTAGGAACTCTATGCCAAGTTTGGGCAAACCTAACATTAAATTTCATGATTTCTTCCTATGGATGCCTCTGAATGGTAGTAAACTGATGCAACCAAGAGAACAAATCCACTTTTTTATTGAAGCCTTTGATTAGTAATTCAACTAACTAGTCCCAGATAGTAATGGTGGTAGGTTGTAATTATCTATACTAGTAAAGCAACTTACATTTGAGAGACAACACGAGCAATCTTACCATTATATCCTCATCTGTGGTGCTATGGATCATTGCCAAGGTAGCCACATCCTAGACATAATCATAAGTCATATTCCCTGTACCATCGTAAGTAGGTAAAGCCTTCATTACTGCTTGCAGAATTAGATTCTAAGCTTGTATATTCAGAGGTCTAGAGTGGTTCCATGTTGGGAATTGTCTTGGTGGCTGTGGTGGTAGATTTTGGATCATGTGGAATTGAATGTTTGGTTGGGGATGTGGAAAACTAGTGGTTATGCTAGCAGGACTCAAAGGAATAAAGAATACATGAGCTAACTAAGAATATGTAACACTTGATGGGATAACCGAAGTAACTAACATAGGATGTTCCCCTAGCACTCGAGCGTCAAGTTCGTAAAACTCAATGGGGTATTTTGGATTTTTAGCCTCTTATCTTGTGATAATGAAGAAATATTTTACTCACCTCATGTTTAGAGGCTTATGGGTAAATCTGAGTTGTTAGATGTTCTAATCATACAATACAAATGTGAACATCAAACCTTAATACTGTTCACAGTGGAACTTTTTAGGGTCCCATCGAGCGTGCTAAAAACTGTTGGTCACAAATCTGCCTAAGTACAAAATATATTTTGTGCACCCTAGAACTAGGAAACATTGAAAGGCTGAAGGAAATAAATATTCTTTAGACCAATATCCAGAGAGGGTTGGTTCCCATACTAAAACTAATGATCAATTTAAAGATTAAGGTAGAAGGAAAGAGATGGGAAATAGTAGAAATAAATGGGAAATATTGCTATAAGCTAGAAAGATAATATGGGGATAAACTAACAACAAAAATTCACATCAAGTAACAATTAGCATATAACAGAAAGAAAGGCACAAGCACTACTCATATTTTACCAAGATAACATCCAAAAAGCATTCCAGTATTCACTCTCTCACAAGTAGTAGTTAAATCTAGATACAAAATTTAAAATTACAAAATAATGGAGATGAACATAATAAAAAATAACAAGCAGAGTGAGATCAAACTTAATACTACTTGAGGAACCAGAAGCCGCATGTATTTCTATTTATGCTAAAAAATTAAAGAATTTTTTCTGCAGAGTGTCTATCCTTTTTATTACATTGAAATGCTTAGTATTTATAGAGTATTTCACCTCTATCATTAAATGTACAACACCACAAAATGTTGGCTGGTCAAAAATAAGTAGCAACAATTCTCTCCTCGATAATTATGATTCTCGAATCAGATCATTCTTTAGAGAGCAGCGATCCAATTTTCATGAAGTACACCTGGAAAATTGTCAAAGATGGACGGTAGAAAAAATGTTTCAAACGTCAATGCATCGAAACTCTGCAATTCCAAACAGAAAATAAGAGTTTAGATATTAAATTATGGGTGCCATTACATTCCCTTATACCTTGGAATATAATCCTTGCCAATGGAAATAAAAAAAGTTTAATTCTACTTTAAAAAGGAACGAAATCCATAGAGGGCACCTAAAAAACAATCACGATCATGCCAGATTTGAGGGCATAGCATTTAATCATGGCAAAAATTTTGAATCATCGTTATTACTACCCCAAGCATTAAATTTTGTCAATATTGTCCTTTCCTTAAGAAATCTACAATTATGGTACTTCTGACAGTAACGTTGTTGAGAGAAAGAAATAAAACTTGATTTCACCCCATGACGTCTTCTTGTTTGAATTATAGGCAAAAATGGGAGTTTTGCCCCTCAATATACTTTTACCCCTTTCTTGGGTAATTTCACCCCGAAAATGATAAAAACATCTTCTGTAAGGAAGGAGGCAAAAATAATTGATTTTACCCCTACGAGGGGCGATAATGACTTTTGCCCCACCCCAGGGGTGACGTTGACTTTGAATAGCAGGAAGAGCTACTTTTTTTGGTACTTTTACCTCAAGATGTATTTATTTGGAGATTAACTCAAAAGGAGGACAAAAATGATTTTCGCCCACTCCTAAGGGTGCTTTTGACTTTGACTTTTTATGTCACTTGTGAAATTTTTCCTCTTTCTTTGTTTGGAAAAAAATTCCATCAAGGTAGTTTCACTCTAAAGGAGGGGTGCAAATGATTTTCACCCTTTCCTAAGGTGAAAATGTATTTTCCTCCTCTTTACTAGTGCCTTAACTTAAAATAAAAACTACCAAAGTCGTAATTTATTTTCCATTAATTCTTTTGTCTCGAAACGTTCTTTGCATTGGTCCTTCTCCTTTTACGTTTTGCCCATGAGTGCCAAAAAATTTACTATGCATCTTCAGAAATGAAACAAAATTACTTACAAGAAAGGAACAAAAAATATTATATTAAAACAATGAAACAAGCATAACTGTAGCATTTATCTTATGTTTTTTTTAAATTTTACAAATAAAATTTAGTGTGGAAAAATTACCAACACTTCCATAGGAATATTTCAATTTGTGGCTTCTTTAAGGTTCAAAATTTCTTGATTCATGGACACTTGACTCATCGTCACAAGTCTATGAGGAGCACTAGACTGGTAAAATCATGTGTGTTAGTTCTAGAGGATACTTCATTCAATTTTTAATGCCTTCATTGTATTGTAAGACCAAGTGAGGTAGGATGTTCACATTAGGTATGGTAGGAAAGGTATCCTGAAATAATGAGGGTCTTCTTTTTCCTTACCACCAATATTGTACACTATGTTTGCTAGTGTGTGGGTGCATTGGATTTTGCTTAAAGAGATCTAGAATTATATTTATACCCATGTTTGCTTTATAAACCTAGACATGGAAGATTTATAGTTTTACTTACTTAAGTATAAGGGTTCCCTTTACCTTCTAAAGTGTAAATGTGGATATCTAGATAAATTAAATATCCTTAGACTACATCACATAAGGGGCCTAGGTTTGAGCCCCATGAAACCTATTTTTATTAAATATGATTTAGAAACATGGATATTTGGTGTAAGAAGAAATGTGTGTGTGTGTGTGTGTCCATATGCATGTATGATTGAATTACAAAATCATTCAAAGCCATGTGTTAACCTTTATTCATTCACTTGAATTGTGTCAAATAAGTGGTAACATCATAATGATTTTAGTTCATGAATCAAGCTATGATAAGTGGAAAATTTTAGATAGATATCATGGTTATAAGGTTTAAAAACTTATTATTTTTAATCACCATAGGGAATAAATATGCACAAATTTTAAGGTCATTTTATTTGTATAAAGAAGTGTCTTGATACTATTTTAAATAATATGAGTTGTTGCACTTTATGTAATCATGTCATTTTTTAAAGAACTTATCATAGTATAGGAGTTAAATCTAGGTATTATGAATCTTAAAGCTTATACCATTCACTTAAATGGATGTAACTACAGTATATGGTCAACTCAAATAGCCAAGATATTGAGAAGTGAAAATGTTTGGTGCATTTTCAAAAAGCAAAAAGTCAATGTTCTTGATTGATCAACTCATCAACATAAGCAGGAGAAGCATCTTAACTTATTTCTAACTTAGTTAATCCACATTTAAATTTCCATATAAAATATACATATAATCACTCTAAGTTGTGGACCAAGTTTTAACACTTATTTAAGAATCTGACTACCAAAGAATTTATTCAATTAAAGATAAACATTCCCTATATTAAAATGATAGAGTTCAATAACATTAAGAATTATATTATAGATTTAAGGTATTATGATAATCTATTGCATATTTTAGAGGTACTAAGAAATATTATGTAGAATGTGTTAAAAATATTCTTTTCAATATCTCTTATTATTTTAAACTACTAATACTAATGTTTCATGTTATTCCTAAGTTCTTAATAGAAAAAAATAAACTAAACCTTGAGGAGGTGTTAATTCTTCGTGTTCACTTTTAGGTAGTTAGGATACATTATGATGATTCTTCACATGTATAAACTCATATTAAGGTTTTTAAATTTGTGGAGGCAAAGATCAAGTGGTCCAAGGGTGAGTTAAATTCATTAGAGAAGACAAAACATATTTGTAAATACTATAGAAATCAAGGCCATCCAACTAGCTTGCATAGTGAGATTAAAGAATACTAAAGCAAAATTAATAAAGTATAGATACAATCCTCCATGTGATGAAGGAGAATCATGTGTTTCCACATATTATCAAAGTTAACTAACCCACTAGAGATTTCATTAAGGGCCCAAGGGTAAGATATCATTATTTTCTACTTTTCTTAGATCCTTAGTTCCAACTATGGGGGTGTTGAAATATCTAATATTTTCTCATTGATAAATATGTGACATTATATACTATAATCTATTATGTAAACCTACTAGCTAGTGCTATATAATATAATATATAGACCTATAGGTAACATTATAATATTAATGTTATTATACTCTATCCATTAAAGGATATTGGTTAAGGATTATGTAATTAATTTATAACTAACTACAATATTTGCATAACTCTTGAACTAATCAAGTGCATCATTATTTGATCAAATGATTACAATTTGTGTTAATGCCTATGACTATAATCCTTGTTCTTTCCTTTTGATATGTATTCTGATTTATTACAATATTTTAGTTAAGGTTATTTGTATTTTTCAACAAATAACTATAAAATCTAAAATGTTTGACAACTACAACAACTAGTGCATTCTCATGTAAATTTAGGTATAAATATATAAGAAAAATATAATTTCCATGTAGAATAGTTGTAATCATGGACACTATCATGTAGTAGATGATAACTCATACATGTTGACGAAATGGGAGGAATCGCTATACCAATACCTAAAATATTCACTATGTTCAGTAGCTTTTCAATGGCTTCTCTCGCATTGCCAGGAATGAGTGGTTTTGTAGCAGAATCTATGATATTTTTAGGAATAATTACCAGTAATAAATATTCTTCAATTTTTCGAATTATTATTACTGTAATAGCGTCAATTGGAATGATATTAACTCCCATTTATTTGTTATCTATGTTACGCCGAATGTTCTACGGATATAAGGTTTTGGATGTCCCGAACCCTTATTTCACGGATTCTGGACCACGCGAAATTTTTATTTTGATATGTTTATTTATACCAATAATAGGTATTGGTCTTTACCCCGATCTAGTTCTATTTTTATACAATGATAAGGTAGAAGCTATTTTAGCTCGATCTTTTTATGAATAGTCAAATTTTTACCAAATCAATGTGTTATGTATAGCATTACTCCATTGGAGAGAAATATTGACATCCACATCAAGGAAACATTGCACAAGAATAACAATTTAATGAAAATTAACATATAAACAATATGCATAGCCATGATTAAGCACTTGATTCAATCAATAATTAAAATTTAAAACAAGCAAATAATAATACCTCTCTTGGAAGTTTAAGCTTTCACATAAAAGCACTTAAATAACAAAGGATATATTAGAGCACACATATGTATATATTATATTTTGACATGATATATTGTATCACTCTTAATAATATAATTGGAGTATAATATCTACTGCTTGATACTAGATTTTTTATTCATCATGGTCACTTTTCATTACTCTACCAAATAATGGAATATATAAAATGAGTAGGTATCATACATGTATCATTTTTATAGAGTATTATATTACAACACAATCATCCATCAATGCATGTTGATCACATAAATGATAAACCATCATTCCATGAATAATTCACCAAAGTATTATTCATTAATGAGACTATGCTAGTATTGGATACACATGATAAAGTCTCACTTAAGGAATAATAAATATCTAATGTAAAAAAATAACATAAGTAAACTATATATTTCATAAATCAATTTAAAAATAACACCCTAAAATTAATGAGAGGTACTTATGCAATTGATTGAGTACAATCAAACCATCATCCACATGGAAAAAATATAATACATAATATCATGTACATCAAATCATATAATTAGGTGAGATGGAATCAACATAACTATTATAATACATAATAACTAAAAAAATCATATCAAATTCAACATGATACACTTGGAAGAAAGTATATAGTACATGCGAAAAGGAAAGATATTTACATATAAATATGATTTCTATAGAGAATTATGATAAGGAATGTAGAATATAAAAACATTTTCATAATATTCAAACAATATTTCTAAGGACTAAATTTATTTCCATTGGAGAGTTCTAATCCATAGAGGTCTATGCTAGTCAACTTGGAAGCATAAAAGATAAAAAAAATAAAATAATAATAATAAATAGTAACCAAACAATGTACCATAGATAGGATCTCATTATTTGGTCAAAACCCATCAAACAAAGCTAAAATCAAATGAAATTTTAGAGCGGTATTTTATACATCAATATAAATACTTGAAACAAATTTGATCTAAAAGTAATGTGACTAATAGCCCATCTTAGAAATTCATCTTTGGTAACTCATACAAGTAAAGTCTATATAGATTGACTATTATTTAGATGAAAGGAACCTTGTTTTATATCATGGCATAATTTTCATTATAAAATACATCTATTTATATCTTAAAAATAGAAAAAATAGTATATTTGATAGTCATAATTTCTCACTCACATTAGATCCAAATGGTCCAAAATTCTTATTGAACATTTTTGACATCATGTACCACTTTCTTAGCAAAAATATAAATATATTAAGTTTATATCTAAAAGATAAATATGTAGTCTAATAATGAAGATCCAATGACATTATCTTAACTAGTTAGATTCCTTGACTTTGAAATAGGATACCGAGATTCCAATATTGCTAAAGGATACATGCTTAAATATCCAACTTGTAATACAACTTTGTGAAGATGGTGTACTATGGGTGGGGCCCATTTCAATCCCATTTTTATGAAGAACAAAATAATAATGAATATAATAGTATAAGAACTACATATCATGGGTAAGTCATCTAAAATAAACATATAACATCTACATATCTCTTTAAAATGGAAGAACTTTTCTATTTCATGGCCATAATTTTCCATGCACATTAGATTCAAATGCTCCAAAATTCTTATTGAACATTTTTGGTATCACATACCATTTTCCTAGCAAAAATATAAATTTATTAATTTTATATTAAAAATATGAAGGCTTAGTCTAATAATGAAGATAATGGTATAAGAGCTAAATAGCATGGGTAAATCAATTAAATTAAACAATGGATAAGTTTCAAGAGAAATACAAGCAATAAAATTCATTAACACTTAATTTAAAAAACACCTATAAATATTTAAAAAATATTGTGTCAATAAACACTTGTTATTTAGAAATTTGAAAGATAAGATAACTAGAAAATGTAACTTCGGTCAAAACTAGAAAGAAAAAGAGTAAATTTTAGAGTAAAAAATGGGGATAAGTAATTTATAGCAAAAAGAAATAAAGAAAATGACAGAGATAAAAAATGTAATTATGCATTTATGCATCTCCATACATAACAAGTTGATGGAAAGTAGTTCTTGTATATCCTTTATTTTACTTAGAATATGAAACTTAACAAATTTGTCTATGTATTTCCTTTATGTAGAGGATTTTTACATTAATTAGTTATGTGTTTTTCTACCATGGATGTATTTTCACAATGTTTTATTAGTTTTCTTGTATTGTTATTTATTTTATGTGTTTGCCCAGTTCATGTATTTTTATGCTTGAAAACTAGCATACTTAGGTAAAAGAGGAGACTCATTTGAAATAATAACAATATGTTTTTGCATTATGATAGGTTCTATGATTCATGAAAAATTATATGAATATTTCATGGTTCATACTCTTTATTTGACTTTGAAAATGTTTGTTGTTTCTCCAATTATTAATTATTTTTATTTCTCAAGAGAAAAAGAGAAAGTTCATCAAAAATAGTTTTGGCATATCCTTTATTTTACTCAAAATATGAAACTATGAAAATTTATCTCTATATTTTATTTAAATAGAGTACTTTACATTAATTAATTGTGTGCTTTTTACATGTATATCTTTTTCACAAAGTTCCATTAGTTTACTTGTATTCTTATTTATTTTATGGGTTTGCCTAGTTCATCAATTTTTAATATTAGAAACTAGCAAACATAAGCTAGTGGAGATTTGAGATAGTAATATGTTTTTGCATTATGATAGATTCTATAATTCATGTATATTTATATCAATTTTTCATTATACTCTATTATTAACTTTGAAAAGTTTTAAGGTCCCACTAATGATTAATGATTCTAACTCCTTAAGAGACCAATAGAAAGTGGATCAAAAATAATTATTGTAAATCCTTTATGTTACTTGCAATATGAAACTTGGAAAATTTATCTATATGTTTTCTTTTTCTAGCAGTGTTTTATGTTAATTAATTGTGTATTTTTTCCATGTATATCCTTTTTCATAAATTTCCACTAATTTACTTTTATTCTTGTTTAGTTTATAGATTTTCCTATGGAAACCAACAAATTTAAGCTAGAAGTGGAGATTTATTTGAGATAGTAATATATTTTTTCATTACAATAGATCTGCTATTCATATTAATTATTCAACAGTTTTTGTTTTTCACACTCTATTATTAAATTTGAAAATGTCTAAGCATTGAATAATGATTAATGTTTCTATCTTAGCTCCTTAACATCCTGAAAGAAAATAATCTAAAAGCATGTTATAGAATGATCTATTTAGTGTTCTAGTAATAATAATATTAGATGAAACATGCATCTTAAGTAGGTCCACCTATACAATCTAATTACATTTTAATATTATACAAAAGATTAGCATAAAATTTAAGCTAGAATATATAGAATATGGTGACCTCAATATCATCATTATGGTAAGCTTAATCAAGTAAGAAAATGTCATAATCTATGTTGGTCATAATCAAGCTAGAATTTAAATAATTCAATATCACTTGATATGGACTAATGAATTTTTTAAGTAGAGAGACAAGAGGTTGAAGTAATAAAGCAATGACATGATAAATCTAAATGAAGAACTAAAGGAATTGAAAAGGAAATTGTAAATTTGGTACATAACAAATTATAGACATGACATAAATTTTAAATTTTATAAAGGAGAATTTTTCTTAGCTAAATTTAGTGTAACAAAATAAGCAAAAATAAATAAATTAAAAAATATTAGATTCTAAATTAATCAAATATATATTATTGTTTCTCACATATTCATTGATGAAATCAATAGAAGGAAAACTAAAAATATACCTATAGAAGATGAGAGAGATGCATGGAAAAAAAAGTTTAAAAAATATATATGTAGACAGTTGATAGAAAAATGATTGTTCCAAAAGAAAAGTGGAAACAGGGGATTTTCATGCAAATAATATTGAGAAAAAAAAGTAAAGTAAATGCAATTAATGATGTCTTTCCATAAGCTTAAGATGTCTAAGATTGATGACTTCAATATATTTTAAGAATTGAAGACATTAAGCAAGGATTTCATGACTAGTAATGTTAGGATATAGTCCAAGAAGGAGAAAATGAGAAAATCAATACCAAGGAATAGGATGTCATATAAGCCATTTAAAAAAAATAGTTATATAGACTAAAAATATCAAGGAAGAAGGTAGACATTTTTTGACCATTATAAATGTTAATATCATAGTTATTAAGAAATTAAATTTCAAATGCAATCCTAATCAAGATGAAACCTTAAATTTATTCAAATAAAGGAAGAGGAAAACCCTTACTCTTAAAGATAAAAGTTTAGTTAGAAATAAATTTTGGTGTTTTAATACGATTGAATGCATTAGTAATTGAAATATGAGGAGGTGAGACAAACAAGTTTAAACACTATGAAAAAGGTCTTAATATTTGAATAAGTCCCTTCAATGCCAAGTTTGAACTTCAATATGTGAAGCAAAAATCACCACAAGATAATGAACATCAAATATTAAGGACTCTCAAAGTGATTAGTGAATAGAATGTGTTAGTCCAAGATATTATCATTAAATGGAGGAAAATAATAACTTGACTAGAAAAGTGTTAACAAATCTAATAAATATTTTTAAGCTCATATAAATATTTAATTTCATATTTATGATCATAAGGATAAAAACATAAACTTATAAATTATTATTTTTAATTAAAAATTAAGATATAATTTTTTTATCTTATAATTATATCCAAATAATCATAAGATATATATATATATATATATATATATATATATATATATATATATATATATATATATATATATATAATTTTTTTATCATTAAATAAAATTTTAGAAAACAATTACAATATATGGCATATAAAATTATATAAATTATTATAATTATATATATCAATTTAATAAATATTATAATTTTTAACTTATAAATATTAAATAATTTACAATATTGTTTAATTACTTAAATATTTTAACCAATAATATTTTTTTCATTTAATATATTTTATTGCTTAAATAATTTTTTACTTTCAATCTTAATTTAAAAACAAAATGAATAACCTATATAAAGTCACCTTAACTTTATGTAAATATATTTAAAGAGCATGTGATATATATATATATATATATATATCTTAAGACTTTTCAAAATAAATTGTATATTAATTCAAAACATAAGTTGAAGTCCTGTCAAGACAACATTGATATGGCATTATATTAATTGAGAATCAAGTTCTAATCACTCGGACGATGGTCCCATTGCACCTCTAGCTATATGTTTTAATTGTTAATATATATATATATATATATATATATATATATATATATATATATATATATATATATATAAAAGATTACATAAATTATAATCTAATATTTAATCTTAATACAAATATATACATATTTTAAAAAATTAATTAAAAATTTTATTTTTTATTTTTTAGTTTTTCATTTTTTATTTTTATAACAAATTCACACAAACACCCTCTTAAGATTTGAACCTAAACCTCTTAAAAAAATAAAAATAAAAAATAAAACCTTCACCACTAATAAATAAATAATTAAATTTTATAAAATTAAATAATATTATTTAATATTTATATTTTAAATAAGTAACAAATTATTTCTTTTAATAATTTTTTGCTTCAATTTTCCTATATGCATGACATGTATAAAGTCATGTAAGATAACTTTATATTAAATATATTTTCAAAGCACCCATGGATATATATTAAAACTTTTAAACATAAATTATATAATAATTCAGTTACTCAAAATAAATTATACTAAATTACAGAAACTACTCAATCACAATCTAATTAAATATTAGCTATACCTTTAGCTACTCCAAAATTAAAAAGTATATATTGTTCACGTAACTAACGTGAGTATTTGTTAATCTTAGAGTCGGCCTTACAAAGAGTCACAACCTAAAAGCAACTGAAATCAAGATGGCGACGTGTAATACAACTAGACTTTCTAACCATTTACCAAGGAATGCCATAATTTCTATTTTAATAATTCTTTAACTTAAAAAAGTAAGAACCCAAACTTTAAAGAATGGTTGGTTGGGTTTATTTATTTAATAATCTCCCTCCTTTTATGGAATTGACTATTGCTTTTTGTGGTTGGGTTTGTTTGTTTTTTTAATAGTCTCTCCCTCCTTTTATTGAATTGACTACTGCTTATTGTGGTTGATTCGACAGAGTGGATAAAATATGAAGACCTCATCATTCATCATTGACAACCCATATAGCTAAGACAGCTGTAGATTTAAAGATATACAGAGCAAGTTGAGAACAGGAGCAGATCTCATTTTCAATGAAAAATTGGTGTTAAAAACTAGTAAAGACCATGTTGACGTAATATTTTAATTAATGAAGACAGTTTCAAGCAGTGATGAACTTTTGTGGCAATTCGCGGAAGGTGATTATGATTCCTGTAGCATACTGAATTTTTTTTTTTAGAGGAACATTGCAAGCTTGCAATAGATGATCAGGTTGTGTGTTTTTGCGATGCTGCTTTCTGTCATTTTTTGGGTAAGATTTCTGGTTTCCAAAGATGGATTTTACATTTTGAGTTTTTGCATTTCCATGGGTTATGCAAAAATATAATTAACATTACATATTAATTTTTCAAAGAGAACACTGCCTTGCTTCCACATAACTCTCTGGTTGTGTTTTATATATGACAATATGTTCTAGCAGAAACACATGGAAAGAACATTAGAATAACATCTTTCAATGTATATTAACAAATTCAATGCAAAGGAAAAGTGGTCCATGTAAATAAAAATGTTAGATTCCCTCGTCACTTTTACATGGGTGACAGACTGAATTGATGTATAACTCATTATGTGGCAGCTGATATTTAATATTTGATTATTAGGATTGTAGACGCATCCGATATGGTTTTGATTTCTGCACTACCATCTTTGTTGGTGTGAGAAAAGGCTATTTATAAGGCCATGCAGAAGTTCTTTGGCACACAAGGTGTTTTAGCTTTTGGAGTTGGCTACCAAAGTTTGGGGTTGTGCTTGCTCTGCCCACTGCATTACCATTGGCATAGCCTGGTAACATCTTTTGAGAGCATGGCAGTTCAAGTTGCAGCTGAAATAAAGGGTAATTGTCATTCCATGGTGGTTTCTGAGAGCAACTGGAATGGCCCCTCCATGATTCCAAATGTTATTCCAGAGAGCTATGAAAGTGCCCATTCGATCGTGCCCCATATCAATCCAGATATTAATGGCGATGGTTATTTGAAAGTTCCCATTATTTCAAACTGTAATGGCAACGAGTACCCATTTTTCAGAAGGTAAGAAAATCACATCTTCTTTCTCATTCATTATGATATTTTTGTCATTACAATGTAGTTTGAGTAGTCCTGGTGTGTGGAGCCACTTGGCCCAACATAGTAAAAATATTTTTCTTGGAGTGGATTCCTTATTTTGTTTATTTAGTTGGTTTTGATTTTCGCATTGGATCTTTAGGATGTTACTTGTTTGGATGGCCTTGGGCCAAGCTGTGATTTTTCAATAACCTCCTTATTTTTCAGTAAGCTCCAATAAAAATAATGCTTTAATACATCTCCATTAATACAATTTATAGCATTAATCATTTCTAGAATTGAAATGCTGTGTTGCTTGCAGGTTAGAGGGCAAAGTGGCCATTATCACAGGAGGAGCACGAGGAATTGGGGAAGCTACGACCCGGCTATTTGCAAATCATGGTGCAAAAGTGGTAATAGCCGACATCGAAGACACTGCAGGCGAGAGGCTTTCAGCCTTATTATCTCCTGCAGTAACGTATGTTCATTGCGATGTAAGCAAGGAAGAAGACGTAGCTCATGTTGTGCACATGACTGTCTCCAGGTATGGAAGATTAGACATCATGTTTAACAATGCAGGGATCCTGGGAGAGCAGGCCAAAAAAAAGAGCATCATGGATTTTGATGCAGATGAATTTGACAGAGTAATGGCTGTGAACGTCAAAGGAGTGGGCTTTGGGATGAAACATGCAGCAAGGGTAATGGTTCCCAGAAGAAGTGGGTGTATTGTTTCTACTGCTAGCGTTGCAGGCGTCATGGGAGGCCTCGGCCCTCATGCATACACTGCATCCAAGCATGCAATCATAGGCCTCACAAAAAATGCTGCATGTGAATTGGGTAAGTATGGGATCCGAGTGAACTCCATATCTCCCTTTGGGGTGGCCACCTCCATGTTAATCAATGCATGGAAAAAATATGATGTAGAGATGTATTATGATAGAGAGGAGCAGGAAGAGGAGAGAATAGAAGAGTTTGTTAGGAGTCTTGCAAATTTGAAGGGCCCTACTCTTAAGGCTAATGACATTGCAGAGGCAGCTCTCTATCTTGTGAGTAATGAAGCCAAGTATGTGAGCGGCCACAATTTGGTAGTAGATGGAGGTATTACAACTATAAACAATTGTATTGGCTTGTGATCTTTATTGTTGATATAAGTACTTATGGGACAACTGTAGTAGAAAGTCGAGGCATGCATTAGATAGTATACTAGAGGAATAGTATATACAACTACTGCTATTCAGATCGAGGAGATCCATAATAAGGATTACTTGGACAAAAAAAACAATGGAGAGTCTTGAGTTTTCTTTATATATGCATTCTCATACATCGTTCTTTCTTGTTTTATGCTGTGTTCGTACATTATTTTTAAAAAGTAGAAGATACGTCCTTCTAGATTTGTCTGAACTATTGCCAATATTTAAAAGCCACTAATATCTTCATTGTAAGTTCATTACCGTAATGCCAAAGGAAAGGAATAGTGCAGAGTTGCCCTAATTTGTAAACAAAACATAGTATAATAGGGACCAGAGATTCGGACAACGCCAAATCATATGCTAATCCCATGTTCATTTTAATATTAGAGCATCACATTAAAAATATGCTAGTACAGCTCTATACCCTGAGATTCAACAAGGGATGATATATTTATATAATGATCCACCAAAGGGAGATAAACAAATATATAACAACGCAACAATAGCTTGCTTAGCCTCTAAGTCATGCTTTCCATATATATTTGTCTTCTCAACACCAAGGATTTAAAAAAAAAAAAAAAACAAAGCAATGAAGGGCCACCGACATAGCAATACCACTATAACATGTTCTTTGTTTAGAATTTCGATCTACCTTTTTTTATTACATAGGAAAGTTGGTTACAACCATTTTTTTTTAGTAATTGGTAAGGGCAGGGTTTAAATCACAGGTACTGTTCCCAATAAACCTATCCCTTTCGTTCTTGTTAACGGGTAATTCGGGGTTCTTACAGCGGTTTGGCATGCACTCAGAGGATACGGAGCAGACTGCTATCTTTACAAAGGATTAGCTTCCTCCAAAATTTCAACCTAGATCTCTTTTAGGTAGGTGCCCAACCACACCTTGATCAGTACCCAACCACATCGATACTAAAAATGAATTTCCATTTGAAGTTGTAATAGAATGAAAGCAATGAGTTCCGTTAGTGATTTGTCCGTCTTAAGGAATTTTAATGGTATCATTATATCCAGATTATGCTTTATAGAGGGATCCTGACATGTCTAACAATATCATGTGACATGAACAACAAATTCCTTGCCCTTTTGTTTCTTTTGTGGATTTTAATAAGGCAAGGAATCAAGGCTACTTGTACTCATATTGTACTAGGGGAAGGCATGTTGGAATATTTTAAGGAAAAATTGCTTTTTGTATTGCTTTACTTTTCTCAGAGAACTGTTCATAATTGGCCCTTAGAAATTTTGTCCTGAATACTATGCAAGGCCTGCACCTCACGTTTGAAAAGTTTGTTTGTGCGTCTAAATATTATTAAAATATTTCTTGGCTTAAACTGGTGACAAAGAGGTTACTTTATTTTCTCGGATGCCAGAATATATTGAGTACTCTGAAAAAAAATAATGCACTAAATTTGTCGTAGCATATTGTATTGTCATAGAAGTTAGCATTCATAGAAAATATACAGAAATTTATATATTCAAAAATATGGGAGGAGTACGAGGACAAAGATTGCAGCTGGATAATTAGGAGTCTGTTATCACCTTTAAATCCTAATAACTCTAAACTGTTTTATTATCCTGAACGGAACATCCTTTAGTTTTTGAAACTAAATAATATAATACTATTTGAGCGGAACATTTACAGCATATAAAATTATCTGCCTCAAATTATATAATGTAAGCCTAGGAGGCGGTGCAGTATTTTAATCTTCTTCACTGGTACCCAATACTGTAAAGCATCCACAAATTAGATACCTCTTCTACCAGAATATTTTTTTCAAACCTCTGAGTGGGAATTGGAATTTATTGTATGGCACGCTAATTATCTTTTGGAATGATTACAAATTTTTTATGTTGTACATATATATCGAACCACAGACCTGAAGAGCACTGTCGAACGTGTAGTAAATTTGAATCCTCATTTTTTATAAATGAACATTCTCCTTGAACTTTTTCCTTATATTTTATGATTAAAATTTTATTTCATAATAATACTTATTTATCTGTTATGATTAACAAAACTACAATGATACTAAAACAATACTCATAGCTAGTATAGCTAGTACAATAAAATATATTGATGCCTTCCTTCAGCTATAAGGAAAATTGGATTAATGAAATTATTTGCCGAGAAGATGCATCAAGCATATCTAATCAGGTCGCAAGTTTGCTCGGCCTGAACCTTTGCTATTTCTTTATTACCAGCTAGAAATAATATTTTTCTTATTCCTCTTTTGGCTAAGCTGGAATCTTGATTTTAGTTTAACGTTGTCCTCTACTTTTGTTCTATCTACATAGTTTGAAATTTTATTTGCAACGTTGATGATATTATTTTTAGTTCTCTTTGGTGTTGAGGAATCCATTTTTGTATATGACCATTGTTTTTATACTGGTCCATAATATATTTTTACATATAATTCTATTGAAAAAAATTGTAAATTGCCCCGTGAGCTCTCTGTGAACTTCGATGAAAGCCCACTTTGATTAACAATTAATTTTACAACTTTGTTTGGAATAAAAACAATACCAATTTCCGTGTTTTTCAATGCAATATATAAAGCTCTAATCCAAAATGGATAAGATATGTCAATCTAACCTAATAATATAACATTAATATTATTTATAAAATCAATTTAATAATCTAGAATAAATAATGGTAATAAACCCTCAAAGGCATTTAAGGTATTTAACTTTCTATTTTTAGAGTGTTTGATTTTTACACCTTACCGGCTCTAAACACATTTTATAGACATCCAAATAATAGCAATTTCTGTTTTTTAAATGTTAGGAACCGACAAATACTAGTCACCAGATTCCCATGATTCCCATATAAACTACAAATTTGTGGAGGGACGTTTTTGGTAGGACTTGCCCAAACTATCGAACTCGTTTCGGCCATATCTCACTCATACGGACTCAAATTGAGCTAAAATTTTGAGGGTAGATGCCTGAAAAACCCTAGAACGTCTCCACCAATTTTCATATCATTTGGAGCAACACAGATCCTAGCGCATCCCTATGTGTGAACGAGATATTTGGCAAGCGGCTATGCGAGGGTTTCATCTGGGTTGAGTGCAAGCAGCTCCAGAGGTTGGTTTTTAGGGCCTTCGGGCCCTAGCGGCCAATATTTTTGTGGTTTATGCTCAATATTTTAGCAGGAAATGTTGCAGGGGATCCAAGATGGGTTAGAAATTTATCTTTCAATAGATCATACTATGAACTTGAGTGACAACGACTTCCAATTTGCTGCACAAAAGAAAAGTGAAAACCATACCTTTCCACGACGTCTAGGGCAAGGATTAAAGAGATCACGAAACAAGTTTCAAGCAGTTGATCAAAAAATGGCTCATATCTCAAGTGAATCTGGTGCTAAGGTGCACCCACAAAATAATTCTACTGTGAAAACCCCTGTCAAGGGTAAGAATTTCGAAGACTCAGCCCCAAAAATGAATTTTAGGGATGCCCTCCATGGTGGACAGCCTCAGCCCAATGCTAATATCAATCTTAGGGCTTCCCATAAACCTCTAAGAATGCCTAAGATTGATCCCAGGAAAATGGAGTCAAGATGTCTTAAAGCGGCTGATGGAACTCCTATTGTTAAGCTTGATATGGGTAACATTCAGACTGGCATTGAAGATTTGGAAAAAAGAGGACTAATTTGTCGGTTCGTGGGTTTTCGTTCGAGTCTATCTGCTTTCAAAGTTTGGGCTGCAAAAAGCTGGAAAACTAAAGGTGAGTTACAAATCTCTATTTATCCAAATGGTTATTTTCTTGTTTTATTTGCTAATAATGAAGATAGAGAGAAAACTTTTCAAGGGGGTCCTTGGTTTTTTGGAAGGGCAGGGCTTTTCATGAAGCCCTGGCATACTAAATTTAAAGCCGAAGAAGAGATGCCTTCTATAGCTCCCGTGTGGGTTAGACTCTTTGGCCTCCCTATTGAATTTTGGAATCCTACTATTTTTTCTTCAATTGGAAACTCTTTAGGAACTTTTATGATGATTGTTGATTGTACTCAAAATTTTGAACATATTATTTATGCTCGGATTTGTGTTTTAATGGATTTTGACAAACCCCTACCTAAAAATATCACATTACAATTTGGGGAAGACACTTGGGAGCAAGTAGTGGACTATGAGAACATTCCTTTTCGTTGTAGAATTTGCCATGAATATGGTCATTTGGCCGGTGCTTGCCCAAATAAAATTCTTGATCAAAAGAAAGAAGATATAAACTCAGCAGGTTTCCAAATACCTAAGAAGAAGAACACTAAGAAAAAACTAGTTATGAAGGATCAATCAAAGTCATCTGCTAATATGTTTGAAATCCTTTCCACAAATGATGTCCCAAGTGAGGAAGAGGAAATAATGGAAACTGAAATCTTAGAAACACAATTTGAATATGAAGGGAAGAACTCAAGAGACAAACCAACAAATCAAAGGTTTTCAACGAGAAAAAAAGGGAGAAAATTTACTCAAGAAAAACAATCTTTCAAATGTCAAAACTTCAAATAATGCGGGTCCCAATATAGACTCCGTTGAACCATCTAGTAAAATTTTGGTTGTGTACGAGCATTCTTCAAGGTTAGAAGCCATCTCAGATTCAATTGGAATAAGTCAAGAAATAGGGAAAAAAATTGAAGATGGATTCTAATCAAAAAGCAGGTCGCAAGACCAATCAATATCATATGGTAAAAGAAGGTGAAAAGCTTGTAGAGGAAGGTAAGATTAATGCCCTTCCCAACTTTTTAGCCCTGGTATTAATGAAGATCATCACTTGGAATATTAGAGGACTCAAAGGGAGTCTTTCAAAACAAAATGAAATTAGAAGAATGATTCAGATAAATCATCCACATCTTGTTTTCCTTCAAGAAACAAAGATGTCAATGGAGGATATGGACTCAATTGCCAGTAAAATTTGGCCAATTGGAAAAGTGGTTTCCCTCGGTTCCCAAGGGACTTATGGTGGCATTGCTTGTCTTTGGGACCCAAAAGAGGTAGTTATTCACCATATGGTTGGCAGTTGGGGTTTGTTGGCTATAGCTATTCAAAGTAGACATTCCAACCAAATTATGCTCTGCATTATTGTTTATGCTCCGACTTCTTTGGAGGAAAAAGAAGACAGTGGAAGGATATTACTCATATTATCTCTCATTTTCCTGAAGCTTGGATCTTGATCGGAGGAGATTTCAATACCATCCTCTCTCTGGATGAGAAAATGGGGGAAATAGAAATTTGGACAAAAGCACTGACCTCATGAGCGAATATATTGCAAACCTCCATCTTGTGGATATCCAACCGAGATAATGGCCTTATGACTTGGTCTAACAGAAGGCAAGGCTTAGCTTGTATAATGGAGAGATTGGATAGGTTTTTGCTCTCTAAAAATTTCTTAATCCATGGTCACATTCCTAAAGTGAAGACTCTTAATAATGTTGGTTCGGATCATTGGCCAGTCATGGTGGAAATGTGGAAAACCAATGTGAGTTTCTCTCCTTTTCGTTTTCAATTAATGTGGCTTAGAGACATTTCCTTCAGACCTCATGTGCAACAATGGTGGAAGGAAGGTAAACCTAGGCATGGGACTAAGATGTTCTGTTTTGCCAAAATATTGCAATACATTAAATCCAAAATCAAGACTTGGAACTGGAAAGAGTTTGGGGATGTTCATAAAAAAAACATGAAGTTATTGCTCATCTTGAAAATTTGAATAAGAAAATCCATTTAGATGGCCTCACAGAGAAGAGAAGTGCAGATGAAATTAAACTCACAACTCGGTTAGAGGAATGGGAAAAAAGAGAAGAAATCTTATGGAAGCAAAAATCTAGAATTCAATGGCTCAAAGAAGGAGATCGAAACACAAATTTCTTCCACAAATCTCTTCTAGCTCGAAGATCTCACAACTTTATTTCTTCCTTAAAATCAGATTCTGGAGATGTTGTTTATACTTGGGATGGCATGAACTCTATTGTTGTTGATTACTTTTCCAATATTTTTGTTGCTACTCCTCTTGACTCAGCTTCACAACAAAATGTTCTTCAAGCAATCCCTTCTCTTATCACTTCTGAGGAGAACTCTATTTTGACTTGCTCCTATTACTATCAATGAGCTTCAACAAGTAGTTTTTAAAATGCAAAAAGGAAAACCCCAGGTCTTGATGGTTTTCCCATTGAGTTCTACCAAGAGTTCTGGGATATCCTTCATGTTGATTTATTAGAGGTGGTGGAAGAATCCAGGAAATCCAAAGAAATTTTGAAGGTTATCAATAAAACTTATATTACTCTTGTTCCAAAAGCTCAAGAGGTTGATCATATCTCAGCTTTTAGACCTATTGCTTTATGTAATGTTCTTCTCAAAATCATTACTAAAATCATGGCAAGAAAGGTTGAAGCCTCTTTTGCATAAGATTATTTCCCCAGAGCAAGGGGGTTATGTGGAAGGACGTCAAATAGTAGATGAGATAGTTCTTGCTCAGGAAGCCATCCATTCCATGGATATGCAAAAATCTCCTTCCATGTTCATTCGGTTAGACTTATCCAAAGCTTATGACAGAGTGGATTGGCACTTCCTTATCAAAGTTTTGAGGCAATTTGGTTTCTCTAAGGATTGGATGGATTGGATTATGGGATGTATCTCTTCAGTTTCCTACTTAGTTCTTATCAATGGCAGGCCTTCTCAGTCATTCCCAGCTTCCAGAGGTATTAGGCAAGGTGACCCGCTATCCCCTTATTTATTCATCATTCTTGTTGAATGCTTGGGTAGGACTATAACCAAAAGGAGGGAAAACAAAACCCTTGAGGGAGTTACCATTGCTCATGGAGCTAGACCTATCTCTCATCTTCAATTTGTGGATGACTCTACTCTTTTAGGTAAAGCTACAGTTAAGGAAGCTTCTAATATTAAGCAAATCATTAGCTATTTTTCTAAGGCTACTAGGCAGTTGATCAATGAAGACAAATCTAAAGTTATTTTCTTTCATTGCTCTGCTAGACAGGAATCCATGGTCTTGGATAAATTAAGATATAAGAAGACCTCCCTTCCAATCACTTATTTAGGTATTCCCATAAATATTCAAAGGCAAAAAAATAAATATTGGAATTGGTTGTTGGACAAAGTCAAGAAGAAAATTGGAAAGTGGACCAACAGGTGGCTTTCTTCTGGGGGTAGAATCACCTTGGTAAAATCAGTCCTTCAAGCTATTCCTATTTATGTTTCTTCCATTTTGAATATCCCAAAGGTTGTTCTTCGAGAATTGGATCAAATCAGTCATCGTTTCCTTTGGAGTGGTACTAAGGAGAAAAGAAAATGGGCCTTGGTGAAATGGGATACTTTATGTCTTCCTAAGAGTGAAGGGGGTTAGGATTCCGGTCTTCTATTAATAACAACAAAGCTTTAGCTGCTAAATTATATTGGAGGATGTTGCATAACCCCAATGCTCTTTGGGCCAATAATCTCCGTGCTAAATATGTTGAGAACAAAAGTCCTGAAGACCTTGTTCGCTATCAACTTCCTACCAAAGGTTCTCCCATTTTAGCAGTTCTTAAGACTGGTGAGGATTTGATAAAGAAAAAATTATTTTGGATCATTCATAATGGTCAACAGGCAAATTTTTGGACAGATTCTTGGGATGGTCACAAGCCTTTGATAACTCAGTTTCCCGATTGGAGGCCTTGGATGGAGGAGCTTCACCGAGCTAATTGGATAAAGGTGGCTAATTACTATCGGTACCATATTGGTAATTCAAAGGTTGGTAGATATTGGATCCCTATTGAGGACTGGCCTATTCAAATCCCAGAAAGGCAAAGACAAGATATCCAAGGCATCCTTCATATGAGATCCCTCTCTTGGTCCCATGAAAAAGATTGTTTTGGATGGAACAACACTACTAAGGGTGAGTATTCGGTTGCTCAAGGTTATTTGACCTTATGCCATAATAATCCCAACCATTCTTCTGACATATTTTCTCGATTGTGGGCTCAAAAGCTCTGGCCTAAGGTGAGGTTCTTTAATTGGCTTTTATTGCATCGTAGGGTGCTTATTGGTGAGCAACTTATGAAGCATGGTTTTCATGGCCCTTTTAGATGTGAAATGTGTGAAGAGAATGTAGAAACTCTCAACCATATTTTTATTGAGTGTACTTTAGCCTCTGAGCTATGGAGGAGAATGGCCACTTTACTTGGCTTACAGTGGTCCAATTTTTTTACTTTTGAACAACTTTGGAGGGATTGGCCTAATCAAGAGGGTGTTGATCATTTTATTAGGCGAGTTAGTTTGGATGGGTTCTACCATTCTTCTTTGGAATATTTGGAATGAAAGGAACAACCAAATTTTTAATCAAGATAGGAAGGATATTCACTATATTTGGCAAAAGACCATAGCCAACTTAGTTGAATCAGTCCATCAACTCCTTAATCACCCCCAAAACTCCCACCAAAGATGGGATCAAGTGATGCAAATATTGAAGATTAAATCTTCTAAGGGCAACCAACTTAAAGGGAATGTGAGTATTAGTAAGATGGATAGGACAAGAAATTGGCAACCTCCTCCTAAGGATTTTGGAAAAGTCAATACTGATGGAGCCTCTAGAGGGAACCCTGGAAAAGCCAGTGTGGGAGGAATTGGTAGACTTTCGGATGGCTCCCTGGTTTTTACTTTTGCTGAGAATTTGGGTATTCTTTCCAATAACCTTGTTGAGGGGTATGGTATCCTCGAGAGGCCTTCAGGAGGCTACTAAGGTTGGATGGGAAAAGGTGTTAGTTGAGTCTGACTCTCAACTTATGATTAATCTCTTGAAGACTCCTTCTAAGAATCATAAGGTGGATTGGAGAATAAAAAGAATTATTGAGAAGATTCAATTAATCCAGATGGGATTTTTGAAAGTTGATTACAATCATGTGGTCGAGAGATCAAAACAAGAGTGTTGATGCTTTAGCTAATTGGGCTTTGGACAAAGGTGATCTTACTTGTTATGGCCACCCTCCTAGATGGTGGGCTTCTCAAATTAGGGAAGCTCTTCTTTCTATCATTTCTTTGGATGGCTCCAGTTCTGAAGGTACCTAGTTTCTTCTTGTTTTTTTTTTTGCTTCTCTTTGGTTCATTCAGTTTTTTTAGTTCCCTAGCTCATTCTATTCTTTATTTTGTTTCCTCTATTGATTCTTGCCTTAATAGTCTTCTGGTCTAGATAGGTCATTGTTATGTTCAATTTTTTTTTTTTTTTTTTTTTGTTTAGTTTTTTTTAAGGTGGGTGGGTTCTTTTGTTTTGTTTTGTTTTTGTGTTCTTTGTGTTGTTTTTTGTTGTTCTTGTGTTTTTGTTGTTTTTGTTTTTTTTATGTTTTTTGTTATTGTTCTTGTGTTTTTTTCGTTCTTGTTCTTGGGTTTCTCTTTGTTTGTGTTAATTCGTGTTTTTATGTGTGAGTGTTTTCTATGTTTTTTGTTTTTGTTTATTGTCTGTTGTTGGTTGTTTTTTATTTTTATTTTTTTTTTTATTTTTAGGTTTTGGTTGTGTTTATTTTTCATGTTTTTTTTGGGTTATGTCTTTGTAGTGTTCTGTTGTTTTTGTCTTGTTTGTGTTTTGTTATGTGGTTCTTGTGTTTTTCTATGTGGTTCGTGTTGTGGTTTCTTTTATCTTATTGTGCGTGTTTGGTTGTGCTTTTGTTTTTGACACACTCAAGGAGCATGTTTTTTATTTTATTTTATTATTTTTGTTGTTATTTACTTATTTTTAAATTGGTTTTGTGTGTTTGTTTGCTCCTTGAGTATGTCAAAGGTGGTAGGCCAGGTCCGAGTCCTGGGCATTTTTGGCGGAATGGATACCCCTGCCTCCTTGGGTCTTACCCGAAAGTGGCATCCCTTTTGGGATGTTTTCCACAAATAAATAAAAAAAAATGTTAGGAACCTTAGATCAATAGAGACATTGTACAAAGTTAATGCGTGAAATTTGACAGGCAAGATTACCCTCATAAAAAAAATAGAGTGATTTTAGAAATATTTAGTGTCAATCATTATACATCCAAATTTCAATATTGCAGCTTGGTATTTTTTAAAATTATCTTATTTTAGGCCCAGGTTCAAATCTCTCCCCTCACATGTTGCGGATATGTTGTATATAAAAGGTTCCTCATCAAAAAAAAAAAAAAATTATATTATTTTAATTAAATTATTTAATTTTAAAAAAATATAATAATAATTTTTATTTATATATAAATATTTTTACAAGCTTGAAATCTACAGCAGTGGTTATCTAACAATTCCTCAGTTCTTTCAATATTGCAGCTTGGTATTTTTTAAAATTATATTATTTTAGGCCCAAGTTCAAATCTCTCCCCTCACATGTTGCGGATATGTTGTATATAAAAGGTTCCTCATCAAAAAAAAAAAAAAAATTATATTATTTTAATTAAATTATTTAATTTAAAAAAAATATAATAATAATTTTTATTTATATATAAATATTTTTACAAGCTTGAAATCTACAGCAGTGGTTATCTAACAATTCCTCAGTTCTGCACGCGTGTATATATATATATATATATATATATGAGGAACTTTTTATATACAACATATCCGCAACATGTGAGGGAGAGATTTGAACTTGGGCCTCTCCATAACTTGGAGAGTTTTAACTACCCACTTGCTCTCCAACTCCTCTACATGAGCGAGATATATATATATATATATATATATATATATATATATATATATATATATATATTATTATTATTAAACAATTACTACTAATTTAAAATAACAAACAATTTAAAGATGTAATGTTCCAGTGTTATATTAAGCGTAGCTCTCCTACAAACGTAAAGATGTAATGATCTCCTGTTATAGGCACAACTCTTTGAAATCTATAGTATAAAATTCATAGCACTAGAAGTATATTATATTTTTTAATTTAAAAAATAAGAATATAAGATTAAAATTTGAGAAAGCAAAAATATATAATTTAAAAAGAATATTAGAAAATGGGAGTTAACTATCAATCAATTAAAAGTTTAATGTTTTATTATTTATAATAATTAAAAAAATGATTTTTTTTATAGTGTTTTGAAAAGGTTGTTTTTTTCTTTTTACATTCATTAAATTATTTGATGTCATCAAAAATTTAAACCTTCCCAATCCTTAAAGCAAGGACCTTTGAGTTAAGGTAATAAAAAATTAATTAATATAAATATAATAAAGTAAAGATTAAAAAGTATAAAAATTAAATATAAATAAATAAAAACATTATATAAAAAATAAAATGGAATATATATATATATATATATATATATATAAAACATTTAATTAAAAAAATATAAATATCACCCGAGTGTTGTAGGTGAGTTGGAGAGGAGAGGGCAATCCTCCAAGGGAGGTCCCAGGTTCAAATTTCCACCCTACCAAAAAGTTGAATTGGGTATCCAAAATCCAATTGATAATGTTGGTGCGGGCAAGGTCGGGTGCGACTCCCGGGTGACTTTGACGGTGTAGAACCCCCTATTCGTGCTCGCTCAGACCAAAGTAGCCCCACAAGGGGTTTTTCACTTTAAAATATATATATATATATATATAAATATCATTTTGATGTACTTCAAATCATTTTACTCTATACAAAATGAGCACATAAACATAAAAATGAGTTAAATACAAATATTTACCTATCAAATTTGAAGTCTTTTCACCGCCCTCTTTATAACTATCAATCCATTCATCACGCCATAAGGAGCTCCATTTTATACTGTGCCTCTTCCATACAACATGGTTTTTGTTACCATATTCCACGTGTAACTAATATGTGTTAGAAATATTAACCCCGATTTCACGTCTCTGCTAAAATACGCTTCGAACTTGGGCACTGCCAGACTTCGCTCACCAAAAACAACGAAGTTGGGCATATTGCCAGATTGTCCAATGTGATTTCACACGTGCCCTATGACATCTGTCTAATCAGCATTGATCTCATTCATGCGTGGTTGGTGATTGGCCTCTTCTACATGTCTATATAAACCCTAGCTTGGGGTGCATTTGGTAAGGGGAATTTTTGGAGAGACGAGCATCAGAGTGCAAGAGGAGAAGACAACAGTCATTTTGTAGAGCCATTGACGAAAGCAGTTCAGTGAGCAAGGAAGCTCATTAGGTTGAACTCCAAGCAACAGTCTCGGTAGTCTTTGTTTTATCTGTTATCCTGCAGTTTTACCTGCAGAAGATTGAAAATCCTCTATTGAGGTTCGATGTATTTGTGTGCTTGATAAATATATGTTTGTCAGCGTTCAGTTAGTTTCAAGGGTTTATTAAATCCAACTGCATATTTGTGGTCTTAAATCTTCTCTACAATTTAGGTTCATTTGTATTTTGTCCTTGTTTTTATCCTCTCCATATATACACATATTGTTAACATATTAAAGGAACAATATTCGTCTGCATCTAAATACTGCGACTCCCGACGTCTTATGGGCAACAAACATCTTCAAGTTCTCTTACGCCAATGATCAAAATATGAAAGGTGCAAATTTTGGGCAATCTTGGCCTTGGTCACTTTGCTGCTCACTCCCACCCGATAGCGTTGCAAAGCCCGACAACGCTGTAGCTTACGTGCGCTCTTGGATGACAACTTAGCCTCTTTTTGGCTATCATTTATCCCCCACCCACTTGCATAGCGTAGTCTGACTGCACAAGTTTTGTTTTGCGTAGCCGAATGAGACAACAAAAAATTTGGCTAAGTCCCTGTGAGTTGTTCGACTGCGCAGTGCAGTCAGACTGCATGCGCCTTGACCTACACAACCGAGAATTGACCGATGGCTTTTGCTTGACTTCGGGACCTCTCTCCCGTGTCGCCCGACTTTGGGACTTCTCTCCTATGCAGCCCTACTTTGGAACCTTTGTTCTACGCTCCTCGATAGCTTGAAAAATTAAATCAAAACTTCAAATTGGTATCAGAGCAATAGCACCTTGACACGGAGACCAAAGTAGAATGGCTTCCAACAGTAACCATTCATTGTAGTTGCAGATCCCGCACTTCAACGGTAAGAATTACGATTACTAGAGCATCTAGATGAAGATCCTGTTCGGATCTCAGGAGCTATGGGAGTTAGTCGAGAACGGCTACCCAAAATCGGTAGATGCAGTAGCACTGGCCGCCCTCTCCCAAGTAGACAAGGACCTGTTGAAGGAGAACATGAAGAAGGACCAGAAGGCCCTCTTCTACATCATGCAAGCGATCGAGGAGACCATCTTCTCATGGATCGCATCAACCACCAAAGTGAAGCAGGCCTGGGAGATTCTAGCCAGCTCGTACCAGGGCACCAACAAGGTGAAGTTGGTGAAGTTGCAGATGCTCAGGAGAGAGTTTGAGAACCTACATATGAGTGAGTCCGAGTCCATGAGCGACTTCTTCACCCGGATGATGGACATCATCAACCAGATGCGGTTGAATGGAGAAATTATGCAGAGCTAGAGAATCATGGAGAAGATTCTTAGAAGTCTTCCTGCTAAGTTTGACTCGGTTGTGATAGCAATCAAAGAGTCAAGGGATCTAACAACCCTCTCGATAGATGAGCTCATGGGTTCATTGTAGACACATGAGCAAAGGTTGAGCCATTCATCTCAGACCTCTCTGGAGCAAGCATTCAAGGCTCAGGTCTCATTTCGAGATAGTGGTAGACAAGAATCCCACCATGGCGCCTCTAGTTCTCAAGGAGGAAGAGGCAGAGGTAGGCATGGGAAAGGCAACAAGCAAGGAGGATGGTCAAACCCTAGTGAGGGAGAGACCAACTGCAACTTCCATCAGCAAGGAGGAAGAGGCAGTGCAAAGAACCAACAAGCCGGATCTGGTCAGAAAAAGGACATGTCAAAGGTCCAGTGCTACTATTGCAAGAAATTTGGCCATTACATCTCATAGTGCAGAAAATGGATGGCCAAGGAGAACCAGTAGCAAGCCCATTACACGGATGAAGCCAAAAATGTGGCAGGAGGAAATGTGCTGCTGACTTGCAATATTGAGGAGGAGTGCCAGAAGAATGTCTGGTATCTCGATAATGGGTGCAACAACCACATGACGGGGAACAAGGAGATGTTCTCACAACTGGATGAAACAGTCCAGTTCGAGGTCAATATGGGGAACAACAACAAGGTTTCCATGATGGGGAAAGGAAAGATCCTCATCCGCACTAGGCATGATGAATGAAAGTAGATCTATGATGTCTACTATGTGCCTGGTCTGAAGCACAACCTACTGAGCATTGGACAACTCGTGCAGAAGGGGCATACAGTCCAGTTCAAATATGGAGTATGCACCATCAGAGACAAGTCACATGGGCAGATTGCAACTGTGTCCATGACGAAGAACAAAATGTTTTCGCTACAGATTCAGAACGAATCGTTGATGTCTCTGAGTGTAGTTGTGAAGGATGCTACCTGGTTGTGGCATCTCAGGTTTGGTCACCTGAGTTTTAGTGGCCTAAATCTACTACACAAGAAGCATATGGTGAAGGGTTTACCCCTTATTGAGTAGCAAAATCAGATTTGTGAAGGCTGCTTAGTCGAAAAACAACATAGGGATTCATTCCCTTTCGGATAGTCTTGGAGAGCATCACAACCATTGGAGTTGGTGCACTCAGACATCTACGGTCCGATGCAGACCAACATGTTTATCGATAAAAAATACTTCTTGACATTCATTGATGACTTCAGCTAGAAGACATGGATTTATCCCATCAAGCTGAAGTCAGAAGCATTTGCTAGATTCAAGGAGTTCAAGGCTCTGGTGGAGAAATAGAGCGGATACTAGATCAAAACTCTCAGGACAGATGGTGGAGGTGAATACATCTCCAACGAATTCCACAACTTCTGCAAGCAACATGGAATTCGAAGGCAGCTCACTGCCAGATACACGCTGTAGTAGAATGACGTAGCTGAGAGGAAGAACCGGACCATCATGGAGATGGCACGCAACATGATGAAGGTGAAGGGATTACCGCACGAGTTTTGGGTAGAGGTTGTAACTTGTGTAGTCTACCTGTTGAACAGATGTCCCACCAAAAGCGTGAAGGACAAAATCCCTCAGGAGGCCTAGAGCGGTCTAAAGCCATGTGTGGCTCATTTGCGTGTGTTTGGGTGCATTGCATATGCACATGTTCTAGAAGAGAAGCGATAGAAATTGGATGATAGAGCGGAGAAATGCATTTTCATAGGGTACAGTGAATAGGCAAAGGCATATCGATTGTACAACCCTGTGACGAAGAAGCTCATCATCAGCCGTGATGTGAAGTTCTTGGAAGATGAAGCCTAGAACTAGAAATCAAAGACTAGCCAATTAGAGCCAGCAGTAGTTGAGTCTATTGACTTGGAGGAGAGCAATGTGCAACCACCTATAGCCTCAAGCAGTAGCAATGGTGCCAGTAGCAGCATAGCCTCACCATCTTGGTCGCCTCCACTTGCAAGCAGAATCCAGAATTTGGTCACACCTACGAAGACAAGGAGCTTGCAAGATATTTACGAGGCAACCCGAACTCATCAAGATGAGGAATACTCTGACTTTGCATTCTTTACTGAGGTTGATCCAGTGGAGTTCGAAGATGCAAGTCAGAATCAAAAGTGGGTGAAAGCGATGGACGAGGAGATAGAAGCCATTGAGAAGAATGACACATGGTAGCTATTAGATCTTCCAGCAGGGAAGAAGACCATTGGGGTCAAGTGGGTGTATAAGACAAAATTCAATGCCCAAGGAGAAGTTGACAGGCATAAGGCCAAATTGGTGGTGAAGGGCTACAAGAAAAATTTAGGCATTGATTACCATGAGGTATATGCGCCTGTAGCCCGACTTGACATAGTGAGGATGATCCTAGCACTGGCAGCTCAGAAGGGTTGGAGTGTTTACCAGATGGACGTCAAGTCAGCCTTCCTCAATGGTGTTTTGGAGGAGGAGGTCTACATAGACCAGCCACCAGGTTACGAGATTGAAGGCCAGGAGGGCAAATTCTTGAAGCTGAAGAAGGCCTTGTACGGTTTGAAGTAGGCACCTCGGGCTTGGTACAATCGGATTGACAGTTATTTTTAGGAGAATGGGTTTGTCAAATACCCATATGAGCACACCCTATACATGAAGATAAATGAAGCAGGTGAGCTCATAATCATCTGTTTGTATGTGGATGATTTGATTTACACTGGCAACAATGCAACACTGTTTGACCAGTTCAGAACAACCATGAAGAAGGAGTTCGAGATGATGGACTTAGGGTTGATGAAGTATTTTCTCGGCATTGAAGTTGACCAATCGGCAGATGGCATCTTCATTTCTTAGGGAAAGTATGCGAAGGATGTCCTAAAGCGGTTCAAGATGGAGGACAACAAACCTGCCATCACACCTGTTGCCACAGGTTTGAAGCTAAGCAAGTTGGATCCAAGGAGGAATGTTGATCCAACCTTGTTCAAGCGGCTAGTTGGTAGTCTGATGTATCTGATTGCAACTCGACCAGATCTGATGTTTGAAGTCAGTATGATCAATCATTTTATGGAGACTCCGAAGGACACGCACTGGCAAGCAGGCAAGAGGATCCTACGCTATGTCAACGGGACGCAAAACCATGGCATCTCTTATGCCAGATAGGACCAGTTGGAATTAGTGGGCTACACAGATAGCGACTGGGCTGGCAGCACCGACGATCGAAAGAGCACCTTCGGGTATGCTTTCCATCTCGGATCTGGAGCTATGTCATGGGCATCCCCACGGTGGAAGCAGAATATGTCACTGCCACATCAGTCGCATGCCAGGCAGTTTGGCTACGAAGAGTTATGGGTGAACTGAACCATCCTCTAGAAGGCGCGACAATAGTTTTTTGTGACAAAAATTCTGCCATTGCACTGTCGAAGGATCCAGTGTTCCATGGCCGGACAAAGCACATCGACATTCGGTTTCACTTCATCAGAGAGCTGGTGAAGTTCGAGGAAATATTGCTGCAGTTTTGCAGATCCAAGGAGAAGTTGGCGGATATTTTCACGAAGCCTTTGAAGGAGGAAGACTTCAGCAGATTGCGAGAGCAGCTAGGAGTCAAAGCGCTCGTGAAATCAGGTTTAAAGGAGGGTGTTAGAAATATTAACCCCGATTTCACGTCTCCGCCCAACTGCGCTCCGAACTTGGGTGCTACCGGACTTCGCTCGCCAAAAATAGTGAAGTTGGGCATATCGCCAGACTGTCTGATGTGACGTCACACGTGCCCTCTGACATCTGTCCAATCAGCATTGATCTCATTCGTGCATGGTTGGTGATTTGCCTCTTCTGCATGTCTATATAAACCCTAGCTTGGGGTGAATTTGGTAAGGGGAATTTTTGAAGAGACGGGCATCAGAGTGCAAGAGGAGAAGACAATAGTCATTTTGCAGAGCCGTTGACGAAAGCAGTTCAGTGAGCAAGGAAGCTCATTAGGTTGAACTTCGAGCAGCAAACTCGGTAGCCTTTGTTTTATCTGTTATCCTGCAGTCTTACCTGCAGAAGATTGAAAATCCTCTGTTGAGGTTCGATGTATTTGCGTGCTTGATAAATATATGTTTGTCAGCGTTCAGTTAGTTTCAAGGGTTTATTAAATCCAACTGCATATCTGTGGTCTTAAATCTTCTCTACAATTTTAGGTTCATTTGTATTTTGTCCTTGTTTTTATCCTCTCCTCTCCATATGGACACATATTGTTAACATATTAAAGGAACAATATTTGTCTGCATCTAAATATTGCGACTTCCGGTGTCTTATGGGCAGCAAACACCTTCAAGTTCTCTTACACCAGTGATCGAAATATGAAAGGTGCAACTTTTGGGCAATCTTGGCCTTGGTCACTTTACTGCTCACTCCCACCCGACAGCGCTGCGAAGCCCGGCAGCGCTGCAGCTTGCGTGCGCTCTTGGACGGCAACTTAGCCTCTTTTTGGCTGTCATTTATCCCCGTCCGCTTGCGTAGCGCAGTCCGACTGTGCAAGTTTTGTTTTGCGCAGCCAAAAGGCCGCCTGATTGCGCATTCCTTGACCTGCGCAGCCGGGCGTTGACCGACGACTTCTGGCCGGAACCTCTTCCTGCGCCGCCGACTTCGGAACCTTTGTTCTGCACTCCCCGGCGGCTTTAAAAATTAAATCGAAACTTCAATATGCCCATCATATACTTAAATTTAACTAGTGTATTTACCGGAAAAACTCCAGCCTTCGCTCCACTCTGGGCGACATTATATCTATTGCAGAAGGGCAATCATCCTATACTTTTCAAATGAAAATGAAAGTAGATAGTGACTGCTATGAATGAAAATTTTGCTCTTACTTTCCACATGTAATTTCTCACGATGTGCCATCTTTTTCCTGTTCAAATGGTGGATCTCGATAAACGGCAGGACGTAACGTCTGTGGAACTTTACAAATGAGTATACAAATATTATTGATGCAATTAATGCTTTACTTGCGAACTGTGACATTAGATGAAAACTGACTGCATATAATAAAGGTAGAATTCAACTTTTAACTACCTGATTTTATTTAATAAAAGTATATTCATCTTTTAACGATCTTATCGCCATGAAATTCAAAATGTCTGAATCTCTGACCATTGTGTTCTTCCTCTGTCGGAATTGCCCACTTTGCCTCCACTACGGATTTTTGTCTTCTTTGAAAAGCATTTATCAGACAGCAACCAAGCAACCAATAAGAAGTGAAACAGCACCCAAGCAAGCTTGAAAGTTTATTTTCAAGATATTCTACCAGGTGACGATGCCTTTTGTGTCGGGGAGGTCGGGGAACGAGCTGTCTTGAGGTAAAGTAAACTGCAAGCCATTTTGCAAGATGGGAGGGAAGAGGGACGAGCGGGTGACATTAAACTTTAACTATCAGGTTGCCTTCTTAGTAGAAGTCAAACTCTTTTAATCTGGGAGAGAATATGTCAATGCTTTCAACATTTTTAAATATCTATGAGATATTTAAAAACATAACAATAAGTTTATATTTTTTTAATTATATATTATTTATTTTTGATGAGGAACTTTTTATATACAACATATCCGCAACATGTGAGGGGAGAGATTTGAACCTGGGCCTCTCAATAACTGAAGAGTTTTAACTACCCACTTGCTCTCCAACTCCTCTACATGGGCGGATTATATATTATTTTTGAGTTAAATACTATAATAAAAGTATAAAATAAAAGATTTCTAACTATTTAAAGTGTTATAGTCATTATTAATAAAATTGTGCATTTTTTGAGTAAACAATAAATATTATTAGGGTAATATAATCACAATGAAAATTTGTATAGAAACAATTGGAAGAAGATTGTGGAGGGAAAAAAGCTTGAGCTCTCTAAGATGTTTAAGATTTCAACACTTTTGGAGAATGATAACTTTGTGGTTAGGGTTCCAAAAGCCTTAGCAAATAAGATTATTGTTGAGAGAAAGAATTCATTGATAGGTAGATTTGCTGAAAATGTTTGCCCTAGACTCTATTAAAAAGTGGACGCTTTTTAGATAGAGCCTAAATGGTTCTTTGAAAGTAGTAGCTCTCCCTTGTGGTTTTATCCTTTTTAATTTTACTTAATATGATGATTTGATCAAGCAGATCTAAGTAAAGAAGTAGGATCAATGGAACAAATTTGAGCGAGATCTAAGTAGAAGAGCAGAATTAATGGAGTAGATCTAAGCAATATCTAAGCAGAGGAGAAAGATTTGAGTGGGATATAAGCAAATATGAGCAAGATCTGAGTGGGATATCTTCAAATATTATTGATGGTAGGCAGTAAATATTATTAGGATAATATAATCAAAATGGAAAATTTTGTAGAAACCAATGAAAAAGGTTTTGATAATGTTCATTCAAGGTCCTTTGATCTAGGGAAAACTTCCTCTAAGAATATCGTTGAGGGAAAAAAGCTTGTGCTCTCTAGGAAGTTTAAGATTTCAATAATCTTTTTTTTTTTGATAAATACTTCTTATACACATCCGCCATGGGGATTGAACCCGGGTAAGATTTCAATAGTTTTAGAGAATGATAACTTTGTGGTTCTTGTTCCAAAAGCCCTAGTAGATAATATTATTGTTGAGCAGGAGAATTCATTGGTAGGTAAATTTTCTCAAAATGTTCACTCAGATCTAGATTCTATTTTAAAGTGAATACTTTTTAAATAAAGTCTAAAGGGTTCTTTGTAAGTAGTAGCTATCCCTCAAGGTTTTATCCCTTTTTATTTTACTTGCAATAAATATTTGGTTAAGGTCTTGATGGGAGGACCATAGTTTTTTGGGTAGGAGAGGATTATGCTTAAAGAAATAGTTTTTGGGTTTCAATTCATTAATAGATAATATGGAAATTGCTCCTATCTAGGTTATTTTGATAGGTTTGCTAGTGGGTTTCTAGCATGAAGATATTTTAGCAGGAATTGCAAGCTCTATTGGAAATCTCCTAGATTTTGAATATTCAACTAAATTAAAGTCAAGGATTCTAGGAGTTAGAATATGGGTTAATGCATACATGAGTAAATCCTTACCTCAATCAGTAAATATTATTTTATATTATTGAGAATGAGTTCAAAAGGTGGAATATGAAAATTCTCCTACTCTTATGGGTATGCAGTCGAGTTTGATATTTTGTAATAAACTTCCCTCAAAAGAATGAGCAAGAGTTTGAGGCAAAAAAACACGTTACTAAGGTGTGGAGGAGGAAATTGAGAAAAGAAGATAAGGGGTCAAGGCAAGAAGCAAACATACATAATAATTTTAGAAATAGCAATCTGTTTCAAAATACTAGAATGAAGAGAAATTTGTGCCTGAAACCCAATGCCCTACCTTCGAAGGGATTTCTAAGACTGAAGCAAAAATTTTAGAGAATACTTAGCTAAGGTTCATTGATGAAAAAGAAATTAGGGAGTCATTTGTAAAAAAACTCCATGGATGATAAAAGAATGAAGCTAGTAGTTTGTTACCTTTAATAGCAAAATTACAAGTTGAAGGACTTAAACAAGCTTTGGAATATATGGATACAAATACTCAAAGGTCATTATAGAAATTTCAATATTTTTGGGAGAAGATGCAACTTTAAGAAGAAATAAAGTAGCAACCACTAAAGTATACGCTCCAAAAATTATAACATAGTGTAGGAGATGTGCAAAAAATAGAAAGAAGAACATGATAGTCTAAGGATGAGAATACACAACAAATGATAGGTGTGAGGGTGCAAACTAAGAATTAGCAATCAAGGGATAAATTGAAGCTAGATGAAAAGGATGGTGTTGAGGAATAGAATATTTCAATTGATTTGGAGGTAGATGAGATTCTAAGTACATTGATTAGATGTTTAAAAATGAAAGCTAATGCTAGTGTGTCAGCTCTAAGGGGAAGATAAAAAATAAGAGATGAAAGGTCTAGAGAGATAGTTAAACAAGTGGCTAATGGTTCTTAGAAGAATTTATTACGTGAAGGTAAGAACCCACCAAAATCAAAAAATGAATTTGCTTTCTTCAAACATTAGGGGTATGAATGCCCCAACAAAGCAAAGGGTTTGACTACAATTTTTCAAAAAATAGAGACAACAAGCTTGTCTTTGTTGTTGTTGTTGTTCTTTGGTTATCTTTTGTTGCTACAGTTTTGATTTAGATATATTGTAAGGTTTTTATAACTTTTGAGGAGTGTGTTTATCGTTCATTCCAGCTTTTTGAGCTTAATTGCTTATCTTTTGTTAGTATTGTATATAAGGGTTGCGAACCTTTTACAAACCCCTATGATTTACCATAATAATAAAAAAAATTATATGAAGTCAACAAATCACTCATAATTACTTTGCATTTTTTATAGGCAAAAATATATGAAAACAACAAAATATTCATAATTAATTTGATTTACAAGGAGCTATTACTTCTAGTTTTTGTGTGCTATCAATAGTTGAACATTAATTTTATCCAACTAAAGCACATAATAATTGTTAACCTTATTCTCAATACTTTACTTCATGCCTTCCATAAAATTGTTATTGATCATCATCTATGATCTAGTAAACACCTAATATATTTGCTTAGATTGTGTGTTTCTTGTTGGAAATTTGAGTTATTTTATATCGCCATTGATTTCACATGGATCATTGATGTCACATTGAGTTTTGGTGGCAAAAGCACTTCATAGATAATCATCTATGATATTTTGGAGAGCATGGATATATACAGGGTTTTTATGAAAACCAAGGCAGACAAAATAAAATGTTTTATTTAAAACCATAGTGGGCTTATGTGGAAAGGGCTTTTCTTAAAAGCCAAGGTAAAATTTGGTTTCATCGAAAAAGGACCTCCGGTGATGAAGATATTAAAGTTTAAAGTTTAAGTTTAAATTAATAGAGGGCCGACCTATGTGCAATTAATGGAGGTTGGCATATATATGTGTAAAGGTTTCAATTTATTTTGGAAAGGTGGCATATTATATATCGTTGGAAAGCTTATTTCGAGGGCTATTTGACTAACTTATTTAGAAGGATAAATAAGGTGTGTGTAAAGAGATATTTCTGATTTTGCAAAGGGGTTCCAAAAGTGAATTTTACCTTGTTATTTTTCAAGAGGATTAATTCTTTCATGAGGTGACAAGGTATGCAATATTGTGATTTATTTTATTTTATGGTATAAGTGGTTTTGGGAGTGAAAAGGTTATGCAATATTTTGATTTATTTTATTTTATGGTACAAGTGGTTTTAGGAGAGATAAGGAAGTTGTGCAATTAAAGGCCTTGGTGATGATTATTGAAAAGTGGAGTAATGTTGATTATTTTGTGATCTACTAACCCTTGTGAAGATTGGCAAAAGCATTTTGTGATTGTGGTAGATTTACAAAGAGTCTTTTCATCTTCATAAAAGGTATGGGCACATTCTTCTATTGACTATTTATGGTGGTTGATTTATGAAATATCATTGGAGGTAAAATGATTGTTTGTGGTTTCCTTTTCGAAAGTGGTTGGTTGAATGCTTCAAGGTTTTCTGAATTGAGAGTTATGTCTAAACCTTGTTTGATAAGCATAGTTTTTGAAGCCCATTGGTTGTGAAATAACTTGAGTTATAAAATAACATGAGTATCATTGTTATGTGATATTTGTGGTTGAGCATTATTGGAAACATTTGAGTTGGTTGATACATACTTGGACTAGGGTTGTGTGAGAAAGAGTTGTCCCTTGTGATGATTGGTTGAGTTGAGTTGATTGAGCCTAGTCAAGTGATGTATGAAGTGATTTTTCAAGTTCTATGAAACAAACTATTCCATCATTCTATGTTGAGTTGATATTAATGTTAGAACATATTGAGTCTCTAACAATTCTCTTTATGATTCTATAAGACTTGAATTGAGTTGAGGTTGATTTGAGTTGAGAGTGAGATTAGAACATATTGAGTCTCTAACAATTCTCTTTAGTCTTCTATGAGTTGATTTGAGTTGAGTTGAGATTGATTTGAGTTGAGAGTGAGTTTAGAACATATTGAGTCTCTAAAAATTCTCTTTATGCTTCTATGAGTTGAGTTGAGATTGATTTGGGTTGAGAGTGATATTAGAACATATTGAGTCTCTAACAATTCTCTTTATGCTTCTATGAAGTTAATTTGAGTTGAGATTGCCATTCATTGTTGAGTTTATTTTGAGTACTACTTGAGCATGATTGATTGAGCCTTTGAGAAGGCCTTTGGGATAGATTTGAGGATAGTGTTGAGACAGATTTGAGGACAGTGTTGGGATAAATTTGTGGATAGTTTTGGGCAAGTTCTTGGTGAGCTTGCTAGAGAAGATTTGGGTAAGTTCTTGGTGAGCTTGTTAGAGCAGATTTGGACAAGTTCTTAGTAAGCTTGTTGGAGAATATTTGGACATGTTCTGTGTGAGCTTGTTATTCAGCATTGGATAGGTTCTATGTGAGCTTGTTATTCATCATTGGATAGGTTATATGTGAGCTTGTTATTAAGAATTGGACAAGTTCTATGTGAGCTTGTTAAGCAGGTTCTGTGTGAGACTATTGAGCAGGTTCTTAGTGACCCTATTAACAGAGCTTTGGAGGTGATAGAGTATAGAGGACATAGTCTCAGTGGATAGAGATCTAGCAACCAATATATTTGAAGATAAATTTGAGTGAGGATTCTTCAAGTGTAGAGAGGTCCACCAGTCAGTGCTATAGAGAGACAAAGTCTTCTAGAAGATCACATAGCCAGAGAAAAAAGAGAAAGAGTTCTCATTTGGACAAAGATCCATAAACATTGTAATTGAGAGTGATTCCCAAAGATATTGATTGAGAAATTTTTAGTAAAATATTTTCTCTATGGAGTAGCCCACATTGGGTGAACCACGTAAATTGTTGTGTCTCAATTGTGTGGTAACTTGTGCTCTTGCTTACTACTGCTATCTGAGTTATTAATGCACACTGCTATATTTGGTTATTGCAATTAAGGACATTAATTGATATTGGTTTGGAAAGAAAGTAAAACGTGGTCTTATATTGTTCACCCCCCTCTCAGTATAAGCTTGTGTTCTTCATTTCTCTATGTCAATCCCTCATGATTTAAAGTCAAAGTACCAAACTAAATATTATAATTAGATTAAAGTCATAGAATTTCAATTTCTCTTGAAAGATTATATTTATAAAAACCATTATAACACATGACAAATCATATATGGACACAACTATATAAATGTTTCAAAAATATTTTAAAAATGAGATAAATGTAACAATATCCCTATTGTAGTTTTCAAAAAATATTTATTCCATTTTCAAATAAAATAGCTATTAAAAAAAATAAAATTCAAGCAAACAATTATTCAAATCACCTTAAATTAAATTCATCACCATGTGATTTGTCATAAGAGATGATTTCCAATAAGATCATATTTTTTATATTTTATAAATTTTAATGAATCTTGTCCCTATCTACCTAGGATTGGATAATACTTCCTCCATTTCCCATGAATTTCACAAACTTTCTACTTGAAAATTTTCCTTGACCAACTTAATCAGTTTTCCAATATAATTTTTTGAAATGTATAATATTGTGAGAACAACCTATTTTTTTCCTAAGCATAAGCATTAGGTATAACAAAAAGCTTCTTACCCAATTGTTGCTCTTGATATTCGTTTTGTCATCAAATTTTAATTAGTATAGTAGGATAATATGACACTATTTGTGATAAAACATTATTACCCTTACTAATTTTCTCTTGTCATCCTAAATTTTAAACTTATGACATAGAAAAAAGAGCAAGGTTTTCTGGTTTGCAAGTTAACACAATTAATAGATAATTAAGAAATTGCTTATGCCTTGCACTAGCTCATATAATTATCATATATTTTGATTTTTTAGTGTAAGTATGAATATTTTCTTAGCTATACTAATATACTCTAAATCAACTTTAAAGAGCAAAAATTCTCATAGTTACTAACATAGGAAAAATTTCAAGTTCTAGTTTTGTTTTAAGAGCAACTCAAAGTAATGAGAGCTCACTATTTGTTAAAATTATGGTAAATCATGATGTATAAGAATTAAATAGCTCATTGTATTTATAATAAAATCAATTATAGTTTATTGTGCATAAAAAAAAAACAAAATATTGCATTTCATGATCAAGATATGACATGGATGGTCTAATTTTATATAACTCATGCAAGAACATAAGTACATTTAGATGCATTTCCAATATGAAAGTTAAATTATAGTAGCATAAGTATAATAAAGTGCACTCATAACTATAATAGAGTATACAAGTATAACCACAATAAATTATAGTTATATCTATCATAGAGTAAACAATTTGAAGCATAATAAATTGCAATTATAACTATTAGAGATATATATAAGTTTTGTGTCTTCCATGGAGTACATTAAAATATTAAACAATATTCTCAAAAGTACAACCAAGATATAGTACAAATTTTTCATTTCATTATTTCTTTTATTTTGAAGCTATAGCTTAAAGGAAACAAGACATCATTTGAGCACTTTATTGCCCAATAGAGTGACATTACTAAAATATCCTTGTCTTGACTTCACATAATGAAGCTTCAACCCTTCACAAACTGGAAGATATGCATAACCGCCTAGCTAAAGAGACCATATGTGAAAATGTTCTATGCGTACTTTCCATAAATATTTATGAGTATATATTCACTCAAGATATAGATTTAGTGTAGCAACCAACTTGCACTATTTGGATGTAACTACTATGCATAAATTACTTGTCTTGCATTCCACATGTAATATCTAATATTAAACCCATTCATGGTGCACAATATTTTCTTTCTCAAATTTTCTATCCATTTTAAGTGAATTCTAAAATGCATACAAATAATTCAATCCACATCAATGCATCATACATGTGGAAAAAATATTTCTTGAAGACTCATGATTCAATTTTATATCATATAAAATAGTTCAAGTTTGATTTATACAATATAGTTATAATGATTTTAAAGACCATCTATTGGCTATCATACATTAGCACAATTTACAATGCATTCACAACCACATACAATTTTTATTTCCACCACGTACATGCAACTAAGGGTATAATTCCAAAATTTCTATAGTCATATCTTTAAATTGGGTTTTAGAATCTCAAAACCATCATGATACTCATAACAATGTTGTATTACAATAAAGCAAATATTAATATTAAAAATATAAGTTGTCTAGACTTTAACCATTTAAAAGATAACTACTATTTCAAAAACAATTGAAGGAAGAACATCAAAGTTTCTTTTTGCAAGCAAAATTTATGTTACTTTTATCAAGTTTTTAATAGTTCTTTTGGTCACTTTTAGGTTTTTCTGACTACACAATGCATGAAAAATATAGTCATAGTTTCTACTTTAGAATCCAAAGTATACAATGAGTCTTACTCCCTAGTGCTCAATGCAAAGTAGAAATATCAACAAGTTGATCAATCTGTAGGAAATATGAGATGCATTTAGGTCCATATAAGTCTTAAATCCAAAGCAAGGTATAATAAAAGTAGAACAATTTCCCTTTCCATAAAAGAAGTACCAACTCATAGTGATATCTAGATAGTAATATCAAAATATTGAAGTAGAAGTATAATTTTATTATTTTCCAATACAATATGGTTTGAAATATCTCATATTGATTATTTGAAGTATAATATGTTTCCTTTTTTATTTAGATGGTTGGGAGCATTTTTCCCAACTAGAATGTTTTTTTAAAATGTTACGAGAACCTTTCAAAACCCCTCTTACCAATAAAAAAAAATATATCTCATATTCAAGAGTACTTCTAAACAGAGTTAAATAATCCCTCATGCAAGCAATTGGTTCGTGAAAATATATTTTTTCATATATCAAACTTAGGTATACTCAACATGTAGTGTAGTTAATAAATGGTTTGAGCATTGTATAACGAAAAATCAAGAACTTCTATAATAAGTAGCCTAATCAATGAACATCTAGAATACATTATTATATATGCAACTTGTAGTTTTTCAATAGAGTATGATTTTCACAAGCTTTCAATGCACCCTTTTTTACTTTTCCTTTTTATTTATATCAATAATTGGGTTTGTAAATGAGAGTTTAGAAAGTAAATATTTTAGTCCCTTATTTAAAATCCCATGAAAATAAAAATAGACAAGTACCATAATGTCTTTCAGTGAATTCCCATATGGAATGGTAATTTATTTATGATAAGGCCCTGATTGTCATTCTAAACAAGCCACAATTTGTTTCTAAATTTTTATTTTGAAAGGGAGAAACAATATTAACCAAAATATACAAAGCAAATGAAATACCCTTGCTACTTTCTAGCAAAGCTTTTACATTTATTCAAAGTAAACCAAAACAATAATTTATCTTAAATGCAATTACCTTTTTTTATTTATATTTTTATTAAGAATTTTTTTCACATTCCAACCATGCAATAAAAAAACTTGACTTGGTTAACCATATCTCTTGTTGTCTTATTCCTCATTTTTCTCCTTTTTGTAATCCATATCCTTTTTTTTCAAATGAATACTCCCTTTTAGAATCCCCCCAAAATCAATTACATAAGAAGGATATATTCTTGGTAAATGAGTATGTGGTTCAATAATCCACATGCACAAGAAGAAAAATCCAAGATTCAAACATTATCTCTCCCTTATCCAAGATCTTTTCATTCCACTATTTTGGTTAGTTGTTCTTTTTGGGAAGGACTCATTTCCTAGTGGCAACGTGGTGAATGGAATACAAGATTAACTATGCCTCCCTTATTTAACCACATAAATTACCCCCCTTTTTATTTTTATTAATTGCATAACCTAAGGTAAAGTTGCAAAGTATGAAGGATACCTCCAAAGGTACAAGGTTAACCATGTTTATAATACTAAAAATATGGTCCTCCTTAAACATTTTAAAACAAACATTTGTACATAATATAAGAGAATCAAATTGACCAAATATATGTACAAATACAATACAATTTAAAATTTCCCATTCATGTTGATATTTATTATATGAAAATAGTGCACATGAATTCAATTCATGGCACTTTTTGATGAAATTGAAATTTTATTATTTTCATGATTCCATAAATAATATTTAATGTATACTCAATCAACAATGCAATTTAACAAAAACTTATCATTTTAAATATATTCAATGGTTGTGTTTGTATTGTGTCTCTTTGTTGACCATATTTTATATTTGATACCCTCTCTTGGATGTTACCTTCCCTCTTTTGCATATTGTAGAGTTGACTTGTCAACACTTGCAACAAAATTTAGAAGTTAGTGAATCTTCATTAATAATAATTAACATAAATTAAAATTAATTACATCATTGATCACAAACTATTTTCAATTCATAAAAATAATAAATTAGGTTTTGTGATGTAGCACACTTCCCCTCATACAAGATTCATAGTCTCAATGACTAGATAAAACAATTATTAGACTCATCATCGATATAAAGTTTCAATGTAAAAATATAACTAATGGCATATGATGATATATTGATTCCATGTAATACCCATCCATAAACATAAAATGAATGTATATAATCATTTCTAAGTAAAATATTAATGCATTTTATTCATGAAGAAAATGTGGGTAGATTTTATGAGTATATTTAATATGTTTCTAGGTGATACTATCCTTTAAGTATTGTACTCCTAATCCCTCACCTTATGAATATGTGGTGACTATGAATTCTTCATTGGGGTAAAACACCTTAAAAACTATAGTTGTTAACTTTTTGTTGAGGATTTGGGAAGCCTTTTTACACTTATTTTTTTCATTCAAACCCCCTCTTTACACCATAGAGAAGTAATAGAATTGGTAATTTGGGAAAATCCTTTAATAAATCATTTGTAGTATCCTACTAACCACACGAAACTAAATATTTCATGAATAATTTAAAAATTGGTCATTCTAGTATGACTTTGATCTTGGATAGGTCCACTGCTATTCCATCAACAATTACTATATGTCCTAGATAGAGTATCTATTGTTATAAAAATACACATTTAGATAATTTTCCATGTATTTTATGTTCCTTTAATATATTCATTACCATTCAAATGTGTTGAAAATACTCTTTTTCATTTTATAAATAAATCAAAATATCATTTAGAAATATGATTATGAACTTGTCCATGAATTATTAAAACATGTTATTCATTAAATTGATAAAAGTTGAAAGAGTATTTGTTACACAAAAATGTACCATTGTGAACCCATAGTGTTTTCACCTTCTTATAAAATAAATATTAGGATTGTATTTTTTATTGATCCTTAATTGATGATACCTTGATCTAAGACCTATTTTTGAAAAAATAGTTTCCTTTAACATTTGGTCAAACAAATCATTAATTCAAGGGAGAGTGTATCAATTCTTCACTACAAATTTGTTGAGAATTTATATATTATCCAAATCCATAGAGTTCCATCCTTTTTCTTCACAAATATGACCGAAGCATCCCATGGTGACATACTAGGGCAAATCAGGCCCTTAGATAAAATCCCATTCAATTGAGATTGCAATTTAAAATTTGTATTTTGATTGGTAATTAAAATATTAAACTTTATATAAGTAAGTAATCATATAAGTTCTTTAGGAAAATATCCTAATACTCATTTATGAAAGGTTAGAATTTAGAAATTGGAGCTTTATACTCCATTTTTATTTTATACACTATGTATAACAAACATCTTTTGAGCCTTTTTATGTTGCATTGTTGAAATTTATCTTAGGTTAGTAGGATAACTTTCTTCTTGAATGATGGTAATATAACATCCATCATCCAAACATTATACTATCTTATCAAAATAATTGACCTTGGCTCTATGATGTTAGATTAAATAAATACCTATGATGGCATCATATAATCCTAAAGGAGCCTCATAGAGAGTTACCTCTATAGTGAAACAAGGGTGTCCCAACTCAACCATACATAGGCATTGATTCACTCATTTTTTACCCAATTTTCATATTAGACATTCTACTATTTATAATACACCTTTTATTTCTATCTTAGTTAAAGTACGATGAGTAAAAAATTCTTAGTTGCTCCAATATCAATAAAAATATAAATAACCATACCATAAAGCATAACTATAGTCTAAATGGTCATATTCTAGTATTTTGTCTATTAACTATCCATGACCACTATTGGAATCAAGAAGGAAACATTATATTATTTCAATCAATAAAAAATTAAGCAATGGTGCTTCAAATACCTACATGTCCTTTCATATTTTGCATCTTCAATAATGTGATTTAAATAATGTATTAATAATGTATTAATAATGTATATCATCCCTCCTTATTATATTATTTGAAATACAAAAAGAATTGTAGAATAATTCAAGCTTGATCTATATAAGTGACTTTAGGAAAATATCTACAAGTTGGTCTTTGGTAGGAATGTATTAGAGTTGTATTCAATGATTTTGAACTTGCTCTTAGATGAAATTACATTGAGCTTCAATGTTCTTTTTCCTTTCATTAAATACTAGATTTTTGATCAATTTTAAAACACATTTAATATCACATTTGATTAATTGCACACACCCATATTTGATAGTATGAATTGCAACCATAGTGCTTCACATGTAGCTCTTCATGTAGTATAATATTTTATATCTATGGATGATAGCGCCACTCCATGTTGATTTTTGCTATACCATGATATAGATCTAGATCCTAGATAAAATACGTATCCTGATGTTGAATTCTTGTCATCTACAAATCCAATATAGTCTGAGTCTATGTGTCCCTATAAGAAAAATTATCATTCTTCTTATATTCTAGGCCATATTTTATTGTACCATAGACATAATGCAATATCATATTTGCATTTTTTAATGAATTTTTATAGGATCCTACATAATATTGAAAGATAACTTAAAATAAAAATTGGTGTTAGATCTAGTGTTTGTGAGGTGTATGAGACACCCAATCGGTTTTCAATAAATAGTAGATACATGGGTTATTTATCATATCTAGATAGTAGTAAACTTGGTTCTATTGGTGTAATCATAATTTTACAATATTTCATTCTATATTTTTCTAGTTGTGTCTTGCAATATTTTATTTGTATGAACAAGGTTCTTCTTTTTCAAACTTCCAAGCCAAGACAATAGTGTAGAAGCCCCAAATCTATCATGTCAAATAATTTTTTCAAGTTATCCTTCACATCATTCACCATTTTTTATAAACTTATAGTGATGACCAAATCATCAACATAGACCATAAGAATCACTATCTCATTTCCAATTTTATTGACATAGAGATTTATATCAAAGGGACTTCTAGTGAAACCATGCTACAATAGGAGATCATTAATTTTGATATTCCCATATTTGGGAGCCTGATTCAATATGTATAATGACTTATTGAGTCTAATTTATTTTTACCCTTTCCGATTGTCAAAAAAACCTTTGGGTTGTGTCATGTATACTTCTTCAATATGACCATTGAGGAAGGCACTTTTGACATCCATTTGATAAATTTTCCATCAAAACTATGCTACCATTACAAATACTATATGAATGGTGATCATCTTTGTTGCCAGTGTAAATGTCTCTTTATAGTCTATTCATTCCTTCTATGCATAGCCCTTTGCAACAAGTCATTAATTATATTTATTAATGGATCCATCTACCTTATAATTGATTTTGAAAACCCACTTGTAGCCTAAGTATTATTTGGTAAATCAATGAGATCCCATATTTCATTCCTTATCAATGATGTGTATTGTGCTTCTATGAATTCCTTCCATTGTCGCAAGCTTAGTGCTTTCCTTACTAGGATGATTCTACATTTTCTATTTTAGAAGATATCAAGTCTAAATTTATCTCCTATAGTATACTATTGCGAGTACAAGGTTGTGTGGAGGTTAGATTAGGTCGTGCATAAAGATTTAGAATCTTTTAGAGTGTTTGTGAGCCATTTTTGGAGTTTTTCTTTGTGGTTGTGGAGTAGCAACTACTGGTTTTGTTATTGGGTCATCACCCACTTCTAATTCTAACTCATATTCTAGAACTTCACAAATTTTCTCATTTGTCTCAATGTTTATGACAAGAGATTTAGAATCCTTAGAATCTTCAACACTTTTTAATTTCTAAATTCTTTTTAAAATGCCACATATCTCCTTATATATATTCTCTTTGTGATTGGATCAATTAGTCTATAATATTTTGATGCCTCATCATACCCAAGAAATATTCAAGGCAAAGATGTTTTTATCCAACTTGGTCCTCTTTTGTTTTGGCACATGCATGTATGCCTTACTTCCAAAAACTCTAAGATGAGTAATTGATGGCTTCCTCCTAGACCAAGCTTCTTTAGGTGTAATCCCTTAAAGTACCTTTATTGATGCTCTATTTTAAATATACATCATAGTATTTATAACTTAAGTTTAATATTACCACTCTACATTTGCTCTTGTCAGTATGCAACAAACTATTTACATGATGGAATGGTTTCTCTTTTTAGAAATATCATTCTAGTATGGAGTATAAGCAATAGTAAGCTATTGATTGATCATATTTTGTGCTAGAAATTTTGAAAAATTATTGGATATATATTTCTCATATTGATCTAAGTAGTGGACTCAAATATGATACCTAATTTCTATTTCAACAAGTTTTATAAATTGTTCAAATTTTTTGAAAGAATTTGATTTGAGTGGTAGGAAATATACCCATGTCTTCTATGAATAACCATCAATAAATAGCTTAAGTACTCATGTCCATCATAATTGGATTGCATTGGTTTGCATAAATTGATATTTATGACATCCAATGTCCTTTATCATTATGAGTGCTTAGTTTAAATCATGCTTAGTGTTGCTTTCCTACTAGACAACCTAAGAAAACTAGAAATGTAGGTGAAAGGTTGGGTAGTCCTACCATCATATTATGCTTATTTAGTTAGATTAAATATCCAAAAATTATATGTCCATATCTCTTATTACAAAGAGAGGTAGCATCTATCATGTTTGAGGATAGTGTAACATTAGAATACAATATGACATCAAGGGAAAACAACCCATTCTTATAGGAACCAGTCACTACAAACTTGACATGTTCTATGATGAAACACCTCTTTTTTCATTGAAAAGTCTACATTTGACTACCATATATCAATATAAAATTTATGAACTAGATAGCAATTTTTTTGCTAGTCTATGTACATATAGTGCATTCTCAATTTTGTATTTTTTATTTTGATTTTGGCACGATCATCCCGGGGTGGGAAAAACCTGATTGGGGGTCATCCCTTGGTAGGATGGCCTCAACTGGAGGTCATCCCTTGGTATGATAGCCAGGGTTGTAAAGGGAAATATCCCTTGTTTGAGTGGTAAAAACCATTGTTTAAGCCATAGGTCTGTCCAAGGTGGGTCATATGGTCTTCAAGGAGTCCATTAGTAAAGCAAAAATCAATAACACCAAGATAGCAATAAAAGAAACAACACACAATATATTGCACAATAAAGAGAGATAATATTTTATTAATATGGTGGAAGCCTTGATCTCCAATGTTACAATAGAATATGTATTGATACAATAGTTACAATAAAAAGGTTTTGAAAACCCTCGTTCACAAAGAATAATAGGTGTATTCTACGTCATATTTCACTTCAAACAAGTTGTAGGTGGGCTTGAGTATCCCTATGGGACCACCTAAGTTGCAACAGCCTTAAAGAATGTATCCCCTATAACCTACAAACATATCAACAATAGAAAATGGGTTAAGAGCATATACGAGGGCTCCACTGTGTGAGACCCTCTGTAAAATCAAATCTACTAAAACCCTAGGTGTAGAGATCCTAAAATGGAAGTGAGAATATAGAAACTGTAATATGTGAATGCACTAAAAATTTTACCTTGTCCAAATTATGTTTGTTGTTATGATTTGAGCTCCTGTATCTGCGATCTAATGTAGTATGAACACTCGGAGGTGTTTGAGGGTTTGGTAGCAACAAAGTAAATATTGGGAAATGCTTGAAGTATTCAACAATGGCAACGAGTACCCAAAAATGTTCCTAAAATACTCAACAACATTCATGGGATGCTAGAAGGTACTACAAAACCATATCTGGTTTGCAGGGGCTGTAAGCGACATAAAATAAAGGATATAGAGGTGTCGAGGGGAGAGGATGATAGTGAGGTGCTAGGATTTTATAGGGGAATGGATGCAAGGGCTCTCAGACTTGAATGAATACTTAACATAAATGCTTAACAAATGGAATGACCACTTATTATTCAAAAAATTGAATGCTCTTTTATAACCTACTTTCCATATGCTAGGATTTCAATGACACAAACATGCGGTCAAGATTAAAACATAATGGATGACTAAGATTATAACTTTGATGTTTGTCATAGATTAATTTGAATGGATGGTTAATATTAAGTTGTTATGAATGGATGTAATTTATTCACACACATATATATTAAATATATAATATAAATATATAAAATAATTATATTTATATATAAAATATAAATAAATATACATATATAAATAAATAATGGATGGTTGTGATTGAATGATGCGAATGGATGACAAGTGGCTAGGTTTTGGTGTCTATAGATGCCCCTTTTATATCGTGTTGCATGAAACACAATGCGGTGCAAAAACAAGAGACACTTGGTTTGGTGAAGCAACTTTCTTTCCTTGGAGTGCAAGAAGATCCTAGAGACAAAAAATGTTGGTGTAGCTTACCCCCTCAATTGGTGAATGAGTGAAGAATAAATATTATGAGCTAATTGATAGAATTGTGGGTGATAATTATGGGTGAAAATGTGGGTGTGAATGTGAGTGTAAATATAAGTGAAAATGTGGGTGTAAATGTAAGTGTAAATGTAAGTGAAAATGTGGGTGTAAATGTGAGTGTAAATGTAAGTTAAAATATGGGTGACATAGATGATGATGTAATGATTGGGTCTATTTTTACCCCAATAGAAAAGGGGTTTTTCTAATTGAAGTGTGATGTATATGTGGTGTATTATGTTTTTACCCCAACATATGCAAGGGGTTTTTTAGAAATATGGATGATATGAATGATGTAAGTGTATGAAAAGTGACATAGAATATGATGCAATTATTGATTCTATTCTTTTCCCCAAAAAAAGAGATTTTGCCAATCGTGGGTGATAGTGTAGATGTAAATTTGGGTGATAATGTGATGTAAATGATGTATCCCGATATGGAAAATCAAAATCAAATGTGGTTACCCCAAGTTTGGGGTGGTCCTATGCTATTGAAGAATATGCCTTTTGGCATCATTGAAATGTAAAGTGATGAAAATACAATATAAAGAGTCAACCTATGGGGGGTTAGTACCATCTAGTGACTGTAGTGAAATTCCTTCCACTAGGAACCAATCATCCTATAGGCATGTGTCCCCACTGATTGTAGATGTAAAATAGATGATGTATTGAAAATTATTCATGTTTCAAGCCCCACGAACAAGGCCATCAATGATAGCATTTGAGAAAATTAATTTGAGCATAGTCTCACTCAAAAAATGAGGGACCAAATAGATTTTTATTTCAAATAAGAGGATGGTGAATGATGATATGAGCAAGTGTTCTTATGGTAATTTACCCATCTTGCCGAATTGCATGGATATCCAATCACTGCAATCGCCAAATGAATAGGGTAAACCACTAGATACGAGGTTCACTTGGATGATATTAATGATGTTAAGGAATGTGAATGATGAAGTACATGTGAATGATGAAGTACATGTGAAAGGTGTATGGATTTTGAAGAGTGCAATGATTTATTCATACTTTTAGCCCAAAAAAAAAATGAGGTTTTTTATTAGATGATATGAATGATGTTAAATAACATGAATGCACAAGTGTCCTTGTGGTGATATACTCATATTATTTAGTTGCATGAATAACCAATCCTTGCAATTAGGTGAATAGAGTAAACCACTAGATACAAGGTTCACTTGATGATTGTCAGTGGAATTGGCAAATGTGGAATGGAAATGCAATGATAAATGTAATTGGCAATGTGGAATGAAATTGTATGATGTAAATGGAGATGGATATGGAGATGCATTTATGAATGAATTGTATGGTTTTGTGAGATTTGGAATTGTTTTGAAACTTGTTTGAAGAAATTGTGGACAATTTCATAACTTTTGGTTGCAAGCAAAATTTAACCATCCAAATCAATCTGTGATATCCCAAAATTGGATGGAATGGTGTGATGAATGATTGGGATGATGAATATGTTTTTTTTTTTAGTTTTGGACTATTTTGAGGCATTTTGAAGATTGTCGAGCATTTTCATGACTTGTGGTTGCAAATGAAAATTAAGCTCCCAAATTAGCTTCCACTTTCACAAAATATGATATGATAATGAAATGGATATATGGATGGAATTTGAGGTAATTCTATGGGGGTAAGCTAGTGTCTTCCATGTGGCAGATGCATGGCAGCTTTTGACTACACTATGCATATGCCCATGGATATTTGAGCGTCCAAAAGTTGGCTATAAAAGGTCTATAGGTTTAAATTTAGATTCATTCTCATGTTCATAAGTTCCATAAGTAGTGTATGAGGAGAGTGAGTGAGTGTGAATGAGTGTGAAGGATTACCACAATGGCAATGGAGGGGGTGAATACGATAGCAAGCATGGAGGTGCAGGTGGTTGACGTAAGTGCTATTGGCACTATTGTTTAGATTTTTTTGCAATATTTTATTTTTTTGGAATGTTTTTAAATATTTTTATTATGCAATGGATGTGATGGTAATGTATTTGCAATTTTATTATGTTGTAGATGTTGATCTTGGAGGCTCGACACTGATTCTCACCTATTATACCTAGGTTGAGAAAGTCCTTGTAAAAGGATGACTAGGATAAGCTAAAGGATATGGGGTTGGATGGAGTGGTATGGGTTGATATGGTGAGGGTAGATGAGGGGTATCTCTCAGCCTTGGCTAAGATATGGTATCCAAATAGGGGGACATTCTAGTTCCTGACAAGAGAGATGACTATGACATTGGAAGATTTATATCACATATTCTAAGTGCCAATGGAGGGATTGTGTGTCTAGGTTGGGCACAATAAGAAGCATGAGCTAAGGTGGAATTTTGGAGATGGATGAAGGGATGCAAATATTTTAGGTGGAGTTATAAGGTATTTGTCCATGTATTTGAGGTAGGCATTGGAGGAATTGCCTACCCTAATCATGTCTATGTTGGCCAACATATTGGTGTCTAACAGTATCCGATGTTGGTTCCCATGGAACATGATTAGGCTGGTGTATGACATGATAAATGAGCCTCGAGTATATGCATGTGCACACAAATTACTGGTATAGATGTATATGGAGTTATATGAAGTGAGAAGGTGAGGTAAAAAGGGGTTGGGTTGTAGTATGTTACTGCAATGTTGGGGCTAGGAGCACTTCAGTGTGTCTCATCATATGGGCTTTCCTTGTGAGGATTAGGATAGGGATCAACCCTATGCCCTGATATGGTGGGTGTATGAGGAGGTGTAGCCTAGTCATCCTAGTAATAATGTCTAGGATTTTAGGGGTCTATGGGTAGTATTTATGCCTGATCATGTATGCTATAGGCCATGGTAGGATGCTAGGTGGCCTAGTGATAGAGAGTAGCTACGAAAGACTTAGCAAGATAGATGGGTGGTTGGGTGGCATGGGAGTGAGGTGGATATGATCTAGGTATCTCAAGTGATATAGTAGTTACATCTAATGTAATAATTTTTGAATGCTCCTATGTTGTATAGGAATTGATCAGATAAGTCAAGCCTACCATGTGTGGAGGAGTGGTAGGTATACTATATGGAAAATGAAGAGATATATCTCTTGGATGTGGATGATGTTGGGAACACAATGGAGTATGATATTTGGTTCACCTCACAGCCACCATGGGTGCCAATTCAAGTTGTTGATGAGGGTGGTGGGGATGAGGATGATGCAGTGGTAGAGGAGGCTCCCCGATGTCAAAGACATCATCAGTCTAGTAGGTAGGTGAGGGATGCGGTAGAGTAGACTCTAGATATTAGACGTGATGATGGTGGTAAGGTTATATGGAGGAGGTTTTAGAGAGACCTCTTGGTCAGAGTGAGGAGGATTGGGTGAGGCTAGAGGTAGAGTGGGACCAACTCTAGTAGATGGTTATGGAGCGGGATGCTGAGATAGCTTGATTACAAATGAAGTTGGAGGCACAGGTGTCGACAAGCAGAGGAGAAAATACTATAGTGAGGATCCAAGAAGAGCTAGCATAGAGGGACTCTTGTCAACAACATTATGTATTACATCTTCGATCCTAGGAGGCATGCATCCAATATTTAGAGGATCTTCTCTTACGACACCATATTGAGTTGCCAGATCAACCCTATTCCTCCATAGTGGGTTCTATTAGGCATAGTGCATATAGACATAGTGTCTCTATATCTAGGGATCCTTTGGTGTCATAGAGGTCTACTTATGGGTGCTAGCCAGTGCTTAGATGTAATTTTTGTATATTAGCCTTAGTGATCCATTGTATGTAGCCTTTGAGTATTCATTGTAAATGCAATTATATATATATATATGTCTTTTTATTTTTGTGTTATGAACTTGTGTGCATGTTTGTGTGAATGCATATGTATATGTGATGGATGGTAATATAATGATGATGTGTATATGTAATAATGCAAATGAACTGATACACTAATGATCATTTGTAGTTTAGATTTTTTCTTGACCATTGTTGATCACTGTTGTTTAATCAGGGGTACCAAAATTATGGTATGTGAAATGAAAGACTCATGTATTAATATGGTAATTATATGGATAGTGTTATGGCTTATGGCTAATTAACTTGTAATTGTTTTGTAGAGACTCAAACATACTAGTGATATCAAAAAAACTCACTAAATTCTATCTAATTTCTCTAAGACCAAATGTATGTGCAGTGAAATATCCATTTACCAAATCATGAGCATGGTAATGAATCAAGGTAATCAAGAACCAATGTGTGTGCAATTGAGTTCATTAACCCATATTGAGTAAAGTGATATGAAACTTATCATGGTGGAGAAGAGGAAGCTAGCTTGTCCTTATGTATGGTCATAGATCTCTTCAAGAGAGACGTGCCACCACGCATGAGTGTACTCCACTGCCAGTCAAGTGTCTATAGCCCTAGTGGAGATTAGCTCCATAGTCTATGAATATGATCTCTAAGCTTTGGTAATTTGGACTACCTAACCATATGGATGGAAATGTAGTTATATTCTTACTACTTGAGGATTTGTGGTGTGTGATTGTAAGAGAGTTAGAGCTTTGGAGAATCAGATTCTCAACCAAAGTGTGATGAGAATTTAACCCTATCCTTACTACTCATTCTTTTGATTTTAAGTGTGAGTCATGGTGATGGCAATTTTTTTAATTTTAGACTATGTGTATAATGGGACAATCAAAGATGATATTTTTTCACTTTGACGTGCAACCCAATCCTGGTGTTATCCCTCTTTGATACAAGATGTTTTTTCTATGTGTAAAATGTGGTTGGTTCAAGAGTGTTAGATTCAATTCCAGAACTCAATATTTTCTTAGTGAAATTGTGCCTTGATCCTATAGAAAACTCAACATATATTGTAGTTTTCATGAAACACTAGGAGTGGCTGAGTGACCGAAAACACCTAGTGGTAATGAAGTAATAGTGCAAATGGTAAATTGGCTTGTTAAATTGTGTAATGAAATGAATGTAAACTTGGGGGTGCCCTTGATTAAGGCAAAAATATTTATTGGATCAATTATTATCTAAACTAAACAAATGACCCCTAGTATGGTGTATGAAATGCATCAAAATATCAATGAATGTGCTTGTGCAATATGGATGCATTAAATACAATGTGTATGAATGCAATTTTTTGTGCATTAGCCATGTATATATAAATCACATTAAGCATAAAATGCTCTCAAGTGAATAATTTTAAGTGGTTCGGGCTCTTCTTCTACCTATAGAATAGCAAGTCTATATGTTCCTTGACAAACTTTTTGGGTGACAATGTATGGACCTAATCAATTAGCCATAAATTTATATCGAATATGTAGTAATGCATTGGTGTTTTGTTGATTTTCTTTAAGGACAAGATCTCCTAATTGGAATTCACATATATGGACTTTGGCATTGTAAGAACACTTGATATGATATTAATATACTTATAAATGTTCGAAGGAATTAATCTACCTTTCATCGAGGAGTGTAAGTTGATCAATCTGTGCTTTTCTAGAAATATTTTAGGCAGAGGGATAAGGTATTTGTCCATGTATTTGAGGTAGGCATTGGAGGCATTGCCTAACCTAATCATGTCTATGTTGGCCAACATATTGGTGCCTAACAGTATCGGGTGTTGGTTCCCATGGAACATGATTATGCTAGTTTATGACATGATAAAGGAGCCCCAGGTATATGCATGGGCACACAAATTACTAGTATAGATGTATATGGAGTTATATGAGGTGAGAAGGTGAGGGCAAAATGGGTTGGGTTGTAGTATGTTTCTGCAATTTTGGGGTTAGGAGCACTTTAGTGTGTCTCATATTATGGGCCTTCCTTGTGAGGATTGGGATAGGGATCAACCCTATGCCCTGATATGGTGGGTGTATGAGGAGGTGTAGCCTAGTCATCCTAGTCATAATTTCTACGAGTTTAGGGGTCTATGGGTAGTCTTTATGCCTGATTATGTATACTAGAGTCCATGGTAGGATGCTAGGTGGCCTAATTATAGAGAGTAGCTATGAAATACTTAGCAAGCTAGATGGGTCGTTGGGTGGCATGGGAGTGAGGTGGATCTGATCTAGGTCTCTCAAGTGATATAGTAGTTACATCTAATGTAATAATTTTTGAATGCTCTTGTGTTGTATAGGCATTGATTAGATAAGTCAACCCTACCATGTTTGGAGGAGTGGTAGGTATACTATATGGAAAATGAGGAGATATATCTCTTGGATGTGGATGATGTTGGGACCACAATGGAGTATGAGATTTGGTTCACCTCACATCCACCATGGGTGCCAATTCAAGTTGTTGAGGAGGGTGGTGGGGATGAGGATGAGGCAGTGGTAGAGGAGGCTCCCTGATGTCAAAGACATTATTAGTCTAGTAGGTAGGTGAGGGATGCAGTAGAGTAGACTCTAGATATTAGACGTGATGATGGTGGTAAGGTTATATGGAGGAGGTTTTGGAGAGACCTCTTGGTCAGAGTGATGAGGATTGGGTGAGGCTAGAGGTAGAGTGGGACCAACTCCAGTAGATGATTATGGAGTGAGATGTTGAGATAGCTTGATTACAAATGAAGTTGTAGGCACAGGTGTCGACAAGCAGAGGAGAAAATACTATAGTGAGGATCCAAGAAGAGCTAGCATAGATGAAATCTTGTCAACAAAATTATGTATTACACCTTCTATCCTAAGAGGCATACATCTAGGATTTATAGGATCTTCTCTTGCGGCACCATATTGAGTTTACTGATCAACCCTATTCCTCCATAGTGGGTTCTATTAGGCATAGTGCATATAGACATAGTGTCTCTAGATATAGGGATCCTTCGGGGTCATAGAGGTCTACTTATGGGTGCTAGCCAGTGCTTAGATGTAATTTTTGTATATTAGCCTTAGTGCTCCATTGTTTGTAGCCTTCGAGTATTCATTGTAAATGCAATTATATATATATATATATATATATATATATATGGCTTTTTATTTTTGTGTTATGAAATTGTGTGCATGTTTGTGTGAATTCATATGTATATGTGATGGATGGTAATATAATGATGATGTGTATATGTAATAATGCAAATGAACATATACACTAATGATCATTTGTAGTTTAGATTTTTTCTTGACCTTTTTTGATCATTGTTGTCTAATCATGGGAACCAAAATGATGGTATGTGAAATGAAAGACTCATGTAATAATATGGTAATTATATGGATAGTGTTATGGCTTATGGCTAACTAACTTGTAATTGTTTTGTAGAGACTCATACATACTAGTGATATCAAACAAACTAACTAAATTCTGTCTAATTTCTCTAAGACCAAATGTGTGTGCAGTGAAATTTTCATTTACCAAATCTTGAGCATGGTAATGAATCAAGGTAATCAAGAACCAATGTGTGTGTAATTGAGTTCATTAACCCATATTGATTAAAGTGATATGAAACTTATCACGGTGGAGAATAGGAATCTAGCTTGTCCTTATGTATGGTCATAGGTCTCTTCAAGAGAGACGTGCCACCATGCATGAGTGTACTCCATTGCCAGTAAAGTGTCTATAGCCCTAGTGGAGATTAACTCCATAGTCTAAGGATATGATCTCTAAGCTTTGGTAATTTGGACTACCTAACCATATGGATGGAAATGTAGTTATATTCTTACTACTTGAGGATTTGTGGTGTGTGATTGTAAGAGAGTTAGAGCTTTGGAGAATCAGATTCTCAACCAAAGTGTGATGAGAATTTAACCCTATCCTTACTACTCATTTTCTTTTTTTTAAGTGTGAGTCATAGTGAGGGTAATTTTTTTTATTTTTTACTGTGTATAATGGGACAATCAAAGATGATCTTTTTTCACTTTGACGTGCAACCCAATCCTGGTGTTATCCCTCTTTGATACAAGATGTTTTTTCTATGTGTAAAATGTGGTTGGTTCAAGAGTGTTAGATTCAATTCCAGAACTCAATATTTTCTTAGTAAAATTGTGCCTTGATCCTATAGAAAACTCAACATATATTGTAGTTTTCATGAAACACTAGGAGTGGCTGAGTGACCGAAAACACGTAGTGGTAATGAAGTAATAGTGCAAATGGTAAATTGGCTTGTTAAATGGTGTAATGAAATGAATGTGAACTTGGGGGTGCCCTTGATTAAGGCAAAAAGATTTATTGGATCAATTATTATCTAAACTGAACAAATGACCCCTAGTATTGTGGATGAAATGCATCAAAATATCAATGAATATTCTTGTGTAATATGGATGCAAGAAATACAATGTGTATGAATGCAATTTTTTGTGCATTAGCCATGTATGTATAAATCACATTAAGCATAAAATGCTCTCAAGTGAATAATTTTAAGTGGTTTGGGCTCTTCTTATCCCTATAGAAAAGCAAGTCTATATGTTCCTTGACCAACTTTTTGGGTGACAATGTATGGACCTAACCAATTAGCCATAAATTTATATCGAAGATGTAGTAATGCATTGGTGTTTTTATGATATTCTTTAAGGACAAGATCTCCTAATTGGAATTCACATAGATGGACTTTGGTATTTTAAGAACACTTGATATGATATTAATATACTTATAAATGTTCTAAGGAATTAATCTACCTTTCATCAAGGAGTGTAAGTTTGTCAATCTGTTCTTATCTAGAAATATTTTAGGTGGAGGGATAAGGTATTTGTCCATGTATTTGAGGTAGGAATTGGAGGCATTGCCTACCCTAATCATGTCTATGTTGGCCAAAATATTGGTGCCTAACAGTATCGGGTGTTGGTTCCCATGGAACATGATTATGCTGGTCTATGACATGATAAAGGAGCCCCGGGTATATGCATGGGCACACAAATTACTGGTATAGATGTATATGGAGTTATATGAGGTGAGAAGGTGAGGGAAAAAGGGTTTGGGTTGTAGTATGTTACTGCAATGTTGGGGCTAGGAGCACTTCAATGTGTCTCATATTATGGGCCTTCCTTGTGAGGATTGGGATAGAGATCAACCCTATGCCCTGATATGGTGGGTGTATGAGGAGGTGTAGCCTAGTCATCCTAGTCATAATTTCTAGGAGTTTAGGGGTCTATGGATAGTCTTTATGCCTGATCATGTATGATAGAGGCCATGGTAGGATGCTAGGTGTCCTAATGATAGAGAGTAGCTACGAAATACTTAGCAAGATAGATGGATTATTGGGTGGCATGTGAGTGAGGTGGATCTGATCTAGGTGTCTCAAGTGATATAGTAGTTACATCTAATGTAATAATTTTTGAAGGCTGTTGTGTTGTATAGGAATTGATCAGATAAGTCAAGCCTACCATGTGTGAAGGAGTGGTAGGTATACTATATGGAAAATGAGGAGATATATCTCTTGGATGTGGATGATGTTGGGACCACAATGGAGTATGATATTTGGTTCACCTCACAGCCACCATGGGTGCCAATTCAAGTTGTTGAGGAGGGTGGTGGGGATGAGGATGAGGTAGTGGTTTAGGAGGCTCCCCGATGTCAAATACATCATCAGTATAGTAGGTATATGAGGGATGCAGTAGAGTAGACTCTAGATATTGGACGTGATGATGGTGGTAAGGTTATATGGAGTGATGAGGCCTAGAGATGCCTTAATCATAACATGTTTTGAACACTGAAATTGCCTACAAACTCTTATGTTTAATCTAATATGCTAGTTAAGTTAATTCAATATGTTGTGTATTAACTATTTGCATGATGAATGTATCTGAAATACTATATTCTAATTTTTACAACTTTTTGCATAAGTTTTATGTTGTTTTGTTATGACTTGCTAAATTATATATGCTTAGATTGATAGCAGCATTTCACTAATCATGTTTTGATATGTCTCAAGCATTTATTTTACCTAAATCTGGCAACAGTTCAAGAAAATTGTTACTATGCAGCAAAAACTAGGTTTTCCCATGTAAATTCTAGCCAGCTGCCAATGAATGGCAAGGCATGGAATTCACATGTGGAAAGAGATGAAGACCATTGGAATCTGATCCTGAGAAGTAACCCACATGAGAAATGCAGAGGAAATAATTTAAGGAGCCCACATTTTTTCATTCCGAAGTCTCTTCGGAATGAACAAATATCTTCGAAATGAGAAAACATAGTGTCTTCGAAATGAGCGGATCTTCAGAATGAGAAAACATAGTTTCTTCGAAATGAGTGGATATTCGAAATGAGAATTGTAGTATCTTTGGAATGAGAATTGCAGTATCTTTAGAACGAGTGGATCTTCGGAATGAGAATTATAGTATCTTCGGAATGAACCACTTATCTTTGAAATGAAAAGAGAATGTGCTTTTTGACTTGTTGACCAAATTCTAATGCTGGAAAAAGGGAAATAAAGATTGAAAAGGGTAAGGAAAAATATCTAAGATCTGCCTTTGCCGTCCTTTCTGACCAAATCCACCATTTATGGAAAGATCAAGTTTGATCTTCTTCTAGGATAAAACCAAGAATTGTTGTAGCATAATAGGATTAGATATTTTGAGAATATTCTCATATTATTAGTAGATATTAGGACATCTATAAATACGGCTCCCATTCAGGTTGAGCTAGAGGTAGTAATAGGAGTAGAATATAGAGAAATCGGAGAATATAGAAAATAGGTGATAATCAGAAAGTGACTGTTATAGTCCTGTAACAGGTTTTCAACAAAATTATTGTAATCATGCTCTTGAATCAATAAAGTATACTATTTCTATTTCATTTTGCTTGTAAATGAGTGTGAGTAAGATCTAAGAGAGAGAGAGACTCATACCTTCTTCTGGACAAGGAGGTTGGCCACTTCCAGACCTAGGAGGAGGACTAACAACAGGTTTTTATTCTGATTTTGCTGTAGTAGAATGAGTTGTAGAACTTGTCATTTCATTCCTTTGTAAACAACTAATGATATTTGCAATCTTAGCTTATTTTATGTTTTATGATTAATGGTTTGGTTGTAATCCCCACTTTTAGCAAAGCTTTCAGTTTATTATAGACTGTCATTTCCAAAAATTACTATTTTCTGTAATTTCTTGCATTTTATGTTTTGCTATCAACCCCTGCATAGAATATTGACAACCTTCTGTTACAGAGCCTTGACAGAGTTTCATTTCCATGTTATAAGTAGGTTTTCATTTCTGCAAAAGTAAATAGATTTCCTTTCTGCAATTATAATTAGACTTTTAATTCTATAACTATTATTTCTACAACATAATTAGGTCTCATTCTACAATTGTAATTAGGACTTCATTTTTGTAGTTAATGATTAGTTTCCAATTTTGCAACTTAGATTAAGGTTTAATTCATGCAATTTAGATATAGTAATGTCCAAAATCCCCCACAAAATCGGTTTCACCAATAAGACCTGTTGCTCTAAATTGACCTAAGTTATAACTCTGTTCACCCCTTCTTTCGTAGATAGCCTTGTACACTGCCCTGGATTGACAAATTCATTAAGAATTAATGATGTGTATAACAACTACACATAATTTTTGCACCGTTACTAGGGAATTGTGTTGCTAGAAGGTGATAACAGTCCAATAACTGTTAATTATACTGAGTTGTGAATATTCAGGATAAAATCTGAATAGAATAGTTGGTTAAAGTAACAACTATTGACCTATAATTTATGTCATTTAAGAGTAAACATGAATGAGTAAGTCTAGGGATGAAAAAGGTAGAATTACCCAAAAGGATCCTTGGCTTGTTTCATTAAGAAGATCTTCACGCCTAAGGGGTGAATCACCTGTGTTTGAATTACCAAAAATATTGAAAGAAAAATCACCAGTCTCACCATCATCAGAACATTCTGAGAAAGGAAAATCACCAGTTTCACCATCATTAGAACATCCTGAGAAAGAAGAATCGTCAGACTCATTATCAACAGAGGATCTTGGACCTCTTTAGGGAGAAATTTCGATAAGTTTAACTAAGAAACCAAAAACTATGGCACAGGGAGGTAATCTATATAGAGATGGCCAACATGGCTATGTCCATGATGAAGGAGATGATCAGGATATTACTCAACCTTCTAGAACATTTGAATATCCTATTCATTTAAATCCAACACAAAAATCTTCCATGAAAACCATTTCACCTTCAGTACTTCCAACCTTCCGAGGTGTTGTATCTGAAGATCCTGATCAGTTTTTGTTTAAATTCAAGGTAGTGTGTCAAACCTATGATTATGTAAATGACAATCAGAAACTTAAGGTCTTTCTCTCAACACTCAAGGACTCAACATTACGCTGGTTCATGATCATAGAGCCAAATTCCATCTGAACTTGGGATCAAATGGAAACTATGTTTTTAGACAAATATCAGGAGTATTACTCGTGTAAGGAATAGGAAAGATGAGTTATTCAGGATTAAATAGGAAGATGATGAAACATTAGAAGACTATCTTGATAGGTTCTCCTTTGTTCAAAGGAGATGTGGACTTGTAGAACCAGAGTTATGTAAAACCATCTTTTTGAGAGGATTACAAGATGAATCCAGAGAAGTATTAGATTTTATGGGAAAAGGGGATGTAAATACTCTCAGTAATGAGGAAATTGTGGGTCTCTGTAGAAATTACTCTCGTAATAAGCAGGGAAGAAGAAAAAAGAGTACAATAACACTGATGTGAAGGACCTAATAAAAGAACTTACAAATTTTAAAACTTATATTCTAGTGCAATTAAACACAACTTTGGGGGAAATGTCTACAAAAGCAAAAAACATAGAACCTTTGGCAATTTATTGCCCAAGATGTAGAAATAAACATACTTTGCAGGAATGTCCTTTGAATAAAACATCTATCTCAGTCGTTTGTAGTATCTTTTCAAAGAAGAATTCAACTGATCAATGCCACCTGCTACCACAACTCAAAACTATGTTAGAAAGTCATACTGAGGAACTCAACTATGTTGGACCAAAATAAGGGGGAAATTTCTATCAATACAAAAATCCCCCTCATTTTCCTACAAATTGGGGGTATAATCCTGGTACTCTGCCTTGGGGACAATCAGAACCACCCCAAAATCCTTGGAATTATCCTCAATGGACAAATTCCCAAGAATGGCCACAAACAAATTGGAGTAATTCAGCCTAGAATCAGAATCAAAATAACCGATCATGGAGTCAAAACAACCCATCATGGAATCAAAACAACCCATCTTGGAATCAGAATCAGACTAATCCACATTGGATGCAAAGTCAACCACAGTGGAATCAACAATACCAGTCCTATCCAAGGCAACAAAGAAATCAAAGTCAAAATTAGCATTTGTTGCCTACACCTAATAAAAAATTTCAAGAAAAATAGAACCAACCACAAAAAACACAATAGGTGAAACAACCTCAACTTCCAGATCAATCAGTCACTAATCCAAATAGCATGAGATAGGCATCTCCTGTCTATGTGGCTGAAGCTGAAGAAAATGATGAAATAAATGTTATTGATTGTAGTAACATCCAACTTCGTTCAGGAAAAGTTGTACCTAAACCTATTTTAAATACAAGAAAAGAAAATGAAGATCAAGAACCTTTGGAACCAGTTATAGGTGAACCACCAATAGAGAAATAAGAAGAAAAAATAGAACCACAGGCAGAACAATTACCTTCATCAAGGATAATTCCATATCCTGAAAGATTCAATACCACAACGGAAAATTTTGAATCATACCTGGTCAAGGAACTTAAAAATTTAACTATATCATTGCCCTTATTGCAAGCCATTAAGTATATACCAGTGATTAAAAGTACTATTTGAGATTTGTGCATTAGAAGAGCAGGAAGAAAAAAGAAAGCATTTCCCAAGACTGTTCAAGTTGAAGGAAAGATAGCTGATCTCTTATCTGGAAAACTAGTACCTCCAAAGTATAGTGACCCAGGAAGTCTAGTTATCACAGTTACTATAGGTTCAATACCAATATCAAATGTCTTAGTAGATCTAGGAGCTGCAATAAATGTCATGACCAAGGATATAATGAAACAATTATAGCTCAAACATCTCAGCCCCATATTTACAGTTTTAGAAATGGCTGATAGGTCAGTTGCAAAACCTGAAGGTATCATTGAAGATGTTCCTATAGAAGTTTCTTCTTGGGAATTCCTTACAGATTTTTTGGTTTTACAACCAAGAAATTCAACACATGGATATCTCATAATTTGGGAAGACATTGGCTTGCAACTGCAACAACCTTCATAGACTGCAGATATGGAAAAATGACTATTTCAAATGGTATTTATCTAAAACATATCTCTTTGTATCCTCCTGCAATACCCTCCAACAATTTTTCAGGTCAGTTATGGTTTCTTGATTCAGATGAAGAATCAAAGGAGGTTATTTCCAAACTAGCCACCTTGGTAGTAAGAGAACACAAATAAGACCTCCAAGACAGAAAATTTAGAAAATGAAATTATCCTAATGAATGTTCTGCAAGAACAAGGGTTAGAATAGGAAGCAGTAAATATCCAACAATTGTTAAGGAATGATAAGAACCAAAACTCTGAAGGTGAACCATCTGTACTATTACAGGAAAAATTTGTTTCACTACCACATGGGTGGCACCATCACCTGATTTTTCCTTCTCACTGTTCCATATAGGATATGCTTCCATCAAAAAATAATGAAACAAAAACTTCTTATTTCCTTCCATCTCAGCAGTGTCCTCTTAACTCCCTAATCACTAAGTATAAAGAAGTGAATTCAGTCCTTCCAAATACAAAATAAATAGAAGTCTAGCCAGGAAATTTTTTGAATATTTATAGCTGACTTACTAGGGAAGATGAAGACAAATTGATAGTTATCTTGCAGAAGCATGTTCATGCTTTTGCTTGGGACTATAAAGATATGTCAGGAGTTCACCATGATATATGCACCCATAGAATTTATATTGAAGAAGTCAAGCCAGTAATACAACCCCAGATAAGACTGAATCCTACCCTACGGGATATTGTAAAGGAAGAAATTGAAAAACTTCTGGAGGTAGGATTCATTTACCCAATTTCTGATAGCCAGTGGGTCTCTCCATTGGTTATAGTTCCTCAGAAAAATGAAAAAATGAGAGTGTGTGTAGACTATAGAGAGCTGAATAAAGTGACATACAAAGACTATTTTCCATTACCTTTCATAGATTAGGTGTTAGATACCCTTGCTGGAAAGAGATACTTTTGCTTTCTTGATGGTTTTAGTGGATATAATCAAATTTAGATTGCACCTGAAGATCAAGAGAAAACAACCTTTACCTGTCCATGGGGAACATTTTCCTATAGGGTTTTACCTTTTGGTTTGTGTAATGCCCCAACAACATTTTAGCGAGTAGTTTTAGCAATTTTTTTTTGATCTGACTACCAACAGTGTTGATATATACATGGATGATTTCACAGTTTGTGGACAGACTTTTGACTTTACATTAGAAAACCTTGACAAAGTTTTAACTCACTGTGAAACATACCAGTTATCCTTGAATCCAAAAAAATGTTTTATGATGATGAAGGAAGGAATAGTTCTTGGTCATCACATCTCTCTTCAAGGGATCCAGGTTGATCCAAAGAAGGTAGAAATTATCAAGAACCTCCTTCCTCCAAAAACTCATATTGATGTCAAAAGCTTCCTAGGACACATTGCTTTTTACCGCAGGTTTATTCCCAACTTTAGCACAATAGCCAATCCCATGTTTGCCCTATTGACTAAATATTCTAAATTTTCTTGGACTATAAGGTGTCAGGAATCATTTGAAGCTCTGAAAGAGAAATTAGTAACTCCACCTATGGTAAGAGGACCTAATTGGACATTACCATTTCACATACAGGTTGATGCTTCCAATACTACAATTGGAGCAGCATTAGGACAAATTGACAATGATGAACATTATGCCATCTACTACATTAGCAAGAATTTGATAGGAGTTGAGAAAAATTATACCACAACTGAGAAATAATTCTTGGTAGTAATTTATGCCATCAAAAAATTCAGGCATTACATCACAGGTTATCAAATATTTATTCACACAGATCACACAACCATTAAATATTTGATGAATAAGATTATGGTAAGTGCAAGAATTATTCATTGGTTATTGTTGCTACAATAATTTGATATCACTATAATCAACAAACTAGGAAAAGCTAATGTTGTAGTAGATTTCTTGTCCAGATTACAGAACACAGATGAAGGGGAATTAGTTGAAGACACCTTTCCTGATGAAAAATTATTTGCTATATCAGTCCAATCACCTTGGTTTACAGATATAGCCAATTACTTGGTCACAGGGAAAGTTCCTCCACATTTCACTTCAAAACATAAAAAACAATTGATCAAACAGAGTTCTTATTTTGAATGGATCAAGGGTATACTTTTTAAGTGCAGTCCTGACCATGTATTAAGTAGGTGCGTCCAAAAGGATGAGGTGTATGATATCCTTAGGGCTTGTCATGATGAACCCTCAGGTGGACACTACTCTGTAAAAAGCACAATTAGGAAAATCTTAGGGACAGGATATTATTGGCCATCTCTTCACAAGGATGTGAAAAAGTACATTGTGATGCATGTCAAAGAATGGGGAAACACACTCATACAAATGAAATTCCACTATAGCCTCAATTGGTTTTAGAGCCATTTGAGAGGTGGGGGCTTGATTTTGTAGGACCTATTGATCCACCTTCTCAAGGAAAGGTGCATATTCTAGTATGCATTGATTACTTGACAAAGTGGGTAGAGGTGTGTGCTTTCAAACATGCTCGTGAAGAGAAGGTCACTGATTTCTTGTATACTCATATTTTTTAGAGATTTTGAGCTCCCCGGTCTATCACCACAGACCAAGGACCCCAATTTGCATCTAAAGTCATTGAGGCATTTACAGAATTATACGAAATCAAACATAGAAAATCATCACCTTATCACCCACAAGCAAATGGCTAGGTTGAGGTAACAAACAGGGAACTAGAATGAATATTAACAAAAATAGTAGCTTTTCATAGGAGAAACTAGCTAGATAAATTACCTGAAGCAGTATGGGCTTACAATACTACTTGGAAATCCACTACTGGATTCACACATTATGAACTAGTCTTTGGTAAAAAGCCCCTATTACCTATTGAATTTGAGCTACTAACACTGCACACAAAATTGGAAATTGAAATTGAATTGTCACAGGCACAGACAGATAGGATTCTATAGCTGAATGCATTGGATGAACTTAGGTTGGATGCTTTGCACCAAACTAAAGTAATTCAGGAGCAGAGGAAGATGTGGTATGACAGTCACATTCAGTAGAGGAAACTTTAACAAGGAGATTGGGCTTTACTGTTTGATTCTCACTATGAGGACTTCCTTGGAAATCTGAGAACTAGATGGCTTGGACCTTATCGGATTGAGGAGGTATTTGACAATGGAGCATTTTGTTTATCTCCTATTGATGGGTCACAGAGAAAGTTGGTAGTGAATGGACATCGCCTCAGGGTGTACCATACACCTTTGACTAAAGAGGAATTATTGTAGCAGCTTGATAGTTTGGATACACAACAGGTGGAAGAAATTTCTTCTTCCACTTCAAAATAATCAGCATGATCGTGGATTTCAAGAAAAAAATAGAAAAAAAAAATAAAAAAAAATAGAAAACAAAAAGATAAATAAATTCTGATTATGAATTCCTTCATGGGCATGATTTCAGGGAAATCATGAATTCCTTCATGGGCATAGTCAGAATAAAGAAAAAGAAAAGAAAAAAAAAAGAGAGAGAAAAGGAGAGGTAAAAATAAAATAAAATATAAATAAAAGGAAAAAAAAGAGAGAAAAATGAATAACTCAGTAGTGAAAACCTTTTCTAAGGCACTACTAGGTTGGTATACATGAAAACCAGTTTTTTGGCATGCATAACCTTAAAAATTTTTGAACCATCATTGTACAAATTCACCAACTGCACTTGTTTTGAAATATTGCAAAAAATCTCAGCAGAACATCAACAAAAGCAATCATCTTTCAAAAACTTGCATTAAATTGTTTTAATCAGGTATATATTTCTTACATTTCTTCATTGTAAATGATTGGTATATAGTATATAACAATTAACCATTAGCATAAAAGGTATCCATAAGAGTTGGCATACTTAAAACATGTTTTGAGAATGAGAATATTGATTTCTGCCTAATATTCGGAACAAGAATGCCAAAAACAGTGTTTGCTATCTTCTTCAGACTAATTGTTGTATTGTCTTTAGATTGAAATTATATTTGGAATGACAGTAGAATGAATGTTGCACTTTGTCTTTGGAATGAATCTTTGTCTTCGAAATGATGATTTGTCTTCAGAATGAAGCTTTGCCTTTGGAATGACGATTTGTCTTCGAAATGAAGCTTTGCCTTCGAAATGACGATTTGTCTTCGAAATGAAGCATCATCTTCGGAATGAAGCTTCATCTTCAGAATGAAGCAAGATTTGTTTTCAGAATGCAACAAGAATTGTCTTCGAAATGAAGTTCTGTCTTTGAAATGATTTGCCTTCGCAATACAGCCTAATCTTCGAAAAGAGAATTTGTCTTCGAAAAGAGGATTTGTCTTCGGAATGAGGATTTGACATCACAAAGAAGCATGATATTTGAAATGAAGACTTGTATTCGGAATGAAATAATAATCTTCGAAATGAAGACTTGTCTTCGGAATGAAGTCATAATATTCAAAATGAAGTTTTTGCAATAGATCATAATCTTTGAAAAGAGCATTCAATATAATATCTCCACGTGGCATCCAAGGAAGAAAAGAAACACGATCAAATAAAATTATTTTGGCTACATACGAGAAATGAACATGTGTCAGTAAGGATATGGTTTGTTCTTGCACCCATTTAGAAAATACCAGAATCACGGAGGACATGATCAACAGTATGCCACCAATTTTTAATGCTAATAAACATGCACGTGAGAGTCTGCAGGAAAAACATAAAAACTAAAAATGAGTAAGGTGGATCTGACGGCAAGGACATCTGCGCAACCATTGATGGACATGTGTTCGAAGAAAAAAAATAGAAACGTGTGCCACACTTCTTTTCGAAGACATATTTGCTAACGTAAAATGACTACAAGGTACAGTGCTTAGATTATGGTTCATTTCGAAGAACAAAAATAGGGCAATTGAAAACTTGGAACCAAACCCTACAAAGTTGCAAACACCAAAAATCAGAGATCCAGCAAAGAAATAGTAGCAAAAGTAAGTAGTTTGTAACATACCAAGACAAGAAAATGGGGCAAAAAATGAGAATGGAACCAGCGGATACCACCCACCTCCGAGAAAATCTAGAAGTGCTACAAATTTTTGAAGATGGAGGGCTTATGCCATTTTTGGATAAGTTTAATGGGTCCTCTAAATATTTGGCCAGCATGTTCACCCACACATTCAGAAACAACTGGGAACACGTTAACGGCATGACTATTGAGGTAACCCCTGAAGTTTTGAGTCAAATTACTGAACTGCCATTAGAAGGTCTTCCAATTTCTAGGTCTGGCAAAAATACATTGGTAAATATAGTTAATCAATTTCTAGAAGAAAAAGATAGGGCACCAGAATATTTAACACATAATAACACATGCAAGGGGGTAAAAAGGGCCAGCCTACAGGAACCCTAGGATGAAGTGGCCACATGGGTAATTAAATTTCTAACTCGTGAAGGCGCAGTATGTACTATTGTCAGGGCATCATATAAAAATTTTAAATCATCTCAGACATGGTAGGCAACAACCAGATGTTAGGGTAAATATTCCCCTATACCTGCACCAAGAATTGAAAAATATAGCAAAAATATATCAGGAAGGAAAAGGGAGTCTTCGCCACCATGGTCTCATCAAACTAGTTTGCCAGCACCATTTTAGAGGAAACCTTAGGAGCTTTGAGAGGTTTTACTCTACCTTAAATGATGTAATTTTTGGATATGAGGATGAGGAGGAAGAAACATATATTGTTGATGTTGTTGCAGAAGAAGATGTTGCAGAAGATGTTGCAGAAGATGTTACAAAATATGAAATAGAAACTACTACAGAAGCTATTGCAGAAAAAGAAACACACCCAACAACAGCAGCAGACCTTGCTCCAAAACATTCAACTTCACGAGTTAAGAAGCAAAAAAAAAGAGGGTCTAGAACTGGCAGTAGAATAGAAAAATAAAAGGTCCATTTTTCTAAAGTTGCAACTAATTTGTCAGAACAGGGAAATGAAGCACCTAGCCCAACAGGGGAAGAAACAACAAGGGAAACAGAAGCATCTGAAACTGACCCCAAAACCCTTGCTGTCACCAGAAAATAGAGCAAAAAGAAGAAATTTGCATCTGGAACTAAGAGGTCTAAAAGACTCCACTTAAGGTAAATGTTGGACCAGATCATAGAACAAGAAGATGGAAAAAGCAGTCTAGATGTCACAGAGATACAACCAGCCCCTGAAAACTTCTCAGAATTCCCTAAACAGATAATTGAGGAAGAGGCTGGGTAGGATAATTTGGAGGTGGCTACAGTTCAACAAGCCACAAAAATGGTAGATGTAATTATAGACAGTTTCATAGAGCCTCCTAAACAGGAGCAACAAAATGTTGCAGAGGAAGAGCCAGCTATTGAGCAGCATGTTGTAGCTGACTTTTCTACATATGATTTTGAAGCAAAAACAGAGGAGGAAGACACCACAGAGCAGCTAAGAGCAGTAAGGAGTGTTGTCAAAACACAAACCATATGGATTACAGAGAGAGAAAACATCATTGAGATGTAGAAAAGAAAAATTGTAGAGTTACAACAGGAAGTAGAAGAGTTGAGAGAAAGGTTGTCACAGTCTCAAAAACAACCAATTGTATCCATTGATGAGGACGATTTGACTCAATTGCTTGTAGATTTATCTAGGGTAGATGACTCTGTTGAGGCAGACATAGGTGCTCAGTCTGAAGAAGCACCCTTTCATTATTAAGATGTGCATTCTCATTCAAAAGCACCCTTTCATTCTAAATATGTTTCAAACTTGGAAAAAAGCATAGCAAAAAACATTGGAGATGAGTCACCAGCACAGGAACAGTCCAAGTAGCAGCATGAAACAGATCAAGTAAGTACTTCTATTGATGTCCCTGTATTTCAAACTGTTACACCATCAGTATAAGTAGCAGATAAGGGGGTACAGGTAGAATTACTATCTGATGACAACCCAATAGAAATAGTAGATCAAGGGGTACAGGTAGAATTACTGTCAGATGATCAACTAGTAGAAGTGGCAGAAAAAGGGGTTTAGGTATATCTGCTACCTCGTTCCACCTATAGTCAGGCCACCTAATAATGTGTCCCTAGAACAATACAATGTAGACATAGCCAGTTGGGTGATTATATATGAGAAGCTTGCCACTAAGACTAAAAAATTCAAATTATAAGGGAAATAGCTAGAGGCCAATTAAACAGAGATTTAGGCATTGAAAGAAAAGGTGTCTGATTTATGTCAAATTGCTAAATTTTTAGTCCAATTCAGACGACCAGCTAGATTTTATAGTATTATTCTGAAGGAGAAGTACCTTAGATGGTAGGTCATGAGGATTAGTTCAGGTGTTCCATATAAATTAGACACCACTGCAGATTTCTTGGAAGCATATTTTGACAGCCCTTTTGAGCAAAAAAATCTCATGTGTGAACTGTTTTTACACAATTTCTTTATTCCAAAAGAAGTAGAATTTCATCCACAGATCTACATTGGAGATGTTCAATTGAGGGCATTCATGTCCACCTTGCAGAATTAGTTTTATTAGGACAAAGAGAAAAGGCAGAACAAAGAGATTGAAACAAGAGTTGAATTCTTAGTCAGAGCAATTCAGCCAAATCACCCCATTATCACAAGCCAACACTTCACTATGATGAATAGGGATGATGTGAAGAGAATGCACTTGACAAACTTGAGGGACTGTGTGAACAGATTCCACAATTTTTGTAATGACAATTTTATGCCAACCTTATCAATCTGTAGAAACATATGGGCTAAACTTTCCATGTCTGTGCAGAAAAGACAACCCATTTCCCCCATCAACTTAGAATGGTCCAGAAGAAGGGCAGAAGGAGTAATACAGTTGATTGAAATCATGCAACATAATTGGATAGGTCTCAGATTTAGGCATCCAACCATTATCACTCCAGTTCCATTCTACTTTGAAGAAGATGCCCAACTTGATGAACAGTTTGAAGAATGGCTCAGGGACCTTCAGAAGAACAGGGGATTTTATATAGGCAAGAAGTTGTTCTACAGGTCATGGAATTTGACCATGGACATATGTGATTCCATAGCCCAATAGAATGCATGAGGACATGCATCAATATAAGTTTGGGGGAAAATGATGAGGCCTAGAAATACCTCAATCATAATATGTTTTGAACACTAAAATTACCTACAAACTCTTATGTTTAATCTAATATGCTAGTTAAGTTAATTCAATATGTTGTGTATTAATTATTTGCATGATGAATGTATCTGAAATACTATATTCTGATTTTTATAGCTTTTTGCATAAGTTTTATGTTGTTTTGTTATGACTTGCTAAATGAGATATGCTTATATTGATAGCAGCATTTCACTAATCATGTTTTGATATGTCTCAAGCATTCATTTTACCTAAATCTGGCAACAGTTCAAGAAAATTGTTATTGTGCAACAAAAACTGGGTTTTCCCATGTAAATTCCAGCCAGCTGCCAATGAATGGCAAGGCATGGAATTCACATGTGGAAAGAGATGAAGACCATTGAAATCTAATCCTGAGAAGTAACCCATATGAGAAATGTAGAGGAAATCATTTAAGTAGCCCACATTTTTTCATTCCGAAGTCTCTTCAGAATGAACAAATATCTTTGGAATGAGAAAACACAGTGTCTTTGAAATGAGCAGATCTTCGGAATGAGAAAACACAGTTTCTTTGAAATGAGTAGATCTTCGAAATGAGAAAACACAGTGTCTTCGAAATGAGCAGATATTTAGAATGAGAATTGCAGTATCTTCGGAATGAGAATTACAGTATCTTTAGAATGAGCGGATCTTCGGAATGAGAATTGCAGTATCTTCGAAATGAACCACTTATCTTTTATCTTCGAAATGAAAAGAGAATGTGCTTTTTGAATTGTTGACCAAATTTTGACAATGGAAAAAGGGATTAAATATTGAAAATGGTAATGGAAAATATATCAGATCTGCCTTTGCCATCCTTGTCGACCAAAGCCACCATTTATGGAAAGATCAAGTTTGATCTTCTTCTAGGATAAAACCATGAATTGTTGTAGCATAATAGGATTAGATCTTTTGAGATATTCTTAGCTTGTTAGTAGATATTAGGACATCTATAAATATGGCTCCCATTTAGGTTGAGCTAGAGGTAGTAAGAGGAGTAGAAGATAGAGAAATCAAAGAATAGAAAAAATAGGTGATAATCAGAAAGTGACTGTTACAGTCCTGTAACAGGTTTTCAACAAAATTATTGTAATCATGCTCTTGAATCAATAAAGTATACTATTTCTATTTCATGTTGCTTGTAAATGAGTGTGAGTAAGATCTAAGAGAGAGAGATACTCATACCTTCTTTTTGACAAGGAGGTTGGCCACTTCCAGACCTAGGAGGAGGACTAACAACAGGTTTTTATTCTGATTTTGCTGTAGCAGAATGAGTTGTAGAACTTGTCATTTCATTCCTTTGTAAACAAATAATGATATTTGCAATCTTAGCTTATTTTATGTTTTGTGATTAATGGTTTGGTTGTAATCCCCACTTTCAACAAAGCTTTCAATTTATTGTAGACTATCATTTCTAGAATTTATTGTTTTCTATAATTTCCTGCATTTTATGTTTTGTTGTCAACCCCTGCATAGAATATTGACAACCTTCTGTTACAGAGCCTTGACAGGGTTTCATTTCCATGTTAGAAGTAGATTTTTGTTGCTAAAAAAGTAAATAGATTTCCTTTTTGCAATTATAATTAGACTTTTAATTCTGCAACTGTTATTTCTGCAACATAATTAGGTCTCATTTTGCAATTGTAATTAGGACTTCATTTCTACAGTTAGTGATTAGTTTCCAATTCTGTAACTTAGATTAAGGTTTAATTCATGCAATTTAGATATAGGAATGTCCAAAATCCCCCACACAATCGGTTTCACCAATAAGACCTGTTGCTCTAAATTGACCTAAGTTATAACTCTGTTCACCCCTTCTTCTGTAGATAGCCTTGTACACTGCCCTAGATTGACAAATTCATTAATAATTAATGATGTGTATAATGACTACGCATCATGGAGGAGGTTTTGGAGAGACCTCTTGGTCATAGTTAGGAGGATTGGGTGAGGCTAGAGGTAGAGTGGGACCAACTACAGTAGATGGTTATGGAGCGGGATGCTGAGATAGCTTGATTACAAATGAAGTTGGAGGTACAAGTGTCGACAAGCAGAGGAGAAAATACTATAGTGAGGATCCAAGAAGAGACAACATAGAGGGACTCTTGTCAACAACATTATGTATTACACATTCGATTCTAAGAGGCATACATCTAGTATTTAGAGGATCTTCTCTTACGACACCATATTGAGTTGCCAGATCAACACTTTTCCTCCATAGTGGGTTCTATTAGGCATAGTGCATATATACATTATGTCTCTAGATCTAGGGATCCTTCAGGGTCATAGATGTCTATTTATGGGTGCTAGCCAGTGCTTAGATGTAATTTTTTTATATTAGCCTTAGTGCTCCATTGTATGTAGCCTTCGAGTATTCATTGTAAATGCAATTATATATATATATATATATATATAGATATATATATATATATATATATATATATATATATATATATATATATATATATATATATATATATATATATATATATATATATGGCTTTTTATTTTTGTGTTATGAACTTGTGTGCATGTTTGTGTGAATTCTATGTATATGTGATGGATGGTAATATAATTATGATGTGTATATGTAATAATACAAATGAATTGATACACTAATGATCATTTGTAGTTTAGATTTTTTCTTGACCATTTTTTATCATTGTTGTTTAATAAGGGGTACCAAAATGATGGTATGTGAAATGAAAGACTCATGTAATAATATGGTAATTATATGGATAGTGTTATGGCTTATGGCTAATTAACTTGTAATTATTTTTTAGAGACTCAAACATACTAGTGATATCAAACAAACTCACTAAATTCTATCTAATTTCTCTAAGACCAAATGTGTGTGCAGTGAAATTTTCATTTACCAAATCATGAGCATGTTAATGAATCAAGGTAATCAAGAACCAATGTGTGTGCAATTGAGTTCATTAACCCATATTGAGTAAAGTGATATGAAACTTATCATGGTGGAGAATAGGAAGCTAGCTTGTTGTTATGTATGGTCATAGGTCTCTTCAAGAGAGACGTGCCACCACGCATGAGTGTCCTCCGTTGCCAGTCAAGTTTCTATAGCCCTAGTGGAGATTAGCTCCATTGTCTAATAATATGATCTCTAAGCTTTGGTAATTTGGACTACCTAACCATATGGATGGAAATGTAGTTATATTCTTACTACTTGAGGATTTGTGGTGTGTGATTGTAAGAGAGTTAGAGCTTTGGAGAATCGTATTCTCAACTGAAGTGTGATGAGAATTTAACCCTATCCTTACTACTCATTCTTTTGTTTTTAAGTGTGAGTCATGGTGAGGGTAATTTTTTTTATTTTAGACTATGTGTATAATGGGACAATCAAAGATGATATTTTTTCACTTTGAGGTGCTACCCAATCCTGGTGTTATCCCTCTTTGATACAAGATGTTTTTTCTATGTGTAAAATATGGTTGGTTCAAGAGTGTTAGATTCAATTCCAGAAATCAATATTTTCTTAGTGAAATTGTGCATTGATCCTATAGAAAACTCAACATATATTGTAGTTTTCATGAAACACTAGGAGTGGCTGAGTGACCGAAAACACTTAGTGGTAATGAAGTAATAGTGCAAATGGTAAATTGGCTTATTAAATGGTATAATTAAATGAATGTGAACTTGGGGGTGCCCTTGATTAAGGCAACAAGATTTATTGGATCAATTATTATATCAACTGAACAAATGACCCCTAGTATGGTGGATGAAATGTATTAAAATGTCAATGAATGTGCTTGTGTAATATGGATGCATGAAATACAATGTGTATGAATGCAATTTTTTGTGCATTAGCCATGTATATATAAATCACATTAAGCATAAAATGCTCTCAAGTGAATAATTTTAAGTGGTTCGGGCTCTTCTTATCCCTATAGAATAGCAAGTCTATATGTTCCTTGACAAACTTTTTGGGTGACAATGTATGGACCTAACCAATTAGCCATAAATTTATATCGAAGATGTAGTAATGTATTGGTGTTTTGTTGATATTCTTTAAGGACAAGATCTCCTAATTGGAATTCACATAGATGGACTTTGGTATTGTAAGAACACTTGATATGATATTAATATACTTATAAATGTTCTAAGGAATTAATCTACCCTTAATCAAGGAGTATAAGTTGATCAATCTATGCTTGTCTAGAAATATTTTAGGTGGAGGGATAAGGTATTTGTCCATGTATTTGAGGTAGGCATTGGAGGCATTGAATACCCTAATCATGTCTATGTTGGCAAACATATTTGTGCCTAACAGTGTCGGGTGTTGGTTCCCATGGAACATGATTAGGCTGGTGTATGACATGATAAAGGATCCTCGGGTATATACATGGGCACACAAATTACTGGTATAGATGTATATGGAGTTATATGAGGTGAGAAGGTGAGGGTAAAAGGGGTTGGGTTGTAGTATGTTGCTGCAATGTTGGGGTTAGGAGCACTTTAGTGTGTCTCATATTATGGGCCTTCCTTATGAGGATTGGGATAGGGATCAACCCTATGCCCTGATATGGTGGGTGTATGACGAGGTGTAGCCTAGTCATCCTAGTCATAATTTCTAGGAGTTTAGGGGTCTATGGGTAGTATTTATGCCTGATAATGTATGCTAGAGGCCATGGTAGGATGCTAGGTGGCCTAATGATAGAGAGTAGCTAAAAAAGACTTAGCAAGCTATATGGATGGTTGGGTGGCATGGGAGTGAGGTGGATCTGATCTAGGTCTCTCAAGTGATATAGTAGTTACATATAATGTAATAATTTTTGAAGGCTCTTGTGTTGTATAGGCATTGATTAGATAAGTCAAGCCTACCATGTGTGGAGGAGTGGTAGGTATACTATATGGAAAATGAGGAGATATATCTCTTGGATGTGGATGATGTTGGGACCACAATGGAGTATGAGATTTGGTTCACCTCACAGCCACCATGGGTGCCAATTCAAGTTGTTGAGGATGGTGGTGGGGATGAGGATGAGGCAGTGGTAGAGGAGGCTCCCCAATGTCAAATACATCATCAGTCTAGTAGGTAGGTGAGGGATGCAGTAGAGTAGACTCTAGATATTAGACGTGATGATGGTGGTAATGTTATATGGAGGAGGTTTTGGAGAGACCTCTTGGTCAGAGTGAGGAGGATTGGATGAGGCTAGAGGTAAAGTGGGACCAACTCCAGTAGATGGTTATGGAGTGGGATGCTAAGATAGCTTGATTACAAATGAAGTTGGAGGCATAGGTGTCGACAAGCAAAGGAGAAAATACTATAGTGAGTATCCAAGAAGAGCTAGCATGTAGGGACTCTTGTCAACAACATTATGTATTACACCTTCGATCCTAATAGGCATACATCTAGGATTTAGAGTATATTCTCTTGTGGCACAATATTGAGTTGTCAGATCAACCCTATTCCTCCATAGTGGGTTCTATTAGGCATAGTGCATTTAGAATTATGTCTCTATATCTAGGGATCCTTCGGGGTCATAGAGGTCTAATTATGGGTGCTAGCCAGTGCTTAGATGTAATTTTTATATATTAGCCTTAGTGATCCATTGTATGTAGCCTTCGATTATTCATTGTAAATGCAATTATATATATATATATATATATGGATGGCTTTTTATTTTTGTGTTAGGAACTTGTGTGCATGTTTTTGTGAATTCATATGTATATGTGATGGATGGTAATATAATTATGATGTGTATATGTAATAATGCAAATGAATTGATACACTAATGATCATTTGTAGTTTAGATTTTTTCTTGACCATTTTTTATCATTGTTTTCTAATAAGGGGTATAAAAATGATGGTATGTGAAATGAAAGACTCATGTAATAATATGGTAATTATATGGATAGTGTTATGTCTTATGGCTAATTAACTTGTAATTATTTTGTAGAGACTCAAACATACTAGTGATATCAAACAAACTCACTAAATTCTATCTAATTTCTCTAAGACCAAATGTGTGTGTAGTGAAATTTTCATTTACCAAATCATGAGCATGTTAATGAATCAAGGTAATCAAGAACCAATGTGTGTGCAATTGATTTCATTAACCCATCTTGAGTAAAGTGATATGAAACTTATCATGGTGGAGAATAGGAAGCTAGCTTGTTGTTATGTATGGTCATAGGTCTCTTCAAGAGAGACGTGCCACCACGCATGAGTGTCCTCCGTTTCCAGTCAAGTGTCTATAGCCCTAGTGGAGATTAGCTCCATAGTCTAATAATATGATCTCTAAGCTTTGTTAATTTGGACTACCTAACCATATGGATGGAAATGTAGTTATATTATTACTACTTGAGGATTTGTGGTGTGTGATTCTAAGAGAGTTAGAGCTTTGGAGAATCGTATTCTCAACTGAAGTGTGATGAGAATTTAACCCTATCCTTACTACTCATTATTTTGTTTTTAAGTGTGAGTCATGGTGAGGGTAATTTTTTTTATTTTAGACTATGTGTATAATGGGACAATCAAAGATGATATTTTTTCACTTTGATGTGCTACCCAATCCTAGTGTTATCCCTCTTTGATACAAGATGTTTTTTCTATGTGTAAAATATGGTTGGTTCAAGAGTGTTAGATTCAATTCTAGAAATCAATATTTTCTTAGTGAAATTGTGCATTGATCCTATAGAGAACTCAACATATATTGTAGTTTTCATGAAACACTAGGAGTGGCTGAGTGACCGAAAACACTTAGTGGTAATGAAGTAATAGTGCAAATGGTAAATTGGCTTATTAAATGGTATAATTAAATGGATGTGAACTTGGGGGTGCCCTTGATTAAGGCAACAAGATTTATTGGATAAATTATTATATCAACTAAACAAATGACCCCTAGTATGGTGGATGAAATGTATTAAAATTTCAATGAATGTGCTTGTGTAATATGGATGCATGAAATACAATGTGTATGAATGCAATTTTTTGTGCATTAGCCATGTATATATAAATCACATTAAGCATAAAATGCTCTCAAGTGAATAATTTTAAGTGGTTCGGGCTCTTCTTATCCCTATAGAATAGCAAGTCTATATGTTCCTTGACAAACTTTTTGGGTGACAATGTATGGACCTAACCAATTAGCCATAAATTTATATCGAAGATGTAGTAATGTATTGGTGTTTTGTTGATATTCTTTAAGGACAAGATCTCCTAATTGGAATTCACATAGATGGACTTTGGTATTGTAAGAACACTTGATATGATATTAATATACTTATAAATGTTCTAAGGAATTAATCTACCCTTCATCAAGGAGTGTAAGTTGATCAATCTATGCTTGTCTAGAAATATTTTAGGTGGAGGGATAAGGTATTTGTCCATGTATTTGAGGTAGGCATTGGAGGCATTGAATACCCTAATCATGTCTATGTTGGCAAAAATATTGGTGCCTAATAGTATCGGGTGTTGGTTCCCATGGAACATGATTAGGCTGGTGTATGACATGATAAAGGATCCTCGGGTATATACATGGGCACACAAATTACTGGTATAGATGTATATGGAGTTATATGAGGTGAGAAGGTGAGGGTAAAATGGGTTGGGTTGTAGTATGTTGCTGCAATGTTGGGGTTAGGAGCACTTCAGTGTGTCTCATATTATGGGCCTTCCTTATGAGGATTGGGATAGGGATCAACCCTATGCCCTGATATGGTGGGTGTATGAGGAGGTGTAGCCTAGTCATCCTAGTCATAATTTCTAGGAGTTTAGGGGTCTATGGGTAGTCTTTATGCCTGATAATGTATGCTAGAGGCCATGGTAGGATGCTAGGTGGCCTAATGATAGAGAGTAGCTACAAAAGATTTAGCAAGCTATATGGATGGTTGGGTGGCATGAGAGTGAGGTGGATCTGATCTAGGTCTCTCAAGTGATATAGTAGTTACATATAATGTAATAATTTTTGAAGGCTGTTGTGTTGTATAGGCATTGATCAGATAAGTCAAGCCTACCATGTGTGGAGGAGTGGTAGGTATACTATATGGAAAATGAGGATATATATCTCTTGGATGTGGATGATGTTGGGACCACAATGGAGTATGAGATTTGGTTCACCTCATAGCCACCATGGGTGCCAATTCAATTTTTTGAGGAGGGTGGTGGGGATGAGGATGAGGCAGTGGTAGAGGAGGCTCCCCAATTTCAAATACATCATCAGTATAGTAGGTAGGTGAGGGATGCAGTAGAGTAGACTCTAGATATTATATGTGATGATGGTGGTAATGTTATATGGAGGAGGTTTTGGAGAGACCTCTTGGTCAGAGTGAGGAGGATTGGGTGAGCTAGAGGTAGAGTTGGACCAACTCCAGTAGATGGTTATGGAGTGGGATGCTAAGATAGCTTGATTACAAATGAAGTTGGAGGCACAGGTGTCGACAAGAAAATGAGAAAATACTATAGTGAGTATCCAAGAAGAGCTAGCATATAGGGACTCTTGTCAACAACATTATGTATTACACCTTCGATCCTAACAGGCATACATCTAGGATTTAGAGTATATTCTCTTGCGGCACAATATTGAGTTGTCATATCAACCCTATTCCTCCATAGTGGGTTCTATTAGGCATAGTGCATATAGAAATTATGTCTCTATATCTAGGGATCCTTCGGGGTCATAGAGGTCTACTTATGGGTGCTAGCCAGTGCTTAGATGTAATTTTTATATATTAGCCTTAGTGATCCATTGTATGTATCCTTCGATTATTCATTGTAAATGCAATTATATATATATATATATATATATATATATATATGGATAGCTTTTTATTTTTGTGTTATGAACTTGTGTGCATGTTTGTGTGAATTCATATGTATATGTGATGGATGGTAATATAATGATGATGTGTATGTGTAATAATGTAAATGAACTGATACACTAATGATCATTTGTAGTTTAGATTTTTTCTTGACCATTGTTGATCATTGTTGTCTAATCATGGGTACCAAAATGATGGTATGTGAAATGAAAGACTCATGTAATAATATGGTAATTATATGGATAGTGTTATGGCTTATGGCTAATTAACTTGTAATTGTTTTGTAGAGATTCAAACATACTAGTGATATCAAACAAACTCACAAAATTCTGTCTAATTTCTCTATGACCAAATGTGTGTGCAATGAAATTTTCATTTACCAAATCATGAGCATGGTAATTAATCAAGGTAATCAAGAACCAATGTGTGTGCAATTGAGTTAATTAACCCATATTGAGTAAAGTGATATGAAACTTATCATGGTGGAGAATAGGAAGCTAGCTTGTCCTTATGTATGGTCATAGGTCTCTTCAAGAGAGACGTGCCACCAGGCATGAGTGTACTCCATTGCCATTCAAGTGTCTATAGCCCTAGTGGATATTAGCTCCATAGTCTAAGAATATGATCTCTAAGCTTTGGTAATTTGGACTACCTAACCTTATGGATGGAAACGTAGTTATATTCTTACTACTTGAGGATTTGTGGTGTGTGATTCTAAGAGAGTTAAAGCTTTGGAGAATCAGATTCTCAATCGAAGTGTGATGAGAATTTAACCCTATCATTACTACTCATTATTTTGTTTTTAAGTGTGAGTCATGGTGAGGGTAATTTTTTTTATTTTAGACTATGTGTATAATGGGACAATCAAAGATGATCTTTTTTCACTTTGAGGTGCAACCCAATCCTGGTGTTATCCCTCTTTGATACAAGATGTTTTTCTATGTGTAAAATATGGTTGGTTCAAGAGTGTTAGATTCAATTCTAGAACTCAATATTTTCTTAGTGAAATTGTGCCTTGATCATATAGAAAACTCAACATATATTGTAGTTTTCATGAAACACTAGGAGTGACTGAGTGACCGAAAACACCTAGTGGTAATGAAGTAATAGTGCAAATGGTAAATTGGCTTGTTAAATGGTGTAATGAAATGAATGTGAACTTCGGGGTGCCCTTGATTAAGGCAACAAGATTTATTGGATCAATTATTATCTAAACTGAACAAATAACCCCTAGTATGGTGGATGAAATGCATCAAAATATCAATGAATGTGCTTGTGTAATATGGATGCATGAAATACAATGTGTATGAATGCAATTTGTTGTGCATTATCCATGTATATATAAATCACATTACGCATAGAATACTCTCAAGTGAATAATTTTAAGTGTTTCAGGATATTCTTCTCCCTATAGAATAGCAAGTCTATATGTTCCTTGACCAACTTTTTGGGTGACAATGTATGGACCTAACCAATTAGCCATAAATTTATATCGAATATGTAGTAATGCATTGGTGTTTTGTTTATCTTCTTTAAGGACAAGATCTCCTAATTGAAATTCACATAGATGGAATTTGGCATTGTAAGAACACTTGATATGATATTAATGTACTTATAAATATTCTAAGGAATTAATATACCTTTCATAAAGGACTGTAAGTTGGTCAATTTGTGCTTGTCTAGAAATATTTTAGGTGGAGGGATAAGGTATTTGTCCATGTATTTGAGGTAGGCATTGGAGGCATTGCCTACCCTAATCATGTCTATGTTGGCCAACATATTGGTGCCTAACATTATCGGGTGTTGGTTCCCATGGAACATGATTAGGTTGGTGTATGACATGATAAAGGAACCCTGGGTATATGCATGGGCACACAATTACTAGTATAGATTTATATGGAGTTATATAAGGTGAGAAGGTGAGGGCAAAAGGGGTTGGGTTGTAGTATGTTGCTACAATTTTGGGGCTAGGAGCACTTTACTGTGTCTAGTCTTATGGGCCTTCCTTGTGAGTATTGGGATAGGGATCAACCCTATGCCCTGATATGGTGGGTGTATGAGGAGGTGTAGCCTAGTCATCCTAGTCATAATTTATAGGAGTTTAAGGGTCTATGGGTAGTCTTTATGCCTGATCATGTATGCTAGAGGCCATGGTAGGATGCTAGGTGGCCTAATGATAGCGAGTAGCTACAAAAGACTTAGCAAGCTAGATGGGTGGTTGGGTGGCATGGGAGTGAGGTGGATCTGATATAGGTCTTTCAAGTGATATAGTAGTTACATCTAATGTAATAATTTTTGAAGGATCCTATGTTTTATAACCATTGATTAGATAAGTCAAGCCTACCATGTGTGGAGGAGTGGTAGGTATACTATATGGAAAATGAGGAGATATATATCTTGGATGTGGATGATGTTGGGACCACAATGGAGTATGATATTTGGTTCACCTCACAGCCACCATGGATGCCAATTCAAGTTGTTGAGGAGGGTGGTGGGGATGAGGATGAGGTAGTGGTAGAGGAGGCTCCCCAATGTCAAAGACATCATCAGTATAGTATGTAGGTGAGGGATGCAGTAGAGTAGAATCTATATATTAGACGTGATGATGGTGGTAATGTTATATGGAGAGACCTCTTGGTCAGAGTGAGGAGGATTGGGTGAGGCTAGAGGTAGAGTGGGACCAACTCTAGTAAATGGTTATGGAGCAGGATGCTGAGATAGCTTGATTACAAATGAAGTTGGAGGCACAGGTGTCGATAAGCAGAGGAGAAAATACTATAGTGAGGATCCAAGAAGAGCTAGCATAGAGGGACTATTCTCAACAACATGTTGAGCAAGGTGCAACAAATAGTATTGTCATTGTTGTCAACACAGTCAGACAAATCTGTTGATGCAGTGGATAGGAAGTTCAAAAGCTAGTCAGATGCAAAAAACAAGAGTTCAAAGGTTACTCAGAGTATGTACAGTGATTCTCCAAGAAGACCGAAGTGGACCACTTGCAAAAGGTCAAAGAAAAAGACAAGTAAGAAAAGTGTCGCGATATCGTGACATATACAACAGTCAAGAAAAACTGTCACGATTTCGCGACATGTTGGAAGAGAGAGAAGAAGAAAGAAAAACTATCACGATTTCGTGACATGTTGGAAGAGAGAGAAGAAGAAAGAAAAACTGTCATGATTTTGCGACATGTTGGAAGAGAGAGAAGAAGAAAGAAAAACTATCACGATTTCATGACATGTTGGAGGAGAGAGAAGAAGAAAGAAAAAGTGTCGCGATTTCATGACATATTGCAAGAGAGATAGTATGGTAGAAAAAGTGTCGCGATTTCATGACATGTTGAAAGAAAAAGAGGCAAGTAGAAAAAGTGTCGCGATTTCATGACATATTGCAAGGAAGGTTGTACGGACGAAAAAGTGTCGTGATTTTGCAACATATTGCAAGGAAGGTTGTACGGACGAAAAAGTGTCACGATTTCGTGACATATTGCAAGGAAGGTTGTACGGACGAAAAAGTGTCACGATTTCACGACATATTGCAAGGAATATTGTATGGAGAGAAAAAGTGTCACGATTTCGTGACATGTTGCAGGAGAGAGAGTCCGAGAGAAAAAGTGTCACGATTTCGCGACATATTGTAGGAGAGAGAGTTCGAGAGAAAAAGTGTCACGATATCACGACATGTCGGGTTTTCACGACCCGAAGGCAAGAAAAAGCGCTAAGGAGAAAAAGTGTCACGATATCGCGACATGTCCCATTTTCACGAAGGCAAATAAAAGTGCTAAGGAGAAAAAGTGTCACGATATCACGACATGTCGTGTTTTCACGACCCAAAGGCAAGATAAAGCGCTAAGGAGAAAAAGTGTCATGATATCGCGACATGTCGCATTTTTGTGACCCAAAGGCAAGTTAAAGTGCTAAGGAGAAAAAGTGTCACGATATCACGACATGTGTTTTCACTGGTTGAAGCTGAGAAGAGTAGCAAGGAGGCAAAAGTGTCATGATATCACGACATGTTATGTTTTCACGAGGCCAAAGCTAAGAAACAGAGCAAAGAGAAAAAGTGTAGCGATATCGCTACATGTTGTATTCTCACGGGCCAAAGTTAAGAGAAAGCGTATGGAGGAAAAAGTGTAGCGATATCGCTACATGTTGTATTCTCGTGGGCCAAAGCTAAGAGAAAGCATACGGAGGCAAAAGTGTCACGATATCATGACATGTTGTGTTTTCACGGCAATAACAACAGAAGAGTTACAAGGGCAGTTGAAGCCGACGAAGATCGATGTTAGCCGACGAAGATTAGGGTTTGTAGCCGACTATGATTAGGGTTACAGCCGACTAAGATTAGAGTTTTTCATCATGAAAATGTTGTTATAAAAGCATGGCTATTTGGAGAATTGAGTGTGGTCATCGATATCGTCGAATGCATGTCGAAGTGTGAAATGCGGCTGTAAGAGCGCAGAAAGCGTAGAAGCGGCGAGATGATGGCGAAGTGCGCAAAGTGAGCGAAGAAGTCATGTCGAATTGTTCTAAGTGCATCTGTGAGTGCGTAGAGAGAGCAGAGTGCACAAAAGAGAGAAGACGATCATGAGGTTCGATCGTAGTGAAGCAGAGTGTGCGAAGTTTGGTCATAGTGCACAAAGAGGGAGAAGACGATCATGAAGTTCTACTATGACGAAGCAGAGTGTGTGAAGTGATTGCACAAAGCAAGCAGAGTGCGTAGAGAATGCAAAGGTGAAGTAGACCAGTCAGGGTCTTGTAAAAGTGAAGGTATCTTACTGTTAAACCCAAAGATTCAATTTGAAGTCCAGGTTGGTGCTTGGCATTAGGGGTTGGTGCTCCTTCCAGTTGGTGCTAGTAAATCAGGGGTTGGTGCTCCTTCTAGTTGGTGTTGGTAAATCAGGGGTTGGTGCTCCTTTCTGTTGGTGTAGATAAATCAGGGGTTGGTGCTCCTTCCAGTTGGTGCTGGTAAATTAATTGTAAAGTTGGTGCTTTGCAAAGGTTGGATTTGGATGGTAGTCCAAGCAGTCCTTTTTGAGGAGTAGCCACATTGGTGAACCTCGTTAAATCTTGTGTTGTGTGATGTTCTCTTGTGATACTTGCTTTATCTATTTTTAAGGTTTCATTATTTCAGTTTTAAGAGCTATGAATTTAAGTTTAAAAGTCTACACTGATTCACCCCCCCCTCTCAGTGCCATTGTAAGAATAACAATTGGTATCAGAGCCAAGTTCTCTTCGAAGGCTAAATCGATCAGGGTTGATCTTGGATTAGTACACAATGGGTAAGGAGAATAGATCCTCCTCAAAGGGCCAAAAATGTTGAAGACTTCTTATCAAACCAAGCACCTTTGTTTGACGGAACAAATTATGTGATCTGGAGAATCAGGATGCAGGCATATCTTTGTGCTTTGGGATATGGCGTCTGGGATTCAGTAGTTAGTGGATACACAATACCCATCACTCCTCCAAAAGAGGCTGACAAAATAAACTGTTTGAGAATGACTCAAAAGCAAAGAATGCTATCAGGTGCGGATTAGTAGACAGTGAATTGGTAAAGATCATGAGTTGTAAAATGGCAAAAGAAATGTGGGACAAACTGAGGAGTATTCATGAAGGTGACGATGAGAACATAGAGGATGATTCCAAAGTAAAGGAGAACTTAGGGGAAGGTCTCTTCATGACACTCGAAGAAGAAACAAAAAAAGAATAGGAATGTGATGAAGAAGAAATTGATGTAGAAATAAATTTGAAAGAGGAACTAATTGCAGCTCTGGATGAATTGAAGATAGAAAGAAAAATGAATAAGGAGATCTCAAGAAATCTTGAGGATGCAAATGAAATAATAACCAGTTTGAAAATACAGGTAGAAGAATTCAAAAGGATTGAAGAAACTCTCAAGTCACAGATAAGTGAGAAAGTGATTGGTTGCTGCAAACAAGAGGAAGAGATTGTTTTATTGAGGAAACAACTAGAAGAGGCCAATACAAATCTCAAATTTGAGAAGAGCACAGAGTTGCTAGATAAAATGATAAGCCAACAAAGAAACTCCACGGATAAGCGTGGTCTTGGATATGAAGCTGAACAACCTTCATCTTCCAACTCTGCAGAGAAGAAGAAGTTCACTGTTGAAGGATCGAAGCAAGAAAAGTTTGAAGCTGAATCTTCAAAAGAAAGAAAATATCAAAGGAGATCTACAACAAAGCAACCACAACAAAAGAGGTTCTATCACTCTCACTCTATTCATAATAATACTTTCAATGGCTATTGTTTCAGATGCAACCAGTATGGTCACAAGGCAATTTATTGTGGATTGAATAATAAATCAAAGAGTTATGTTTGGTAGAAATACATCTGTGTTTCTAAGTGAACACTATGTACAATGTTTTCAATGTAATGGTCATGGGAACATAGCAAGGTTTTGTCCAAGCACTTTTTTATCTAATCTAAGGCAGAACAGTAGATTTCATCAGACGCAAAGAACGCAACACAGACAAGGAATAAATCATGTACATAAAAGAAAGGAAAATAATCATTCATCAAGGATGCACAAGAGACAACCACTCAAGAGAAATGTTCGAGTTCACGAAAAGGTGCAAAATAGGGATGTAGTTGAAAAATCCAAGCCCGAGTTCAAGAAAGTCTGGAGAAAGATAGAAGAAAGGAAATCGTGTCTCCTTGGTCTGAAGGAGACTACTCCGCTATTGCACTAAGCAACTCCAGGTAGCACATCCTTAGGGGGAGCAATATTGAAGTTTCATTTTAATGCTCCTATGTATTTGTTTGATTACTTGAGGATGAAAGGCAAGAAGTCAGGGAAGTTGTCGTATAGTTGTCGAAGTATGTTTTTAGTTCATGTAGTTGTTTGTGGAAGTGTCGTGAAGGGTGGTGATTAAATTGAGAGTTGTCAGTATTGGTAGTATTGCTATATGTCATTGTTGTACTGATGATGGTTCTTACTGCCACTGTCCAAAGTTAAGGATTATAACAGTTCAGATAATTTGTTAGTGAAAGAATGTTGCCCCAGCCGCATATATGTGTTTCGATAAAAGCAGTGTGTATTTGAACCACTCATTGATGTGAAGATTGTTAGATCTATTATGACGCTGTGGTGAAAAATATTGAAGTTTGATTATTGATTCATGTTTAGCTCATCAAGATGAGAAAATTTGCTTTGTGAATCATACCTGTCCGAGGTCCAAAAGTATAAGTTTGAGCAAGGTGCACTACAGTTGGCCGTGAAGTGTTTTGACAAAACGTTGTCTCCTGATTCGAACAGTTGAAAGTAAGGTGTGACCAGCGGTGACTATAGAAAACATAGACCAAGTTGAAAATGTAAAAAGGAATTTGATTGGTGTTGAGGTACAATGTTTGATGCTTGCACAGAGTTGGCAGTAATATTACAGTTTTGAGGACAGTGTTGGGACAAATTTCTAGAGCAGATTTGGACTGGTTTTGTATAAGCTTGTTATTTAACATTGGACAAGTTCTATGTGAGCTTGTTAAGCAGGTTCTTAGTGAGCCTATTGGTAGAGCTTTGGAGGTGATAGAATATAGAGGATAGAGTCTCAATGGATAGAGATCCAATAGCCAACACAGTTGAAGATAGATCTGAGTGAGGATTCCTCAAGTGGAGAGAGGTCCACCAGTCAGTGCAGTAGAGAGATAGAGTCTTCTATAATATCACAAGGGTACTATGGAGTATGAGTTATGGTATCCTAAAGATGCATATTGGGCAGGATGTGTAGATGATAGGAAGATTACCAATGGAGGTGCATTCTATCTTGGAGACAGTTTGGTCGCGTAGAATAGTAAGAAACAAGAGTCAGTTTTCTTATCCATAGCAGAGGCAGAATATATTGCAGTGACAACATGTTGTACATAGGAGAAAGTTGTAGAAAGTGAGGTTAAGTTGGATTTTCATTCCAACAATAGATTGTGGAGTGGTCACGTTTCCCAAGAATTGACTAGCTACAGGGATCACATTCTCAGGGGGAGCATTTAAGTATTTGTTTATATTTTTGCTCATGTTCATGATTTTTGCTAAATGTAATAAATTTTGGCTAAGAATGTTGTGCATGGACTCAGGGGGAGTCTATAGTAGCCCTTTGGTATTATTGTCAAAGGGGGAGAAGAATTATAGGAAAATTGCACATGTGTTGCCAACAATTCCAAAGGGGGAGATTGTTGAGCAAGGTGCAGCAAACAGTATTGTCATTGTTGTCAACACAGTCAGACAGATCTATTGATGCAGTGGATAGGAAGTTCAAAAGCTAGTCAGATGTAGAAAACAAGAGTTCAAAGGTTACTCAGAGTATGTACAGTGATTCTCCAAGAAGACCAAAGTGGACCACTTGCAAAAGGTCAAAGAAAAAGACAAGTAAGAAAAGTGTCACGATATCGCGACATATATAGCAAGAAAAATTGTCGCGATTTCACGACATGTTGGAAGAGAGAGAAGAAGAAAGAAAAATTGTCATGATTTCATGACATGTTGGAAGAGATAGAAGAAGAAAGAAAAACTATCATGATTTCGCGACATGTTGGAAGAGAGAGAAGAAGAAAGAAAAACTATCGCGATTTCGCGACATGTTGGAAGAGAGAGAAGAAGAAAGAAAAACTGTCGCGATTTCACGACATGTTGGAGGAGAGAGAAGAAGAAAGAAAAAGTGTCATGATTTTGTGACATATTGCAAGAGAGATAGTACGATAGAAAAAGTGTCACGATTTCGTGACATGTTGAAAGAAAAAGAGGCAAGTAGAAAAAGTGTCGCGATTTCGCGACATATTGCAAGGAAGGTTGTACGGATGAAAAAGTGTCACGATTTCGTGACATATTGCAAGGAAGGTTGTACGGACGAAAAAGTGTCATGATTTCATGACATATTAAAAGGAAGGTTTTACGGACGAAAGAGTGTCGTGATTTCATGACATATTGCAAGGAAGGTTGTACAGACGAAAAAGTGTCGCGATTTCGTGACATATTGCAAGGAGAGAGAGTACGGAGAAAAAAGTGTCACGATTTCACGACATGTTGCAGGAGAGAGAGTCCAAGAGAAAAAGTGTCATGATTTCACGACATGTTGCAGGAGAGAGAGTCCGAGAGAAAAAGTGTCACGATATCGCGACATGTCGGGTTTTCGTGACCCGAAGGCAAGAAAAAGTGCTAAGGAGAAAAAGTGTCGCGATATCGCGACATGTCGCATTTTCGTGACCCAAAGGCAAGTAAAAGCGCTAAGGAGAAAAAGTGTCACGATATCGCGACATGTCACGTTTTCGTGACCCAAAGGCAAGATAAAGCGCTAAGGAGAAAAAGTGTCGCGATATCGCGACATGTCGCATTTTCATGACCCAAAGGCAAGTTAAAGCGCTAAGGAGAAAAAGTGTCACGATATCACGACATGTTGTGTTTTTGCTGGTTGAAGCTGAGAAGAGTAGCAAGGAGGAAAAAGTGTCATGATATCATGACATGTTATGTTTTTGTGGGGCCAAAGCTAAGAAATAGAGCAAAGGAAAAAGTGTAGAGATATCGCTACATGTTGTATTCTCACGGGCCAAAGTTAAGAGAAAGCGTACAGAGGAAAAAGTGTAGCGATATCGCTACATGTTGTATTCTCGCGGGCCAAAGCTAAGAGAAAGCGTACGGAGGCGAAAGTGTCATGATATCGTGACATGTGTTTTTGTGGCAATAGCAATAGAAGAGTTACAGGGGTAGTTGAAGCCGACGAAGACCGATGTTAGCCGATGAAGATTAGGGTTTGCAGCCGACTATGATTAGGGTTATAGCCGACTAAGATTAGAGTTTTTCATCATGAAAATGTTGTTATAAAAGCATGGCTATTTGGAGAATTGAGTGTGGTCGTTGATATCATCGAATGCATGTCGAAGTGTGAAATGTGGCCGTAAGAGCACAGAAAGTGCAAAAGCGGTGAGATGATGGCGAAGTGCACAAAGTGAGCGAAGAAGTCATGTCAAATTGTTCTAAGTGCATCTGTGAGTGCGCAGAGAGAGCAGAGTGCACAAAAGGGAGAAGACGATCATGAGGTTTGATCGTAGTGAAGTAGAGTGTGCAAAGTTTGGTCGTAGTGCGTAGAGAGGGAGAAGACGATCGTGAAGTTTGATTGTGACAAAGCAGAGTGTGCGAAGTGATTGCACATAGTGAGCAGAGTGCGTAGAGAATGCAAAGGTGAAGTAGACCAGTCAGGGTCTTGTAAAAGCGAAGGTATCTTACTGTTAAACCCAAAGATTCAATTTGAAGTCTAGGTTGGTGCTTGGCATTAGGGGTTGGTGCTCCTTCCAGTTGGTGTTGGCAAATCAGGGGTTGGTGCTCCTTTCTGTTGGTGCTGGTAAATCAGGGGTTGGTGCTCCTTTCTGTTGGTGCAGATAAATCAGGGGTTGGTGCTCCTTCCAGTTGGTGTTGGTAAATTAATTGTAAAGTTGGTGCTTTGCAAAGGCTAGATTTGGATGGTAGTCCAAGCAGTCCTTTTTGAGGAGTAGCCACATTGGTGAACCTCGTTAAATCTTGTGTTGTGTGATGTTCTCTTGTGATACTTGCTTTATCTATTTTTAAGGTTTCATTATTTCAGTTTTAAGAGCTATGAATTTAAGTTTAAAAGTCTACACTGATTCACCCCCCCTCTCAGTGCCATTGTAAGAATAACACAACATTATGTATTACACCTTCGATCCTAAGAGGCATACATCTAGGATTTAGAGGATCTTCTCTTGCGGCACCATATTGAGTTGTCAGATCAACCCTATTCCTCCATAGTGGGTTTTATTAGTCATAGTGCATATAGACATAGTGTATCTAGATATAGGGATCCTTCGAGGTCATAGAGGTCTACTTATGGGTGCTAGCCAGTGCTTAGATGTAATTTTTGTATATTATCCTTAGTGCTCCATTTTATGTAGCCTTCGAGTATTCATTGTAAATGCAATTATATATATATGGCTTTTTATTTTTGTATTATGAACTTGTGTGCATGTTTTTGTCAAATATTATTTTTTATGGAATTCCAAAATGACAAATGATATGCTAGATTATAAACTCTACAATTTGAGGTCATGTCGTACTAGTTAGAGGAATTGCCTCAATGCACTTTATGAAGTATTCAGTGACAGTGATGATGAATGTGTGTTATCCTAAGGAAGGAGGAGATATTTTACCAATCAAGTCCAAACCCCATTGTGAAAATTGCCAAATACTTTTAATAGGTTGCAATGCTTGTTATGGTACATGAACTAAATTAGCATGTTGCTAACATTGTTGATATTGCATGATGTAATTGCAACAATTACGTTCCATGGTGGGCCAATAATAACCCATACATAAAATATGCTTTGCGATGGACATTCCACTAAAATGACCACCACAAGTACCATCATGAGCTTTTGATATTTCTATTTGGGCCTTGGTAGGCTCAAGCCAACGAATGAGGACACCATCATAACCATGTCTATAAAACACGTCCCCTAAGAGAGTAAAACATGCTACCTTTTCCTTGAAAGTGCATTTAGAAATCTGTGACATGTCATATGGGATTTTTCCAAACTTGAGGAATACTTTTATTTAGCTAGACCAAGGCTGATATGACTCTACATAGATAAATCAAACGTCCTTCTCATATTTAGACTCAACTCAAGAAATTGTAGATTTAGACATCATTGTGACAATTAATGGTTGTACTTCTCCTTTGATGTTCTTTGGAATTAGTGATCCTAGAGAGGCCATTGCATCTAAAAACATATTAGTCAATCTAGGCAAGCTATCAATTTCATACTAGTCAAATTTGGTAAGCAATTTCATTGCTACTTCACAATAAGGTTTTAATACTAGTTCTTTGCATTGGTATTCTCCGTTTACTTGGCAAATGACAAGTTGAGAATCACCAAATATCTAGATACACTTTATGCTCATAACTAAGGCTACTTGAAGTCCTAATATTAAGTCTTCATACTTTGCATTATTGTTTGTGCATAGGAAATCAAGTTTGAATGATAAGGGGATAGGCACCCCTTATGATGTATGAAATATGACTTTAGCATCTTGTCCATTTGTGCACTTAGAACCATGAAAGAATAATGTGATATTTATATCTTCCTCTAGAATGACATCTTATTCTTGTTCATTGATGGTAAATATCAAATCATCTGGGAGCTTAATAATCAAGGGTTGATCACTAGGAAGTGGAACTTCTACAAGTTGATTGGCTATTACCTGACCTTTGATGGATTTTTGGCTAATGAACTCAATATTTAATTTTATTACGAGAATTATCCATTTTATGGTATGAATGTTATTGTAAGTGCAACACATCATGTAACGTAGAGGATTTTCATGAGCTATGACATATGTTGTGTGGCTTAGCATGTAATATCTAAGTTTCTTAGTGGTAAAAACCACTGCTAAGCATAATTTTTATATGTAAGTGTATCTAGTTTCATAGATTACCAATGTTTGACTAATGTTGTAGATAGCTTACTCTCAGTTTTTTTTATTCTTTTGAGCAAAAATTATCCCTAAAGTCCATTGCTGAAACATAAATATGGAAGGGAACCCTCAAAAAAGGAGGATTTAAGACTGGTGGAGAAGCCAGGTATTTATTGATGTCATAAAAATATTTTTGGTATTCATATATCCAGTAAAATGTCACCCCCTTTTGTAATAGGTGATTGAATGGTCCGCATTTGTCTAAGAGTTATGCAATAAAGGGATGGATCTATTGAATATTTCATTGTAAACTATGCAGCTCTTTCAAGTTTGTTTGGGGAGGCATCTCCATGATGGCCTTGAATTTATTTGGATCCACTTCAATTCCTCTCTTAGAGACAATGAATCCTAGTATTTTTCCTAAGGTGACACCAAAGACACACTTTTTGGGGTTCAACCTTACATTATGCTCTAGAAGTCGATCAAAGACTTTTTCCAAGACACCAATGTGCTCTTGTCAAGTTTTATATTTTGCCAAGATATCATCCACATAATATTTGATGATATTGTGCATGTAATAATGGAATATGTATGTCATGGCACATTGATAATTAGCACCTGCATTTTGAAGACCAAAGGGTATCACTTTGTAACAAAAAGTTCCCCAAGGTGTTTTGAATGTTATTTTGTGTTGGTCATAAGGATTGATTCGAATCTGGTTATATCCTAAAAAACCATCCATTAATGAAAGAATTTCATGGCCAGTGTAAGTGTCAATAAGAGTATCAATGTTTGGTAGAGGAAATTCATCCTTAGGACACACTTTTTTAAGGTCTCAAAAGTTAGTGCAAATGCATATCATCCCGTTAGTCTTACAAATGGGTACCATGTTTGAAAGCCACTCTGTATAGTCAATGCATACAATGAAACCCACATCTAATAGCTTTTGAAGCTCTTCTTTGACCATGAGTGCAATGGTAGGATGCATCTTTCTTAGTTTTTGTTTGATTGACTTAGCATCAGGATGCAATGTTAAGTTATGGAAAACCAAGTTAGGGTCAAGACCAGACATATTTTTGTAGGACCATGCAAAAATTCCCTTTTTCCTCTTAAGGAGAGCTATCGATTTCTCCTATTCATTAGCGGGTAAATTTTTTCCAAGTTTAATGATTATTGGAATGTCCACGTCTGAAATAAGGTTCACATTGATGGTATATTTAATGGACATAAGAGAACCTTCCTCAAGTTGATGGGGTTTTGGGATCAGATGAATTTCATCAATGATATTATCAAACTCTTCTAACTTAGTCTCTTCTATGTCTGTCTGGAAAACATTTGGATCCAAAGGTGAAAGCGAAGGTGAAGGCAGAGGTGAATGGGGAATGTAAGAAGTGGAAGCTCTTAATAATTACTCAAAAATGAAAAATTTAGCAAAGAATGGTGGTGATGAAATTATTTTCATATCAATGAGGCTAATGTCAATTGGAATTGATTTTTTCGAATCATATGGATTATGAACTGGGGTGAATAAGTCAATAGAATTCATATTGACTTAATAGGTAATGGTGGTTAGAAATGTGAAGGGTGTGTTGGTTTCATCTACTGAGATCAATGAAGAAACCTTAAAATCCTAAACAACATCAAGCAACACTTATAAATTCAATGACAAAAGTTATGCATATGCAATGCAAATAATTTTTTTCTTTTTTTGTGTTTTTGAAATTTTTTATTTTTTTGTGTTTTTGAAATTTTTTATTTTTATGTGTTTTTTATTTTTTTTGAATTATGTACATATGTTACAAAATATTCTGGTGGGGTGGATCAATGAGGTGGAGGTGGTGGTTCATCATTTGGTTCAGCTCACTCCCTAGGGAGAAGCAAAGGTAATATGGACTGGTGGATGAGAAACATTTTGAGGTAATGCTCATCATGTTTGGTGAATGGAGTGATTGGAGCTAATTCCTCTTCGAATTCATATGAATCTATTGACATGATGTTGTATTCATCATCAAATTCCTTAAAGTCCTCAAAGTGAGTAGTTTCCTCTGGTGAATTCAAATGGATATTTTGAAAAGCTTATTCAAAAGAGGAAGTGGAAGAATGAGAGTGGTAGCCCAAACCTGGATGGTCATGTGCTTCGATATGAAGTTTCAATGATTTCATGCATACCCTATTCATGTCATCCTAGGCCAAATACTTACTAATTTATGTGATGAAAGTATCATGAAGTAAAATCTATCATGCACTCTATGTTGGCAAGGATTGGTTGTGTAGGTTCATCTAGGGAAGGTAAATTGGATGATGAATCAACCTCCCATATATGAAATTTATTCAATTAGGAAATAAACCCATATTGTACACTGGTCCTATGGATAAGGGTGGATCACATGGATGATCGTAATCCCTAGGAATTTGGATGTTCAATGGTGTAACAGTTATGTCTTAGACCACGTATTCACCAATTCTAAGGTTGGTGAGGTATACTATGATGTGTGAGCATTTGGATGAGGTGGATGAAGTGGATGTGGAAGGCTCTTGGATGAATTGTGGCTCAGGTAGTGGGAGGGATGTATGGTGAAATGATATCTCACAATATTTTATATTGACTTGTGAGACATATGCTGATGTGGATGAAGATGCGTGTGGTTGAGGGTTTTGTTGAATGGTTGATGATGCTAATGTGGATGTTGATTTTGATGATGTGGATGAAATGGTAGTGAATATTGATGTTGATGATGTGAATGGAATGGTAGTGGATGTTGATGTTGATGATGTGGATGAAATGATAGTGGATGTTGATGTTGATGATGTGGATGGAATGGTAGTGGATGTTGATGTGGGTGGAATTTTAGGGTATGTTGATGTTGATGATGTGGATAGAATGGATTGTGTTTGACCACATGTACATGTAGTCGACTATGATGTATATAGGGGTGTAGAAGTGGAAGCCTAATGTGGGGTACTTATGGGAAGCTATTTACGAATGGAAGCTTTAGATGAAGAAGTGATGGATGATGTGGTTGATTAAGTTATGAATAGGTGGATGGACAAAAGTGTGGGTTCATAGGGATTTGATATGAAATTATAGTACTTAAATAGTTTGATGTTCACTGGTATGTAATGGACTTGTCCCTTATATATATATTTTAAGAATTGATGTAGTATGGAAGGGACACATCTCATCTCCCTAATATAGGGGCATCCAATGAGTACATTGTAAGCCATGGAACCTCCAGAATGTGAAACATAGTATGCAATATTTTTACCCCCACTTCTATGGATAAAACAATAGTACCAACTATGGAACAAAGAGCATAACTGAATATTCTTAAGGTGAATGTGGATTTGGTAATGTGATATGGAAAAAGTTTTAGATGTTGAAGGGTGGATGTGGTGTGATGTTGATGGAGGAGCAAGTATCAATTAGAACTTGTTTAAATGGTTTCCTATAAACTTGATCCATAATATGTAATGGAGGGTCCATTGCTTCTAATGACATTGATTTAATTTCAAAATCGTAGGATGTGATGGAAGGCTCCATACATGTTTGAATACTCCCCATGAAGTTGTTGAAGACATTAGTGTCTTGAGATTTGCGTTCAATGGATTTATGAATTTCCATTAATGCCTTGTGATGTGGGGGATATTTTTGAATTAGATCATAGATAGATAATTTGGCTAAAACTATTTTGATACTAGTTGTCATCTAGCTACTTAGTGAGATGATGGGTCTTTGTGAATGGTTTGAAGGATGAATTGGTTGAGATAGGTGACTTGGAATATGGATGGGTTGGGATGAATTGGCTAAAAATTGGATGGGTGATGATGAATTGGTAAGTTACAGAGACACACTTGCTTGAGGTTCTAGAGGAGGTTGAATTGCTTGTTATTGTTCATTTTGTCTATTGGTGCTTCTTTTTCCTAGGGTAAATACATAATAGCCCCCTATTGTTTGTTGTTGTTCCTAATGATGAGAAAGTGGTATTTGGTATATACCAAGGTTTTGGTTTTGTTGGGCCAAAGGACTATCAACCTTGATGGCCCCTAGCTCTATCAAATGTTGCACCATGTGTTTAATAATTGTTAAGTCATATTCTTTATATCTATGAAAAGTCTAAAATAAGTACTCCCTATAGCCCTTGCCTTGTTTAACTTGATCTTCTGCTATGATTTTAGGTAAGGCAATAGCATTAGTGTCATACAACCTAAAGAAAATAGAGGTGTATGATTCAGGCAAAGGTGTGAAGATGCAGTCTTGTTGAGTTGATTGCCGATGTTGGCAATTTTCCATAGTTGGCACTATGGTATGATGTTGGTGAGGTGGGGGAACCACTTGATAATTGATCTGTTGTAGTTGTTGTTACATTGGTTGTTGTTGTTTTTGAGTCATTACTGGTTGACTTAGGACCACTTGAATTACTTGATTTGGTTTTATCTAGCCAAAATAATTTCCTTTTGTTTGGCCTTGTTTTTCCATTCCTTTTCTTATGCTATATATCATCCTCTTGTATTTGTATATCTTTAATGACACAAGCTTGGGTGAGAGCTTCGTTGAATTTTCAGTATTATTATAGTTGTAATAACAAGGAGATGAGTTTTAAGCAACTGCTTGTGAACATCAATTATTCCATTGGTAGGAAGAATGTAAACTTAGTAATAACAACCCTCCAAAAGTTTTTGAAATCATGGACTTACTCTTCTTCGAATTGTTTGAGGTTGTACAAGTCATTCAATGTAGTCTTCTTGTACACATTGAGGGAAAATATCTCCAAAAATTGATCTACAAATTATTCAAATGTGTAAATAATGTGGTGAGGTAGATGATTATACTAGTCTTTAGCATATCCACCCAATGTCTAAGGAAAACTTTTGAGCATCAAAGCATCTTGATATTGAATAAGAAAGCATGAGTGAATAAATGTGTTGATGTGCTCTTTAGGGTTCTTAGTCCCTTTGAATTTGTCAAATTTTTGTTCTATGAAGTATATTGGATATGGCAGTGATGGTACAAAAATATGGATAGGTTGATTGACAAGTTGTCTCAAGGTAGAATCTAGTACATCATACCAGAAGTATGTCGAATCAAGCTATCAATTTTTTGTTGCATTGCTTGGATTTTAGGGTCTTCTCCATGTGCATAGAAGCCCTAAATTGTTTGATGATTGTACTGAGGTGGGGTATGTGAATTGGTGAATTTTTTTGAGGAAATGTGATGTTGATGGCTTGATGGATTGAAAGGTGTTTGGTGATGTTAGGCATATTGTTGGACTTGGTGATGGAATGATTGTTGTTGATGGAGTGATGATGAAGTTTGAGGAATGTGAAGGTGTTGGGTTGTGGAAATGGGATTGATATGAGTGAATGGGGGTGTGGGTATAGTAATCTAAGAAGATGTTGATGCCCAAGATAAGTCAAGTGTGAAGTATATGTGCTGGATTGGGATGGAATGGGGTTTGAAATATGTTGTTTACGTTTGCTATTAGGAATAAGCATGAGCATCTTGCTAGTCCATGAGTAGTTGATTAAGGTGCTACCATGTATGGTAATTTTTGAAGTATATTGTGTGGGTGTAATGGAGGTGGATGTAGGTGAGGTGTAGGTGTTGGCAATGTTAGTGGATGTTGGTGGAGGATAAGTTATGAAATGAATTACAATAGAATGTGAGGTAGTGTATGGAATTGTAGATGGAATGTGTGAAGCTACATTAACATGTGCTTCATAGAGTGGATTGGTATAGGTGGTAGTGTGGGTAGATGGGATGGAAGTTATTTGGCTATGTTGTAGTGGATACGTGTGATGTAAAGGTGTATATGATGTCTTAAAGAGAGGTTTAGTATGAAATTGGCTAAATTTGGTGAGATGTGAATGGGTAAATTCCTACTAAAAAGAAGAAACTTGGTTATATGGAATTTTAAGTTGTTCTAAGATTTATCTAGTTGGTCTTAAGTAAGTCTCAACTTTATTCATGTCTATTTATGTGATTCAGGAATCAGTAGGTGTGGAAGACTTGATCTCTGGGATGGAAGTGTGAATAGTCCTTTACATCACATCATAATTTGAAGTAAACTAGAATATGAAGGTCTAATAGAAAAACTAGAATAGCTTGTATGTGTCACACTTATGGGGTTAGCCATAGAAGTGGTTGGGAAAGAGGTGATGCACTCCATGGATGAAGTGGGTTGGCTTTGAGTTGAAAACTTAACCTATTGAGCCAACTAGGGTAGTGAATTTGGGGAATTTTTGTGAAAATGTGGAGTGATAATGAAAAGTGCACATAATTAAATAAACAATTGAATCCTATGTCTTGCAATAATGCTTTTGATTTTTTTTGTAGGGTTTGTGTTTTTATGTATTACTAATAATAGACTACTGTGTAGGATGGATTCCTAAGGTGCATGGAAAATAAGGATTTTCCTCATGATGAAATCCAAAAAAATCTCTCACTAGCTGCTACAGTGTCTACAGGGCAAGACAGTGGATGGATATGAAGCCCACCATCACTGGTCTTGATCAGTAGTTTGTGATGAAGTCCAACGCACTCATGTTGAATGTAAAATGTGCAAAAGTGTGTAATTATTTTTAATTTTTTTGTTATCTATGGTGTTCACACAATGCCAAGAAACCCTCAGTTAAGCTAGTAACTAAGAACATTAAAACTGATTTCCTCAAAAGAACCTAGGGTACACTACTTACGATCCACCCTAAATCATCAAGTGACTCCAATAGTGGAGGGTTCGCCTAGTTCTTCCACCCTGAATCATCAAGTGATTCCAATAGTGGGAGTATGCTTGAATACCAATGGCTTGTTCCAACTTAAAGGAATTAAATGTGGGAGACTTTAGCCTAGAATGCATTTATTTTTTATTTTTTTGGTTTTAATTGCAAGCAACATACAAGATAAAAGGTAAAGACACTACAAATAACATAAACTTAAACCTAATGTAATGGATGTTTTAATGCAGCTAAGATGGATGCATAAGTGTAAATTTATCATATGTGTAACCTATATGAAGAAATATTTTTTGAATGCCTAAATGCAAGATGTGTTTCTTTTTAAATAAAATATAGATATCTTCTTTTCAATCTCTATGTAAAAAGCAAAGAAAAAATGGAGGTGGGGTTTGATCAAGACTTACTAGGAAGCCTACATTTTTTCTAACACTCTTGAACATGTTTCAGAGTCTCTTGAATGCATTGAGGCATATATTGGATGTGGTGAGGCATCCCTAAAATGTGGTAGGGCATCTGTGCAACCATAGATCAAATTATTTTGCTCCTAGAAATCCTAGTTTCATGATTTTTGTGTGATCGAATCTCTAAAAACCTGTAATAGAAAACACAAAAATGTAGATTATAAGACAAAGTAAGTTAAAATATATAACCCATTGTGGGTCCCACCATGATCGCCATTCTATAAAGAAAAAATTGACAACACCAAGATAACAATAAAATAACCAACACAAAATATATTGCACAATGAAGAGAGACAATATTTTATTAATATGGTGGGAGCCTTGATCTCCAATGTTACAATAGAATTTGTATTGATACAATAGTTACAATAAAAGGGTTTTGAAAACCCTCATTCACAAAGAATATTAGGTGTATTCTACATCATTTGTCGCTCCAAAAAAGTTGTATGTGGGCTTAAGTATCCCTACAAGACCACCTAAGCTGCATCAGCCTTCAATAATGTGTCCCTTTAACCTATAAACAAATCAACAATATAAAATGGTTTAATAATGTATGCGAGGGTTCCACTATGTGATACCCTTTGTAAAATAAAATACACTAAAACCCTAGGTGTAGAGATTCTAATATGTAAGTGAGAATACAAAAAATTTAAGATGTGAATGTACTAAAATTTTTACCTTGTCTAGATTATGCATGTTGTCCTAATCTGGGTTCCTGTATCTATGATTTGATGTTGTATGAACACCCAGAGGTGTTCGAGGTTATGGTAGCAATACATAAAAGGCTAGAAAATGCTCAGAAGCATTCAAAAATGGTAGAATATGGTCGGTAGTGTTCCTAGAATTATTAACAATATTCACGAGATGCTGAGATATGTTTGAGGGTTTATACAGAGGGAACTGTAGAACCAAATCTGGTTTGTAGGGACTGTAAGTGATAAAAAATGGAGGATACGAAGGCAAAAGGGGGAGAGGATGATAGCGAGTTGCTAGGGTTTTAGAGGGGAATAGATGCAAGGGCTCTTATACTTCAATGAATACTTAACACAAATGCTTAACCAATGGAATTACTGCTTAACCTTATTCACAAAAGTGAATACTCTTATAATCTGCATTTCATAAACTAGGGTTTCGATGACACCAACATGCAGTCGAAATTAAAACATAATGGATGGATGATATTAAGTCATGATGAATGGCCAAGATTTATTCACATATATATATATATATATATATTACATATATATATATATAAATATATAAAATATTTATATTTATATATAAAATATAAATAAATATACATATATAAATAAATAATGGATAGTTGTTATTGAATGATGCATATGGATAACAAGTGGATAGGTTTTGGTGTCTACACCATTATAGGTAGTCTCCTCAATATGACACATTTTAGTTGTCTACAAATACCCATTTTTAGGATGCATTGTGTGAAAGCACAACGAGGAGCAAAAATAAATGACCTAGAGTCAAATTGAGGGTTGATGATGCTCATTTATCTAATCAATGTTAAATGCCCCAATCATGAAAAGAACATGTTTTTTGAACCATTACTTCTGATAAGTTGAAGAACTTGATTTTGGTAAACCGTTCAACCAAGGGTGGACCTTCATTTAGCCCACAAGGCGATGACCTTAGGTATACCAAACAGGCAGTCTTGGCTATCCTGTTATGTGTTGAGTTTAAGTTTTTTCTTGTTATCTACCCCAAGAAATAAGGGCATTATTATATTTGGAAATGGTTCTTGAATGAATGCAACATGCATGATTAAGTGTTTTGATTATTGAATTTATTATGAATTTTGTAATTAATATGACTACCCCTCAAGTGACGAGTTGATGAGGAAATGGAAAAATGATGAAAGCAATGAGTCGCTTGACCAAGATGATTTGATTTGGGTTTTCTAGGACAATTACAAAAGTTAAAATGGTGCAAGACCCCATTACAACCTTTATTTTGATCCATTTATTACTTCTTTTTGGTGAGTGATATTATGGTAATTTACTCATCCTACCAAATTGCATGGACAACCAATCACTATAATCACCAGGTTTATAGAGTAAATCACTAGATATGAGATTCACTCAAATTTTATGAATTTTATGTGACCAAATGGATTAAGTGCCTTTGGAGCCTTTTTAATTGTGACCAAAGGAAATATGGGTACCTTTGGAACCTTTTTATGGTGACCAAAGGGCTTAAGTGCCTTTGGGGATTTTTGATTTTGATCAAAGGGTGTAAATTCCTTTGGGGCATTTTTTTGATAATGTGACCAAAGTGCTTTTGGTATTTCTATAATGATGTGACCAAAGGGCTTATGTGCATTTGGATGTTTTTGTGATGATGTGAACACAGGGCTTAAGTGTATTTGGGGCCTTTGTGATGATGTGATGAAAGGGCTTAAGTGCCTTTGGGGATTTTTGTGATGATGTTTATATATATATATATATATATGTTTATATGCCAAAACATAATGAATTAATATATGATGCAAACAACCTAAATGTAAGCACTACATAATGTATAAAAATAATCAATCAAAATGTTAACATTTTCACAAAAGTCATACATTTGAAAGCCAACCATATGTAATATGATAAAAATATTTATGATGGATGGGTGACCAATAAGATGCTATGAGGTAACAACATGGTTTTCATGGGACTCAAACAACCTAGTTGACTAGCCAAAATATATTTACTGACTACACATGACTCTGAAAGATAAAAGTCTATGAGGAAGACCCAGATATTCAATATCCCTGTGTGCATAGTGATGTTTATTAATGACACATAAGACTACCCCATTGCTAGGCATGTTTCATTCAATATATTGTTGTAATGGGGATCACCTTATGGTCATCCTTATCCTAATTTTGGACATGGTTGGACTAGACTAATAGGTAATACAAGCCACCAAAAGCTAGCTCATTCACAAGCTAACATTGGTATGTACAAAAGAAGGTTGTTAATGTGACAAACATATCACCCTATATAAGACTACTCCATTTTCAGGAGGATTTCATTCAACCCATTGTAGTAATGGAGATCATACCATGGATTATGAATAGCTAAGGATTCTAGGAATTTAAAATCATTACCCCTTCTTTTCTTTTGATTTCTTTGATTGGGATACTTGCTCATTTTTTATTAAGATCAAGGGATTTAGTTGCTTAGTGGTGAAAACCACTTTTTGCTTTTTTTGTGGGATACTTGCTCATTTTTGTGGAGCAAGGGATTTTATTGCTTTGGATAGGGGGGAGCTTGTTCTTTTGTCAATTTTCAACATCCCAAACCATGTGCATATTAGATGAGCAAAGGAAACCTTTCACTTAAGGGAGTAGGGACTATGTTCAAACTTGGATTTTAATGTGTGAGTGTGTTTGGGATTTTGAGATATGCAAGGTACCATCAAAGCAATATCCTACCTTCTAAAATTAAGATATATTTCTACAAAATCTGAAAGGACAACTAGGAATGGTTGAATGACCAAAAAACCTAGTAAAGACCCTCTAGTAACTTACTGCTTGTGTTGAAAAACATAATTACTCACAAAGGGAAATGTGGATGATCCAGAGATGTGAAATGTGGGGGTTTTTCCCTATGATATTTTGTGAACTAAAATGTGTGCATAAAATAGTAAGTGGTCATATAAACATCATTTCTAATGTTCATTTGGTATCTACCCTATCTTACAAGGACCCCTTAATAAGCAAAATATCATAAGAAAAATTGCAAATGATGATGATGGATAAGGTTGATTAAGAAGGATGACAAGAATACAAGCATGGTGCCAAATCCTAGCAAATGTAATGAAAGAAAATTCCTAATGCAAGTGAGCCAATGGAGTGACATAAAATGCAAAATGAAAATGCAATGTTTTTATGTTTGTGTGATTTTATGATGTTTTGGGTTGATTTTTGATTTATTTTTTTCTATTTGACCAAAGGTCTTAAGGGCCTTTGGGGATTTTTGTAAGTTGACCAAAGAGATTAAATGCCTTTGGATATTTTTGTGAGTTGACCAAAGGGATTAAATGCCTTTGGATATTTTTGTGATGTGACCAAAGGGATTAAGTACCCTTGGAGATTTTGTGAAGTGGAATTTATGTATGAAATTCCCATAGGTTAAGGATGAGAGTTTTAGGCTCCTCAACACCCTCAAGAGATGCTAACCTATACATCCCAATACCTATATTCTATGTGATGATAAATGGGCCTAACAAGTTTACCATGAATTTATCTTGCAAGTGAAATGACAAGTTGGAGTTTTTTTTTATCTTTAAGCACAAGGTCTCCAACTTCAAATTTCCTAATATGGTCTTTCATATCATAAGATCGCTTAAGACGATCTTGATAAATGTGAAGGTGCTCGAGAGTATTAACACATCATTTATAAAGAAGGGTCAACTTATCAAGGTGAGCTTGTCACGCAATATCATCATTGAAAAACTCTTGGAGTGATATGTGCAATGAAGGAGTATCTAATTCCAAGGGTATAATGGCCTCAGTGCCATATACTAGCGAAAAGGAGTTGCTCTAGTGGGTATCCTAATGCTAGTTCTATAAGACCATAATGCAAGAGGTAGCTGAAGATGTCAATATTTATGATTATACTTGATGATTTTTTTAAGAATGGCAATAATTATTTTAAATTCCTTTTCTTGCCCATTGGATTACAGATAATAGGGCATACAAAAGTTGTGATGAATGTTATACTTTACAGTCAAACCTCACACATTTTTATTCTTGAATAGAGGTCCATTATCTAATATAATCTTCGATGGAATACCAAAATGACATATGATATTATGGAGTATGAACTACAAAATTTTAGATCCAATCATAGTGGTAAGAAGGATTGCTTCCATCTATTTGGTAAAGTACTCTATGGCCATTAAGATAAATGTGTGGTAGCCAGATGACGATGGCAATATTTTCCCAATTAAATCAAAACACCACTACGAAAAAGGCCATACCGAGTGAATCGATTGCAGGTTCTGAGAAGGTATGTGCAAAATATTAGCATGATGATGATATTTCACACACTTCTTGACATAAGTGCAACAATATTTCTCCATAGTAGGCCAATAATAGCCCATTCAAAGGATGTTCTTAAAAATTGCCATACCGCTGGAATGACCACCATAAGTACCATAGTGAGCTTGTGAAACTACCCAAGCAGATTTATAGCACTCTAGAAAATGAAGGATAAGACCATCATAGCCTCCATGATACAAGATATCTCCTAGCAGGACATATTTTATCGCTTTCTATCCGAAAGTTCATTTTGTAGCGTGCGATAATCCCAATGGGACATTACCAAGTTTCAATAAATCTTTAAGTTGGATGAACCAATATTGATATTACTGAGTCTCAACTAAATGAACTGCTTGCTCCTTATGAGATTCATCCCCCCACGAATGATGATTGAGATATAATTTTAAGATGAATTGTTGCATTGTTCTCAAAAGGACTATTTGGGATCAAAGAACCCCAGGAAGCATGTTTCAAAAAGTCATGTATGCAAGAGAACCGTTCTTGGTACGACTCAATATAAGTCATGTGGAAAACTTCATCATCTTTTGAAGCCTCACATAAAATTGTTGATTGCAAAAGCATTTTGACATGGATGGTTGTAATATCATTCAAAGGGTTTTGTAAAATTAAGGATCCCAAAGAAGCCATAGTATCTACAAAATTATTAGATGAATGAGGGACTACCTCGATGTTATACCATTCCAATTTAGCTAAGAGCTTATCCACAAGGGCTTTGGAAGAATGCAATATTGGACACCTACATTGATAGATCTCTTTGACTTGGTTGACAATGAGCAAAAAATCATTGAAGATATTTAGTTTCTTGTTTTTCATGGCGATAACTACTTGAAGACCCAAAATAAGGGCCTCGTATTTAGCATTATTGTTGGTACATGAGAAATCAAGTTTGAATGACAAGGGCATAGGATCCCCTTACAGTGTGAATAACATGATTTTTGTACCACCTTCTTGCTCACACTTTGAAACATCAAATAAAAACATCATATTTGCTTGATTTACAGGTTCTTCTGGTTTAGGTGAGTTGGATAATGCAAAAACTGCATCATCAAGCAACTCGATGGCAAGAGGTTGATTGTCATGAAGAGAAGCCTCTACTAATTGATCAAAAATTACTTGATCTTTGATATATTTTTGGCTTATGAATTCAAGTTCAAATTCTATCAATAGCATGATCCACTTCACGATATGACTATTATGATACGTTTGACTCATCATTTACCACAAATATTTTTATTTAGAGATGGCATATGTTGTTTGATTGAGCATGTAATGCAACAAATTTTTAGTGGTAAATACCACTGCTAGGTAAAGGTTCTCAACATATGCATACTTAAGCTCGTAGCTCACCAGGGTGTGATTGATGTAATAAATAGCTTATTCTTTGTTTTCTTCATTATTTTGGGACAACATGGTCCCTAAAGCAAATTTTGTAGCTAAAATGTATAGTAAAAATGACACACTTGGTTGAGGCAGAGATAAAACTAGTGGAGATGCCAATTATTACTTTATCTCATCAAAATATTTTTGACATTCATCATCCCAATTGAATGGAACCCCTTTTTGCAATAGATGATTCATGGGTTGACATTTATTCAAAAGTTGTGCTATGAATCGTTGGATAGATGCTACCTTCCATTGTAAGTTGTGAAGCTGCTTAAGGTTAGTAGGGGGAAGCATTTCAAGTATCACCTTGACCTTGGTAGGATTGAATTTGATGCCTTTTTTTAAGACTATAAAACCCAAGATTTTTCTATATGTAACTCCAAAGATACACTTCTTGGGATTAATTCTAATGTTATGCCAAAATGAGGTGATAAAATACCTTTCGTAGAACATCTATGTTCTCATGATGCAATAGATATTTAGCTAGCAAATCATATATGTAATCCTCTAGGATTTTGTGCATATAGTCATGAAAGATATATGTCATGGCCCACTGGTATGTGGCACTAGAATTCTTAAGATCAAATGGTATGAATTTGTAACAAAATGTCCCCCAAGGTGTGGAAAAGGCTATCTTGGGTTGATCTTTAGGATTAACCCGAATCTAATTATAGCCTGATAAGCCATCCATGAGGGATAACATTTCATGTCCTACAATCATGTCGACTAGAGCATCTATGTTAGAAAGTGAGAATTCATCCTTAGGAGTCACTATAATGAGGCCATGAAAATCTATGCATATGTGAATCCTCCCATCAAGTTTTCTAATGGGTACCATGTTGGAGAACCAATCAAGATAATCGATGGATTGGATGAATCCTACATCCAATAATTTTTGAAGTTCATATTTAACCATTGATGCAATTTTTAGATGCATATTTCTAAGATTTTTCTTGAAAGGTTTAACTTTTGGATCAAGCATCAGATTGTGCATGATCAACTCAGGTCAAGACCCAACATATCCTTATATGACCAAGCAAATATTTCTCTTTTATTTCAAGAGAGTTGTGATAATGGCATATTCCTCTAGGGATAGACTAAGTCCCAACTTGAAATTTTTAGGAACTATGGGATCAGTGTCGATATCCACATCATTTTTTCCTCAATTGATATATGGGATCCCTCCTCGAGCTGATAAGACATAGGGATCAAATGGATATCATCAGCTAGATTTGGAGAATCAATCACATAATTAGGTTTAATTTTAGCTTGAAAAACATATTTAGATGGCCCTTGGGAGAAATGAAATGGTTGTGTTGTTGCTGCTCCACAACGTACCCCAAAATTGGGGATCCACCTTTTTGCATATTTTCCAAGAAGACCGAAGTGGCCCATATGCTAAAGATCAAAGAAAAAACAAAACACCACAAGGAGAAAAAGTGTCGCGATATCATGATATGTTGCATTTTCATGGTCCAAAGAAAATACAAAAGCAAGGAGGAAAAAGTGTTGCGATATCACGACATGTTGCATTTTCACGGTCCGAAGCAAAGAGAAAGAGCAAGAAAAAAAAGTGTCGCGATATCGTGACATGTTGCATTTTCGTGGTCCGAAGCAAAGAGAAAGAGCAAGAAAGAAAAAGTGTCGCGATATCACGACATGTTCCATTATCGTGGCCAAAAGAGAAAAATGTTGAGTTGTAGGTTTTCAGGTTGGGTTTCCCACCGAAATGCTCAAGAGAATTTCCCAGAAGAGTTGCCATTTGTTGTGGATGCTCCACAATGTACCCCAAAATTGGGGACCCACCTTTTTGCATATTTTCCAAGAAGACCGAAGTGGCCCATATGCTAAAGATCAAAGAAAAAACAAAACACCCCAAGGAGAAAAAGTGTCATGATATCGTGACATGTTGCATTTTCACGGTCTAAAGCAAAGAGAAAAGCAAGGAGGAAAAAGTGTCGCGATATCACGACATGTTGCATTTTTGCGGTTCGAAGCAAAGAGAAAGAGCAAGAAAGAAAAGTGTCGCGATATCGCGACATGTTGCATTTTCATGGTCCGAAGCAAAGAGAAAGAGCAAGAAAGAAAAAGTGTCACGATATCGCGACATGTTGCATTGTCGTGGCCAAAAGAGAAAAAGTTTTGCGATATCGCGACATGTTGCATTGTCATGGCCAAAAGAGAAAAAGTGTCATGATATCGCGACATGTTGCATTGTCACGGCCAAAAGAGAAAAAGTGTCACGATATCTCGACATGTTGCATTGTCATGGCCAAAAGAGAAAAAGTGTCACGATATCACGACATGTTGCATTGTCACGACCAAAAGAGAAAAAGTGTCGCAATATCATGACATGTTGCATTATCGCGGCCAAAAGAGAAAAAGTGTCATGATATCGCAACATGTTGCATTGTCGCGGCCAAAAGATAAAAAGTGCCGCGATATCACATGTTGCATTATCACGGCCAAAAGAGAAAAAGTGTTGTGATATCACGACATGTTGCATTGTCATAGCCAAAAGAGAAAAAGTGACGCGATATCACGACATGTTGCATTGTCATGGCCAAAGGAGAAGAAAGAAAAGTGTCGTGATATCGCAACATGTTGCATTTTTATGGCCAAAAGAACAAGAAAGAAAAAGTGTCGCGATATCGTGACATGTTACATTTTTGCGGCTAAAAGCAACAAAAGAGGGCAGAGAAACAAAAGTGTCGCGATATCGCGACATGTTATATTTTTATGACTCAAAAGGGCCAGGTAGGCAGAGAAACAAAAGTTTCACGATATCACGACATGTATTTTCGTGACTCAAAAGGGGCAGGCAGGCAGAGAAACAAAAGTTTCGCGATATCGCGACATGCTGTATTTTTACGAAGAAAACAGAGTAGTGGACAGTGCGTCTGATATTAGTGATGAACACCAGGATAGTGAAACTGAAGACTGCATAATGACATGGATACATAAGGACAAAATCCAATGAATAAGACAAAATGTTACATAAGGAATCTTTAATGATTTGAAATCATTTAAGATGGTCGTTACACACGAAAGGAAACGAACGCAAGCCCATGTGGAGAAAATGAAACGAAGGGCCACAAAATAGAAATGAAAAGCCTTTTTGGAAACCAAAACACATGCATGCACAAGGGAAGGTGAAACGAATAGCCATTGGAAAATGAAACGAAAAGCTTCCTGAAAATTTTAAATACGTCAGGCAGGGATGTTTTGAGGGGTTGGAAACTGTTGCGAGTAGGGTTGCAGATTTGAAGGCAAGGGGGCCATTCTGGACCTGTTTGAGTCGTTTTCTTCCATGGACTGGTTTGGAAAAACCAGAAATTTCTATTATTGTAAAATGACAAATTTTTAATACAGAAAATTTCAAAAAGTTGCATCTTATGGACAAGAAAGGAGTCATTTTTTGCATGCAATATTAAATGTCTATTTTTCCCCTTTTCAGATTTTAGGCTTGTAAATGGAGTTTATACAAGTTTATTTGTTGCTTCATGCGAATGTTTAAATATGAAAACCTCATTTAAAACCCTAGGAACCAACACCTAGCTTATCCGGATTGTGCTTGTTTTGCAAGTCCAATAGGTTAGGTTGCATGCATGAAAACCTCACATCTTCGGTTTTGTCGGAATAGGATAACATCACACTGAATTCATTTTATTTTCAGTTTTCTACATTTTCTTTCAACTTTTTCTCTATTATATTTTTCCAAAAATTTTAACTTTTATTTAAATATTCAGGCATTAAAATAAACATTTAAAAAATATCAAAATCCAAAAATAATTTCACCATTGCGTAGGTTATAATTCAGAATTCCAATACGCACTTTGAAATTTCATTTTCGGAGTTGTTTAGTATTTTTAAAAATTCATCGAAGTTGCTGTTTTATTACAGATTTTGAAAAATTCGAAAATAGAAAATTTCCATTTTTGGGCCGAATTTCATTTTTTCAGTTTCATGTTTCATTCATGAGCCTATGATGATATTCCCTTCATGAAAATTCCAATTTCATTGAAGAAGTTATGTTTTATGGCATTTCACAAATTTCCATTTTTTGAGCCTAAAATTACCCTCTCTTTATAAAAATTCTAATTTTACAAAATATGGGTAATTTGAGCATCACATTGAAGGTCTTGTGAGGGCCAACTCACATTTGCTCTATTTTGGTTCAATGAACAATCACTAAAGTTTCACGGTAAAATAAACCAACATTGCCCCTTATTTACAGTTACTTGCAATCGCTAAGGTGTTCCAAGCATTTAAATTGAATATCTTTATTTGAGATTACTAATACACATATGCAAATGCTAATATAGCGAAGACCTTGGAGAAGTCGTTTGCTTAACTTATTTGCAAGAGGGGATTTGGAACCCAAATGCTAAGGAAGAGTGTAATTTCACAATTGGGTGAAAATACCACTCAACATTTTGGCTCTTGAAGGAGGGCCCGAGTTGGTTTATTTTAGTGTGATTTAAATGCTATAGGGATTTAAATTTTGAATATTTCATGCCCTATTGATTATAATATTTAGCCCTCTTTTTAACAATACAACCTTGTAGTGTTAAAAGGAGGATATAAATTGCTATGCATTGTTCTAACACTTTTGATTGTTCATACAGGAATAATGTGTTTTGATTTGATTTTGAAAAATTTTGGTCTTGACTAACGAGGTTGTCTCCATGCAATTACTTTTATTTGATTTTAATGGATACATTTCTTGGTTGATGCTAACATGATTATTCATACATTACATGTTTGATATTTGCGATTCATTTCATGCTTATTTGTAAGGAATTATTTTGTCTAAAATGTATTTGTTGTCGGTATTATGCTCTTCACTTGTGTGTAATGCGATCTTGTGAATCAGAAAGCCTACAACACTAGGAGTATGCTCTTCACTTGCGCATATGCGATCTGGTGAATCAGAAACTAATTTACATTTTTAGAATATTGCTTTGTCATGGTTCCTTCTTTTATTCATGACTAACAAATTGGTTTTGAAGTTATTCTTTGAGTTTCATTAATGGCTACCATTGTAGGAAGCGGTATGGGATACATGGTAATCCTATGAACATTAGTGGATATTTTCATGATTTACCCAAGAACGTAGAAAAACGTTTGCCCAAATTTAAACATAATGATCCAACATTAGCCAAGGAACATATTCAAGCCTATGTGGATATCCTAGTTAGATGAAATGTCGAGCATGAGGATGTGGCATGTAGAATGTTTCCTGGAACTTTAGATGAGGTGGCATATGATTGGTACATCAATTTACCTACTGGTTCTATTACATCTTGGACTCAATTGAAAGATGAGTTTATCAATCAATTTAGGTTGCTCATTGATCCTCTCACGATATATCAAAAATTTACTTCTTGCAAAAGAGAACCTAATGAGCCAGTGAGAAGTTTCAAAATGAGGTTTCGAAAGCTTTATGCGAGATTAATTTCTCCCTATACTATTGAGGAAAGTGGTGCTCTTCAAATATACTTTCGAGCATTGGATCCATTGTTTGCCATATTTGTTAGGATGAATCCCTTGGTTACTAATCTTGCATCAGCCTACACAAAAGCTATGATTGTAGATCAACAATTGAGGCCACAAGGTTATGGAACAAAGCAATCAAATATGGTAGGACAACTAGGGGCTTGCAATCAAACCTCGATGGTAAATCAAGCATGGGCACAAAAAAAATTTATATCAAATGTTTTTCCCTACAATCAACTTTATCCTACCATACCAACTTATGCTCCCACATGTGCTTATCCAAGTACTTCCATCCATACAACTATGCCTCAATTAGAGAATCATGTGGTCACCCATGGAACCATTGCAACAGATGTTCAAGCATTGTCCATGGGTATCAATCCAACTAATCCTACTACTTCTACCACTCAACCTAGAGAGTTTTCATCAGAAGTAAAAGAGAAAAAGAAAGTGGTTAAGAAAGTATGTAGGCATGTTCCACCACAAAAATGGGTACGTCAATGTATGCATCCAAATCATCCTAGGAAGAAAATTTATAATGCCGATCTTAATGATGTTTCCATACAAGAGATTTTGAGGTGACTCACGTTGAAGTAAATACCTATTCTAAAAGTCTTGAAGAGCATGAAGTTTTTGGAGAAGAAATTCTATGGATGGGTAACAATAAGTTGGAATCAAATGATCACCATCTTGTTTTGGAAAAGAGATATCTAGAATCATTACCCAAAAGGGAGGATTTGGATGAACAAACATATGTGGATATGATTTGGTTAGATGTATTGTCAAAGGATTGGAGCAACTATATGACATGGAATTCAAAAATTGATCCCATTATAGAAGCTCCTAAGCCATCACAAGTGGCTGAAAATGAATTTGAAAGAAAATCAACAAATGCAGTTGAAGACATAATCGAATTTCACCACTTGTTCTCGAAAGATACTTTGGATGATGTTCTCGAAAGTGATGACCAAGAGGATCCACACCTTCCAAATTGTGATAAAATTGAATCATGGGTTAAAAATTTGTATTATGATAGCTTTACCAATTTGAATTCAAGAGATAACCCACTTTTGGAAATAACTGGACCATCTAAGGAAGGTGAAGATGAATTAGATGGGAAACATGTTGATGAATCAGAAGATGAAGAAGAAGTACTTGAGCGTCACAACTTGAATTTGGAAGATGATTACTATGATTCATGGAAGAAATGGGAAGAATATTATCAATCTAAATCTTCTAAAAAACTTGTTGTGTCAATTAATATGCATGATAACTCAATTGCTTCCTCACAGGAGGATACTATAAATCTTGTATAATTTGAGAAAGTGTTGGAAGAAGAATTTGAATCTCATCAAATTTTGGAACATGATAAGGATTCTACAACCATGAGTCAAGAAAGAGAGTCACTTGCTTTAGATTCCTTTGAAGGAAAAGAAATTGAAAATCTTGATCCACTTACTTGTGCTACAATGATTATGCCATTTCAAAATGATAAAATTACAAAACCTAAATCATTTGGGTTTGATATCATTGATGATCCAATTGAAAATCTCACGTTATCCAAAACAACCCAAGTGATTGATCATGGAAATGTGTTAGTTAACCCACCCCTAGATAGACAAGACTTATGGTTTGAAAGGGATGGACATGTGTTCAATTTGGTACCTAGGTTTGGTGCCTTTGATAAACAAATCATGGAGAAAGAACAAGTGCTACATGATGATGAATGTCATGAGAGAAAAGAGGAATTTTCAAATCCTCTTCAAGTAAGGTCAAATGAAAACATGCCAAAGGTAAAATCTCACCTTTTTGGTTTCACCATGCAAAATTCGAATGAAGGTTTGCCTAATGAATGGTTTGATTCAAATATTATTAATGTTATGGTTTTATTGAATGAAAATGAAATATTATTTCTACACCATGAATCAAAGTGCGAAATGGACATCTTAAAGAATAGACATAAAGGAATTGAATATCAATCATTGTCTGATCAATTTGAAAAATTGAGGCGCCACCATAGGATTATTAATGAAACTAAATCAAATTGGTGGGGTGAGAGAGGAAAGTTGAAGTTGGTGGCATTGTTTGGTCTAATATTGTTTTTATTTGATTCCTTCCACATTTGGCATGTGTATCACATTATATGTCTTTTGGAATGCTCAAATCATGTTTGGGATCCAGGGAAGTGAAATTTCAAACTGTGCATCGTCTTGTACCATATTGTACATTTGTATATAGTCTTTGGTATTTGGTTTTGGTTTGTGTTTTCAAGTTTTTTTTTGGGATTGTATTTTGGGTTGGGTTTTAAGTTTTGTGTGTTGGTCCTTTGGACAATTTTGGTTTGTTTAAAAAAAAAAAAAAGCTCCAACTTATGTCAACTTATGTCCTTATGAATGTTGACTAAGACTAAGAGAATATGAAACATCGGAATTGTATTGCAGAAATCTCCACGAGTATCGCAAACACATTAAAGAATATCGTTTGGAACTTGTGATGCATGAAGTTGTCAGTTTTACACATTATGGTATAGTAGGTGGTATACTCCATACGCATTTCAAAAAGAGCAATGCATTCATCCATATCTCATATTACATTCGACATTGCATATACATTTCATCTCAGTTGCATCTACATTTCAAATACAATAATTGAAAAGGTGTCGAATCCTCTTAGGGTTATTACATAACATATATTAAAAGGATCCTAATGTTGGGAACTAATGCCCGAACTATCTTGAACCAAGCATGGTCTACACATATTAAAGATAATCTTGAGTAAAATGGTCAAAACCATACTTGGAAGAAAAGGTGAGGCGAAAGGATTATTTCATGTCTATCCTATCATGCAACATAATCCTTAAAACATTGGTTTTTACCACTCCCATAGTGCTTAAAGTCTAAAATCAGAGTAGTAAGGATAGGGTCTAATTCTCATATCGCTTAGGTTGAGAATCTAATTCTCCAAAGCTTTGATTTGACCTTCATGGAGTAGTAAGGATAGGGTCTAATTCTCATCTCTCTTAGGTTGAGAATCTGATTTTCCAAAACTTCTATTTAGCTCGCTCAAGAACTTGAAGTTCCAAAGCAAATATTTTTCATTCTACTTTTATTGCATCATTGATATTGGATTGGAAGGATCATACTACATGTCCCTTGCAAGGATGGGTAGTCATCCCCAAGGTTCAAGAAATCAAAAGTAAAGTCAAATCCTAGATTATGGGGTTGATCTCCACCGGGGCTATAGACGCCTGACTGGCAATGGAGTATGCTCATGCGTGGCAACATGTCTTGTCTAAAAGCAAGACCACTAACTGCTCAAATGGACAGGCTAGACTGACAGTTTCATCCATAATAGGTTAAATCATTTTGTTCAAGATGAGGTAATGAACTCCATATCAGAGTAGTAAGGATAGGGTTAAATTACCATCTCGCTTAGGTTGGGAATCCTATTCCCCAAAGCTCTGATTTCACTTACACTTGCACATGGGTTCAAAATGGTAGTGACACATAACCAACTTTAGGATCTAGTAAATTAATTCAGTATACTCATATTTGGTCCTAAGAGGGTTTGACAGTTTTAATATGTTTGTTCATGATACTAGAAAGTTTAAGCCTTTGCAAAGTAGGTTGTTATATCTCTAGCATAGTTATCATACATCAAATCTTGCACAAATCATTCATAGCCTTGCATACGAATCATAAGTGAAACTGACAATGGAAAGTTGAACGAGTTTCAAACGATAGGGAATGAAACACATTGCACACACTAAGCTGATGCTTAATAATTCTAATGTTTCATGTATTTCTAGTTTATTTACATTCTTTGGATATTTTCTAACGCTTGCAGTTGAGTTGTAGGTTTTCAGGTTGGGTTTCTAACCAAAATGCTCAGGAGCATTTCCTAGTAGAGTCACCATTTGTTGTGGTTGCTCCACAACGTACCCCAAAATTAGGGACCCACCTTTTTGCATATTTTCCAAAAATGCTGAAGTGGCCTATATGCTAAAGATCAAAGAAAAAGCAAAACACCGCAAGGAGAAAAAGTGTCGTGATATCGTGACATGTTGCATTTTCATAGTCCAAAGCAAAGAGAAAAGCAATAAGGAAAAAATGTCATGATATTGCGACATGTTGCATTTTCACGATTCGAAGGAAAGAGAAAGAGCAAGAAAGAAAAGTGTCACGATATCGCGACACTTTGCATTTTCGTGGTCCAAATCAAAGGGAAAGAGCAAGAAAGAAAAAGTGTTGCGATATCGCGACATGTTGCATTGTCACGGCCAAAAGAGAAAAATTTTGATTTGTAGGTTTTCAGGTTGGGTTTCTCACCGAAATGCTCAGGAGCATTTCCTAGCAGAGTCACCATTTGTTGTGATTGCTCCACAACGTACCCCAAAATTGGGGACCCACCTTTTTGCATATTTTCCAAGAAGACCGAAGTGGCCCATATGCTAAATATCAAAGAAAAAGCAAAACACAAGGAGAAAAAGTGTCGTGATATCGCGACATGTTGCATTTTCGCGGTCCAAAGCAAAGAGAAAAGCAAGGAGAAAAAAGTGTTGCGATATCGCGACATGTTGCATTTTTGCAGTCCGAAGGAAAGAGAAAGAGCAAGAAAGAAAAGTGTCGTGATATCGCGACATGTTGCATTTGTGCGGTCCGAAGCAAAGAGAAAGAATAAGAAAGAAAAAGTTTCGTGATATCGCAACATGTTGCATTATCGCGGCCAAAAGAGAAAAAGTGTCATGATATCGCGACATGTTGCATTGTCATGGCCAAAAGAGAAAAAGTGTCACGATATCGCGACATGTTGCATTGTTGCGGCCAAAAGAGAAAAAGTGTCGCGATATCGCGACATGTTGCATTGTCGCGGCCAAAAGAGAAAAAGTGTCGCGATATCGCGACATGTTGCATTGTCGTGGCAAAAAGAGAAAAGGTGTCGCGATATCACGACATGTTGCATTGTCGTGGCCAAAAGAGAAAAAGTGTCACGATATCACAACATGTTGCATTGTCGCGTTCAAAAGAGAAGAAAGAAAAGTGTCACGATATCGCAACATGTTGCATTTTCGCAGCCAAAAGAACAAGAAAGAAAAAGTGTCACGATATTGCGACATGTTACATTTTCGCGGCTAAAAGCAACAAAAGAGGGCAAAGAAACAAAAGTGTCACGATATCACGACATGTTATATTTTCCCAACTCAAAAGGGCCAGGCAGGCAGAGAAACAAAAGTGTCTCGATATCACGACATGTATTTTTGCGACTCAAAAGGGGTAGGCAGGCAGAGAAACAAAAGTGTCACGATATCGCGACATGTATTTTCACGAAGAAAACAGAGTAGTGGACAGTGCATCTGATATTAGTGATGAACACCAGGATAGTGAAACTGAAGACTGCATAATGACGTGGACACATAAGGACAAAATCCAATGAATAAGACAAAATATTACATAAGGAAACTTTAATGATTTGAAATCATTTAAGATGGTTGTTACACACAAAAGGAAACAGACGCAAGCCCATGTGGAGAAAATGAAATGAAGGGCCACAAAATAGAAACGAAAAGCCTTTTTGGAAACCAAAACACATGCATGCACAAGGGAAGGTGAAACGAACAACCATTGGAAAATGAAACGAAAAGCTTCCTAAAAATTTTAAATACGCTAGGCAAGGATGTTTTGAGGGGTTGGAAATTGCTGCGAGCAAGGTTGCAGATTTGAAGGCAAGAGGGCCATTCTGGACCTGTTTGAGTCATTTTATTCCATGGACTGGTTTGGGAAAACCAAAAATTTTTGTTTTTGTAAAATGACAAATTTTTAATACAAAAATTTTTAGAAAGTTGCATCTTATGGACAAGAAAGAAAGAGTCATTTTCTGCATGCAAGATTAAATGTCTATTTTTCCCCTTTTCAGATTTTAGGCTTGTAAATGGAGTTTATACAAGTTTCTTGGTTGCTTCATGCAAATGTTTAAATCTGAAAACCTCATTTAAAACCCTAGGAGCCAACACCTAGCTTATCCAGATTGTGCTTGTTTTGCAAGTCCAATAGGTTAGGTTGCACGCATGAAAACCTCACATCTTTGGTTTTGTCGGAATAGGATAGCATCAAACTGAATTCATTTTATTTTCAGTTTTCTACATTTTCTTTCAACTTTTTCTACATTTTATTTTTCCAGAAATTTTAACTTTTTTTTAAATTTTCAGGCATTAAAATAAACATTTAAAAAATGTCAAAATCCAAAAATAATTTCACCATTGCGTAGGTTATACTTTAGAATTCCAATACGAACTTCGAAATTTCATTTTTGGAGTTGTTTAGTATTTTTAAAAATTCACCGAAGTTGTTGTTCTATTACAGATTTTAAAAATTTTGAAAATAAAAAATTTCCATTTTTGGGCTGAATTTCATTTTTTCAGTTTCATGTTTCATTCATGAGCCTATGATGACATTCCCTTCATGAAAATTCCAATTTCATTGAAGGAGTTATGTTTTATGGCATTTCACAAATTTTCATTTTTTGAGCCTAAAATTACCCTCTCTTCATAAAAATTCTAATTTTACGAAAGATGGGTAATTTGAGCATCACATTGAAGGTCATGTGAGGGCAAAATCATATTTGCTCTATTTTGGTTCAATGAACAATCACTAAAGTTTCACGGTAAAATAAACCAACATTGCCCCTTGTTTACAATTACTTGCAATCGCTAAGGTGTTCCAAGCATTTAAATTGAATATTTTTATTTGAGATTACTAATACACATATGCAAATGCTAATATAGCAGAGAACTTGGGGAAGTCGTTTGTTTAACTTCTTTGCAAGAGGTTATTTGGAACCCAAATCCTATGGAAGAGTGTACTTTCACAATTGGGTGAAAATACCACTCAACGGGTTGTAACATCTCCTTGCAAGGGAAGAACTCTATGGGGGATGCTGGAATCATGGTGTGATCAAAATGAATGGCCTTGAGGTTGAGGTGCAAAGGTTTTGAAGGGTTTTTGAGGTTATGAATTGACATGGTTAGGTCAATGGAAACCATATTGATAGATGGTAGAAGGTTTTCATTCGTAGGTGGAAAGAGGCTATCATAGATGGGTGGTCTCAAATGCATTAGATGTGGTTGAGATGGGGGTGGAATGACTAGATGAGGTCTAGAAGGAGCTAATATGACTAGATATTTTGGTGGTAGTAGCTACCACAAAATGGGCATCCCCCTATGAAACATATGAAGGTAGAACTCATCAAGATTATTAATAGGCTCAATAATAGCTACTATATCCTTTGAGCTATCTGAAGTAATGGATATTGCATCAGAATCATTGTAAGAGAAATCAAAGGACATGTTATCATGATCTTGAGTGGATCCACTACCCTCTTCAAACTAATCATTCTCAGGATTATAGGCTATGCTAGGCTATTCTTGCTCGTTGGTCTCTTTTTCTATAGTAGAGAACTAATTACTTATTTGTTCTCTATTAGATGACCGATGAGAGTTCACATCACTATGATCATTAATCCATCGCATGTGTCTAGGACCTAGATATGCTAATTCTGTCTCATCCTCATACTCATTTGATGCCTCACTAGAAGAGTTATCAGGATCCACTAAAACTATTGTAATGGGAATATGATATACTAGTAGATGAAAATAGCTTGGATCATTGTAATCATTCTCATCAATTTCTTTGTCAAATCCTATAGTCAAGTGCTAGAGGGAGTCTGCAAGGACTTCATATGACATATGCCCAAAATACCCTAAGATAAATTTATATGTAGATATTTTATATTGTGGTTGGTAAGGTGTTTGAATATCATGTTCATAATGACCAAGAGCATTCCCATGCTCATGGTACCACTAAAATTACCATAGGGAAAAAATTGAGTTTGACAAATAGATGATATTCCTTCTTTTGAAGCTTAATTATCCCTTCATAAATATTGATATCGTCAATGACCTTAGTTTTAGCTAGGGCTTATAGCAATGAGATCTATTTTTAACAACTCTTCGTGAATAAGCGAGTAAGCTCAGTCACATGTAAGGCAAATGGAAACTTTGACATGATTGCTCACCACTTATTTCCATAGTCCAATATTTCTTCTTGATGCTGAATTAAAAGCATTCTAAGAATGCATTTGCAAGATATTCAAAGTTGTGAATGTTGTGCCTCAGTAAATAATCAAACCAATCGAGGGTTAGGCTCGAAAGTGTTATCAAGAACATTCTCAAAAACAAGGTATCGTTATCCTGAATTTGAAAGCATAGGTTCATGAAACTGGTGACATGCTCCTATGCATCACCATCCCCTTTAAAATTGTCCAAATAGGGCACTATAAAATGCTCCAGATATGGGGGATGGGATAGAAGGATGTAGTATTTTGTTGCAAAGTTGAATCATTGTAGGTTTCTTGTAACCCATTTTTAAATATTTTTTTCTAGTGATTGAATGTGCTTAGTGAGCACCTTGTAAGCTTTAGAAGAAATTATTGCATCTTCTCACTATTGACCTTGAGGAGGGGGAGGTGGAAGATGCCTAATGGGGTGAGGTGGTTGATTATGGTCATCAACCATATCCTCATAATGTGACTTGGAGTACCCATGAACTTGATACTCTAATCCTAAGTACTCATAGGCTTCATGCTCCTATTGAGCATTGTTGATTTAGCACTGTAGGGGCCTATGGTATTGAGGGTGTGCACATGGAGGACAGTTCTGATTAGGTCTAGATAGAAATTTTTGCTTGTGTGCCATGCACTTTTATTGAATTTACTGCCTATATGTACTTGGTGTGGGAACCATATCTTGCATTGCTTTTCATAATTTCTCTTGATATAGCCTTTCCTGATACACCCCATTTTCTTACATTCTCTACTGACTCAACTGATACTATTCATCCAAGTGTTGTTTATCCAATCATAGCTGGTTCAACATCACTTGCTTCTTAGAATTCTCCCTAAGGACCTAATCTAGCTAGTCATCAATATGAAGCCAATTTACCTTTGTATTAATATGAAGAACCTTAGCTTACTTTGTAGCCCCAAAAGATATCCATTTCCTATGATCGAGGGAAGCTACATGAACCTAGTTTTTGAGATTATTTGTAAGCTCAACATATTTAGGTGGCACAAAGGCACAATATGCTTACACAAAATATTATTCTTGAGGAGTATGGGGATGATCAAAATCCCTCTCTTCCTCATTTACTAGGACTGCATGAGCTGACACAGGTGTTCGAGTAGGATGACGAGTGCCATACCTATCTAAGAAATAATATTATTGACTCATCCATGGATGGTACAAAGGAGTGTCATGATCATCCAACCTCATCCATGGTGTGTACTCTTGATCATTTTATAACTAGTGTATATTGTGAGTTGGGATGTTAACTCATGGCACCACCCTACTAGGACCTTCCTTGTGTTGTAGGGTTTGTCTATGGTGAACATAAAAAGTACCTCGACTATGGAGGTCATAACTATGATCATATGGAGGATCGGTAGATGCATTCTAAATGGGTATTTCCTCCAAGTTAGACTCTATATAATAACCATGATGCCAATGAGGTATGGGCATATCCTCAGGACTGATGCATAGGCATTCTATGTCTCCTTGAAAATATTCTACGATACTAGTCCCTGATCAAGATTGGTTGCATGTAGTTACCATGATCCTGATTACCCAAATAAATAGCAAAGAAACACACAATCAAACAATGTTATTTTCTCTTTTGAGTTTTAGTTGTGAATTCCTATACTGTTTGGTGTATTTTGATGTTGAAAACCCCTAACTCCTATGAAACTAATGGTAAAAATAGAAAACAACTAAAAGGTAGTTTGATTACACCCCCCTTTTGGGGAATGTAACCCAAATGAAAAAAGTGGCTTCTTATTGGATATTGTCTCACAGGTAACCTTATGGGAACAAATTACCCCTTAAAGGGTCACAATGTCTAATGTCCTGGTACTGACGAAGCCTCACTTTCCCTTAACCCTCACATCTAAGTCATGTATGGTAATGAAAACTATGTCCACTGAGTATTTAAAGAGCTCTATGGTAAAATATCTCTTCTAACCTTCCCACTCTAGGTGCACCCAAAATTAGGAGACCTCCTAATGATGAAGTCCAAGAAACCACTCGCTTTTGGCCACTAAGTTTCTAGGGTGTGAGCTAACTAGTGGAGATGAATCCCACCATCGTTGGTCTTGATTAATAGATGGTGATGAAGTCTAACTCATTAATTTTGATGTGAAATATGATGTGTAATGTTCTTTTTATTTTTATGCAAATGAAATAAAAATCATCAAGCACTCTATGCTCTTTCACTAATGCATAAAAATAAAAATAAAAATGTTTTAATTTCATATTTCTAAATAAATAATATTATCATTTTAGAACCCTATTCATATGTAGAACCCTACATGAGTAGCCTAGGATCAGACAACATGTAATCAATCTAGTATGCAATAGACAAGGGACCATCTTAGATAGAGACGAATTCAAATATGGATCATCCTGCACAAGAATGGTCACCAACATGGGTCATCTCATAGAGATACAATCACAAATAGATGTCGTCTAGACCAAATATGGTCATAGACAGAGGATTGACACTATTTATTTCTCTATATTTTCTTTGCAACTTCAATTGTTTTCTCATAAACACAAATAAATAAATCAAATGTACTCACCTTGAAAGCCTACGTTTGATGATGTTCCATGATGTTTGGTTTCTCTAATATTTGATATAATGTGGATGGTGGTATACTATCCATAATTATGGGTGTCTAGAAGGATGGGTCATAGGGAGGCACCTCCCCAGTTAGGGGATTCAAGGGCATAACCCCCCCCAAAAAAAATTGACATCCATACGATCCTCTCAAGTCAAGACAACTTCAAAGAGGGGTCATATCTGGTTAAGACGGTTGTAGAACAAGGTCATCTCATATAGAGATGGTTATCTAACAAGGACCATATCTGTAGGACATGGCCAAACCTACAACCTAAAAAAAATAGCAATAAATCAAATAAGATAAAATCAGGGACTGGGTCCCACTATGATCACCACTGAAATGTCAGTAAACCACTACACCTTGATAAAAATATATGATTTCAAAACCATGAAATGAAAAATAAATAAGGATAGTAAAAGTGTGTAACCATAACATCATGCTAAAATAATAAAAGATATTTTGTTGATAAAAACTTGTTCTTTTCATAAATAAAGTTACAATCACATCCCCTTGAGGGAGTTCATCAATTTTGATACAATAAATAATCGAGAGGGTTAATTTCTACTCTTAAAATAGAATTGGTGCACATTTGGGGTTCTCTTGCACCCATAAACTATCCAGCAAGTGGGTTTCTTTGTGACCATTGCAATAGATGATGAAATGAATATCTAACACTCTTCCTTCCTTGCAGAATAGTGCTCTTCATTGGTCTAAAAATTTGTGATCGCTCCCTATGGGGAATAATTTTTCATAGATCATGTTTGGGGGAAATATGCTACCCCTAAACCCTATACCTATGTTATGTGTTTTATATAGGTAATATTAGAGCATTCTTTACTCTATTTTATCATTATTTTCTACTAAATTCTGTTATGCATGTTCATATTCCAAAGGTCAACTTTCACTTCTATTTTCAAAGGTCAACTAAAAGGACCTAGGGAGCTTGAATGTTGTGCCTCCAAGTATTATCATACATTGGACTAATAAGGCTTCCTAACATTTATTATATTTTCAAAGTGTTTACCAAGTTATATTTCAGAAATAGGAAATGTCGATATCGCCAGGACAAAGGATAAAAGCTTGGATCAACCACCGGATAAGATAAGTGTTCCAATTGGCTATTTGTTGAGTGCCTTATATTTATTTTATAAACCCTAGATATGATTTAAAATAGATATATTTAATTGATTTCTAGGCATTTTAAATATAAACAACATATAGTGTGTACTTAGGGTTAATTTTGTTTGTGCATTATCTCTTAAAACCTTGATTAAAGGTTTTTTTTCTTGAAAACCTAGGGTTAGAAAAACATTCAAAGAAAGAATCATTCTAGGGTTAGATATTGTATTCTTGCACTATGTATTTTTGCATTGTATTTTATATTTTATAGTATATATCTATAAAAGGACAAAACCTAGGTGATTGTCTTGAATTGAATACATAAAAAATCTTGAAAACTAGAGGATTTGGAGTGATTCCTTAAACCATTCCTGGAAAACCCTTCCCTCCTTTAGAACTGAGTGTAGAGAATAATGTAGCCCCTGTGGTCACCTCAAGGCTTCTCCTATGGATCCATCATTGATAATCGTACATGGTAGGGTAGTTTTCCCCCTCTACATATTTGGTGAACCCAACGCAAACACCTTTTATTTTGAAAACTTTAAATAAGACCGTTAATTTACTTGTTTTGTTTTAGAACATTAATAACATCTTAAAAAATATCTTGTGTTTTTTCATTAGTTTTCTCTTCTATCCTTTTATTTCTTCTAATGGATTCATTCGTTAAAAGTCAACATAATCTTCTTGAGTTTGATTATGTTCCCCAAAAGGATGATCATATTGATAGAGAAAATCCTAACCTTGATACAAAAGAGAAAGAAAATGAATAAAATGAAACAAACTATAATCCCATTGAAGGTCCTAATGGAAGCTTTACTTTTACATCATTTGATCATATTTTGGTTTTTATCTTGAAATACCATAAGGAGGCTTTACTTAAGGCTATGGAACAGGAACCTCAATTCAAAAGAGGTGAGACTCCTCTTCCTCCTCTAGTTGTCCCTCCTAGGCATGTGCATGATAACCCTTTTATTGAATCTTTAAATCATAGTAATATGGTCCATCAACCAACTTATGCCACTAATGTAACCACCAACATTGGAAGGAATCCACAAGTTCCTCCAACTAGTAGTGTCACTCAATATTATATTCAATTTCCTCCTCAATCTGCTAATCTCAATATCTTTTCTTTTTTTTTGTTGGTTGTTAGTTATCCTCCTCAATAAGGTACCACATATCACAACAGTATCAATACCTCCAAATTAATACAAGTACCTTTTCAACAACCTACCTATACCCCTCCCTTAGGGAATCTGGGGGCATTGCATAGCAATAAATAGAGGTGCAAAGTTTGGCAAATATGGTAAAATAATTAGTTTCAAAAGTGGAGATGATCCATCCTTATAGTTTTACCTACATTTATAAAGATATGTGCAATCAACCCCTAGACCCTATAGTTGTTGTTAGGCCTTATCCTAAGTATTTTCCCATGCCAATTTTACCTATATATAAGGGAACATAATATCTGATTGAGCATCTAAGAAGATTTAAAACAATTTTCCATGATCTCATCTATGATGACATGTTATTACTGAATATGTTTTTTAAGAAGCTTTCTAGAATGGCATTAGAATGGTACTATCAGTTACCCAACCACTCTTTAAATAAAATTGAAGAGATAGCTGAATTATTTGTTTAAAAGTTTGGTGTTTATATTGAGAAGAATGTAACTATAAAATATGTTTATGATTTAAAAAAAGGTAAAGAGGAAAGTTTTTCACAATTCTTTACTCGTTGGAGAAGTTTAGTGGAACTCTTGAGATATACTTTACCTCCAAAATATATGCTTGAGATATTTATTGTAATCTTGCAAGAATAGTTATCTTATGTATTAGAAACTACAATTATCACTTCTTTTGATAAAGCAGTTGAGTTAGCAAGGAAAGTAGAACAAGCTCTTATCAGAAGAGGACAACTCAAAGTGAAAGAAGATAAAACCATTAAGTCACAATATAAGAATAATAATGTTTTAGATTATGGTGTAATAGATAGTAGGCTTATTAATAATATTGTTAACAACCTACAAAAGATAATACTTCAAAAAAATCCACAAAGGAATTTTACAAGACTTGGCATACCTATGGAAGAAGTCCTAAAGCAACTTTTGGAAGCCAATGTGATTGAATTGCCTCCCATAAGGTAACCAAATACTACAACTAATTGGTATAAGGTAGGTCAAAATTGTGCATATCATAGAGTGGAAGGACATTGGATAAATTCTTGTAAGAATTTGAAACATGTGGTATAATATTTGATTGATGCAAGACATATTGATATGGCCCATTTTGGGTTCAGCTTTACCCAAAGTTAAATTTCACTTTCCCATCAAATTTTCACTCAAAAACTCTTATAAATAAGGGTTTGTATCCTCTAATTTGCAATATCATTATTTCTTGAGATTCTAATTGTTGACTCGTTCATTTGCTCATGCTTTTAAGTGGATTTCTACTACAAGTTGCTTTGTCTATTTTGGTGTTTGGTGATTGCTGCCCTTGGGGATTGAGTGAAGAAGTATTTATGATTGGATATATCAACCATTTTGGAGTGATTATTTTACCTCTTCATTTCTTCTTTCTTATTCCATCAGCTCATCAAGTTTTGCATTTTTTTATTAGCATTTAAATTCTATTTTTTTCCTTTTGCACCCTATTGTTTGTTGTTATAAGCCCTGTAAAGGGCATCTAAACTAGATTCATACCACGTCCATATAGGGCATGAATACGGCCAACAATATTCATACCTCCTAGTTATAGAGCATGAATTTGGTAAAATTAGAGTTTTGGGGGTAAGATTTGCATTTTGAAACCCTAATTTACACCCTACATTGAATCTTTCTATTGTGTCCATCTTAGATGTATTTCATTTCACTATTGCAAATTTGATTTACTTTGTTTGTGCATGTTCTAAAGGTAAAATATTATTTTAATTTTTAATGGTCATCTAAAAATACCAAGGGGGCTTGACTACTATGTCTCCAATATCAACTACATATTGGCCTAAGTAGGCCCCCAAACACTGATTAAATTTTCTAAGGTTTTGTGAAGTCATTTTGTAGGATTAAAGCTATTGGATATTTAGGATGCAAGATAAATCTTGGATCAACCATAAAATAATATAAGTACCCAAATAGATATTTAGGTTGTTTTATATTTTCTTTTTTCCCACTTTTGTGGAAAACCTATATCATAAGCAAAGGATAGATATTTTATTAATTTTCATAGGCATTTGAATGAATAAGAGCATATAGTGTGCATATAGGTTTTTTTTTTGTGCATTTCAATGAAGCCTTTCTCAAAAGCTTCATTTTCAACATGTGGTTAGATATCATTGAATTAGATAATCATACTAGGCTTAGCTATTGTATTCTTGCATCTTATATCTTGTATTGTTCTTTCATTTTCATACTTGGTATTAAAAGTCAAAATATAGGTGTATGCTTAATTGACACATCAAAAACATTGCACCACAAACATGGAGTGAGTCCTTAAATCATTCTTGGTGAACCCTTCCCCCCTTACACTGAGTGTAGAGTTATAATGACCACTACGATTCCCTCAGGGCTCCCAATAGATCCAACCCTAAGAATTGTATGCAGTTTATGGTTTTCCCCCTCTACAACTACTATGCCTTCCTAAATTTATTTATGAATAAGAAAACAAGATGATTCCATTTAGTGATTATGTGAGGATAGGAAGTAGAACCTATTGCAGTCACTTTATTTTAATGAAGTCATGAGTAGCCTCAGAGTCACATTCTACTTCATGATATTATGCAATTAGTAGAAGTAGACAATATCTTGTAGGTGCTCCTGTAGGGCTAAACATATTTTTCCATCATAATATGGAATATTTTAAGTATGGACATAAGGTAGTCATCCTAGATATCTGGTGGCACTAGAGGTTATAAAGAACTTACTTTACTCCATTCTAAAAATTTCACAATGAAGAAAGCATTTTGAAGGGGGAGGAAGTAAGCAAAATTCCCTAAATACAACATATTAAAACAAACTCAAGCAATATACCAAATATATATTACACAAATGTAAATAAATCAAGCCACATAAATATAGCTATGCTGTGTTTTGTAATATAGAAATAAATCAAGCCACATAATATTACATGGAAACCATGTAAAGGAAAAAACCATGGTCAAAATTGTATCTCCACTTTTGTATTATATTCAACAAAATATACAAGCCTTTTTCCCAAATGTGATTGGTACAAATCACCAATATCTCAAGTAAACAATAGTGTATCATTGCTAGTTGTGCACAGTTTGCACTGCATAGTTAGTACTACATAGTTAACTCTACACAATTAGCTTTGCACTATTCACACTTTAGTTTGCTAACTATCAACACAAGGAGTTTATATGCAATATATAGTTTGGGCTATCCTCTCATTGGAAAATAGTCATGGATGAAAATCTCCACAACATGTGCCACCACACTCATACCACATGTCACCACATCTATGCCACATGCCACCACACCTATACCACATGCCGTCACACTCATGCGACATGCCATTATGTGCCCCACACATGCTACCAGAATCAAGTCTCATGCCATGTCACCTTTGACTTTGATTTGACTAGAGTTAGACTAGATATTGGAATTATTTTAATTTAGTAATTGTAGGAATAATAATATTAAGGTGTAGGATAAAATAAATATAGGTATATATTTATTTTATCCATATACCTTAATATATATTAGTCTAACCTAGGTATATATACATATTAATAAATATAAAGTAAATAACTATTTAATTTATATTAAATGCTAGATACCAAATTTTATTATTCACCTTTATACTTATATGAATTTACAATATAATCACAAAATTGGATTATTTGTTCTAATACTCCTCCTTAATCTAATTTTGGTTTTATAATACAAAAGAAGAAGAGATGAGGTTCCAAAGAACCAAATTTATCAAGAAGCATTTATTTTGGAAAAGAATTCTTCAACAATGACATGGTAGAGACTCTAAGTTGTAATGAAATAGACAAGGCACCATCCATCGACATGGATCTACGAAATAAAAACATGACATGGAGTTATAAATTATATATAAAATGTGGCATGTAAATAAAGTTTCCATAAATATGGAAAACATGAATAATAAGTAGCATATATATTGAAAAGGATTCCAATCCAACTTAATTTTATTAAAATTGCAAGAAATATATAGGTAAGAATATGCCAAAAATACATAACCAATATCCACCATATCTCAATGAAGGCCAAAGAAAGGTGATATGCCAAGATGATATTTAACAAACTAACAACTAAAGTTAACTTAATATTATACATCCATCTAGACTACATCTAAGCAACTAAATATGTACATGGAATATTTTTCTCAAATGGGATATATTATTAGAAAATAAATCCAATATGAAATAAACATAGGAAACTATCTAACCACTAATCGTAGGTACATAAAGTTATACCTTCATCATACCTCCCCACTCAAGAAGCATTGGACTCCAATGCTTTTAAAATAGGAATAGGAGGTTGAGTCACCAAATGCTAAGTACATATCTTGAGAAGCAATATCATAGTCAGGTGAAACAAGGTTGATGATGCCTTAAAATGTCGGTGTGGAAAAACAACATTGGTTACAACTTGCTCATCAATAAATGAATGTAATCGATGAGGATAAAATATCTGTTGTAAAAACTATGAAGGTGTTGGTCACGAATCTACCTAAGTGTAAAAATATGCACCCTAGACCCGACCAACATTGAAAGGCTGAAGGAAAGAAATGTCCTTCGGGCCAATCTCCAGAGAGGGTTGGTTCCCTTACTAATCTAAAAATTGGTGGAAATATTAGGGATAGAAAAAAATAGAAAGAGATGGGAAATATGGTTGTAATCCAGAAAAATAGAGTGAGGATGAACTAACAACTAAATAACCACATCAAGTTTTAATCAACATTTAATAGAAATAACAACATAGGAACCAATCACAGTTTGCAAATATGACTTCCAATTAACATTTCAACATTCACTTCTTCATTGAAAATTAAATTCAAATGTAGAATTCAATCTATCTAACAAAGGCATGAATATAACAAAAATGACAAGCAAAAAGCAATCACATACACAACTAGTCCAGGAACCAGAGCTAAAATTATTTCAATTGATGTAGAAATTTAAACTCAAAGAGTTTTTTTAGCAGAATGTTCCTCCTCCTTTTACATCAAATTTCTTAGTATTTATAGAGGGTTGCACCTCTGTAATTGAATGAGCATTAAAGCAAATGGTGGTAGACTGCAGCTTGGTTGGCAACAACATTCTTTTTGGGAATAGCAATGAATAAATCAGCGAACACCTTGGGAAGCTACGATCCTTCTTCAGCAGAGAACGTCTTGGAAATCAACAAGAAGGAACGATGGAAATTCATTTTAGAAGTCGATGCATAAAAAATGAGCACCCACCACAGTGGATGGCACCTCGAAATCAAGGGTGCAATATTTAATTTTGGCCATCCTTCAACAATAATTCTAGAAATATTAACTCCCTTGCCCCAAGAATTGAATTTATCAGTCCTTGAAATTTTCCAAAAATGATCTACACTGAAAACTCCATCAAAGATGATTTTACCTGGAGGAAATGGTGGAAATACGTTTCGCCAGGGTGTGGGGGTAAAAAGGAATTTCTGTGCGAAAGGAGGCCAAAATGAATTTTGCTCGAACTTGGGGCAAATGGAATTTCGCTACAACTTGGGGTAAAAATGGAATTTCACTGCAACTTCACCCAAAGATGCTTCTTTGCCATGACTTCAACTAGAATGGTTTTTCACTGCGAGTTTTCCTGGAAATGTAGTTTCGCTGCAACTACTACCTAGAAAAGGGTTTCACTTGGACTTGCACCTGGAATGTTCTCTCATCAAAAATTTTGCTTGAAACATACTCGAAAATGTATTTCTCTAAAAATTGGAGTGAAAAGGGATTTCGCTGGAAATTTGGATGAAAAGGGAAGTTCATTGACAATTTCACCCGAAAGTGTATTTGGTCGGAAATTTTACCCGAAAATGGAATTTTACTAGCGTCGAGGGGTGAATATGGAATTTCACTGGAAAAATTGCTTGAAAGTGATTTCACTAGGTCTGGGGTCAAAAATAAATTTCATTGCAAATAGGGGCGAAACTTCCCGGAAGATGACTTTGTTGGTGAAGTTCATTTCATACTTAGGAAAATTTTTGGTAAAATTTGAATGTGACAAAAATGGACACTTGACCATAATTTTTGCTCAAAATCAAGTGAAAAAGGTATATCACTAAAGAGAAATGTGAAATTGACTTTGACCATTGAAAATACATGATTCTGGGTAAAAACATGCTTTACTTATTTTCATCGAAAAAAGCATTAAAAGAGGACTTATACCAGTGAAAATTCCAAAAAAAATCAATGAAAACATAAAAAAGTTAAAGAGACTAGTGACAATGCACGATTTATATTTTATACTTAGAAGTTTTTACAAAAAAGTTCTAGTGTGGCAAAACTGCCAACACTTCTGGTAGCTCACGGGGTATTCAACTTGTCTAGATGCAATCGACCCCAGGTATTTATCCATTGGGCTCAACTCTCACCTTCGCTTATTGCATCAGATGGTTCATTTTGTTCAATAGCTTCCTCTTGTTCTCTTTCCACCTGTGCCCATTCTTCCTACTCCTTGAGATGTGTATTGGTGGTCTCATATACTGCAATCGCCTCAGCCCAAGAATATGAATCGAGCATTGAAGGATAATGGAGTGAATCAATAATGAAGCACAATGTCTGGATCTGGTCCAAGCTGATGTGATTGGCTCTCTAGCTCAGCTCTAGCAAGGATGACTCGATGTGGGTGAGCTTCTTCATGAATGACAATACCTACTCTTCTATAATTGGTTATGTCCAGCTATCAATCTCTGAGGTATCCTCTACGAAATCTCTCCAAGCTGCCTCCAAATCTCGCTTTGGAAAAATATCCCCATGATCATTAGTGAAACTTGGGAATCCAGCATTAGCTACGACCTCAAAATAAATGAGTGAAATACAACATTCCCTCTCATACATATCAAGCAGTTTATGACCTTCTCTAGCCAGATCCAATCTAGAAAAATAACTACACAATATTATCCGAGCATTAGACCAAGCTCGATCCATCCCACTCATTGGTTTAAATCAAAGGGTAGAATGAGCTAACGATTGAATCTTCAATGCCATCTCCAATTTTGGTTCTAGCTTCTCCTCGACATATTGTAATGTTTCCTCATCGAATATAATTATTGTTTGAGCCTCTTGAATATACAATAGAACCAAGAGTGCTTTCGCTTCCCATTTTGTGTAGTCTTTAGTCAAAATACGGTGAGCCTCCTTGATTTTCTCCTTGGAGAAACCCATTGATTGTATTGCCTTTTCAGCCAACTGATTCTATAAAGTTTTGAGTTGGGAAGACAATGCTTGCACTTGTTGTTCCACTCCTTCTCAGGCTTTCTGGTGTTCCTCGATCGCTTGCCTATATTTTGTAATTTCTTTCTCCAAGCCATATACCTTATGCTACCACTAATCTACCTTTGATTTTGTTGTTTCCAGCTGGGCCTTATGTTCGGCCAGGGCACCTTCCAACTCGGTGATCTTTGCTTTAGCTTCAAAAAAGTTCTTCTTGAAATGCTCATCGTGCAAGTAGATTGAGCTCATCTCCACCTGGATGTTCCCCATATTTTTTGCAACATCAATATGTGTAAGGTCCTCTATAATGAATTCATAAGCATAGTCGCTTGGAGCCATCTCTCCTTGGGGCTTTCAAACCTGGGGAATCATTTTCACAGTGTGGGACTCCATAGCTTCAGGGTCAAAAGAGACCTTCTTCAATGTCTTCTTTGGATTCTGAGCCTCATTTCACTTACGGTTTTTTAGCCATCGTTATGAATTTTGTTGGGATCTACAGATATTTTATACAATAGGGTGCTCTTACATGACTTCCATCTCTAAATTTTGTAGTGCATGCAACTCTAGAAATGGGTAAAAAGGAAAAAGAGTCTGCTAAGGTTATGGATCAAAAATAGGAATAGAAATGAAAGCGGTTGATAGAGTGGAAATGCAGGGTTCAACAATAGTTACACTTACTCGTGAATGAACTCGTGTACTTATAGTTGTGGAAGAACTAACTAGAATGGAATATGAAGGAAGTGAAAATGGATACGAAAATGGATTGGGTGAAAACACGAAAGAACTAAAAGAAATGGAAATAGAAGGAAAGGGAATAGAAGAAAGAGCATTGGTGATCGGGGACTGAGGAACGGGGAGTGAAACTAAAGTGGAAGGACTACCAAGTGGGGGTGAAATGGAAGTGAAAAATTCTGAATGAGACGCGATGGTCACCAAATTCTCATGATCAAGGGAAGAAGTTAGAGAAAATGTACCTGTGGGCTTCGACACCATTTGAGCCAATAATGAAGGCGATTGTGATACTAGTTCTTTCTTGGCTTGATATTCCTCCATCTCCTCCTCAATATTAATGATTTTAATCTTTTGGCCAAGCTACCCTTCCTAGACCAAAGGAATAATCTTTGAAATGCCAGCCTGTGTGGCTAAAACTATAGGAGGAGGGTTTGTGCTAGATGAAGAGACTACACCAATTCTTGACTTCTTAGAGATATTTGGAAAATGAAGTTCCTCACTTGTACTACTTTTCTTGTATTGAAGTTAATATTTTTATGATGACTACTTTTCTTCTTCTACAAGTGGCACTTATGTTGCCATTAGCTACCCTTTACCAGTAACTATCTCTTTGCTATCATATCCTTGCAAGCTTTGAGGTACAATGTTAGCTAAAGCAATCAGCTGGTACTTGTCCCAATGCTCATCATATATACTTGAAAATATCTCATCCATCACCAGGTCGTAAGCTGATCCGGTATTTCCTCGGTGGGCCCTCATAATCCACCAGTTGGTGATTTTCTCCTTAGACCAATCGGGCAACTGACTCTTCATTTTGCTAAATAAGTTTAGAGGAGGAATGTGGACTTCAAGATTATATTCAACTTCCATATCATAAAATTCATGCCATGGAGGGAGCGACATCATGTTCTCAATGTGCCACTCAAGATTATGCCCTTCTATATTGTTCCTTTGTTGCATGATATCTTCCTTGGGGTAGTAATGAAAACTCTTCGCTTTAATAAACTTCATGAAATGGCCCAAAGGGTCATATTTCCATCGCTTGGGAAATTTGACCAAACCAAGGTCATAGAGGGTTTTAGAAATTATCTCATTCTACCCCACTTGGTTCACTTCAATATCACCAAAGTGAAATGGTATGTCACACGTAGCCCACTTTCCCCTACCTGACCCATATGTATCATTGGCGAAGTCACTCTATCGGGTGACCTCCAACGTGAAAATACATTCCGTAGTGAAGTATGGAAGGAGGAACGACTTGCTGATAAAGCCAAAAATTCATACCATGATACCTTGCATCAACAGGAAGATATCACCTTTCTCCTTCGCAACAATCTCCTCCTTCATCACCCTCGAAACTCTCTCACATGCATCAAAAATAAGCTCAAGGGCAGGGCCCAGGAATACATGGTTGAAATTATAATAGGACTTCCTTCTCGACAAGCTTTGATTCCATAAATAAATGGGTAGTTTTCTTCCTACCTCATCGGTTGGCTCCATGGCTATAAATGGAAAATATTGGTGCATGTGAAAAAATAAATACCATACCAAGAATGAATAGTGTCTGAACACCACCTCTTCTCCATTTTGCACCTTCTCCAACTATGTGTGCATTCTTCGAGCCACGTAATCCACCTAGTCAAAGAAAATTAGATTAGTGCTTGCCTTCATCAATGTGGGGACATAAAACTCCACCTTCAAATATACTATGCAAGTGACGCTTGCCATTTATGCATCGTGGAATCTGATGACAACCCAATGATCCATGCCAATATCGAGTACAAGTACGGGCTATTAAAATATGTTAGAGGCTTTTACAAAGCTAACAAATACCCAAATTATGGAGTCTTTATCAATTGACTCTCCATAAATTATCATAACAACACAATTGATTGGTACCTTTCATCTTACTCCATGAGATTGAGATTTTTGAACATTATGTCCAAAGGAGGTCTGACCTCACAAGAAAATGCTTCTCTAAATACATTGGATTAAATGTTGAACAACCTCTCTCCATTCACATTTCAAACAATTCTCATAGCAGGATGATAGAATTTTGAAACTGCTAAAATAAGTTTTGGGTAGGAGTGAACTAGTGTAGACAAGAACCAGAAAATATGTGCATGGTACACTATAGTTCATGAACTCTTAGGTATTAATTCTTGCTTCACTGCAAACACCACATCTTGATGCAATTCCTCCATGCCCTTGTTCAAAATGGTGCAATCACTAATGTTCTCCAATGCATCATAATATGGTTTGAATTCCTCATCTTCATTCCTACTTTCTTTCTTGGATTTTTTACTTGTTTCAACTTTTTTCTGCATCTTCTTTCATTCTATGGATTTCTTCCCCATTTTTACCCTTCAACAAATTCACTTCAATATTTTGATAATTCTGCAATAAAGCAACAATTCGATGAATCCAAATAATAATTCTACAACACCTCTGAGATAATACTCTATTTTTTTTCTTCGTTTGCAAGCTTCAAGGGTTCATCATTTTTATAACACTCAGCGTCAACAACTTGATTTAATGCATGTGGTGCACATACCAAATTCGGGTGAATGTGCTCCTTGGTTCCCTAGCTCGACACACTTTTTCATAACTTTTTAACGGTCCATAATGACTTGTGTTGCAAATATTCTTTGAATGCCATGCCTAGCCACTTTTTAATTTGAGATGTGAAATCTAGTTGTCAACAATTAACCTTGGAAAACATGATCACCATATTTATTTTCTTGGCATGCATGACTGGAGTGATTTTTGAGTGAACTTGCTTTTTTCACTGATTTTTGGTACTGAAAAATACCTTTGGGTAGTTTTGCAAGAAAAATTACCTTCAACTTGTGCACATAACTGGAGTTCTACTGCTAAAATCAAATCATGCAAACAAAAATATGTTTCTGGATGAAATCATTGCTTTTCTTGAAAACATCAATTGGGTGAATATGCATATGGAATTATTTTTCTCCTTTTAAAAATATATCTTTTTAATCCAACTTGGAGTCTTGTCACCAAAAAAGTAGATCATGTAGACATTTTTTGCTATCCAAAGCATTTCATACTATTAGTTTTACTTGAAAAGTAAGGTGAAAGATATTTGTGCTTTTAATGCATCAATAAAATGCATTTCATCAACTGGGCTGGGTGAAAAAAGCATACAACTAATAGTTTTACTGAAAAGAACCTTTACTGAATTGAGGTGTCAGAAACACTTTCTTATGCTTTCATTGGTGGAAAAGCAACATCTGGGTGTTCACTAAAAAATTAATGTGAAAAAGCATATTCACTTTCTTAAATCCTAAAAATAGATTTCACCAGTTTGTCCACCTGAAAAAGCATGTAAGGAGAAGTTGCTGCCAACTTGAGTTTCACTCCAAAAAGAAAATATGCATGAGAAAAATCCTTGTCATGCACAAAATGACTTTTTCTCTCCTTTTATATTTTTTTCCAACTTGAATACCAAGATTTAAAAATAGGCATGATTTTAACCTTAAAACATGCATGCCTTTTGCCAAAAAAGCACTGGGTAAAATCTCCACCTTGGGCACCTAAAAGGTAGATGAGGAGGAATTTCGCTAGTGAAAATTATTTTCGCTAGCAAAAATACCTTCACATAGAAAAAAGGAATTTTCATGCTTTACTTACATATTTTTTTTGCAGGGAGGGGCGAAGAAGATTTTCGCTGGAAAAAACACTTCTGCTCAATGAAAGTAATTTTTTCTTCCGTCTTTTTTTTTATATCTTTTAGCCTAAAAATCAAATAGCAAAATATGTATATATTTACATTCTTGATCCTAAATTTCCTTACCGATAGTAGGCCTTCAAATGAAGACCATTCACTGGAATCGACAACACACGACCATCCATATCCTGTAAATAATATGAATTAAATTGATTCACACTAGAAATTTGAAATGGGCCCTCCCAGATTACCTCAAACTTGTGATGTTTTCCTGGCTTCGCCTTGTTCTCATTCCATTTTAACACAAGATCGCCAACCTTAAATGCCTTCTCTGAAGTCTTCTTTCTAAACCAATTTTTTGTCATCTGAGCATGCTCCATGAAAGCATTATATGATTTCTCCCTTTCTTCTTCCAACTATAATAGCTGAGCCAACCTTGTGCTCATGGGATCAAATTCATCATCTTCATCATCAAGCAATTGCAAATATTGAAGAGCCGACAACTCAATGTGAATGGGCAAGATTGCTTCCTTACCATACACCAAAGAATAGGGGGATGTCTTGATAGATTTTTTAATTGAGATGTGATCAGCCCATAAAGCTTGGTTCAAGAGAAAATGCCAACTTCGCTTGTTGTTACCAAGAGTCCTCTTCAAAATCCTAAGCAAATTCTTATTTGTGGATTCGGCCAAACCATTTCCCTACGGATAGTAATTTGATGAAGTTTTTAAATAAATACCATACTTACCCATAAACTCACTGATTTTGGCACCAATGAATGGAGTTCCATTGTCTGTTACAATCACATCTGGTATGCCAAAGTGAGTGATCAATCCTTCAAGGAAAGTGATGACTACCTCCTGGTCTACCTTCTTAGTTGGGACTGCTTCGGTCCATCGGGTGAAATAATCAGTTGCATTCAGAATGTATTTATGTCCGATAGATGAATTAGGATCAATGACCCCAATAAAATCTACACCCCATTGTTGAAATGGTGCTTCTACTTGGATCGGGTGAAGAGGTAAAGATGCATTTCTGCTCCTACCGACATACCTTTGGCATTTGTCACAAATTTGACTGACCTTAAATGCATCTGAAAATAGGGTGGGCTAGAAATAACCTGCTTTGATAATTTTTAATGCCATGGGTCTTCCCACATAGTGGCCTCCTAACAACCCATAATGAAATTCTTCTAGGATTTTTTGCTTTTTTGACTCTTTGACACATCTCAGAAGCACTCCATCAATGTTCTTATGGAACAACCCACTTGGTAACATAACATACCTAAGGGCCTATAGTCTGAATCTTCTTCTTTGTGAAGCATTGAGATGTGAAGGACACTTTCTTGAATTGAAGTATTTGACAAGGTCCTCTATCCAATCCCTATCAACTAAGGAATGATTAGCAAGATTAATTTCACTTATTGAATCTTCATACTGGAAAACCATTGATTCGGAGGCAGCACTCTTTGCAAGCTCTTGACATAATGCTCAACCACGAACCAACTTGGTTGGTCATATTTCAATATCATATTCCTAGATTTTAGAAACCCAACCAGCTCTCTTATCTCCAAGCTCACCCTAGATAATGAAACTTAGGACATCCAAATGAACAACATAAACTATTATTTTTCTCTTGGCAATAAAATACCAAAACTTCTTCAAGGACTTCATTACTGTATAAACTTGCTTCTCTATAAAATTGTACTTGTCTTCATGCAGTTAGATTACTTGACTTAAAAATGTGATCGATCACTCATTTCCATATTCTCCCTTTTGTGTGAGCACAATTGCATAACTCTCTTGTTCACCAATAGCATAAAGGATAAAATCCTTTGAATAATCAGGGTTCACCAAAATAGGAGCCTAAGAAATCCTCTTATTGATTTCCCTGAATGCTTGCTTCCTTTGATCAGTCCATTTGAACTCAGCATCTTTCTTCAAGAGTTCAGTCATTGGTTTCACAACTTGGGCAAAATATGCAATAAAATTTTGAATGAAATTAATCTGACCAAAAAATGACTGCAAGCCTTTCTTGTTAGATGGTAATGGAAGATTCAAAAGAGCCTCAGCTCTAGCTAGATCAATAGCTAAACCCTTTTCTAAGATTACATGGCCTAGGATCTTTCCCTCCTTCATCGCAAAGATAGACTTCTTTGGGTTGATGGATATTCCAAACTCTCGGTATTTTTTAAACACTTGTCTTAAATGCAAGTTGTGCTCCTCCCTATTATGAGAGAATACAGTCATATCATCCAAATAAATAACAATATCTAGGTTTAGTAACTCATCAAAATCCACATCCATCACTCTCTAAAAGGTTGCTCCAGTGTTCGAGAGACCAAAAGGTATTCATTGATAAGCAAATGTACCCCATTTTGTGGTGAATGTCATTTTGTGTTGGTCTTCATCCTTGACCCATATCTTATTGTAGCCATAGAATCCATCTAATAGAGAAAATATTTGAGCTCCTGCAACTATGTGAAGAATATAATCAATCTATGGCAAAGGATAATGATCCTTTAGAGAAGCCTGATTTAAATTTTGAAAATCAACACACAGGAAAATATCTCCATTTTTTTTTGCATAGGGACCAAATTAGCTACCCAAGTAGAATGCTTGATTGGGTAAATAATTTTAGCTTTCAACATTTTCAACAGTTCAACTTTCATCAAAACTTCAATTTTGGGATTGACCGGCATCTGTTTATATCTAAAGGGTTTCACTCCTTGAAGTTCAATAGTATGCTGGATCACATTCTTGTTGTAACCTTTGAGGTCCTAATAACTCTAGGTAAAAATATCTAGAAATTCATGGCATAGCTCCTTGATCTGCTCAAGTTCTTCTAGAGTGCAATCAGTTCCAACCTTGATTGAATTTTAGGTTCCAACTGCAGCTCGGTGTACTCCTCATCTACTTTGATCTTATATTTTTCAGCTCTATCATTCTGATCAAAGAGACTTTTGAGAAAAATCAATCCTTTTGGGATATGATTATTTCTTAACTAGATCAGTCCCTCAGCTTCTTCTTCATTGAGTGTTCTTCCTTCCACATTACTAGCTTCTTTTATCAAGAAGTTCATGATCTACTCATCACTTTCAAACACTTGCCAGTAAATATTCTTATCAAGAACTGAAGGCTTGTAAACCAACCTCACGATATTTGGTTTCTTCACCATGTGCTCAACTAGAGAAAAGTTGGCACTAAGGGATGCCAAAAGATCTGCATGTTTATTTTATTCCCGTGAAATCGCTTGAATATTTAATATTGTGTAGGCTTTGAACAGATCCCAAAATTTGTTGTGATACACCTTCAAATAATGCTTCTTGGAGACACACTTGTTGGTCACTTGATTCACAATCAACTTAGAATCTCAAAAAATCCAGAGTTTTTTGATCCCAAGCTTCTTTGCTTTCTTCAAGCCTAAGCACAATGCTTCATATTCAACGGTATTGTTTGTACAACTCCAAGTCAACCTGTATGAATATGTCTTTTGTATGCCTAAAGGGGATACGAGGAAAATTCATGCTCTGGCACTATTTTAGCATCTTGCATCATCAAAGTAGAGCTTACACAACTGATCTGGAATAGGATCTTGATCATCAAACACCTTCACTTCAGCCTTTTTAGGATTAGTAATGGAGTAACAACCAATCTCAGTTTCCATCATCGCATTAAAATCACTCATTGAAAATTCATCTTTTGTATGAAGCTCATCCAGAGTCTCTTCCATTAAATCCAATTCTTCTAGTTCTTTAGTCACCATGTTGACAAAATCCATGGACTTTTCTTCTTCTTCGATCCTCTCTACATGAAACGTGGAAGGCTTCTCATTGTAGATTTAGATTCTTTTCCCTTTGAAAGGAACTTCCAGGTGAGAGTAATCCAAGGAGAGATAACCTCCTAGTTTAGCAGTAAACTCTCTTGAGAGGCACATGCTAAAATATGGCTCTAAGTCAACTACAACCACCTCTTGGATCACAGTGATTTGAGGCATCTTATGCAGGACAATGGGGATATCTTTGATGACTCCTACTATTCTTATAGGAGTACCATCCAACTATAAAAACTCCTAGGCTACTCCTAGTATACTCCATACCCATAACGTCACAAACTGCCTTTGGCATGACAATTGTCGCAACACCAGATTCAATCATGCAGTTATGCACAATCCAACCCTCCATATTGAGAGATAAATAGAATGGTGGTGGTCTATTCTTTCTAGTAGCCGAAGTTGTAAGCGTCTGAGCTAACACATTCTGAGTGGGATTCTTATTTTTATATTTAATAGAATTAAAATATTATTTCAACAAATCAACTTGTCCAGACAATTGCAATGCATCATAGAGACTAACCTTGGCAGGATTCTTCTTCAATTCTTAAACAATGTTGTATGTAGACAAACTAGACTCCCTTCCATCATTAGCAACCTCATACTTGTTTTGATATTGTTGCATGGCTTCCACCCTCTAACGCTTGGTCAAATATGGGTATTTAAGGCATTCCTTTGCCTATTATTTCGTCTCAGCTTGCGTTTGTGAAGTTGATGCCTTCGCTTGAGAGATTATTTCTTTTTCTTGTATGGGCAAGAGATATTTTAAAAGAATAGGTTCTTCTGACTTAGATACTAAGCCAGGTGCCTTTGCTTGTGCTTGTATCTTTTCATTCTACACCTTCGATTCAGTTGGTACCTTCAGCATCTCCATATCAGCTAGGTCCACTATAATCAACTTTTTTCCATCTCTCGTGAGAACTGAAAGTTGTTCTATGCAAGGGACCATAAAATTATGATTGAATTCTCTAATAATGTTGATCTAACCATACAAATAATTGTTTGCTAATATTTCTACATAGTTCAGGTGGACCATACAAGTCTCTTTTCCATATGGATCATTTCAGGTAGAACACCAATATGTTTTATCTAACGGATCGACCTCTTCATTTGTCAACATTGTTGGATTCCTTTCAGGCATCTTATTGGTCGAAGTTGCTTGCTCTCTGGTGATTGGTGGAGGTTGAAATATCCTAGGCTAGAAATCTCTCTCAGCCTACCTTTTCTTAATGGTTGTGATCTCATTTGTCATCACTCTCATTACTAAGTTTATTGATTGCATATCTTGTAGCAACTTCTCTTGAGGATCAGGATTTGAGGGTGCTGGAGGAGTTGGTAATGGAAGTGGTACTAGCAGAGATGGTAGTGTTGGGAATGGAACTAGAGTGGGTAGTTATGGAATGGAAGGAGCAGGTAGTTGTAGGATAGAAACTATCGGGGTTTGAGATGAACTTGGATTCCATGAAGGGACCAGATACATGGGGGACATTGGTAAAGACTAATAAGATGCATTGGAATATAAATGTTGTGGAAGATCAAGAAATATAGGCATCATCATCTTCGATGGGAGCTTACCAATAGCGATTAAATTAGCTTCAGCCTTCTATGTAGTAGAGTACAAGGCTAGAAATATATCAACATTGGACTAACGGATGACCATGCTAATATCAGAATTGAAGGCTCAAAGATAATAGAATGTAGCTTGTTTGGGAGTTGGTTAGAGCCCATCAAGAACTCTCTACCAAGTTCGAGCGAACCTAACATTGAAGTCAATGATTTCCTCCGGTGGATACCTCTGAATGTTAGTAAATTGATGCAACAAGAAAAAGGATCCGCTTGCTCATTGAAGTCTTTTATCATTAACTCAACCAACTGGTCCCATGTGGTAATAGTCAAAGGTGGTGAGGAATGGTACCAGTAAAGAAACTTCTATCTAAGAGATAGCATGGGAAATATAACCATGACATCTTCATCTGTGATGCTATGAATAGTTTCTAAAGAAGCCACATCTTGAACATGCTCATAAGCTATTTTTCCCGTACCATCATAAGTAGGCAAAGCCTTCAATGCTGTTGGTGGGATTGGGTTCTGAGCTTGTAGATTCAAAGCTCCGAAATGGTTCCATGATGAAAATTATCTTGGTGGTAGTGGATTTTGGGCCATTTGGATATGGAGTGTTTGCTCGAGGAGGAAAGCTAGTGGCAGTACTAGAGGGACTTGAAGGAATAGAAAATACACTAGCTACCTGTGAAGATGTTATGATTGATGGGATAGTTGGAGTGACTAATCTAGGATGCTCTCCTAAGAATTGGGTGTCAAGCTCAAAGAACTCAATGGGATTTTCTAAATTTTTGGCCTTTCATATTGTGATCATGAAGTAAATATTTCACCAACTTCACGTTTGGAGGCTTCTAGGTAAAACTGAGTCGCTAGATGTTCTAATCAAATAGTAAAAGATGAACATCAAACCTTAATACTTCTTAAGGTGGAACTTTTGGGGTCCCACCGAGAGTGCCAAAAACTATTGGTCACGAATTTTCCTAAGTGTAAATATATGCACCCTAGACCTGGCCAACATTGAAATGTCAAAGGAAAGAGATGTCCTTAGGGCCAATCTCCAGAGAGGGCTGGTTCCCTTACTAATATAAAAATTGATGGAAATATTAGGGATAGAAATTAACAGAAAGAGATGGGAAATATGGTTGTAAGCCAGAAAAATAGAGTGAGGATGAACTAACAGCTAAATAACCACATCAAGTTTTAATCAACATTTAACAAAAAGAACAACATAGGAACCAATCACAGATTGCAAATATGACTTCCAATTAACATTTCAACATTCACTTCTTCATTGAAAATTAAATTCAAATGCAGAATTCAATCTATCTAACAAAGGCATGAATATAACAAAAATGACAAGTAGAAAGCAATCACATACACAACTAATCCAAGAACTAGAGCCAAAAGTCTTTCAATTGATGCAGAAATTTAAACTCAAAGAGTTTTTTAGCAGAATGTTCCTCCTCTTTTACATCAAATTTCTTAGTATTTATAGAGGGTTGCACCTTTGTAATTGAATGAGCATTAAAGAAAATGGTGGTAGACTGTAGCTTGGTCGGAAACAACATTCTTTTTAGGAACAACAATGAACAAATCAGCAATTTCCTTGGGAGGCTCATCCTTCTTTAATGAAGAACATCTTGGAAATCAACAAGAAGGAACGATGGAAATTCATTTTGGAAGTCGGTGCATCAAAAATGAGCACCCACCACAGTGAACGATGCCTTGAAATCAAGGGTGCATTATTTAATTTTGGCCATCCTTCAGCAATAATTCTAGAAATATTAACTCCCTTGCCCCAAGAATTGAATTTATCAGTCCTTGAACTTTTCCAAAAATGATCTGCATTGAAAGCTCCATCAAAGATGATTTTGCCTAGAGGAAATGGTGGAAATACATTTTATCAGGGCATGAGGGCAAAAAGGAATTTTTCTGTAACTTGGGATGAAAATGGAATTTTGTTGCAACTTCGCTCAAAGATGCTTCTTTTCCACAACTTCACCTAGAATGGGTTTTCATTGTAAGTTTGCCTAGATACGTAGTTTCACTATGACTACTACCCAAAAAAGGCTTTCGCCTGGACTTGCACCTGGAATGTGCTCTCGTCAGTATTTTCATCCAGAACGTACTCGAAAATGTATTTTGCTGAAAATTGGAGCGAAAAGAGATTTCACTGGAAATTTGGGCAAAAAGGGAAGTTCGTTGACAATTTCACCCAAAAGTGGATTTGGCTAGCAATTTTGCCCGAAAATAGAATTTCACTGATGTCGAGGGTGAAGATGGAATTTCATTGATGTCGGGGGTGAAGATGGAATTTCACTAGTGAAATTTCCAAAAAGTGATTTCACTAGGCCTGGGGGCGAAAATGAATTTCACTACAAACAAGGGGCAAAACTGCCCAAAAGATGATTTTGTTGGCGAAATTCATTTCATACTTAGGCAAAATTTTGGTAAAATTTGAATGTGGCAAAAATGGACACTCGACCATATTTTTCACTCAAAATAAAGTGAAAAAGGTATATCATTGAAGAGAAAGGTGAAATTGACTTTGACCATTGAAAATGCATGATTATGGGTGAAAACATTCTTTACTTATTTTCACTGGAAAAAGCATTGAAAAAGGGATTTATACTAGAAAAAAGGCCAAAAAAAATCAGTGAAAACATAAAAAATTTAAAGAGACCAACGATAACGCATAATTTATATTTTAAACTTACAAGTTTTTACAAAAAGAGTTCTAGTGTGGCAAAACTGCCAACATAAGGCTACTAAACAACTAGAAAGTTTGAAGGTGGTAAGGAATGAGACTGTTCAAATGTAGGAGGAACAAAATGAGGAGCAATAAGAGAAGTAAGAGGAGGTATATATTAAGGAGAAGGAATGACCTAATGATTCAGTGGATCGACAAAAGCACCAATGTCCTTGGGCCAAAACACTAATGCAATTTTTGTGAAGACATAAAAATTTTGGATTATGGATGATTGTGAATAGAAAGGTCTTATTATTATGATGCATGGTGTATATTTTTTAAAAGAATCATATTGATCCCTTTTATCATATTTATAGGGTTGTCTTAGAATAAATCCATAATAGTTCATGGGAGTCACATCAGAAGTGACTTGATACACATAATGTGGACCCAAGGCAAAGGACATTGTACAGTGTTCTATGATTACAAAGGCATAATATATATCCTTCCATACAAGAGAATAGGGATAAGGATGAGGCTCTACAAGTAGTTTCAATCAACCGGCTATGAATTTGGCAATCGAATTTTTTTGCAATCTATTATCTAAAATGAAAATGATAGAATAGTTGTGTCAAAATGTGCTTTGGTGACAAACAAATTGTCATGACTAATTTTTTGGTGCATAAGGGTTAGATTATCCAATTGACCCTTAAGTTATTCATACTCCTTATCCTCACATACAACCTCAAGTGGCCCATGTTGTGGTGCCTCTTGTTGAGGTTTTACAATTAAATTTTTCTTTCTAAAACACTCAAATTCACTATACCCTCTTTATTGAAAATGATTACAAATTTTTTTCCATTATAAGAAGGATAAGGAGAGGGAGAGGGGGGAAAATAAGAAATTTGTGTTGGTGAAAACTTCTTATTTTGAGAGGAATTTGTCCCTTGTAATGAACCTCTAAAAGATAAAGGAGGATGAAATCCTTTGAATGCACCAAAAACTTATCTTTCACAAGATACACATGGTTGAAAGCAAGATCTAATGTTGCCATAGGAACATACATTATCTCTCTATATAGGTGCTCCAAAATCCCACTCTAAAATTTGAGAATAAGAGCTTCTACTTCATCATCCACATCAAGAAGGATGTGATACTTGTTGAATTGAAAGATGTAGTCCTGAATGGACATGTTAGTTCCCTATAAAAAATAAAACCACTTAATAATCAATTTGTTTTGATAATTTTAGGGATAAGTTTTTTCTTGAGTGCCTTCCCAAGATTCACTCAAGTGGTTAATGCATCTTAAACTTATTTGTGTTACAACAAAACTTTGGCTAAGTTAGAAAGCTTAGGCTTTGTAAATAGAACTTTATCATCATCTAGAGTTTAAGAGTAGGAAAGCCAAGATTCCACATCTAAAATATAGCTATACAAGATGTTTGGATTCCTTGATCCATCATACAATGGGACCTCATACCAAGCCTTTGAGTGAGGGTCATGATTGTAAATATTGACATCAGTGACATTTTGTACATTGATGACATTAACCTTGTCAATAAGGATACTGACAACTTCGGACAAATTGGTTTCATTTACCTTATCTATAAGTGTATTTACAATTTGGGTAAATTTTTCCATTTGGGCAGCCAATTTCGAGGCCATTCAAAAATGAGTATAAGCCAAGAGTAAGGGAAAAGGGCACAAAACAAGGTAAGTTTGAAGACCTTGATTACAAAATATTTCCCTCAAATTATGATGTCTCCTAGCTAAATTACAGGAAACAAAACTTTGTCACCCTAATTGAGTGCAAATTAACAAATATTCTTCCCAAATTTGAAACTTGTTGGTGTTGGAAGAAAAGAGCTTGAATTTTTTGCAAAATACTTGAAGTGGAAAATTTAATTCTAATAAAAAGGTTTAATTAAACTTCTTTGAAATTATTAATGTAAATTAACTTAATTAATAGTAAAACATTAATTAATCAAATGTTTATTAATTAAAATTAATTAAGCTAATAATTAAATTAATAAATAAAATAATAATAAAAAACTTAAATAATAATTAACTAAAATTAAATTCCATCTTTACCTAATTTAGATAATTCGATAGAAGATTTGTTTATCTAATATCACCAAGCAACTTGTTCTCCACCACGCACTACCCTTATTTTTTTATTTCTACATGGGATCCCATGCAATTAGTATTTATGGCCTGAAGTTGGGTTGTGCTCCTCCTGAGATGTGCTTCAATATAGTAAATCAGGTGACCTTCCATTGCCCAGGTGCTAAAAGTATGTGGGCCTTATACAGGCGTAAATGCACCTAACATAGGCACATTGATATAGACACCTATTACAAGTTCTTCATGCAAACAATGTGCCTATCATATGTCATGTCTAAAAAATATGTTGACTTAGCACCTACAGTAACCACACCCACGTGATGTCACCAAAGCCAACGATGAATTCCTAACACAAGAACTAATGCATTTGACATAGGTATAGAGGATGTGCTTGTCACAAGCATTATCACACCTGACAAAGGTATTGACTTAGTTCCTATGGTAGCCATGTCTGTGCAATATCACCAAAGCTAGTAATGAAAATGCACAATGCACCATCATTGGTCAACGTTGGTGGTTGAGGTCATGCTACTAGAAAAAGGTCGAACGACAACCTGAGCGCCCATCGATCGGTCTATTGGTTGAGTCGGTCGAGTGGGCCAATAATATATATACATATACATATATATACACATATACATATACATATACATACATATATATATATATATATATATATATATATATATATATATATATATATATATATATATATATATATATATATATATATATAAACAACCTTAGATTTTAAAATATATAGAAATAATATATTATGTTTTCCCACTAATGCTAAGTTAAAGTTCAACTTAGTACTAATTTTTTTAAACATGCCCAATAAAAGAGATTAATCTAAGATGAACTTAGCTTAACTTCAAAATTACCAAAATGAACATGGAGATAAGCTTATCAAATTTTAAAAATCTTATATTTGCAAATTTGAATACCTCTAAGTGGAGTAGAACCCAAGATCTAGTTGACACGTGATTAGATTTTAAAAGGCAACACTAGATCCAGATGACGCATGATCAACTTTGGAAGGAATACCCAAACTACTACCTCTTAGTTGGCCACTACACTCAAGATAGATTTGAACAAGCAATATCTTAGTGCATGAAATACTAAATATGGAGATGTTAATTACCCAAGTATCCAAAACTGTACTGCACTGATAATAATGAAAATGATTCAAATCCAACTTAAGTTTATTAAAATTGCAAGAAATATATAGGCAAGAAGATGCCAAAAATACATAACCACCATCTACCATATCTAAAATGAGGTCAAATAAAGATGATATTCCAAGATAACATCCAATAAACTAACAACTAAAGTTAACTTAATCTTATCCATCCATATAGACTACACCTAAGCAGCTAAAGATGCACATGGAATACTATTCTCATGTGAGATACATTATTAGAAAAATAAAGCTAATATGAAATAAACCTATTAAACTATCTAACCACTAATCCCAGGTACATCAAGTGATGCCCTCATCATATGTATTCCATCAACATGGAAAACATAACATCCATCAACATGGATAAACAAGTGGTATACATATTCCATCAACATAGAAAAATAGCATCCATTAGCATGGATAAACAAGTGGCATACGTATTCCATCAATATGAAAAAAAAATCCATCCTTTTAGAAATAGTAAGATAGACTAAACTACTTATAAGTTGCAAGCATTTTAGCAACCAGAGCAAAATTTTCCTCATAATATACTCCATACTTTTGTGAGAAACCTTTCTCTACTAATCTAGCCTCATATTTTTTAACTTCTCCTAAAGAATTTAACTTAAGTCTAAATACCCATTTACAACCTATTATATTTCTATTAAAAGGCCTTGGGACTAAATCCGAAGTATCATTTTTGATAAGAGAATTGTGTTCTTGTTATATGGCTTTGGTCCAATTTGGATCATTTTTAGCTTGATGATAGGTTTGAGATTCATTCAATTATTGAATTTTAGACATTAATGTTATAATTTATGTTTGAATTCTAGTTCTATATTTGTACAATTCACCAAATGGAGAGTTTTTGGTTGTTTACTCTAATAATTTTGGTCTCTTAGTTTAAATTTTTAAGGGAGAATTTTCATCAATGCTAAAAGAACTAGATTTATATAAATTAGACTCTTCAAATATTCACAAAGATAGTCCTACTGGTAGGATTATAAAATCAATATCCTTTGTATTTATTATCATAACCTACTAACATACATTTCAAATATCTATCATCTAATTTTCTAATATTATTTGAATTATTATGATGTGCATAAGCAATGCATCCAATTACTCTAAAATATTTAATTGATGGATTCCTTTGAAACCAAGACTCAAATGTATTGACTCTATTTAGTGCCTTAGTGGTATACATATTAAGCAAACATACAAACAAGGTTATGCATAGCGGCTATTTATAGCCAATTGGGTAAAATTAGGATTTTTGAAATTTGGAATTGGCTAATATTTGGGATCCTTGACCAAGGCCCATTAGCCAAAAAAATTTGGGTGCAATGTTTTTGGAGGAGGTCTATTCGCCCAAATTTTATAATAATTTGACCATTTTAAGTTTAAAATTCCAACATTACCCTTAATAATAGTTAACCTTCTACATGTATTTCAATACTATTCGCTTGAATTTTGAAACTAATTCACAAATTTTTTATAAATACATTTTGGGGCTGACCCCTTATGCATAAACATGCATACAAAAGTAAAAAAACTTTAATCCCATAGGAAATAAGGCAAATTTTGGAGGAAAGACCTTACCATTATTGCAATGGACCTATTTTTTCCCTCAACAACCCCATTTTGTTGGGGTGAATATGGGCATGTGAATTGTCTTGAAATGACCATTTCAAGATAATAATAGTTAAACTCATTACTCACATACTCTTCTCCATTATGAATATTTAATACTTTTATGGAGGAAGAGGTTTCATTTTCAACAAGTGCCTTTAAAATTTTGAAATATTCAAATACGTGAGACTTGTTTTTCAAAAAATATATCAAAGTGTTCCTTGAAAAATCATCAATGAAATTTAAAGAATACAAATATCCATTTAATTATTTAACTTGAAATGAACCCATAAGGTCATAATGGACTAATTGCAATATATAAGAATATTAAAATAATTTCCATCAAACATAGTTCTAGGTTACTTAGAGAAAATGCAAGCCTCACAAAGTCCTCCATCAACTTAAACTTTAAGAAGACCAATTACCATATTTTTGTTAAACATATAAATTATATTTCTATAGTTTATATGTCCTAATATATTATGTCATACTTTATAATTATTGTCAAAATACATTGTAAGACAATGTTTACCTAAAATTTGATGTGGAGAGAATAGATACAAGTTATTGGAAATAATACATTCTCCAACAATCTCTCTCACCTTCTTCCTTGAGAAGCTAATTGCCTTATAGAAAGTAGCCTAGTTGCAAGATTAGAAATAAAAAAAACATCATTATATACTTCTCTACCTATGTTAACATTACCAATTCCTTCTACAATAATTTGGGAATTATCCCCAATAGTAACTACATCATTGTAATCTAAGTTTAATGAATTAAAATATGGATTAGAACTAATCATATGATTCGTGCATCTGAATCAATAATCCAAGAATTATGGTCTATTTTATCATGAATGGAAGTCAATGCATAAACTAAAGCAACATTATTAGTTTTCTTACCTCCCTTCTCACTCTTTGTGTTTTTGGAGGTTGCATTATTCTTGTAATAATCATTCTCTTTGTTGCTAAAAATGACATAAAAGTTACAATTACCATTAAATTTAGGATTATTGCTCTTTGATTTCTTCTCAATATTAGGTTTTGAAGAACTAGTTTGATTCTTACCTTTAAAGTTCTTATATTTTTCCACTTTCCAGGTTTATTCCTTTATAAACATTCAAGGTAATAGAAGTAGAGTTAGGGTCCTTACCTTCACTTACCTTTGTACCTTCTTATAGCTTGATGGTTTCTTCATGTTGAACAAGTAGGTTGGCAAGCTCTACTAGTGTAGGTAGATTGTTTTATTGATCAAATCTTGTATTGAGGACATTTACAAAGTCCTTGAATATTCTAGTGAGATTTATAAGCACAATGAAACATAAGATATTTTCATTCACCCATTCACAACTACATGCAAGTAGTTGTGTCCTAATTTCATTCATTTTATCTAGGTATATTACAACATATTCTTTATATGATAATTTTGTGTTAAATAATTTTGAAGAAATGGAAAAAAAAACGTCTACCCATGTTTGACTTTTGAATATGTTTTTTAACTCATCCCATGCTTCATAAAAAAAAATTAAAAATATATACTGATATGTCATCACTTATAGACCTAAATAACATAGAAAGGGCTTGTTTATTTTTTACATTCCATGGTTCATGTGCTCTTCCATTTTGGGTTTGTGGCTCCTCCCTGTTCACGATCTTCCAAAGTTACCTTGTTTGATATTTTGCACTCATCCTAGGCTCCCAAATATGGTAGTTTATCCTTCAAGAATATGCTTAGGGGAAAATATAGCAATATCATTAGAGGCCATAACTGAAAGCACAAACATGTTACTATTATTTGTAGAAGTAATTTTGCAAAACATAAGAATAAACTACAAATTATTTTGCCAAAATAAATCATATTCAAATACTTTTAATTTTAAAAATTAAAAAAAGGGGATCCTATGAACCCCACCACCAAATAAATAAATTTAAAAATAGAGGGGGGAGGGCCATAGGGCTACCACCCTCCCTTTTTAATATTATTTTATTAAAAAAATAATGGGCATGGGGAAGGCTCAAGGACCCCATCACCCCATGCAACTTCAAGGGCTACTACCAACCAACACACTATGTTGTTGATGAGTCACCAATGGTTTCCATTTGGCTACCACTTGGCTTCCAGTTGGTCGTCATTGGGCTGCCACCCTAGCTACTATTGATAGCCTATCAAGCCATTGATGCATAGACCAGGGCTTGTTATTGGCAAGCCATGTGGATTGTCGTAAGAAAGGTTGCATCAAAAAATAACTTTTAAATAAATTATAAACTTATTAATTTAAAAAAATAAATAAATTTAATACAATATTTAAATGAAAATTATTTAAATATATAAATAAAAAGAACCATTTTCTCTAAATTATTTTATAAAAAAAATCAAACCCTCTTATATATATATATATAACTTTATTATTTAAAAAAAATAAAGGAGGGTTTTCAAATATAATCTAACATTAAATTTGTACAAAAGATAAATGTTAGATTTAATTGTAACATAACTTAAAAAAAAAAAAAAATTAAAATTAAAATTAAAGAACCCACCAAAAATGAACTTGGGTTTTGGTACCAAATGAAAGGGGACGAAGTAAGAAAAATTCCCCAAATGTAACAGATTAAAATAAACTCAAACAAGTTATTAGTATGTCAAATATATATATATACAAATGTAAATAACATAAAAATTAATAATTAAAAAAATGTAAGGTGAGATAGAAATAAATCAAACCACATAAAAGACACCAAAATTACGTGAAAACCTTGTAAAGGGAAAAAACAAGACCTTGTAAAGGAAAAAAACAAGGCCAAAATTGTATCTCCACTTTTGTATTATCTTCAACAAAATATACAAGCCTTTTCCTCAAATGTGATTGGTGCAAATCATCAATATCTCAAGTAAAAAATAGTATCTCACTATTAGTTTTCCATAGTTCACACTACATAGTTAGAACTACATATTTATATCTACATAGTTAGCTCTGCACTATTTGTACTACAATTCACTTACTATCAACATAAGGAGTTTAGCCTAAATATATAGTTTGGGCTATCCTCCCATTGGAAAATAGTCATGGGCTATCCATAATATGTACCATGACACTCATTCCACATGCCACCACACCTATGCCACATGCCATTATGTGCCCCACACATGCCACCACACTTAACTCTCATACTATGCCACCTTTGACTTTGAGTTGACTAGAGTTAGACTAGATATTGGAATTATTTTAATTTAGTAATTGTAGGAATAATAATATTAAGGTGTAGGATAAAATAAATATAGGTATATATTTATTTTATCCATATACCTTAATATATATTAGTCTAACCTAGGTATATATATACATATTAATAAATATAAATTAAATACCTATCTATTTAATTTATATTAAATGCTACATACCAAATTCTATTGTTTACCTTTATACTTAGGTGAATTTACAATATAATATTAAAATTGGATTATTTGTTCAAATACATTCTTGTTATAGCTTACAGCTTCCATGGTGGAGCTTTCATAGCCGTTTGGATATTTTAGCTTCAGCAGAGTCACTAGGTGAATGCCACATGTGCTCTAGAAGAAAATAGATCAAGGACTTCATTGTAACATTAATATCATATCTTTAATAGTGACTTCTTCTAATGTTCATTCTAAAGCAAATTTACTAGGTGTGTAAGAGGTATTTCAACAAGTATGGGGATTAGAACCTCACCAAGTCTATCCTAACTTGTCGTTGTGATTATGGGGCCACTAATGTGTCACTAGGTTCCCATCAGGCATGCTATTAAACTGGTGTCATCTTTGATTATCTCAGTTGAAACAATCATACCTCACAAGGAGCGACACAACAGGGTTATAACCAAGATCATAGGGTTTTAATCTATTAGGAGTTTCTAAGATCTTATAAGGTTATTTCCTTGTTAAAATGTGATCTATATGGTTTAATTAGACTCACAAGGGAAAGGGGATGCAAGAAAATAAGATGTAAACAACTCAAAAAAATAAAAATAATGGCAATGTGCCAAAAGATATGCTAAGATCCCTCTATACAATAGGCTTGAACACTATGTGCCAATGGTGAAATATTCCACTCCTCAACATACTTAAGGACATATATGATTTGCTAATGTAGGTATGCATAAAGAATATGGGTCTATAGGAAGCCACAAATGGATGATCCAAAATTGATGAGGGCCCCTCACACATATATGCATCAACAAAGTTCAATGCAGGTAAAGACTACAAGCACACATACACATATAGAAACTCGTCCACAGGAAGTCATAGATGACTAATCCAAAAATTGACATAGACCTTCATATATACGCGTGTGTGTGTGCAAATAGTGTAGTTACTAAATATCATGTTGAGAGCAGGGGTTCAATTTGCTCACAATCTACTCAAGATGCGATTGCTATACAAAATGAAATAAAGGTAGATCCTATAATAGATAAACTCATCAGTAATTTACAAAGCTAACACTACTCTTATTTATAGTTTATGAAGAGGAGGTTTTCCCTCCAAACAGGGTTATGCATAGTGACGAATATTCACCAATTTAGCAAATATTAGGATTTTCAAAATTGAAAATTGGCGAATATGAGGACCCTCGACGTCAGCCTATTTGCCTAAAATTTTTAGGACCAATTTGTTTCTTAGGGTCAATTTACCACAATATATATCCAAACATAGGCATATTTGTACTTATTGGAAAGATTTTTTCGATCCTGATCTAATGGTGGTATTTTTTATGAAGTTATAAGATCATTTAATAGGTCAAAAGTTATCCCAAATATGACATTATGTTTTAGGGCTTCAAATGCCCCAAATTTTGGTGTGAATATGTTTATTTGCTTTAGATTCACCATGATTCACCTTGATTTTTATTAGGATTCGCCATTTTTTTACAAGTACATTTTGAGTCCAACCTCTTATGCATAACCCTACCTCCAAAACTCATGTAGATTTTTTAGGATGATTACTGCATCTAACACCTAGTCATATATTGTCTAATTCATTAGTCCCTAAATTTTTTTCTAAATTTTATATATTAAATATCATATGGTTCTAAGCCTTCGTATCAGTAGCTACCACCATTATCTCCACCAACCCCTTTTGGAATTCCTCACAATATCAATGTAGAGGATTTTTTTAATGCTATATATTTGGGAGAGGTCTCGTCATGGGTCTTGTCATGGTTTTCTATATATTTTTATCCTTTCTAAGAGATATATAACATTCCTTTTGTAGTAAAGGAGAGTACTTTCCAAAATTTTGCACACCTCAACAAATCATAGCTTTTGAGATATGATGTCTTTCATCAAATCTTTTTTCCTGTTGAGCCATTTTACATTATTTGGTACATGCTAATGTACACCCATGGTACCTTCATGGTATGATTGTAAATATGTAATAGATTAGGGTTGAGTCTATAGTTTAGGATTGTTATTTATATTTCCCTTTTATGTAAATGTCAATGTGTAGAAAATGCACAAGTCTCATGTAAGAGTGCAATGTGTAAGAAATGCATCTGTCATGTACATTAGAGTGCAAGTGTAGATTAAGAGAAGGTGCATAAGTGTCATGTAAATATGTAACATGAGGATGTGCATATGTTTCTTATATTAGGAGTGCATGCAGAAGTGTAAGAGTCATTTATATGTGTACAAGTATCATAGATTCAAGTGTTCATGTAAGAAGTAAGTTAAGATTCTAGTATGCAAATGGTAAGATGATAAGCCAAGGCTCATGGTACTTGGAATATGGATAGCAATAGTTAAGTATTTGAAGAGTCATATTACTATGGCTACATTATGGAGATAACAATCCATAAGAATGTAGATTTAAAGGATATCATTACCTGATTATAAGTGGACAAAAAGTAATAAATATTGTATACATATTTTTGAGCAATTAATATTGTAAGATCTCTTCATGCATAGTTCATGAATGACTTAGGCCATTTAAATTAATAATTTATTATATAAGTAACTATTATTTTTAGTATTATAGAGGCCTATATATACATATTAGTTTGCTCATATATTATTATGCTCTTCATTATTGATATTTTGACCTTTAATATTGTGGATTCTTTATAGTGGGACCTATGATATTTTGTGGTAGTAAGGATTAAAAATAAAATAGTGATATCATAACTACCATATAAATCTATCCATTTTGATAGAGTTCATTTTATTAGCCACCATTATCAATATTTAACTTTATCCATTTTTGATAAAGTTAATTTAGAGTTTGTCCACTTTGAAGGTAGTGCAAACTTGGACTCTATTTTTAAAGGTCTTATTGAGTAGAAATTGAGGGGATAAGGATAAGTCACCCTAATTTGAATGCTAAGGTATTTCCACTTGGTTAAATGAAAACCAATAAAGACTAGGAATCAACTATACTTATAGAAAGGAACAACACAGAAGAAATGTTTGATATTTGATAAAGGAAGCCAACTTAGAAGAAATTTGGATATTGATTGATTGAAATCCAAATCAAAATATAGTTGGAGTTTAGGGGATATACAAATTCACCCATATAATATTTTTTATTCTTTAGAGAAAATGGGAGAATTTTTATTGAATATTAGAAAGAACCAACTCAGAAGAAAAGTTGGTCATTTGAGGATATTCATAGTCACCCTGACATTGATATTGAATTCTCTATAAAAAGGGGAATTATATTTTGTTCTTAGGTGTAACCTAAGACATTTAAGATAGTATTTTAGAGGTTGAGAAGCTTCCTACAAATATAAAGAATAATTTCAGATTTTGGAGATAAAGGAGCATCATAGGCCAAGATTCAATTAATTTTTGGTTCAGTAAGAAATTGAAGATTAAGATATAAGTCTACAAGTCTCTACTACATTAGAAAGAGAGCATCATTAGAATAATATTGGACTAGATTAAAGTATTTTTATGTTATTCTAAGCATCATTGTCATAAAAAAACATAGGGATGATATACTAGCCTAATATTATCAAGAGAAAAATTGCTAAGATATAAGCAACACTATCCTGAGTAATCAACAAAAGAGATAGGGTAGGGATAAGCATTGTTAAGAGAAGACAAACAAAGTTTATTTCTACTGGTAGAGAGAGAGTACAATGAATAAGAGTTATCAAGACACTTCCTCATAGGAAACCAAACCAAAATTCTATCAAGGTGTATGTAGAACAGTGTGCTATCAGGGTATGTGTAGACTAGAGTGCTATCAAGGCATTCATAGACTAGAAAACATTCAAAGTGTGCACAAGACATGAGAGATATTAAGAATAAATATGAATACAACATTATAAAAAATGAAAGCAAAATAGAGAGAACTACAATTAGTAGAACGTGGTAATACCAACATCTTCAACATAAGGAAAATAATAAGAGGGTATTATCCAACACCTCCAATAGAAGATAATATATGGAGAGCTTTGTTTAAAGCCTCTCCAGAAGAAGATATTGCATTGTATAAGCACAAGTTTCATTTATAATTATAATAATAATAAGATATTATATAGTATAAGCATTAGTGTCATTCGTAATAAGAAGAAGAAATACAACATTGTCTATACGCCAATGCATTCTTCATAGAGAAGAAAGCAAAGAGACTGGAAAATGAGACCAATGATGAAGCAAAAATATCAATAAAGGAGACTAGTGACAAAGCAAAGAGACTAGCACGAGGAAGTGAAAATACCAACAAAGAAGTCATGAAGACTAGTTTGGGGAGAGCACATTAATGTATGCATAATATCTATGAGTAGTAATGGAGAATTATTATTGATTGCATCTAGTGGAAGTAATGTATCCTAAAGGTTGACATATAAAGGAAATTATTGTAGAAGAGAGAAATTCAAATGTTACTAACATTTGATTAGCATATAGAGTTCCATGTAGATCTAAGGTTTGGATTAGCATTTTTGAATGAGAACTACTTAAATTGGAGTGTAGAACCATTAGTGCATCCAGTGAATGTTAGCACATCGAGTGAGCAAGCGGAGAAATAATAAAAGTGCAAGTTGACTAAGGTGAAAAGTAAAGTAAAATTAAAGTTTTTTATATGCTTTAATTTGATTTATGGAGTTATAATATGATTACATGTTAAGAAGGAGTTATAAGGAGATTATAATTTATTAGTTGGAGTTATAAGGTTTAGTTAGAAATATAAGTTTTTTATTTTTTTTAAAGTGTGGAGTAATAAGGATTTCTACTTCAATTAGTTTATTTGATTTAATTATTTAAAGTTTTTAGTGTTTGAATATATTTGAAGTTTCTTAATATAGAAGATTTATTTTTCTTAAGTTCTTCAATTTTTGAGAAAATTTGAAATTAAAAAATATTAAAAGTTTTTGAAATTTTGCAAATTTAAAATATTAGGGAGTTAAAAGGTTTTCTACATCAAAGGTTTAAAAAAAATTAGAATTTACAAAATTCATATTTGAATTATTTCTTAATTTGGGAGATATAAGGTTTACTACTTTAAAGGAATTACTTTGATCATTATGGAAGGAAATATGGAGTCCATAATTAGAAAGGAAAGACTAGAAGTTATTAAATCTGGTATTGGAAAATTTATTGAAAAATCTAAGGGTGAGGTAGATATGATATTACAATTCATCTATAAAGAAGCCATAAATAGAATTTTTGAGGTATTTGAAGACTATTTGCATTCAAAAATTGTTGAATCAATTGACAATTCAAAGAATGTTATTATGATACCTCTTGATATAGGTAGCATAATGTATATGGCATTACTCTCAGTTGAACTTTATAAAGATGAAAATCTAAAACAAAAAGAGTTGATTGAAACTATAAAAAGAAAAATAGTTATTGACCATGATCCAAATGAATCATGTGAATCATCTCTAAAAATAGTGTTTCATTCTTCATGTAATGTTGACATTCCAAGTTCATCTAATTCAAAAAATTATTATGATGTTCAAAGTGAATGTTTAGAAGATACAAGACAATATCAAGATTATAAAAAAACTAGATAAAATGAAGCACATGATCTTAAGGTCAAGGACAAAGAAAAATTTTAATTTATCCATGCACATGAACCTAAGGATGAAGAAGGAGTTCAAGAAGTTCATGATCCAAAATACCTAAAGAATTATGATGAAGAAGAACTCATCAAAACTCAAAGAAACTAAAGATGCATCTCAACCATAGTTTCATAAACAATGCAAGGTTACTTAAAAATTACAGACAAATATGAAGACCAAGGTTGAAGACTAAAGTCTTCAATAACCAAATAATGTAATATAAGAGGGTGTTGGGGAATATTACGTTATTTGGTACATGCTAATATAACCCATGGTACCTTCATGGTGAAATTGTAAATATGTAATAGATTAGGGCTGAGACTCTAGTTTAAGAGTGTGATTCATATTTTCCTTTTATGTAAGTATCAATGTGTAGGCAATGCACAAGTTTCATGTAAGTGAGAGTGCATTTGTAGATTAAGAGAATGTGCACAAGTGACATGTAAATATGTAATGTAAGGATGTGCATAAGTGTCTTATATTAGGAGTGCATGTAGAAGTGTAATATTCACGTAGATGTGTGTGTCTTAGAGTCAAGTGCCCATGTAAGAAGTAAGTAAATATTCTAGTATGCAAGTGGCAAGATGATAAGACAAGGGTCATGGTACTTGTTGTATGGAGAGTAATAGTCAATAATTTGAAGAGTCACATTACTATGGCTATATTATGGATATAATGCTTCATAAGAAAGTAGATATGAAAAATATCACTATTTGATTGTAAGTGGAAGAAATGTAATAAAGCTTGTACATGGATTTTTGAGCAATTAATATTGTAAGTTTTCTTCATGCATAGTTCATGAATGACTTGGGCCATTTAAATTCATATTTTATTGTATAAGTGAATATTATTTTCAATATTAAATAGGCCTAGATATACATATTAATTTGCTCATATATTATTCTACTCTTCATTATTGATATTTTGACCTTTAATATTGTGGCTTATTTATATTGGGACCTATTATATTTTGTGGTAGTAAGGGTTAAAAAGCCAATATTTTCTTCCCATATGACTTCAAAATGTCTTCTTTCCTTGGGAATTCTGACCATCAAATCTCAGTATTCAAGATTTTTTCTTTTCCCTTTTAAATCATACATAAAAAAGCATTGATCCTTGGAATTGGAACTTTTGATCAAACAATTTACTTTGTTCTAGTATACTTCTTGCACTTAGTCTTGGAGGCCAAAAAATGGTGTAGTGAGAAATCACTACATAACCATAAATTAATTTTACTAAATCAATCAAGTTCTTCAAGTTCATACTTGAAGTAAATTGGACATAAAAAGTTCCTTCTAGTGTATTCTTGGAGGTAATCAGTAAGAAATATATCCTTGTATTGAATTAAAAAAAATTCTCTTTAGGCCCTTGCCTAAAGGTTAATTGTTTAAAACTGCTTAAGCACTTGTCCAATAATTAGGCTGAAAGGCCACCACAGAAGGGTGAATCAATTAATAAAGTCCTTTGGAAAATGGTATTTTGAGTCTATACTTAAAGGGTACTATTAAAATAAAGTTCCTTTAAGTCTATACTTAAAGGTAATGAAAACTAACAAAATCCTTGATATCTATGCATAAAGGATGGCCAAAAATAATTATACACTCTCAACATATCCCAACTTATCCTAATTAATCAATCTCTTTTTTGAACTAAAATTTAATTACTTAGTCAAACACTCTCAAAACAAAATAAATCAAGTAACCATCCAACTACAATAAAAAAACCTCATAGGTTAACCCTTATTCACTGTCTGTTATTTTAATGATCCCAATACTAATTCTTAACATTTTCATTAATCATCATCAAGAAAAATCATTAAATAATCATAGCAATAAGTCCTTGAAATTAAACCATCAAATAAATGTAATTAATACACATAATGTATCCAATAAATCAACATCAAATAATCATCACACCACATTATCAATAATAAATGCCAGTATATATGGTAGAGGTCCCATGATTTTTTATCCTAGAGCTTCTAAACCTTCTTGGGTAGAGGTGTTGAAGGGTATAGTTGTTGAGGAAAGAAGAGATACCTTTGATATTTTTACAAATATTGAAGAGGGTATTCCATGCCTGATAATCCCATATAGATTAATGGGCATACTTATTAATCATAGGTATTTCATCTTGGTGGGTATGTTCATTGGATTTAGGCTAGACATGGACACACAAATGAAGTGGGAAACTAGGAAATGGAAGTTGATAGGCCATATGGAAGTTGTGGCTCTTCTCAAAGGATTTATTATCTTTTACTTTACCTCTCAAGAGGATATGAAAATATTTCTATTGAAAGTCATTGGATTTTTAGGAATAAGTGTTTATTTTTGAGGAAATGGTACCCAAGGTTCAATTTAGAATCTAAAAATATCAATCTTGCCCTATTTGGGTGTAAATTTTTGGCTTATTTATTGATCACTGGGATGAGGATATAATAAAGGGTATATCTAAATCTATGGGATAGCTAATTAGTTTTGATTTAGCTACAAAATTTTAGAGAAAAATATTCTATGCAAGATTCTATGTTAATGTGGATTTAAAGAATCCTCTTCCTTCATATATCCTATTAAAATCCAAGGTGGGGACTTGGACTCATAAGGTTGAAAATAATAACTCTTTGGCCCTATTTAGAAATTCTAACTGGGTGGGTTATCTCTAGAGTAGTTGTTCGGTTAAGCAACCAAAAATCATCAAGATGTGGGAAAATATAGATCCTCTTTAGAAGAACAAGGTAACAGAGACCAAACTCTTATCTCATTATTTTTTTAGAAGGAATAATCATCAGCTCAAATATTGGTGGTGGGTAGGAATAGATTCTAGGTATTAGCTGAGCCTAAGGAAGAAGAGATTATGGAAAATTCAAACTTGCAAACATAATATTTTGAGGTAAAAAAGAGGGCAATAAAGATATGGGTTCTCTGCTCTAGGAAAATGGTATAGGTTTGAAGATGACCAATCAAGAAGAGCTCTAGAATATCATAGAGGAAGCAATTCTAGAACAAAGAGCTAAGGTGGAAATGAGGCTCCCTTTGGGATGTGGAGAAGACTCTATTTTACAATAGGGGGAGAAGTTGAACCAAATGGAAATAGTGACCCCAAGAGCTAGTTTAGGGGGTTGTATTCAGAAGGAAAAGAAAGGGAGGAGCACCAATGATGACAAGATGTAAGCAATTGAAATCCCCTAAAATTATTTGATCTAATCTATGGATAGTGGGGAGAAGCTCAAGGATCATGATATTGGGTCAAAAAATAAAGGAAAAGAGAAAGTCCCAAGCATGAGACTAAAGTGATAAGCTAAAAAGGCAATCAATGTTAGGAAATAAAATAAAGTGGGTAGACCCTCTAACCATGAATTGTGATAGTGAGAGATGGAAAATGAGGTGGAATGTGGAACCCAAGAAATTATAGATCTTGGTGGGGTTAAAACCCCCAATAGGTATAAAAATTTAATTTGATATCATGGAATGTTAGGGGAATGAATTCCCTTACCACTCAATGTGTGATTAAGTACTTTAGGAGTAATAATCATCCCAAAATTTTACTATTTCAAGAAACCAAAATTTATGAAGGAAAGCTATTTGTAATAATATGAAGTGGGTAGCAAGTGAAGCTACAAGAGCCTCTAGGACGGATTATACCATCTAGAATGCAAATACTTTATCAAGTGAATATATTCATAAGAACAACAAGTTTATTCTAGTTTTGTTCTATTATACTATTTTTTATTTCTCTTGGATTGTTACAAATATTTATGCCCCCAACTCCCTAGTGGGGAGAAGAAGAGTCTAGGAGGGGTTGCTAGACCTTAGAATTCACTTCCCCAATTACCCTTGGATTATTGCTAGGGATTTTAACATTGCTCTTATACACAGTGATAATATTGGTGGTTCCAAGGAGTTTACTGATAACATGGAGGATTTCACCCAAGTTGTTTCTTCTAGTGGTCTCATGGATGTTGATTTGAGAGGGTAGAAATATACATGTTTGAATAGAATATTGGGTGTTTTAGAATAAATAATTATTCTCTTAAGTTCTACTAGGATAGATTTACTTGAGTTACCACTCTTCCATGAGTTAGGTGAACTCTCAATTTAGACTAGTTTAGATTTGATGAGTTGTTGTAATCCAACGACTCTCAATGATCAAATTTTTTATTTATACAAAGTTGATCCATGGAATAAATCAATTAGTTCTACTCTTCTCTTCATAATTCTTGTAATGCTTTGCATGTCTATTCTTGGGAAATTCTAACATGGTATCAGAGCGGGATAGATTTTGCTAAGCATTCTCTCTTGAAGGTTTTTTCTAGGCACTCGTTCATTTTCTTTGGATAGTTTTTTTTGTCTAAATCTACTTGCATAGTTATATTTTGTATCCACAAGCCATTTTTTTCAACAAAATAATTTTTTTTATTGAAATCATGATATAGAATAGCAACAAGGGTATTTGAGTTTTTTTCTCCAAGCTGTATATGAACTTAGAAGCAATACAATCTTTGTCAATAGTCTTGAAGTATTTTATTTAAGACCCTTCAAGTCTTTATATCTGAAAATATTTATTAGTGTAAATGCATTCTATGTTACACTAGTCAAATTATTTTCAATTTATGTTATAAAGAAAAACAAAGTATTAACCATGTTTGTGTTCCATTAACAAGCTTCTCCCAACCCTTGCACTGACGACACACTCTTCAAATTGATACTACGTAGCTCAGTATTTTATGTGGCTACCATTATTATTTTTTTGTGTTTTCTCACAGGTTTTTTCCTATTCTGATAATTATTTGTATCTTGCGTCAATCCTTGGCACCTATACGATCGATGATGTTGCTTATTTGAACAAGGCATTGGGAATTATTTTTTTGATTACCTCTCCACAAAATTTCTGGCGCATTGGTTTATTTTGAAGAAGATTCTTCCAAATCTAGTGTGAGAATTGATTCTTTAGGATTGGTTGTTCTCTCATAGTGAGCACTTCCTTTTCAGGCATTGGCACAAAAGTGGACGTCATATGAGAACATCTCCTTCATCGAGCTCAACACTTCCTTTCTACACCATTGACTTGAAGATGAGTGGACATCGTATGAGAAGAGTGGATGTCATAAAGCAACTCTTCCTTTATTAGCATTCACAATAGACAAGTGGACGTCGTATGTGCCGAGTGGACATCATCAATGAAGCACATATAGAAAGCGCATCGTGGATAATTTTGTTTCACGAGTTCATTTCTGATAAAGGATGATCTGCTTGTCATTGGTGTCCACCATCTAAATAAAAAAATGGCTCCCTTCATCTAATGCCCTCTATGATATTGCTATGTGGACAATGGAGAGCATCGTGTTCAATTTTAGAACCGATGCATCTCTATTCTTTGGTGACCTTGCCTAATTTACTCCTCAATTGATGTAGTCATCAACCTCGTTCTTGCTTCTCACAAGAGTTCACTCTAATTCAAACTACTCTTGACGATGCTAATGGATAAAAAAGTCATTACTTGGTATCCTTTTATATACCTCTTCTCTCGCTGTGTATTTTTATAACTAGCATTGTTTTGATTTCAATAGAGGCGAGTTCGTGAGAAGAGTTTGTAGCATGAATTCTATTTTCGGTGACTATTGACATCCATTGATGAAGGATTGATATGAAATTTCATTAGTGCATTCTTGAGAGCACTGTAATCACATACTATAGTCTCATCCTTTCTATAGTCTCATGGCGATCAAGAAGCCCCACTTGATACGCCGATCATAGACCATTATCTCTCACTCTTGGATTCGTCGTCAGGCTTGGAGAAAATGCAGATGCTAACATACTTTGCCCTGTAGGTAATATAATCAATATGTGAATGTCACCAACCTTTGGCTTTCAATTTTCAAACTTTGATTTGCTACCAGTGTGATTATGCAAGTCTTTTTGAAGAATGAGAGGCCAAGCAAGGCATGTCAAAGGATTTTTTCAATTCTTCTGAAAAAAACCACCACATCGCGACGACATTATAGTCAGCATTCTACCACTAAAGAAGACCCAAGAATTTTTTTTTGCAAGCCATTGCATATTGCCAAGTCACACCAACTATGAAGAAGTTTTTTCTAGCCTTGCAGAACTCAGCATTCGAATATGTTCACCTGCGAATGCTATTTGGCTACATGAGTTTGACAGTCTGCATGCTAGAACTCATTTGCTATTTTACAAGCAAATTCTTCTCTGTATAAGGGAAAATATTTTTTTAAAATAGTCTCCAGGAGGATATTGGAAAAAGTCACCCACTGTAAACAAAATATTTTGAGTTTGTAATTCCTCACCTTCTTTCAGTCTATTTCTAGAGGCTCGTTTTCTATATTGTAAGAAAGGATAATAATTTTTTTTTTTTTGGGGTTATGGTGCATTCTTTCAGCACCACTTGTGCTTGATTCAAAAGGGGGGTCCTGCAACTATTTTTTATGATCTTCATGATGTTGTGTTTTGTGGTCTTCATATATTATTTCAATAGCATCTACTGCTTCATATGCTGCTACACTTTACAAATAATCAAATACAAGAGCACATATATACAAGGAGATTCCCACTACAACACTACAAATTTAGCACAATTTTTTATAACATATCAATAAAAATATCTCATCTTAATAATAGCGTATGTTCCATGTATCATTCTTCTCATTAACTTATAGTTTCCCTCACGTAAGGGCAGGTAATTGAGAAGATTTGATATAAAGGTCTGGCTGATTATTCTTGCTTCATAAGCCTATGTTCCACGTATCAATTCTCCTAATTTACTTATAGTTTACCTCACGTAAGAGTGGGTAAATTTAAGATATTGTTATAAAGGCTGGGCTTCTAATGCCTTCATTAAACAAGTTTTTATGCTCGAGCTTCATTGTATTTTCTAAAAAAAGTTCTTGAAGTTAAAGGGGGGGATTATTGGTTCACTTAAATTTTCTTTGGCAAAATGAATACAATTGATCCTCTCACCCCTCGTAACTATCATACATGGAAGCCAAAAATATTAAATTTCATTTCTCAAAAAGGGCTTACACACTTGCTAGAAGAGGAGCAACCTGAATTTGAAAAGAACTATGAAAAATTTGTTCATAAAGGGAAGATGTATGAAACAATGGGTATTATAAGCACAAATGTAAATGAAAGCTTATGGTTTCACATTTCTAAATATAAAAACCCATTTGAAAGTTGGGAAAATTGAAGAACTTGTTTGGTAAAGTCGATAAAATAAGGTCAATGTAGCTAGAGGTAGAGTTAACAACATTATCTCTTGAAGACTTTAGCAATATTATTGACTTTCTCACCAAATTTAAAGAAGTACTCACTCAACTAAAAGGCAGTGGAAAGGATAAAATAGAAGAAGAATGCATATATATTATTCTTTCTAAGTTAAATGGAGTGTTTCAAAAATTTTCTACCATTTTTTTGTCTACAAAATATGCACTTGGTACAAGTTTTAAAATACCCTCTTTAGAGGAGTTTTGTGATAGACTAACTAGAGAGGAAATGAAACTTGCAAAATATGAGATCTCTCCCTCTTCCTCAAAAGCCTTAGTAGCATCAACCTCTACTAAAGAAAAATTCAAAAAGAAATAAAGAATTCCCATAAATTGTACTCACTACAAAAAGAATGGTCATTCTGTGAACAAATGTTGGAAAAGACTACAACAACTAGAGGTAATAATGAAGGATCACAATATAAACACTAAGAAATAAATAGTAAAAGCCTTAAATATTCAGGGCAGAGCTATAATAACTTCATCAAAATACTGGGTTCTAGATTCAGGAGCAACTCATCATATGACTTCCTCAGATGAGTCATTCACTTCAATCTCCTCAAGTTCAACATGTAGCATAGAATTTGGAGACTCATCCTTCATCCTAGTCAAAGGAAAAGGTGACATATCCATTGATGGTGGTTATATAAAAAATGTTCTCTATGTCCCAAACATAGCTACAAATATCCTCTCCATCTATCAGATTTGTACTTCTAAAAAAGGAAAAATAGTTCTCTTCTCACCAACTGGAGTTGAGATAAGAGACTTTCAAGAACCAAAAACTCTCATAGAAAAAGGAGATATTTATCACAACACTCACCTATTTCACTTCAAAGGATTCAAAATTTTTGAAGGGGCATCCTATTTTGTTGCACATGGAGATCTTGAAAGCAAAATTTGGCATGAAAGGTTTGGACATCTCAGTTATAACTTCCAAAAGTAATTAAAAACCCATAAAATGGTAACATGATTGCCAAAAGTCTCTTCAATTGATGGAGTATATCCTGGTTGTGCTCTTGGAAATCAACATCAGGTCCTTTCCACCCAAGTGGTTCTCAAAAATCCTCATCCCCTCTAGAGTTAATCCATAGTGACTTGATGGTCTTCCCAGAACCTTCTTTTAAAGGAGAAAAATATGCTTTAACCTTCATTGATGATTTTTCTAGAAGAACTTGGGTCTACTTTCTAAAATACAAAAGTGATGTTCTATCCCACTTCAAAATCTTCAATTCCTTAGTTGAAAATCAAGCTAGTTTCAAAATCAAACAAATTCATACAGATAATGGGGGGGAATACTTCAGTAATGAGTTCTCTGTTTTCCTCTCTAGTCATGGCATAATTCATCAGCAATCAATATCCCATAATCCGCAACAAAATGGTATTACAGAAAGGAAAAATAGAACCTTAAATAAAATGGCAAATTGTATGCTTCACTCTAGAGATCTTCCAACAATTTTTTGAGCTGAGGCAATTAACTGTGCAAACTATATTCAAAACTGCACACTTCACAAAGATCTTGACTATTTGACTCCTGAGGAAGCATGGACTGGATCAAAACCTGATGTCTATTTCTTCAAAAAATTTGGGTGTACTGCTCGGGCACATATTCCAAAGAAGAAAAGGAAGTCTCTAGATAAGAAAAGCAAATAGCTCATCTTTATTGGTTATTGTGAGGAAATGAAAGCATGTAGGCTTCTTGATCCCACAACTCATGCGGTATTTTTCATAGAAATTTTCAACTTGATGTAACATTCCCTAATAAATATCCTCAACCATCCTCTTCCAAAATTATTTCTCTTGAGCCATATCCAATATTAGAGCCTTAATATAATGAAGATCCCATTTTGGAGATAAATGATCAAAATTACCAAAATGAGGATCCTATACTTCAAACTCCAACTCAAAGCCTTGCTGCTCCAATTACTCCTTTCACAATGCCAAAATGCGCTCGCACCATAGTTGAAGAAGCCACTCCTTAAATCCAAAATATTTCATCATCAAGATTATGCAACACCATAGGTTATGGTCTTGTGTGTCAGTCCATATCCACAGATCCTCAAAACTTCAAGGAAGCAACTGGAATAAAAGAATGGGATGATGCCATGGAAAATGAATTATCTTCCTTAATCAAAAACAATACTTGGGATTTAGTTCCTCTACCTAAGGGAAGGAAGTTAGTTTGTTGTAAATGGATTTGCAGAACTAAGTATGGACCTGATGGAAAAATTGACAAACACAAAGCTCACTTGGTAGTTAAAGGTTTCTCACAAATTGAAGGTATTTATTATTCTGAAACCTTTACACCAGTTCCTAAAATGGATTCTGTTAGGCTGGTTCTTGCACTAGTTGCTTCCCAAAAATGGCATGTTTTTCAAATGGATGTTAAAAGTGCTTTCTTACATGGGGACTTAAAATAGGAGATATTCATGGACAACCTACTGGGTTCACTCAAGACTCCTCCATTGTTTGTAGAATAAGGAAATCTCTCTATGGCATCAAACAAGCTCCTAGAGCTTGGTATGAAAAATGAACTCCATCCTTCTTTCCTCAACTTTTTATCATTGTGAGTCTGATACCATAGTCTACATTTGGAGAGATGAATAGAAAATCACCTTACTTTTTCTCTATGTTGATGATCTACTATTGATTGGTAGTGACATTTCTCATATTCAGACTATCAAAGGCTCCCTTTCTAAAAAAATTGAAATGGCTTATTTGGATTTAGCTCATTACTTCTTTGGGATTAAAATAAATCAAATATATGCAATAATTTCATTGTGTCAACAGAAATATACTCTAGACCTTCTTCAATGGTTTAAGATGACTGATTGTAAGCCCTCTTCTACACATTTTTAGTCTAGGGTCAATCTAAGTACTCCCTGCATATCCCCTCTATGTGAATCTACTCTATACTGATATCTTGTAGGGAGTCTGTTATACCACACTCATACTCATACAAATATTTCATATATTGTTGGCTTGATATCTAGATTTTCACATCCACCTCATTTCATCCATTGGCAAGCAACAAAAAGAATCCTACGCTACTTGCAAGTAACTACTCAATATGGGCTATTATATGAAGGAAAATCCATGGATATCATTGGTTACACAGATTTTGATTGGGAAGGTTTAGTAGAAGACAAATTTTCAACTTTTGGCTATGTATTTTGTCTTGGTTCTTCACCAATTACTTGGTCATGCAAAAAATAACAAGCAGTAGCATTATCATCTATAGAGGCAGAATATAGGGCAACAATCTTAGCAAGCTAGGAAGCTCTTTGGCTTCATCAAATACTAAAAAAAATTGGTTTTTTCCATGACAAACCTATTACTCTTTGGTGTGATAATCAGAGCACAATTCATATTACCTGCAATCTAGTCAAGCATTAGCATACCAAGCACATTGAAATTCACATGCACTTCATTCGGTAGCATATTCAGATAGGGGAAATACACTTGGACTATATTCCCATAGAAAATCAAATTGCAGACATATTCACCAAATCCTTTTCTTCTCCGCATTACATTCAGTTACGATAGAAACTTAGGGTAAGGCAGATGCATTAGAAGTTACAAAAGAGGTTTTCACCTCTCCTTTCTTCATATTATTTCTTTTCTTTGGAAGATGGTTTTTCCCATGTGGTTTTTTTTCACCATCTCTCCTATATGTAATCTATATGTAATAACATTGTACATGAGGGCCTCATTAGACCCAGTTGTCGAGACTCATTTTTTATTATTCAAAGAGGACAATCTTCGCCATCCGAAGACATGCCTCTTCCTTTTTCTTTTTATAGATGGTTTTTTCCATGTGGTTTTTTACCATATTTTCAATAAATCATTGTACATGAGTACCTCATAAGGACCTATTTTCGAGACTCATTTGTTAAATACACCCTTAGTATCACTTAAGGGGGGGTGTTAGAATAAACAATTATTCTCTTAAGTTCTACTAGGATAGACTTACTTGAGTTACCACTCTTCCATGAGTCAGGTGAACTCTCAATTTAGACTAGTTCAGATTTGATGAGTTGTTGTAATCCAACGACTCTCAATGATCAACTTTTCTATTTATACAAAGTTGATCCATGGAATAAACCAATTAGTTCTACTCTTCTCTTCATAATTCTTGTAATTATTTGCATGTCTATTCTTGGGAAATTCAACTTTACTATTTATACAAATTTGATCCATAGAATAAATTAATCAGTTCTACTATTCTCTTCATAATTCTTGTAATGCTTTGCATGTCTATTCTTGGGAAATTCTAACAGGGTGAGGATCTTTTTCAAATTTTCCTTGACAATTTTGGTCTCTCAATATTGGTTTGCTAAATTTAGTAATGGATTATTTTGAAATTACTATATTCCCTTTGATTTGGATTTCTTTTTTGGCTCTAAAGTTTAGGTTGTGCAATGTTATTAGTGTTACCTTATGATTTTCAATCCAATTTTGTTATATGAATCCTAGCCCTCCAGTTTTGAAGACTATTTTGGCATTTTATGTTATCTTGGAATTATATTCTCTTTGTTTTATTCTATTGGCCTACTTATCTAGCTATTTTATGTTGGGAATTTGGTTTTTATTAGTTTTTCCATGCTCGGTTAAGGCATCTTCCTTGTAAAAGTTTCAGGGCCCTTTTGAAACCATATTTTAAACTTTATATATATATATATATATATATATATATATATATATATATATATATATATTTAATCTCAATCATTTCAATTATAATGTCATAGAAAAAATGAAACATCATCAAAAAATGATATATCATCTATCCCCCATAAAAAAAAAACTATACATCATCAAACATGTGTATGTCATCCATACCATGTACTAATAATAACTATTATCTAGTTTCCATCCTATCCTAGCTAGTGGTATCATCCTCACATACTTCTAGGAGGATCGAGTCACTGATATCGAGTATGTCCTAGTGGTTGAAGGAAGTCATCACTCTATAGGTACTACCACATGGTATAATACCTAGTAGTGTTTTTCTCACTCTATCTCTACTTATAAGTTACATTGTGTAATCTAAAACTCTTCCTATGTCACCTATATCTCTCCTTGCATTTAGCTCAACTCTCCCTGCACTTGGATCAAATTTTCCTACAATTGGCTCAACTCTCCCTACACTTGGATGAACTCTTATTGCACTTGATATAACACTTCTTACACCTAACCCAACTCTACTTATAAGTCACTTCATTCCCTAAGACTAAACCTACATCTACCCAAGCTATTCTTATAATTGCAATAGCTACTCAAATAAGATCCAAATCCTATATCCCCCTTTAGTTGTAGCCTATGCTATTGTAGCATTGTTCTTAGCATTCAAAATCAAGATGGTCTACTTCATTGCTATGGTCTTCTTTACGTATTGCTCTATCTCTCTTAGTAGATCATCCACTTACCTATCTCTCTTCTTTTTTAGTTTATCCCTATCCATTTTTATCTAGGCTATCTTCCTATCCATCCCTCCTCCTCTAGCCAATGGATTATTTTTGGAATATATTGCATTATTATTTTTATTTATGAATGTACCATCATTGGTACATATTTAGATTAGGATTTTATTAGGAGTTAAATAGTTTATTAAAGCAATGCAATAAATGCACAAGTGTTAGAATGTGCAATGATGTAAATGTACATGTAGTCCACATATACTTGAGTCTTAGGTTGATTAAGGGACAAGGAATATACCTTTCTATATAAAGGCCTCATTGTTAGTGTTTTTTGAGAGGATTTTGGAGTGTGTAGGTTGAGTAGTAGTAGATACAATGCAGATCCATTTTGTAAGAATGAAGAGGTTGTAACCTCCATTGGATATCATTGTATATTTTCATGTGATTTCTTATATGAGCTTTTAATGAAGCATTGTAATAAGTTTTTTATCATATTTTCATGCATATTAGTTAGCCATTATCATAGCTATAATATTTCTTGCTTATTGTAACACCCTAAAATTGACTCATATTAATTTATCCTAAGATTAAAACATTCAAAAATTGATCAAAACCACCTGCTAACCTCCTACCTCATTTTTTGCACCTGCATTAAGTTAGTTTTTAAACCTCCTGATGATATCGGCTCTATTTGACCGATATCGGATGTCTGATCCGAGATCGGACCTAAATGTACGAGATCGGATGTCCGATCTCATCCAAAAATAGAAAACTCCTAGAACAATAAAATGACAAATTTGTTGCAACACTTTTTGTCTCTATCTACCTAACTATGCAGAGGTTACGGGATCGGATTTATCGATCACACCCAGATTGGAAGAAGTTGCAACCTCTTCTATTTTTGGCCCAACCCCTCCAACTTACCTAGCCTATTTAATCAAGCATTCCTTCCCTAATTTCTCCTTGACTCTTGACTCTCTAATGCCTTTGATCAACTTTCTACCATTCTCACATTATTTAGCATCATATAATTATTGTTGCTCATTATTTTTGTGCAAGTTCAGAGGCCTAAAAATGTTGATCTATGGATAACATACGATATCAGACATCCGATATTGCCCAAAAAAATTGATCTTGGTCTGCTAGATCTGATCTGGTCTACAGGCTAATTGGAGATAATTTCATATCATTAGTTTGCATTTCTTAACTCCTATTTTGCATTTTAATATTATATCCATTCTTTGTAGTATAGAAATTTCTATTATCATACTTGGAGTTCACCATCCTTGCATTCAATTATATTAGTTGCATATCATTGATCTATGTTCCAATTGTTTCAATCTAGATATTGCATATGACAAATATAGCTTAATTTATATTTAACTAAGTTTATATCAAAATTGCAAGTCTCTATTTTTTGTTAGAACTATGAAATTGTAGGATTTGGAAAATATCACCTTTTTTAGTACGAAATCATATCAGTCGATCACAGATCGGATGTCCGATATCACCCCCAACATTCCGATCTTACCTACAACAAGCAAACAGACTCTACATCAGACATCCGGGTTGAGTAAGAGTATCAAATCTCTTTTATAATTAAGCATTGCATTGATTTACTTTCTGTAATTCACTATATGTTGTATTCATTGAAAAATAAATTGCATTTAGTATAGAATAGTTGCATTTTTGGCCAAACTAGGTGATTGTGAGCAAATATAAAAGAACACATCAAACAAACTCCCAACCCTAGGCGTGGAAACTGCCATAGTAAATGTTTCCTGGTGAACCCACCCAATTCATCAAAAAATCACCAAAGAGGGCATGATCTCAAGTGCCTCTCCTCTGAGGTGTAGACCTATCATTTTCCCATTCCCCTTCTAGGCATGGATCCATTAGCCTAAAGGAAAGGAGTGCAAAAATTTTAGAGCTACATTCTTTGGTGAACCTAACGTGAATAACATAGGCATATTTCTGATTTATAAAACACAAAAAAACATAAAAATTACAAAAAAAAAAAAAACCAAAAATATCATTAATCAAAACTTGCATATTTTAAGTTCATTTCATAGATGTTAGATTTCAACATAGGAAGAGTTGCAAGCATAGATGTTAGAGCATTATTATCTACACAGGAAATCTCTCTAGTAGTTGAAAATTCTAGTATTCCATCTCAAGAATAGTGGACTGAACTTTGGAAGAGATTAGACATTATAAAAGCCAATACACCAAGACTTAGCCAAATTAAAATATTTGACATAGCTAGAATCTTGGAGCCCGATAATGCTTCTCGCTACTTTGATATTCAAAGGGCATGTGAGAGGTGGTTAACAGATAAAAGAGCAAGTGTTTCTTCAACTATTTATACTTTTGATGATTATATTGAAAATGCTATAACAGTACACAAGTTTCTAGCACACATAGAAGATCAAGAAATAGTCTTGGAAAATAAGAGAAGATTTCACAAAACTCCTAGGGCAGTCCATTATCATGAGTATTATCACGAACTATACTTTTATATGCAAAACTCTGAAATTGATAGTATCACCATAGCCCATTTTGTCAAATTTTTAAAAGCCAACTTTCAATTTGAGGAAGAGCATTATATGTCACCTGAAGAGCTTGAACCTATCAATGATATCTATAGACTCTTTCAAGAAGACTAAAGTATAATATCTAGAATATTATAATTTCTATTTTCTTCTTTGTTTTCAAAATAAAAAATAAATATAAATATATAATATATATTTATTATTATATATAGGTATATATAACATATATACCCAAGAATTTAAAAATATATATATATATATATATATCACTAAAATATAAAACAAAATGCCTAGAATTTTAAGAAATGGAAAACAAATAGAATCTGATGAACAAGATCAAGAAAACCTTGATGATAGGGTAATTATTGAAGATGATAAACTCATAGAACAAGGTGAGGATGATAATGGAGAAGAAGATGAAATAGATGATCCTACTAAGCCTTATATGGATGTTGAAGGTAATGTTAGCTTTAAATCTGTCCAACACTTTACTGATTTTCTAAAAAATAATATAGATGAAATTAATCATGTGATAAAGATAGAAGAGTTACTCCCAATGGGAGATTATTCAATGGAGGTCGCTTTAGAAGCTACTTTTCAGTTAAATGCAAATCCAATGACATACATAAATAGAACAAATCAAGATCAAGCTGGACCATCTCAAAACACCAATCAAAACATAGATTTGAACAATCAAAAACCAGCAACACAACCAAATTCCAAGCAAAAACAAAATTCTTCTTCTTCTCAAGCTCCTAATAAACAAATATCTACATCACAAAGAGCTAAGAAAATTCAAAATACCAATCATCATCAACAAAAATTTCAACAAAATACAATCCCATATAAACTCCATAACACTGTTCCCACAAACACTTTACACAATAGTATTTCTACTAGAAATCCTTATGTGACAACACAACCATATCATCAAAGACACAACAATATGGTACCACAAAATCAATTTAGTGAGCAACCACAAGGACTTGAAGCCTTGGTTAAACAATTAGCTTCATGTCTAGATCAGATGGATCCCTACCATCCCTCATACAGTTATAGAGAGATGTGTAGTCAACCCTTGGATCCTATCGTTGTTGCTCAACCTTACCCCAAACATTTCCCTATGCCGGTCCTCCCGATATATAAAGGAACCGAAGATCCTATTGAGCATCTTCGCATGTTTAGGATAGCCTGTCATGATATTTCTTATGATGACTTGTTGTTACTAAAAATATTCCCTAAAAGTCTTGGAGGCATGGCCTTAGAATGGTATTATCAATTACCAACAAATTCTTTGAGAAACTTTGAAGAGACAACGGAAATGTTTGTTCACCAATTTAGTGCATACATAGAAAGACATGTCACTATTAAGGATTTATATAATTTGAAACAAGGGAAAGATGAAAGCTTTGCTGAATTCCTAGCCAAATGGAGGCAACTTCTAGGAAAATTACATTTTGCTTTACCTCACCGAGAGATGTTGGAAATTTTCATTGGTAATTTACAAGAACAATTATCTTATGAACTTGCTACAACTACAGTAACCTCTTTTGATCAAGCTATAGACTTAGCAAGAAGGGTAGAAGATGCCCTTATCAGAAGAGGACAATTTAAGAAAAAGGATGAAGATAAAACTTCCAAAAACCAATATAAGAATAAACAAGTAGTAGGTGATGGAGTCACTGATAGTAGAAATACCTCAAACATCAATACTACAGAAGTTGTAAAGAAGTTTTTGTTAAATATTCTTGATAAACCTCCAAGAGAGTTCACAAAACTAAATCAACCCTTAACCATGATTTTACCTCAATTATTAGAACAAGGTTTGATATGGTTTCCAGAGATACGACAATCGGATACCACTACAGCTGGATATAGGGCTGATCTACATTGTAATTTTCATCAAGTGGATGAACATTCAACTAATTCTTGTAAGCGGTTGAAACATATGATACAAGATTTGATTGATAAAGGTAAAATGGAAGTACAACAATTTCCTTCAAACAATAATCCTCAAAATAATACCCAAAAACAACCAACTCAAAATGCAAATCAAAACCTAGATATTTTTCAACATCCTTTACCCAAACATGGTAAAGAGGTTGTAAATCAATTAGAACATCATAATGTTCCTCCTCCAACTCGGTATGTGGGAACCATTAGTAACTTTTTACCACAACAAGATTTGCAAACCTCCTATGTACCTACTCTATCTGTAGTCACAACTAGACCAATACAATATTTTCAATCTTCATCTTCAGAAGATACAAGAAAACATAGAAAGTGAAATGGACATCACCTCAAATAATTCCAATAGTTCTGAATATGAGTCAGATCAAATTCTTCCCATCACAGATTTATTAGTTCCAGAAGAACCATTCCCTAGAAGAATGACCACTCGACCTTCATCTCAACAAACACTTTCAAATGAACAAGTAGTAAATGCTAGACCCCACTTTGGTCATTTACAAAACAATAATATTGTGGGTACTATTGGAGCCATCACTAGACAACAAGCCCAAAATCAAAATTCTCAATCACAAACTCAAACTCAAAATGAGAAATCACCTCCATTTGTATTAAGAGCACCTACAAAAGGAAATAATATATCAAATTCACAACAAAAATCTCCTTATGACATTAATGAACAATTAGCTAATATCATAGCTAGAATTTCTCTTTTGGATCTTCTAAGAACTTCATCTATCCATAGAGAGGAATTAATGAGTACCTTAAGCAAAATGATGGTACCTCAAAATATAGAACCTGATGTTGTGGTAAATGTTGTAATTTCTCATGGAATAAATTATATAGATTTTCAAGATAAGGATATTCCTCCTCAAAGCATGTATAGAGATAACCCTCTATACATTACAACATTAATTGGGGATGTAGGTGTTAAAAGAGTCTTAATTGATAATGGATCATCATTAAACATATGCACATATGATTTTTTCAAATATTTGGATTTAGAAATGAAGATTTAAAAATAACTGAAATGATTATCAAAGCATTTAATGATGAAACTCAAGAAACATGTGGAGTATTATCGATTCCATTGCAAGTTGGTCCAAGGATTTTAGATATGACCGTGTTTGTTGTATCTTGCCCCACATCATACAACATCCTTCTAGGTCGACCTTGGATCAATGCAATGAGGGCAGTACCTTCTACATTACATCAATGTGTTAAGTTTGAGTTTAAAAATCAATTAGTTACTATCCATGGTGACCCTAGACCATTTGACATGTGTGCTATGGCAGAACCAATAGGAGTCCCATTTTGCCCTGCTATGTCTTCAACACACCCTAGTCCTCCTTCAGTATCAAAACCCACACCATCTAAACCTACAACTAAAGAAGATAGTCCTTCTACTTCATATCCTCTTTCGGATGAAGTCTTATCGGATTTATCCTCAATACTAACAACTTCAGAATAGACTAATTTTTCTACCCAAGATTCCCTTGTTTTATCTCAATTACCACCATCCCCTAGAACGATGGGCTTGCCACAAAATTTGGGAAGCATTTATCATATGGGGAGTTGTACCTTTATCTATGCAGGATATGATTTTGGTAAAATTAATATTAAAATGAGTTTCACAATTGATCAAAATGGATTTGCTAGATGTTATTTTTCTAATGGATATGTAAAACCAAAACAAATGATGTTTAACATGGGTTATAAAGGTAGAGGTTTGGGACCTCTCGAAAATGGTATACATGAACCTTTAGAAATTGAGGAGTGGCCTGCCCGATGTGGTATCGGTTACATTCCTACAAAAACTCAACCATTCCCATTTGAGGATGATGATCAACTAATAACATATCAAGAGTACTTAGCACATCAAGAATATTTTAAAACAAGTAAAAGGATACATTCTTGTAACATGTTATCAATAGCATATCTAGAAATGATTGCTACACCAGAGGATTGTTTAGAAGGAGATATTTTTCATGATATTTCTCTTGAAGAAGTTTTGAGAAATAGATTCTTCTTTGATGGGTCTATACCATGTATAGCCCATGTTCAAACAACAACCCCACAGGAAGAATTAGCTAAGTTAACCTTAGAAGAATTACAAGAAATGGGTGTGTCACCCGCTCCACCCAAATTTGAAAGAGATTTAAACATTGTGGTAGAAAATGTTCTACAAGTTAACATTGGGACAAAAGCTAACCCTCGCTTGGTTAAAATTGGAGCAGAATTAAGTGAAGAAAGACAAAACCAATATATTACATTTCTCATAGAGTATGCTGATGTTTTTGCTTGGACATATGCAGATATGCCAGGCCTAGATTCTTCTGTGGTCATGCACCATTTAGTAGTGCACCCTGATGCAAAACCTGTTAAACAAAAACTTAGAAAAATGCATCCCAAAGTAGCATTATTAGTCAAATATGAATTACAAAAACTTTTGGATGTTGACTTTATTCAAGCCATTGATTATGCTGATTGGATATCAAATGTTGTTCCAGTAACTAAGAAAGAGGCCACTAAAATTAGAGTGTGTACTGATTTTAGAGACATAAATGTTGCATGCCCTAAGGATGATTTTCCTCTCCCAAATATGGATCAGATTATAGATTTTACAGCTGGGAGTGGAATGTTATCCCTTATGGATGGTTTTTTAGGATACAACCAAATCAGAATAGCTCCTGAAGACCAACCCAAAACTACTTTTATTACACCTTGGGGAACATTCTATTGGAAAGTAATGCCCTTTGGTTTAAAGAATGCAGGTGCAACCTATCAAAGAGCTATGACCTATATTTTTCATGATATGATGTATGATATTCTACATGATTATGTGGATGATATTATAGCTCGTTCAGCTAAGGAAGATGATCATATTGATGATCTAAGAAAAGTGTTTGATAGACTAAGAGAATATAAGATTCACCTAAACCCAAATAAATGTGTATTTGGAGTTAAATCAAGAAAATTGTTAGGAGTTATTGTTTCTATGCATGGCATAGAGATAGATCCCCTTAAAATTAAGGCTATCCTTGATATGCCACCACCTAAAAATATATCAGAATTAAGGAGTCTACAAGGTAAAATTCAAGTCTATCTGTCACTTCATTGACAAGTTGGTAGATAAAACCCGACCTTTTCTTAAGTTACTTAAGAAAAACATCCCATTTCAATGGGATGATGAATGTAAAGAAGCATTTGAAGCCCTTAAACAATATCTTCTTAACCCTCTAGTGCTTGTTCCTCCTAGACCAGATTGTCCTTTTATTTTGTATATTTCTACTTCTGAACTTGCACTTGGAGCAATGTTGGCTCAAATCGATGATGATAAGAAAGAACGAGCCACCTATTATATAAGTAGGACATTAATAAGCTATGAAACCCGGTATACACCATTAGAAAATCTTTTTTTGGCAGTTGTGTTTTCTACACAAAAATTATGCCACTACATGCTCAGTCAAAAAACATTTGTTATTGCTAAGTCTGATCCATTAAGGTATTTGATGAGTAGACCTTACTTGTCAGGACACACAACTAAGTGGGTTCTTGCTCTAAGTGAGTTTGAACTCACATTTATTGGCCAAAAATCTATTAAAGGCCAAGTTATAGCCGATCAACTTGTTGTTGCGCCTCTTGAATCTACTCATCCTATAACCATAGAATTTCTAGATGAATGTCTTAACTTAGAAGAGGATCTTTCTGAATCTTGGTCCTTGTATTTTGATGGAGCTAGATGTATGAGTGGTGCAGGTGCAGGTATTATATTAATATCTCCACAAAAGCACCTTATTCCTTTGTCTTTTAAACTTCAATTTTCTTGTACTAATAATACTATAGAATATGAGGCTCTAATCCTTGGGTTACGAGCAACTTTAGCCTTAAAAATTAAAGTTTTATTAGTCTTCAAAGATTCTCAGCTTGTGATAAATCAAATTAATGAAGTATATCAAACACGATATGAGAAGATTCATCCCTATAAAGAATATGTTCTTAAGCTTATATCCTTATTTGAGAAAGTAACTTTGGAAGCCATCCCTCGCACTAGCAACCATGCTATCGATGCCATGGTTGTTGCTACCTCTTTGTTACCTTTGGAGTTGGATGATGAATATGCTACAATCATTATTCACCAACTCCAAGAACCAACTTCATCTAAGTCTTGTCTAGAACCATTGGATGTGTTTTTAATTAATGAGATAACTCCAGAACCTTGGTATATAGACATCTTTAATTTTCTCCAAAAAGGAACCTTCCTAGAAGGATTAGATAGAAACCAATGTAGGCTATTACGTAAGTGAGTGTTTTCTTCGTAATTATTGGCAATACCCTATATAAAAGGTCTTTTGAAGGTATCCTTTTGAGATGTCTCAATTTAGAAGAGTCTAAGAAAGCATTAAGTGAAGCCCATGATGGATCTTGTGGAGGACATTTTAGTGGAAGTGCCATTGCTAAAAAGCTCCTTCGAATGGGATACTTTTGGCCTTCCATGGAAAAATATGCTAATGATTATGTGCATCATTGTGACAAGTGTCAAAGACATGCAGACCTTGTTCACGCTCCTGCTCAGGAACTTCAAGCTATATCTTCTCCTTGGCCCTTCTCTAAATGGGGTTTAGACATCATTGGTAAAATTAATCCTATCTCTTCTGATGGTCATAAATTTATCATAACAACAACAGAGTATTTTACAAAATGGGTAGAAGCCATGCCATTAGCTTCTTGCATAGGAGTCCAAGTGTCCAAATTCATATTTAATCAAATTATTTGTAGATTTGGTATTCCATCAACTCTCATCTCTGATAATGGAACATGCTTTAAGAACAAAGACATTAAAAAACTTTGTCAAAAATATAAAATTCAACATCGATGGTCCACTCCTTACTATCCACAAGGAAATGGCCAAGCTGAAGCTTCTAATAAAACCTTAATTAAGATTTTAAAAATATTGGTTAATAAATCAGGTCGTGATTGGCATATGCAATTATATCCTACCTTGTGGGCCTATCGAACTAGTGTTCGTACTCCCACAGGTGCTTCACCTTTTGTCTTGGTCTATGGTGTTGAAGCAGTTTTTCCATTTGAGTTAGAAGTTCCTTCTCTAGCTCTTCTACTTCAAGATGCCAAAGTAGGGGATGAATATCATGTTGGCAGACTAAGTCAGTTGGAGCTTCTAGATGAGAAGCGTATTCATGCTCTAGAGCATCTTCGCTCTTACCAAGATAAACTCAAAATATCATATGCAAAGAAAGTTCACAATCGATCTTTTGAAGTTGGTGATTTAGTACTTAAAGAAAACCAAAAAAATACTAATGCTAGAAAATATCTTAAAGGTAAATTTCAACCTAATTGGCTTGGACCATTTGTCATCACTACTAAATTTGGATCAAGTGCATATCGCTTGGCTACTTTGGATGGAAAATATCTCAAAGAGCCAATGAATATCATGCATCTCAAAAGATATTATGCATAAAGCAAAAGTTCCATATCTGTATATAATTGTAAATAACTTCTTCATCAATTTGCAACTATCATCAAAACAACCAAAAAATAAAAAAACATGAAAAATTTCCAAAAATATTTCAAATTGTTAAGTTCTCATTCTTTGCATCAGTGTGTGTTGTCTTCCAAAAATTCAAGTTATATTTTATCTTATTTCGGATAAACTCAAAAGTTATCTTGAACCACTCACTTAATTTACATCTTTACTAAATTTTGATTTTGTCACTTTGATTATAAATCTCTCTTGTACCAAAAAGCACTACTACTTCACTAAATAAAATTTTGAGTTTTGGGAACTGATCTTGCTACTTCTTGAACCAAGAACACATTTTCACATCTTAAAATGATTTTTGCAAATTCAAAAAATGATACTACATAGTAGTCTTAGTTCCTTAAGCAAAAAGTTTCCCTTGCTATCCTATTATGTGCATGGTCTAGAATACTGAGAATTGGCAAAAGTACAAGCTCCCCCTACTCGAATAAAATCCCTTGCTCCTTGTCTAATCTGAGCAAGTATCCCAAAAAATAAAAGCAAAATAAAATAAAAACAAAGAAAAAGAAATAAAATAAAAGAAAAGTAGTTTTACTACAAAAGCAATAAAATCCCCTTGTTAAAAAATGGACAAGAATCCCTACTCCAATAAATCAAAATAAAATAAGGGGGTAATGAGCTTGAATCCCTGGAATTCCTCAGTTATTCGAAATCCATGAGGTGAGCCCCATAACATGTGGTTTGTGCCCAACCCGCATGGCCTTGGGTAAGCCTTTCATGTGGTGACATGTCTGTCACATTAGCGACCTTATTTTGTATAGACCAATGTCCACTTGTGGATTAGCTAGATTTTGGTGACTTGACTTACATAGTAGTTCAGTACAATTGCATGCACAAAATCATGGTTAATGAACCTTTCACTTGCACACACATTGGTTCATAAAAGTTGGCTTGTATCATTACCTCACTCAAAATCGGTAAATCAATTTCACAAGCACACATATTTGATCCTTGAGAGATTTTGTATCATTATGACAAATCAATATGGATAATGAACTCACACATCACACACTGGTTCTTGATAAATTTGACTTTGTCTTAGAAATAATTTAAAATATTTCTTTGAAATTTTGTTAGAAAACAATTAGTTTATAATCATTTGCATTAATCCCTATCACTTCATTTTAGTAATCACATATATATATATCATCTTCAAAATATTCAAATATGCAACATAATGATTTATCTCAAATAATCATTGCATTCCAAAATTACATTCTATCATGCATTACATTTTGACTTCGTGATGATGGTATAATTCCTAGTAATTATTTTTCTCAAATTTCACACTAGGAATTCTATGCCTAGTGCAAGTCATCCTTCCCAATTTTTAGGCTTAAATCATTTCATATTTCTCACAAATAAATAATATTTTCAAATATGTGACATAATGATTTGTTTCACATCAATTTGCATTTTAATAACAAACAATTTCATATTATCATGCATTGCATTTTGACTTCGCGATGATGGTATAATTCCTAGTAATTATTTTTCTCAAATTTCACACTAGGAATTCTATGCCTAGCGCAAGTCATCCTTCCCAATTTTCATGCTTAAATCACTTTATTTTCTCATAACAATAATATTTCTTAAAAATCAAAATCAACATCTCCTTCAATCATCATAAGCCTCAAGATTACTCTTGAGCCCCACAAAAACTTTTCTATTATTAGCAATATAAAAACTTCCTCATAATAGGATCCACTTCATGACCTAGTGAGCATTGATCTCCACCAATGGTCATATAATAACACAACATCCTTTGAGGATCATTGCTAATCCATCAATTCTATCATCATACAAAAACATCTTTTTAAAAACATACTTTACAAAAATAAAATCATTTTCTTTTATGTTAAGCATGATCAAAATATTTAAAATCCCAAAGCATGATTATAAGAAATTCAAACATTTGTAATCAAATATTCAAAATTAAATCATTCAAAGTCACATAAGACAAGAAAATATATATATATATATCAAAAGTCTATATACAAAATGAAGTTGATTGGTATACCACAATCTCCAAACCTTAGAAATCTAAAAATATGGATCACTCTCCTAGAAGCTCTAGAGCTCTAAGCATCATCATCCCCACTAGGGGGTCATGGTGGTCTAAATCCTCCTACTCCTATAGTAGTAGCCCTAGAAGTCGAGCGAGATCTCGAGCGACTCAAAGTCATAGGCATCTCAAGCATCATAGGCTCTGGTTGTCTCTGCTCCATAGGCACTACTACAAAATATAAAGCTTGATAAAATCCCATCAGTTGAAGATCCTAAGCTAGCGCTCTCCTTGAGTCACTCCTCCCTAAGTGAGTCAACTATGAAGATGTAGGAGCTGGAACCCTAGATCCCTATCCCACCTATGTGAGCCCATGCCTATGTAAGCTCTACCTCTAGAGTCTAAATCCTAGCCCTCAAACTCACATCCTCTATCTCTAGAGTCTTAATCTTGGTCTTTTGAGTTGCAGTCTCCTCCCTCAGACTAGTGATCTCCCCTTGTAGAGTAGCCATCTCACTGCTCTCCCCCTCCTCTATCATGGTGCCCTTCTCGGGAGAGTCAAGTCTCCTCTCCTATTGAGGAGATACTCTCCTCTCCTCCCTAGTACCCCTAGACCTCTCCCCTATCCCAATAGTCCTCCCTGATCTAGATCCCCCTAGATTAGATGCCCTCCCCTAGTGCAAGGTCTCTCTCTCCTAGGGGGTACCTATGTCCTCTACTGCTACTACTAAACAGTTGGGCGTCGCTGCTGCCAGACCCGTTCAACTACTTGCTCTACTATAGTCCTCAGCCTAGTAATCCATGCAGGATGGATCCTAGCATACCACTCCCTATATCTATCTATCACCCCAACATCATCTCCATCAATCGTAGTGACCACCTCATCATCTGGTTGTGGATCCAAAAACTAGGCCATGTTGGGAGCACCACTCACTATGGTAGCATCCTAAGTCACCCTAGAAAAAGGGATATCCCTAGTCCTAGGAATATCCTACTACAACCTAAACTATCACATAACTCGATCCACATGGTGTAGCTCCACCTCCCCTTACTCCATCCATAGCCAAATGACTCACCTCATGCAAGCCAACTCATATCCATCCTCTCCCCACCTTGGAAGCTCCCTCCAAGGTCTCCAATAGATAGCATCCATCGTCAGCTCATCAAGCAACCTCCTCCCTATGTCGAGGCTGATCCACCCATGATACCCTCTGTGTATGTGCCAATAGAATACCCTAGGCCTATCCTCCTCCACCTCAAGCCTCCCATCCTCTTCCCATGTCAAAGGTAATCTTGTAGGTCTCCTGATGGCCATGTGCTCCCAACACCATATCTGTAGGAAAGAAGAAAGTACCAAAGCCTTACCCCTCTTGTAGACCACCCTGTAGAGTGTCCTGTATAATTGACATAAAATGTAGGGGCCCTAGGAAAATTGGATACATTGATCCCATATCTACTAAGGTCCAAGGCAAGTGATGACCATTGATATGGCATAATAATAACCCTACCATCGTACCACTCAGCACAACTGTCAATCTAGATACTCCCTCTGTCTGGCTCAGCTTGTCGATGCCCACTCTACCCTTCTGAAGGTTGAAGCTAGGATCCCTAGATAAGCATTGCATCATCTAGCCATGATTTCTAGATAGATCTATGTAAGCACCCCTAATAGGTACTCGAAGAATCCTCTAGACATCCTCTAAATTAGGGGTCATCTCCCCTATCGGTAATCAGAAGTAAGAAGAACTTGGATACCATCTCTTTGCCAAAGCTATGAGAAGTACATCAATCCAACCACCTCAAGTGTGGTCCTCTCATCATTCGAGAGTGCACCCAAGTCTTCCTGGAGACCACTGTATCTCCATTCCCTGTTCTTTAAAACTACTTTCTACAACAAAATAAAACAACAAAATAAAATTAAAGTCAGATCAGACCTAAATTTGCATAATCGGATCTAAAGCTACAAATCAGACCTAATTGTTCAATATCGGACCTATTTTGATGATATCGGACCTCTCGATATCACCAAAATTTACCCGATATTGACAAGATCAGACCTATTTTGACGATATCGAAAGTCCGATATCACCAAAATAGGACCGATCTTGCAAAAATCGATCTGATATTGCAGCATGACTGTGTGATGATAGTCGTGCCCTAAAAATCCAAAAAATTAAAAAAATTAAAAGCAAAAACATGAAATTCCTAAGCTAAAGAGGTTCAAGATCCTTACTCGTATGCTCCCCTCCCTCGCTCACACCTCATCTGCTCGATCTAGAACTATTGCCATTTTTCCTCTCCCTAGATCACAGTTTCAGCAATAGTGATAAATGAAAATGAATAGGGTTTACCCTAAATTGTTCTTTTTATTTAATTTTACCCTCAATTTACAAATTTCAAGTTTTCCACCAAACATAGAATTTGGCATAAAAACTCGAAGGGGGTGTCATACCTAATGCAGTTTGTAGTAAAAAATTTAAACATCAATAAAATTTTACAATAATTTTTTGCTTTCTCGAAAAGTGTGCCATTCTTTTCTTTAACGCATTTTTTTCAAAAATGTGCTAAAGAGGGGGTAAAATGTAACACCCTAAAATTGACTCATATTAATTTATCCTAAGTTAAAAACATTCAAAAATTGATCAAAACCACCTACTAACCTCCTGCCTCATTTTTTGTGCTTGCATTAAGTTAGTTTTTAAACCTCCTGATGATATCGGCTCTATTTGATCGATATCGGATGTCCGATCTGATATCGGACCTAAATGTGTGAGATCGAATGTTCGATCTCATCCAAAACTAAAAACTACCTAGAATAGTAAAGTGAAAAATTGGTTACAATACTTTTTGTCTCTATCTACCTAATTGTGTGGAGGTTATGAGATCAGATTTGTTGATCACACCCAGATTGGAAGAAGTTGCAACCTCTTCTATTTTTGGCCCAACCCCTCCAACCTACCTAGCCTATTTAATCAGGCTTCCTTCCCCTAATTTCTCCTTAGCTCCTAACTCTCTAACACCCTTGATCATCTTTCTACCATTCTCGCATTCTTTAGCATCGTAGTATTTATTGTTTTCATTATTTTTCTTCAAGTTTGAAGGTTTGATATGGTGCATCGATTGGATATGTGCAATATCGAATATTTAATATCATCCATAACATCTGATCTTACTCGCTAGAGTTCGATATTATCTGTAGGTTACCTAGGGGTAACTCTAGACCTTTTGTTTGCATTTTTGAACCTCTATTCTACATTTTAGAATTATACTTATTATTATTATTATCTTATCTTTAGCATAAAATTCTATTTTTCATACTTGGAGTTCACCATTTGTATCATTGTATTATATTATTGAATGTCATTGATCTATGTTCCCATTGTGTCACCTCAAATATTGCATATTGTGAGTCCATATAGCTTAATTTATATTTGACCAAGTCTATATCAATGTTGCAAAATCTATCTATTCTATCGAATTATGAAATTGTAGGTTCTAGATCAAATCGGCTCTGTTGGTATGAGATCGACTTATCAGATCGATCGATACGATCGAATATTCGATATCGCCCTACAACATCCGATCTTACCTACAACAAGCAAACAGACTCTACATCAGACATCCGGGTTGAGTAAGACTATCAAATCTCTTTTATAAGCAAGAATTACATTAATTTACTCTCTGTAATTCATTGTCTACTGTATTCATTGAAATATAAATAGAATTTAGTATAGAATAATTGCATTTGGCCAAACTAGGTGATTGTGAGCAAAATAAAAGGAACACATCAAATAAACTCCCAACCCTAGGCATGGAAACTGCCATAATAAATGTTTCCTAGTGAACCCACCCAATTCATCAAAAAATCACCAAAGAGGGCATGACCTCAAGTGCCTCTCCTCTGAGGTGTAGACCTACCATTTTCCCATTCCCCTTCTAGGTGTGGATCCATTAGCCTGAAGGAAAGGAGTGAGAAAATTTTAGAGCTACATTCTTTGGTGAACCTAATGTGAATAACATAGGCATATTTTTTATTTATAAAACACAAAGGTACTTGAAGCAACAAGTTTGATATTGAAGCTTTGGAGGCCTAAGGAGAAAGGTACCATTGAAATATTTTTAGATTGAAGTCTCCAAGTTGGATAATGATAAGAGATCTAGTGGCCAAGGAAGCCACATTGAAGACTACAAATCAAGGAGGAGGTCCTAAAAAAAAGAATCCATTGAAGGAAGAAGAGAGTCAAGGAGAAGAGTCCTAGTGAAGATTGGAGATTGGTTATCACCACTGAAGATTGAAAAATTCACATTTAAAAAGAAGTCCATAAAAGGCCCTATTGAAAATATTCCACATTTGGAAGATTAAGTAGAGAAGGACTAACAAAAATTACTATTGCAAGTTTTCAGTAGCAATAGATTTAGGAGATCCAAGGAGGAGATCGCATTGCAAAACTTTCATATTTGAATATTTAAGAGATAAAGGAAGGTCTAATTGAAGTTTTAGAAGACCTTGGAGAGGCCTCAAGGAGAAACAAGGGGAAGGCTTTGTGATCCTTATTTCAAGATTTCCTAGAAGAACTCATTGGAGAAATTTACTATCAAGGAGAAGCTTCTGCTAGTTAAAGAGTTAGGACAATTATCACCTTACAATAATAAGCCCAAATGAGAAAGGTTTGGCAAGAAGTTTATAAAATTTCAAAGTAGTTTGGAGAAGACCTCAAGACATTTATAATATTGGGAAGAAGGCCATTAGATAGGCCAAGAGTGAAATCAAAACTTGACAAGAGAAAGAAGACAGAGAAACCACCAAATATGAGATATTTGGGTAATATCATTGAAGGGTTCTTAAGAAATATCTCAGCTACGATTTGGAGGAGTGCCCTACCAAATTTTAAGATTCAAGGACAGTGATTTTAGTGATATTTTGAATTATTTACAATCTAAAATTTTTCAAACTTGAGGACAAAAATGGTAGCAATTTGGGCAGCATTATAAGTTACTAAGGTTCAGATTTCAGAGGTACATCCTGAAGAAGTATTGGAGCCACCAAGTTATAGTATTGGGAAGTAGATTAGTGAAGTGCTAAAGATACAAAAATATGAGACAACGAGCTATTTTTTGACAACTTATAGGATTTGCAATATCATTTACAAAATGCAGCAATTGAGGTGACTTAAATCACCATCACCATCATCTATGAAGATAGAAAGGTATGCAACAAAAGGTACAAAAGTTCATTAGTTGAGATTTTATATTTGAATTATTATTAAGGTTATTAAGAACCAATTTTAAGGATTAAAGTTTGCATAGATAGCATTCATTTAAGTATTCAAGTTAAGTGTAAAATTTTTACTACAAGGTTCAAACCTACACATAGAAGAAAATAGAATTTAGGTATATTTTAAGAGAAAGAAACATATCAACATTATATTAATTATTCTAAGAAATAAGACTCTACATATTTGCATATTCTATAGTGCAAAAATACTTCATTGAAAATCTTGGATTAGTAAGTGAAAGAATAACCAAGCAAGGAAGGTATTGCCAAGAGTGTGAAGGCAATAGTTACTTCAACTTATATCAGCCAACAAAATAAGTTGAAGCCAATATTTTGAGGAGTCAAGAGGCTCGGTTTAAGAGCACAAATGGACAAACATGTATACCATCACAACGTACATTTGCATAGCATCTAGACAGAACCATTAAAAATATCTCTAAAAGTGAAGCTTCCTCAAGGAAAGGAAGATAGTTTTGTGTTAGTAGCATCCACATACATTCATCACCTAAACAAAGAAACTATTACTTAAGACTTGTAGTCAACAAGAATGTGATAGCAATACAAGGAAGAAGGATGTTCGATTGAAGATGTCTAGCATCAAAATAGTCTTTGGAGAAGACATAATAAGGTGCATCAAATAGCCTTTGGTGAAGGTAAGGTAAGGTTCATCTACAATTCTATGGCAAACACAAATCAAAGAGTTACATCAAATTCTACCTCAAGTAGCACACACAAACATGAGAATCATTGGGCATAATTTCTATTCTACATACATTCCAACTTTGATGCATTGAAAAGAAGTGTCATTGACACCATAACATTGACTTACATGAAGGCAAGAAACATTGTTTAGGCCACGTAAACATAGTTGAAAGAACCTTGCAGATTAAAAGGATATCGTAATGGAAATACACTACCATAAAGAGGAGATATTCAAAGTGTTCAACGTCAACCATATCAAGGTACTAAAAGCACCATAGCTAGGTGTAACAAGCGAAACAAGGGCAACATCTTAGTGAGAGTCAGTTGGTACATTAAAAACCTACATCAAAACAAGGACACGAAGGTGAATACATTATGAATCAATTATATCTTGTTTTAGTTGATAAACTAAGGAAATATATCATAATCAGCTAGCAAGAGCATAGCATAAATAAAGGAGTAATCATTATTGAAGAAGCAGATAAATCCATTACGCATCATGCCATCCACATTGAAAGAATTATCCAAGTTGGAGGAGAAAGGCATCTCAGATTTTTCTATAATAGAAGAATGAAATAACCTAGAACAGTTGGCCAAAGGCAAGTGTTGAAGCTATAATCTTCTTTCATATATTTAAGGAAAATCACATGCAAAAGGAGATTGAACACTTTCTAAGACTTTGCAAGGAGAGTACCACTTGGCACAAGGAATGAATCATATCATAACACCCACGACCAATAAGAAGGATATCCATTCGAAGTAATGCTCAAAGTAAACCAGCACAATATAATAACTCTTACAAGGGAGAAGACCATTGCACATAAAACCAATGCCACTTTTCTTATTTTATCATAAGCTTGTAAAACTTTAGATTTGCATTCAAAGCAAGGTTGGTGCCAATTGTATTTAGCCCTACTCAGCTAGTAATGCTTAGTAGGAAGGAACATTCATTGCCTTAGAGAATCATGATATTTATCACAAATTACATAGGAGACTATCATATTAAAAATCACTTACAAGAGTTCGTAGCCAAGTGAGAAGGAAAGTAACAAGCATATAGTAAATTCAAGCAACATTAAAGAAGCCAAGGAAGTCATAGAGAAGCATGCAACAAATCTCATCAGTGAATAACATCATTGATAGAAGAATGTAGTAGCATTAAATAATGTGATACCATCGACATAAGGAATAACATAGGTCATTCTATAAAGAACGTGAGGCCATCATAGAAAATAGCATCGATTAGCATACTATTGTTGGAGAAGAGTACAAGTTTATTGTAGGTTTAGTTGAGTGTATAACATAGTGAAAAACACACATTATAAAGGTAATATTAAAGTCTTATTACTTTTGCAAAGCTTTGAGGAGTTATAAGGATATATATATTAAATTTGATATTAATTAAGACTTCATAATCTAGGAATATTTAGTAGGAGTTATAAGGTATTACAAGATACTCTAGAAAGCAGAGTGCTAACTTTGAGAAAGAAAAAGAAATTAGAAGCATTAAAATATTTATTATTATTGCTTCCAATATTTGCAAACCTTAACTCAAGGAGTTATAAGGATAGTAGAACTTAATTTGCAAATATATATTCTTTCTAAAAATATGGGAGATACAAGGAATCCTACATCAAACTAATATCATAGAAGTGCAGAATTTTTTCATAGCATTGATTCAGTTGAATATTATTGCTTGCATCAAATACTAGTTGGAAAAGTAAACTTATTAGTCTCATACTTAAATTAAAGAGACATAGACAATCCAACTAAATACATTGAAAGCTTATTCTTTGAAATTGCATCTATAAGTTGTCTACCATTGGAGATAAAAGAGTTGAACATTATATTAAACTTCTCATTTATTAGAGAGACAAAAGGAGTTCAACTAAAGTCTTGAAAGCTAAATGTTCTAAATTTTGTTATCCTATCACTAGGGAGACAAAAATATTTCAACTTAACACTAAACTAGAAATCTAAGCTTACTTTCAAGTTCCTTGTTTATTCCAATTATTTGCAAGTCATAAGGATATCTTTACAAAATTTGAAAAATTAGAAAAGTATTTTTTAAGATTGAATTTACAAAATTGAAGAAGAATATTTAATCATATCACTAAGGATTTATATGGTTGAATACTACAAAGGGTCTACCAAAATATACCCAAAGGTAGTATAGAATCATCAACTAGTATTTAGTCATATTTTCCAAATATTTATGAGTAATAAAGACTTCATATTCAAAGATCCACTTAGAAGAAACATGGATGACATTGTGAGAAATACCTTCAACAGTGAGGAATTATTGCATGAGTTAGAATTTTATTCTCAAAACTTTATTGATACATTCAAAGGATACAAATAATTATCCACTAGCAAAAAGGAAATATTATCAATGTTCCTCATAGAGACAAAGGAAGGGAATTTTATTACACTAATTGGTTATTTATATGAATTACTCTTAAAAACATGGTGGAAAACTCAAAATATAGTTACACTTTCTCTAGAATAATGTTTAATGATATTCTGTCATTGATTATTTTTTAATACCATAAAAATTAAAAGCAAAACAACAATAATAATCAATATTACTTTGATGATATACTAACCCATCATGAAGAAGATGAACCACTAACAAAATTCTAGAAATGATGAAGGAAAAGAAAGAAAATTAAGCATAAAAGAAATAATAATATGAAATCAAATCAAAGTGATCCAGAGAGAGAAGACAAAGATACATATAAAAATATAGGTAATAGGCACAATGAAGATAACAAAGAAGGAGAATTCAAAATCCAAAATTAGAATCAAGATCCATAGTGAATAATAAAGTCTTCATATTCCAAATAATGTAATACAATGGGGTGTTGGAATATATAACATTATTTGGTTCTTTACTAATGTACCATAATTGGTACATATTTAGTTTAGGATTATATTAGGAGTTAAATAGTTTATTAAGTGTCAGAATGTGCAATGATGTAAATGTGCATGTAGTCCACATACACATGAGTCTTAGGTTGAGTAAGGGGTAAGGAATCTACCTTCCTATATAAAGGCCTCATTGTGAGTGTTTTGTGAGAGGATTTTGGAGTGTGTAGGTTGAGTAGTAGTAGATACAATGTAGATCCATTTTGTAAGAATGGAGAGGTTGTAACCTCCATTGGAAAGCATTGTATATTTTTGTGAGCTTTCTTATATGAGAATTTCTTGAAGCATTGTAACAAGTTTTTTATCATATTTTCATCCATATTAGTTATCCATTATCATAGCTATAATATTTCTTACTTATTTCTATACTTTTGGTTGCATTTTCTTTAATTTTAAAGCTTCAAAAGCTAACAATTACCACCTATTTTGCTAATTATCCTACCAAGTCATTCCTATCTACATTTCTTTCAACTATCTATTATAACATATCCTTCCACTCTCCATAAAAATCACTAGGAAGTGACTTGCTACTTCATATCTCATCTGCTACATCCTCTAGTGGTGGTAGTATATCAAGCAGAGATACTACTACAAGAAAATACCTATTCCTTTGTCTCCTCCATTCATCTTTTAGGTACCTCTACAAGACTAATTCAACCTATTATATTGGACTTGGGGTGTCTCTTTTAGGTATTTTTAGTTTTTGTAACCAAATTCCCTTGTACCAATGATTTTACTCCTCAACCAAACCTAAATCATCCTTCCCAAGATCTAGTATTTTATGATCATCAACATCATCCTCTATAAAACTATGTATATCAGGGAACCCCTTGAACCCTCTCTTATGTGTGGCTCTCCTAAAATATATTAAGATATTTGGTACCTCATATACCCTATAAAATTATCTCATCCCTTTGTTTAAATAGCGTAACTCCATCTCAGTCCACATTGCTATTAACCATAGAACCTACCTCACTTAAGCTAGGAGATACTCATCATATATCCTTCCTAGATGTAATCAGTATGACTACCATATAACTTGTTTTACTTGAAGATCATCGATAAATTTCCTCATAGTTTTAATTCACCTATTAAATGACTCATCATAACCATTTTAAAAATGACATGCCCATCTAAAGATAATAGGTACCTTCCAATAATTCACTCTCCTTGAGAGGCCTAATGGTCACATGATTACCATATGCTTTCATGCCCAAATATATAGAAGTGTGCAATACAAAAAATTCATCCCCTATATAAACCACCCAAAAAAGTGTTTGATATAATTTTCCCAATACCATCAACCCCCACATAAACACCACTTGTTCATACCTTATGTTTGCTACCACACTTTCCCATCCCTAGTGGACTACTCTCCAACACGTCCCTAACTAGGATTTTTGATACCAATGCATATAAGAGAGTGCTCCATAGATATAACTAGCCTCCTCTGAATATGTCATTGATGTCAACACCTAAATATATCACCAAAAAATATCTTGCATTTTCAATCTCTAAAAACATCACCTTTGATCCCATATTATCTTTATTTTCACATCCCTAATCAATATTTGAAGGATCCTCCACACATCCTCTAAAGTAACAATAATCTCCCTTATAAGAATATGAAAGATACAAGTCTTTGAGTACCATCACTCTACTAAGGCCATCAATAGAGCTTTATTGAATCCACCTCTAGCATATGGGCCATATAGTATAGCCCCATAGCCACCAATAAACTATAGTCATCCCCATCCAATAATACTTAGATTATATGTAATGCATGGGGATGCCTCTCTTGGAACTTCAAAATTACTTGTTGGTCCTACATCAACAAAAATATAAAACATCAATCAATTCTAGAAAAAAAATTGACAATGCACTTTCCACACAAATGCAATATGACCCTAGAAGCATCACACAAAAGCATTGTACACTTTCTCTAAAAAATATGTATGGATGTGTCATATGAAAGTGTTGTATGGTTACAATTTGTTTTTATGGACATGTCATATGGAAGTATTGTACACATGTAAAAGTTTCATACAAATATGCAAATATTATCTAGATGCACACACACTAAAAATAAAACAAAGAAATAGTTTTTACCTATGCAAAAATAAATTCTCTACCCCTAACACAAGAATTCCATAAAAAAACTATAGAAACAAAAACCAAAGACAAATTCTAGGCACTTACCAATTCCACTATATCTCCTCCTAATTATAGTACATGAATAGTATTGGCATGGTGATGAGGCCCAAAAGTGCCTCATTATTGCACAATGTTTGACTACCATATGATAAGTTAATTGCCAAATAGTTGACTAAAATATACTATTTGTTAAGTGTTTACATGATTTTATGTTAGGAATACTATATCTCTGTTTTTGACTATTTTCAGCATTTTGTGACTGATTTTGCTTGATTAAGTAGCAAGTAAGAACATGCATTTCAATTAACCAAATGTGGTATGCTGATATCCATTAACTTCTCAATGGTTTTTGAATGTTTTCCTGCCCTTCAACTTGTTTCAAATCCACATTGAAGCCAAAAGTTTAGGACTTTCATAAATCTGAAAATCTGAAAAAATAGCCATATAAAAATCAGCAATCTGTTACTTTATAGGAACACCTTGAAGTTGTCAAGAAAAGCATGAGGATATGGATGGAATGAGTTCAGAAGGACTACAGAAGACATCTGACCTATTTAGAAGCATTCCCACATGGTCTAAATAGGCAACAATAGGGTATAACAGAGCAGGGGCAATTGTGCAGCATTGTTGCACTATTTCAGCATGGTTACTTGGTGAATGAAGTGTATAAATTCAGTAGCAACTTGATGTACTCCTTCATGTTGATATTTGAATAATTTTTCCATGTTCTAATTTGTTTGAATTTGCAAGAAATGCCAATATTTTACAACTATGCAGTAGAACTGGAAAATGCAGTAATTTACCATGTAAATTCCAACAAGCTACCAATGAATGGCAAGGCATGGAATTCACACATGGAGAGGAATGAAGGCTATTGCAATATGATCCTGAGGGCTAATCCACTTGAGAAATGCAGCTAAAATAATTTGAAGAGCACACAGTTGTTCATTCCGAAGATCTTCGGAATGAACAAGACATCTTCGAAATGAGAAATACAGTCTCTTCGAAATGAGCCACTTATCTTCGGAATGAGAACAGAAAAGTGCTTTTTGACTTTTTGACTATTTTTGACGGTGGAAAAAGGGAAAGAAGGTTGAAAAGGTTAAAGGAAAATATCTCCCATCTGACTTTGTCGTCCTTGCCGTCCAAAGCCACCATTCATGGAAAAGATCAATTTTGATCCTCTTCTAGGATAAACCCAGAAAAATTGCAGCATAATAGAAAGTTGTTTGCAAGATAGAAATGGCATATTCTGAAGTGGAGAAAGATGTGTGAGATATTTCTAGACTCCTCCCACGTACTCCCACCACTGAAGATGCTTTCTAAGGGCCAATGACTACTACCGCAACACAAACTGTCCAGATTTGCATTTATTTCAGATCCAAAATTATTGGCAAATCATTGTAAAGTAGCACATAGGCTGATTTGAGCATGGGATATGTTGTAAATATTTATATAAATAACATAGCTCCCTCCTTGGTTGAGCCAGTTAGGAATTAGAATAGAGGAGAGTTTTCAATAGCAGCAATTAGGACTGTACAACAATTTTTTGTAACAGTTTTCAGCATGTTCTGTCATCAATAAAAGTGCAGCTATTTTATCATTTTTTGTTCTGAGTGTTAATTAGTTAAGGAGTGCTTTTCACCTCCTTCTAGATCAGGAAGTATGGGCCCACTTTCAGATCTAGAAGGAGGGATTTTATGGCAGGTTTTAATCTGTAATTTTGCTGCAGATAGAATTAATAGATTGCTTGCCGATTTCATTTTCTTGTTTTTATTTTGTATTATGTGATTTATGTTTTCTATTATGTTTGTGTACAACATTTGTGTGTATGTCAGCTGACAAATTATATTACGCATTTTTCCTTTGCTTTCCATGTTTTCCCTGCTTTCTATTTTAGCAACTTTCCATTTTTAGCATATTTCATTTTGCTGTCAATTCCTGTAGCAGAAGCTTGACGACCTTTTGTGGCAGGGCATTGACAGGTGTTTTTAGAATAAGTTTCATTTACAAGCATCATTTCAATTATGCAAAAGTAACTAGATTTCAATTCTGCAAATGTAACTTAGGATTTCATTTCAGCAATTTAAATTCTGCAAGAGTAGATTAGACTTTCAATTTAGCAATTCCAATTCCTGCAATTGTAGTTAGATTTCAATTCTTGCAACTTAGAATTAGTTTTCAATTCCTGTAATTTATTTTAGTTTCCATTCTTCAGACTAGGTTTAGTGTGACACCAAAAGGCTAAACCAAAATCTGCTTCACCAATAAATGCTTGAAATCTGAATGCCTGAATTGTACTCTGCCCTAGCCTTCTATCGTAGACAGCCTTGGACACCACCCCGGATTGATAAATCATTGAGATTAAATGATGAGACTCAATGACACTCATCATTTTGGCACCATTTCCGGGGAACATGGTGTTGTTAGAGGGTAAAAGTAGCCAAATAATTATTATTATGCTAAATTATGAAGTTTAGAGTAAAATCTGGATGAAATAACTGGTATAAATAATAATTATTGATAGTTGCATTTCAGTCCATTTAGAAAACAAGCAACCACAGGGAGGTGATCTTCACACCTAGGGGTTAAATTGCTTATGTTTGAAATTCTTGATAAAAATTGAAAGAATTCATCATCCTCATTATCAAGAAACATAAGATCTCTTAAAATAGAGGAGCCATCTGCTAGTACTGCCATTTTTATATCCATATCATCAGGGTAGTATAAACAAATTTGTACTAGGTGTTGGGAAGATATCATGGTAGATATACAAGACTATCCCTTGAACAAAATAGCCATATCAGCTACCTGTAGCATTTGTTCACAGGGACATATCATTGATGAATGCCATTTACTTCCATAACTCAGAGATGCAAAATTTGTTGCCTAGTCTGAATTCTTCTCAAAGAGAGATCCCAACAACAACAAATAGGGCAAGTAAATCAACCACCACCTTCAGCCCAACCTATGGCCAATATGAATAATATAGGACAGGCAACCCCTGTCTATGTAAGCTGAAAAAAAAAATCACAAAAACTTTTGCACAATCAAAATAGGAGTTTACAACTTAATGATGATCCTAGAGTTTTCCATTATTACTTAAATATTGTTAGGATTTTACCGCGCTAAACCGCAACCTAGCAATTCTTAGCCTACACAGACAATAGTTGATCTCATTAGAGGTGATCCTACTTGACAAGTAGTTGATCTGCTAAAGTTGTACACTTCTTGTCTTATTGTGCAAACCAAAAATATTTCTTTTTTAGCCCAACCTGTGATCAGTCTGAATAATACAGGATAGGCAACCCCTGTCTATGTAGCTGAATCTGGTATAAAAAAAAACCTGCAGGAAATGTTATTGACTATAGCAACATCCAACTGTGCTCAAACAAGAACTTACCTGAGCTTGAAGAGACAAAAATCAATGGAGATACACAGAAAACCTTTAGTCCAAACACACAGAAATTAGCCTTGGATAAAGGAGAAAAAACTAGAAAAATTGCACATAGAAAATTTACTTCCATTTAAAAATTACAAAGGGGTAAATTCTGTCCTCCTAGGAATGAAACAAATTGAAGTGCAGCCAAGAAAATTCTTGAACATTATTAGTTGGCTGACTTATAAACAAAAAGCAAAATTGTTGTTATTTTGAAACAATATTTCAATCCCTTTACATGGAATTACAAGGGTATATCAAGATTTTATCTTGATGTAAGCACTTAACATCTTTTGGGAATTGGTATTTAATTATTTCAAGAATAGATTGACAAGATTTTGTAGACTAGGAGGCATGGACAACACTTGATTGAAGAAGTTTTTAGATATGGAGCAGTGCTTCTTTCTCCCATTGGTAATTCATGGAGGATGTTAGTGGTGAATGGACATTGCCTTCGGGTATACCATGCACCATTAACTAAGGAGGAGTTCTTGAAGGAGATTCCATTGGATGTACACATAATGGAAGAGAATTTCTCTTCAATATCAGATTCAGAGTGATGATAAAAAGTTTGACAAAAAGAAAAAAAAAAAAAATACAAGAAAAGCAAAAAGAAGAATAGTCTTGTTTGTGAACTTCCTTCTTGGGTACAAGCAAGACAAGAAAAATTGAAAAAAAAAGAGAGAAAAAATTTGCAGCAAAGGCATGTCCCACAAAATGGGGATACATGAGGACAAGCATCAATTTCAGCAAGGAAGAGGAACAATGGAGCCAATACTTCATTTCCAGCAATAAGGAGGCAATTATGATGTAAGAAGATTCTTACTGCTCATCTAGAAAGGAAGGTTGCATCAATGTTGCAGGTTTCAACAGAAAGAGATGGTGTTTTCATACAACAATTGACATGTTTTTGCAGAATAAGGATTGGTCTTATCCAAATAAGAGTGAGAGATGTTCTCTCTCATTGAAGCACTTGAAAAAAAAAAAGAGGACAGAAGTTGGTTGAAAACCAGAAATGGCAGCCTCTTCTGATGAAAAAAATGAAAAAAAAGAGATGAAAAAAAAAAAATAAAAAAAAATGAATAATTCAGTAGTGAAAACCTTCTTGGAGGCGCTACTGAGTTGGCTTGCATGAAAACCGATTTTTCGGCATGCATTGCCTTGTTGATCTACCCATCATTGTTCCACCATTGTACAAATCTCACACTGCACATGTGTTATGTTTGTTTATGTTTTCAGATAGCCTGCTAACAATCATCAAAAGCAGCTTGTAAGGTGCATGACCAATTTTCAGGACAGTAAGGTATGTGTTTCTTGCATTTAATTCATAGTAAACATTTAGCATTTAGTGTATGATAGTCGGTATTTGGCATAAACTATTCATACAATATTGACAAGTTGAAAAAGGAACATGTTCAAGATGTCAAGAAACACCCCTTATGCCCTTAATTGCATGGAAATTCCAAAACTATGCAAAAACCTGATTTTGGGACAGACATGGCAACAATTCTATTTCAATTTGTAGGGCAAATTTTAGAAGGAGAACTGCAAGTTTATATCTCACAATTGTCTGATAAATTGAAGGAGGATAATCAACAAAATGCACTTGAAGGTTCTATTTTAGTACTACTGGAATAAAACAACAACATACAAAACAAAGAATAACATCTAAACAAAAGGATGAAGAAGGGATTTTTGATGTTATGGAAGGCTTATACACTCTAGAGATGGACCCACAATAGAATCTGTAGCTAACTTTTGCATAGGAGGTCATTTCTGCATTTTTTTGAAGATCTTCGAAATGAACAGACATCTTCGAAATGAGCAAACATCTTCGAAATGAGAAATATAGTCTCTTCGAAATGAGCAGGATATCTTCGAAATGAGCAAAAACTGTACCAGAATTGCTGAAAATGCTACAGAATAGCAAAAAGAGTAGGGTACATCAAATATTGAGGTTTATAAGGCTCTACCACAAGTAAGTACATCCCTCAAGCATTTCAAATCCAAAATTTTTATCAATTTTGTTCAAAAGATGCAAACAACAAAAATAAGCATTCAGGCTGAAATGTTGTTAAGAACAGAAAATTCCATCAGTAGTAGTGCATCTGCCAAATATGGTTCCACAATAAGACTATTGCAAGATGAATCACATGATATCAAGCCTTTAAGAGGTACCTTGCAACACTAAAACTTGTAGAAAGATAGAAAAAGAGTCATACATGTGCTTAATTGCAAAATACTTGATATAGTGCAAGCAAGGAGGAATTTCTCAGTTAGCAGGTAGCAAAGGATGTTGTTCACAAGAATAAAACCCGCATATTACTATGGCCTACTAAGATGCATGAGGGCATGCATCAGTTCAAGTTGGGGGGATGATGAGGCCCAAAAGTGCCTCATTATTGCACAATGTTTGACTACCATATGATAAGTTAATTGCCAAATAGTTGACTAAAATATACTATTTGTTAAGTGTTTACATGATTTTATGTTAGGAATACTATATCTCTGTTTTTGACTATTTTCAGCATTTTGTGACTGATTTTGCTTGATTAAGTAGCAAGTAAGAACATGCATTTCAATTAACCAAATGTGGTATGCTGATATCCATTAACTTCTCAATGGTTTTTGAATGTTTTCCTGCCCTTCAACTTGTTTCAAATCCACATTGAAGCCAAAAGTTTAGGACTGTCATAAATCTGAAAATCTGAAAAAATAGCCATATAAAAATCAGCAAGCTGTTACTTTATAGGAACACCTTGAAGTTGTCAAGAAAAGCATGAGGATATGGATGGAATGAGTTCAGAAGGACTACAGAAGACATCTGACCTATTTAGAAGCATTCCCACATGGTCTAAATAGGCAGCAATAGGGTATAACAGAGCAGGGGCAATTGTGCAGCATTGTTGCACTATTTCAGCATGGTTACTTGGTGAATGAAGTGTATAAATTCAGTAGCAACTTGATGTACTCCTTCATGTTGATATTTGAATAATTTTTCCATGTTCTAATTTGTTTGAATTTGCAAGAAATGCCAATATTTTACAACTGTGCAACAGAACTTGAAAATGCAGTAATTTACCATGTAAATTCCAGCAAGCTACCAATGAATGGCAAGGCATGGAATTCACACATGGAGAGGAATGAAGGCTATTGCAATATGATCCTGAGGGCTAATCCACTTGAGAAATGCAGCTAAAATCATTTGAAGAGCACATAGTTGTTCATTCCGAAGATCTTCGGAATGAACAAGACATCTTCGAAATGAGAAATACAGTCTCTTCGAAATGAGCCACTTATCTTCGGAATGAGAACAGAAAAGTGCTTTTTGACTTTTTGACTATTTTTGATGATGGAAAAAGGGAAAGAAGGTTGAAAAGGTTAAAGGAAAATATCTCCCATCTGACTTTGCCGTCCTTGCCGTCCAAAGCCACCATTCATGGAAAAGATCAATTTTGATCCTCTTCTAGGATAAACCCAAAAAAAATTGCAGCATAATAGAAAGTTGTTTGCAAGATAGAAATGGCATATTCTGAAGTGGAGAAAGATGTGTGAGATATTTCTAGACTCCTCCCATGTACTCCCACCACTGAAGATGCTTTCTAAGGGCCAATGACTACTACCGCAACACAAACTGTCCAGATTTGCATTTATTTCAGATCCAAAATTATTGGCAAAATCACCGTAAAGCAGCACATAGGCTGATTTGAGCATGGGATATGTTGTAAATATTTATATAAATAACATAGCTCCCTCCTTGGTTGAGCCAGTTAGGAATTAGAATAGAGTAGAGTTTTCAATAGCAAGCAATTAGGACTGTACAACAATTTTCTGTAACAGTTTTCCAGCATGTTCTGTCATCAATAAAAGTGCAGCTATTTTATCATTTTCTGTTCTGAGTGTTAATTAGTTAAGGAGTGCTTTTCACCTCCTTCTAGATCAGGAAGTATGGGCCCACTTTCAGATCTAGAAGGAGGGATTTTATGGCAGGTTTTAATCTATAATTTTGTTGCAGCAGAATTAATAGATTGCTTGCCAGATTTCATTTTCTTGTTTTTATTTTGTATTATGTGATTTATGTTTTCTATTATGTTTGTGTACAACATTTGTGTGTATGTCAGCTGACAAATTATATTACGCATTTTTCCTTTGCTTTCCATGTTTTCCCTACTTTCTATTTTAGCAACTTTCCATTTTTAGCATATTTCATTTTGTTGTCAATTCCTGTAGCATAAGCTTGACGACCTTTTGTGGCAGGGCATTGACAGGTGTTTTTAGAATAAGTTTCATTTACAAGCATCATTTCAATTATGCAAAAGTAACTAGATTTCAATTCTGCAAATGTAACTTAGGATTTCATTTCAGCAATTTAAATTCTGCAAGAGTAGATTAGACTTTCAATTTAGCAATTCCAATTCCTGCAATTGTAGTTAGATTTCAATTCTTGCAACTTAGAATTAGTTTTCAATTCCTGTAATTTATTTTAGTTTCCATTCTTCAGACTAGGTTTAGTGTGACACCAAAAGGCTAAACCAAAATCTGCTTCACCAATAAATGCTTGAAATCTGAATGCCTGAATTGTACTCTGCCCTAGCCTTCTATCGTAGACAGCCTTGGACACCACCCCGGATTGATAAATCATTGAGATTAAATGATGAGACTCAATGACACTCATCACATGGTGTCTTGATCATCTTTGTTATGCCATATTAACACACACTCATAATCTTCTCTTTGGATCTCCTTTCCTCTCCCTCCAATGGTCCAAATTAATCCATTTTACCCCCTCCCTACCTTTACTTTTTAAACCCTTTTTCTACTCTTTTATATTTTTAACCCCTTTTCCACCCTTTTATCTTTTTATATTTCTAACCCTTTTGTCACCATTTTACCCTTAAACACTCATTTCCCCTTTTGTGATGCTTTGCTTCTATCATTTGACCATTTCTCTAGTCTAGGTCCAAGCTAAACCAATTTTTCTTGGTCTAATGTGTTTTTCACTTCTGAAACTCAATGGGTTATATTTAGAATGTGAATTAATTTAATACATTTTAATTAAACAATAATATTTGTATCATTATCATATCCTTGAACTTATATAAATAAAGAGTCTTTTTCTTGTTGCAAAATTAGGACATCTACAAAGGTTTTTTATGTATCTATTTTACAACATATACATAAAATGGGGTAAAATATAGACACCTAATTTTTCATGTTAATTGCTCATTGAAAGCATTATCTCACTCACCAATTAGTTTTGTAAACAAATTGACTTCATCATACCTAAATGTAGGGGTAAAAGTGACATCATTTGTAGGGCTTTTAAAAATACTATAAACATTCATAAATATTCATAAAAATGATACCATTAGAATAGGATTGAAAATATATTTTCAATGACTATAAACATGTCCATACTTGTACCAAAATTGATAGCTCAAAATGTCCTAAAAGCAAATTTGCTATAACCCTATGAAAGTGATATGGTTCTTTTGCATGGAAGTTCTACTACCTATAGTGATTTTTCCAATCAAAGTAATTGTTATTTTTCTTATTTCTTAGCTATCAAGAAACATTGGTTATGAAAATAAAGTGTCGTAGTTATTCTACATTGCCATGGTGCTTCTGCTTATTGTCACCAAAACAAATATTATAACAATTTGACTAATTATCATTGTTTATTCTATCACGAATCTCTTCCAACTATCCAAGTTTACACATCAAGGTTTAAAATTTTCAATAAAATATCATTGATTATAAGTTGCATGGAACCTAATCCCATTCAAATCCCAATCAAGTCTCAAACACCTCCATCCAACTCTCAATCATCTCCATGCAACTCTCAATCTACCTAGTTCACTTTCTCTATTAGGTATCATTTGATAACTCATTAAGAGGGGTCTAGTTTATCTATAAAACCACCCCTTGGATAGGATTTTGAAATAAGAATATTTTACGCACCAACATGTTGTTGAAATTCCTAAAGCTTATGGTTTTTTAATTTGATATTATTTCCACCTCAAAGTGTTGCTAAAACAATTTGATGGTCTCCTCCTCTTGTTAATCATGTGGCTAGCAATCAAGGGTATGAAAAATATCATTTTGAATCTTTGAGTGATCTCTTCGCAAGGATCTCCTATAACATCCTTCATCCAAAAGGGAGAAATCCAAAAGCTAGGGTTGTGTTCATATTCCCTTCTCTCTTTTTATTGGTATTTCCCATTCTTGTTCTATTTCACTTGCATTTATAGCATTCTTTATTCGTGATCTTATTGCATCAACATTTAATTCTTTTACATACTTATACATTCAATAGTCTATATTGAATTGCTTTAATCATTTACTTCTAAATGGAAACAAGGGTTTTATCCTTTTCAATAAAGAAATTCATTTTCTTTGTTGAAATTATACAATCCCCTTCACACTAATACTTGATTTTATCTATTTTTTTTTATATAATTTTTATTTTGTAGATATAGTAAAAAAACTATTCAGGAGCAAAAACCTCATATAAATCTACTAGTGATGCTTCTACCTAGAACTTCTACATTTTATTTTAAGATGTGCTTCTACACAATGTTTCTTCCTAAGCCTACAAATTAGGTTCTATTTTATCTATTTCCAGTTCATCTCTATCCTAGAGTCTTAGAATTGGATGATATATCCCTTTTGGGACACCCCAATGGTATGTTGTTGGTGTTTCATCTCACTTACCTCAATTTAAATCATGGGGAGGAAGATCCCCTATTGCTATACCCCTAGGCAGTGTGGCCCCTAGTTGTGTCATCTATTGTATTTCACATTACTTAAACAAAAAATAAAAATTTAATTACTTTTCTAATTTGATATGTTTATTTTTTATATTTCGATAAAGTTTAAAAAAAATGCAGTAAATTTATGTTTGATTAAAAAATCATTAAATAATTAGTGATAAATCTTAGTTGGTGTAGTATGAATTAAAATTGAAACATGCTTAGTTAAATTATTGCGTGATTTTACTATCTTGAAACCTCTTATTGCATTTTCTCAGGAAATTTTGCGAAAAGGATAACCAAATTAGTTTGCATTGCAAATTGATAGATGTTGCTCACATCTTCAAGACTAGCAACAAAATTAAATGCATGTAGATGCATCCTAGGATAATATTGTTAGTCTACATAATCTCCTTGGATTCTTGCTTAGAACAAAGAAGGATTTTATTTCTTTTGTAGGAATTCAAAGTGAAAATTCATGTATAATAAGGTTTTGTATGCTTGCATCCATTCACATTTACATCTTGCACCCCAAAATTAGGTCTCAACATCTAGGATAGGATAGGGTTTTAGACGGGATCATTTTTTCCCCATCAAATCCTAGGTGTTTGTAAATTTAATACACCAAAGTAGATTTCTAGAGTGTAACATGTCATCCCCATAATTGTGAGTGTGATATCACATGAAAAGGGGCATGTGGTTGAAATCATCCCAATTTGCATGATCATAAAAATACTCTATTTTTAATTATCAAAATGTAATTTTATTCTTTTTTATTTATGTTTCCAATATTGAAGTAATCGTGGGATAGAAGTTACATCAATTTGTATGCAAAACTTATACTTTCAAATATAGTTGTAATTTGCTTAGCCAAAAGTTAAATGAGTATTTTAAATATAGAGTATATATGCTTAAAATTATAATACCAAATTGTAGAACTTGACAAATGTTAAAGCATATTGTTAAATTGACCCATATGCAAAGATGAACAAAAAAATGCTTAGGAAAAATAAAATCTTATTCTTATATGAAAGGGATTAAATGTTTTATTACCTTTTATAACAATGTTTATCATAATGGATTTTGCATGTAAAAATTTGGGGTTTTGCTTTATCAATATTTACTACTTATGTCTCATGGTTCAATAGGAAGGTGATTAGGCAAGTTATTATGGGGTGCAATGGCTACGATCTCAACAACATGTTACTATGGTAGGGTTCTTGTGGTAGGGATGTAGCAGTTATGATCTCAGTGGTAGGTTACTATGGTAGGGGCACAATGACTATGATATTTATAGTAGGATACTATGGTAGGGTTACTATGGTAGAGGTGCAATGGCTACAGTCTTGGATATGGTTTTGTGGCAAGATACTATTGTAGGGTTTCTATGGTAGGGGTGCAACAACTATGGTCTTGGCGGTAGGATATTGTGGTAGGGTTCTCATGGTATGAGAGTAATAACTATGGTCTCGATAATAGGATCAAGCCCATATTTTATATTAGGAAAGGAATTATGGGAGGAAAGGTGAAGATCGATAATGGTGGGAATGAAGATGAGGGAAAGAGAGATAGCAAAAGTTTTTTCTTAGAATAAAATTCCTCTAATAAAGGAAAATAATGGTCTAGGCATATATTTTGATGTTAGCACTAATAATGTGGTGCTTTGTTCGGGGCTTGTTGGAAGGGACCCACATTCCTTTTATGGGGGTCCTTCATGGTCATATGTGGTTAGTGGTAAGAAGAAACCCTATGAATCCTATTTTACCCTAATCTCTAAAGGAGAAAAACTTGTTATCCTAAATGAGCTTGTTGATATGGATATTGAAAAAGAGTTTACAAATTTGGTAGGGTATTTCATGGGTGCTCATCCAAATTTGTACATGGTTAGGAAATGGGCTACCTCAAAATGGAGGCCCAATGGCCACATGGAAATAGTTGCTTTATCGAAAGGTTTTTTCATGGGCAAGTTGTTCTCCAAGGAGGACTTAGATAAAATTTTGGGAGAAGGACCATGGTTTTTTAGATGGATGGGTCTCATCCTATGAATATGGATCCCAAACATTGACCTAAATTCTTAGAGATTTTTCTAAGGCCTGGTTTGGGTCAAGCTATCAAGTTTACCTATAAATTTTGGAATGGTGATGTGTTGGTAAGTATATAAAGATAAATAGAGGTCTTGGTGGCTATTGATCCAACCACTAGATCCGATTCTCAATCAATTTATGCAAGAATTTGTATCAATGTAGACCTTGAGAAGGATTTGCCTACCTTAATCAGTTTGGTCTAGAACCTGGTGTGCAAACTCGAGAAGAGTGCACCACTTACACAACTACTCTACTTGCAATATTATATCAAAATAGAAGAACGTAAAGGAAAATACATAACAAAAAAATGATGAAATAAATAAATATATTTTATTATTAATTTCTTTGGTAAATCCTAGTTACATATCGGTCCCTCTGAGGAATACCCAGTTTCAATACAATAAATTACAAGCAGAAATAACGATGCATAAGAATGATATCCCCTCACAAAGGGATGGTGTGCTTCTGCAGGTCTACTAATCTTGTACGTGGACTTTTATGAGGGCTTACAGATGCCTCCTTCTCCTTATCTCACCTTGGAAGGATCTTATGCACTGGATGCCTTGAATCGGTCCTGTAAAATTGTAACCTTGAGTGCATAGAAACAACAAAGCACTATCAGTAGTATAGGCCACCTCTTCGAAAGAGGCTCTTGTTAGTAGATCTGATAAACATGATATATGAGCATGATAATATTAAAATGCAAGCATAAACTAAGCAATAAATGCATAGAAAACTCAAAAATACGATGTAAATGCGTTAATGAAATTAGATCTACACTAGAACTAATTAATAAATCAAAGCAGTAATGGATCTAATCTAGAACAAAGGAAAACAATGTCTAATACCCTAAGATATGCCTACGGGCCACTATCCAAGACAACGGCCATAAAATTAAGCTCTTCTCCTCATGGACCAAGGGCTATACCACGATATTCCTTGCTCCAATTGATGTTCAAGGATCACCTGTTGTGTCTGGTACACTTATGGGCGGTGAAGAATAAATGGATCTAAAAGCAAGTGCATAGAAATAACTCAAAAGGATAGTGCTTCGCTGCTTCTCAAAAGGGACATGGATTCACTCTCTGGTCATCCAGGGCTTTGTTGCATGAGATTTGAATATTCATGGATCTCATTATTTTTCTAGGGGGAGTTCATATGTAAACTCCTCTCTATTTCAGATCTAGGTTAGGATATTGGCTTCCTAAAGAAGCCAAAATTCCAATTGCATGCAACTGACCATTTGAGGGAAAAGCATCAGTCACAAATTGGCATTGAAGGGGCAGTTAGGAGGAAATCTAGGATTTACTTGCCAAAATCCACCCTCCATAAATGCAAGGTGCAGTAAAACTATGTTATTTGGTCTCGTATTCATGTCCATATTGTGCATGGTGCTAGCCATTATTTAGAGCAGTGGCTAGGTGTAGCCACTATCAGCTTCAACGACTAGATGTGGCAACAACTATGCATGAGAGTGACTAAGCCTGGATGGGCTAGAACTACCCTTTTTGAGTGGTTAGGACCACTCTAGCTCTTGGAGAGGTCCAATATGATTCATATGGTCTCTGAATGTGTCCATTTGGTTATTCTCCTAAACATGACGTATTTTAGGTGTCTACAAATACCCCTTTTTGGGATGCATTGTGAGAAAAACAGTGTAAATAAAAAATAGACCACCTAGGACCACATTGTAAGGTGTGTGATGATCATTTATTTTATCAACATTAGATGCCCCAGTCATGAGAAAGGATGTGCATCCTAGAATCATTGCTTCCAACAAGGTGGAAGGCTTAAATTTGTGAAAGCTTACACACGTCCATCAAGAAATCGGGTAGCTTTAGTACTAATAAAGATCTGAAAGGAGGAGAGCTACAAAATTAACTATCATGTTTACTTTTTTCCCCAACAAAGGGTAAGCTTATGATAGTTTTTGGTAATGATTCGTAAGACAAACACAATTTGACATGATCGAGTGATATTTTGTTGACTTTGATTATGATTATTGATTTTATGATTGCCCCCTCAAACAATGAGTCGATGAGGGAAGGACAATGAAATAAGTGATGAGTCACTTGACCAATATAAATTATTTGGACTCTTTTAGAGGTTTACTTAGTTGTTGTAAGGTAGATCCTATCTCAGGTGTGATTTCAACCATTTTTAGTAATTGTACATCTCTATCCCATGGAGCAGTCCAATCGTAAGAGCCTTTTAGGAAATCAAGGTGATAGCAATTCTATTCTATCTTATGTTGAATCACTACATTCAAACAATGGTATAGAAGAAATGAGATGAATCTTCATTCCCATGGGGCAGTCCAGCTGCCATGGCCTTCTTCAGGACTAAAGTGAAACTTCTCAATTCCACCATAACTAATTTACCCCAAGTGGTATTATGGTAATTTACTCATCTTTTCGGATTGCATGGAGCACTAGTCACTGCAACCGCCAAGTGTAGAGAGTAAATAATTGTATATGAGGCTCAATTGAGATTTTATTGTTATTTGATTTTTTTGTTAATTTGAATTTTATGATGTTTTTGATTTTTGATATATTAATGTTGGGAGGTGCGGTGTTAAAGAGATTTTTGTTGTCTCTCTTCCGTGGCGTGTGACGTCCTCTCAATTCCATTGCATGTGCATATGGAACGATGTCCTCTAATAATTTGTGTGGTTGCAATTTATATTGTTTTTATTTAGATTTATGTGATTTTTTTGGTATTTATGCACTTTTTGATTGTTCTAGATCGATAGGTATATTTAATGGCCCATTTTGAGGTACCTCATGGTGAGAAATTGAGTGAATTTATCTTTGTTTCCTAGCCCCTACCAGGTCCAATGACCCCTAATTACCTCTTCATGGTCATTATTAGGTCCAGTGGCCAAAAAGTGTAGGCCGCTGATGCCAACAGTGGTTGAGGCACAAATTGAAAATATAAAATAATTTTAGGGTTTTGACTTTTCATTATTCTAGATTTCAATTGCACTTTTTAAGCTCTGAGGTGGGAGAAGCTGATTATGACCCGGTACACTTCCAAAACTAGACACCAAGGCTAAGCTAGACAAGGCTTCAAAAAGTGGAGGATCCGATGACTCACGGGTATCTCTCAAACCCTCATTCTCTATTTATTTTATTTGGTAAAATGAACCTCACTAAGTAATCTATAAATGAACCACACTAAACTCGTTGGAAACAAACCGAGCTAGTCAATAGGTCCAGGTTAGGGTTAATTTTAATGGGTCTAGGCTAGTTTTAGGATTTTGTAATTTTTTTGTTATTTTTGTCTAAGGGGGGATGTCGTTGGTGTGTCTTCCCGTGGCCACTGACGTTCAGAACGGCCCCTAAATAGCCAAAGAGGGGTTGTTGTCACCATTAGTGACCAGCCTGAATTCCAATGGTCAATTTTTTGACCGTTGGTGGCTGGCCACTATGTGGCAACTCTTGGTGTGAGTGGCTACAAGACCTTAGACTTGTTTTTGAAAATTTTGAATTTTTTAAGGTTTTAATTGATTTTTTTGCAATTTTGAAGTGTAGAATTTGATATTTTTGAATGTTTAGGTGCATTTAGACTTAAGCTTATCTTAGATTAATTCTGCACCATTTTTGTTTTATTCATCCTTTTAGCTTGTAAGTGCATTTAATTTAGGCATTTATTTTGCACTCTTAAATTTTGTTTGCGTGGGCTCGGGACCCTAAATTTCTTGTGGACCTTCCTGACATGGATGACATGGATTGGGGTTGGCTTGATGCTTGCGGGATCCAATATGTTACTAGGCTTCCGAAGATCATGTTGGATCAGGCCTACCTTACCGCCTTAGCACATAGGTGGTATTCTAGGACTAACACCTTTCATATCCCTAAGAGTGATATGACCATTACACTAGAGGATGTCTATAGGATATTTCAGATCCCTTTTGATGGAGTCCCCATTGTTTCTTGCCCTACTAATGCTAAAGAGGTAATCTTCTCGAGGGTATTTGGAGCACGTACATCTACTGCATTTCTTGATACTCAGTCTGGTGGGATTTTTGTGGCTCGGTGGTACTGGGAGATGTATTTTCTCAGAGACATGTCGTCTTGCTGATGGTCATCTATAATATTATTTTTCCCAACTCCTCTGGAGTAAGGTTCCCATGGAACCTCTTGGCGATGGTTCATTACATGATTGATAGTGTGGATCCTATCATCATGGCTTAGGTAAGCACACTATTGGATCATTGCTATGATGAGCTCTACAAGATCCAGTGGTGGGGATGAGCTAGCATTGCTTGCAGCCTACTCCTATAGATCTAGGATTGGGATTATATCAGGGTGGACCACCTAGGAGGATTAACTATTGAGATTACTACCGTAGCCAATGTTGCTCAATGCTATAGATCTAGGTGGACTTAAGAGTGTGATAAGCACAATATTCGATGCTACGCAAGAGAGATCTCCCACTACACAACATCTATGACTGGCTTGCAGGCCAAGGACATCATCTAGAGGCCTTATCAGGATTACCCCACCTAGGCAAAGGTAGACATGTTTACGACCAAGACTAGGCATGAATGATGGGTTATCAACCATAAGGATAGGATTAGGGAGTTCTTCCACTTCTCTAGGGTGCTCCAATAGTTTAGTATGCAGTAGGACATGCCTCTTCAGCTAATTTTGTATAGGTAGATTGATGTAGAGAAGGATCTTTCGCTACCCCAAGTTACAATAGTCATATAGGATGATGATCCTCTATTAGTGGACACTGGCATTGTAGATGGTGGGGTTACAGAGTCCTATACTCAGTGGTGGGTCACACATCTATGGTAGGGTGATGACAACTTAGGTTAGGACTAATATGAGGCCACTGCATGGGAGGATCCTGATGGGCATCGAGTGTGGGTGCAGACAAAGGACTGGGGGTAGGTCGTGAAGTACATGGTAGAGGAGTAGGTTGCTCCTAATGAGGAGGAGAAGTTAGCTCCAAAGGAGTAGGAGTCCCCTCTCTAGGCTCAGCTACATTGCATAGAGGCTGAGCTTTAGTCAACTTAGATCTAGATTCTATAGAGAAATTCTACCATTATTGGGCTTCGGGCACATGTTCAAATCTTTGATGAGGAGAGGATTACTCTCTAGACATAGATATAATTTGCATAGCTTAGTATAGAGAAGCTCACTTCTAAGAGGTATTCTTCTAGGGGACAAGTTTTGCTAGCTATGCCAGCACCTTAGGGACCTAGTGGGCTAGATGCAGATATGGAGATCAGACGTTTGCATGGACTCCAATAAAAGGACTTAGAGCAGTGCACCCTAGATAACGCTTACATCCTTGCACTGGAGCATGAGATCAGGCTTCAAGGAGGTCATCTACTATATAGGCCTATGGTAGGAGGGTCAAACATGAGTGGGTGGAGCACATCAGGGTAGTTGTCAATGTAGTTGAGCCATAAGACCAGGACTCAGATAGAGCAGACCGTAGGGAATAGCTCCCACCATTCTCATAGGGACAGAGTCGAGGGTGGAGATGAGGTAAGGGGAATAGGCCCAACTTTATGGCTTTTATTGTACTAGATTTATTTTTTAGTGCAAGTTCAGATAACCTATACAATTGTAGCCTGCGAGCAGTTTTATACCCTTATGTACTTGTTCGACACACATATATATATATATGATATCTACACTTTGAGACTCATTATGTGTATCTATATGTTTTTTTTTTTATGTTTATATGATGTAGTACTATGATTTTATGCTATATGATGTGATGTATTAATTTAAATGCTCTAGCTATGTGATGGATGCTATGCTCTAGATGTATAAATGCACTATGTTGTATGCATAATGGATGCAATGCATGTTAAATTTTTTTATGAATTGTTTATGCATTTAATCTATGTGATATGATGTGATGAATGCAATGTATGCCATGCATTATTTACATGATGATGATCTATTGTAAATGAACCTGTTTGCTTTAATCATTTAAAACATAAGGAATGAATGCAATATGTTTTAACAATCTAATGGGTGACACCACATAATGTATAAAAATCATGAATAAATAATAATTATTATAATAAGAATTAATTATTACACCTTAAAATGTAATATGATATGATGTGATATGTATGTACTTTATTTATAAGCTTCTATAAGTTAAACGATATACCAAAAATAGTCAGTGACCATCTAAATGTCATTTCTGACATTCATTCGGTATCTATCCTATTTTATGCACACCATTTAACAAAAAAAACCTCATAAAGAAATGTGATGATGCGATTGATGATATTATTTGTTGCTTTTAGAGGATTTTTGAGGTTTTCCATGAGACACAAACACTCTAGTTACTCCATCAAAAGTTGTATACTGACCATACAGAAATCTTGAAAGATAAAGTTCTTGTTATGAAGACCTAGATACTCATTATTCCTATGTGTGCAAATGAATATATTAGATAAAATATAATCATACCCCATTTCTAGGAAGGATTCATGTAGCCCATTGTTGTATGGGGATCCTCAAACGTTCATCCTGATCCTAAGTTAGACTCAATTAGAGTAGACCACTAGGTGATACAGGATACCTAAAGCTAGCCCTTACACTTGCAAACATTAGTCTGTGAAAAAGCAATATGCTAATGTGACAGACATATCATCATGTGTAAGGATACCGCCATTACCAGGCAGGTTTGATGCCACCAAACCTGTAATGAGGACCACCTTATTGTTCGTAAAATGCTGAGAACTCCAAGGATTCAAGTTCAACACTCCCTTATTTTCTTCATATTTATTTGGGATTCTTGCTCATACTTAGTGATGAAAATCATTTTTTATTTTGAATTTTTATTTTTCTTTGAGCAAGGGATTTATGTAGTGATGATAATCACTGTTTATTTTGTTTTTGAAATTTTCTTTGTTTGGGATTTTTGCTTGTTTTGATTAAAGCAAGGGATTTATGTAGTGATGAGAATCATTGTTTATTTTTTTTTCAATTTTGCTTTGTTCGGGATTTTTGCTTATTTTTATTAAAGCAAGAGGTTTCTTTGGGTAGGAGGGAACTTGTCCTTTTTCAATTCTTAATATTTCCAAACCGGTCTCACAGGGGTATGAGCAAGATAAAATTTTCACTTAAAGATGCCTAGTACCACTTCATAGCATTCATATTTCCTTTGTTCCAACCAGGATTTTAGTGTTTCGATTAGTGAAAGGATTCTAAAATATACCAGGCACTATCGAAACCAAACCTTGTCTATCAAAAGTAAAGATAACTTTCTACAAAGTTTGATAAAACCACTAGGTATGGCTGAGTGACTGGAAAACCCTAGTATATTCCTTATAGTAACAAGAGGGTTGTGTTGAAAAATATAGTTACACACATGGGTTATGGATGATGATGGATTTTGATGATGCATGATTGAGGTACAAACATGGTGTCATTTGTAATATTGTGAACACAAATGTATCTAAATACAAATGCAATGGATGCAAAATGCCTAATGCAATGCAATTACATGAATGCAAATGCAAAATGCAATTTTTTTTGTATTTTTGATGCTTTCAAATGTTTTTGAGTTTTGATTATTTTGAATGTTTATGAACTTTTAATTTTGAAATGTTTTTGTGTTTTTATGTTTTTCTTTTGACCAAAGGGCTTATGGTGCCTTTGGGGCCTTTTGTGAGGTGACCAAATGTACCATGCTACCCTTGGATCCTTTTTTTATTTGACCAAAGGGCTCATGATGCCTTTGGAGCCTTTTGTGATTTGACCAAAGGGCTTTAAGATGCCTTTGGGGAATTTTGTGATTTGACCAAAGGGCTTTAAGATGCCTTTGGGGCCTTTTGTGATTTGACCAAATGGATTTAATATGCCTTTGGGGCTTTTGTGAGTTTGACCAAAGGGCTTTAAGATGCCTTTGGAGCCTTTTGTGTTTTGACCAAAGGGATTTAAGATGCCTTTGGGGACTTTTGTGATTTGACCAAAGGGCTTTAAGATGCCTTTGGTGCCTTTTGTGATTTGACCAAAGGGATTTAAGATGCCTTTGGGGATTTTTTGAGTTTGACCAAAGGGCTTTAAGATACCTTTGGAGCCTTTTGTTTTTACGATTTTCTATTGTTTTTGTGATTTTGAAATTTATTAATGTTTTTGATATTTTGTTGGTTTATTTGAATGTTTTTGGTATTTTGTTGTGTTTATGTGTGAAACACCTTTAGATGAATAATGTTGAGAGGCTTTGGCTCCTCAACTTCTTCTAGTGATGCTAGGAAATATGCCCCAAGTTCAATATTCTTAGAGATTATGTAGGGACATAACCAATCGGCCATAAATTTATCTCGTAGGTGGACTTTATTGTTATAAGCTCGTGTTATATGATCCTGGTAAATGTGAAGATGCTCAAGATTATTGATGCATCGTTAATCTAGGAGGTTCAACTGATCCAAGTAAGCTTGTCACGTAGTTTCGTCATTGATGAACTCTTTCAATAATATGCAATGTTGGGATTTCCAAGGGCATAATGGCCTTAGTGCCATATACAAGCAAAAATGGTGTTGCCCCAGTGGGCATCTGTATGCTAGTCTTGTAAGCCCATAATGCAAGGGGCAATTTTAAATTCCAATCCTTATGATTTTCTTTCATCCTCTTCTTTAATATGGCTACTATTGTCTTGTTTTAAGCTTCTACTTGCATGTTTTCCTATGGATAGTATGGTGTCGTAAAACTATGTTGAATTTTGTATTTGGTCGTTAAAGATCATATATTTTTGTTTTTGAATTACGGACCATTATCCAAGATTATATTTAAGGGGACCCTAAAATAATAGATGATATTATGAAGTATGAACTTCATAATTTATGGTCCGATTATCAAGGTTAAGGGGAATGCTTCCACCCATTTGGTGAAGTACTCAATGTCCATTAAGATAAATGTGTGTCAATCCAAAGACAAGGGAGAAATATTTTTGATCAGATAGAAACCCCACTGAGAAAATGACCAAGCCACATGGATGGGTTGTAAGGCCTAAGATGGCAGGTGCATTAGATTTGTATGATGTTGACATTTAATGTATTTCCTAACATACTTGCAATAATCCTTCTCTATGAAGGGCTAGTAATAACCCATTCAAAGAATATGCTTCACAATGGTCATGCCGCTAAAGTGGTCACTACATGTACCATCGTAAGATTATAAAACTACCCAAGGTGATTCTTAGGGCTCTAAGTAACGAAGGAGGACTACATCATAGCTTTGATGATACAATATACCTCCTAGTATGAAATATCTTATCACTTTCTGTTTGAATGCTCATCTTTCGACATGTGACAGTCCCTGTGGGATGATTCCAAGTCTCAAGAAATATCGTAACTAGGATAGCCAATCTTGATAAGCTACAACCTCAACAAATAAGATGAATTGTTTCTCCTACAATTTGATGTACACAAATGCAGATTGAGAATCAACCTTGTGGTAAATGATGGTACCTATTGGTCATCAAATCTGCCTAGGTAAGGGTTTTGGGTAAATGTATGCGCCCTAGACCTGGACCAACATTGAAAGGCCGAAGGGAAGAGATGCCCCTCGTGCCAATCTCCGGAGAAAGGCCGACTCCTATACTAATCTACTTGGGTGTTTGAAGATAAGAGTGCAGGAAAGAGATAAAAGGGGTTAGGGTTAGAGAAATCGGTAATGTAAGGTGGGAGAGAACAGGAAGCACGATCACCAGCTAATAACTTGAATAAAAGCAAAGAACACCAAAGATAAATGGAAGGAACGCAATATTGATTTTCCTATGTATCCTTCAGGCGAGTTTTAGGGTACATTCCCCGATCGCACATCGGACGCAGGATTCAACATCCAACATACAAACAAAGAAAGACAAAAGAATCAAGCATAGAAGGCAGCATAAAAGAAAGCCAATACGACGTCTTTCAACTCCTATGTATCCTTCAGAACGAGTTTCAGGACACAGTCCCCGATCACACATCGGACGCAGGATTCAACATCCAACATACAAACGAGGAGAGATAAAAGAATCAAGCATAGAAGGCAACATAAAGGAGAAGAATTAAGCTCAAAGCCTCTTAGTATTAATCGCAGGACATCAAGTTATAGCAACTTTCTAGCAGATAGTTCCCCCCCTTTTCCCTTTACAATGCCTAGGTTTTTATAGAGGACCCGAGCCTCTGAATCATAATTACATAGCAAAGAAGAGTACACTCTCGAGCCCTGAGAATCGGCTCCCCGAGGCTCTCGTGATCGAGTTTTCAAATCTGTTACCAAAATTGGCAACTGCAACCGGGTCAACCATGGAAAGGTGCATTGATGAGCCATCTGGACGTCCTTGGTTTTCGGGTGCGGTGCTCGAGTGGCCGCCATGCTCGTCGGGTTCTCCATCATGGCTTGATACTTCGCTTTTGATTGCCAAAAATGAGCAACGGGCTTGTTGGGCATGAAAAATTGCATTTATGAGGCACCTGATCGCCTCGAGAAGATACCCGGCTTGGAACGCGTGCCCATGAAGCGCTTCGCTAGGTCTTCATTCACAACTTCGCTTCGCAATGGTTTTGGGCCGAAGCGAAAACTCTTCCTTGAATTATACTTCGCACAATTGAGCTTCGCAAAACTGCTTCGGGGATGGTTTGTGCCGAAGCATATCTGCTTCGCAAAATGGTCTTCTTCGTCCTTGCTGCTTCGTTGACAAAACTGCTTCGCTGATGCCTTGGAGAAATGCTTCATTGCGATCCTCTTTCAAAACTATGGTTCGGGAAATTTTTGGCCGAAGCAATTGTCTTCAAAAGACATTGCATCCTTTCACTTCGCATAAAATTAGCCAAAGCAAATGCTTCGCAATGAGCTTCTGGCGAAGTAAAAGTGGTTCGCTGATGGAGGGGCCCGAAGTGAGTACTTCGACAACTTTTCGGTGAAGTACTTTCAATGCTCCTTGAGTTCCACTTCACAGATTTCCTTCGCCGAAGCGATCGATGGAAATGCTTCGGGGGCGAAGTAGTTTTCTTGCCTTCGCTTTCCGAATTTTGCTTCGGCATACCGCTTCGTAGAAATCTTACCCGAAGTAGCTTTTGAAAATGCTTCGGGCCCGAAGTAGATTTCTTGCCTTGGCTTTTCGGCAAAGTTGTTCTTTCGAACGCTGCTTTTGTATTCTACTTCGGTGATACTACTTCGCAAAAAATTCCACCCGAAGCAGTGTTGAAAATGTTTCGGGTGCGAAGCTCTCTTTCCTCCTGAACGCCGCTTCGCTCAACTTTCGCCCGAAGTAGCTGTTGGAAGCGCTTCGGGCACGAAGTAGTTTCATTCTCTTTTTCTTGTGTTTTACTTCGATGAAAACTACTTCGCAAAAAACTCTACCCGAAGTAGTGCGGGAAATGCTTCGGGTGCGAAGCTATTTTATTTCCCTTCGACGAAGCTCTTTTCTCTAGCTTGTTTGGCAGTGAATCTTTTCTTTCCTTTCTACTTTATGTACAAATGGGTGGCATTGGAAGCCAAAATTGCTGCAACTTTTCAAAATAAAAATAACAAAGCAAAAACTTTACACAACACTATACAAAACTTGTTTCTTTTCTACCCCTTGAGAAATGTGACAAAATTGTCAACATTCTTGGCGGCTCGCGGGGCAACGAGCTCGTCTCGGTGGGAGGACCCTTAGTCTTGATCCATTGGGCCGGAGTCCTTTCCCGATCCTTCTCCTCCTTCTTCCGCACCTTCTTCCTCTTCTGGGAGCGCCTTAGCAACTGGTTCTCCTTCTTCTTCTGCTCCCTCTTCTTCTTCGCCCTCCTCTGCTCCTTCGTCTATTGGCGTGGTCTCCTACTGTGGTGATGGGATAAGGCGGTCATGGATTTTCTTTATAGTTCGGCGAACATGAGCCCAGACCCCTTTCTAAAATGGTTCTTGGTCCTCGAGTGCCTTGACCAGAACATGGAATCGGTCAATCTACCCTATGTCGACGTGTTTGATTCTTGCCCCTAGGTCATTCAGGCAAGTCGCGATTTTGCAGTGTCTCAGGATGAAGTCCGTGACCTGTCCCTCTGTGACCGGCTCTTCCCACTCATCAATTTTGGAGACGTCACTTTCAAAAAGGAGCCACGTCGGCTTTAGTTCTTCCTTGGTGAGGAGGTTCCCATCATCATCTGTGAAACTCGGGAAACCCAAAGAAGAGAGGTCTTCAAAGTAACTCATTGATGTGCGCTACTCCTGCTCAAATATATCAAGGAGGTCTTTCACCTTTTGTGCTTTCTTCACCTTGGAGAAGAAAGCGCGAATAGTGGCTTGGGCAGTAGACCAATCCCTAGCCGTTCGACTCATAGCAATGACTCGTAGGTCTTGATATCTGATGCTTTGAACCTCAAAGGCAAGCTTGAGTCGCTTCTTAATTTTCTGAATCACCTCGTCCACCATTGGTCCCTTCTTAGCGATGGCATGCTGAGCTTCGGTGACATAAATCAAAATTGACAGGGCACTAGAGGCCCGAGATCTAAAACCTTTGAGTAGGTGAGAGCGGATCTCCTTGATCCTGCCTTTGTCGAACAGCTCCAGGTTTACCTTTTGGTACAATTGTTGCTGGGACTGCAAGATCTTGCTCTCGAGCTCTTTGGCTTTTAGCTCATTTTTGGCCTGTTTTTGTGCTTGTTGTTCAGCCGAAGTCTGCAATTGTAGAACTTGCAGTTTGAGGGCATGTGTTTCCTTTTTGAGCAATTTGCCCTACTTCTATGAATCCTCCAGCTCAGAGCGAATCCTAGCCAGCTCTTCTTCCAACTTGATGTTGGCATTTTTTGCTTCAAACCTGTGTTGGTTGGCAATGTTTGCATGTGCTCTGAAAGTTTCGACCCTGACATGCATGGATTCGGATTCGTCATCTATATTTAAATGCTCCAGGTCCTTGGTTTTCTCTTGGTAGTCGTAATCAGCTGGAGTCATTTCATCCAGAGGCTTCTGGACCTTAGGGACCTTTCTCACCTTATGCAACTTTCCGCCCTTCAGGTCAAAAACTGCACATTTTTCAACTTGAGCCAGAGATTTCCCTCTTTTCTTTCTCGCCTCCTTTAACATCTTCTCTGTATTCTGTCGAGCTAAGAGTAGCTTTTCAGCCATAGGGCGCTCCTTTATTGAAGATAGGTCTATTTCATAGAAATCTTGAATCTCCGGCCAAAGGTGTAAACAAATATAAAGAACCAACAAAGGTAGGTTCACCTGACGACTCGGGAATGGGTGTAGCAGGGGCTTTGGCGAGTGGGACTATGCTTTGAGCTATGGGAGAGTGGGCTATGGGGCTTGGTAACTATGAAGTGGTTTCAACGGGCTTATCCTGTTCAGACGACTCGGGATGAGTGGGGCTATGCAGGATTGGGCTGGCGATGGGCAGTTTTTGAGTGGGGGATTGACTCTGTGGGGAAAGGAGAGACTGATGAGGGCTTCCACTCGGGACTGCCATGGATGTGTCAGAGACCGAAGCGAAGGGAAGAGAGTGCATACCTGCGTGCCCTCCTGGCAAAGCGGCTGTGGTCACTTCTTGCGTGGTCGGCTCTTGTCCCTCTTGGGCTTCATCACCCCCGACCTCCACAACTTCTGCTCTAGGGTCCTTCTCTTGTTGGAGGAGTTCCTCCACATCGATGATATCTATTTTGGGGACCGTTTCAGCACTTGGTGCCCCTGTGTCTCCAATGTTTGCTTCAACCGGGCCTGATGCAGGGGATCCAATAGGAGTACCTAAAAGTTTCGTGCGAGGGCGCTTTGGATGGCTCGGAGGCACTTGAACTTGCTCTTGCCTCTTCCTTTTCTTCCTCTCCAATGGTTGTTCTACTTCTTCGACGCTTGCTTCCTTATCTTCTTTCGAAGCATCCTTAGCCCCACCTAGGCTTTCGCCCGATCTTGGGGTAGCTGGGGGAATAAAATTTGCAAAGGATATCGACTTCCAGGTTTCGACATTGGAGTCATAAAGAATTGCGAAGTCTTTATCCGATGCTAAGAGTCCATAGGAGTTTGTCTTTTGACGGTGGACTCTCATTGTCCACCATTCCCGAAGCTTTTCCTCGCTCCAGTATTTTACCTCCTCCTTCAAATCGTCCCTTGCCTTTTTCCAAAAGGTGGAGCCTAGAGTCGGGAGGGGATGCTGATCAGTGGTCGTACTTGACCTCTATAGGATAGAACTCATGCCATGGAGGCAATGTCCTCATCCTTTCTAAATGCCACTCCGGATATTTTCCATTGGGGTTGTTCCTTTGTTCCACAACTTCGGGGTGAGGGCAGATGTGGAAGTTCTTGAATTTTAAATGATCCTTCATCACGCCCAAAGGATCGTAGAGCCACTGCTAAGGAATCTGGAGTAGGCCAAAATAGGCAAGCCTTTCTTCCAGGAACGTGCCCTATTTTAGGGCAAATACTTCGATTACACCCATCCTGAAGGGGAAATCATAGGTATGCGCCCACTTACGGCCGTGGCCATATACTGTATTTGTAGAGTCGCTCTGTCGAGCGACTTCCAATGTGAACTGATATTCTGAGGGGTAGACTGGTAACAGGAAGGGCTTCCCAATGAAGCCGAATATGCGAATCACCAGTCCCTGTGTCAATTGGAAGACATCTCCCTTTTTTCCTAGCACCACTCTATCTCTCAAACTGAGTGGTACCCGAGGAGAAGAACCTTTCAACAAATGCATGGCGGGTCCCAAAAATTGTTGATTAAAAGAATAATAAGACTCCTCCTTCAATAAGAGGGGAGTCCATTGGTACACTGGCAGAGGATTTCCATCCTTGCCGCTTGGGGAGATGGCGATATGGGGAAAATGCTTATGAACCTGGTAGAAGTACAACCAGACAAGAAAGGAACAGGGTGAGAAGTACTGGCCTACTGCTGAATTCTTCATGCTAGCGAGCCTTGTATGCAGGGTTCGGGCCACCCATTCTACCCAGTCAAAGAAAACTGGGTTGGTGTTCGGCCTTGAAGCGTCAGGGGCATAAAACTCCCCTCTTGAAATGCATTCGGCCAGAGACACCTGCCAGGGCTGTACTGAAGTATCCTTTGACAAGCCCGCCACCCATGCAATGATAGAAAAAATATCTGTATTTTTGAAGGCCTCCAAGGGTAAGGGCATCTGGGGCAGCTTGTTTGAAGGTAGCCCATTCTTGAGATTCTCCCACAGGAACTTCAATATGTGGTTGTTGGAGGTGAATCTCTCCATTTGTTCATTTAGGAGGACATTGCAAACAGAATAGCCCTTGGGCGGGCCCTACTGTGGCGCGAAGGTGGCTTGCACATCTTCCTTCAAGATGGAAAATAGTTTGTGTCCCGAAGCATCTAACACCTGCCTGGTAGTAGGTTGGTAATTTTGTGCAATGGCATAGACCAACTCGGGACAATGGTGAGCAGGCGATGTTAAGAACCAGTAAATCTGGGAGTAATAAGCAGCGGCTCTCTTATTTTCTGGCGTGAGCCTACTTGTCATGAATTCTATGGTGTGTCGAAGATCGGATACACCCTTCGAGAGCTGCGTGTCTCAGATTTTCTCCCACCCATCAATTGGTGGCTCCACAAGTTGTTCTTCTTCTGAGTCGTCCCCCTCTTCCATTGGCTATTTTTTGGGTCGAAGGGGAGGATTTAGCTTCTTTGGGGTGCACTTTTTCTCTTCTTTCCCCTTCTTTGTCTTTTTGGGGCCTACAACTTCGGGCTCTTTTCTCTTTTCCTTGGAGTTCTTCTTTCCCATGTTGTTATGGACAGTAGCAGAGTTCTTGATGCAAGGGGCTTAAATGCGAATGGCCAGATGCAAAGGACGGGAGAGTTGCAGAATATCTGAAAGCTCTTAGTGTAATTCTAACTGATGGACAAATAACTTCCCTCTTGCCAAGAACTCGCTTTTATAGCCTAAAAAGGCAACCACCTGAATTTATGGCACCTACTAAAATTAAATTTGTACCTTGGACGGAAGAGACTGTCGTATTCTTCAAATGACTCTGCAGCGACGTGGTACACAGGGCTGCATGCTTCGATGATTACACTTCGTACTGGGGATGCCACCTGCTGCTACCTCGTACCTTGGTGTGAGCTTTTCCTTTCCCTTTTTCTGACTCGGTCATCTCGGGAAGTGCTCCACCAACCCTTTTCCTTAAATTCGTCCGCTTTGTACTCTTTTCAAGGCCGTTGTTGGCACGTTCTTCGAGGCACATTTTGAATTCTCCACCTCGCGCGCGCTCGGCTCGACGAAGAGGAACTTGATGCTGAAAATGCTTCACGATGAACCTTGCTCAAAATGTGGTTCGGGGGAATTTCGGCCGAAACACATTCCTTTCTTCAAAATGCTTCGCTCCTCTCAGTTGCCAGAACTTCGGTCAAAAATGCTTCGGGTGAAAACTAGCCAAAGTGAGTGCTTCGCTATGGTTTCCACCGAAGTAGAAATGGTTCGGGTATGAGGAGGCCCGAAGTAGATGTTTCGGCAACTTTTTGGTGAAGTAATCTTCAATGTTCTCTTGGATTTTGTTTCGCTGGTTTCCTAGCCGAAGTGTTTACCGAAAATGGTTCGGCCCGAAGTCCTTCCACCTTGGTCAAACTTGAATCGTGGCCTAGACTTTTCTTCTTCGGTGAAGTTGCCTCTTTGCCTTCGAGGGTCGCCGAAGTTTTCCCTTTTGAAAACTGCTTCGCAAGAATTTTTCTCGAAGTAGCTACTCAAAATACTTCGGGTGTGAAGCTCTTTTCATGCCTTCGTTCGGATTTTGGTTCGGCTTCCTTTCGGGTAACATGCTTCGCAAGGAGCCCCTTCTAATCCACTTCGCAAGAATGCTGCCCGAAGTAGCTGCTGAAAATACTTCGGGTGCGAAGTACTCCTTTTGAAAACTGCTTCGCAGAATTTTTGCCTTTGGTTACCTTCTTCGCAGTGAACCTTTTTGTACTTGCTACTTCACATCAGAAGTCCCCGAAGAAGATTTGGAAGTGGTACTTGGCCTTGTGATCTTGGAAGAGAATGTATATACAAATGCAAATTATATACAGAGGTATATATACACATGCACATTTTTTTTTTTTAAAAGAGAGAAATTGTCTTTAGCGATGAAAAGTCTTCAGGTGAAGACCATTGACAGAGATCGACAGAACTTGTCCATCTGCATCTTTGAGGATGAATGAATTGGCCGAGTTTACCTTCATAATTTCAAATGGCCCATCCCAAAAGGCGTCCATCTTGTCATGATTCCCAGGCTTGGCCTTCCAAGAATCCCACTTCAATACCAGGTCTCCCACATTGAATATGCGATCGGATGACTTTTTCTTGAACCAGTCTCGGATAACCTGAGTATGCTTAGCGAAGTCTTGGTATGCTTCTTCGCGATCCTCCTCCAGTCGCAGTAGCTGAGCTAACCTGTTCTCCATCGGACTAACTCCATCTTCTGCTTCTAACAACTCGTAGTGCAGGGATCTCAACATGGATGGGTAAGATGGCCTCCTTGCCATAGACCAGAGCATAAGGCAAAGTTTTGATTGACCTTTTGATAGAAATCCGATCGGCCCACAAGGCCCGATCTAGAAGGAGATGCCAAGTCCTTTTGTTCATCTCTATGAGCTTCCTTAGCATTCTCAACAGAGTCTTGTTGGTGGATTCTGCCAAGCCATTGCCCTGTGGATAATAATTGGAGGATACTTTATGATATATCCCATACCTGTAGAGGAAATCATTGATTTTAGCGCCTGTGAAGCCAGGGCCATTGTCTGTGATGATTGCTTCGAGGATGCCGAACCTGGTGATCAATCCTTCCAAGAAGGTGACTACAGTCTCTTGATCTGCATGTTTGGTAGGAATCGCTTCGGCCCACCTGGTGAAGTAGTCTATTGCTGTCAGGATGAACCTATGTCCCACAGAGGAATTTGGTGATACGACTCCTATAAAATCCAACCCCCATTGTTGAAAGGGTGTCTCTACTTGTATCGAACGAAGGGGCATTGCAGCATTTTTGTTTCGACCGATGAACCTCTGACACTGTTCGCATTTACGGCAAACTACGAAGGCATCGACAAAGAGCGTGGGCCAATAATAACCCGCCCTAATGATCTTTAACACTGTTGTTCTTCCTACAAAGTGACCTCCCGATAGTCCTGAATGGAATTCTCCCAGGACTCTCCTTTTATCATCGTCTTTGATGCACTTAAGAAGGACACCATCAATGTTCCTAAAAAATAGGCCTTCGGGGCGCAGAGTGTATCTGGAGGACCGCATCCTGAAATGTCTTCGTTGTGATGCATTTAGATGCGAAGGACACTTGCCGGTGTTGAAATAGCATATTATCTCACCGACCCAATCCTTCTCATCTTCTTCGTAGTTAGCGAAGCATTCTTCGACTGGTAAGTCATCCCTCCGAGATTCTATCACTTCGGCCGTCGCGCTCTTTGCCAATTCTTGACACAATGCACGACCGCGAACCAATTTTGTGGGCTTGATCTCAATGTCAAACTCCTGTATTTTGTTCACCCAACCAGCTCTTTTACTTCCCAATTCTCCTTGGATAATGAAATTACGCACATCGGGGTGAATGACATAAACTATGACTCGGCTCCGAGAGATGAACTGCTTGAACTTCCTTAGTGATTTCATTACTGCATGCACCTGACGCTCAATGAAATTATACCTTTCTTCATGGGAATTGATCACCTGACTCAGAAACATGATGGGACGCTCCTCGCCATCTTCTCCCTTTTGCATCAGGATAGCAACGTAGCTCTCGGGCTCTCCTATGACATACATGATGAAATCTCGACTGTAGTCTGGATTGATCAAGACCGGCGCCTGAGCAATTCGAGTCTTAATCTCTTCAAAAGCTTCTTTTCTTTCTTCGGTCCAGCTAAATTCGGTGCCCTTCTTCAGGAGTTGGGACATCGGCTTGATGACTTGGGCGAAGTCGGGGACAAACTTCCTCACGAAGTTAATCTGGCCGAAGAAATATTGAAGTCCTTTCTTGTCTGTGGGAAGTGGGAGCTTCATTAGAGCCTCGGCTCTATCAGGATCTACAGCGAGGCCTTTTTTTGATATCGCGTGTCCCAACAACTTTCCTTCGCTGACTACGAATATGGACTTCTTTGGATTAATTGAGATGCCGAACTCTCGGCATTTTTTGAAAACTTGTTGTATATGTGTGGGGTGGTCTTCCCTTCTTCGGGAGAAAATAGTCATGTCATCCAGATAGATGACGATAACCTTATTTAGAAGCTCACCAAAAGCAAGATCCATTGCTCTCTAGAAAGTGGCCCCAGCATTCGAAAGACCAAACGACATTCGCTGGTAAGCGAATGTCCCCCACTTGGTGGTGAATGTCGTCTTGTGTTGGTCTTCGTCCCTGACCCAAATCTGATTGTATCCAGAAAAACCATCGAGCAGAGAGAAGCGTTGAGCTCCAGCCACCGAGTGCAAAATTTGATCGATTTGTGGGAGAGGATAGTGGTCCTTGAGGGATGCCTGATTTAGATTGTGAAAGTCTACGCATAACCTAATATCTCTATTTTTCTTTCTGACTGGGACCAGGTTCGCTACCCATGAAGAGTGCTTGATGGGGTATATGATCTTTGCCTCGAGCATCTTCAGGAGTTCGGCTTTCATCAGGACCTCGATCTTAGGATTGACCGGCCTCTGCTTTTGTCGAAAGGGTTTGACCCCTTCCTGCAACTCGATTGTGTGTTGAACAAGCTACCGATTGTATCCCTAGAGATCTTGATAAGACCAAGCGATTATATCGAAAAACCTTCTGCACAGATTCTGTATCTGTTCTATCTCCTTCGAAGTGCAGTCGGTTCCCACCTTTATTACTTTCCCAGGTTCGAGCTCCAAATCCTGATACTGTTTCTCATGGACTTTGATCATGTGAGAGAGAGCTCGGTCGTTTTGATCAAAGAGGCTTTCAAGGGTGATTAATCCCTTGGGAACATGGTTATTCTTCAATTGAATCAGTCCTTCATATTCTCCTTCATCAGAGCTTCGGTCTTCGACTGTGGCGGCTTCTTGGATCATGAAATTAATAATCTGCTCATCGTTATCAAACACTTGCCAATGCAGCTCTTTGTCTGGGACAGAGGGCCTGTAGATCATCCTCATAGCTCTGGGCTTGTGCACCATGTCTTCTGCTGGAGAGTACTTGGCTGCGATGGATGCAAGAACATCGGCATGTTGGTTCATCTCTCGTGGGATTGACTGTAGATTAAGAGACTCAAACTGGTCAAGCAGGTCCCATACCCTGTTGCGGTATGACTTTAGATAATGTTTCTTTGAGGTACACCTGTTCGTGACCTGGTTGCATACCAGTTCAGAATCTCCAAAGATTTGGAGGTGCTTTATGCCTAACTTGTCAGCTTTCTTAAGTCCTAGGCATAATGCTTCGTATTCCACTGCATTGTTAGTGCAGCTCCATGTCAACCGGTAGCAATACTCTTTTTGCTCTCCGAAAGGTGAAACTAGAAGAATCCCTACCCCAGTGCCATTTTTACATCGGGCACCATCGAAGAACAACTTCCATAGTTCTTCCTGGGCACTTGTTCTATTCCCTGGTTGGGAGTGATTTTTAGGCTTGGCGATCGCATAACACCCTATCTCGGTCTCCACCATGGCGTTGAAGTCTGCCAATGAGAACTCATCTTCATAGCTTAATTGCACAAGAGACTCCTCGATCGGGTCCACCTGCTCTATCTCCTCCACTAGTGCATTCATCGGTTCGCTACTTTCTTCTTCGGACATCTTCTGCACAAGAAAGGAAGAAGGATTTTCATTGTAAATCTTCACCTTCTTTCCTTTGAATGGAACCTCTAGGTGAGAGTAATCCATAGATAGATACCCACCCAGCTTTAGCCATGAATTCCCTTGACAAGCACATACTGAAATATGGCTCCAAGTCGACTACAACTACCTCTTGTATGACTGTAATCTGAGGCATCTTATGTAGCCGGATAGGAATGTCCTTGATCACTCCCATGGTCTTCATTGGAGTACCATCCAATTGGAGTACACCCTGGCTACTTCGCGTATACTCCATTCCTATTTCTTCATAGACTGCCCTTGGCATGACTGTTGTAGCGGCCCCAAAGTCGATCATGCAGTTATGTACAATATACCCTTCCATTTGTAGGGTTAGGTAGAACGGAGGTGGTCTGTTCTTCCCCGTGATAGATGTGGATAGGGTCTGCACAAGAGCAAGCGGTGCTGCCTTTTTTGATTTAATTGTCTTCAATGATTCTTGCAGCAAGTCCACCTGTCCAGGTAGTTGCAGTGCATCGTACAAGCTGATCTTGGCTGGGATCTTCTTCAATTCCTCTACGATGTTGTATGCCAGATATTTGGGCACTTCGGGTTCCTTTCTAGGTTCGTACCGGGTATGATATTGCTCTGTAGCTTCAACTCTTTGCCGCTTGGTGAGGGAAGGAAACTTGAGCTTTTCCTTAGCCTGCTCCTTAGTTTCTACCTGAGGCGGTTTGACAGAGGCCTTTTGGGCCTTTTCTTTGATTGGTACAGGTGGAGGAGCTTCGCTCGGGGCCAAAGTAGATGATTGTCCTTTCTCGGGTCGAGCCTGCTCTTTTGCAGGAGCCAGCTGAGTAGCATCTATTTCTATCGCCTTCCTTCCTCCTCGGGTAAGTACTGCAACGGGCTCCTCCTCGCCAATTACCAGGTTCTGACTCATCTACCTAATGACGTTCACTTGACCATTGTGACTACTGTTTGCCAGTGTTTGTACATAGTGTTGGTGCAGGGTGCAGGTATTCTCTTCATGCGGATCATTGCACGTAGAGCACCAATATACATAATCGAAAGTGCTCGGAGCTTCATCAATTGTAGCATTTCTCGTCGAAGCCTTCCCTTGCTGGACTGCTTGGTCCTTGGTAAGCGTAGGTGCAGGATAAGATCTTCTTGGTAGGAATTCCTGTTGCGCTTGCTTCTTCTTTACAATGGTCATGTCATTTGACAACATCTGAACTATAGAGTTCAGAGACTGCATCTCCTACAAAATTTTAGTCTGTATATCATCGACTTTCGGAACGAGTGGCAATGAAGCCATCGTCGGTATTGGAGGAAGAGCGGGGTGTTGAGGTGGTGCTGGCAGCACAGGAAAAGCCAAAGTGACCATGGGCTATGGAGTTGAAAATGTAGGGAAATGGATTTATGGGGCGGTGATTTGAGACACGACAGGATTCGGATTCCAAGATGAAATCGGGAGTGTAGGGGTTGTGGAGATTTGCGAAGCAGCTGCGCTTGCATACTAGAATTGTAAGAATTTAGGAAGTATGGGCATCGGCATCCTTTGGGGGAGCTTGCCCACAGCTATCAAATCCATTTCTGCTCTCTTGGCTAACTCATACAACTCGGGAAAAGTATTAACGTTAGAATATCTTACCATAAGACTGATATCGGGATTGAAAGCCCAAAGGAAATAGAGTGCTGCAGCTTCGTCTGTTGGTCGAAGGCCAACTGGCACTCTCTGCCAGGTTCGAGCGAACCTAACATTGAAATCTATGATTTCTTCTTGCGGATGTCTCTTGATTGAAGTGAACTGATGCAGAAGAGAAGTAGGATCGAAAGACTCGTTAAAGTTTCCCATCATTTGCCCAGCTAACTGGTCCCATCCCGTAATGCTACCGGGTGGTAGAGATCTGTACCAATAGAGGAGTTTTCCTCTAAGGGAAAGAACCAGAAGCTTTACCATAATTTGCTCTTCTGTAATGTCATGGATCGCCACCAGAGATATTATGTCCTGGATATGCTCCAGAGCAGTCTTCCCAGTTCCATCGAACGTTGGGATCTTCTTTATGGCAGCAGGTGGCACTTGCCCTTGCCCTGCTAGATTCAATGGTGACAAGGAATCCCATGCTGGGCACAACCTGGGTGGCTGTGGCTACTGCATTTGCTGTTGTTGTTGTTGTTGTTGCTGTTGTGCCATACTTGCTCCTAGATTTTGAGAAATAGGAATTCTCGAAGCTCCCCCTTGACTGCTAATAGGACAACTAATAGGAATGGAGGGACTAGGATGCTTCAGAGAGTTGGGAGGATTGGGAGGAAAACTAGATGTGGTACTATCAAAAGTTGAGCCTTGTCTGCCAACAGAGGATGTTCCTTGTAATAGTGACTCGGGGGTGATCAACCTTGATTGTTCCCCGAAGGTGTCAATATCTAGCTCAAAGAACTCGGTTTCCTCTCCTCTATTCTTAACTCTCCATCTTGTTTGCATGAAGGCACAGACTTTTGGTACTGGTCTTTACGACTTAAATATTCTTGGGTAAACAGAGTCGCCAGATGCTAAGAGTCTTTCAGTAATGAGGGCATCGGTCCTCACTACCACTAATCAGGTGAGACTGACCGGGTCACATCGGGAACTAGTTTGAACTATTGGCCCCGATGAAGACGGGTTTGAGATTTAAAATATGGGGCCTTGACTGGTTATGGATCTTACTGAGACATACACAGTCGGTCCCACCGGGCGTGCCAGAAACTGTTGGTCATCAAATCTGCCTAGGTAAGGGTTTTGGGTAAATGTATGCGCCCTAGACCTGGACCAACATTGAAAGGCCGAAGGGAAGAGATGCCCCTCGTGCCAATATCTGGAGAAAGGCCGGCTCCTATACTAATCTACTTGGGTGTTTGAAGATAAGAGTGCAGGAAAGAGATAAAAGGGGTTAGGGTTAGAGAAATCGATAATGTAAGGTGGGAGAGAACAGGAAGCACGATCACCAGCTAATAACTTGAATAAAAGCAAAGAACACCAAAGATAAATGAAAGGAACGCAATATTGATTTTCCTATGTATCCTTCAGGCGAGTTTTAGGGTACATTCCTCGATCGCACATCGAATGTAGGATTCAACATCCAACATACAAACAAAGAAAGACAAAAGAATCAAGCACAGAAGGCAGCATAAAAGAAAGCCAATACGACGTCTTTCAACTCCTATGTATCCTTCAGAACGAGTTTCAGGACACAGTCCCCGATCACACACCGGACGCAGGATTCAGCATCCAACATACAAACGAGGAGAGATAAAAGAATCAAGCACAGAAGGCAGCATAAAGGAGAAGAATTAAGCTCAAAGCCTCTTAGTATTAATCATAGGACATCAAGTTACAACAGCTTTCTAGCAGATAGTTCCCCCCCTTTTCCCTTACAATGCCTAGGTTTTTATAGAGGACCCGGGCCTCTGAATCATAATTACATAGCAAAGAAGAGTACACTCTCGAGCCCTGAGAATCGGCTCCCCGAGGCTCTCGTGATCGAGTTTTCAAATCTATTACCAAAATTGGCAACTGCAACTGGGTCAACCATGGAAAGGTGCATTGATGAGCCATCTGGACGTCCTTGGTTTCTGGGTGCGGTGCTCGAGTGGCCGCCATGCTCGTCGGGTTCTCCATCATGGCTTGATACTTCGCTTTTGATTGCCAAAAATGAGCAGCGGGCTTGCTGGGCACGAAAAATTGCATTTATGAGGCACCTGATCGCCTCGAGAAGATACCCGGCTTGGAACGCGTGCCCGTGAAGCGCTTCGCTAGGTCTTCATTCACAACTTCGCTTCGCAATGGTTTTGGGCCAAAGCGAAAACTCTTCCTTGAATTATACTTCGCACAATTGAGCTTCGCAAAACTGCTTCGGGGATGGTTTGTGCCGAAGCATATCTACTTCACAAAATGGTCTTCTTCGTCCTTGCTGCTTCACTGACAAAACTACTTCGCTGATGCCTTGGAGAAATGCTTCGCTGTGATCCTCTTTCAAAACTGTGGTTCGAGAAAGTTTTGGCCGAAGCATTGTTGCATTCTCTTTACTTCGAGCACAAAAATTAGCCGAAGCAAATGCTTCGCAATGAGTTTTGGTGAAGTAAAAATGGTTCGTTGATGGAGGGGCCCGAAGTGAGTACTTCGGCAACTTTTTGGTGAAGTACTTTCAATGCTCCTTGAGTTCCGCTTCGCTGATTTTCTGGCCGAAGTGACTGATGGAAATACTTTGGGGGCGAAGTAGTTTTCTTGCCTTCTTTTGAATTTTGGTTCGGCATATTGCTTCGCAGAAATCTTACCCGAAGTAGCTTTTGAAAATGCTTCGGGCCCGAAGTAGATTTCTTGCCTTGGCTTTTCGGCAAAGTTGTTCTTTCGAACGCTGTTTTTGTATTCTACTTCGGTGATACTACTTCGCAAAAAACTCCACCCGAAGCAGTGTTGAAAATGTTTCGGGTGCGAAGCTCTCTTTCCTCCTGAACGCCGCTTCGCTCAACTTTCGCCCGAAGTAGCTTCTGGAAGCGCTTCGGCCACGAAGTAGTTTCATTCTCTTTTTCTTGTGTTTTACTTCGACGAAAACTACTTCGCAAAACTTTTACCCAAAGTAGTGCGGGAAATGCTTCGGGTGCGAAGCTATTTTATTTCCCTTCGACGAAGCTCTTTTCTCTAGCTTGTTTGGCAACGAAGTTCTTTCCTTTCTACTTTATGTACAAATGGGTGGCATTGGAAGCCAAAATTACTGCAACTTTTCAAAATAAAAAATAACAAAGCAAAAACTTTACACAACACTATACAAAACTTGTTTCTTTTCTACCCCTTGAGAAATGTGACAAAATTGTCAACAGTACCATTCTCCATAGGACCCTAGAAGATCAAGGAGATCCAAATGATTTGATAATTGAATAATTGCATTAACAATATAGTTTAGAAACTATAGTTTAAATAGATTACAAAATAGCTAATCCAAACTGAATGAACTATTGTCACGCCAAAAAATCTGCCAAGAGGAAGAGAGTTTGGTTTAGAACTCTTCACCTAGGATATTTAGGAAATTAACCATTAGATATTTAAGACAGTAAATATCTACATGGTAGAAAGTAGAAAAGTAAATGTAATAATCTACCTATGTAGTATAATGCAATATACTACCTATTTTACCTAGTGGAGTAAAAGGGTAAATATCCCAAAGAATGGAATATTACTCTAACATCCCCCCTTATTACATTATTTGGGTAATGTATATAACTACCCCAATACAATGAAAAAAATGTTGAATTGTTGGTTCTTGCTCTGTCACAGTGCTCTGGCTGCTCCTAAGCAAAAAGTGGGTCATTCCTCACTTTGTCTTCACATCAACGAATGTCCTTATTGTAATCTTGTCATCCAACCAAATTGCATGGGTAACCAACCACTGCAATCGCTAGGTGTAGTAGAGTAGATCACTTCATACGAGGTTCATTCGGTTACAAAATGAGTTTGCAAAATATAAGGTAGCTAAGGTGTCGGTCGTTGCTGAAAATGCACCCTTATAAGTTCCCCCCTTGTTGCAAAACATGTTGTAATTAAATTTTTGAAAGAAGTTTGACTAAGGTGTCGGTCGCTACAAAAAATGCACCCTTATAAGTCTTCTTCCCTTTTTACAAAAAATTGTGAAGAAAAGAAATGTATATCCCCCCTTAATTGCAAAAAATATGTGCAACTCAAGAAGCTTTGTGAAGGATTTGTACAAAGATTGCCTCCTAGGCAATTTTACACTAGAAAATTCCCTCCTTTTGTTACAAGAACTTCAAACAATGAGAGTTTGCTATTTATGAAGCCTAAAAGAGGTACAAACACCCCTTTATTACAAGTACTTCAAACAAAAACTTATGCTATTTATGAAGCCTAAAAAAGAGAGAGAGAAAATAGTGCTTGCTTAAGGTGACAAAATGTGTTTTTCCCTCTACAATATTGTCTTAGCAAGGAGCACTTTGTGTGCTCTCTCTGAACCAGAATCAGAATCGGAATTAGACACTTCACTAGAAATATTGCCTTTGTTTTTCTTTTGTGCTGTGCCTTTATCTTTCTTGTTTTGCTTGTTTTTGAACCAACATCGATTGGTGTCATGGTTGTCCTTTTTACAATGCAAGCAAAACCTCTTTTGAGATTGCTTTCCCTTACCTTTTGAGGATGATCCTCCCTTTTGAAAGTTTCCTTTCTCCTTATCACCCTGATAGTTTGAATAAAGTGCATTGTTCGACACTTCATCATTTTGGAGTTGATTTGCTTCCTCAGTTTGAAGCAAATTGACTAACTCCACAAAGGTGACAACTCTTTGTGAAACATTAAGGGAGGTAATCAACATTTTGTAGGATTCGAGAAGAGCTCTCAAGATTACTGAAGTCAAAATGGTGTCTTCAACTTTGGACCCTAAAGCATTAATCTTAGACTTCAGATCTGCCACTCTTCAGAGGAATAGTTCTACTGATTCACCTGACTTCATATGGAGTGTATGAAGTTGTGTTTGAAGGTTTAGAATAGTTGATTGATTCTTGCCTTCAAAAATGGTACTAAGTGCATCCCATGCAACTTTACCAATTTTAGCTTCACTTATGTGAGGTTGGATCTCATCAGTAGTTGCAAGGAGTATCAACATGAGAAGATGATTGTTCTTTTTATCCCATGCTTTTTGATCTACTCCTGGTGATGCGGGTCTTGATTCAATGCCATCAACTAAATCCCACATGTCCTCTATAGTCAAGATGGCTTTCATCTTAGTTTTCCATGTTGAATAGTTAGGACCTTTAAGAAATTGTGTATCACTTAAGTATTTATTGATAGTTGCCATGATGAAGGTCCTACAATTTTACTAAGATGATCTTTCTTTCACTCTTAAGTGATATTTAATGGCACCTACCTGAAAATTCTCTTGAAGAGAGATAATCAGTTGGAGGAAATTAAGCCAAACAAATAAGAGATGAAAGATAATTCACTCAAAAATATATTTAATGACACCTACCTAAAATCCTCTTGAAGAGGAATAATCAGTTTGAGGAAATTAAGCCAAAAAAATAAGAGTGAATTAGGGGTTTTGTTGTTTTTAGGAGAGAATATCAAGTGAAATTGGCTTTAAATCTGTGCAATGGTTAACACAATTTTATTAGTGAAATTTTGGGGTATGGAGTGTTCTTGATTCTATGACTTATAATTGCAAAATAAATAATGCAATAATAAAACAAGAATACCCACAAAATTCTTATCACCTAGGTGTCGGATGCAACAAAAAATGCACCTAATTTGCCAATGAAGGTGTCGAGTAAAATAAAAAATGCACCTTTTAATTTTTGCAACAAAATATGAATGTGTGTTGTGCAAAAAAAATGATATGTTATGTCTCCTCCTTGTCTTACAATTTTGCAAAAGAAGTACAATGTTGTCTTCCCCCCTTTATTTTGTAAAATTAACAAATCGAGCACTCCTTCCAAGACAAGTCAACACACGACCCGTGTTTGAAAGGCTTCCAGACCAGTCGACAAACGACTTGGTTTTTATGGACCCAAGGCTTCAAGTTCTCCTCAAGTTTGCAAAAAAAATGTGCAATTTTATGTCTTATATCCCCCCTTGGAGAAAACAAATGCACAATGCCAAGTTTGATGTTTTGCAAGTTTTTGTGTCTCCTTGTGTTACAATTTGGCAAAAAATAATTCAAGTTTGATCCTTTATTGTATGCTAAATTAACAAGGTTTGAGAAGAGTTGAAGGGTTTTAGGCTCTCTTTCTTTATGAGACAAAACTAGTGATTTCCAAAAGTTTTAAAGAGTCTCATAATTTGCAACAAAATTATGTATTCTTCCTTGTCTATTTATCTCCATGTGTGGAGAAAACAAGAAAACATTTAATTCTTGTAGTTGCAAAAAAAATATTGGCTTTAATGTTTTTCTATTTTAATGCACAAGATTATTAAATTTCTAGAATTTAATTTAATAATAAAATACCTTTCAAAGTAAAAAATCACTCAAATTTGGTAAAAAATAATTTTTTATTAAAAAAGGTACTAAAGTATTAAAAAACAATCTAAAAATATGATTAAAAAATACATAAAAAAATAATAATTTATAATATAGCTATATTATTTAAAAAAAATGATTACCTTTGTAAAAATGGAGCACACAGGGGTCGATCCAACGATCTCATGTGCATCAAGTTTTGAACTTGACCACTACACGGCTAGGGCGGCTTTGGAAGCTAGCCCCACATGCTAGTATTTGAAGACTGGGTGGGTTTTGGTGGAAGTTTTATCCCACATTCATCCCAAAAGGGATGAACGAAGGCTTTTTTTTATTTTTTTTATTTGTAGAAAACATCCCGAAAGGGATGCCACTTTCGGGTAAGACCCAAGGAGGTAGGGGTATCCATTCCGCAAAAAATACCCAGGAGAACTCGGACCTGACCTACCATCTTTGACATACTCAAGGAGCAAACAAACACACAAAACCAATTTAAAAATAAGTAAATAACAACAAAATTAATAAAATAAAATAAAAAACATGCTCCTTGAGTGTGTCTAAAACAAAAGCACAACCAAACACACACAATAAGATAAAAGAAACCACAACACAAACCACATAGAAAAACACAAGAACCACATAACAAAACACAAACAAGACAAAAACAACATAACACTAAAAAGACATAACCCAAAAAAAACATGAAAAATAAACACAACCAAAACCTAAAAAATAAAAATAAATAAAATAAAAATAAAAATAAAAAACAACCAACAACAGACAATAAATAAAAACAAAAAACATAGAAAACACTCACACATAAAAACATGAAATAACACAAACAAAGAGAAACCCAAGAACAAGAATGAAAAAAACACAAGAAAAATAACAAAACAACATAAAAAAAAACAAAACAACAAAAACACAAGAACAACAAAAAACAACACAAAGAACACAAAAACAAAACAAAACAAAAGAACCCACCCACCTTAAAAAACTAAACAAAAATAAAAATAAAAAATAAATAAAATTGAACAAAACAATGACCTATCTAGACCATAAGACTATTAAGGCAAGAATCAATAGAGGAAACAAAATAAAGAATAGAATGAGCTAGGGAACTAAAGAAAACTAAATGAACCAAAGAGAAGCAAAAAAAAAAACCAGAAGAAACTAGGTACCTTCAGAACTTGAGCCATCCAAAGAAATGATAGAAAGAAGAGCTTCCCTAATTTGAGAAGCCCACCATATAGGAGGGTGGCCATAACAAGTAAGATCACCTTTGTCCAAAGCCCAATTAGCTAAAGCATCAACACTCTTGTTTTGATCTCTGACCACATGATTGTAATCAACTTTAAAAAATCCCATCTGGATTAACTGAATCTTCTCAATAATTCTTTTTATTCTTCAATCCACCTTATGATTCTTAGAAGGAGTCTTCAAGAGATTAATCATAAGTTGAGAGTCAGACTCAACTAACACCTTTTACCATCCAACCTTAGTAGCCTCCTAAAGGCCTCTGAGGATACCATACCCCTCAGCAAGGTTATTGGAAAAAATACCCAAATTCTCAGCAAAAGTAAAAATTAGGGAGCCATCTAAAAATCTACCAATTCCTCCCACACTGGCTTTTCCAGGGTTCCCTCTAGAGGCTCCATAAGTATTGACTTTTCCAAAATCCTTAGAAGGAGGTTGCCAATTTCTAGTCCTATCTATATTACTAATACTCACATTCCCTTTAAGTTGGTTGCCCTTAGAAGATTTAATCTTCAATATTTGCATCACTTGATCCCATCTTTGGTGGGAGTTTTGGGGGTGATTAAGGAGTTGATGGACTGATTCAACTAAGTTGGCTATGGTCTTTTGCTAAATATAGTGAATATCCTTCCTATCTTGATTAAAAGTTTGGTTGTGTTAATGTGCGAACTAGTTTTCATTATTCACAGCAAGGTGTTAAATAATACAGCAACAACGGATTGTCGGAGGTTGCCAAACCAATCCAGCAAACAAAAGCAATTTGTTATAACGTAATAACAAATGCACAACAATATGCCTAAATAATGAACTACAGACAAAGTACGCTAACATCCCCCTTTATTACATTATTTGGGTAATGTAATAACTAATAGCTATACTAACATCCCCTTACATTATTTTGCAATACAAAGTGAGCTGCGAAACAATTCAAATTTGACACGTCCAAGTGCCTTAGTGAAAATGTCTGCAACTTGAGCATCGGTGGGAATGTCGTTGAAGCTGAATTCGGTGCTTTGGAACTTCCTCTCGAATGAAATGACATTGTGTGTCAATGTGCTTTGTTTTTTCATGATGGACTGGATGTCGCAAAACAAGTGTATTGGAGATTTTGATGGATGGCCCATACTTGTTAGAATGCGACATAACCATATCACTTCGCACACAACTTCACGTGCGGCACGATATTCTGCCTTTGTTGAAGAAATAGCAACCAACTGTTGCTTCTTGCTGTGCCAAGAGACAGGACCGGATCCCAGATGAAAAATGTATCCAGAAGTTGACTTGCGATCATCAAATGATCCGGCATAGTCGGAGTCCGTGTATCCTTGCAAGAAGAATTTGTTGTTCCTCTTGTATTCTAGGCCATATTCTATAGTACCACGAACATAGTGAAGAACACGTTTTGCTGCTTTCCAATGAGTAATCTTAGGCTCCTGCATGAACCTCGAAAGATAGTTTACAGCAAATACGAGATCTGGCCTAGTATTGGTCAGATATATGAGACTCCCAATCAAGCTGTCGATAGAGAGTGCCATCTACACGGGGTGAGTCATCATGTCGCGATAACCGAAGTCCATTCTCCATAGGAGTTGCCATTGGCTTGCGGTCGATCATGCGATATTTATCGAGCAATGTCTTGGCATACTTTTTACGAGACACTTTGATGGTGTGCTCCTTCGGCTGAATTCCGGACCAAGACAGTAATGGAGAAGTCCAAGATCTGTCATCTCAAAAGATTTGCACAAGTTTCTTTTGACAGTAGAGATCAAATCTTCTGAACTCCCTGTAATGAGCAGATCATCCACATAGAGTACAAGCAACACTATCTCAGAACCCTGTTTCTTGAAATAGAGGTTTGCATCTGACGGACATCTCTTAAATCCATGCTGCATTAGGTGATTGTCCATTTTTATATACCAAGCTCGAGGAGCTTGTTTCAGACCATACAAGGATTTAACCAATTTGCAAACTTTCTGCTGTTGGCCTTCCACTTCAAATCCTTCAGGTGAGTCATATAGACTTCTTCTTGGAGATCACCATTAAGAAAGGCACTTTTGACATCCATTTGGTGAACTTTCCACCCATATTGTGCTGCCATAGCACACATAACCCGAATTGTGGTCATCCGAGCAGTAGGTGCAAAAGTTTCTTCATAGTCGATGCCTTCTTTTTGAGCATAGCCCTTTGCAACAAGACGGGCTTTATGCTTATCAATTGTTCCATCTGCCTTGTACTTGACTTTGTATACCCATTTGCAGCCAATAGGTTTCTTTCCATGAGGCAGATCAACAAGCTTCCAAGTTTTATTCTTCATCGGAGACTCATACTCCGTATCCATAGCGGCCTTCCACCGAGGCTCACTAAGAGCATCTTGCAGCGATGCGAGTTCAAGACTATCTATGGTAGACATGAATGCCCTGTCATCATCAATATCCATATCCTCAACTTCTCTACTTGGAGTCACGGAAAGTTCCTCAAAAGATTGACAAAGATCATCAACCTCACCGGTTTCTCTGGCTTCTCTTTCCTTTTGAGCCATACTGCGTGTACGAGGTCTATCCAAATTCAAATTGGGAGGAGTGGATAAATTTGCATCTCTGATTGTATTTGTACACCATTTAGGATTATGCTTCGGTGGTGGTGAAGAAGATGTAGAAGGACCTCCTGTCTGTGTTGACGAAGGAATCTCCTCTTCCTTTGGTTCCACAATATCCTGGTGTACTGTAGATGTGCTCTGTGATGTGAAAGCTTCATCAAAGACAACATCTCTGCTGATATGAATTTTCTTGGTCAAAGGATCTATCAACCGATATCCTTTAGAGTGCTCGAGAATATCCAAGAAAAATACATCTCGGTGTTTTCTCATCTAGCTTCTTCCTTTTTTCTTTCGGTATGTGCATGAAAGCTTGACACCCGAAAATACGTAGATGAGATATGGAGGGTTTTCGACCACTCCATGCTTCCCGTGGAGTCATTCCTTTTAGGGCCTTTGTGGGTGCCCTATTCAAAAGATACAGCTGCAGTGGTGACGACTTACTGCCCAATATTGTTGCCCAAGAGTTGCACACGTGAGCATACAACGAACCATTTCCATGATAGAACGGTTCCTTCTCTCGGACAACTCCATTCTACTGAGGAGTATAGGCGATTGTTAACTGTCTCTTGATCCCATGTTTATCTAGGAATGCAGAAAATTCATTAGAGGTAAACTCTCCCCCTCGATCTGAGCGGAGGGTTTTAATAGAAGCCCCTGACTCCTTCTCAACGGATTTCTTGAACTGTTGGAAGAATGCGAAAACTTCAGATTTCGGTTTGAGAAAGAAAACCCACATCTTTCGTGAGTAGTCATCTACGAATAACGAAAGTACCTCTTCCCTCCAACACTTTTGGGTGTGAAAGGACCGCATAGATCGGTGTGAATTAGCTCCGGAGGTTTTCGTGCTCGTGTAGAGCTCTTCTCAAATGGTACTCTATCCTTGCTTTCCGCCTAAGCGATCGAGCACAGCGGCAATGTGGCGAAAGGGAAGGAAGACCCTTTACCATCTCATACTTGCTGAGCTCAAGTAAGTAGCCAGAACTAAGATGCCCATATCTCTTGTGCCATAGGGAAGTTGCCTCCTTGGTAGAGACAGTCATGGCAACATGTGGAATAGAGATAGCATCTAGTGCAAATAAGCCATGCTTATATGAAGGTCATTGCAATCCGCTTACCCTTCCTGGTAATTGTACAACACTTCTTTCCATTCTCAACACGAAAGTTGACAACCATATTTCTGTCCGGGATTTGTGTCATCGACAACAAATTGTTGGCCAATCCCGGAACATAGAGGACCTTGTCAATCGACACTTGCCATCGGGAAGAGTGGTCGAAGCTGTACCCTCTCCACCGAACCCCGTAGGTTTTATCATCGGCAATGGTGACAGGTTTGCCCTCCTTGGCCACAAATGATTCAAACCACGATCTGTCGCCAGTCATATGTTTACTAGCTCCAGAATCGACATACCAAATAGGATCCCTCTGAGTGGAATCTGTGGTAGTCATGAGCACCTTGTGTGCCCATTCAGAATACTGAGTCAGATTCTTCAACGACAACATTCGCCTGGGGTTGCTTGTTTTTATTTTGTGGTTTGTTTTGGCCTTTTTGCTTGTTCTTATGCCAACACCTGTTGGTGTCATGGTTGTCTTTCTCACGGATCTTGCACCACCTCTTCTTACGTTGAGGTTGCTTGCCTTTTCCTTTCGTATCCTGTTGAGAATTTCCTCCTTTCCGAAAGTTGCCTCCTTTTTGCCCATTACCTTTCTTCCTAGAACCCTGTTTGTTGGTGTATAGGGCTGTATTGGAAGAATCATCCTTGTGAAGTTGGCGTGCCTCCTGTTGTTGAAGCAGATTGACCAACTCGATGTAGGTAATTTGTCGTTGGGACACCTGGATGGAGGTTATCAACATGTCAAATGAAGAAGGTAAAGCTCTCATCACAAGTGAAATGAGAAGCTTTTCATCCACAGTATCTCCTAGAGAACTCAATTTCTCTTTCAACTCAGACACTCTGCACAGAAAGAGTTCAACTGTTTCACCTCGTCTCAAACTCGGGTTATGAAGTTGTTGTTGAAGATGAAGAATGGTGGATTCATTCTTCCCCTCATAGATGGTTCTAAGGGCATCCCATGCCTCTTTACCACTTGCTTTATCAGCTATATGAGGTTGCACTTCATCCGAAACTGACAAACAAAATGAGCACCTTTGCTCTCTTGTCTTTCTTGTCAAAAGCAATCTGATCTGCTGAAGGACCTGTGGATCCTGCTTGTTGGTGAAGGCCTTGTTGCTACTCCAATAACAATATCCCACAAATCTTCCATTTGGAGAATAGCCTTCATCTTATGTTTCCATGGTGTATAATTTGGACCTTTCAATAAGCGATGCGGATCGGTCATCAATTTTGCAACGACGGCCATAGTGAAGGTTCCTTATATCACCAAATTGGTCCCCCTTTCGATATACCTTTTGCTAGGCCAATATACCGTACAAAATACCCGCCCTTACGTGAGGGAAACTATAGGTATTTAGAAAGATCAACAAAAATCACCCGCCCTTACGTGAGGGAGACTATAGGTGAATTTTAGAGATCATACGATACGTGGAACATAAGCGGTCCTGAAAGGGAATCGCCTTGTTGATGGCACCTACCATAGAAGATTCTTCTCATGCGTGGGGCGTAACTTCCCCTAAACACTATGAAGAATACTTCGTCGGGATTTACGCCTAAACACAAGTGCGATAAAGGGTAGTGGATGGAGTAAAAAATGCAAAAATGGCGTACTTATTCCTCCCCGACGATTTATAGAGAACAAGCTCAGACGTCGTTATAGCAGCTATATTAGGCGGCGGATACGATGGCCAAATCACGACGGCTTTACTGTAAGTGCTGGCAGAGGTATCGCAAATACCGAACGCTGCAGTGCAAATAAATTGCACAGATGGGTTTTATATTCCGGGGACTTTAAGGAGTGTTTGATTTTAATTTTTAATGTTATAGTGCAAAAATGAAATATGCAACATACAACAAAAAAAATGCCCACTAGAATAACCCACTAGGTGTCGGTCACACCGAAAATGCACCTTTTACAATGCCAAATTGCTATTTTTCATAAAAAATTACTCTCAATCCCCCTTTGATTTTTTTGAAAAAAATCCCCCCTTAAAAGGCTTTCTTTAACAAAGCATTTTGATAATTATTATCAATTTTAAAATTAAAATAAATAATTTTAATTTCTATAGTTTTAAACTTTAGAAAAAATAAATTAAAATTAAATTTAATTTATTAAAGTTTAAAAACTATATTAAAAAAAAATTAAAATTAAAAATTTTAATTAAAAATGATAATAATAAAAAAATGACTTTGACAAAAAAAAAATTATACCTTGGAGGAGTCGGCGGGGTTCGAACCCCCGACCTGTAGGCTCCCTGAGCCTTACCGCACGGCTCACGACCACGTGAGCCAGCGGGCTGATCCGAAAAGATCAGTAGACCTCCTCCCTTATCAACCCGAATCCTCCTCCTCCTCGGCCTCTGCAGCTGCCGGCGCTCCTCTCTGCCGAGGCAGAAACACAGAAACACCGCTCCTCTCTACGGCTGCAAAAAAAAATCTTCCACAGACCAAAATTTTTTTTTTTTTTTTTAACGGGAAGGGGGGGTGGCTCTGTGTTTTTTTTTTCTTTCCCGGCGCGCGCGATCGTCGCTGTGCGCCGGTGGGGGGCCGTTTTTTTTTTTTTTCGGGATTGGGGGGGGGTGCCGCGCCCTTACGCGCAAATGGCGCCGCGGGGGGGGTCCGGCCTCTCGCCTGCGCGACCGCGGCCCGTCGCGGGTTCTCCCCTCCTGTCGCTGTCGCAAGCCGCGGGGGGGGGGTTTATACCCCCTCCAATTCCCGCGCGGGCGGGGATTTAAAAATCCCGCGCGGGGGGGTCCGGCCTCTCGCCTGCGCGACCGCGGCCCGTCGCGGGTTCTCCCCTCCTGTCGCTGTCGCAAGCCGCGCGGGGGGGGGGTTTATACCCCTGTGGGAGCGGGAGCGGAAATTTAAATTTCCGCTTCCCGCATTTTTTTTTTTTTTTTTTTTTTTTTTTTTTTTGGGGGGGGCCTCGAGGAGCGCGCGCGCAATGTGCGCGTCGCGCGGGGGTGGGGAGGGGAGGGGAGGTCAGGCCAGGGGTGGGCTGTGCGTCCCACACAGTCCCCGGGGGGGGCGGGACAACTGTCCCTCCTCGCAGGACGTGACGTGACAGCGCTCGGCGCGCTGCGTCCTGCGGCTGGCGCTTCGGACGTGGCCGTCGCGTGCTGTCCGTGACGCGCGCAAGTCTGTGTGCGCGGGGCTCCCTTGCAGTTTTTTTTTTTTTTTTTTTTTAAATTCTTCTCCGGCTGATATCGCGCGACAGACAAATCACGTCGCCGTGAGAGATAAAAAAAAATTTAAAAAAACCACACTCTTCTCTGCCTCTCGTTGCTCCCTGCTCGTCGCTGGCTCTGATGCCATGTTAATGTGCGAACTAGTTTTCATTATTCACAGCAAGGTGTTAAATAATACAGCAACAACGGATTGTCGGAGGTTGCCAAACCAATCCAGCAAACAAAAGCAATTTGTTATAACGTAATAACAAATGCACAACAATATGCCTAAATAATGAACTACAGACAAAGTATGCTAACAGGTTGTTCCTTTCATTCCAAATATTGCAAAGAAGAATGGTAGAACCCATCCAAACTAACTGCCTAATAAAATGATCAACACCCTCTTGATTAGGCCAATCCCTTCAAAGTTGTTCAAAAGTAAAACAATTGGACCACTGTAAGCCAAGAAAAGTGGCCATTCTCCTCCATAGCTCAGAGGCTAAAGTACACTCAATAAAGATATGGTTGATATTTTCTACATTCTCTTCACACATTTCACATCTAAAAGGGCCATGAAAACCACGCTTCATAATTTTCTCACCAGTAAGCACCCTACGATGCAATAAAAGCCAATTAAAGAACCTCACCTTAGGCCGAAGCTTTTGAGCCCACAATCGAGAAAATATTTTAGAAGAATGGTTGGGATTATTATGGCATAAGGGCAAATAACCTTGAGCAACTGAATACTCACCCTTAGTAGTGTTGTTCCATCCAAAACAATCTTTTTCATGGGACCAAGAGAGGGATCTCATATGAAGGATGCCTTGGATATCTTGTCTTTGCCTTTCTGGGATTTGAATCGGCCAGTCCTCAATAGGGATCCAATATCTACCAACCTTTGAATTACCAGTATGGTACCGAGAATAATTAGCCACCTTTATCCAATTAGCTCAATGAAGATCCTCCATCCAAGGCCTCCAATCGAGAAACTGAGTTATCAAAGGCTTGTGACCATCCCAAGAATCTGTCCAAAAATTTGCATGTTGACCATTATGAATGATCCAAAATAATTTTTTTTTAATCAAATCCTCACCAGTCTTAAGAATCGCTAAAATGGGAGAACCTTTGGTAGGAAGTTGATAGCGAACAAGGTCTTCAGGACTTTTGTTCTCAGAATATTTAGCACGAATATTATTGGTCCAAAGAGCATTGGGGTTATGCAACATCCTCCAATATAATTTAGTAGCTAAAGCTTTGTTGTTATTAATTGAAGAACGGAATCCTAACCCCCCTTCACTATTAGGAAGACAAAGTATCCCATTTCACCAAGGCCCATTTTATTTTCTCCTTAGTACCACTCCAAAGGAAACGATGATTGATTTGATCCAATTCTCGAAGAACAGCCTTTGGGATATTAAAAATGGAAGAAACATAAATAGGAATAGCTTGAAGGACTGATTTTACCAAGGTGATTCTACCCCGAGAAGAAAGCTACTTGTTGGTCCACTTTCCAATTTTCTTCTTGACTTTGTCCAACAACCAATTCCAATCTTTATTTTTCTGCCTTTGAATATTTATGGGAATACCTAAATAAGTGATTGGAAGAGAGGTCTTATTATATATTAATTTATCCAAGACCATGGATTCTTGTCTAGCGAGAGCGGTGAAAGAAAATAACTTTAGATTTGTCTTCATTGATCAAGCGCCCGATAGCCTTCGAAAAATAGCTAATGATTTCCTTAATATTAGAAGCTTCCTTAACTGTAGCTTTACCTAAAAGAGTAGAGTCATCAACAAATTGAATATGAGAGATAGGTCTAGCTCCATGAGAAATGGTAACTCCCTCAAGGGTTTTGTTTTCCCTCTTTTTGATTATAGTCCTACCAAAGCATTCAGCAAGAATGATGAATAAATAAGGGGATAGCGGGTCACCTTGCCTAATACCTCTGGAAGCTGGGAAATACTGAGAAGGCCGACCATTGATAAGAACTAAGTAGGAAACTAAAGAGATACATCCCATAATCCAATCCATCCAATCCTTAAAAAAACCAAATTGCCTCAAAACTTTAATAAGGAAGTGCCAATCCACTCTGTCATAAGCTTTGGATAAGTCTAACCGAATGAACATGGAAGGAGAATTTTGCATATTCATGGAATGGATGGCTTCCTGAGCAAGAACTATCTCATCTACTATTTTACATCCTTCCACATAGCCCCCTTGCTATGGGAAAATAATCTTATGCAAAAGAGGCTTCAACCTTTCTGCCATGATTTTAGTAATGATTTTGAGAAGAACATTACATAAAGCAATAGGTCTAAAAGCTGAGATATGATCAACCTCTTGAGCTTTTGGAACAAGATTAATATAATTTTTATTGATAACCTTCAAAATTTCTTTGGCTTTCCTAGCTTCTTCCACCACCTCTAATAAATCAACATGAAGGATATCCCAGAACTCTTGGTAGAACTCAATAAGAAAACCATCAGGACCTGGGGTTTTCCCTTTTTACATTTTAAAAACTACTTGTTGAAGCTCATTGATAGTAACGGGAGCAGTCAAAATAGAGTTCTCCTCAGAAGTGATAAGAGAAGGGATTGCTTGAAGAACATTTTGTTGTGAAGCTGATTCAAGAGGAGTAGCAGCAAAAATATTGGAAAAGTAATCAACAACAATAGAGTTCATGCCATCCCAAGTATAAACAACATCTCCAGAATCTGATTTTAAGGAAGAAATAAAGTTATGAGATCTTCGAGCTAGAAGATATTTGTGGAAGAAATTTGTGTTTCGATCTCCTTCTTTGAGCCATTGAATTCTAGATTTTTGCTTCCATAAGATTTCTTCTCTTTTTTCCCATTCCTCTAAGCGAGTTGTGAGTTTAATTTCATCTGCACTTCTCTTCTCTGTGAGGCCATCTAAACGGATTTTATTATTCAAATTTTCAAGATGAGTAATAACTTCAAGTTTTTTTTTATGAACATCCCCAAACTCTTTCCAGTTCCAAGTCTTGATTTTGGATTTAATGTATTGCAGTATTTTGGCAAAACAGAACATCTTAGTCCCATGCCTAGGTTTACCTTCCTTCCACCATTGTTGCACACGAGGTCTAAAGGAAATGTATCTAAGCCACATTAATTGAAAACAAAAAGGAGAGAAAATCACATTGGTTTTCCACATTTCCACCATGACTAGCCAATGATCCAAACCAACATTATTAAGAGTCTTTACTTTAGGAATGTGACCATGGATTAAGAAATTTTCAAAGAGCAAAAACCTATCCAATCTCTCCATTATACGAGCTAAGCCTTGCCTTCTGTTAGACCAAGTCATAAGGCCATTATCTGGTTGGATATCCAAAATATGGAGGTTTACAATATATTTGCTCATGAGGTTAGTGCTTTTGTCCAAATTTTTATTTCCTCTCCTTTTCTCATCCAGAGAGAGGATGGTATTGAAATCTCCTCCAATCAAGATCCAAGCTTTAGGAAAATGAGAGATAATATGAGTAATATCCTTCCACTATCTTCTTTTTTCCTCCAAAGAAGTCGAAGCATAAACAGTAATGTAGAGCATAATCTGGTTGGAATGTCTAATTTGAATAGCTATAGTCAAAAAACCCCAACTGCCAACCATATGGTAAATAACTACCTCTTTTGGGTCCCAAAAACAAGCAATACCACCCGAAGTCCCTTGGGAACTGAGGGAAACCACTTTTCCAGTTGGCCAAATTTTACTGGCAATTAAGTCCATATCCTCCATTGACATCTTTGTTTCTTGAAGGAAAAAAAGATGTGGATGATTTATCTGAATCATTATTCTAATTTCATTTTTTTTTGAAAGACTCCCTTTGAGTCCTCTAATATTCCAAGTGATGATCTTCATTAATACTAGGGCTAAAAAATTTGGGAAGGGCATTAATCTTACCTTCCTCTACAAGCTTTTCACCTTCTTTTACCATATGATATTGATTGGTCTTGCGACCTACTTTTTTATTAGAATCCATCTTCAATTTTTTTCCCTGTTTCTTGGCTTATTCCAATTGAATATGAGATGGCTTCTAACCTTGAAGAATGCTCATACACAGCCAAAATTTTACTATATGGTTCAACGAAGTCTATATTGGGACCTGCATTATTTGAAGTTTTGATTTTTGAAATATTGTTTTTCTTGTGTAAATTTTCTCCTTTTTTTTCTGTTGAAAACCTTTGATTTGTTGGTTTGTCTCCGAGTTCTTCCCTTCATATTTAAATTGTGTTTCTAAGATTTTAGTTTCCATTATTTCCTCTTCCTCACTTGGGACATCATTTGTGGAAAGGATTTCAAACATATTAGCACTTTGATTGATCCTTCATAATTGGTTTTTTTTTAGTGTTCTTCTTCTTAGGTATTTGGAAACCTGTTGAGTTTATATCTTCTTTATTTTGATCAAGAATTTTATTAGGGCAAGCACTGGCCAAATGACCATATTCATGGCAAATTCTATAAAGAAAAGGAATGTTCTCATAGTCCACTACTTGCTTGCCTTCCCCAAATTGTAATGTGATCTTTTTAGGTAGGGGTTTGTCAAAATATATTAAAACACAAATTCAAGCATAAATAATATGTTCAAAATTTTTAGTACAATCAACAGTCATCATAAAAGTTCCTAAAGAGTTTCCAATTGAAGAAAAAATAGTAGGATTCCAAAATTCAATATGGAGGCCAAAGATTCTAATCCACACGAGAGCTATAGAAGGCATCTCTTCTTCGGATTTAAATTTAGTATGCCAAGGCTTCATGAAAAGCCCTACCCTTCCAAAAAACCAAGGACCCCCTTGAAAAGTTTTCTCTCTATCTTCATTATTAGCAAATAAAACAAGAAAATAACCATTTGGATAAATAGATATTTGTAACTCACCCTTAGTTTTCCAGCTTTTTGCAGCCTAGACTTTGAAAGCAGATAGACTCGGACGAAAACCCACGAACCAAAAAATTAGTCCTCTTTTTCCCAAATCTTCAATGCTAGTCTGAATGTTACCTATATCAAGCTTAATAATAGGAGTTCCATCAGCTTCTTTAAGAAATCCTGACTCCATTTTCCTGGGATCAATATTAGGAATTCTTAAAGGTTTATGGGAAGCCCTAATATTTATATTAGCATTGGGTTGAGGCTGTCCACCACGAAGGGCATCCCTAAAATTCATTTTTGGGACTAAGTTTTTGAAATTCTTACCCTTGAAAGTGGTTTTCACGGTAGAATTATTTTGTGGGTGCACCTTAGCACCAGATTCACTTGAGATATGAGCCATTTTTTGATCAACTGCTTGAAACTTGTTTTGTGATCTCTTTAATCCTTGCCCTAGACACTGTGGAAAGGTATGGTTTTGACTTTTCTTTTGTGCAGCAAATTGGAAGCCATTGTCACTCAAGTTCATAGTATGATGTATTGAAATACAAATTTCTAACCCATATTGTATCCCCTACAACATTTCCTACTAAAATATTGAGCATAAACCACAAAAATATTGGTCGCTAGGGCCCGAAGGCCCTAAAAATCAACCTTTGGAGCTGCTTGCACTCAACCCAGATGAAACCCTTGCATAGCCGTTTACTAAATATCTCATTCACACATAGGGATGTACTAGGATCTATGTTGCTCCAAATGATATAAAAATTGGTGGAGACATTCTAGGGTTTTTCAGATATCTACCCTCAAAATTTTACCTCAATATGAGTTTAGATGAGTGAGATATGGCTAAAACAAGTTTGGCAGTTTGGGCAGTCCTACGAAAAACGTCTAATCAATTTTGACTCTCACTCCTCCAATGAACGAAGGCTTTAAATGCCTTCTTAGGCAACTAAATGTGTGATTACATTTGGGCAATCACGTAGCCAATGTATCTTCTTTGCCCTCACCATGTGTCACCTCCACGCACAACCAATTGTTGCTACATATCACTACCCTGCCCAACCTTTAGTCACCAGGTGTGGCCTTTCTGCCCTCTCCATGTGTCACCTTTCTACCCTCACCTCATGTCACCTCTATACCCTTGCCATGTGTCACATGTGTGGTCACTATTCCCTTACCACATATCACCTCTTTTCTTGGTCGAGTTAGCGTAGGTTTATAGGCTTAGGTGTCCTTGTCATAGGCTAAGTCAAATTTGGATCAGTGCCTGGTGCGCTGGCCTATGTTGTGAGGGTGATCCTACCCTAGATAGGTCAGCACTTTAGGTGCTATGTTGGGAGTTTGAGGGTGGTCCTACCCCCAATGCACTCCCAGTTGGCTTGGCAATGGGGGAGCATGAGGGCACTCCTACCCTCTATGTGCTCCCGTTGGCTTATCCTCGGGTGTCGCTCTCCCTGTGGACATGATCCTCAAGAAGGCCCTGTACAATTTTTGCCTACACTCTGGCGGTCACTAGTGTCCTGCTTGGTTGATCACCTATTTTTGACAGCAGATAGAGTCCTACATGGTCAATCACCTGTGGGTCCCACTGCCTATTGAGGTGGGGTCGAGGTGGGCTTGGAAAAAAAATGCAGGTTGCTACCTGCTTTGCCTTTGGGCTTAGTGGGTTAAATAAATCATTAATAAAAAATTAGGAACTGAGGAACTTTAGGAAGATAGGAAAAATAAATAAATTAAAGTCACCAAATGAAAATGGTGCTTCCTCCTACGCGAGATCGCCTTCTCCAATGGAATAATTTAATAATTGCATTAACAATATAGTTTAGAAACTATAGTTTAAATAGATTACAAAATAGCTAATCCAAACTAAATGAACTATTATCATGCCAAACAATATGCCAAGAGGAAGAGAGTTTGGTTTAGAACTCTTCACCTAGGATATTTAGGAAATTAACCATTAGATATTTAAGATAGTAAATATCTACATGGTAGAAAGTAGAAAAGTAAATGTAATAATATACCTATGTAGTATAATGCAATATACTACCTATTTTACCTAGTGGAGTAAAAGGGAAAATATCCCAAAGAATGGAATATTATTCTAACACCCCCAAGGTGCCTTCTATAAAAAGTCTTTCGATTTACAGAACCAATCATGGTTTGGTTCTATATCAATCATGTTGACTAATTTTTTGTTATCAAAATCCTCACGTTGCATTGTAGAGTATGAGAGCATTTTCACATGAATGGTAGTGAAATTAATAGATGGATTATAAGGGATCAAGGATCCAAAATATGCCATGGTGTCTACAAATATATTTTATGAATGAGGGATTTCCTTGATGTTGTACCACTCTAGTTGGGCTAGATAAGTTTCAACAAGCTCCTTGTAATCTTTCAAGATTGGATCCCTGACTTGAAATAGTCCCCTGACTTGGTTGAATATGGGGAGGGAGTCACCGAAGATATTTAGCCTCTTGATATTCATAGCAATGGATGTTTGGAGACCCAATATTAGGGCCTCATATTCTATGTTGTTATTGGTGCAAGGGGAGTCTAGCTTAAATGAAAAGTACATTGGAGCACCTTGTGGTGTGAAAAAGATAATCCCTGCACCACCTCCTTTCTAACACTTCGAACCATCGAAGAACAAGGTCATGTCAACTTCATTTTTAGTTTATTCATATTTGGGTGCTTCTCATAATGCGAAGACTACATCATCAAGAAGTTCTATGGTGAGGGGCCTACTATTCTAAAGAGGCACCTCGGCTAGCTGATCAACTATGACTTATCCCTTGATGGAATTTTAGCTTATAAATTCTATGTCAAATTCTATCAATAACATGATTCACTTTGTAGTACGTGTATTATGATATGTCTTGCTCATCATATACTACAAAGGATTTTGTTTGGATATTACATACATCGTATGGCTCAACATGTAGTAGCATAATTTCTTGGTTGGAAAGACCACTGCTAATCACAACTTTTCTACGTATGCATATCCTATCTCATAGCTCAGCAAGGTGCGGCTGATGTAATATATCACTTGTTCTTTATCTTGCACATTATTTTGAGCCAACATGGTACCCAAAGAAAAATCGATAGAGGATATATATAGCACAAATGGCACGTCTAGCCTTGGTAGAGCTAGGAATGGTAATGTTGCTAGGTACTTCTGGATTTTGGCAAAGGCTTTCTGATATTCTTCATCCCACTGGAATGGGACCCCCTTGTGTAGCAGTCGATTCATGGGTTGATATTTATCTGATAGTTGTGTTATGAATTGTAATATGGATGCTACTTTGCCCTATATGCTTCTCAGCTCTTTGATGTTACTGGGTGGGGCCATTTCCAAGATAGCCTTTACCTTTGTTGGTTCTACCTTGATATCTCATTTATAAATGATGAACCCCAAGATTTTTCTAGATGTTACACCAAAGACATATTTCTTGGGATTCAACCTAACATTGTGCTCAATAAGATGATCAAAGAAACTTTTGAGGATCTTAGAATGCTCTTCACATAGTAATGACTTGGATAGTAAGTCATCGATGTAGTCTTCTAATAGTTTGTGCATGTAGTCATGGAAAATGTGTCATAGCCTGTTGATATGTAGCACCAGCATTTTTAAGACCAAATGGCAATACTTTGTAGCAAAATGTTCCCCATGGAGTGGTGAATGTGGTTTTATGCTAGTCTTCGGGTTTAATCTAAATCTGATTGTAACCAAAAAAATTATCCATTAGGGAGAGCATCTAAATTTGGTAATGAGAATGAATCCTTGGGTGTTGCCTTATTAAGATCACTGAAATCTATGCAAGTGCAAATTCTTCCATCAGGTTTTCCTATGGGCACCATGTTTGATACCCATTCTGGATAGTCGATGGGAACAATAAAGACTACATCCAATAGTTTTTGCAACTCATTATTTACCATCAAAGCAATGGTTGGATGTATATTTTTTATCTTTTGATTGACCAGTTTATTTGTGGGGTCTAGCGAAAGGTTGTGGACAACCAATTTCAGATCTATCCCTAGCATATCTCTGTAGTTCTAATAAAAGAGACTTGGTCTCTCTTTCAATAGAGTAATAATGATGGCCTATTTTTCTAGAGATAAGCTTTATCCGAAATTGAATTTCTTTGGATTAGAATGGTCATAATTGATGTCCACTTTTAAAGTCTCATATATTGCCATATGTGACCCCTCCTTAAGCTGGTGAGGAGTGGGGATTAAATGTATATCATCTTCTGGATTTATAGGTTACAATAAATCATGGTTGAAGCCAGCGTGATAGACATCATGTGCACAACTTTGTGAAAAATGGAATGGTTGTAGCATATCTTCATTAGGGAAGAAATATTCAGGTTCTAGTGGTGAATCAACGCAATCCCAATCAATAGCATCTAATTTAAGACACAATGGTTTTGAAGGATCTTCTAGGTTGTGAAGTGGAGTGGTCAAATCAATGGAGATCATGTTGATGGATGGGATAAAATCTCTAAGACCACATGGGTGAAACTCTTCATTAATGGTTTTCTCTCCATACTTAAAATGGGGATCTAGGGACATAGGGATCTTAGAATATAGCCTATGGATAGATGATATGACAAGATTGTTAGGCTCAAGAAACTCTCTAAATGTAGGTGAATTCGGGAAGACCATGTGATAGATGATGTATAGATTTTCTGGTCTTCCTAAGAAGCAAATGTCAGGATCTATGGTATAAAGTAATGCTTATCTTTCAACAAGCAAATTGACTTGATGTAAGTGACACTCAAGGTAAGCCATCTCAGCCTCATTCTCAAAGTCATCATCGCTTATAGATAAACCCTCATTCCTTCCCACTAGAATTGGGTGGTGACTTTCCTGTTGATGCCTAAGATAGGTCATTTTAGTCTCATCTTCATAATCATCATTTCTTATGAATAATCCATTGGCATTTACTATTGGCCCTATGATTTGGCGTGCATGTCTTATGAAGGCCATCTTAGTTGAGTCCTCTGAATCATAGCCACTCTTGTCCAATATGTATCCACTCTCTGTGTGGCCAAACCAAGTGAGGTTTTGTAGATATTGAGACCCATGATGGACCAAGACAGTTTCATATTCATCCTCACTTGAGACATATTCATATTCCTCTTGCTCATATCCATGGATTGGCTCACCCTCCCATAGGATGATTCATGATGGGTATGCTTCAAGAGAGAAATCAGGGTGATACTCATCAGGTGGTTTAATATTGACCATAGACACCCATCTATCACCCAAGTAGTTTCTACCATAGGGTTGATAGGGATTCTAGTTAATATATTCCTTGAAACCCAAGCTTAGCCTGTCTAGGGCTGCTACCGAAGAATCATTGTGGCCTGTATTTCATACCCTATACCGCATCTATCAGTAGGTAGTTGGTACTATGGATGGAATGGAAGCTGGTGTCCTTTCTCATACAGACCTAAGCCATAGCCATGCCAATGGCACTTCTTAAAGTACCTTAGAGTGAACTCAGGATTTGACAAGTAATGAATATCCATGGTGAATGGTTCATCCTCATCCTCTTCAATATCATAAGTAGTATGGGCATAGTCCAAACCATTATAGATGAATTTGGTTTGGTTAGGGGGAACCCCTAACATAACTACTATCCCTACTGGTAAATTTGGGACCCTTGGCCATCCCATGTCTTGCATAGAATTGATAATAGGTGTGAAAGTCATGTTATGCACAATATACTCACCTAACCCTATGCTGGCTATGTGAACTATCACATACGATGCAGATGATGTTGTTGATGAAGTAGGTGAGGCGGGTTGAGGTACCTCCTCGGATATGTCCTGGGAATCTTCCTCCTCCATGGGATTTGAAATTTTTTTAGTTGCTATAGTTGGAAGTTCCTTAGGTCCTTCCTCCACTAGGGGTGCTTTCAACTTCTGAGTATATTTTTATTTATATATTGAAGGTTTCTCAGAAGCGTCAGTAGTCTTAGATGCAGGAGGTGGTGCCGATGTGGATGGGTCACCTTGAAATGATTTGCTCTTGTTTTTTGGTTGTGTGGTTGGGGATGAAGGCCTTATATACATGTGTTTACATAAGGACAAAGTCTCCTAGAAATTCGACCTGATGCATGTATTTAAACGACTCTTCATCTAATGGAACCATATGAACTTGTCCCTCATGCACATACTTGATGCATTGGTGCAATATTGAGGGAATGCACTGCATTTACCTTATCCAGGGACACCCTAGAAGGATTTTTTATTGCATTACCCCTCCAATACGTGACACATCATGGGGATGGTATTTTCCCTACCTAAATAGATAGAATGATTGTACCCACTATGGAGCACAATGCATCATTGAAAGCCCTTAATGTGTAGGAGGTTGGGACAATGTTGGACCTAGAGATCTTCATGTGCCCTATAGCCTTTATCGTGATAATTTTGATCGATGAGCCCATGTCTATTATAACCCACTTTAAGGTTATATCATTTATTTATGAGATGATATGTAAATATGGATCTTCTATGGTAGTAGGTACTACCTTTATTTCATGATCATAGAAATGGATTACAGGCTCTTGGCACTATTGCACTTTCCCCATAAAATATGTGAAAACATCTAGGTTTTGGGACTAGAGCTCAATTTATCTTAAAATATCCATAAAATTTTCCTTGTACCTAGGAGACTATTTTATGAGCTCATAAATTGAAAACTTTTCTAGAGTGGTCTGTAGGTTTTGTTCCAGTATACTCCAGATAGTTACCACAGGTCATGTTGGTAGACCTAGAGGATTTTTTTGCACCTATATCTACTGAGGTGCATTTAGGATATGAATAGGAGCCACTGGAGGCTTTGGTTGACCATATCACTGACTCCTAGTTGCTATGTTGACTATCTCAACCATTTTGATGCATCCATGAGTGGGCAGCTCGAATTGGACCTAGTTGACTTGGGTGCTCTGATCTCTAGGGGCCTCATGATTTGGTAATGGGTTCTTGAATATACCCATGTATCTATTATTAGGTGCTAATGGGTTTTCAAATTTTAGCTCACCCTTATCACTAATTTTTTGCACAAAACTCTTGAATATGGTACATGTTTGGATGTCATGCCCTTGTATTCTATGATATGGGCAGTATCGATCTTCCCTACATCCCTTGGGCTTGGGATAATTAGGGTCAAGAATTTGTGCATATGGAAATTTGATTCTCTATGCCTCACTCAACTAATTAAATATTTATTGCATCGATTTAGATAGAGGAATGAAATAGCAAGGTGATCGATGCTCATTTTTTTGGCCCTGGTTGTTCTTTGGGTCGTAATTGGCCAGTGGGGGATGAGCTTGATAGTTATATGGTTGCTAGTCATTACCTCCCTTTAGCATACTTAAAATGACTTGGTTGACTTGAGCAAGATTGGATTGCTTCTATTGATTCTTGTTATGGTTGGCATTATTCAACTCCTTGTTCTGGAGCTTGAGGTCTCCCTCGTCAACTGTAAAGATCTAAAAAGTATACACCTAACTAGTGCATCAATTGAAATCAAGTATTAAAGCAATAAAGAATAGAAAAAAATGAATTTAACAATAAAACAAGGTTTCCTTTTATTAAAACTTTGTCAAATTTAGATTACATATATGTCCCCCTTAGGGATACCCAATTTTGATACAATTTATACAATTTTGAAGACCCTCTAAACGAGGGGGAGGTGTAATCCATAAAATTTTTAAAAGGTACATGAACTGATTAAAGCCAAATGTAGCCTTCTTATATTTTATTTGGAGGCATATGATGCCTTGAATTCCTTGAAATTTATTAGGTCATGTAAACCCTACGTTCAAGAAACAACATGAAAGGGATTAATAACAAAGGAGGCCTCTCTTGATGAGGCTTTTGAGAGAATTGCATAAATTGATGATAAATAAAGTAAGAAAGGATGTAAATATATGAAGATATGCAAGAAATCATCAAATTACTATAAATAATGTAAATAAAGCATGAAATCTAGCAATTAGGAAGCCTAATTAACCATTAAAACTTGAAAAGCATAAAACTAGTCTACATTGATGATTGTAAGGAAATGGAAGAAAATCTACCTCTAAACCCTAAATTAAACTGGTCAAATGTCTTCTATAATGTTAATGTATGCTATATTAAGCTTATTGCATAACTGTAAATGGAAATATACTGCTAAAATAAAGTAAATTAAATATCAAACCCTCATCGCAGGTTTAAGGCACAACTGGAACTGCTAGCTGCAGTTGATAGTCACGGTTGAGCTAAAAGTGTTCTTGCTCTTATAATCAGGTATTAGATATTTGATTCCCTCTATGGAATTGATGATCAAGGGTCACCTATGTGTCCCAAGATGGATTTGTGATTGAATTTGATGAGATTCATGCTCGTTTGTCTTGATTTTGTGATTGATGCTTCCTAGTCCTTTGGAATCTCCATTGACGGGTTCATGCTTGTCACTCCACAATCGGGCCGCACTTCAACTCTCCTCAAGAGGTTTTCAATTCACTATCCATTTTGGCAAAGCTTCACTGCATTCCAACTCAATATCATTCCAAATTTCTCCCCAATTTGGAGGGGGGCCTTATAGCCTTCCTAATATCTAATATTGGATTGCTTGGGAAGACAAGATCAAGATCCAGGTGGTTGGATCAGTTGGGAGGAAAAATCTCAAAGCTTCCCCACCCAAAACCATTTGAATCTTTTTTGCCCAGACTATTGTAACTAAATTTGGCTCGACCCAGTATTCAAAATAGTTTTAGTGCTAGCCATGGCTCTGAGGTGCAGTTAGCTCTGTTAGCTATGGGTGTCAACCGTGGCTAAGGTTGAGTATGCCAACTCTACCCAAATTGAGTGGTTAAAACCACTACTTCACCTTGGGATTGTCCAAGATCCTTCATATGGTCTATTATCATACCCATATGAGTATTCCCCTACACATGATGCATTTTAGGTGTCTACAGATGCCCCTTTTGGGATGCGTTGTGAGAACAAACAATGTTGAGCAAAAATAGACCTCCTAAAACCATGTTGTAGGTCAAATGATGATCATTGATCTGATCAACATTAGATGCCTAGTCCTACAAAAGGATGTGCATCTTAGAATCATTGCTTCCAAATGAGGGAAGGCTTAATTTGCAAAGCATTTGCAAGCTCCACGGTGATCAGGTAGTATTAGTGCTACAATAATACCGATAGGTGGAGAGCTACTATCTTAAATATCATATTTGCTTTTTTCTCTATAAAAGGGTAAGCTTATGATAGTTGTTGGCAATGATTCATAAGACGAACACATTTTGACAAGAAAGAGTGATCTCCTATTGAATTTGATTATGATTATTGATATTATGACTACCCCCTCAAGCGATGAGTTGATGAGGGTAGGGCATGGAATGAAGCAACAAGTCGCTTGACCAACATGATTGATTTGAATAATTGAAGACTTTTTCACTTTGATATTCTTTGGCAAGGCCTACTTTAACCATGATTTCAAATGTGAATAGTAATTGTATATCTCTATCTCGTGGAGCATTCCAACTGGAATGGCCTTCTTAGGGATTCAAGATGATAATAATTCCATTCAAGCTTGTGTTGAATCACAATGTGAACTTCCTTCTATCAAAGTTTTAATGCTAGGAGGTGCGGTGTCTCCGCGGTCCTCCCAGTGTGATTTTACGTGCATGTGGAATGATGTCCTGGACTGGAGCATCTCCCTTCCACCAATGACTGATTTTGTCCCAAATGTCCTTATGGTGACTTATTCATCTTGCTAGAATGCATGGATCGTAGGTCACTACAACCGTCAAGTGTATATAATAAATGACTGAATAGGAGGCACATTTGGATTATTGAATTATTTGAATGTTTTTGTTATTTTCTAAAAATTTTGAAGGTTTTGAACCATTAGATATTTTTTATTTTGCATTTTGAAGCCCCTCATGGTTGAATTTTGAGGGTATTAATGGTAGGATGCTAGTCACGGGTTTCAGACATAGCTAATTTTTGCAAATTCCTTAGCTAAGGTTGGTAGTCGCGATCGAAAAACCCTAATTCTGCACTCGTGGTTGTCAGCCATGGTTGAGGGAAAATTTGGAATTATAAAATAAAAATCTATCATTTTCAATTAATTATTTTCTAATTTTCTACAACTGTCAAGAGAGATCTAAGAGGTGTGAATTAAAATTTAACACGAAATACTGCTAAACCGAACATCAACTACCTTAACCTATGGCTGACCGACTATAATCTTCCACTAGTGGCAGAGTCGGTGCTTCCAAGGTAGCATCCCGAACTTCACTCATGTACTTACCAACCTAAAAATAAATAAAATTAATTAATGAGCTAAAGGAACTCACTAAACTATTGGTAATGAACCTCACCCTAGTTAGGTTAGATTAGGCTAGCTTAGTTGGGGAGGGCTTTTATTTTTGGGTTTTGGGGTTGCATAGGATGGGAAATGACCCCAAAAAGGGTCTTTCCCGTAGCTGTGGGTGGTAGCTACGATTACCAATTGGAAAATTGGGGGCTACGACTATCAGCCATGGCTGAATTCAAATTCCAACGATAAAAAAATTGACCATTGTCGCTGGCCATGGGTCAAAGCCGTGGTTGAGCAACATTACTTTTTTTTTTTTAATTTTTAATTTTTTTTGCTGTTTTAATTGATTTTTTTGATTTTTTTTAAGTGACGCTTTGATGTTTGTTGCACATTGTGACTGCATTTATGATTGTATTTACCTCTTTGAAAGTTTTTATGCATTATTTTTACATTTTTAGTACATTTTTTATGTTTTTGGAAGTTTGATGGATTTTATTATTGCTCCCTTCAAACCCTGACTGCTAGAGTGAGGGAGTTTGATATCCTTCACCAGCTCCATGATGGGATGACCGATGCTGACTAGGATTGGTTTAATGCCATTGGTTTTGGATATGTACTTCACCTTCCATATATTTGAGCAAATCAAGTGTACATGACTACTTTGGCTTGATGTTGGGATGCACAAACCAACACCTTTCACCTGTCAATAGGTGAGATCACTATCACCCTAGAGGATGTCTACCACATATTATGTATCCCCATTTATGGCAAGGCCATCACATCTTCACCCACCATGGTGAAGGATGTTATATTTGATAGGATATTTGGTGCTAGGAGTGATGAGGCACAGTTGGACTTTGAGCATGATGGGGTCCACATTGAGTACTAGTACCATGAGCATGTCTTCTCCTAGTGAGTAGTAGTATTGATTCAATTGATTTCTCAGATTGTATTTCTCAACACTTCCAAAGTAAAGTTACCTTGGAACCTCCTAGCTAGGACCCATGACTTGCTAGCGAGCACCACTCGAGAGCCATTAATTCTATCATGGGGAGTGCTCTACTTGCATAGCTCTACAACGAGCTATATCAGATCATAGAGAAGAGATGTGTGGGAGTCAACTACAACATACTGCTCTAGATATGAGCTTGGAAGAACATTACTATTGATCGCATAGGGGGACTGCTACTAGATATTGGAGATAGTTATAGGGAGTGCCAGTTCTATACCACTTGCTGGCATAGGGATGCTGAGGGTTTTAGGAGTAAGTACCAAGTAGGGGATCTCCAACACTACCTAGATCAACTAATTAGACTAAGAACAAAGCATATACAATGGTGACCCTACATGGATTATCCTACGTGGGATGAGGTATACCGCTATCTTAGGTGGGCACAACATGAGATGTTGAGTGACAGTATCGATTGGATCGTACTAATTTATCCCCTCATAGTGAATACAAGAAGCACACTCATAAACGAGCTACTTCACAGCCCGATTTGCACCCTAAGCACATTAACACTTTTACTCGTCACACGGCCCAAAACACAATGCAACACCAAGCACTAGAACATCATGGGTATGGAAAATATGAACAAGTAGTAGGAGATGAACAAGAATAGGAATATCCTAATATCTCCTTAGTAGACATGGAGTATGATCCTAGTCCTCCACCTCGACCAAAGAAGAATTTACCTCCAAAGGCTCCTCAACGACCTCTTAGAGAAGAGGAAATTTTATCTTCGAAGCCCTATCAGGCCTTGGTAGATAAGGTTCGAGCAATAGAGAAACAAGGGATGGCTTATCAAAATCCAACCTTGAACAAGATTCATAATGAGCCTTTATTCCCGTTAGTGCCCATTCCAGCGTATCCTGATCACTTCGAGATGCCAAAGCTGGAGAATTTTCAAGGAGATAAGGATGCTCAAGAACATATTATGAGCTTTATGGATATGTGCTTTTAGATAGAAGGCATTGATGTTATGTTGCTGAGAACCTTCATCACAACCCTTTCAAGCCCATCATGAGAGTGGTTCAATCAACTTAAGAGGTATAGAATAACCAGCGCTCGCTAATGCATTTCTTGAATGCTTATCCTTAAACATCAAGAAGAAGGTAAACCTATCTGATCTAGTTGCTTTAATGCAACATGACGATGAGCCAATCATGGATTATGGGAAAATATGGAGAAAGATAATGGTAAAGTTACCATTTTCCATTTAAACCATAGAACTAACATGGATGTTTATAAAAATTTGTGCAAAAAACATCTCGTTACTACTATAATTACAACAGTATCAAACATTCGAGGAGGCCTTGGAGAAAGACAAGGTAATAGAGGACATCAAGTTACAGGAGGGTAACTTGAAGCTCTGAAATAAGAATGAATGGAACAAGAAGAACATCCAACATCAAAATCAATAGGCCAAGTCAGCCCATGTAAATCAAGTGGTGTTAAACCTCCCAAAAGGGGATAAGGGGAAACAATAGAATTATCAAGCCCAACCTCCTCCTGCATGATACGATCAGCACAATAATAACAAGAAGGGTAAGAATAAATAACAATACCCACCTTGCTAGTTCACACATTTTTTGGAGTCGATGACATTGATATTCCATAAATTGTGTGAGTCCAAGGCCCTCTACTTATCGAAGATCAAATTAATAGACCCTAATAAACTCAAACCAAATGGGTATAGGGATGATCTGTGTTGCACTTTCCATAGGATGAAGGGACATGACATCGAAGGATGTTATAGCTTCAAAAATGTAGTGCAAAATATGATAAAAAAGTGTGAGCTAATTCTAAACAACCCTCGGGATCTGGATAACCAAAATATAGGGATCTTCAATAACCCTTTACCAAATCATGAACTATCAAGGAATAATGTTGGTCATGTGAATCAAGTGTGGGTGGAACTGCCAACTTAAGGATTCATCGGCATGGTCAATGTTATCACAAGACAATGACCAAATCCATATCTAGCTCCAATTAGAGTTCAAACCATACCCCCTCAAAGGCCGGTGCAAAATGTTCTAGGCCCACCAACTAGACCAGTGGTGACAATCAAGAGTAGGCTAGTTCAAAGACTATAGATAACTTCAGCAAATTTGTCGATCTATGAACTGATTCAACAGTCTCCTAAGCATAGGGAGATGCTCATGGACATCCTAAGGTATATCTATGTTTAGTCCTAGGACCCTAAAGCATTTAAAAACTTCGTGGGACATGTATAGCAGTGCAGAGAATTAGTGATTCAATTCAATAATCACGAGATTAAGATGGTCTCCACTGCTATAGTGAACCCACCACTACATATATTTGTGTGTGTTAATCGCACACCATTCAAATAGGTTTTTATTGACACAAGGTTATCAATCAACATTATTACCACTAAGGCATTGACACATCTAAAGTTGTCAAAGTCACATATTGTACCTTCTAATTTCACCTTGAGAAAATTTAATGATGCACTATGCTCAACGGTAGGTACTATAGTTCTTCTTATTCAGGTTCGACTAAATACCATCCCCATGATGTATCATGTGATAGAAGGTGCCATGCAGTATAACATCCTCTTGGAGAGGCCTTGGATTAGAGAAATATATTGGGTTCCCTCAATTTTACATCAATGTATTAAATATATACATGAGAGATAGGTTCACATGATTCTTTCCAATGAGGAGCTATTCAAATATGTGAACTTAACTAATTTATCAAGATATTTCATTCTCCCTTCAACGCATATAGATATATGGCCGATGTCGCAAATCAAACATATAGAAGGTAAATTAAAAGGAGTGTGTGCAAGACCTTCCACGGCAACACCAGAGCTATCAGAGCATACAATAACAACTTCAACTAAACCTACATCATCCAAAATTCTTAGGAATGACAAGAAGCTTAAGGTAGTTATGGGTGAAAAAGAGTCAAAGCAAGCACCCAAATTAGCAACTGTCAAGGTTCCTAGTCCCATGGATGAAGGGGATGCTCAAAATCAAGTCAAGGAGGAACCTTAGCTTGCTTCACCCGATTCTTTAGTAGGATCATCTGCATCGCATGTGACCGTACATTTTATTAATCCTAGATTAGTGAAATATATCATGTAGAATGTGATAATCATGCCATTTTTTGAAGCTGCATAGGACATGGGCTGACCTCAAGCCCATTGCTTTCCCATGGGAATGGTAGTGCCACTAGGGGTTCCACTTAACCAAACAAAATTCATTTATGGAGGGCTTGATCAACTTGCAAATCACACACCCATAGATGAGGATGATGATGAACCATTCATGGTGAATGTTCACTATTTGTCCAACCCTGAATTTGCCTTGTGCTATTTCAAATTTTACCATTGGCATGGTTATAGTTTAAGATTATTCAAGCAAGGGCACTGAGTTCCCATCGAGCCATAGTATTAGCTACCAACTGATAGGTTTGGGTTATGCTTCCATATAAGAGGATAGGACAAGATCCTAGAATCATCTTTATATCATCTAAACCTCAATTTGGGGGATGATGTGGATTGGAATCCTTATCACCCTAACCCTTCTCGCATACGAAGGGTTAATAGGCTGGTAACCTACGTCTCTATTGATCCACCAAATATCTATCATGATAACATCATGGTAGAGGTCAATCCAGGAGGCAATCCAAGAGCTGACTTAGACATTGAAAGTAGTGAAGCTATCGATGACATTGGTATGTAGATCTAGAATCTAGGTATAGCAATAGACACTAAATAAGAAGTTGCTTTTGAGGAAGTGCAAGTAGAGTCCATTATAGAAAGTGATGGAATAGATTATGATTCTAGAATAGATGATAATGATCAATCCTCAAGCAATGAATGATATGAGGATGGGATTGAGTTGGCTTACTTAAGTCCTCTACATTTACGTCATCTATTTCCCATGGAGACAGTGGGTGAGAATGAGGAATCCCTCATATATGATGGTGGCCATGGAGAGTAGTCCTACTTTGGGCCTCATCTTGCTAATCACCTTATTCCTGTCAGTTTTAGTGAAGGACTCATATATGATAGTGATGATGAGGATGAGACCGAGAGATTCTATCTTGGGACTCACTATTTATACCATCATCATGAGTTGGTTGAAATCTATGAGATGTATCAGAGAGTCTATCCTAACCTGCACCTTAGGAGGAGACCACCCAGTTTGGATATGATTTATCATATAGTCTTTCCTAATTTGTCGACATAAATGTAGCTCCTTGATCCAAGTGATCTTGTTTTCCAATTTGTTCATATACTGGATATGAATATCCCCATATCCCTAGAGCCACATCTTGGGTATGGGAATAGAACATATAAGTTAGAATTACACACACTTGGTTTTGGAGATCTAATCCATTCCATAAATATGATATCCATTGATTTGACCACTCCACTTCATCATCCAACTGATCCTTCCAAACCATTGTATCTTAATATAGATGCTATTGATTGGGATTACGCTGATTCACCACTAGAGCCTAAATATTTCTTCTCTAATGAAGAAATGCTAAAACCTTTGAATTGTGTGCCAGGATGTGCACATGATGTTTATCACACTAAGGGTAATTCCAATGTGCAACCATTAAATCCAGCTAATGACATCCACTTGATTGCTATGCCTCACCAACTTGGGGAGGGATCACATATGTCAGTAGAGGAAACCTTCAATGTGGATATAAGTGATGATCCCACTAATCCTAATAAGGTTAAGTTTGGAGAGAATATATATCCTAATGAGTGTACCAACCTAATCCCTCTACTAAAAGAGAGATCTGATCTCTTTGCTTGGACATACAAGGATATGTCGAGACTAGATTCAAAAATGGTTACTCATAACCTTTTGCTAGATCTCTTAAAATGCCTATCAAGCAGAAGCTCAAGAAGATGCATCCCACAGTCGCTTTAATATTTAAATATGATCTACATAAGTTTTTGGATGTAGAGTCAATTATCTCCATAGACCATCCATAATGGTTATTAAACATGGTACATGTAGGAAAACCTGATGGAAGGATCCATATCTGTATAGATTTTAGAGACCTCAATAAGGCAACACCAAAGGATTTTTTCCCATTGCCCAACGTAGATGCTCTTGTAGATGCAATTGTAGGTCATGAGATGCTCTCACTTATAGAAAATTTTTTTGGTTACAATTATATTTGGATTAAAGCTGAAGACCAGCACAAAATCGTATTTACAATGCCATGGGGAACATTCTTTTACAAAGTTATGCCATTCGGCCTTAAAAATTTTGGTGCTACATATCAACGAGCCATGACATATATTTTCCATGATTATATGCATAAAATATTATAATATTACATCGATGACTTATTGGCAAAGTAATTGATACATTCTAAGAATGCAGAGGTTCTGAGGAAGGTCTTCGATCACCTGATAGAGCATAACGTCAAGTTGAATCCCAAGAAGTGCATATTTGGCATAACTTTAGGAAAGTTCTTGGGATTCATCATTTCAAAATGAAGGATTGAATTTGACCCAACGAAGGTCAAGGCCATATTATAAATGCATCCTCCCACAAATATCAAAGATCTAAGAAGCCTACAGGGCAAAGTAACATCCATAAAGTGATTTATCACACAATTATTAGATAAATATTGACCCATGAATTGACTGCTACATAAGGGGATCTCATTCAATTGGGATGAGAACTTTCAAGTGGCATTTTCTAAAATTAATTAATACCTGGCAATGCTTCCAGTTCTAGATCCACCAAGACTGGATGTACCTTTCTTGTTATATATATTGACTACTAACTTTGCATTGGGAACCATGGTGGCCCAAAATAATGCCAAGGACAAAGAGCAAATGATATATTACATCAGTCGCACCTTGGTGAGTTATGAGCTAGGGTATACATACATGGAGGAGTTGTGTTTAGTAGTGGTGTTTGTGATGAAGAAGTTGCATCATTACATGATAAGTCATACGATGTATGTGATATCCAAACAAAATCCTTTATAGTATATGATAAGAAATACATATCATAATACACGTACTAAAAAGTGGATCATGCTATTGATAGAATTTGATTTAGAATTCATTAGCCAAAATTTCATCAAGGGACAAGTCATAGTTGATCAGCTAGTAGAGGCACATCTCAATAATAGTAGGCCTCTCACCATAGAGCTTCCTGATGATGTAGTCTTTGTGTTATCAGAATATTCTGAACCTGAAGAACTAGATAACAAAGTTGACATGACTTTGTTCTTCGATGGTTCAAAGTGTGAGCAAGGGGGAGATGTAGGAATTATCTTCTTCATCTCACAAGATGATCCAATGCCCTTTTCATTTAATTTAGACTTTCATTGCACCAACAACAATGTTGAATATGAAGCCCTAATATTGGGCCTTCAAAAAACTATCATCATGAAGATTAAACGATTAAACATCTTTGGTGATTCTCTTATTATAGTCAATCAAGTGAAGGGACTTTTTCAATGTAGGTGTCCTCTCTTGAAAGTGTATAAGGATCTTGCTGACATTTATCTAGCCTGTCTAGAGTGGTACAACATAGAGGCAATCACTCATACATAAAACAAATTTGTAGACACTATGGCATCTTTGGGATCTTTAATCCCTTATAATCCATCTACAAATTTTACTACTATTCATGTAAAAATGCTATCACATGTTGCGATGCAGCATGAGGATTTTTATAACAAAGAATCAATCAACATGATTCATATATAACTAAACCATGAGTGGTTCTATAAAGATAGAGACTTTCTCAAGAAGGTGCCCTGGGGTTCTTTGATCTTGTAGGGTATTATGGGTAATGGTACCACCATTAACCACAAGGTTGTATCCCAATATACATTCACACACAATGAAACACTAGGGGAAAAAGTCATCTTTTCAATCGAGGCAAAAGCTTATCAGGACTGGATGTCATAGTTACATGAATTCTTGAAGCTTATTTTAATTCTTCAGGGATTTTCATGTGTTGCAAAGTGCACATTTAGGTAGAAAGTGACAAAGTATGTCTTGCTAGGAGATATCTTGTATCGTCTAAGTTTCGATGGAATTCTCCTTCGTTGTCTTGAACCCCAAGAGTCAGCTTGGGCAATTTTGTAGGCTCATGACGGTACATGTGGTGGCCATTTTAGTAGCATGGCCATTGTCAAGCACATCCTTCTAATGGGTTATTATTAGGCCACTATGGAGAAGTATTACACCACATATGTCAATAAATATGTCAAATATCAGCATCATGCTAATATTATACACTTACCATCATAGGCCTTACAACCCATCCAAGCGACTTGGACATTTTATCAGTGGGTTTTAGATATAATTAGTAATATTTCTCCCCCATTATTGGGCCAGCATACATTTATTATAATGGCTAATGAGTATTTTACAAAGTGGGTGGAAGCAATCCCTTTAAAAATGACAACTAGAGAGCGTATTGCGAAGTTTATACTTCACAATATCATTAGTCATTTTGGGATACCATCCAAAATAATCTTGGATAATGGAATTTCATTCAAGAACAAAATTATAAGGGCTTTGACATCCAAGTACAATATACAACATAGTTTTGTGACTCCATACTATCCTTAGGAAAACGAGCAAGTTGAGGCTTCAAAAAAGACAATGATAGCTATCTTGAAAAATATGGTACAAAAAAACCCCAAATATTGGCACATCCAACTACCCCTTACATTATGAGCTTACAGGACTAGCATTCGGATGCCCACGAGCGCAACCCCATTTTTTCTAGTATATGGTATTGAGGCCATTATGCCCTTAGAGTTGGAAATTCCAATGTTGCGCATCGTATTGAAAGAGTTCATAAATTATGACACTGTACATCAATCTCGCCTTTATTAATTTACAATTCTTTATGAACATCACGAGAATACCCTTGAGCATCTCCATGTTTATCAAGAGTTCTTAAAATGAGCTTACAATAATAAAGTCCACCTGAGAGACTTTAAATTTGCTGATATTATGCTGAAAGAGAACCAACAAAACTCAAACCTGTCACTGCACTTGCAAGATAAATTTATGGCTAACTGCTTAGGTCCATATATCATCTCATAGCAGATTGTACCTAGAATGTATCACCTGACATCGCTTGAAGGTGTTGAAGAGCCTGAAACTCTCAATATCCTTCATATTAAGGTGTTCCACACATAATAATTCATAATTTCAAAAACATGGAAAATTTTCAAAATCCATAAAAATAAAAAAGCAATAAAATCTTAAAAACATTGGAAAATATTCAAAACTTAAAAAACATTTGCATCATACATTTCATTTAATTGCATTGCATTATGCATTTTCATCCATCACATTTGCATTAGGATAGGTTGTGTTTGCAATCTTACAAATGACACCACATTTGTATTTCAATCATGCATCTATGTATCATCATCATCCATCACCCTTGTGAGTAATTGTGTTTCTCAACACAACACCTCATGTTGCTATGAAGAATATACTAGGGTTTTCTGGTCATTCAACTATTTTTAGTGGTCTTCTCAAATGTGGTAGAAATCTTACTTTGATTTTGTACATGAGTTCTAGTTTTGATAGCATTTAGCATATCAAAATCCCATAACTAATAAATACATTAACCATCCTAATTAGGGTAAGGAAGGAAAAACATCACAAAGTGGTATGGGCCACCTTAAGCAAAAGGTTTTGTTACTTGCTCAGTTGTGAGGCGCAATGGTCTATAGTAGAGATCACTAGAAAAAGAACAAGTTTCCCCCCTAACCGAAGAAATAACTTGCTTACAAAAAGAAGCAAAATCCTCGAGTCAAACCCAATCCCTTGCTCAAATAAAAAAAACAAAAAAAGTATACAAAATATAAAATAAATAGTGATTTTTATCACTATATATGAGCAAGTATCCTAATAAATTGAAGAAAATAAGAGGGTGAACTTGAATCCCTAGAATGGTCAATACTCAAAAATCATGGAGTGATCCCCAATACAGCAATGGGCTGAATGAATCCTACCTAATATTGGGGTAGATCTAGCAAGTTACAAATGAGCTAGGTTTAGGTGGCTTATATTGCCTAGTGGTCTAGTCCAATTGAGTACAAACCTAGGATCGAGTGAGCATGTGGTGATCCTAATTACAGTAATGGGTTGAATGAATTTCGCTTGGAAATGAGGTAGTCTTATGTCTCATCTAATATATTTATTTGCACACAAAAGGGTAATGAATAGCTTGGTATTTCATAGCAAAAAAAATTATCTTTTAGAATTCTAGTATAGTAATTATACAAATTTTTATAAGTCAACTAGGGTGTATGAGTCTCATGGAAAGCCTCAAAAATTCCCAAATAGCAACAACTCATTTCAATGAATCAATTATCAACTTATTTTTATAATATTTTGTTTGTTAATGGGTGTTCATAACATAGTTTATATACGGGATAGATATCAGCAATGATATTTAGACAACCACTGACTATGTTGTGCATATATTTTAAATTGCAAAAGCTTATGAATAGAAACAATATCATTTCATCTCACATATGGATGTCTAATTATTTAATTCTTATGATGAGATGTATCAATTAAATTTTATAATTTTTATACATTTTGTGGTGTCATACATTAGAGTGTTAACTCATATTGCATTCATTCCTTATGTTTTAAGTGATTAAAGCATACAGGTTCATTTAAATTAGATCATAATCATGTAAATAATGCATTACATACATTGCATTTATCATATCATAACATCATAAATTAAATGCATACAAGTAAAGCAAATAAATATGCATTTAACATATAAACATTGCATCCATATGCATATCATAAACATAACATAAAGCAATAAAAACAAAAATATACACATATAATGAGTCTCATAAATAACATATCATATATATATCTGTGTGTGTGTGTGTGTCACAAAAACAAAGTATATAGGCATATTTCCAAAATGCTCGTAGGCTACAACTATGTAGGTTTTTAGACCTTACACCCAAAAATGGTACAAACATCTAATAAGATATGTACTAAGCAGGGCCTACACCCCCTGTCTGAGAGTCTCTTCCACCAGTACCACCATACCTGTGAGTCCACCTAGAGCCGGTGCCTGAAAAATGCTCTATCTAGTGATTCCTATGGCTGGATTGTGCATATGACTACCCTATCTCCCATGTCCTAGTCCATTGGGTCCCTGAAGTAGTAGTCCTCTTTGGCACCTCACCCCCAAGCAATATGGTCTCTTCCTCCAGGAGAGTGATGTGGGCCACATCTGAGGAGTGTTGGGTGTTAGCACCCTGAATGAGGATATGCAATATTTGAATCTCTTCACCCACATCTAAGCCTGCTAGTTTTGGTATGGTTGGAATAATAGGAGAAAACTATGAAGTCAAGGACCTCCCCTCACAGATCGAAGCAAGTCTTGCTCCATGGTGACAGCATCCAGCTAAGCCCAGAGAATATCATGTTGCCTAGTGATCTTCTATATCTCAGTGTTGGTAGTGGCAATTTATGCCTGGAGAGATATCCTCTCCTCCTTGAATCCTCACCACTGTGCCTATCCCTATGCCATTTGATCTTATGCTACCCTCAACTACACCTATAGGATAGCCATAGATGTGTCCCTCTATAATATCTGAGTCCCTACAATCTGTAGTCATGACTCCAAGCTAGCGACTTGGGCCTAGACCTATGATACCTTATCATTAGGCTCCTCCTTGACCTCATCCTTATCTTGAGGCTCCTCCTCTACTTCTATAGCCTCACCCTAGCCACCCTCTATCCTCTGGAAAATATGTCTCTCATTCAGGTCCTCAAATGCTACCTCTATGGTTGCGTCAGCTCTAGCCCTACCTAGTGGTTCACCAACTCACCACAACCTAGTAGTCCACCAAGAATCATAAAGTGTTATGGTCTCAGCATCTATAAGCCCTAAATCCTACCAAGCATAATCCTCATACCTTAGTGGATTCACAGTAGGTCAGGCTAAGTATCTCTTTGCATTAAGGTAGTGATAAAGAACTGGCTCATCAGGGATGTCCTGACAGATCCCAAACTGCCTGGAAATATGTGAGTAATGGAAGAAATCACGTATTTTAGGCTTACACATGATACTTTTGATAAAGGATGTGTTGCTCATGTATTCATTGCTTGAAAAGAAACTACCTTAGAAACCTCTATCTTTGAGTATCTTTAGTATTGAGGCACTCACACTTTGCGTGGACATATTCCAATTGATCTTGGAAGATCTACTACCATTATTATGACACTCATTTTTGTGATAGATCTTTAATATTGGATATATGTGGTCTATGGTGTATCTATTTTATCCAAGCAAATTTTTTGGTATGACCTCTAACAAACTTTTTTTCCACACTCTTGACTTTTTCTATGTATATAACATTCACGTTCTAGTGTTGTCTATACTTTATGCCCGATTGGATCGATGGGGCAAGTATAATGCAAGAATACTTAAAGTATTCTCCTGGTTCTCTGATGGTCATACGTGTGTTCTCACTACAAGAACTTGTATAATGAGAGTGTGCAACCGAAGGTTTATACCCTATATGCCCTAGGAATCTATCCAAACCATCCAATTGTCTAGTGCACCACAAATCATGTGGTGGTGTGCCATTGACTCTAAATTTAGATATATCAAATGTGAAGTTACCAAGTTCATTATTGTTTGGCATCTATGTAGTCCTGTGCTTTGAAACAACCCTCTCTTCCTACCCTTGTATGGGTGTATTTTATACTTGTCTATTTTGAACTAACGATGGCCTTGATGAAAATTCCTATTGAACCTAAGGAATGTGCTTCATCATATTTTGAAGACTCTCTTCAAGTACCATGCAACCTCCCTTAGCTCGAGTATGGATGGGAACCAACTTGGTTATAGTTACTTACTCAATGATGTACTCTTCAACTGATCTAGTGGATCCATGAGGTGTACGATCATGATATATGCTCCCATGCTTGAAGGCCCCATGTTGGAATCTTCCATACTCATATCTATATCATGATGCATGTACATTACCTCCTTTAGGTGGGGTATTCTAATGAGAATCCCTGCACATAGAGTTTTATCCTCTAATGGTCACTAAGCATCATATGTGAGGATCTTGTGATTGAGGGTTTGATGTGTTGTGTTATGCACTGGGTGGAGCTTTGGATTCAACGTTGGTTCTACACCGATATTAGCCTATCCGTGTTATAACCATGATGTGTATTATCTGGTATGTAGATTTTAAAGCAAATAAAACAAACAAGAATGATTATCTCTTTTAAAAGTTTCTTTGTAACCCCTAACTAGTTTGATGTATTTTGAGATTTTTTAAAAACTTAAACTACTCTCATCAAGTTTGAAATTGTTTATGTAATGCTCAAATAGTCACATAAACCCCCCAAAATGTGGAGATGAAATCCACACTTGGGTAGGGAGCACAGGTCCTACCTATCCTCACCCAACACCCTGTACACAATGATACACCCCTCCAAAGAGGAATGCATGCTATTTTGCACAATTAGGATAGATCTTGGAGTCGGTATTGGCCAATAGTACAAGGTTCAAGGGAGTTGGGCCAACGGATGGAAATCACTACCACCATTGTTGAACCCTACTAGTGGTTGGATATGACTTCTAACTCACTAGCATTTAAATGTTACTTGGTGTGTGTGTGTTCATTTTATACTTTGCAAAAAAGGGAAAATGCAACACCAAGCATACAATTCTCTTTCCTATATGCCTAATGATAAAATAATTTTAATATTCAAAAATATGTATCTATTTGACTAAATGAGATTTAGAGAATGCATTTACATGATAAATTGGCCACTAATTGGGCCTTAAGCAAGAAAACTATACAAAAATAACCCAGAACACTGGAGACTAGGGTGGATTACACTCAGAAGTCCGTTGTTCCTAGTAACGACTAGAAGAAAACATAAGAGAATCTAAAATTTCACTTTTAATATTTCTCTATATTTTCTACTTTAAACCAACTTCATCTATTGTATTCCGCAAATAAACATAGACAATCACAGGAAAACACAGAGAATTGTCTTCTACCTAAAATCCAAGTTTGGTGTAAATTCAGTTGTCTACTATTTTTCTATTCTCTGCTAGCCGTGACTATCAGGTGCAGCTGAGACTGTTTACTATGGATATTAAGTGTAGCCAAGACTATTCACTATGGTTGTTAACCACATTAGAGATTTTCAATAAAAATACATCAAGTCAGTTATCTACAACATATTTTGTGGGGTTACCATCGTGATCGTCATCTGTAACGATCTAAAAAGCATATACCTAACTAGTGCATCAATTGAAATCGAGTATTAAAGAAATAAAGAATAGAAAATAATGAATTTAACAAGAAAATAGGGTTTCCTTTTATTAAAACTTTTTCAAATCCAGATTACATATACATCCCTCTTAGGGATACTCAATTTTGATACAATTGATACAATTTTGAAGATCCTCTAAATGAGGGATAGGTGTAATATACAGACTTTTCAAAAGGTACACAAAATTCTTAAGGCCAAATATAACCTTCTTCTCCTTTGGTTGGAGGCATATGTTGCCTTGAATGCCTTGAAATTGATTAGGTCCTGTCAACCCCGCATTAAAGAAACAACATGAAAGGGGTTAATAATAAAGGATGCCTCTCTTGATGAGGCTTTTGAGAGAATTGCATAAATTGATGATAAAGAAATCAATAAAGCATGTAAATCTATGAAGATATGCAAGAAATCATCAAATTACCGATGAGGCCTGGAAATGCCTCAATCAAAACATTGTTTGGAACACTAAAAATACCTATAAACTCTTATGTTTTATCTGATATGTTAGTTAAGTTGATTCAATATGTTGTATATTAACCATTTTGCATGATCAATGTATTTGGAATATTATATGCTGATTTTACAGCTTTTTGCATAGTTTTGTGTTCTTTTTGCTATGATTTGCTAAAATGGGATATGCTTAGAATAATAGCAGCATTTCACTAATCATGTTTTGATTTGTCTCAAGCATTTATTTCACCTAAATTTGGCAACAGTGCAAGCAAACTATTGCTGTGTAGCAAAAACTGGTCTTTCCCATGTAAATTCCAGCCAGTTGTCCATAAATAGCAAGGCATGGAATTCACATGTGGAAAGAGATGAAGACCATTGGAATTTGATCTTAAGAGATAACCCACCTAAGAGATGTAGAAGAAATCACTGGAAAAGCACACATTTGTTCATTCCGAAGTATCTTCGAAATGAACAGATATCTTCGGAATGAGCAAATCTTCGGAATGAAGAATGTAATGTCTTCGAAATGAGTGGATCTTCGAAATGAAGAATGCAGTATCTTCAGAATGAGCGATCTTCGGAATGAAGAATGCAATATCTTCGAAATGAGCGATCTTCGGAATGAGAATTGCATTGTCTTCGGAATGAAGCCACTTATCTTCGGAATGAAAACAGAATGTGCTTTTTGACTTGTTGACCGATTTCTAAAGCCGGAAAAAGGGAAATAAAGGTTGGAAAAGGTAAAGGAAAAGATCTTCCATCTGTATTTGCCGTCATTGTCGACCAAAGCCATCATTAAGGGAAAGATCAAGTTTTAATCTTCTTCTAGGATAAAACCAGAATTTGTTGCAGCATTGTAGGATTAGATCTTTTGAGATATTCTCTGTTTGTAATTAGATCATAGGACATCTATAAATATTGCTCCCGTTCAGGTTGAGCCTAGTAGAGGTAGTAGTAGCAGCAGGAAGTAGAAAGTAAGGAAGCTAGGAAGAAGCAGAAAATAGGTAGAATTTGACTGTTACAGTCCTGTAACAGGTTTTTAGCAAAATTATTGTAATCATGTTCTTTAATCAATAAAGTGCACCAGTTCTATTTCATATTGCTTGTAAATGAGTGTGATTAAGATCTAGAGAGAGAGAGAGACTTATACCTTCTTCTGGACAAGGAGGCTGGCCACTTCCAGACCTAGGAGGAGGACTAACAAGCAGGTTTTTATTTTGATTTTGCTACAACAGAATGAGTTGTAGAACTTGTTATTTCAATTGCTTGTAAACAGTTGACAATATCTGTAGTCTTAGTTTATTTATGCTTAGATTAATCTTGTGCTTAATGTTTTAGCTGTAATATTTACTTTCAGCAAAGCTTCCACTTTATTTCATACTGTTATTCCTAGAATTTATTGTTTTTCAACAATTTCCTGCATTTTATGTTTTGCTGTCAAATCCTGCATAGAAGATTGACAACCTTCTATTACAGAACCTTGACAGTTTTCATTTTCATGTTAGAATTAGACTTTCATTGCTACAAAAGTAATTAGATTTCCTTTCTGCAATTAGGATCAGACTTTCAATTCTATAACTATTATTTCTGCAATATAATTAGGTCTCATTCTACAATTGTAATTAGGACTTCATTTCTGTAGTTAATGATTAGTTTCCAATTCTGCAACTTAGATTAAGGTTTAATTCATGCAATTTAGAGATAGGAATGTCCTAAAACCCCCCACACAACCGGTTCCACCAATAAGACCTGTTGCTCTAGATTGACCTAAGTTATAGTTGTTTCACTTCTTCTTCCATAGATAGCCTTGTACACTGCCTTGGATTGACAAATTCATTGAGAATTAATGATGGTATAACGACTACGCATCATTTTGGTGTCGTTGCCGGGGAATAGTGTTGCCAGAAGAAAACAAACAGTCCAATAGCTGTAATCAGACTAAGCTATGAAAATTTAGGTTAAAATCTGAATACAACAGCTGAGGAAGATAACAACTATTGACTTAATTTATGTCATTTAAGAGTAAACATGAATGAGTAAGTCTAGGGATGAAAAAGGTAGAACTACCCCAAAGGATCCCTGGCTTGTTCCATTAAGGAGATCTTCACGCTTAAGGGGTGAATCACCTGTGTTTGAACTACCAGAAAGATTGATAGAAAAATCACCAGTCTCACCATCATTAGAACATTTTGAGAAAGGAAAATCACCAATTTTATCATCATCAAAATATCCTAAGAAAGACAATTCATCAGACTCATCAACGAGAGAGGCTTGGACCTCTTGAGAGAACAATTTGGAAAGCTTTAACTTCTCCTAGGAAACAGGAAACTATGGCAGAAGGAGGCAATATAGATGGCCAACATGGCTATGTCCATAATGAAGGAGATGATCAGGATATGCCCCAACCTTCCAGAACATTTGAATATCCTATTCGTCTGAATCCAACACAAAACTCTCCCATGAAGACCATTTCACCTTCGGTACTTCCAACCTTTCGAGGTGTTGTATCTGAAGATCTTGATCAGTTTTTTTTTGAATTCAAGGTAGTGTGTCAGACCTATGATTATATAAATGACAATCAGAAACTTAAGGTTTTTCCCTCAACACTCAAGGATTCATAATTGCGTTGGTTCATGAGCTTAGAGCCTAATTCCATAAGAACCTGGGATCAAATGGAAACTGTCTTTTTAGACAAATATCAGGAATATTGCCGTGTAAGGAATAGGAAAGATGAGTTATTCAGAATCAAGCAGGAAGATGATGAAACATTGGAAGATTATCTTGATAGGTTCTCCTTTGTTCAAAGGAGATGTGGACTTGTAGAACCAGAATTATGTAAAACCATCTTTTTGAGAGGATTGCAAGATGAATCCAGAGAAGTTCTAGATTTGATAGGAAAAGGGGATGTAACCACTCTAAGTAATGATGAAATTGTGGATCTCTGTAGGAATTACTCTCACACTAAGTAGAGAAGAAGAAAAATCCGCACAAATGGCACTGATGTGAAGGACCTGATAGAGGAACTTGCAAATTTCAAAACTGATATTCTAGTGCACCTAAACACTACTTTGGGGGAAATGTCTGCAAAAGAAAAAAACATAGAACCTTTGGCAATTTATTGCCCAAGATGTAGAAATAAACATGCTTTGCAGGAATGTCCTTTGAATAAAACATCTATCTCAGCCATTTGTAGTATCTGTTCAAAAAGGCATTCAACTGATCAATGCCATCCGCTACCACAACTCAAAACTGTGTTAGAAAATCAGATTGAGGAACTCAACTATATTGGACCAAAACAAGGGGGAAATTTCTCTCAATACCAAAATCCTCCTCGTTTTCCTACAAATTGGGGGCATAATCCTAGTACTATGCCTTGGGGACAATCAGAACCACCCCAACGTCCTTGGAATTATCCTCAATGGACAAATTCCCAAGAATGGCCACAAGCAAATTGGAGTAACCCAACTTGGAATCAGAATCAAAACAACCCCTCATGGAATCAAAACAACCCATCTTGGAATCAAAACAATCCAGCCTGGAATCAAAACCAGACTAATCCACATTGGATGCAAAACCAACCACAGTGGAGTCAGCAATACCAGTCCTATCCAAGGCAGCAAAGGAATCAAGGTCAAACTCAGCATTTGTTGCCTACACCTAATCAAAATTTTCAAGAAAAATAGTAGCAAACACAGCAAGTGAAACAACCTCAATTACCAGCTCAACCAGTCACTAATCCAAATAGTGTGAGACAGACACCTCTTGTCTATGTGGCTGAAGCTGAAGAAAATGTTGAAATTAATGTTCTTGATTGTAGTAACATCCAACTTCGTTCAAGAAAAGTTGTACCTAAACCAGTTTCAAATGAAATCAAAGAAAATAAAGAGCAAGAATCATTGGAACCAAAGAAAGTCCAACCAAAAATGGAGACAAAAGAAAAATTGGAACTAGAGAAAATCCAACCAACAATAGAGAAAGAGACAAAAATAGAACCACAGGCAGAACAATTACCAAGGATAATTCCATATCCTGAAAGATTCAATGCAATACCAAAAAATTCTGAGTCAAAATTGGTCAAAGAACTCAAAAAGTTGACTATATCATTGCCCTTATTGCAAGCTATTAAGGAAATACCAGAGATTAATAGTACTGTCCAAAATTTGTGCATTAAAAGAGCAAGAAGAAAAAGGAAGGCATTTCCCAAGACTGTGCAGGTTGAAGGAAAGATAGCTGATCTCTTATCTAGAAAACTAGTACCTCCAAAGTATAGTGACCCAAGAAGTCCAGTTATCACAGTTACCATAGGTTCAGTACCAATATCAAATGTTTTAGTAGATCTAGGAGCTACAATAAATGTCATGACCAAGGATACAATGGAACAATTATAGCTCAAACATCTCAGCCCCACATTTACAGTTTTAGAAATGGCTGATAGGTCAGTTGCAAAACCTGAAGGTATCATTGAAGATGTCCCTATAGAAGTTTCTTCTTGGGAATTCCCTACAGATTTCTTGGTTTTACAGCCAAGAAATTTAGCACATGGATATCCCATTATTTTGGGAAGACCTTGGCTTGCAACTATAGCAGCCTTCATAGACTGCATATCTGGAAATATGACTATTTCAAATGGTATTGATCTGAAACAGATTTCTTTATATCCTCCTGCAAAACCATCTAGCAAATTTTTAGGTCGGTTATGGTTTTCTGACTCAGAGGAAGAACCGGAAGAGGTCATTTCTACACTAGCTACCTTAGTAGTAAGAGAACACACGGAAGACCTCGGTGACACAAAAATTTAGAAAATGAAACAATCCCGATGAATGTTCTGCATGAACAAGGTTTAGAAGGGGAAGCAACAAATATCCAACGAGTTAAGTAATGAGGAGAATCAAAAATCTGAAGATGAACCATCTGTACTATCACAGGGAAACTCTGTTTCACTACCACATGGATGGCACCATCATCTGATTTTTCCTTCTCACTGTTCCATACAAGATATGCTTCCCTCAAGCAGCAATAAAACAGAAACTACTTCTTTTCTCCCATCTCAGCAATGTCCTCTTAATCCCTTAATCACCAGGTATGAAGGAGTGAATTTAGTCCTTCTAAATACAAAACAAATAGAAGTCCAACCAGACAAATTTTTGAACATTTACAACCAGCTTACTAGGGAAGAGGAAGAAAAATTGATAGTTGTCTTGCGAAAGCATGTTCATGCTTTTGCTTGGAACTACAAAGATATGTCAGGAGTTCATCCGTATATATGTACCCACAGAATCTATACTGAAGAAGTCAAGCCAGTTAGACAACCCCAAAGAAGATTGAATCTTGCCTTAAGAGATATTGTGAAAGAAGAAATTGAAAAACTTCTGGAAGTAGGATTCATTTACCCAATTTTTGATAGCCAATGGGTTTCTCCATTGGTAATAGTTCCTAAGAAAAATGGAAAAATGAGAGTATGTGTAGACTATAGAGAGTTGAATAAGGTGACATACAAAGACCATTTTCCATTACCTTTCATAGATCAGGTGTTAGATACTCTTGCTTGAAAAAAGATACTTTTGTTTTCTTGATGGATTTAGTGGATATAATCAAATTCAGATTGCACCTGAAGATCAAGAGAAAACAACTTTTACATGTCCATGGGGAACATTTGCCTATAGGGTTTTACCTTTTGGTTTGTGTAATGCCCCAACAACTTTTTAGCGAGTAGTCCTAGCAATTTTTGCTGATCTGACCACCAAAAGTGTTGAAATATACATGGATGATTTCATAGTATGTGGACAAACTTTTGATTTTACATTGGAAAATCTTGACAAAGTCTTAACTCACTGTGAAACATACCAGTTATCCTTGAATCTAGAAAAATGCTTCATGATGATGAAGGAAGGGATAGTTCTTGGTCATCACATCTCTCCCGAAGGGATCCAAGTTGATCCAAAGAAGGTGGAAATTATCAAGAATCTCCTTCCTCCTAAAACTCAGACTAATGTCAGAAGCTTCCTAGGACACATTGGTTTTTACCGTAGGTTTATTCCCAACTTTAGTACAATAGCCAGTCCTATGTTTGCCCTATTGACTAAAGATTCTGAATTCTCCTGGACTGCAAAGTGTCAAGAAGCATTTGAAGCTCTGAAAGAGAAATTGATAACTCCACCTGTGCTCGGAGGACCTAATTGGACATTACCATTTCACATACAGACGATGCCTCCAATACAACAATTGGAGCAGCATTAGGACAAATTGACAATGGTGAACACTATACCATCTACAACATTAGCAAGAACTTGACAAGAGCCGAGAAAAATTATACAACCACTGAGAAGGAATTCCTAGCAGTAATTTATGCCATCAACAAATTCAGGCATTACATCACAGGTTATCAAATATTTATTCACATAGATCATACAACCATTAAGTATTTGATGAATAAACCTATGGTAAGTGCAAGAATTATTCGTTGGTTGCTGTTGTTGCAAGAATTTGATATCACTATAATCAACAAACCAGGAAAAGCTAATGTTGTGGCAGATTTCTTGTCCAGGTTGCGAGAACATAGATGAAGGGGAATTAGTTGATGACACTTTTCCTGATGAAAAACTATTTGCTATATCAGTCCAATCACCTTGGTTTGCGAGATATAGCCAATTATTTGGTCACAGGGAAAGTTCCTCCACATTTCACTTCAAAACAAAAAAAACAATTGATCAAACAAAGTTCTTCTTTTGAATGGATTAAGGGTATGCTTTTTAAGTGCAGTCCTGACCATGTGTTACGTAGGTGCATCCGAAAGGATGAAGTGTATGATATCCTTAGAGCTTGTCATGATGAACCCTCAGGTGGACACTATTCTATAAAAAGCATAGTTAGGAAAATCCTAGGGACAAGATATTATTGGCCATCTCTTCACAAGGATGTGAAAAAGTACATCAGGCATTGTGATGCATGCCAAAGAATGGGGAAACCCACTCATACAAATGAGATGCCATTGCAGCCTCAAATGGTTTTAGAACCATTTGAGAGGTGGGGAGCTTGATTTTGTAGGACCTATTGATCCACCTTCTCAAGGAAAGGTGCATATTCTAGTATGCACCGATTACCTGACAAAGTGGGTAGAGGTGCGTGCTTTCAAACATGCTCGTGAAGAGAAGGTCGCTGATTTCTTGTATACTCAGATTTTTTAGAGATTTGGAGCTCCACGGTCTATCACCACAGACCAAGGACCCCAATTTGCATCCAAAGTCATAAAGGCATTTATAGAATTGTATGAAATCAAACATAGGAAATCATCACCTTACCACCCACAAGCAAATGGCAAGGTTGAGGTAACAAATAGGGAACTAGAATGCATCTTGACAAAAATAGTAGCTTTTCATAGGAGAAATTGGCTAGATAAATTACCTGAAGTAGTTTGGGCCTACAATACTACTTGGAAGTCCACTACTGGATTCACACCTTATGAACTAGTCTTTGGTAAAAAGCCTCTCTTACCTATTGAATTTGAGCTACTAACATTGCGCACAACACTGGAAATTGGAATTGAATTATCGTAGGCACAGACACACGATTCTATAGTCGAATGCATTGGATGAACTTAGATTGGATGCTCTGCACCAAACTGAGGTAATTCAGGAGAAGAGGAAGCTGTGGCATGATAGTCACATTCAGCAGAGGAAACTTCAACAAGGAGATTGGGCTTTACTGTTTGATTCTCGCTATGAGGACTTCCTTGGAAAACTGAGAACTAGATGGTTGGGACCTTACTGGATTGAGGAGGTATTTGATAATGGAGCAGCTCGTCTATCCCCTATTGATGGGTCACAAAGAAAGTTGGTAGTAAATGGACATCACCTCAGGGTGTACCATACACCTCTGACTAAAGATGAATTCTTGCAGCAACTTGATAGTTTGGATACACAACAGGTGGAAGATATTCCCTCTTCCACTTCAAAACAATCAACATGATCATGGATTTCAAGAAAAAGTAGAAAATACAAAAAAAATCAAAAAAAAATAGAAAACTATCGAGTATGAATTCCTTCATGGGCATGGTTTCAGGGGAAATCATGAAATTCCTTCATGGGCATAGTCAGGATCAAGAAAAAAAAAGAAAAAAAAAGAGAAAAGGAGAGGTAAAAAAAAAATAAAAGGGGAAAATCAAGAAAAAAAAAGAGAGAAAAATGAATAACTCAGCAGTGAAAACCTTTTCTTAAGGCACTAATGGGTTGGTATGCATGAAAACCAGTTTTTCGGCATGCATAACCTTGAGAAATTTCTGAACCATCATTGTACAAATTCACCAAGTGCACTTGTTTTGAAATGTTGTAGAAAATCTCAACGAGAATATCAACAAAGGCGAGTCATTCTTCAAAACTGGAATTAACTATTTTTATCAGGTATATATATTTCTTACATTTCTTCATTGTAAAATGATTGGTGTATAGTATATGAAAATTAACCATTAGCATAAAAGGTATTCATAAGAGTTGGCATACTTAAAACATGTTTTGAGAATGAAAATATTGATTTTTGCCTAATCTTCGGAACAAGAATGCCAAAAACAGTGCCTGTTGTATTATCTTCGGATTGAAATTGTCTTCGAAATGACAGCAAAATGAATGTTGCACTTTGTCTTCAGAAAGAAACTTTGTCTTTGGAATGACAATTTGTCTTCAGAATGAAACTTGGTCTTCGGAATGACGACTTGCTGCATCATCTTCGAAATGAAGATCTGTCTTCGGAATGAAGATCTATCTTCGAAATGACGATTTACCTTCGCAATACAGCCTGATCTTTGGAATGAGGATTGATCTTCGAAATGAGGATTAATCTTCGGAATGAAGATTTAAATTTGCAAAGAGGATTTGTCTTTGGAATGAAGACCTGTCTTCGGAATGAAGTTATAATCTTCGGAATGAGGATTTGTCTTCGGAATGAAGACTCGTCTTCGGAATGAAGTCATAATCTTCGGAATGAAGTTTTGTTTGCGCAATAAGTTATAATCTTCGGAAAGAGCATTTCCACGTGGCATCCAAGAAGACAAGGTACGAAAAAATCAAACTCTTTTAGTTGCATACGATAAAGGAACACGTGTCAGTCAACACATGGTTTGTTTTTGCACCCATTGGAAAGTACCAGAATTACGGAGGACGTGACCAACCATATGCCACCAATTTTTAATGCCAATAAACATGCACGTGAGAATCTGCAGACTGAACAGAAAAATTAAAACCAAATGAGGTGGATCTAATGGCAAGGACGTCCAAGCAATCATTGATGGATAGGTGTTCGATGCAATAGTAGAAATGTGTGCCACCTTTCTTTTCGAAGACGTGTTTGCGAAGTACAGTGCTCAGGTTACGGTTCATTCCGAAGAAGAAGACGAGAAACAGGGCAACAAAGGTTTCAAACTAAAACTCTACAAATCTGCAACATAAAAAACCAGAGATCCAGCAAAGAAATAACAGTAGTAGTGAATAGAAAATATGGGGCGAAAGATCAGAACAGAACCTGTAGATACCACCTACCTCCGAGAAAATCCGGCAGTCGTGCAGATTTTTGAAGATGGAGGGTTTATGCCATTTTTGGATAAGTTTAATGGGTCTTCTGAAGATTTGGTTGGCATGTTCGCCCATACATTCAGAAACAACCGAGCACATGTAAATGACATGACTATTGAGGTAACCCCTAAAATTTTAAGTCAGATTATTGAGCTGCCATTAGAAGGGATTTCAATTTCTAGATCTGGCAAGAATACATTGGCAAATGTAGTTAATCAGTTTGTAGAAGAAAATGATAGAGAGCCAGAGTATTTAACCCATAACAACACATGCAAAGGGTTAAAAAGGGCCAGCCTACAGGAACCCTGGGATGAAGTAGCCACCTGGGTAATTAAATTCCTAACCTGTGAAGGGCAGTATGTGCTGTTATTAGGGCATCATCTACGAATTTTGAACCATCTCAGACATGGTGAGCAACAACCGAAAGTTAGGGTAAATCTTCCCCTGTATCTGTATCAAGAATTAAAAAACATGGCAAAGAGATATCAGGAGGGTAAAGGAAGCCTTCGCCATCATGGCCTCATCAAACTAGTTTGCCAACACCATTTTAGAGGAAACCCTAGGAGTTTTGATAGGTTTTACTCTACCCTAAACGATGTCATTTTTAGGGATGAAGATGAGGAAGAAGAAGAACCAGATACTGCTAATGTTGCTACAGAAGAAGAAACAACTGCTACAAAAAATGTTGTAGAAGATGCTACAGAGGAAACTACAGAAGGTGCCCCTGAAGCTGTTATAGAACCACACCCAACAACAGCAATAGAAAACCTTGCTCCTGAACCCTCAACTTCACGAACCAAGAAACAAAAGAGAAGAGGATCTGGAACTAGCAGTAGAGCAGAAAAATAAAAGAAGGTTCATTTTTTTAGAGTGACCACTGATTTGACAGAATAGAGAAGTGAAGCACTTAACCAAACAGAGGCAAAAATAACAAGGGAAATAGAGGCATCTGAAATTGACCCCATGACCCCTGCTATCACCAAAAAATAGAGCAAAAAGAAGAAATTTGCATCTGGAACTAGGAGGTCTACAAGAATCCATTTGAAAGAAATAGCAGAACAGGTTATGGAGGAAGAAGATAGACCAAGCAGCCCAGATGTCATAGAGATACAACCAGCCTCTAAAAACTTTCTAGAATTCCTTGAATAGATAGCTGAAATAGAAACTGAGCAGGATAATTTGGAGGAGGCTACAGTTCAACAGGCTACAGATATGGTAGATACCCTTATAGACAATCTCATAGAGCCTCTTGAACAAGAACAAATTGTTGCAGAAGAAGAGATATTGGTTGAGCAGCCAATGCGATCGATCTATCTACATCGATTCTAAGGCGAAATAGAAGTGGAAAACATCACGAGTAGGCGAGGGCAGCAAGAAGTGTTGTCAGAACACAAACCAAGTGGATTGAGGAGAAAGAAAGCATCATTGAGATACGAGAAAGAAAAATTGCAGAGCTTCAAGAGGAAGTGGTAGAATTGAGAAGAATGTTGTCACAATCGAAAAACAACCAACTGTATCCTTTGATGAAGATAATTTAGCTCAATTGATTCTGGGTCTATCAAAGGCGAGATGACTCTGTTGAGACAGACATGGGCGTTCATTACGAAGCAACACCCCTTCATTACTAAGAAGTGCCTGTTCATTCTGAAGCAGCACCATCTTATTCTGAAGCATTGCTTTCTTGTTTTGAAGATGCTTCAAAAATGGTAAAGAGCAGAAGGTGTAATCCAGCTAATTCAAATCATGCAACATAACTGGATAGGTCTCAGGTTTAGGCCTCCGACCATCATCACTCCAGTTCCATTATACTTTGAGGAAGATGCCCAATATGATGAACAATTTGAAGATCGGCTCAGAAACATTCAGGAAAATAGGGGGTATTATATAGGCAAGAAATTATTCTACGGGTCATGGAATCTAAACATGGACATATGTGATTCCATAGCCCAACGTGAATGCATGAGGACATGCATTAATATAAGTTGGGGGGAAAATGATGAGGCCTGGAAATGCCTCAATCATAACATGTTTTGAACACTAAAAATGCCTATAAACTCTTATGTTTTATCTGATATGTTAGTTAAGTTGATTCAATATGTTGTATATTAACCATTTTGCATGATCAATGTATTTGGAATATTATATGCTGATTTTACAACTTTTTGCATAGTTTTGTGTTCTTTTTGCTATGATTTGCTAAAATGGGATATGCTTAGAATAATAGCAGCATTTCACTAATCATGTTTTGATTTGTCTCAAGCATTTATTTCACCTAAATCTGGCAACAGTGCAAGCAAACTGTTGTTGTGCAACAAAAACTGGTCTTTCCCATGTAAATTCTAGCCAGCTGTCCATAAATAGCAAGGCATGGAATTCACATGTGGAAAGAGATGAAGACCATTGGAATTTGATCTTAGGAGATAACCCACCTGAGAGATGCAGAAGAAATCACTGGAAAAGCACACATTTGTTCATTCCGAAGTATCTTCGGAATGAACAGATATCTTCGAAATGAGCGGATCTTCGGAATGAAGAATGCAGTGTCTTCGAAATGAGCGGATCTTCAGAATGAAGAATGCAGTATCTTCGGAATGAGCGATCTTCGGAATGAAGAATGCAGTATCTTCGGAATGAGCGATCTTCGGAATGAGAATTGCATTGTCTTCGGAATGAAGCCACTTATCTTCGGAATGAAAATAGAATGTGCTTTTTGACTTGTTGACCGATTTTTGAAGCCGAAAAAGGGAAATAAAGGTTGGAAAAGGTAAAGGAAAAGATCTTCCATATGTCTTTGCCGTCATTTCCGACCAAAGCCATCATTAAGGGAAAGATCAAGTTTTAATCTTCTTCTAGGATAAAACCAAAATTTGTTGCAGCATTGTAGGATTAGATCTTTTGAGATATTCTCTGTTTGTAATTAGACCATAGGACATCTATAAATATTGCTCCCATTTAGGTTGAGCCTAGTAGAGGTAGTAGTAGCAGCAGTAAGTAGAAATTAAGGAAGCTAGGAAGAAGTAGAAAATAGGTAGAATTTGACTGTTACAGTCCTGTAACAGGTTTTCAATAGAATTATTGTAATCATGTTCTTTAATCAATAAAGTGCACCAGTTCTATTTCATATTGCTTGTAAATGAGTGTGATTAAGATTTATAGAGAGAGAGAGACTTATACCTTCTTCTGGACAAGGAGGCTGGCCACTTCCGACATTAGGAGGAGGACTAACAAGCGAGTTTTTATTCTGATTTTGCTGCAGTAGAATGAGTTGTAGAACTTGTTATTTCAATTGCTTGTAAACAACTAAAAATATCTGCAGTATTAGTTTATTTATGCTTAGATTAATCTTGTGCTTAATGTTTTAGCTGTAATCTTTACTTTCAGCAAAGCTTCCACTTTATTTCAGACTGTTATTCCTAGAATTTACTATTTTTCAGCAATTTCCTGCATTTTATGTTTTGCTGTCAAATCCTACACAAAAGATTGACAACCTTCTGTTACAGAACCTTGATAGTTTTCATTTTCATGTTAGAATTAGACTTTCATTGCTGCAAAAGTAATTAGATTTCCTTTCTACAATTAGGATCAGACTTTCAATTCTACAACTGTTATTTCTGCAATATAATTAGGTCTCATTCTGCAATTGTAATTAGGACTTCATTTCTACAGTTAATGATTAGTTTCCAATTCTGCAACTTAGATTAAGGTTTAATTCATGCAATTTAGAGATAGGAATGTCCTAAAACCCCCCACACAACCGGTTCCACCAATAAGACCTGTTGCTCTAGATTGACCTAAGTTATAGTTGTTTCACTTCTTCTGCAGATAGCCTTGTACACTGCCCTGGATTGACAAATTCATTGAGAATTAATGATGGTATAACGACTACGCATCAATTAATATAAAGATGTAAATAAATCATGAAATATAATAATTAGGAAGCCTAATTAACCATCAAAACTTGAAAAGCATAAAACTAGTCTACATTGATGATTGTAAGAAAATGGAAGTAAATTCACCTCTAAACCCTAAATTAAATCGGTCAAATATCTGCTAAAATGTTAATCTATGCTAGATTAAGATTATTGCATAAATAGAAATGGAAATATACTGCTAAAACAAAGGAAATTAAATATCAAACTCTCGCTACAGGTTTGAGGCACAGCTGAAACTGTTAACCATGATTGATAGTTGCAGTTGAGCCAAAAGTGTTCTTGCTCTTGTAATCAGGGCTTAGATCTCTGATTCACTCTATGGAATTGATGATCAAGGGTCACCTCTATGTCCCAAGATGGATTGGTGATTGAATTTTATGATATTCACATTAGATTGGCTTGATTTTGTGATTGATGCTTCCTAGTCCTTTGGAAGCTCCATTGACAGGTTCATGCTTGTCACTCCACAGTTGGGCAGCACTTCGACTCTCCTCAAGGAGTTGTCAATTCACTGTCCATTTTAGCAGAGCTTCACTAAATTCCAACTCAATATCATTCTATAATTCTCCTTAATTTGGAGAGGGTCTTATAGCCTTCCTAATATCTAATATTGGCTTTCTTGGGAAGCCAAGATCTAGATCTAGGAGGTTGGGTCAGTTGCGAGGAAAACTCTCAAAGCTTCCCTACCCAAAACCATTTGAATATTAATTTCCCAAACCATTGTAACCAAATTAGGCTCAAACCAGGATTCAAAATAGTTTCAGTACTAGCCGTGGCTCTGAGGTGTAGCTAGCTCTATTAGCCACGGGTGTCAGTCATGGCTAAGGCTGAGTATGCCAACTATGCCCAAATTGAGTGGTTAAAACCACCGCTTCACCTTGGGATTGTCCAAGATCCTTCATATGGTCTATTAGCATACCCATATGAGTAGTCCCCTAAAAATGACATGTTTTAGGTGTATATAGATAGAGCATGAAATAACAAGGAATGAAATAGTGAGTTTTAGATTCATATAGAGGCATGAAATAGTGAGGCAACTGATGCTCCTTGTTTTAGCCTTGGTTGTTCTTTGGGTTGTAATTGGTCAAAAATGGATGATCTTGTTAGTTTTGTAGTTGCTAGCCATTGCCTCCCTTTGGCATGCTTAAAATGACATAGTTGACTTGAGCAGGCTTGTCCTACTTTTGTTGATTTTTTTTATGGCTGGAATTTGACACACCTTATTTCAGAGCTTGAGGTCTCTCTCGTTCAACCTTTATGTCCTATATAAGCTTGGCTTGAGCCAAGGCTTCTTTGAATGATTCATAATGCTATAGTTGCAATAGAAATGAGATGTGTTTGGTGCAACTCTTTGTGAACATTCAAGTGATATCTTTAGTGGGAACGGAGAATGGTAGTTTCACCATGATTTTTCTCCACCTATTCTCATAGTCCATAACTAGATCATCATCATATTTATTTAAGTTGGCCAGATCAAACAAGTTCACCTTCTTATTGATGCCAAAGGAGAAGCATTCACCAATTTCTCAAAGCTGATGATGTTGTTCTTGGGTAGTTGATTGAACCATTGAGTTGCTACACCCAATAATGTCATAATGAATGTTTTTAGAATTAAGGTGTCATTTTTCTCAAGCTGGAAGCACACACTCATGAAATTTATAATGTGTTCTTACACGTATTCCTCTCCTTTAAACTTGTCTAGCCTAGGCATCTCAAAGTTCCTAGGGTATGCAAGACTTGATACTGCAGGGCATAGAGGTTGGTTGTGTATTCTTCTCAAAGTTAGATTTTGCCCAACCATATCCTGCTTCTCAAGAGATTTGACTCTCTCGATGAGTATTTGGTATACCTTCGAGAAAATTATCTCTTATTCCTGAAGGTTTACCCATGGTGGTAAGGGAAGTAATCCTTTATTTTCTCGATTTGGGCATCTGTACTCATCCCCCATGACCATGGATGGAGGTTCAGGATATGTCTATTCTTGATATTCCATCCTTGCCTGTTCCTCATTAAGTTGTGTCTGTTCAGGATCTAGGCATTGTTGATGTTGCGATCCATGGTGAGTGTACTCATCTCTATGTCTAGTGCATCTCTCATGCTGATAATCAACACATCTATCATATTGGTATTCCTCACCACCTATGTGTAAGTCAACCTGATCTAGCCTACCAGCTTGCTCTTTATGCTCAGTCATTTCTTCTCTCAAGCATTTATCATGAAGGTGTAGATACTTTTTTCTTCATTCTTCTTGCTCGAGAGTTTCCACACACTCTCACACAATGTGCAATGATTCTTCTAACCTATCTATGTGATTGGATTGACCTGCTACTAAAGTTTCATGTCTCTCTAACTTCGTGTGAGGATTTCTAATGGATAGGCCTCTTGGAGAGGCTCCTGCTATATTCTTACTCATCTACCAGGGTGAATTGCTCAATGCACTATGATCTGTGTTGTGTACTTCCATGGTCAAAAGTAGTGTATGTGCTACGAGGCTGCTTTTGAAGCTTCCATTGATTCATTGGTGTGCCTAGTAGTTATGCTACATAAACTTCCTAAAGTAGAATGTTCGGTAGCAATACTTCTTGGAGATGGTCTCGAGGGAACTCGATCCACCTCATAAAGCTATCTTGTTCTCCATGACTGATCTTGTGGAGTCCCATTAGCACCAATGAGCTCATAATATAAGGGTATACTACCATATATAGGTAGGATATAGGATGTCCTAGTTCTACGATTGGGCATAGCCCAAATGTCTTACCCCTTAGTGGGCTGATCTATCCTAAGTGTATCATGTAAATTTTAGGGCCTTGCAGCCCCTACAAGCCTATATGATGATGGAGGCCTTGATGCCTCCTCATGTTTATGTGTGATGATGTAGGACTTGATGCCTCCACATGTCTATGTACTAATAAAGGCCTTGAGGCCTTTGTATTTCTATGTACTGATGGGAGCTTTGAAGCCTCTACATGTCTATGTAATGAAGGAGGTCTTGAGGCCTCTACATGTCTGCATGATGAGGGGGGAATTAAAGCCTCCTCATATCTATGTGATGAGGGAGACCTTGAAGCATCCTCATGTCTGTGTGATGAGGGAGGCCTTGAATCCTCCTCATATCCATATGATTATGAAGGCCTTGAGGCCTTCTCATGTCTATCGTGAGAGGAACCAAGATATGGCTCTCTCATTAGGGTTTCTCAAGGAGTCCCCCAAGGATTGAGTTGTCACCCCTAAGACTTGCTAAACTTTATCCAGTGACATTATGGGTGGATGGCTCAACTCCACTGTGATGGTGAGTGTGTGAAGCATTAGTTTACACCTTGGTTTTGGACTGAGGGTGGTTGCTCTATGTGTATACCATAATGAACTGTGAATTATCTTCTTATGTCAATTTCAAACAACACAAGCAAAGCAAACAAATATTTATCTCATTTAAGGATTAATGCATGTTCCTTAAGTTGTTTTGTGTGTTTTGATGCATTGTATTTAAAGAAGACATTGTGTCATATATTTTGCATTTTTTTGGATGGTATTCTTGTGTTAAAGTGGATTTCACCTATATACTCATAGCTCGACAACCTGGTGATGAAATCCAGGCCACATAATCCAACCTATAATGTGTGGTAGTGAAGTCCACACACGGTCAGGGAGCATAGGTCCTCTTGGTCCTCATCGATTTCACCTACAATCAACAATATACCTCTCCAAAGAGAGATACGTGTAAATTTTCCATGGGTTATGATGAATCTTGGAGTCAGTATTGATCAATAATAATAGGTATGTGGGATTTGAGGCAGTGAGTGGAGATGAAAGCCACCTCGTTGATCTCTAACAATGGTTGGTCATGACATCCAACTCACAAGCATTAAAGTGATACATGGTGTGTGGAGTTATTTTTATATTTTTATAATGGAAAAATATGCATCAGAGAGCATTCATGACTATTTCCCTACATGCCTAAAAAGAACGTTTGATTTCAAAAAATGCATCTCTAACTGATATAAATGAATTTTATGCAATTTCTACTTTATGATGTAATGACCTCTAGCTGGGCTACATGCAAGTAAACTTAAACACACAAAAGTATATAATGTTGGAGACTAGGGTAGACCTTGAAAATATAGGCCCGTTGTTCCTAGTAGTGCCTAGAGGAAAGCAAAACAAATCTAAGAAGCTTCAAATGCATTTTTTTCCATATTTTCTTATTTTTCCATAATAAAAATACAATTTAAGTTGATGTTTTCTAAACATAAGTTGCAAAAAAATAAAGACAAAAAATTAAGGAATGCTACCAACCTCAAATCCTCATTTTATGATGAAAAGGCTACCCTCTGCTATACTTTTTTTCTAGTCATTGTCGACCAAAGTGGCTGATTTTGGCCACTGACTGAAGGAGCGGCTAATATCAGTTGGTCACTATCAATCAGAGTGACGAAACCTACACATAAAAATGCAATAAAACATTAATAAATCAATAAAAAACAAAAACCTGATGGGGGTCCCACCGTAATCGCCATCTATCTGACCATGGGAAGCGTGCAGCACTTGCACGAATTCTCGACTTGAAATATTATATCAAAATGGAATAATGCAAAGCAAAATACATAACACAAAAATGAAGAAATAAATAAATATCTTTTATTATTAATTTCTTTGGCAAATTTTGGTTACATATCGGTCCCTCTAAGGGATACCCATTTTTGATACAACAAATTACAAGCATAAATAATAGTGCATAATAATGATGTCCCCTTACAAAGGGGTGGTGCACTTCCACAGGCCTCCCGATATCACACATGAACTTGTATGAGGGCTTACAGATGCCTCCTTCTCCTTCTCTCACCTTGGAGGGATCTTATGCACTAGATGCCTTGAATCGGTCCTGTAAACCTGTAACCCTGCATGCATAGAAACAATAAAGAACTATCAATAGTATGGGCTACCTCTCCAAAAGAGGCTCTTTTTAGTAGATTTGATAAAAATAATATATGAGCATGATAATATTAAAATTCAAGCATAAACTAAGCGATAAATGCATAGAAAACTCAGAAATACGATGTAAATACGTTAATGAAATCAGATCTATGCTAGAAATAATTAATAAATCAAAGTAACAATGGATCTAAGCTAGAACAAAGGAAAAAAATGTCTAATTCCCTAAGATATGCTTGTGGGCCACTATCCAAGATATCAATCATGAGATGAAGCTCTTCTCCTTGCATACCAAGGGTTGTAGAATGATCTTCCTTGCTCCAATTGATGTTCAAGGGTTGACTGTTATGTCTGGTACACTGATGGGTGGTGAAGAATAAGTGGATCTAAAAGCAAGTGTGTAGACGTAACTTAGTAGTACAATGCTTCACTGATCCTTAAAGAGGGCGTGGATTCACTCTCTAATAGACCAAGGATTCATTGCATGAGATTTGAATATTCGTGGATCTCATTGTTTTTCTAGGGGGAGTCCATATATATACTCCTCTTTGTTTCAAATCTAGTTCAGGATCTTGGCTTCCTGGAGAAGCCAAAATCCCAATTGCATGCAATTGACCATCCTAGGGGGAAAGCATCAACCACAAATTGGCATTGAAGGGATGTTTAAGAGGAACTCTAGGAGTTCCTCATGAAAATACACACTTAAGAAATGCAAGGTGTAGTCAGACTGCATGATCGGGGCTCGTATTCATGGCAAAATTGTGCATGGTGCTAGCCATTGTTTAGAACAATGGATAGGTGTAGCCTCTATCATCTTCAGTGGCTAGATGTGGCAGCCTCTCTGCCTAAGAGTGACTAAGCTTGGATGGGCTAGAACTACCCTTTTTGAATGGTTAGGACCACTGCTAGTTGTTGGAGAGGTCTATGATGATTCATATGGTCTCTGAATGTATCCATATGAGTAGTCTCCTAAAAATGATATGTTTTAGGTTTCTATACCTAGGGGTTTGGAACTAAAATATTGAGTGTGATAATTATTTAGTCATATGTGGAGTATGCAAGAAACTAGGGAATTCATCTAATGGATGCCCTAAGCATAAAAAATCCTCCCAAAAACAAAAAATGCAAAAAAAGAAATAGTCTAAAGAAGAGAGCTTTGGACAAGGTAATAGAAGATGTGAGAATCAGTGGATGGTTTTTCCCATCAAACTTCCCTAGTGAAGGATCATACATTTATTAAGAAGTAAGAGGTATATTTAATAAAAATTTTGTTAGAGGATTTAAAAATTCTTATTTCAAATGCTTTTAATCTTTTAGAAGTTGGTAATCTTGAGTTAGATCTCAAGTATCAATCAAAAATATTTAAAGGAGACTCTATGTAGTTCAAAGATGATTCTAAGTCTCAAGAAAAATATAAATTCCCCTCAAGTAGGATGTTCCCCTAGAAGAAGAAAAAGATAAACTAAAATGGGGTCTAGAATGTAGATCAACCCCAAATCATAAAAAAAGAACCAAAAAAGGGGGAATTGACATTGGTGTAGATAAATGTCTAGGTAGACCACCAAAATAAAATATTAGAGAATGGAAAATACTATATGGCATAGCCAATGGAACTTATATTGTCTATCATTGGGTTGGGGGGAGGAAATGTCCAAAAAACCTAAAAAATGAAACTTCTCTCTATGCCCCTTCAAAATAGAGACTTGTTAAAGCATTGAGAAAAGCAAATATACCACTACATTTTCTTGTACAGGAAACTAAAATGGACCAATAAAATATGGAGGCAATTAAAAGTAGGATCTAGAAAGAGGTAAAGCTAGCAGCTAGCCCAACATGTGGAGCTTCTAGGGGTCTACTTTGCTTATGGGATAAAAACAATTTAGAGGGAAGAAATTTAATCCAAATAGACTAGGCAATTACTTTCCTTTTTCAATGTAAGAAAATAAATAATCAGTGGATTATAACAAATGTGTATGCTCCAAATATAGTTTCTAGAAGAAAATAACTTTGTGATAACCTAAGCCATCAACATGAATCATTCAAAGGAATGCCTTAGATTATGGTTGGGGATTTAAATTCTCCCTTGAATTTATCACATAAGAACGGAGGAAACCCTACTATATTAGAAGTAATGATTGATTTTACCAACTTTATTAATGATAATTAACTAATGGATGTGGACATTAGGATAGTGAAATATACTTAGAGTAACCATAATTTAAGGGAGCATCTAATACAAGTCATATTAGATAGAGTTTTTCTATCTCAGGAATATTTATAGCATTTTGAAAAATCCCTCCTATCTACCCTCCCTAAAGTTGGTTCTAATCACAACCCTTTGATTTGGGAATTGGGTGACTCAAAATGTTTGTTTAGACCCCCTTCATATTTGAAATGATGTGCCTATTACATGATAATTTGGAAGCTCAAATTGTAGACTAGTGGAAGAAATAATTCATTGGTGACATGGTTTCCTATCTAGTTAAGAGGTTAATGTTCTTTAAAAGGAATCTAAAATAGTGGAATAAATAGGTTTTTGGGCATATTTAAAAAAATAGGTAAAAAACCAATTGTAGGATATTGAAGATCTGATGGATAAGGAGGGTCTATCTAGTGAGTTGTAAGATAGAGAAAAACTTATTATTGTTGAAGACCATAATACCCTAGGTTGTGAAGGGATTTTTGGGAGATAAAAATCAAGAATAACTTGGCTTAAATAAAGGGATTGTAACACCAAGTTGTTTCATGTTTCTTCCTTGAGACATCGAAGTAGCAATAAAATCACATAAATTTTGAAATTTGATGGGCAAGTAATGAAGGATTTGGGGGAGATTAGAAAGGAGGTAGTTCAATTTTTCTTAGAGTTGATTGGTGTGGTTGCCCCCTAATGAGGAAGCAATGGATTCCATGATCCAAAATATCCCTACTCTGATCATAGATCAAATGAATGACTATATTCAAAGTTATTTCATAATTGAAGAGATATACAAGGCAATCTTTGATATGAAGGAGGATAAATCCCCTAGGCTAGATAATTTTCTAGTGGGTTTCTTCCAGTATTTTGGCACATCATAGGTGCAATGAATCATTGGTGCAATGAAGGAGATTAAGAAAAATTATCATATTATTAATGATGTTTATTTTTATTGACTATATGAAGGGGTTTGGAAAGGGTCCCTAAACCTTTTACAAAGAGAAAAAAACCAAAAAAAAAAGACTAAGGACCATAAAATATGATCTTAAGAGAACAAAAATAAAGAGTCTCTCACAAAGGCCAAGATATGGTTCAACACACCGCAATACCAAGGGCAAAAGTAGAGAAAGTCACCAAAAATAGGGTGACCTAAAAAACAAGCCAAAAAAAATAGAGCACAAGAGAAAAAGACAAAATAGAAATAGTAGGCTAGGGATACACTAGAGAGAAGTGATCAATCATCATCACCTTAGGTTGAAGAAGAGGCATGCTCTTTATGCTCGATGTTCTCAATAAGTTTATACTCATCTAGGATGACCTTTTCTTGCTGGAGGAGAGAGGTGGTAATTTTAGCCACTTTGGTTAAGGCCTTCATCATGTCTTGGAGCTCCTAAAAGTGAGAATTGTTAGTGATAAAAGGAACATAGAATTTCATATAGGAGTGATTGGAAGGACCACTCTAGATAGAAATTTTCAATATTGAAAGTATTACTGAGAAATATTTGCTTTTGGTGAGTTTGAGGGAGGGAGGTGATTCCTCAAAGGCATCACAGTAATTTTCAATAATTATAGAAGACTTTCCCTTTCCACTTTGAGCCTTGGTCCTAGAGGAGCAATGACGAGGCTTGGAATTCATAGTGAAAATTGTGTCCTTGGAAGTGGGCTCAAATTCGAGCATACAATTGGTTTTGGGAGAGGACAATTTTTGGGCATGCTCTTCAATGAATTTATTCTAGGGATTAGCACTCAATTTGGCTTTAGGAGGAGAATCCAAAGATGAAGGGCTTGTAATGCAGGGTAAAATAGTCCTATGATATTTCTTTAAAACCATATGCTTGAATAGGATAAGGTGAAGGTACTAATGCATAAGAAAGAGGAGAAGCCTTTTTTAACATTAAGGGCAAACCTCTTGATTGATAAAAACATATAATCAGGGATATTGATGGATTTTTCCCACAAATATGGTTAAGGAATGCTAAATGAAAGCTCCTAAGGATTGACAATGAAATACTAGAGCACGGTGACCATAAATTTATCCTAAGGTTTAGGTAGGGATTCATATATAATACCTACTTTTTCATGGCCCAAGATTTCCCCTTTGTGCCTAAAAATGTTGAGCTCAACCACCATTCAATGCATTTCATGCATAATTATTTCTCTGTCATTGGATTGGTTGATTACCTTAGCAAGGAGGCCACTATAATTTAGAATCTAAGTCCTTTTATGATAAGTTTACCATCATTCTAAGAGTGGGGTAACTCTGTTAATAGGTCTATGTCATTACCACTAAATTTTTATAGAAAATGAGGGAGGTCATGGTTGACAAAAATATCTTTGATCAAAGCATATAACTGGAGCATATTTGACTTAAACCTGTAGTCATGCTCAACCATGGAGATGACAAGGGTTATGGGAGATGGGTGGTGAGTGGGGTGTTGATGGGGGGAGAATATGAACCACCAACCCAGGTGCCAACAAGACATAAAATCAAAGACCTAGAAACTAGAGAGGAGCCAAGTGTAGCTAACCAGACACTAATGGAAAAAAATACTTCTATGATTAGAATATAAAGAGGTCATGAGGGGAAAATTGTAGAAGATCAAGGTATCCCATGTATATAATTCCAAGTAATCATGAAACCTATGCCATACAGTCCATTAAAAATATATAACATGTTAAGAAATATTCATTGGATTGCCCATGATCTTAGAAAAAGCACAAATGTTCCCAATAGGAAGATTTATGAAGTCATGCAAGATTTTAAAAATTAGCATTTCCAAATATAAGTTGATGGAATTATAAATACACTAAAGAGTGTGGAAAAAATAAAAGGTAGTACCGATCTTTGATTGGGTGAGAAAGCACCAAATATGGCAACAATTATCATGATGGAGAAGGGTGATGATGGTAAGGACACTCCAACTAAAAAGGATTAGAAGGCAATGGAGACATATGGGAAAAATATATGGAGGGAAGTAAAAACATGTGACTCCATCATCATCTATGTGGAACTTAGTATTTTTTGTGAACAATAAGAAATAAAGGCTAACTTCCACCTCACTAACTGACTTGTAATTGACATATTTTGTAGAGGACTTAGAGTTATTAGCATAAATAAGACTCAAATTTCAACCTACCATGTGGCTACAAGATATGGGCCTGCCAACCTCCAAATTAAACTTACCTTTTCTATGCACATCTAGATAAAGGAATCAACCACCACCTTACTTTTGATCTTGTGCTTGTAATCAATCAAAGAGGACCTAAGATTACCCATAATTTTAGAAATAAAATTGTAATCCACCACATTGTTAAGATCCTTAGCCTCACCAAATTTCATCAAAAATTACCACATTGACTATGATGTGTAATGTCTCTTGTAAAATTTAGAAAAAAATTGAGTTCGTTTGTCTCATAATGATAACATAGATCAGTAATTGAGCTCAGTCCATGATAGCACATAAAAGGTCTAGGATTGAAACCCAATAGGACAACATTAAAAAATAGCTTGGGGTAAATGGTTACATAAAATGGTGAAGGTATCTTGGTAAAGGCCCAAGTTGGCTAATGCATCAACAACATGATTTCCTTCACAATAAACATGTTGAATGGAGAAGTCATTGATATTTTGAAGGAAGTATCTAGATTAATCAATGAGGTTTTGGATGCTCCAAGAGGAGGAATTCTCACATTTGAGACACTTGATTATATTCAAAGAGTCACCTTTAATAATTAGGTTGCTAGTGGGAAGGTCATCGATAAGAGAAAGGCCTTGGCAGATGACCCTTGCTTCAATAAAATGATTGCTCTGAGAGCCTATGATTTTAGCATAAGTAGTTAAAACTTACCCTTTATTGTCTCTGAAGACTCTGCCAACACCAACTAGTCTAAGAATCCCTTTTGTAGTACCATAAAATTTTACTTTGACCCAAAATTTAGGAGGAGAAGATCAACTTACCTAAAATATGTTAAGAGGAGGGACAAGGGGGGCTTAAAGGGAGACCAAAGGATTTGACATTTTTGTTTTTAGAGGGAGGTTCGATGGAATCATCCTGAGGGATAAAAAGAACATTCTCTTTGGCAGTAGTGATGATGTAGGCACTCACCAAGATGCCATATTTAGAGGTGTTGAGAAAATCTCTATGATTTCTCTCAAACCAAATGCTCCATAATAAGTGAGGGAGGCAAAAGACCCATAAATATTTAAGATGATGTCTCAATAAAAGAGTGGGCTATTGCAATCATAGTTCCATTAAGGTATCAAGGGAAACCTAGAATATTTCAAAGGTAGAGAAAAGCATTGGTAGGACATTTAAAAAAGGGACATTCCAAGAAGATATGTTGGCCAATTTTGGAATTGTATTTGCAAAGGTAGCACTGATTAGGGATAGTCATACCTCTGTGAATAAGGTTACCTTTGGTGAAAATTTTGTTTTGAACAACCAACCAAAATAAAAAGGTGATCTTAGTAGTGATTTGCTTGAGCCATATATAGTTAGTTATAAACCAACTACTGTTATTCTCTTCAGAGATGTAATAGTCTGACTTTATGATGAAGATGACATTTTCACTACATTTCTAGATGGGAGAGTCATCCAAGTTTGAGTTGGAAATGACATGTTCTTAGGAGATTGTTGAGAGTTCTACTTGTTGGAAATTTTGAGTTAGTTGTGTTGTCATTGATGTCAAGAGTCAGTGCAAGGACTTGGCAAAAGAAGGGTTAAAATATTTATATTTTAAGCCCAAGAGATTTGGTTTAAGAGCTTCACATGATTGGTCAAAAGGATGGTTAAATACCCTGAAGAAAAGACCTAAAGGAAAATAATATTATAATATTTATTATTATAATATTAAAGGAGGTTAGAAAAGGTCTAAGGGTGAAAGAGAAAAATACCTAGGCCCAAAGGAAATAATATTATAATATTTTTATTATAATATTAAAGGTTAAAATTAAAGCCTAAGGTAATTTATAAATTATTTATAATATTTATATTATAAATTAATTTATAAATTTTTATAATATTATTTAAACCCAAAGTAGGGTTGGGCATCAAATTTATTCTTCCCCCGTCGACGTTCGATAAGATTGGGCATATGGTATAAATACCATAAGGCTTGCCTCACAAAAGCAAGTCTCCGAATATTAATGCACATGCGATTATTGAAAGTGGATGCAAAAGTTCGTGAGAAAATAAAGACAAGAGGATATTAATTTTTTATTGCAGCCAAAAAATGTGAAGGTCAAAGTGACCAAGGCATAAAGCCTTGTCACCAACCAATCGGTTGGGCTAGTGGCAAGTTTGTGGTGTGTAAGGCGCAGGGTACATAGAGGTTCCGCATTCGAGTCTCGATGGCTACAAAGGGACAAAGCCTTTTGTTTGGCTTTGGTGCTGGTCAAAGAAACAAAGTGCTCAAAGCACTTTTACCTCCCACATGAGCACCTAGCTCACGCAGTAGTGTGGCCACGACTAGGGCGCAGGTGACAGCTTGACCTGGGATCGAATCCCACCGAGGAGTGTGCAAAGGTACTTTAATTTTTGTTGTAATGTGCATGTGGTCTAAGGTTGTATTGTGAGCACCTTGGGAGATATAAGGTGATTAAAGAATTTTTTATTTTTAGGTTGTGAAGGATTTAATTGTTGTTTAAAAGTGAATTGCATTATTTTTGGATAAGAGATGTTAATTATTTTGAAATGCAATTTTAAGTTGGGAGATATAAGGTGATTAAGATATATTTTATTTTTGTCTTAGTTGAATATTGAGGAGGATTTAATTTTGGCTTAAAAGTGAATTGAATTATTTCTGGAAAGGTGTGTTGATTATTTGATAATGCATTTTTGAGTAGGGAGATATAAGGGAGTTATTTTGATTATTTTATGCATTAAAATTCTGAAGTGAATTATTGTGAAAGTGAGTTAATTGAACCTTTGCTAGTTATATTTTGAAAATTTTGGAGATTATAAGGTGTACTTGAGACTTGTTATTTTTGTATGGTGAAATAAATATTGAGGAGAATTTTGAGTGGAGATTTTGAGATAGATTGTTGCTACCTAACCTTGAAATTGGCAAAGAGGTTTTGATTGTGATTAAGACAAGTTTTGAAGATATATCTCCATCAAAACAAAAGGTATGGGCACATCTTCCTTATGAGTGAAATATTGTTGGATTGAATGTTGTGAAATGCAAAGTTGGAGTGAAAAGGATTGTTTGATAAGCATTGTTGGAAAATTGTATAATTTTGGAAATATTTGAGTGAGCTTTCATGTGCATGATTAGGGTTTGTGAAAAGATCATGAGTATCATTGTTATGTGAATTTGGAATCATCTTGAGTCAAGGTTTGAGTTTCATAGTGTGAGTTTTTGGAAGTATAGTGAAACACTTGGTTAGGGTTTGTAAGCAAGTTGTGTTTCATTGAGTGGATGGTTGAGTGAAGTTGATTGATTGAAAGCATTGGAGTGATAGTTCAAGTTTTGTGAAACAAATTATTCTTTATTTTTGAATTGATTTGAAAGTGAGTTTGAAAGTGATTGAGTGTTTTGTGAGTGTGAAACATATTGAGTCTCTTACCATTCTCTATATGTTTCTATGGTTAAACAAGATTTTGAGTGAAACTTGTTTGTGTGATTGAAGAGGTTTTCTGAAAGAGATTAAGTTGAGTTGTGTATGCAATTTTTGCAATTGATTTGAATAAAGCTTTTGTGAAAGTTTAGTGATATGTTTGAGGTAAGTCTTTGAGGGGACTTAAGAGAAGATTTGAGTAAGTTTTGTGAAAGTTAAGGATATATTTGTGTGAGCTTTTGTGGAAGCTTAAAAGCATATTTGAGGTAAGTCTTGGTGAAGACTTGTTGAGTAGATTGGACAAGTTCTAGAGAGAGATTGTTGAGTAGATTTGAGATAGATATTGAGTAGATTTGTGCTAGATCGAAGGATAGTGTTTAGTGTATATTTGAGATAGATATTGAGTAGATTTGTGCTAGACAAGGATAGTGTTTAGTGTAGATTTGAGATAGATATTGAGTAGATTTGTTATATATTGAAGGATAATGTTTAGTATAGATTTAAGATAGAGATAGAGTAGAGTTTAGAGTAAGATTTGGAGGTGATAGAGTAGAGGATAGTAGTCTCTAGTGGATAGAGATCCATTAGCTAGGGTAGTGAGGATAGAGGTCTTCTGAGTGAGGATAGAGGTCTTTAGTGGAGAGAGATCCACAAGCTAGTGTAGTGGAGGTAGTAGTCTTCTAGAAGATCATCATCTAGAGTAGAGGAGAAAGGGTTCTCCTATGGATAGAGATCCATAAACTTGATTAGGGGATTGGTGTCTCCTTTGGACAGAGGTCCATAAATATTGTAATAGGGAAGGATTCCCAAGAGATTTGTTGAGAAAATTTTAGTGAAATATTTTCTCCATGGAGTAGCCCACATTGGGTGAACCACGTTAAATCATGTCTCTCATGTGTGTGATGCTTTGTGTAATGTTTACTACTTTAATATTGTTGATGTTATCATATGGTTTGAAAAGAAAAAGTTTTATCTTATATTGTTCACCCCCCCTCTCAGTATAAGCTCATGTTCTTCAATTGGTATCGAGTGGGTCTCTCCGTGAAAAGACTAACAACTTGGAGGAAGATCCATCAGAAACACACATGACTTCAGAGAATGAATAAGAGACCATGTTTGACATAAAAGAGGAATTATTTGCTGCTCTCAGGAACTTGGAAAATATTAGAAAGATCTCTTTTGGGGGTATTTGAGGGGGGAGGAGAAGATATGGAACTTCTATAGAGTCTCATAGAACTCAAGATAAAGGTAGAAGAAGGAAAGAAAATTGAATAAGATATGATAGATCTATTAAGAGCAAGGGAAACAGAATGTGAAATATTGGAAGCAAAAATTATTTATCTAAGGAATGAAGTTGAAAAGACCAAGTTACGACAAGATATAAAGTTAGGGAAATAGAAAGAGGAGTCAAGCCTTCAAGAAGTAGAGACATCAAACAAATATAAGCTAGTGACTCATACTCTGGAAGGAAAAGACATCAAGAAATAAGAAGGCAAAGAAGAACCATGGACAAGAGTTAATCACAAGAACAACAAAAGGAGGAGCACTCGACCATATTTTCCAAGGCATTCAAATAGGTTACATAATCTCTTCCATGGCTATTGCTTTTCATGTAACAAATATGGTCATAGAGTTGTACATTGCACTGGTTATGTTAAAAATGATGTTAATAGAAATTTCAATTCTTTTGCACCTCTTATGAATAATGATGTCATATGTTATAAGTGCAATAATTTTGGGCACAAGGCTAGATGGTGTAAAATGGTATTGCCTGAGTCAAGTAAAAAGAATACAACTTCAACAATTAGGAAAGAGAGAAAAGGGCATGAGAAAGCTAGATCAATGTTAGTACAAACAACTCTTCATGTTCAGGATAAGGGAAAACAATGGTTTCTTGATAGTGGATGTTCTAGTCACATGATAGGAGATAAAAGTAAATTTCTTGTACTCAAAGAAACTGATGGAGGATCAGTAAGATTTGGTGATAATGGATCAACAAAAATTTGTGGGAAAGGAACTCTGAGTTTAGATAATGGGAAAACAAAAATAGAGAATGTATTGTATGTCAAGGGGTTGAGGCACAATCTACTAAGTGTGAGCCAACTTTGTGATCAAGGGCACATGGTTACTTTTCATCCAAGTAGGTGTGAGATTAGAAAGTCTAAAACTGGAAAACTTATTGCAAATGCAAATAGAACTACAAACAACCTCTACATGTTAAGTGAGATTAAAGGGGAAAAGTGTTTTCTATCACAAGAAGATGAGAGTTGGTTGTGGCATAGAAGAATGGGTCATTTGAACTTTGAAAACATAGTAAACATAAGCAACAAGTAGGTTGTCAGAGATTTACCAAAGCTAAAAAGGCCACAAAACACAATTTGTTCACAATGTCAGCATGGGAAGCAAACTAGAACAAGTTTCAAGTCAAAAGGATTTATGTCATCTGAGCCATTGAAGCTAGTGCACACTGACCTATGTGGTCCTACAAGGACAAAGAGTTTACAAGGTGAAAGTTACTTTATATTATTTATAGATGATTATTCTAGAATGATTTGGGTAGCTTTCCTAAAAGAAAATTTAGAAGCTCTTGAGAAGTTTAAAGCTTTTAAAGAGTTAGTGGAAAATGAAATAGGTAAAAGGATTAAGAGTTTAAGGTCAGATAGAGGAGGAGAATTTACCTCAAATGAATTTATAGACTTTTGTGAACAACATGGGATCAAAAGAGAATATTCAATAGCAAGAACTCCTCAACAAAATGGGGTAGTTGAAAGGAAAAATATGATAGTTGAGAATATGGCTAGAGCCATGTTAAATGAGTCTAAGATTTTAGATGGTTTTTGGAAAGAGGTAGTACATACAACAACATATATCATCAATAGAGCTCAAGTAAGAGTAAACCATCACAAAACTCCATATGAGCTCTGGAAAGGAAGACCAGCTACTGTAAAGTACTTCAAAATTTTTGGAAGCAAATGTTACATAAGATGGGAAGAGAAAATTTTGGGTAAGTTTGACCCAAGATGTGATGAGGGTATTTTTCTTGGCTATTCCACTAAGAGAAAAGCCTATAGATGCTATAACAAAAGGACACGTACTATTATAGAAAGTATAAATGTAGCAGTTGATGAGAAGATAGGATCAAAAGAACCAGTTCAAGAAATTGTGTATCAAGAAGATGAAAGTTGTCAAGAAGAGTTATGTGAAGAATCAGAGGAAGAAGATGAAACACAAAGACTGTTTCCTAAGACTCCATCTAGGTATGTACAGAAAAATCATCCAAGGGATCAAATCATTGGGAATCCAGATGAGAGACAGACAAGGAGAAGGATAATAACATCAAATCAACAAGCAAATTTCTCCTTGTTATCTAAAGTTGAGCCAAAATATTTCAATGAGGCAAGTGAAGATGACTTTTGGATTAAGGCAATGAATGAGGAACTAGATTAGATAGAGAAAAGTAAGACTTGGGAACTTGTCCCATGACCAAAGGATAAGAATGTGATTGGCACTAAATGGGTATTCAGAAACAAGTTAAATGAAGATGGTCAAGTAGTCAGAAATAAAGCAAGATTAGTATGCAAAGGTTATGCACAGGTTGAGGGAATTGACTTTGATGAGACATTTGCTCCAGTTGCATGACTTGAAGCTATCAGAATGTTCTTAGCCTTCTCAAGTTTCAAAAACTTCAAAGTATATCAGATGGATGTTAAATCAGCCTTTCTAAATGGTGTTCTAGAAGAAGAGGTTTATATTGAGCATCCAGAAGGATTCAACTTGACTGATAAACCAGACTATGTATGCAGATTGAAGAAGGCACTTTATGGACTAAAGCAAGCTCCTAGAGCTTGGTACTCAAGATTGGATAAGTACCTACAGAAACAGGGTTTCAGGAAAGGAATAGTGGATAGTAACTTATACATCAAAAATGAAGGGAATGACTTACTAATTATGGTTGTTTATGTGGATGATATTATTTTTGGAGGCAACAATGATAAGATGTGTCAAAAATTTGCAAAGAGCATGCAAAATGAATTTGAGATGTCAATGCTTGGTGAGTTGTCCTTCTTTCTTGGACTTCAGATTTCACAATCAGAGAAAGGAGTATTTCTTTCACAAACCAAGTATATAAAAGAGATGCTAAAGAAATTCAAGTTAGAATATTGTAAACTAGTGAGTACCCCCATGGTTACAGGATGCAAGTTAAGTAAAGATGATGAATCTCCTGAGGCAAATCAAAAATTGTATAGATCTATGATTGGCAACTTATTGTATGTCACAACTACAAGACCAGATATCATGCAGGTAGTGGGATTAGTGGTAAGGTTTCAAGCAGCACCCAAGGAGACACATGTAGTAGCAATAAAGAGGATTCTCAGGTATTTAAAAGGGACTATGGATTTTGGGCTCTGGTATCCCAAAAGTGATAATTTCACTCTCACAACATATACAGATGCATATTGGGCTAGCAACATTGATGATAGAAAAAGCACAAGTGGAGGAGCATTCTTTCTTGGAGACTGTTTAGTCTCTTGGCTAAGTAAGAAATATGCATCAATATCCTTATCCATAGTAGAGGTAGAGTATATTGCAGTAGTTTCTTGTTGTACACATGTATTATGGATGAAGCAAACTTTAGAGGACTTCAAGATAAAGCATGATCACCCTATTCCCATATTGTGTGATAATACAAGTGCTATAAATATCTCAAAGAATCTAGTGATGCACTCTAGGACAAAGCACATTTTGATCAAGTATCATTTTCTGAGAGAACAGGTGATAGATAAGCAAGTCAGGTTGGAATATGTTACTACAAAGGAGCATATTGTAGATATCTTCACTAAGCCACTTTCGAAAGAGACTTTTGAGTATCTTAGAAGAAAATTGGGAGTAGTTCTACTCCCACCCCAAAATTAACCACCTCAAGGAGAGGAGGTGGGGGAGGGGCTGAGCTAAGAGTCTTATCCTTAGCCCCAAGCCCCATAGGTGGCCCTTTGCCATTGATGACAAAGGGGGAGAGATTTGAGTTAGGGGGAGAGCATTCAATCAGGGGGAGCAGTTTCTTAGGGGGAGTAATTTTGGAAAAATGAAAAAGGAATGGTTATAGAAAAAGGGTTGCCATCAATGACAAAGGGGGAGATTGTTGGAAATTTTGAGTTAGTTGTGTTGTCATTGATGTCAAGAGTCGTTAGTGTCAGGACTTGGAAAAGAAGGGTTAAAATATTTATATTTTAAGCCCAAGAGATTTGGTTTAAGAGCTTCACATGATTGGTCAAAAGGATGGTTAAATACCCTGAAGGAAAGGCCTAAAGGAAATAATATTATAATATTTATTATTATAATATTAAAGGGATTCTAGAAAAGGTATAAGGGCGAAAGAGAAAAATACACAGGCCAAAGGAAATAATATTATAATATTTTTATTATAATATTAAAGGTTAAAATTAAAGCCTAAGGTAATTTATAAATTATTTATAATATTTATATTATAATTTAATTTATAATAATATTATTTAAACCCAAAGTAGGGTTTGGAGCAAATTGGATTTAAATTTTTATTCCCCCATCGACGTTCGAAGGAAAGAGGCATATGGTATAAATACCATAAGACTTGCCTCACAAATGCAAGTCTCTGAATATTAATGCACATGCGATTATTGAAAGTGGAATGTGAAATTTCGTGAGAAAATAAGACAAGAGGATATTAATTTTTTATTGCAGCCAAAAAATATGAAGGTTAAATTGACCAAGGCATAAAGCCTTGTCACCAACCAATCGGTTGGGCTAGTGGTAAGTTGTTGGTGTGTAAGGCATAGGGTACATGGAGGTTCCGCGTTCGAGTCTTGGCGGTTGCAAAGGGACAAAGCCTTTTGTTTGGCTTTGGCATTGGTCGAAGAAACAAAGTGCTCAAAGTGCTTTTACCTCCCACGTGAGTGCCTAGCTCACGTGGTAGTGTGGTCGTGGCTAGGGCGCAGGTGACGACTTGACCTGGGATCGAATCCCATCGAGGAGTGTGCAAAGGTACTTTAATTTTTGTTGTAATGTGCATGTGGTCTAAGGTTGTATTGTGAGCGCCTTGGGAGATATAAGGTGATTAAAGAATTTTTTTATTTTTAGGTTGTGAAGGATTTAATTGTTGTTTAAAAGTGAATTGCATTATTTTGGATAAGTGGTGTTAATTATTTTGAAATGCAATTTTTAAGTTGGGAGTTATAAGGTGATTAAGATATATTTTATTTTTGTCTTAGTTGAATATTGAGGATGATTTAATTTTGGCTTAAAAGTGAATTGAATTATTTCTGGAAAGGTGTGTTGATTATTTGATAATGCATTTTTGAGTAGGGAGATATAAGGGAGTTATTTTGATTATTTTATGCATTAAAATTTTGAAGTGAATTATTGTGAAAGTGAGTTAATTGAACCTTTGCTAGTTATATTTTGAAAATTTTGGAGATTATAAGGTGTACTTGAGACTTGTTATTTTTGTATGGTGAAATAAATATTGAGGAGAATTTTGAGTGGATATTTTGAGATAGATTGTTGCTACCTAACCTTGAAATTGGCAAAGAGGTTTTGATTGTGATTAAGATAGGTTTTGAAGACATATCTCCATCAAAACAAAAGGTATGGGCACATCTTCCTTATGAGTGAAATATTGTTGGATTGAATGTTGTGAAATGCAAAGTTGGAGTGAAAAGGATTGTTTGATAAGCATTGTTGGAAATATTTGAGTGAGTTTCATGTGCATGATTAGGGTTTGTGAAAATATCATGAGTATCATTGTTATGTGAATTTGGAATCATCTTGAGTCAAGGTTTGAGTTCCATAGTGTGAGTTGTTGGAAGTATAGTGAAACACTTGGTTAGGGTTTGTAAGCAAGTTGTGTTTCATTGAGTGGATGGTTGAGTGAAGTTGATTGATTGAAAGCATTGGAGTGATAGTTCAAGTTCTGTGAAATAAATTGTTCTTTATTTCTGAATTGATTTGAAAGTGAGTTTGAAAGTGATTGAGTGATTTGTGAGTGTGAAACATATTGAGTCTCTTATAATTCTCTATATGTTTCTATGGTTAAACAAGATTCTGAGTGAAACTTGTTTGTGTTATTGAAGAGGTTTTCTGAAAGAGATTAAGTTGAGTTTTGTATGCAAGTTTTGCAATTGATTTGAATAAAGCTTTTGTGAAAGCTAGTGGAGAGGTTTGAGTAAGTCCTAGAGGGGACTTAATGAGAAAGTTGAGTAAGATTTTGTGAAATCTTAAGGACATATTTGTGTGAGCTTTTGTGGAAGCTTACAAGCATATTTGAGGTAAGTCTTGGTGAAGACTTGTTGAGTATATTGGACAAGTTCTAGAGAGAACTTGTTGAGTAGATTTGAGATAGATATTGAGAATATTTGTGCTAGATTGAAGGACAGTGTTTAGTGTAGAGTTGAGACAGAGATTGAGCAGATTTGTGCTAGATCGAAGGACAATATTTAGTGCATATTTGAGACAGAGATTGAGCAAATTTGTGCTAGGGTAGAGGATAGTGTTTAGTATAGATTTGAGATAGAGATAGAGTAGATTAAGAGCAGGCTTTGGAGGTGATAGAGCAGAGGATAGTAGTCTCTAGTGGATAGAGATCCATTAGCCAGGGTAGTGAGGACAGAGGTCTTCTGAGTGAGGATAGAGGTCTTCAGTGGAGAGAGATCCACAAGCCAGTGTAGTGGAGGCAGTAGTCTTCTAGAGGATCACCAACCAGAGCAGAGGAGAAAGGGTTCTCCTATGGATAGAGATCCATGAACTTGATTAGGGGATTGGTGTCTCCTTTGGACAGAGGTCCATAAACATTGTAATAGGGAAGGATTCCCAAGAGAATTTATTGAGAAAATTTTAGTGAAGGATTTTCTCCGTGGAGTAGCCCACATTGGGTGAACCACGTTAAATCATGTCTCTCATGTGTGTGATGCTTTGTGTAATGTTTACTACTTTAATATTGTTGATGTTATCATATGGTTTGAAAAGCAAAAAGTTTTATCTTATACTGTTCACCCCCCTCTCAGTATAAGCACATGTTCTTCACTACTGGCATTGGATTGAACAACACTTAGATCAATTAGGATAATGGTCTTCTTGATGATGTGAATGTTACCTTCCTAGAAAATTTTCCTAAGGTAGTAGGGGTGGTGTAAACTCAGTTAAAAAGAGACCAACAAAATGGACTCCAATCACATAACACAAATGCAATAATGGAAGAAAACTACCAATTGATTTTCTTATCATTCTTGAGTTCACACACCTTCTACAAAATATTACAATCCATCATATAGCAACCGAAAACCAAAGAAACCCTAAAAATATCTTTCTTCTAAAACTGCTAAAAATAGATATTTTTTCCTAAAAACTACTAAAATTAGAAATGAGTCGGATTGCGCCCAAATTCGGTGCACACATCCCTCTTACAATATTGAACCTTAATTTAAAATATTATGTCTCAAATTAAGGTATAAAAAAATATAATAAACTTTTAACAGCCAAAAAAAACCAAAAAACCCGGGAACCTATTCTAAAATCTAATTTTGGGGCACTAGATGTCGGAGTTAGGTATCGAAAACATGATTTTTGGAGGGTTAAGAGGATCATAGATTTTCCTGATGCAGAACATGCACATGGAACCACCTGTTAAATTTCAAGGCAAACAGGTGTACGGTTCACAAGTTATGGCTCCGACAAGGTGCATCATTCTCCTCTGGTGAAAAAGAACTCAGCTCCTATGAGTTTAGCTGAATTGAAATCCTATAGCTTCTGGTTATCAATTTTATTTAGCTCTAAATCTGAAACACAAGTGTTATTTGACTTTTGTAATCCTTCCCACTGAACCAGTAATTTGTTGTAGCTCTCGTGTCTGGTGGTGATCACCTTATTATCGAGCACCTATGCAACTCTATATTTTTCCTCTTAGGCATCTATCATGCCTAATTTACTATCTCCTATAATTCACCATCCTCAGAAGTACTAGGATACTAAAATAAAAAAAAAAAAATAAAAGTGGGCGAAATATCAAATTCATCGGGCAACTCCACTTTATAGGCATTATCATTGATCTTCTTCAAAATCTTGCATGGCCCAATTTTCTTAAGTTTTAGTTTGTTATACATCCCCTTAGGAAATATTTCTTTCCTAAGATGAACCATGACCATATCACCCTCTTAAAACACTTTCACCCTTCTGTGTGCATCAACAGAATCTTTATAGTGAGCATTACTACTCTACAATTTTTCCCTCACAGACTCTTGCACTTTTTGGATATGCTCAGCAAATGCTTCTGCATCATCACTAAATTGTTCCCTAATTTGTAACTCAAAAAAATCTAATACACCTCTAGGATTTTGACCATAAATAATTTGAAAAGGAGATTTACTTGTTGACCTGTTCACTAAACTATTGTATGCAAATTTGGCTTGTGACAAGGCTAAATCCCATTGTTTTGGTTTTTATCCAACTATGCATCATAAGAGGTTTCCCAAGCTTCTATTCACTACCTCTATTTGTCCATCGGTCTATGAGTGGTAAGCACTACTGAACTACAACTTGATATTCAACATTTTCCACAATGTCCTCCAAAAGTGACTCAAGAACTTAGTATCCCGATCAGAAGTAATAGTATTTGGAACACCATGCAATTGCAAAATATCATAAAAGAATAAGACTATAGTCCTAGTTGCATCATTAGTTTTTTGAAAAGCAATGAAATGCACCATTTTTGAAAATCTGTCTACCATAACAAAAATTGAATCCTTACCCCTCTATGTCTTGGGCAACCCCAACACGAAATCCATACTCAAGTCGGTCCATGGTCCTGTAGGAACTGGCAGTGGCATATACAACCCTGTATTTTTTGCATGGACCTTAGCTATTTGACATACTATACATCTAGAGACAAAATTTATTATATCTCTCTTCCTTTTTGGCCAATAATACTTCTCCTCTACAAGAGTGGTAGTTTTGGCGACTCCAAAATTACCAACCAAACCCCCACTATGTAATTCCCTCAAGATGTTCTCTCTCATAGAGTCATTGGGAATGCATAATCGATTACCCTTAAAAAAGTAACCATTATATAAAAAATACTCTTAAAAAATAGTATGGGACTCGCCCTCTACCGCACTTTTGCACTGTTGCACAATATTCCCAAAATTCGCATCAGATTCATACATATCTTTAATCCCCTCAAATCCTACCACTTCATTCTCCATATTGGTCAACAATAAGACTCTCCTACTGAATGCATCAACAAACTTACTTGTGTTTCAGGACAAATGTATATTGTTGCAAAAATGAAACCCATTTGGCATGCTTGCTATTTAAATTTTTCTGAGAATTGACATACCTCAATGCTTCATGATCAGTAAACAACATAAAATACTTTGAGATTAAATAGTGCCTCCAATGTTGCAATGCTTGTACAATTGCATAAAATTCCACATCATATGTAGAATAATTCTTCCTTGCATCATTAAGCTTCTCACTAAAAAATGCTACAGGTCGCCCCTCTTGACGTAAGACACCACCAATTCCAACAAATGAGGCATCACAATCAACCTCAAACACCTTACTAAAATCTGGTAACACTAGAACAGGGGCTTCTGACACCTTCTTCTTCAAGATTTCAAAACTCTCTATTACTGTCGTAGTCCATACAAACTCTTTCCCATTCGTGCATTTAGTTATAGGGGTAGCTATACTACTGAAGTTCTTGATGAATTTCCTATAAAATGTAGCTAGTCCATGAAAGCTCCTTACTTCTATTATAGATCATGGAAGAGGCCATTCTAGAATTGCCTTCACTTTCTCATAATCCATCCTCATGCCATCTCTCGAGATTATAAATCCCCAAAACACTAAACTATCTTGAAGAAATCTACATTTCTTCAGGTTGACATACAATTTCTCCTTCCTGAGCACATCTAACACTAATTTTAGGTGTAACAAATGGTCTTCTTCACTTTTACTATAAATCAAAATATCATCAAAATACACAACCACAAACTTACCATTATATTCTCGTAGTACAATGTTCATCAATCGTATAAATTTACTGGGTGTATTAGACAACCCAAATGGCATCACCATCCACTCGTACAATCCATATTTTATCTTAAAAGTTGTTTTCCATTCATCCCCTTCTCAAATTTTGATCTGGTAGTAGCCACTCCATAGATCAATTTTACTGAAGTATTTAGCTCCAGCCAATCCATCCATCATGTCATCCACTCTCGGTATAGGATACTGATACTTTATTGTGATTTTATTTATGGCTCTACTATCTACACACATTCACCAGTCACCATATTTCTTTGGGGTCAGCAATTCTAGAGTCACACATGGACTCATACTCTCCCTAACTAATCCCTTATTTATCAACTTTATCACTTGCCTACTTAACTCTACATTTTCTCTCGGGTTCAACCGATAAGCTACCTAATTTGGGAGTGCTAATCCTGCAATCAAATCCATGTGATGTTGGATATCCCTTTTTGGTGGTAGACCACATGCTAACTCCTCTGGTGTGATATATTTATATTCACTTAGCAACTTAGATGCTGCTATAGGCATAACCACTTCCTCTATTTTTAGCTTCCTAGCTGTTAAGGCATAACACAAGCTAGCATCCCTGATCTCTGCAATAAACTCCTTCATCATCAACAAGCTCTCACTCGACCCATCCTCCTTTAGAGGTAAAAGAAATACCTTTACACCATCCTTCCAAAATGTGTAAGTATTCTTTCTCCCATTATGGTTAGTATCCCTGTCGTATCGCCAAGGTCTTCCCAATAGAATGTGACATGCATCCATCGAGATCACATCACACCACACTTCATCCTTGTAAGTGCTCCCAATTGAAAATTTAATTAAACACCTCTGATCTACTGTTACCTCATTCCCCTTCTTAACCCATGAGATGCGATATGGATAAGGATATTTTTCACATTTTAGGTGCATTTTATCAACCATGACATTTGACACCATATTCTCACAGCTACCACCATCAATAATAATGTTACATACCTTCCCTCCTGATGTACACATTTTTTGAAATATGTTCATTCATAGCCAAGAATATTCACCATCTATGTTCTGCCCCTTTGCTTTGCTCTACACCATCTCTTTCTTAGGAGCAATCAATGTCCTCATTATCATAAGTGCTTCCCCCATGTCAGCAACAACTTCATCCTCATCCTGCTCTTCCATCTCAACCAAATTGACCCTTCCTTGTCCTCCTTGACCCCTTTCTTGGAAATCACATTGGGGATACTCAAATGCTCTGTGCCCCTCCTCACCACATCCATAACAGGTATACGACCTCCTTGAATCATTTCCATTTTGTTCACCACTATAACCTCTACCTCGTTGGTATCCTCTTCCTCTCATATTCTACCCATCTTCTTATTGTTTAGTAAGTATTGAGGATTCTCCCTTGAGAAAATTAGATCCACTTTGACCCCGACCTGAAGAGGGTGTGAATCCCTTCTTACCTCTTCTATTAATCCTTTTCAATTTCTCCTCTGCCTTGAGGGCCATTTGATACACATCCTCCACTATAAGAGTGTGATGCATGCTCATCTCATATTGAATAGCAAAACTTAGGCCATTTACATACTTGGCAACCTTTTGGTCCTCCGTATCATTGTGCTCCACTCGAATGGATAGCTTGTAGAATTCATTAGTATAGTACTCAATGCTTTTATCCTTCTGTCAGAGATTCTGAAATCTACAAAATAGGGTTTGGGAGTAGTCTGCAAGTATAAATTTTTCCTATAACTTCTTCATATTTTTCCAATCCCTGATATTTTCCTTTTCATTCCTCTGTCATGTAGTCTATAAATGATCCCACCAAATCAATGCATGTCCCTTAAAATTTGTGCATGCAATCTTAACCTTCTTCTCTTCAGCAAGGTTACTCCATTCAAAATATTTTTCTAGGCTGCTGATCCAATCGATCAACTCCTCTGGTTTGAACCCACCAGCATACTCGGGAACCTTGATATTGATCCCATATCGATTCCCATTAAGCCCCTCTAGAGCTCGTATCAGTCAATTTTCAAAACCATACCCTTCTTCCTCTAGGCTCTCTAGTTCTGCTTCTACGTGGACCTCAGATCCACGTTTCTCAGGTATATTTTCATCATCAGATCCTTGATCTACACGTGCCCTGGGACGTCTCTCTCCCATGCAATCAATCACACCAGTAAAATGTGCTATTTTTGCATTTAGGTCCTTGATCTACCTATTCATCTGGGCATATCTTCTAGGTGGCATCTTCCCTTCACTAGCGAGATCACACCCGCTCTGATACCAAATAGTGTAAATTCAGCTACAAGAGACCAACAAAATGGACTCCAATCACATAACACAAATGCAATAATGGAAGAAAACTGCCAATTGATATTCTTCTCATTATTGAATTCACTCACCTTCTACAAAATATTACAATCCATCATATAGCAAAAAAAAACCAAAGAAACCCTAAAAATGTTTTTTTCTAAAACTACTAAAAATAGATATTTTTTCCTAAAAATTGCTAAAAATAGAAATGAGCCGGATTGCGCCCAAATTTAGTGCACACATCTCTCTTACAATAATGAACCTTAATTTAAAATATTAGGTCTCAAATTAAGGTATAACAAAAGATAATAAACTTCTAACAGCCAAAAAAACCCAAAAAACCCGGGAACCTATTCTAAAAGCTAATTTGGGGCACTAGATGTCGTAGTTAGGTCCCGAAAACATGATTTTTGGAGGGTCAGGAGGATCATAGATATTCCTGATGCAGAACATGCATGTGGAACCATCTATTAAATTTCAAGGTAAACAGGCGTACGGTTCACAAGTTATGGCTCCGACAAGGTGCATCAAGGGGCTAGAAATTTTGTTTATTTCTATCCTATTAGCTTGTGTAATACACTGTATAAAATTTTCTCCAAAATATTGGCTAAAATTATTAAAATTGTGTTACCATTTATGATAGACCAAAATCAAGGTGGGTTTGTGAAAGGATGACATTTTTTAGATAGTATAATCACAATTCATAAAATCATCCATTCTACAAAAAAAACCAGGGAGGAGGAGATGCTTCTAAAGTTGGATATGAGTAAGACTTACGATAGGATTTCCTAGAAGTTTCTCATCAAAGTGTTGATAAATTTTAGATTTTAGTAGGATTGGATTGACTTATTAACAACATGTTTTACCTTAGCTATGTTATCTATTTTAATCAATGGTGTTGATGTTGGTTATTTTAGAGGTAAAAACATTCTATGGTAAGGGTATCTCTTATCCCCCTATGTATTTATCATCCTTGTTGAGGCCCTTGGGATAACTATTTCAAATGTTGTGGAGGAAGGAAAGCTAGATGGTATTAAGCCTCCATCCACCCTTAGACCTATCTCCCATTAGTAGTTTGTATATGACACTATTATCACTTCAAAATCCTTTATCCTAAAATCAAGAGAGTTAAAATCTATTTTGGAAACTTATGAATTAGTAGCTAGCCAAAAAATTAACTTTGTAAAAAGTAAAATCTTCTTTTTAAACACTCTTTTTAGGAGGTAGTTGAAAATTGTAGGTATCTTTGGATGTGGGATTGGGGAGTTTCATTTTTTTTTATTTGTGGAAAACATCCCAAAAGGGATGCCACTTTCGGGTAAGACCCAAGGAGGCAGGGGTATCCATTCCGCCAAAAACACCCAGGACTCGGACCTGGCCTACCACCTTTGACATACTCAAGGAGCAAACAAACACACAAAACCAATTTAAAAATAAGTAAATAACAACAAAAATAATAAAATAAAATAAAAAACATGCTCCTTGAGTGTGTCAAAAACAAAAGCACAACCAAACACGCACAATAAGATAAAAGAAACCACAACACAAACCACATAGAAAAACACAAGAACCACATAACAAAACACAAACAAGACAAAAACAACAAAACACTACAAAGACATAACCCAAAAAAAACATGAAAATAAAACACAACCAAAACCTAAAAAATAAAAATAAAAAAAATAAAATAAAAATAAAAAACAACCAACAACAGACAATAAACAAAAACAAAAAACATAGAAAACACTCACACATAAAAACACGAAATAACACAAACAAAGAGAAACCCAAGAACAAGAACGAAAAAAACACAAGAACAATAACAAAAAACATAAAAAAAAAAAAAAACAAAAACAAGAACAACAAAAAACAACACAAAGAACACAAAAACAAAACAAAACAAAAGAACCCACCCACCTTAAAAAACTAAACAAAAAAAAAGAAAAAAAAATTGAACATAACAATGACCTATCTAGACCAGAAGACTATTAAGGCAAGAATCAACAGAGGAAACAAAATAAAGAATAGAATGAGCTAGGGAACTAAAAAAAACTGAATGAACCAAAGAGAAGCAAAAAAAAAAAAAAAACAAGAAGAAACTAGGTACCTTCAAAACTGGAGCCATCCAAAGAAATGATAGAAAGAAGAGCTTCCCTAATTTGAGAAGCCCACCATATAGGAGGGTGGCCATAACAAGTAAGATCACCTTTGTCCAAAGCCCAATTAGCTAAAGCATCAACACTCTTGTTTTGATCTCTGACCACATGATTGTAATCAACTTTCAAAAATCCCATCTGGATTAATTGAATCTTCTCAATAATTCTTTTTATTCTCCAATCCACCTTATGATTCTTAGGGAGTCTTCAAGAGATTAATCATAAGTTGAGAGTCAGACTCAACTAACACCTTTTCCCATCCAACCTTAGTAGCCTCCTGAAGGCCTCTCGAGGATACCATACCCCTCAAGCAAGGTTATTAGAAAGAATACCCAAATTCTCAGCAAAAGTAAAAACCAGGGAGCCATCTCGAAAGTCTACCAATTCCTCCCACACTGGCTTTTCCAGGGTTCCCTCTAGAGGCTCCATCAGTATTGAATTTTCCAAAATCCTTAGGAGGAGGTTGCCAATTTCTAGTCCTATCCATCTTACTAATACTCACATTCCCTTTAAGTTGGTTGCCCTTAGAAGATTTAATCTTCAATCTTTGCATCACTTGATCCCATATTTGGTGGGAGTTTTGGGGGTGATTAAGGAGTTGATGGACTGATTCAACTAAGTTGGCTATGGTCTTTTGCCAAATATAGTGAATATCCTTCCTATCTTGATTAAAAATTTGGTTGTTCCTTTCATTCCAAATATTCCAAAGAAGAATGGTAGAACCCATCCAAACTACTCGCCTAATAAAATGATCAACACCCTCTTGATTAGGCCAATCCCTCCAAAGTTGTTCAAAAGTAAAAAAATTGGACCACTGTAAGCCAAGTAAAGTGGCCATTCTCCTCCATAGCTCAGAGGCTAAAGTACACTCAATAAAAATATGGTTGAGATTTTCTACATTCTCTTCACACATTTCACATCTAAAAGGGCCATGAAAACCATGCTTCATAAGTTGCTCACCAGTAAGCACCCTACGATGCAATAAAATCCAATTAAAGAACCTCACCTTAGGCCAGAGCTTTTGAGCCCACAATCGAGAAAATATGTCAAAAGAATGGTTGGGATTATTATGGCATAAGGTCAAATAACCTTGAGCAACTGAATACTCACCCTTAGTAGTGTTGTTCCATCCAAAACAATATTTTTCATGGGACCAAGAGAGGGATCTCATATGAAGGATGCCTTGGATATCTTGTCTTTGCCTTTCTAGGATTTGAATAGGCCAGTCCTCAATAGGGATCCAATATCTACCAACCTTTGAATTACCAGTATGGTACCGACAAGTAATTAGCCACCTTTATCCAATTAGCTCGGTGAAGCTCCTCCATCCAAGGCCTCCAATCGGGAAACTGAGTTATCAAAGGCTTGTGACCATCCCAAGAATCTGTCCAAAAATTTACATGTTGACCATTATGAATGATCCAAAATAATTTTTTCTTTATCAAATCCTCACCAGTCTTAAGAACTGCTAAAATGGGAGAACCTTTGGTAGGAAGTTGATAGCGAACAAGGTCTTCAGGACTTTTGTTCTCAGCATATTTAGCACGAAGATTATTGGCCCAAAGAGCATTGGGGTTATGCAACATCCTCCAATATAATTTAGCAGCTAAAGCTTTGTTGTTATTAATTGAAGACCGAAATCCTAACCCCCCTTCACTCTTAGGAAGACATAAAGTATCCCATTTCACCAAGGCCCATTTTCTTTTCTCCTTAGTACCACTCCAAAGGAAACGATGACTGATTTGATCCAATTCTCGAAGAACAAGCCTTTGGGATATTCAAAATGGAAGAAACATAAATAGGAATAGCTTGAAGGACTGATTTTACCAAGGTGATTCTACCCCCGAAGAAAGCCACTTGTTGGTCCACTTTCCAATTTTCTTCTTGACTTTGTCCAACAACCAATTCCAATATTTATTTTTCTGCCTTTGAATATTTATGGGAATACCTAAATAAGTGATTGGAAGAGAGGTCTTCTTATATCTTAATTTATCCAAGACCATGGATTCCTGTCTAGCAGAGCATTGAAAGAAAATAACTTTAGATTTGTCTTCATTGATCAACTTCCCGGTAGCCTTAGAAAAATAGCTAATGATTTGCTTAATATTAGAAGCTTCCTTAACTGTAGCTTTACCTAAAAGAGTAGAGTCATCCACAAATTGAAGATGAGAGATAGGTCTAGCTCCATGAGCAATGGTAACTCCCTCAAGGGTTTTGTTTTTCCTCTTTTTGGTTATAGTCCTACCCAAGCATTCAACAAGAATGATGAATAAATAAGGGGATAGCGGGTCACCTTGCCTAATACCTCTGGAAGCTGGGAATGACTGAGAAGGCCTACCATTGATAAGAACTAAGTAGGAAACTAAAGAGATACATCCCATAATCCAATCCATCCAATCCTTAGAGAAACCAAATTGCCTCAAAACTTTGATAAGGAAGTGCCAATCCACTCTGTCATAAGCTTTGGATAAGTCTAACCGAATGAACATGGAAGGAGAATTTTGCATATCCATGGAATGGATGGCTTCCTGAGCAAGAACTATCTCATCTACTATTTGACATCCTTCCACATAACCCCCTTGCTCTGGGAAATAATCTTATGCAAAAGAGGCTTCAACCTTTCTGCCATGATTTTAGTAATGATTTTGAGAAGAACATTACATAAAGCAATAGGTCTAAAAGCTGAGATATGATCAACCTCTTGAGCTTTTGGAACAAGAGTAATATAAGTTTTATTGATAACCTTCAAAATTTCTTTGGCTTTCCCGGCTTCTTCCACCACCTCTAATAAATCAACATGAAGGATATCCCAGAACTCTTGGTAGAACTCAATGGGAAAACCATCAGGACCTGGGGTTTTCCCTTTTTGCATTTTAAAAACTACTTGTTGAAGCTCATTGATAGTAACAGGAGCAGTCAAAATAGAGTTCTCCTCGAAAGTGATAAGAGAAGGGATTGCTTGAAGAACATTTTGTTGTGAAGCTGAGTCAAGAGGAGTAGCAACAAAAATATTGGAAAAGTAATCAACAACAATAGAGTTCATGCCATCCCAAGTATAAACAACATCTCCAGAATCTGATTTTAAGGAAGAAATAAAGTTGTGAGATCTTCGAGCTAGAAGATATTTGTGGAAGAAATTTGTGTTTCGATCTCCTTCTTTGAGCCATTGAATTCTAGATTTTTGCTTCCATAAGATTTCTTCTCTTTTTTCCCATTCCTCTAACCGAGTTGTGAGTTTAATTTCATCCGCACTTCTCTTCTCCGTGAGGCCATCTAAATGGATTTTCTTATTCAAATTTTCAATATGAGCAATAACTTCATGTTTTTTTTTATGAACATCCCCAAACTCTTTCCAGTTCCAAGTCTTGATTTTGGATTTAATGTATTGCAGTATTTTGGCAAAATAGAACATCTTAGTCCCATGCCTAGGTTTACCTTCCTTCCACCATTGTTGCACACGAGGTCTGAAGGAAATGTCTCTAAGCCACATTAATTGAAAACGAAAAGGAGAGAAACTCACATTGGTTTTCCACATTTCCACCATGACTGGCCAATGATCCGAACCAACATTATTAAGAGTCTTCACTTTAGGAATGTGACCATGGATTAAGAAATTTTTAGAGAGCAAAAACCTATCCAATATCTCCATTATACAAGCTAAGCCTTGCCTTCTATTAGACCAAGTCATAAGGCCATTATCTGGTTGGATATCCACAAGATGGAGGTTTGCAATATATTCGCTCATGAGGTCGGTGCTTTTGTCCAAATTTCTATTTCCCCCCCTTTTCTCATCCAGAGAGAGGATGGTATTGAAATATCCTCCGATCAAGATCCAAGATTTAGGAAAATGAGAGATAATATGAGTAATATCCTTCCACTATCTTCTTTTTTCCTCCAAAGAAGTCGAAGCATAAATAGTAATGCAGAGCATAATCTGGTTGGAATGTCTACTTTGAATAGCTATAGCCAACAAACCCCAACTGCCAACCATATGGTGAATAACTACCTCTTTTGGGTCCCAAAGACAAGCAATGCCACCCGAAGTCCCTTGGGAACTGAGGGAAACCACTTTTCCAGCTGGCCAAATTTTATTGGAAATTGAGTCCATATCCTCCATTGACATCTTTGTTTCTTGAAGGAAAACAAGATGTGGATGATTTATCTGAATCATTCTTCTAATTTCATTTTGTTTTGAAATACTCCCTTTGAGTCCTCTAATATTCCAAGTGATGATCTTCATTAATACCAGGGCTAAAAAAGTTGGGAAGGGCATTAATCTTACCTTCCTCTACAAGATTTTCACCTTCTTTTACCATATGATATTGATTGGTCTTGCGACCTCCTTTTTTATTAGAATCCATCTTCAATTTTTTTTCCCTATTTCTTGACTTATTCCAATTGAATCCGAGATGGCTTCTAACCTTGAAGAATGCTCGTACACAACCAAAATTTTACTAGATGGTTCAACGGAGTCTATATTGGGACCTGCATTATTTGAAGTTTTGACATTTGAAAGATTGTTTTTCTTGTGTAAATTTTCTCCTTTTTTTTTCTCGTTGAAAACCTTTGATTTGTTGGTTTGTCTCTGAGTTCTTCCCTTCATATTTAAATTGTGTTTCTAAGATTTTAGTTTCCATTATTTCCTCTTCCTCACTTGGGACATCATTTGTGGAAAGGATTTCAAACATATTAGCAGATGACTTTGATTGATCCTTCATAACTGGTTTTTTCCGAGTGTTCTTCTTCTTAGGTATTTGGAAACCTCCTGAGTTTATATTTTCTTTCTTTTGATCAGGAATTTTATTTGGGCAAGCACCGGCCAAATGACCATATTCATGGCAAATTCTACAATGAAAAGGAATGTTCTCATAGTCCACTACTTGCTCCCAAGTGTCTTCCCCAAATTGTAATGTGATATTTTTAGGTAGGGGTTTGTCAAAATCCATTAAAACACAAATTCGAGCATAAATAATATGTTCAAAATTTTGAGTACAATCAGCAATCATCATAAAAGTTCCTAAAGAGTTTCCAATTGAAGAAAAAAATAGTAGGATTCCAAAATTCAATAGGGAGGCCAAAGAGTCTAACCCACACGGGAGCTATAGAAGGCATCTCTTCTTCGGCTTTAAATTTAGTATGCGAGGGCTTCATGAAAATACCTACCCTTCCAAAAAACCAAGGACCCCCTTGAAAAGTTTTCTCTCTATCTTCATTATTAGCAAATAAAACAAGAAAATAACCATTTGGATAAATAGAGATTTGTAACTCACCTTTAGTTTTCCATATTTTTGCAGCCCAGAATTTGAAAGCAAATAGATTCAGACGAAAACCCATGAACCGAAAAATTAGTCCTGGGAGTTTCCTTTGACTTATATTGAGATGCCTATGTTTAAATATAGATCTTCGGATGATATGTGGAACCCAATTGTGAAAAGATTTTCCAAGAAATTAACAGAATGGAAAGGAGCTCTTATTAGCTAGGCAAGAAAATATATTTTGGTGAAATCCTCTCTTCAAAGCATCCTGATCTATTTTATTCTCTTCTTTAAGATGCCAGCTAATTTTGTGACAAAATTGAATAGATTCAAACGAATTTTATATAGATTGGTCTAGATAACAAAAGGCGACACCACTAGTATATTGGGAATAGGTCTTACAAAAAAAGTAGGGGGCTTGAGTTTTAGAATACTGAGAAAACTAAATAAAGCCCTCTTGGGAAAGTTTCGGTGGAAACTGATAAGGAATGAAGACAAGTACCTCAGAGATTATGCTAATTTTTTGGAGGACAAGCATATTCTTGGGGGATCTATCTTTTGGAATAATCTCCAAGCTATCAAACCATTTTTACGGTAAGGTTTACAATGGAAAATTGGGAGGGGTAAAAAGGTTTTTTTTGAAAATATTCCTAGCTTAGAGAATTCTCCTTAATCATGAATTTAAAATTTCTAGCTTATGGGCCCATGCTTGGTTACATTATAAGACGAGAGAGTAGACCCAAATAGAAACAAATTGCAGTTGAAGGTTTGGAACAAGAAGGAACCAAGTTATTAGAAAACTAAACAAGATGATTCGGGTATATTCCTTGAATAACCTAAATTCTTAGGATTCTAGGTGGTGGAAATCCAATACTGGGACATATTCAGTCAAATTTGGTTACTATTTTCTAGAAGGTGAAATTTCGTATTGGCTTCTAGATTCAAATGTTTTGTTAAATAATATCACTCCTAAAGATGCCTTCTTCTTCTAACTCATATACCAAAATACAATCCTTACTATGGATAACCTTATCAAAAGAGGTTTTTAGCTTCGAAATAGGTGCAAACTTTGTGAATGTATGCTAGAATATGTTAACCATTTGATCCTACACTATATATTTACTCAATAAGTCCTCCATTTGGTTATTAGTAGATTCCAGGTTTCTTGGGTATTTCCCAACTACCTTAGTGATATTTATCTCCAATGGAAATCCTATTTCAAGAGTAAGAGGCTTAACTCTTTATGGGACTTCAATATTCCTCATTATCTATGGGCTCTTTAAAAAGAATTAAATAGACATGTTTTTAAAGAAAAATAAGAGATAGACTTGCTATAGCCAATAGGATTTTCTTTCTAACTATGGAGAATGCTATATTAGTTAAGTGGGAAGAGGTTTGTGAATTGAAGGAGGAAGGTATGATTACTATTGATTGGGGTCTTGATCTAGTGACAAGTATGTTTGATCCTCCTAAAAATATTTTAAGGAGGCAAACAAAATGGACTCCCTCTTTGGGTGGTATGCTAAAATTAAACTTTGATAGGGCAACTAAAGGAAATACTAGACCTATTGGAGTAGGAGGTCCGATAAGATATAAAAATGGTAATATTTTGATTGATTATTTGAATCCCTAGGGGACCAAACTAGCCACTTTATGGAGGCTTGTGCTATGTGTATGGGAATAAATTTGGTGAGTAATATTTAGGTTAAAAAAGTAATTATAGATGGGTATTCCTTAAACATGATTAATCTAATGAAAATAGATACATAAGTCAACTAGAATTTAGCCTCTATTATTGGTGAAGCTCAACATATTATAAGGCTTATATTTACAGGAAAGGAAATAGTGGAGTAGACTATATGGATAATTTTTGAATAACACAAGAAGGGCTTAGTTCTTGGGAATGAGACCTCCCCCAACAAGTTATTGCAATTCCTGATCATGAAAAAATAAATGAGGTTCACAATGATTTCTTAACAATTTATCTGCTTTATTTCAAGAAGGATGTGGTGGGATCTTTAAAGTAGTAATATGGAAGATCGGTATTATGAGTTGATGTTTGGAATGAAGTTTGAAAATATAATATGGTAAAACTGTTCTAACAGTGGTGCCCACCATTTTTGTATGGTTTTAAAAATAAGAAACGCTAGTGATGTTGTCTCTTATTTAAACCACTCTTTTCAAAGAACTCTTTTTATGTTTGGTACCCTGGTCATTTAAGCCTCCTTTTTGTTAACATTTGATTTCAAAATCTTTGGTTTGAATATGTTGTGTGCAGGTGAGTATCTTCCCCAGGTTTTTTTGAATCGGGTATTTCAGCCCAATTGGATTGTGTTAGTGGTTAATATATGTTGCAGTTGCAAGGATAGAATGCTAGTGGAGTAGATTCATAGAGATTTTTCCATAAATACGATCCATATGTGCATGTTTGTGTTATCTAAATTGCAACTTGTGATCCTTGTTTTGGATGGTATGAAGCCCACATGTTTCACTAATGGTATTTTAATAGATGTTTTGCATTGAGATTACCTCTTGTGGGTTAGATACTTTGAGTATTTTAAAATAGATTACTAGGATTTCAAGGTTCACTATCTAATAGAATTTATCTAGAATAAAGCTATCATGAAACCAATATTTTATGCTTATGGTGGTGTCTAGAATGACTTGGTATTAATTTGTATGGTGGCTTGGAAGAACAACCCTTAATCAACTATTGGTTTGATTTGGTTATGGGGAACTAGTCTTCATATTTTTTAGGATAGCAGGTTATTGGACCTAGTGTAGAGTGTGTTACCCATAAAGATTAATCAGCCGTGTAGATAGTGGGATAAAAACTCAAGATAAGATAAGAAAATTTTTTCCTCTGTTGCTTCAAAATGCTACAGTTTTTGTTGTGTTCAATAGGTGATATCTTTGATTTGATGTGGGTTTTTTTTCAAAGTTTTTGATGTTTATATGGTATGGAAGGATGTCTGTTTATAATGCCTATGTTTCTCTTAGAAGCATATAGGATTATCTTCTTATAAATTTTTTTTAAAACATTTTGGTAACCTTTAAAAACCCCTTATTCTACCCTAATAAAAAAATGAGATTGGAAGTTTAATAAACTTTAGATGTTTTGTTAATACTTACTAGGTAATTAAGATTGTTTGGACCTCTAACCAATATTAAATAAACTTATATTCATATGTAATAACCTTGCAATATTTTCACTCATATAAATTTATTTTTATACAAATATAATATAAGAAAATTTTATACATATACCAAAATAAGAGTAAACATAGCTAGAAATTAGATATAAAAGGGGCAATCAACTAAAACAACCATTGGCAAAAAAAATAATTTTGAAAAAATAATAAGGACACCATGGTTTATAGAGGGAAAATCCTCTATGCTAAGAAAACCTCCCAAAATATATTATCATGATTAAATAATTGAAATAAAATTTAGAGTTCAATTTGCATGAGCTGAATAAAATCTTTATTAGATAAAATAAGGGAGAATATAAAAATGTATATAACTCCAAATATTCCAAATATTCCTACCTTGTCAATGGGTTAGAAAATTTAGCAACATCCACCAATTATACTTTTCCAACAAGGGGGGAACAAGAGAGAGCATGGGAGGCCAGAAGTCATGTTATTTCCTTTTTCACAAATTTTCTATTTGATCGAAATTCAATCCTCATGACACCTCCCTAATGAGAGAATTTTGGTCCTCAAAAGCACATTCAAATAAACTAAATCTATCAAACAAGTTGAATACATGGAGTTTACATTAATGTAAGTTTTATATGAAATCTTATATAAATAAATTAATAAATGTATCTAGTGAAGCAACAACATTTGCACTTAGTTTCAAAATTTTGACCTTAAAACCAAATTATGAAACATAAACGAATATTATGTAATCAGTCTATCAATCAAAATAAAATAAAACCAAACATTGTTGAGTCCACAATCTCACTAATATGCATCTTGGAATGTTTTCTAGAATAAGTAAATAATTCAAAGCAAGACTAAAAAGTAATTAGGAAACCATGGTTGGGAATAATCTATAATACATGTAGATTGCTTATACCAAAATATCTCTTATTTTAGGAATGGTTCTCATCATGTAACAAAGCTTTATTATTAAGTTTCTCCCATCCACTCTAGGTAAATTTAAATGGTAACAATAAATAGCTAGGAACCATACTTAAAAACATCTTGTTTCTCATGAAATAATAAAACTACATCCAGTACAAATGTTATGCATCAATCTATCAAACTTACCCAAACTTTATAATCCTCTAATAAACAAGATTTTTAAATAGAAATATATTTTCATTTAATTTGGGCTACCCACACCATGACAAAGGAGCTAATATGATAAGAATAAAGTAGAAAATACACTAATCTATAAGCAATTAAAAAAATACACCATGAAACACTTTCTCTTCATAAAATTTATTTTAGTAAGAAGATGCCTTGATGAGAACACAAAGTATGAGCTACTATGAAGTTTCGTTCCAAATTATAAGTACCAAACTATCCTACATAACAAAAAAATAAAATAACCACAACAAACATGGTGAAGTGCACAATCACCATAATTGATACTTCATGGAAAAATGCATCCCGTGTACTCTTCTTATTTAGTCAATGATAATGGTTAGAATACAACATAATGGAGAATAACAAGTGTCAAAAATCTTCTCCTACACACTATAATTACATAAAGATAAATTTTAAAATCTTAGATATTTTTTTCTACATCTTCCATTCTTATTCCTTCTTAAAAGAAAATGTGATCAATGTAAAAGTGAACAAGCAATTGTTATGAAGAAAATTTTAATTAATGTCTAAAATAAAATTTTCAGAAAAACTACAAACATATTTCCAATGAACTATTATTACCATGGTTTTCTTCACTTCTACCTATGAAATAAAACGAGTAAAATTGATAATGAAAAAAATAACCATTGGTTACCAAAAGAATAACATAGTTTAACAAATTAACATTATTGGTATAAATATGGTATTAGATCCCATGCTTTACCACATTCAATCCCTTCATAAATATTATGAGAAAATTATCTCAAAGTGCAAATATGGAGACCAAATTTGAGTTCAGTCAATAGAAACCTCATAGCCACCATTATGTGGAAAGCCTAAACAAATAAGTTCATATCTACATTTTTTAGATGAATTGACTATCCATAAATGAATGCCCATGGATTATCATCTTCCTATATAGTTTATTAAATTAATTTAGTTGAAATATTTCCATCCAATAAATTCATATTGAAGTGTCTTTCACCAATAATGTATTCACACCATTTAAATCATAGCTAGCATCATTGAGATTATAAAAAACACAACATATGTGATTGAACAAACATGATGAGTTACTAGAACCATTTACCGTGTAATAAGTTTTTTTATTCATAAATAACAACTCCACAAAATGTCCTTGGGGCTTTTCTAGGCCATCCATAGGTCATGTCCTAGTTCCTTGGCACTCCCTTTGCCCTTCTTCCTTGTCCAGTTGGTGCTGCAGACGATCTCCTTGGGGTGGAAGGTCACTTATCCATTTATCTGCTCCCTTCCTTGCCTATTTAAAGGGTTCCTTTATGTACCTCTGGTTTGGGACATCCTTGGGACCTTCCTCGAGACCTTTCCTAGGATTTCTGGGTTGTTTCAAGGAACCCTTTCCCTGGTGCTCTCAGTGTATCCCAAGATTTTTGCAGGTTTCTACTAGGTGTTGGCTTTTAATGGTTCTCTAGGTGTGGTCTGTTGTGGCTATGGGAGAGTGGCTTCATGAGAATTTTTGTACATATTTTTGGTAGGTTTAGTACCATGTGCTTTCTACTATGACTCTGCTCTTTGGGTTTGTAGATGTGGGCTCGGTGGACTCTCAATATTTTTTGTGGCTTTGGGATGGGTATCAATGTTGCTTGCTGCTATGATATTGCTAGATTTCCTCATATGGTTCTCTGAAGTTATTTGTTGGTGGTGCTAAAGGTTATTTGGGGTATCTTGCTACATATTCTTGGTCTGGGATGACCTATGCTTAACGTCTACAACTATTTCACCTCGTGGCTCCTTCCTTTTGGGTTCCCTGAGAACTTCCTCGTATATTTCTTACGGCTTGTTGTTCTACGTCTGCTACTTCCTCTGCTTCTACTGGAATCTTCGTAGTTTCCTCTTTGTAAAAGTATTTCGTGGCCTGTGGAGATCCCAAGCTTGTTGTTCTAAATTTTTAGGCCTATGTTGTCCCAGATCCCTGGCACTTCCCTTGCCCTTCCTTCTTGGCTATCTAGAGTTGTATACAATTTCCTTGTTGTGGGAGGTCATTCATCCATTTGTCTACCCCTTTCCATGCCTTCTGGTGGGGTTCTTTCAAGTGCCTTTGCTCTGGGACTTCCCTACGATTTGCTCCATCCTACTATTTAGGGTGGTTTTTTTTTTGTAGGTCTAGTTTTTCGGGTTTTCTTTACTGGTTTCTAGTTTTTCCTTACACGGGACTATAAATTATTTTATTTCCTCTTCTTTGGAAGGTTTTTTCATTTTTTGTGCTTTTGGATGGTTCAAGTTTGTGTTTAGGTGGGATTGTTTAAGTTTTTTGTTTTCCTGCTTCTTCCTTTTCCCGCTTTGCGGGAAGCTCAAATCCATGGCTGGACAGGACGTACTTTTTTCCTGCTTCAAGCACATTTTTTTTCGTAAGTTTCTTGTCTTCCTTCCTGTTGGTTTTCCTGATGTTTTTCCTTAAGCCTTTCCTTAGGCTTTTCCTTAGGCATTTCCTATAGCCTTTCCTACGACCTTTCCTGTGGCCTTGCTTGTGGTCTACTGACTTGTTGTAATAAGGTTTTGGGGCCCTTTCAAAACCCCTTTTAATGAAATTTTAACTTATCAAAAAAATAACTCCACAACATAAAGGTTGTCAAAAACTACTTATCCTAGAATATGTAAATGTATATATACTTTTAAAACCTATAACTGTCGCATTCTATTTATTAAGAGTAATCTAATCATATTCAATCTTATGGTGAAGGTTGCCACAAACTAATCCTAGAGAATGTAAATATATATATATATATATATATATATATATATATATATATATATATATATATATATATATATATATATATATATATATATATATATATATATATATGATTTTAAAACCTATAAGTATCACATTCGATTGGTTAACAATGATCTAATCATAATCATATTCAACCTTATAGTATTTAGAATGAAATAATAAAAATCTTCAACTTTTTTCTTATATTTCCAAATGAAAACCTTCTTATACATGTTGTCATTATTTGTTTGCCACATTATTTGTTTGCCACAATAATCACAATGACAGACATCCTAACCAGACTGAGATATATGCCTTCCCTTCCATAACAACCACAACAAAATAAAAATACTAAAAGGTTGATGTTATACCTCTTTCCATGGGTGCATATTTACGATTTTCTTTCCTAGTACATACATTACACATTTGTTACAGTTCTTGTTTAATCATTTAACTTCTTTGGTGGCTTCTCCTCTTACACATTCAAATGCACATCTATTTACACATTCAAATGCACATCTATATTCTTCATGGAAAACTTTTCTTTTCAAAAATATTCAAGAACCGCACATCAAGGCTAAGAAAGCACATCAATAGGATCCCTCGTTCCCGGGCCATGCTTTCCGTCACTGTAGATTTCTTGCCAAGGCTAATGTAGAATCCTTTCTTCTTTCCGTCTGTTTCTAGCTTCTCTGTTTAATTAATTTACTATAATTCATTGAGATTGTCGTCCAAGATTTTGAATATGATTGTAGTGGGAAAGCTGTGATATGGCAGGGTTATAATTTGTGATTATCTCCTAATGCACTATGATTACGTTGATAATGACTCTTGAACGATGGGTTGTTTCTTTTAAAGGAAGGTATTTTCTTAAATTTATTTAAGACAACAATCACCTTAGACGAAATTAGCATTTTATTCTTAAGAATACATTGCGGGTTTCATAGCAAAGAGGACTAGATTGTCAGGCTACTCAGTACGCCAAAAAATTTATTAAAAAAACATTTGTGACTTGACAAATTACAATACTTTATTCTGGGTGGAAAGGACTGAAGTCTTCAGCGAGCAACACGGCTTTAATTTTCACGCGTTATGCTTCCGTGCGCACTTTCGATGTAAATAAGTCTTAATATATTCCTCTCCACAGTTGGCAAGTTGGCACAACGGTTACAATATAATAGCCAAGCCAGGGCTGGACCATTCTTTTATTAAAATTTAATGTATGTGTAGCACGGGAGACGGCCTTCCCAATCACAACCGTCTTTAATTGGCCCCAGTTTATTGAGATGCTCTTCTTTTATTTGGTTTATTGTGATTTTTGTCTTTATGTTGTTTATAGATATGATAAATTTTCGTCCTATATCTCTGTCGGCGGCCAATTGGGGCCCTTGGTTGTTCCATTGGATTGAATTTGCAGTTCAATGGAGATGGAATCTTATCACACTTATTTTCAAGAGGCCATTTTTTAAGGAGCATGCTGCTGGACTGTTAGCGGTTCTGAAGGACTGAACAATCTATTCATTTCCTCTCCCATGCTACAAATCCAAGAAGAGGAAACAAGTCTACCTCAAAAACAAGATCAAGGAAACAGTTCAATCGCTGAAGTGCTAATGCAAGCTGGAGAGCCCAAATCAAGTGAAGTAGGGAATGTATCATGTGATTCAAATCGAAAGACCAGATTTAATGCTCGTGCCTCGCAATGCTGACAAAAAGGTTAGAGGGCAGCTACGAGTCCAGAAGCCGAAAAAGGTATCATCCTGCCCAAGGGAGAATCATAAGCTCCTGGAAAGGGGAAGGCGAAAGTGTATGCCCGATCTGTTCATGACACTTCACGCGCTTCTTCTAGAGTCTATTGCTGGGAAGGTAAAATATCAAAATATCTATTTATTTATCTGTTTCTATACTCAAAACCTTCAAGCCAGCCCTTCCATTGCACACACCTGCAAAACAAAGCAGAGCTCCAAGAAAAATAGCAACAATTGACCCCCCCAAAAAAAATCACAAAATTGGAAAGAGAAAGAATAACTGTGGAAGTGAAAAATATCTTTAAAATTGCGTACTTATTTCTATCATAAAAATTACTATACAATTTTGTTTGCTAAAATAAACTTCTTCTTTATCTTTTGCTTTCAGTTTTAAATAGTTTGTATATTTATCTTTTATTTATGTTTATTCAAGAACATGTATGCTTACTACATGCTCATCCTTATCCGTACGCATTACAAAAAAAATATAAATTATTCAACATTTTATCCTTTAATGTTTAGGGAATAATACTTAATTTTATTTGAAGCCTCTAAAAGTTTTTTATTGGAAACATCTTTGTGAACACATTTATGAACACATTTACAAGTTGCTCGGGTAAAACTTCATTGTTGCATGTATTTCTTCAACAAGCCTTCGAAATGAGATGATATCTTATATCAATATGCTTCTTATGATTGTGAAAATTTTAATTTTGGGACAAAGCAATTGTTGAAGTCTAATCACAAAAGATTATGACTCGACAATTTTGCTCATGCTTCAACTCTTTCAATACTTTTTTCAACCAAATAGCTTGACATGTTGCTAAAGTTGCTACAATATATTTAGATTCTGCTATAGAAAAATAAATAGTTACTTTCTTTTTGGATGATAAGGAAATAGCACCAATTCCCTGCTATAGACAAATAAATAGTTACTTTTTTTTTTGGATGATCAGGAAATAGCACCAATTCCTGGTTGAAAATATTTCTAAAAGTACTCTTACAATCATCATGACAACCTAACCAATCACTATTTGTGTATCCAACCATATGAAAATCATCAAAATTGCTACACCAAATTCCAAAATTACTTGTTCCTTGTACATACCTCAATATTCTCTTTGAGTCTACTTGAATTGGATCTTACATAAACCTAAAAACCACACTTACTACATAAATAAAATTTACTTACTACATACATAAAATTTTCTTAGTATCTATAAGATACATTTAACTGACTACCAACTTTCTATAAACCAAGGGATACACCTTGTACCTTCTATAATCCTTAATAAGTTTTTTACCAAGACTTAAAGGGGTACTTACATATTTGTATTTTGACATCCTAAGTTGTGCAAGTAATTTAGAAGCATATTTACCCTATGAGATAAATATACCATTGTCTAATTTTCTCACTTCAATCCGAAAATAGTGCATCAAACCCATATTTGTCATTTCAAATTCATTAATTATTGGAATTTTAAATTCATTCAACATTATGTTATGTTCCAAATATGTATGTTATCAACATATAAGGCGAATGCTTAATATATCACTATCATCACCTCATTTGAAATATAAGGCAGATTTATTTACACATCTTGTAAATCCCTAGATATATAAATATGCATATATTCTAATATACCATGCTCTTTCTACTTGTTTGAGTCCATCATGTGCTTTCTTCAATTTATAAACTTTGTGCTCTTTTCCTTTCATCCCATAACCTTGGGGTTGCTTTGTTGTTGCTCATCTAATTTCTAAATTCCCTCTTCATCAAAAATTACATCATAAGAAAGAATCAATTTTTGAAATATAAGATTCCACAAACAATATGCCTTGGTTTCTTCTAAATATCCTACAAATATACACTTTTCACTTTTACCATTCAACTTTTTCTATGTTTATCCAAAATATGCACATATGCAATAGACCCAAAAACTATCAAATGACCTACTCTAGGATTCCGTCTTGACCAATATTCTCAGGTTTGCAATTCAATACTACATGATTTGGGATACAGTTCAAAATATATATAGTTGTGGCAACTACTCCCCAAAAATCATTTCCTATATGCTTGGCTTGGAACATACACCTTTCCATTTCTACTATAGTATGATTTTTCCATTTAGCCACACCATTTTGTTGTGGTATGAGAGTAATTGTTAACTTTATTTTAATTTTTTTCCTACACAATATACCATCAATTATTTTGAGGTAACTTTTTTTTTTGGTAATTAAGGGACTATATCATTAAAACTGGGTTTTAGAGGTTCACCCAAAACCTATTACAACATTCATCATAATGCTATTAAGGACAATATCCTTACTAAGGATAATCTATCCACCGGTACTATTGTCTTTCATAAAACTAATAGCCGAGAGGGCATACAACCTTTTACATATATTACCAGTAAAAAGAAGCTTCGAACAGTTATACCCAACTTTTGAACATATATCCGATCTTCTAATCATGACAATAAACATAACTATTGCATATTTCAAACCAAAACAAAAAGGACTTTATCCTTAACACATAGATAAAACTAAAATTGCCACCGGATGGAGCAAAGCATAGAGAGCAGGCAAGGTGTTATTTCCAAACGAAAACCACATATGCTCACACCTTTGCTTGTGAATAAAATTAAAAAATTTGGCATGATTTTTATTAAAATTCATGACTTTGCTCCTTCCTCTCTAGGTCCACGAATATGTCATTCTTGGCAATCAGATTGGATAATTTCATCTACGCCACTTGGAGCCCCATGGTACCAAGTGACAAGCCTGTCAACATCCACTCCTATGTTAGCCAACCTGCCTACTGCTTTGTTGGCCTCTAGAAACACATGATGGGTCATTCTTTCTCTCCTAGTCTAATAAAATATCCTTACCTCTTCCATGATAGTTTTGATTCACCACGGGAGATTTTTCTCATTACTTAGGAGGTTTATAATGTGCATTGAGTCACCTTCAATAATAAGTTTACCCTCTATCTCCTAAGCCAATTGGAGACCTCTCCACAATGCTTTCGCCTCTGCCTCATTATTTTTCCTTATCCCTAGTTGCTCAAAAAAAGCCCTGACCATTCTTCCTTCGTGGTCTTTGACTATTCCACCCTTGCTTTTCCCGGGTTATCCTTTGCAACCCCATCAAAATTGAATTTGAGCCAACCAACCGGAGGCGCAAACCACTTGACACCTATTCTAGGATTGGGTCTGTTAGGAGCAGGGTCTTCCATCAAGGTTAATTTCAAATATTGAGCAATCTGGGTCTCATTTTGAGGTAACTTCACCTCCTCTATTAGTCCTTAAATTTTAATACAATGTTCACTATCATTTTCAACCATTGATTTAAGCTTCACAAAACATATAAATACTTTTTTATTTTTCATCAAAAGAATACCCAAATATTCTTGCTATAATAATTTATAAATTTAAGGAAATAAAAATGATTATTAAGGCTTGGTTTTTGAATGGGGCTGCATATATCTATGAACTAACTATAATTTTTTGAGGCTCTACATTGCCTTTCTATTGGAAATTTGTTCCTTTATATTTTCAAGTGCACATGTAGAGCATCCTTAATATTTTTCTAAAATGTTTGGTAGTCCATGAACCATATTTTCACCTACAAAAGCTTCAATCCTTTGAAACTCAAGTGACCATAATGATTATACCATAGCCAATTACTATCATCAATTGAAACCTTCAACATATTGGTACTTGCATGTTGTATTTAAATGGAAGCATTCTATTACTAGTCATAGGTATTTCATACACCAATATTCCATTATTTTCAAAGATCTTGCAAGCCTTAATTTTAAAATAAATCTTCATAACTTTTCTTTAATAGTTTCCTTGTACTTAGCAAAATGTGTTTAAGACTAGGTACATAGAATGTATCATAAATAGTTTCTACCTCTTCTTGATTGGTTTGAACAATTACAGTCCATTTACCAATAGCTTAAATAGTTTTATCATTCCCTAATGTCAGGTTTCTCTTTACCATTCCATTCATTTTAACAAATAACTCTTTATTATTTATCATATGGTCTATTTTTTTAGCTACATGACATGAGAGGAAAATATTAGTTTTCTTGAAACTTTCATATTTCTTATAATAGTGACACTGAATTTTCTTCTTATCAATGTCTCCTCATCCATGACCTCTTCCACTTCAGCCTCCACTTCCATTTCCTCTTCCACGTATTTCATTTTCTAAGGATTTTTTTTCCTCTAGAACTATTGCTACCCATTCCAACCCTTGCCTTACTAAAAAGGCTTGATATGAGTCTTCAATAGATTTATCCAATTTACTCTCATGGGTTATTAGTGAACTCGTAAAACCATCCAACCTCAAAATTGATAAATCTCTACTTTATTCAATTGTAGTAACTATGAAATTCCACTTCATAGGTAAACACTATACCTTCTCATAAATTACCTAATATATAATATCTTCTCAATGGACGCAAAGCTGGTTAATAATATTCTCTACTTCAACATGAAATTTAGCAATCTTTTCATTGTCTTCCATTTGCAAAGTTTCAAATTCTCTCCAACTTCACCTTTCTTGTACCTTGGTAAGATAGTTATAATGTATCCCATGCCTCCTTGGCACTAGTAGCTAATTTTTTTTAGAAAAATACTCTTCAAATATCTTGTTAATGTACTTTTATTTATTTTTGTTCCCTCTTGTTGGTTCATTCTTATGTCATCAATGCATTTAAATCTTGTGGCTTTACATAGCCATACTACACACATTTATAAACTATTTCATAAAGCATTAGAGTTTGTATTTTTATTGCCCAATAATGATTTTGTTCCCCATTGAAAGAAGGAACTATCATGAGATTATTTCCTATGACCATATATTCCATCCTCCCTCAACCTGTGCTTTAATATCAACTATTGAAAACAAGATCTCCAAAATAAAACACAAAGAAAAACAACAATATATGAATAAACAAAATACATCCCAATTGAAAAATAAAGACACAATTGTGCAAAAAAAGAACCCTCTTAAATTGCTTACTTATTTTTATCATAAGAATTACAATTTATACAATTTTGTTTTCTTAAAAAAATTTCTTCATCTTTTGCTTTTAGCTTTAACTAGTGCTAAATATAAATGTTTTGGAAATTGCAGTATGCATGATTTATTTACTCCTATTTATCCTCTATTTATCGTACTAATTTTTTTATGCTTATCCAAAGACATGCTTTTTGCATGCTCATCCTTATATTTAATCATTAAAATAAAATTACTCAACAAGGTCTTCTAAATAATATTTATGAGATGAAAAAATAGATTAATGTTTAATATATTGAGATGGTCTCAACACTATGAATCTACACATCCACTAGCTATTTATCAAATAAAATTTTAAGTTATTATCTATACGATTAGTTGAAATATAATGACTAGGGGATATTGAGAGATTCTTTAACTGTAATGAACACCCTCACTAGGAAGGAAGTGGGGTGGTGATGGAGTCCTTTCCACATCCTTGGAACAATGTTATCCTTTCAATTATGGAGTATCACTTTGGACTCAAGGCTTTTATTATGAGGAATTCCTATTTTATTTTTTTGAATTATCTTCGAAGAGGGAGGACGATGAATATTCCATCCTTTATTCTCAAATCCATGGAGAAAAGCATTTATGTTGTCCAATGAGGTAAAATGAACACCCCTTTACATTAGGGTCTTCACCTTATTATCTTCAAGCATGTTAGGGTGATGAAAGACTTTCAAGAAAAAATGCTTTGGAATCCCAAGGGAAAAAAGCCTCAAGTTCATGAGGTGAAGTTGAATCCTTCAAAGGTTGAAGAAGATATCACTTCAAATGGCTAAGACTCCAAGAAAAAATTATTTGAAAAGGATATAGAGGATTCTTGGGATGAGTCATTTGTTTCCAGTAAATTTTTAAAAAAGGAGTATGCATCAAAGGATATGTTCTCAAGGATGAGCCATAGAAGGAAAATGCCTTTTACAAAAATGAAGGTGGTGGTGCTTTTGAAATGTGAGACTAAGGTGGAAAGGGTCAACTAGTAAGACACCTTTTTTAAACTCTCTAGGCCTACACATTTTACTAAGGAGGAATTTAGTCACAAAGAAGATTGTAAAATGGAAAATTAAAAAATTAAAACTGAAATAATGGAGTGTTATCCCTTTGAATTCTCTTAAGCATAATTTATGCTTAAGGATCTTAATGGTTCAAGGAATAAATGATCCAAATGCTAAAATATGAAGGAATTTAAGATCCAGATGGGAGAGTTGATGTTCAGATTTGTTTGCTTAAGTAACTAGTTGGGAAAAAATGACTAAGGTGGCAAAGCTACCAAATGAGTCTCTTTAGTGTCTTTGGTTCCTCCTTTTGTTATTTTATTTCTTGGTTTTCGATCTTGATGTTGCTTGTTGATGGAGATATGTTTTAATGTTGGCTTCCCATAATTTGTTTTGTTTACATATCTAAGGGGTTGTCGTTTTGCTTTTAGAAGTTCCTTTCTAGAACTTCAATGTTCTGTTTGTAAATATTTATAAAAAAATTTACGACCCTTTCAAAACCCTTTGTTCTACTTAATATATAACAAAATTAATTAAAATGTAAAAGTTTCATACTTTTTCTTTCATATTCTCTACATTCTAATATAATAAAATAATTTTAATTATGTTCATGTTAAAATATTACTTATAACATTATTCAGAGTTAAATATTTAGACGTTTTAAACTAGACATAGCCTTCATTTTACACTTGACTCTTATAATTTCCAAAGAGATAAATCTTGAAAGACTACAAAAATAGCTGGATTGCATCTGATTTTCTTAGCATTTATGAACTCTAGCATCGAAGAATTTCGAAGCATTTTAGATTTTCTTAGTGTGAGTGAATGAAACCACTTTTCTTTCCACTTTAATCAATTTGTCTGGATTAACTGTGCAAGCATTTGGAAATCCCATATTCGATTCCATCTCCATGAATTTTATAGTTTACAAGGTCAGAACTTCTTCTATGATTAGTTGTACTCACCGGGAAATCATTTTTTTTAGAAACATGTAGTCTTATTAATCATGAATACTCAGCTCAGTGTTGTCAGCTCAGAATCCAAAGTTAAAATTTTGATCTTTTTACTGGAAGTGGCACTATATTATGTAGAATCTAATACACTTGTTTTGTAAACTTACTATACTATCTCCATCTATTTTGTGGAAAGAGCAGCCAATAGTACTCGATGAAACCATCAAAAGCATACCCCTGGCCGAAATTAGATTAGGAACACAAGAAGAAATCCATACTGCTCACTGATAACACTGAGATTGAACACGGTATAACCATAGAGTCTTCTTCATTTTGTATTGAGGAGAGGTGAAGTGAATATTACTGTTAGCACATTCTTCCAGCATAAGGTGTTAGAAAATTAAACCAGATTTGACACCTCTGGAAAATCCACCTACTAAACCATTAGTCGGATTCTAGGTCATGCGAATTAATTACTGGTAGTTGAGACTCTCAGTCAGTTCGATGATTGGATGGAAACCCTAATTTTGTGTTAATTGCATGTCAGAGCAGTTGGTGTAACTTTCCCGCCTCATCCATGAATCCCTCGCTATATATTTCTTTTGGGTTCTATTTTTGCTAGTTAGAAGGGTTAGAGGAAATCATAGCAGAGCAGAGCAGACAACAGAAGATAAACGCATCAGCGTTATGTGTGGAGCAGAAGGAGCAGCAGAGTGAAACAACTAAGTCTATTTTATTCTGTGATTGTACACTACATTTTTATCTTGCAGTCCAGAGGGTGTATTCCCAAATATTTATATCTGTGGATGTATTTCCAAATTATCTCTACAATATAATTATATTTTTTGTGCATCTCTCCTTTGGGATATATTGCGTTTGAACTTTATTAACTTAGCAAAGTTAGTCATTTTATTTCCTCCATTCTACTTGAAAACCCTGTCAATCTCCCGATAGAAGGCTCTGTCTCCATTCTGGATTATTCCCTTTCTTATTTCTCCTGGATTGCGTTTTAGCTAATTCTGCTTCATTTCCTTGTATTTTCATGCGAAATGAACCTTAGGTTAATTTAATATTATAAAGTCCCATTATTAAATTAACCCTAATGTTTGGTGAAGTCCGCAATATTAAACTTAATAAAAATCCGCTTTTGCATAAGTCTAATCTCCATTTCGCACTTTATTTTCACTTCGGTGACATCAGCCAAAATATTATGTGGATTCTGAATCCAACCCTCCTTCCTTGTTAATCCTAGCAAAATCCTTTCTGCACTTGTTTGTTTGCACTTGCCCCGGAGTGAAGCGTGTACCATTTAGGTTTTTTTGTTTGGTTTTGTTTGTCATTCCAAAATTGTGTTCCACTCCAGAGTTGGGTACTATGTTCTAAGTTTGGATTTATGCTGCGCTATTCTACTGCGGATTACATTAATATTTGCTTCGGATTGGAGTGTGTTCCATTCCGAAACATTGTTCTACTTCAGCTTTAAAATTAAAACCTTCAAATTGGTATCAGAGCTTGAGCCCTCCCATGGAATATTGAAGCAATGGCTTCCGAAAATAACTCTTTGCAGTTGTAGATCCCATGGTTCAGTGGCAAGAATTATGATTACTGGAGCATTCAGATGAAGATTATGTTTGGGTCTCAGGAGCTTTGGGACTTGGTTGAGAATGGTTATCCAGAACCAGCAGATGTAGCAACATTAGCTGCACTCTCCCAAGAGGACTCAAACTTGTTGAAGGATAATCGAAAGAAATATCAAAAGGCATTATATTATATAATGCAGGCAGTTGAAGAGATAATTTTCCCATGGATTGCAGCAGCAACCAAAGCTAAGAAAGCTTGGAAAATTTTAGCTAGTTCTTATCAGGGCACCAACAAGGTGAAGTTGGTAAAGCTACAGATGTTAAGGAGGGAGTTTGAGAACCTGCAGATGAGTGAATCAGAGTCCATGAGTGATTTCTTCACCCAAATATTGGATGTCATCAACCAGATGAGGTTGAATGGGGAGATTGTGGACAACCAGAGAATAGAGGAGAAAATTTTGAGAAGCCTTCCAACAAGGTTTGACTCGGTTGTGATAGCAATTGAAGAATCGAGGGATTTGACAACCCTCTCTGTGGATGAGCTCATGGGTTCTCTCCAGACACATGAGCAGAGGTTGAGTCGGTCATCTCAGTCCTCTCTAGAACAAGCATTCAAAACACAGGTCTCATTTTGAGACAACAATAGAAGAGATGAATCCCACCAAGGTGCCTCATGTTCTCAAGGAGGAAGAGGACAGAGCAATCGAGGCAAGCGTGGAAGAGGTAACAAGAAAGGAGGAAGGTCAAACTACAATGACAGTGAGACCAGCTGCAACTTCCATCAGGCAGGAGGAAGAGGCAGTGGGAAAAATTAGCAAGGAGGATTTAATCAGAAGAAGGACAAATCAAAGATCTAGTGCTATTACTGCAAGAAATTTGGCCACTATATCTCTGAGTGCAGAAATAATATGACCAAAGATAACAAACAAAAAGCCCACTACACAAATGAAGCTGGAAATGTAGAGTGCAGAGATGCATGTGGGAATATGTTGTTGACTTGCAGTACTAAGGAGGAAAGCCAGAAGAACACCTAGTATTTGGATAGTGGGTGCAGTAACCACATGATGGGGAATAGAGAGATGTTCTCACAATTGGATGAAACAGTCCAATCTGAGGTGAAAATGGGGAACAACAACAAGGTTCCTATCAAAGGAAAAGGAAAAATCATCATCCGCACTAGGCACGGTGAAAGAAAACAAATACAAGATGTGTATTATGTGCCTGGGTTGAAGCATAACTTGTTGAGTGTTGGACAACTTGTGCAGAAGGGGCACATTGTTAAATTTAAATATGGATCTTGTACCATCAGAGATAAAGAGCATGGGAAAATTGCAACTGTGTCCATGACTAAGAACAAAATGTTCCCTTTGCAGATTTAGAATGAACTTCTGATGTCATTGAGTGCAGTAGTGAAGGATGCTACCTGGATGTGGCATCTTAGATTCGATCACCTGAGTTTCAGTGGCCTGAACTTGCTGCACAAGAAGTAGATGGTGAAGGGTTTACCCCTCATAGAGCAACCGAATCAAGTTTGTGAAGGTTGCTTAGTTGGAAAACAGCATAGGGATGCATTCCCTACAGGGCAATCTTGGAGAGCTTCACAACCATTGGAGCTGGTCCATTATGATATCTGTGGTCCAATGCAGACCAACACATTTGCTAGAAATAAATATTTTCTGACTTTCATTGATGACTTTAGTTGGAGGACATGGGTTTATCCCATCAAGCAAAAGTCAGAAGCATTTGAAAAATTCAAAGTGTTCAAGGCTCTGGTTGAGAAACAGAACGGGTACTATGTGAAGACTCTCAGGACAGATGGAGGAGGTGAGTACATCTCCAATGAATTTCATAACTTTTGCAAGCAATGTGGAATTCGTAGACAATTTACTGCCAGATATACACCACAGTAGAATGGTGTTGTAGAGAGGAAGAATAGAACAATCATGGAGATGGCACGGAGTATGTTGAAGGCAAAGGGATTGCCACATGAGTTATGGGTAGAAGTTGTAGCTTGTGTAGTTTATCTGTTGAACAGATGTCCCACCAAGAGTGTGAAGGACAAAATTCCTCAAGAGGCATGGAGCAACCAGAAGCCAAGTGTGGCTCACTTAAGAGTTTTTGGGTGCATTGCATATGCACACATCCCAGATGAGAAGAGGAAGAAGTTGGATGACAAAGCTGAGAAATGTATCTTCACAGGGTACAGTGAACAAGCAAAATCTTATAGGCTGTATAATCCTATAACTAAGAAACTTGTCATCAGTAGAGATGTGAAGTTCCTGGAGGATGAAGCATGGAACTAGAAGTCAAAGACTGGCCAACTAGAGCCAGCTATTATTGAATCTAAGGATTTGGAAGGAGATAGAGTGCCTACTCCTATAGCTTCAAGTAGTAATAGTGGTGCCAGTAGTAGCACAACCTCATCATCCCGGTCACCTCCACTTACAACTAGGATCTCCAATCTGAAGACACCATCAAAGACAAGGAGCTTGCAAGATATTTATGAGGTAACTAGAAATGAAACTGATGAAGAACATTCTGATTTTGCTTTATTTTCTGAGTGTGATCCAATTACTTTTGAAGAAGTAATTCAAAATAGAAAATGGGTGAATGCTATGGATGATGAGATAGCAACAATAGAGAAAAATCAGACCTGGGAGTTAATGGATCTCCCAGTTGGTAAGAAGACCATTGGGGTCAAATGGGTGTATAAAACTAAGTTTAATGCCCAAGGTGAAGTGGACAAGCATAAGGCTAGATTGGTGGCAAAAGGCTACAAGTAGAAGTCAGGGATTGACTATCATGAAGTTTATGCACCTGTAGCCCGACTTGACATAGTTAGAATGATCTTGGCATTGGCAGCTCAGAAGGGTTGGAATGTTTACCATATGGATGTCAAGTCTACCTTCTTGAATGGAGTATTGGAAGAAGAGGTCTACATAGACCAACCACCTGGCTATGAGCTGGAAGGGCAAGAAGGCAAGGTCCTAAAATTGAAGAAAGCTCTGTATGGGTTGAAGCAAGCACCCAGAGCTTGGTACAATAGAATTGATGCTTACTTTCAGGAGAATGGGTTCATTAAATGCCCATATGAGCACACTCTATATATGAAAACAACTACAAAGGGTGAGATGATAATCGTCTGCTTGTATGTAGATGATCTTATATATACTAGCAATAGCAACATGCTATTTGATCAGTTTAGAACAACCATGAAGATGGAGTTTGAGATGACAGACTTGGGGCTGATGAAGTATTTTATTAGCATTGAAGTTGACCAATATGCAGATGGCATCTTCATTTCTCAGGGCAAGTATGCAAAGGATGTCTTGAAGAGGTTTAAGATGGAGGACAACAAACCTGCCATCACTCCTATTTCCATAAGCCTGAAGTTGAGTAAATTTGATAATAACAGAAGTGTTGATCCAACTCTCTATAAAAGGTTAGTTGGAAGCTTGATGTATTTGATTGCAACCATGCCAGAATTAATGTTTGCAGTGAGTTTAATCAGTAGGTTCATGGAGTCACCCAAGGACACTCATTGGCAAGTAGGAAAGAGAATTTTGTGGTATGTCAATGGCACGAGGAACCATGGAATCCACTATGCCAGAAAAGACCAACTTGAACTGATTGGCTACACTGATAGCGATTGGGCTAGTAGCATAGATGATCGGAAGAGCACTTCTGGATATGCCTTCCATCTTGGATCCGGAGTAGTTTCATGGTCCTCGAAGAAGTAGCCAATTGTTGCATTATCCACTACTAGAGGTAGAGTATGTTGCTACCACCTCAGCCTCATGCCAAGCAGTTTGGTTGAGAAGAGTTCTGAGTGAACTAAATCATCCATCGAAAGCAGCAACAACTATATTTTGTGACAACAATTCCGCCATAGCACTATCAAAGGATCCAGTGTTTCATGGTAGGACAAAGCACATTGACATCCGATACCATTTCATCAGAGAGCTGGTGAAATTTAATGAGATTGAATTACTATTTTGTAGGTCCAAGGAGCAGGTTGTAGATATATTCACAAAACCTTTGAAGGAGGAAGACTTCAACAGGTTGAGGGAGATGCTCGGTGTCAAAGTTTTTATGAAATCTGGTTTAAAGGAGGGTGTTAGAAAATTAAACCAGATTTGACACCTCTGGCAAATCCACCTACTGCACCATTCATTGGATTCTGGGTCATTCGAATTAATTACTGGTAGTTGAGACTCTCAGTCAATTCGATGATTGGATGGAAACCCTAATTTTGTATTAATTGCATGTCAGAGCAGTTGGTGTAGCTTTCCCACCTCATCCGTGAATCCCTAGCTATATATCTCTCTTGGGGTTCTATTTTGAGAGGTTAGAAGGGTTAGAGGAAATCAAAGGAGAGCTAAGAGGAGAACAAAACCTAAACAAAACAGTGTTGTGGAGCAGAAGAAGTAGCAGAGTGAAGCAGATAAGTCTATTTTATTCTATGATTGTACACTGCAATTTTATCTTGCAGTCCAGAGGGTGTATTCCCAAGTATATGTATCTGTGGATGTATTTCCAAATTTATCTCTGCAATATAAATATATTTTCTATGTATTTATCCTCTGTGAAATATTGCATTTGAGTTTTATTAACTTAGCAAAGTTTTTATTATTTCCTCCGTTCCGCTTGAAAACCCTACAAATCTTGCCATAGAAGCCTCCATATCCATTTTGGGTCATTCCCTTTGTTAAATCTTTCGGATTTGATTTAGTTTCATTTCGCTCCATTTGTTTGTATTTATTTGCGAAATAGAACTTTAGGTTAATTTATAATATAAATTTATATTATTAAATTAACCCTAAAGTTGGTGATGTCCGAAATATTAAACCTCGTCTAAAATCCACATCCATAATATTGAAATCTTCACTTTGCACTTTATTTCCAACTTTAATGACATCATCTAAAATAAAGTGTGGATTTCGAATCGGGGGCTTCTCTCCTAGTTTACCCTAGAAAACTCATTCCGCATTAGTTTGCTTGCTTTTGCTCCCAGATTCGAGACAGTTGATAAATCCGCTCGCTGCCTTTGTTCTAAGTGCATTTTTCATTCCGCTTGTCCTCCCAAGAAACTTCATCCAAATTCCATTCTATTTTTCCATTCTAGAATTGTATTCTACTCCGGAGTTGGGTACTTTCTTCTAAGTTCAGATTTACGTTGCACGATTCTACTGCGGATTACATAAACATTTGCTCCATATTGGAGCGTGTTCCATTTCGAAACATTGTTCCACTCCAGCTTTAAAATTAAAAATTTTAAATTGGTATCAGAGCTTGTGCCCTCCATGGAAGATTGAAGCAATGGCTTCCAGAAACAACTCTTTGCAGTTGCATATCCCACAGTTTAGTGGCAAATATTATGATTACTGGAGCATTCAGATAAAGATCCTATTCGGGTCTCATGAGCTATAGGACTTGGTGGAGAATGGTTATGTAGAACCAGCGGATGCAGCAACATTAGCAGCACTCTCCCAAGCAGATTCAGATTTGTTGAAGAAGAATCGAAATAAATATCAGAATGCATTATTTTATATAATGCAAGTAGTTGAAGAGATAATTTTCCCATATATTGTAGTAGTAACCAAAGCTAAGAAATCTTGAGAAATCTTAGCCAGTTCTTATCAGGGCACCAACAAGGTGAAGTTAGTAAAGCTACAGATGTTAAGAAGGGAGTTTGAAAACATGAAAATGAGTGAGTCAGAGTCTATAAGTGACTTCTTCACCCAGACATTGGATGTCATCAACCAGATGATGTTGAATGGGGAAATTATGGATAACTAGAGAATAGTGGAGAAAATTCTGAGAATATTTCCAGTAAGGTTTGACTCAGTTGTGATAGCAATAGAAGAATCGAGGGATTTGAAAATCCTCTTTGTGGATGAGCTCATGGGTTATCTAAAGACACATGAGAAGAGGCTAAGTCGATCATCTCAGTCCTCTTTGGAGCAAGCATTCAAAACATAGGTCTCATTTCGAGACAATAGCAGAAGAGAAGAACCCACTAGGGCGTCTCATGTTATCAAGGAGGAAGAGGACAAAGTAATCTAGGCAAGCATTGAAGAGGTAACAATCAAGGAGGAAGGTCAAACTGCAATGATAGTGAGACCAGATGCAACTTCCATCAGGTAGGAGGAAGAGGCAGTGGGAAAAATTAGCAAGGAGGATTTAATCAAAAGAAGGATAAATCAAAGGTGCGGTGCTATTACTGCAAGAAATTTGACCACTATATCTCCAAGTGCAGAAATAATATGGTCAAAGATAACCAACAACAAGCCCAGTACACAAATGAAGCAGGAAATGCAAAGTGTAGAGATGAATGTGGGAATATGTTACTCACATGCAGTACTAAGGAGGAAAGCCATAATAACACCTTATATTTGGATAGTGGATGCAACAACCACATAACGGGGAATAGAGAGATGTTATCACAATTGGAAGAAATAGTCCAATCTAAGGTGAAAATGGGGAACAATAACAAGGTTCCTGTCAAAGGAAAAGGAAATATTATTATTCTAACCAGGCACGGTGAAAGGAAACAAATACAAGATGTGTATTATGTGCCTGGGTTGAAGCACAACTTGCTGAGTGTTGGACAACTTGTGCAGAAGTGGCACACTATTCAATTTAAAGATGGTGCTTTTAACAATATAGATAAAGAGAATTGGAAAATTGCAATAGTATCCATGATAAAGAACAAAATGTTCCCTCTACAAATTAAAAATGAACTGTCGATGTCACTAAGTGCAGTTGTGAAGGGTGCTACTTGGCTATGGCATCTCAGATTCGATCACCTGAGTTTAAGTGGCCTGAAATTGTTGCACAAGAAGAAGATGGTGAAGGGTTTACCCATCATAGAGCAACCAAATCAAGTTTGTGAAGGTTTCTTAGTTGGAAAGCAACACAAGGATGCATTCCCTATTGGACAATCTTAGAGATATTCACAGCCATTGGATCTTGTCCATTCAGATATATGTGGTCCAATTCTATTTTGATAGGTTAGAAGGATTGGAGGAAATCATAGGAGAGTAGAGTGGAGAATAGAACCTGAACACAACAACATTATGGAGCAGAAGGAGCAGCAGAGTGAAGCAGATAAGTCTATTTATTCTGTGATTGTATACTATAATTTTATCTTGTAGTCAAGAGGGTGTATTCCTAGGAATATGTATCTGTGAATGTGTTTCCAAATTTATCTCTGTAATATAAATATATTTTTTGTGTATTTATCCTCTGTGAAATATTGCATTTGAGTTTTATTAACTTAGCAATTTTTTTATTATTTCCTCCGTTCCACTTGAAAACCCTACAAATCCTACCATAGAAGCCTTCGTCTCCATTCCTTTCACTGCTACTGTTTTCAGGTTATATTCTTTGCTATGCTCTCCTCTGATTTCCTCCAACCCTTATAACCTATCAAAATAGAACCCTAAGAGAGATATATAGTTGGGGATTCACGGATGAGGCAAGAAAGCTACACCAACTGCTCTAACATGCAATTAACACAAAATTAGGGTTTCCATCCAATCGCAGAACTGCCTGAGAGTTTCAACTACCAATAATTAATTTGAGTGATCCAAAATTTGGTGAATGGTGCAATAGGTGGATTTCCCATAGGTGTCAAATATAGTTTAATTTTCAAACACCCTCCTTTGAACCAGATTTTAGAAAAACTTTGACATCGAGCTTCTCCCTTAACCTGTTGAAGTCTTACTCCTTAAAAGGTTTTGTGAATATATCTATAAGCTACTCTTTGGACCTACAAAATAGTAATTCAATATCATTAAATTTCACCAGCTCTCTAATGAAATGGTACCAGATGTCAATGTGCTTTGTTCGACCATGGAACACTGGGTCCTTTGACAGTGCTTGGGTCCTTATCATAGCTTCTGTTTCTAGTGGAAAAGTCTTCATTTCACTAAGTAAAATATGATATGGAACTAATGCTTTAATTCTAAAAGTATCTATGGTTAGTTATTAGGCATTAGTATCTATAGTATGAGAATGATGCTTTTAGAATTAAAGCATCAGTACCATACTATAGATATTATGTATGTATGGAAATTATATCATTAAAAATATTTTGAATGTATGGTTCTAAGATGTCAACTATGAGCTTTATCTATTACTATTTTCTTAATGTTCTCCTTCAAAATTTTCAAAGAAAAAAGTTTCTCAGTTGTGTCAATTATAGGAGGGGTATTTTTTTCTTGCTTTATCTCATATAATTGCGTAGCATACTGCAACCATTGTTTTCTTGAGATATTGTTTTTGTGTGACTTTTCTTTGTTGTATCTCTTTTCAAAATTGTCTTGGGAAATATTTTGTAAGATATATCAACTTTTTTACATTGTTCTTATGTGTTTTTCACTAGCTATTTATATATCTTGCTATTTGTTTTCTCCCCTAGTTATTTCAAGGTTCTTCTTATTACTTTGCATTCTTTATCATACAATGGATTTATAGGAAAGCTTTCATAATTTCTTTTTCTAGGTTTTAACTTTTTGCATGATTCCAAGGCTTTTTAGATTATATCCATCATTTTACTACTATCAAAACTATAAGTTTAAAAATATCAATTATATTTTTTTTCTCTCTTTTCTTTATCTACTTGAGTGACATTTTAAAAGTTTTTAATTATTTATTTTTCATTGCCATAGATATGTGTCTTGTTGTCTTTCCTTCAGCTACATGATTTTTTTCTTGCCCACTTTATTGTATTTGGATTTTTATGTACATTACTTTGTGATCATATTTGAGCACCAGGAGAATTGCTTTAATTTATAGATATTTTATCCTTGGAATAAAATTTGGTGAGAAAATAATATAATAACTACATTGTGTCCATCACATATTTGACAAGAATATTTTCTACAATTATACAATATGTTTATGCCATTGCAGATGATAAATCTCCCTATGTTATAGAGTTTTAAGTTATCCATAATGTGTGATGGTTTTTTGACTCTCATTTGAGAACCTTAACCAATAAAGATCCATATTTTCTTCTAGAAATAGTGGATTATTTATTTTTAAAGAGATTGGTTTTCTATTTATCGTAGTGGATTATCATCTATCCTTTCAATGACTTTTAAAGAGATTGGTTGTCTAATTATTGTAGTGGATTATCATCTATCCTTTCATTGATTTTTAAAGAGATTGGTTGTCTATTTATTGTTATGGGCTTAAAGTCACCCGCTAAAACCACTTCTTCAATATTATTGTATTTTGTGATGTCTTTTGCAAATGTCACATATGGATCCTCATTATCTATGTCATGTTTATTATAACACTTTGATTACTATGGAGTAAAATAACAAGCTATAATGCTAATAAATTTGTAGTTATCTATGATTATAATCTATATATACTTTTTATTTGGGTCTTGTTTATCAACCTATATGAGTTTACTCCAAGATAATTTTATTAGTATTTTTAATTCTTCATATCCTTTTTATTATCTACTAAATTCCATACTGATATATTTTCGTATTCTTTGCAATATATAATCTTACATCTATCATATTTATGTGTTTCTATTATTACAATTCAATCATTTGATTTAGCTATGGGCCCTAGACTAGGAACTATATGGTAATATTTAAGTCATGAATGTAATGCCTTTATTTTACTATTATGAAATCATTAAGCCTCTTACCAATAAAATATTTGACCTATATGAATTATCCTTCATAGAAGTAGTTTAAAATATCATTGAATCATGATTGCATTACATTGATATCATCCTAATGTTCACAAAAGAGAGTGTTTAAATGAGAAATTTCATAAATATGTCTATGATAACCCTATTTTGAGTATCATAATTTATTCACAATCCATATTTACTAGTCTCAAATACAAACAATTTTTAATCTACATGTATCTATATGAAATTTTGTGTGATATTTTTTTACTTCATTTATATCTAGATAATGTCAATTAAAATTCAATTTAATTTTGTAAGACTAATGAAAGGGGACATTGCCTATTATCATAGTATCCTTCATGATTTATAAGTTATCCTTGTTATACTCCCATAACACCTTGCTAAATAGGAATATATGGGTTATATTAAAATATCAAACCAATAGTACTCAATATTTAAACATAATACATAATGTTTCAATAAGCTAGAATATATTTCCTCTTGATAGACTAGCTATAACATTGTGCTCTCTAATGTTTTAAAGGGAAAATCATGTTTTTCCAAGAAAATTTTACTTGACCAAGAATAGATACTATTTTAGTGATGAAAGTGATAACAAATAGCAAAAATTAGTCAATATGGGATGGGGGTAAAATGGCTAGGGGAAAAACAAAAAATAATTTTACCACTAATAATATAGATTGCTCTAGATGCATGATCATAGAAATTATATCAATGATGTAGTGTGGAATACCACCATATCATGTGGACTAAGTGAGTTCACTAGTGATAAAAGGAGGTGGGTAGTTCCAAGTAAGAGGTTTGAAAACTTGAAAATTTCCTACTTTTCTCACAAAATTCATTCTAAAAGATATATATAATTCTATTGCACTAGTGCTAGCACTAGTTTGTAGTTCTATCATGTTTTTATGGTGTTATCACCATCTAGTGGTATTATCACTAGATCGAAAATGGTTTAACCATCCAAGGTGCTTTTGGTAGCTTAAATTTTGCTAATTTTTATGAGTTTCAAGAAGACTAACAAGTGTTGGGTTAATTTATTGTATGAGAGATTATAGATCCTAGAATTATATGAGATAATATCTTACACACTAGAGATAATATTGGGACCCCTATATTTTATAGATCATGCCTTATTAATGATAGTAGGATTATCCATGTATCCCCACTACTAAAGGTGGAGTTTGATAATGCACTATTGATAGCTCTACTAGAGAGATGGTATTCAGAGAAAAATATATTTTAGCTACCATGTGGAGATATGATTTTCACACTAGAGAATGTGTGGTATATTTTTGTAGTCCTTACTAAAGAGGCCTCTACATAAATGAGCCAAGATAAATAGTGGATCCTAAATGATTCACAAGGAATGTAGATTTCTAGGTGGTGCAATCTAGCATTGATATCAATACCACTTATACTAGGGGTAATATAGATAGGTAGATGATGCTATTATGTGAACTCATGTATGGGGTGATAATTGGGGATACCATCCATAGATTCATGCATTAGGGCTGGGGCAAAGTAGTCACAAAAAATATTATGCAACAAATGATGATTGCGTAGGGAGCTATCATTTTTGCAATATTATACCACTCATTATAATGAAAGGTGTATAGGGGAGGTAGGAGGCTATCACACTACACACTATTATAGGTTTGAGCATGGAAAAACATAGCAATGCTATGACTAATAGGATTCCTAAGATAAGTGGGGGATCCAAAGGCACTAGTAGCATATCATTGAGCTTACCATCTAGAGTTAGGGTATGGGAGGCCTCATTGAGACATTTTGAGGAGATCCCAAAGACTGATCAATGAATTATAGAGGAAGCATCTGATGTGGCACCTATATAAGTAGCATCTAGGGTGGGTAGAGGATGCCATCGATAATTATAAGAAAATATTTATGCATTTTGAAACTTTGAACTTGGAAATAATTAAAGCTTAGAAACTTTCTCGAAAAATACTATTATTTCAAGAAGAAAAATATTTTAAAATTAATCCATTAAATAAGCATTACATATAATACTATATTTATAATTTTTGAAAATTCATTTTTTCTTTACGTTTCCAATACATATGTAATATTGGGATAAAAGCTACATTTTTTTATTATATGGAGGGGGTATTGAAAGGGACCACAAAATTTTTTACAAAAGTTGATGCAAAAGAAGATGGTATCCACGAGATCAATAATAACAACAACAAAAAATAGTTTAGAGGGATCCAAGAGATCACCCCAAAGAAGCATAAAGAGCATCATTTAGAAGTAAGAGGAACAAAATAACCTAGTGGGATATAAAATAGGGATTGAAAATCCCATGGAGGACAACAAAAAAGGATTTTTATAAAGAAACCAACATACTCAGACTATGGGTCTTCATCACTTGTATCATGCACCCCATTAACCACTTTAGAGAGTTCTTAATTTTAAAATTTGAGATCATCCATCATTTTTGTAGCTTTTTGGAGAAGGGTCCAAGCCATCTTGGATGTGTTGGATGAAGAGGTTAGCATAATTTCCAAATCATACAAGGGATCAAAGATGAACCTCTATTGAATACAGTTTTAGGGTCCACTTGGGGAATCTATCTCCTTTGATCGAATAGGGATTACTTATACCTTTAATTTATTTGCCTTGGTAGGGGAGTCCTCTAGAGCTTATTGGCCATGCTCAAAAGTGATGGGAGTATTTTACTTTTCCCTTGGTGTTTTGCCTTTGGAATACCATCATCAAGGCTCTACTTTAACTAACTATGGAGTGTCACCTAAATATGATCCGAAAGTCAACTTCCTATTAAATTTGGTAATATCAAGAGAGCTTATCTCCATAGCTTTACCTTCACTTACTGCATTATTTTTGTAAGCTTTTATGATGTTGAATTGGAATAGGAGGGATTAGGGAGATTTATAACACATGAAACGATGGCTTTTTGAGACTATTTATAGAGCGTGTGCTTGTAGAGAATCTAATGTAGGCCCTAATAAATTAGATGTATGGATATTCCATATTTGATATTGTCATTAGAGAGCTCCATTAACCTGTATAAATAATTAGACACAATTATGGCCTTGATGCCCTTGATATGGTTCAGGAAGACCAAGTGGAAGCTATGAAGGGGGAGTTGACCTTATTTATTTTGAAATATTGGATGATGGGGATCATGATCCTATTCCATGTAATAGGGAGGAAATTCCTAGTGATTTACCCCTTATCCATCCCTAATATTTTTCCTTTGTCCATGAAGAAATTTTTCTCCTCGACCAATGAATGTTTGTCACAATGAAAAACTACTCCATAATTAGGGAGCTCTATCACTTCCACATGCATGTGAACATTTACTTTGAATTTGAGACTGTGAACTTGAAATCAATCGTTCTCCCATGGCTTAGCAAATTCATTCAATAGTGCTAGGTTGCTCCCATTAAATTTCCTCAAGAAGTGCATAAATCCATAGTTGGTTAGGATTTCCTCCATAGTCACATCAATCTATAGAGAAATAAGTTCCATAAGGGCCATATCTAAATAATATGGGCTTTATTTAGCATTTTCGACGTACTTCCACCTTAGAAAGGAATATAGAGAAATGTAGTAATGGGGCAAATTATTTCAATGGTCGGATTTAAAATGAATAGGGAGGGTAGAATGGTTGAAATATTGCGAGGTATGCATATCAATATTTTTGGATATGATCATGCTCCAAAACCATCGATGGACATCATACCTAGGGATATTATACTTGTGTGCCTACCTTGACTTGGAATCATCACAACCAATAGAGAGGAGGATTGTGTTGAAAAAAACCAATAGAAATGAGTTAAAACATGCATGATAGCAGTGGAGTTGGCCTGAAGGATATCTTAGGAATGATTGTTCTAAAAATTTCTCAAGAAAATATTTGTGCCATAGATATGCTTACCAACAAAATATGACATGGGATGGTCTATTACCAAATGGAACTTCAATGCCATGGTGGATATTGACATGAAAACCCAAAGTTAGTTCCAAGGCAAGTGAGGGTTTGAGCTGTACATGTCCAAATAGGACTTCAACACCATGATGGAGATTGACATAAAATATTAAAGGTGATTCCAAGGCATGTGCAATCCTGACAAATAAATCTCTAAAATGAGGAACTCAAAATGAGAAATAAAACGGACATGGATTCCATCAGGATTTCCATATGTACAAGAGAGCCATATGTTCCAAGGGATAATATTAAAGGATAGTGTTACCTTTTCTGGTAATGATTAAGGAATTGAGAAAAATGATCACACCACACTCTGATAGAATCTTCATCTAGAGCCAGGTTGGTAAGAATGTTAGCTACTTTGTTAACTTCTCTATACACATGTTATATGATGAGATTGCTATGATTGCAGATGAGCCTCTTGGAGTCTTCAATGTGGTTGTAAAATATTCAAGGAGTTTCAATACCTTTGAGATATTTTACGATATTTAAAGAGTCTCATTCAATGATAATATTTTGAGATAGAAGGTCACCCAAGATGAATAGCCCTTGGTAGAGAGCCTTAGATTTTGCCATGCAATTTTTAGATGCCACTATTTTTAGCAAATATGAGGATAATTCTCCCATTGTGATCTCTAATGATGCCACTACCACCAGCCCTATCCAGGTTGCCTTTGGCTACCCCATCAAAATTGAATTTGATCCAACCAATTGGGGGGACTCCACCTGATAATAGCTTTGTCAACTACAGGATTAGGAGGGAAAGAAGGAACCATGTAGATATTTAGAGAGGTACAAAATTTGGACTCCAAGCTAGGTCTAGGTGCCTCTTGGAAGGGATCTAAGTGAGTATTTTCAATAGCAACACAAAAACAATAGGTTATAACTGATAAAGGATCCTAGAGACTCTAGAGAAGGATATATAATTTTTCTCCAACCACACTTGCCACAAGAAATGTGGAAGAAAAAGTGACCAAAGGGACTTTAGATGCTGGTTGAAGAAGGGGTTAGGCCATTGGAGAAACAACTCATGAATGGAATTGGGTTGGGGCCACTCTATGCAAAAGGATGAGAAAAGGGAATTTGAGATACCAAGGGAGAAGGGACACTTAATAAATAGGTGGTGCATTGGCTTCCAACTGGATTGAAAAAGGTAGCAATATTTAGGGATGGAAATACCTCTATAATGAAGATTGTTGATGGTCAAGATTTTATTTTGAGTAATAAAATAGGAGAAGAAAGCAATTTTAGGGATAAGGTACTTAATCCAAATAAGACTAGTTTATAGTAAATTGTCATGGGATTCCACTTGGAGTAAATAGGTCGGTTTAACTATGAACAGTTTGCTTTCAATGGCTTTCCAAATCGAGGAGTTAGGGGAGTTTTAAATAGAAATGTCACAAATTCTAAGAAGTATAGCTAGCATTATAATAACAACAACATACTTCTCCCTAAGGTCACCAAGAGGGATCAACTTCTAGATTGGTTTATGAGGGTTGGTGATGATGAAGTTATAAACTTTAGTCTTGAAGAGGTGATCTGTGATAGGCTTCAAAGTGACCATATTGGGATCATGAAGCAGTGGTTGGTCATTCAACCACAGGCTCTTCTAAAAATAAATGTGGCACTGATTGCCCAACTACCATCTCAGATCCTCTCTAATAATGGGTCTGGATTTTATAATAGAGTTCCAAAATGCAGATCCCATGGAAGTGCCTCATCATCTTTAAATATATTATATTTTATTATTTTAATTATTTGGACCTAGGTGGAATTCACATTGGTAAAGAGTATCTATCCTTGTTTTTCAATGAGGGCTAAATTCAAACCTTCTTCTATTCTTAGATCCAAAGTAGAAAATATTTTTTGGATCTTCTCAATTTTTTATAAATTGTAGTAGGGGCTTTGAAGATCGATATGAAATACAGTAGGATAATTTGGAGGTGGGCTTACACGTGGCTTTGGAAACTTGACTAAAAATGGCCCCCTTCTATTTAATGAGCTTTTTAAGAAGTCTTTTGATGATAATATTCCACATATTCTTAGATAGTCTACCAAGGAAGAGGAGCAATCAAATATAGGTAGAAGGTAGGCTAGAAATGGTGCATCCCAAGATTCATGCTATCTTGAGTTTCTTGTTGATGGGGTTGTTAAGAAAAAATAATTTGATTTTTTATGAAATTGACCATTTGCACAGTAGCATATTCATAGTAATTGAGGATAACCTTACTAACTTTGGCTTCGAGAATGGATGATAGAGTGGCTAGAATGGTATCATAAATAAAATATTAGTGTATTATTGGTGGAAGAGGTCTTGATACCTGAGATGGCTCCCAAGGAGCATTCTAATTTGAGGAATCTATCGAGGGATTCCATCATGATGATGAAGAGGAAAGGTGATAGGGGATTACCTTGTATTAATTCTTTGAAGCTTTTAAAATACCCTACAACCAAACCATTAATAATTATGAGGAACCATGTTAAAGTAAGATATTTCTTGATGAGAACAATATAGTCATAATGAAAGTCAAATTTGGAAAGAACAACAAAGAGGAAATCCCAAGCAATTTTTTCAAAGGCTTTGTTCATGTCGATCTTGAGGAAGAGATGAACTTTTTTGCTTTTGGAAACTGAGTGAATGAGCTCATGAAAGGTGATGACACCATTAGTAATAAGTCTAACCTGAATAGAACTACCTTGACAAGGGTAAATGATGAGATGAAGGTCTTATTTCATTCTATTAATCATGACCTTGGTGATGATTTTAAATATGACATTACATAAGCTAATCGTCTTGAAGTTTAAGAGAGATCTACTGGTAGGGGACTTCAGGATGAGAGCAAGGAAGGTCAAATTGATATCTCTAGGTAGGAAAATAGTCCTTTGGAATTCCCAGATGGTCTCAATGAGACATTTTCCAATAATACTCCAAAAATACTAAAATAAGCATGGAGGAAACCCATATATACTAGGGGATTTGTTAGAATTCATGTAAAAGAGGGCTTCTTTTATTTTATCCTAAGAAAATGTATTGAGAAGATGCGTATTGAAATCAAGGAGAATGAGGTAAGGGATGTTCTAGAGAAGTGAATTGAAATCCTAGGTAGAGCATAAATTATGGGGTTCGTGAAAGTTCTCAAAGTGAGCAACAAATTTGGCTCTAATTTTTGAGTGACTAACCCATCATTCCTTGTTAACTCTCTTATATTATTGAAACTACAATACCTAATATTTGAAGCATGGAATAATTTGGTGTTTGAATCTCCTTATTTCAACCATAGGGCTCTTGATTTCTACCTCCAAAAGACTTCTCCTTTGATAAAATATTGTGGTATTTAATAAATAGCTTTCTTTCCTCACTTCTAACTTGAGATGAGTTCCCAAATTGGACCAATTCTTCTATCGTATTGATCTGACTCAAAATTTTTTGTTTACTTTCAAAGATATTTTGAAATACACCCCTATTCCACAATCAGAGGTTGGCTTTGATTAAGTCCAAGGCCACATGGTCTCAAATTTGAAGGGGATTTTTAAAAAGGGCATCGATAGAATATCTTCAAGGACAAGGCGGTTGTGATCCGAGCTAATCTTAGGAAGGTAATGAAGGGAAGCATAACCAAACAAATGGATGACTTCTTTGGATAGTAGAAACACATCAAGCTTAAGTTGAATGAGTTAACTACCTATCCTTCTATTTATCTAGGTAAAATTAGTTCCTTTCAACTAGACATCCATTAGTTTATTGTTCTCAATAAACTTGAGGAAGTTCTCATAGCATATTGGGGTAGTAATTGTCCCTCCACGTTAATAAAAAGGATAAAGGAGAGGAGTTGAAATATCTAGCCAACATCCAAGGTTCATTTTAAAAGATGCTTCTCATCTGACTCAAGGTATTCCATAAGACCAATCACATAGGAGGATTGTTAAGAGCATAAATATTTGATAATATCCATCTTATTTTGTTGTGTTTACAATAAAAAATAATATTTGTGATTCTATTAGATGAAGATAGTAATCATCCCTCCACTTTGTTAGGATACCGTAGGCATAGGTAGTCACTAGAAGAGTATTGGGTTGTGCTAGTGATGAATTCATTGTTTTCTCTTATAGCTTTAATAATTTTCCTCATACTATATTCATCAATTTTTGTCTCTTGAAGCAAAATAATACTGGGTCTAAGATCTTTCCTCATGGATGATATCAACCACTACTTGGGTAGACAATTGAGACCTCTCACATTCCATGAGAGGATCTTCATCTAAGACTTTTGGAGGTAAAGTTTCCCCCTTTGCCCTAAGATGATGGGCATTTGGTTCGTTTTGCATCATCCTTCGAAAGATTTTCAATGGGGAGTTTTGTGAGGGCTATGAAGAGAATGGTTTGGGTGCCATTAGAAATATCATCCTCCACTTCTTTTCATATTAAATCTTGGTTAGAAGATCTCCCTTTCTTCTTGTCACTGCCAACATCAGCAGAGATGTTTTTTTAATTTATGGTTACTAGCTTGGGTGAACTAAGAGGTTCTCCTATCTCATTGGAGGTAAGGTCACCAAGGGGTAATAAATATAGCTCAGTAGGAGAGGAGAGGTCATTGAGGATGTCCACAGAGTTTTGATCAAGGGTTGGACATGAAGGGCTAGAACTTGATGGAGATTGAGGGGGAAAATCTAAGTTGAGGTCAAAATCCTAGGGAGGACACCATAGGGACTCAGGGAAAATAAATCAATAGGAGGATTAATTCTATTAGAGATATTAAAGGACCTAGATAGTGGCTTGAATTGATTACAAAAAATACATATAAAATAAACCTGATCTGGGTCTTTAGCAGAGGAAGCATGGATTGATTGCTTTTCTTTAAAATTTCAAAATGTTGATGCTACAATACACATCAGTTTGATTCTTATTTGAAACATGGTCACTCTTCCAAGTATCTTCAAAGGATTTCTTGGTGCAAATCCTATCATTATTAGAATCATTTTTGAGAGAGGGGCATTGCATGTGAAGATGACCTTGTATGTGGAACTCAATGCAAAAGGCTATCTTATTGTCATATTTGATGGCTTGGTGCTTGTGAAAGGAACTAGAAACCAAGTCAATGAACATAGGTAATTCTTACTCAAGGTTAGCATTGATGCACAATCAAGCGTATACCATTCGAGACTTGGCTTTTTTTTTCAGATCAAAAGTGACAAGGTCCTCAATAATTTGAGCAATCCCTTTTTAAATTTCTTCATGTCAAAAATTGATAGGAAGGCACATAAGCCTAACCCAAATGAGGGTTGAGTTGATTCTATAAGTTTTAGGGTCAAAATTTTCACCCTATATTCTAATAAAAAAATTGTGTTAGCCAAATAATTAGGATCCACCAGTGAGGATGTGACCATTGTCATCAGGGTTTTTAAGTCTAATGAGGAAGAACCCTCTAGGAAGAGAAATCAGGTCCATATTTTCATAAGGGTGTCATTTTGAGAAGGCCCATTTTTGAATGGATTCAATGTTCAAGTGATATCCCATAAATTTACTAACAAAAGATAAGGAATCCTAGGAAACCAAAGAAGCCATGGCACACGAAGGAATTACTAGTTCTCTACTGCTTGGCAAGAGCATGATATGACCTTGTTGAGAAGGGGTGAGGAGGACTTCACACTTTTTTGGACTATCTCTACAAAGGAGATAGGTTTGGAATTTTTATGATGGTTAGTTGGGCGTGCCCCCCAACACCAGTGAATTCCATGCCCCCACTTTGACCATCATAAGAGCCATAATCAAGATCAAATTCCATGTCATCACCTATGCTAGAGTTTCCACAAGTAGGAGATTCAAATTTTTGAGAAGACCTTCTTGAGTAGACTCGTCCACCTAAGTTTACAATCCATGCAAGACCATTTATTCTAGGATTGAAGATTAAATTTTGGTTATGTATTTTTTCTAGGATTTATACCCATATCATGAGAAACTAAGAAAAAATAAATAAAAAACAATAAAAATAATTGAAAAATTAAAAAATTAAAAAAGAAGATACATTAGTTTGTATGCAAAACATACACTTTCAAACATAGTTGTAGTTTGCATAACCAAAATATATATGAATATGTTTTTTTGGTAAGTTAACTAATATTATATTATGCCAAGAAATGTGAAGGCTCCAAAATTCCTTTGACATCAACAAGGAACAACATGCATCAGCTTAAGCCCAAGAGGAAGTATACAAAACCCTCAAAAAAGCAGGTAAATATTCACCTATTACATCGGCAGAAAACACTACATCAAATATAGAGAAAGGGAACCATCCTTCAAGACTACAAGATGAAAGCCAAACTCAAGAAAAACAAAGAAGCCCCTTGGGCACTACCCAAAATAAACAATAGGAACATCCGAGCAACAATCTATTAATCAGGACTACCCATGGCCTTCTTCTATTCGTCCACCTTTTTAATAGAAACTTTTGAATTCTTCTCAAATCCTAAATTTTGAAAATTCTGGGAAGAAGCGAGTGATTTTCTAAATTGCTTCTGATGCAGTACGTTTTACCCACCCTATCATGTTTAGTGATGGTTCTAAGACTTTTGGATTTTTCAAAAATGATGATTCCCAGCATTGTCAAATTTTCTATCTTGGTTCTAGATCAAATCTTGCCAATATTCAAATTAATGTCTTTGAAAATATTTTTGTGCCAATGATATTTCCACATGCGGTAGGAATCACTTGAATTGGAAAGAGTGAGACCTCCATTTGCGTTGTTGATGTCCCCACTATATATACAAAAAAAACATCCTTTGATTTATTCCCAAAATTTCTATTTGAGATGTTAGTAGGCTTTGGGAATGAACTAGCACTCTTGGCTGTTGAAAAATCATAAATTTTTTGGAGAAATAGATAGATCATGTGGCAATGGATATAGATACCAGACATGCTAGGGGTTATGTGACAGGACACCTACCTATTATGGAAATTATGTAGATTAAGATTCGTGAGATGAATGGGTTTGAAACAAGTCTATATGATCATGAGACAACCATCCAACTGATAGTTCCATAGAGAGAAGGGTCATGAAAATGATGGAATTTGTTACTCAAAAGGATGGGCCAAAAAACCAATACCTCAAAGGATTTTTAAAATTTAGTGCCTATTGTCCTACTAGGACCTTTTGAAACTTCAACACTCTTATACATAGTGAGGAAACTTGTAAAAAATATGGTAACCCAACTAATCATTGTCAATTTTTTCAATAGTGGTTAATGCATGTACCTCCTATGGTAGTGTGTCTATCCAAGTCAACAAACCTAGACCATCAACCCCAATGTTTGCCATTTTATCTACTAACTTGTTTGCTTCTCTAAAAGCAGATTAGAATATAACTTTCTGTTGGTGAGTGGCAAGTTTCCTGGCCTCTTCAATGCAGCTTCTAACTTTCCAAGATGTGTTAGTCTCACAATGACACTGAGAGGGGGGGGTGAATCAGTGTAGCTATTTAAAATTCAAATCTACAACTCTTAATAATGAAACAATGAATATTTAAGTCAGATAAAGCAAGTATCACAAGAGAGCATTCCACAACACACGATGTAACGAGGTTCACCAATTTGGCTACTCCTCAAAATAGACTGCTTGGATTAACGTCCAAATCCAGCCTTTGCAAAATATCAATTTTACAATCACTTTACCAGCACCTACTGGAAGGAGCACCAACTCCTGATTTATCTGCACCCACAGAAAGGAGCACCAACCCCTAATTCCAAGCACCTACTTGGACTGCAAATTTTAAGCTATAAGACTGACATAAAAATGCCTTCACTTCTTCAAGACCCTGATTGGTCTATTGCTTACCCAACCTCTCTCACTTTTCACCAGACTGCCACACACACTAAAAGCTCTACTTACTGCACTTCTTCGGCTCTCACGGCTCTGCTCAACTCTTTCTTACGACACTCTTCAACCCTCTTCTTGCAGCACTTTTTCTCTATTTTCAGCAGCATGTAATTCTCCACGCAGACCTCCTTTTATAACAGTCCTTTCGCTTTGTATCTCCAGTTATAACGCCTTCTTTCATTTCTCATACGCCACTTGTCAATTGTAACTGTTTCTTTCATATTCTCATCTGCCACTTGTTAATCACTCCTTTTGTATATTTAGAGTGGGCATTTCGTTAAACACGTTACATGCAACGTATTGACACATATACCTTTACCATGACTGTTCGTCTTCTTGTTCATGACTGTTCGTATTCTTTTCTGTGCATGCATGCGTTTTCACTGTAACTGCACCTGTAACTGACGTAACTACTTTAGTTAACTCTTCTTATTTTATCTGCATGAATTTCTTCTACAATTGCACTGTAACTCCGTATAACTCTAGTTAAGCTATCACATATCTTATTTTGGTTGGGTTCTCTTCTTTGCTCGTGCCAAAGTGACCTATCGTGAAATCGTGACACTTCTCCTCTTTGTCCTCTTCTCGGCTTTGCACCCGTGAAAACACATGTCGTGATATCGCGACACTTTCGCCTTCTTACTTTCTCTCTTCTTTGTCGCGATATCGCGACACTTTTCCTCCTTACTTTCTCTCTCCTCTTAGTCACGAAAATCGCACATGTCGCGATATCGTGACACTTTTCTCCTTGCTCTTTCTCTTGCCTTCCGGTCATGAAAACCCGACATGTCGCGATATCGTGACACTTTTTCTCTTAGACTCTCTCTCTTGCCTTGGGAACCCGACATGTCGCGATATCGCGACACTTTTTCTCTTAGACTCTCTCTCCTGCAACATGTCACGAAATCGCGACACTTTTTCTCTCGGACTCTCTCTCCTGCAACATGTCATGAAATCGTGACACTTTTTCGTCCGTACAATCTTCCTTGCAATATGTCATGAAATCGTGACACTTTTTCGTCCGTACAACCTTCCTTGCAATATGTCATGAAATCGTGACACTTTTTCGTCCGTACAACCTTCCTTGCAATATGTCAGGAAATCGTGACACTTTTCTCGTCCCTCTTTCCTTGCTATGCCAAAAAAACATGTCATGAAATCGCGACACTTTTTCTCTCTCCTCTTTCTCTTCGCTATTGACGAAAAGAAACATGTCAGCGAAATCGTGACACTTTTCTCTCTCCTCTTTCTTCTTCTGAAAAAGAAACATGTCATGAAATCGTGACACCTTTTCTCTCTCCTCTTTCTCTTCACTAACATGTCACGAAATCGTGACACTTTTCTCTCTCCTCTTTCTCTGAAACATGTCGCGAAATCGTGACACTTTTCTTCTCCTCTTTCTTCTAACATGTCACGAAATCATGACATTTTTCTTTCTCCTCTTTCTCTTCCAACATGTCACGAAATCGTGACAGTTTTTCTCTTGCTTTTTCTCTTCCAACATGTCATGATATCGTGACAGTTTTTCTTTCTTCTCTTTCTCTCCGAACATGTCGCGATATCGTGATATTTTTCTTTCTTCTTCTCTCTCAACATGTCACGATATCGTGACAGTTTTCTTTCTTCTTCTTAACATGTCGCGATATCGCGACAGTTTTCTTTCTTCTCAATATGTCGCGATATCGCGACACTTTTCTTCCTTGTGATTTTTCTTTTGATTTTTAGTATATGGGCCACTTCTATCTTTTGGAAACCCACTTGTACATACTCTGAAGGACCTCTTAACTCCTGTCCTTCACTCCATCAACCGATCTGCGATTGTGTTGACAACAATGACAATACTGTTTCTGCACCTTGCTCAACAATCTCCCCCTTTGGAATTGTTGGCAACACACATGCAAGTTCCTGTAATTCTTCTCCCCCTTTGACAATAATACCAAAGGGCTGTTGTAGACTCCCCCTGAGTCCATGCACATCATTCTCAGGCACACGTTATGACAGTTAGCAAAAATTACAAATATGAGCAAAAAGATAATCAAATATATAAATGCTCCCCCTGAGAATGTGGTTCCGATAGCTAGTCAGTTCTTTGGAAGCATAACCACTCCCAATTTATTGCGAAGGTACTCAAAAATTTCTTTGGGCAGCGGTTTTGTGAAGATATCCGCTACTTGCTCTGTAGTTGGAACAAAATCCAACTTTACCTCACCTTCCGCAACTTTCTCCTTCAGAAAGTGATATCGGATAGCAATATGTTTTGTGCGAGAATGCATAACCGGATTCTTTGAGATGTTAATGGCATTGGTGTTATCACACTTAACTAAAATTGGCTCACTGAAGTTAATGCCAAGATCTTTCAAGGTTTGTTTCATCCATAAGACCTACGTACAACTCGTAGTTGCTGCAATATACTCTGCCTCTACTGTAGATAAAGAAATTGACTCTTGTTTCTTGTTGTGCCATGCAACCAACCTGTCTCCAAGATAAAATGCCCCTCCATTGGTACTCTTTCTGTCATCGACACATCCTGCCCAATCTGCATCTGAATATGCAATAAGGGTGAAGTCCTTTCCTTTCGGATACCATAACCCATACTCCATAGTACCCTTCAGATATCGAAGAATCCTCTTGACTGCTTGTCACATGAGTCTCCTTGGGACTCGCCTGAAATCGTGCTACCATGCAAACTGCCTGCAAGATATCTGGTCCAGTGGCTATCAAATACAGTAGGCTCCCAATCATAGATCTGTACATGGTTTGATCAACTTCGGGAGATTTTTCATCCTTGCTCAACTTGCACTTTGTCGTCATGGGAGTGCTAACAGGCTTACAATCCTCCATTGTGAACTTCTTTAGCATCTCTTTCACATATTTGACTTGAGAAATGAATATGCCCTTCTCATTTTGATTAACTTGCAATCCGAGAAAATACGAAAGTTCACCAATCATTGACATTTCAAATTCTTTCTGCATCTTAATTGCTAAATCTTTACACGAATCATCATTGTTGTTGCCAAAGATGATATCATCTACATATACAACAAGGACAATGAGATGGCCATTTGCTGTTTTGACATACAAATTGCTATCCACCATACCCTTTTTAAACCCTTGTTGAGTAAGATAGTTGTCTAATCTTGCATACCATGCTCTGGGTGCCTGTTTCAAGCCATACAACGCTTTCTTCAACTTGCAGATGAAATTGGGATTATCACCGAGTTGGAAACCATCTGGCTGTTCAATATAGACCTCTTCTTCAAGTTTTCCATTCAGAAATGCTGATTTCACGTCCATTTGATAAACTTTGAAATTCTTATGAACTGCTAAAGCCAGAAACATTCTTATTGCCTCTAGTCTGGCCACTGGTGCAAAGGTTTCCTCAAAGTCAATACCTTCAACTTGTGCATAGCCTTTATAGACCAATCTTGCTTTATTCCTGACTACCTGTCCATCTTCATTCAATTTGTTTCAAAAAATCCATTTAGTACCGATTATATTTTTATTTGCAGGTCTTGGTACTAACTCCCAGGTTTTGTTTTTCTCGATCTGATCCAATTCTTCATTTATTGTTGTCATCCAACTTTCATCTTTGCTTGCTTCAACAACATTTTTGGGCTCAATGTTTGGATAATAGAGAGTAGTTACTTACTACTCTTCTTCTTGTCTGAACACCATCTATGGGATCTCCAATTATTTGCTCTCTAGGATGATTTTTCTGTCAGCTGCCTGTTTTGAATTTCTTGTTTTCTTCCTCTTCTGAGTCACTACTTAACTCATCTGAGTCAATTTTTAGTTTCTTTTCGGTTTCCTTTTCATCATCTCCTTCAATAACTTCTTCATATATTGGGTAGTTTTCTTTATAGCTACTTTCTTGTTCCCTACCTTCATCAACTTTAACATCGGCACTCTCCACAATTTTCTTTAGCCTCTTGTTGTAGCAAGTGTAGGCTTTGCTTTTTGTCGAATAGCCAAGGAAAATACCTTCATCAGCTCTATCTTCAAACTTTCCAAGATTATCTTCAGTTCTTTTGATGTAACACTTGCTTCCAAAAACTTTGAAGTATCTTGTTGTTGCCTTTTTACCGAACCATAGTTCATACGGAGTTTTGCTTTCATGCGTCCTCAACATGCACCTATTTTGGATGTAAACCATAGTATGGACTGCCTCTTTCCAAAATCTGTCTGCTATTTTGCTCTCAGTCAACATAGTCCGTGCCATTTCCTGCACTGTCCTGTTCTTTCTTTCTACCACTCCATTCTGCTGAGGTGTCCTCGCTGCTGAAAACTGTCTCCTAATCCCATACTTTTCACAGTACTCTGCAAACTCTTCTGAGATGAACTCTCCTCCTCTATCTGATCTTAAGCATTTAATTCTTTTTCCTGTTTGATTCTCAACTTGTTTTTTGAAAATCTTGAACATTTCAAAGGCATCTGATTTAAGCTTCAAAAATAGTACCCATGTCATCCTGGAATAGTCATCTATGCACAACATAAAGTATTTGTCACCATTTATGCTTTGTGTTCTCATGGGTCCACATAAATCGGTATGTATTAGTTCTAAAGGTTTGCTTGTGAAGTATTCTTTTGTTTTAAATGTGGCTCTAGTTTGCTTCCCCTTTTGGCATGAAGCACAAATGCTATTTAAAGGTTTACCAATGGTGGGAATATCTCTCACTGCCCTTTTTGAGCTGATCTTTATTAGATTGTCAAAGCTAATATGACCGAGCCTCTTGTGCCACAACCAATTTTCTTCTGCCTGTCCAATCAAGCATGCTCTTTCTGAAGTCTCTGAGAGAGTATACAGGTTTCCATATGTCCTTGATCTAGTTGCGATCAACTTTCCACAATTTGTTGTTCTGACTTCACAACCCTGCTTCTTGAAAATTACTTCATGACCTCTGTCACAAATCTGGCTTACGCTTAATAAGTTATGCTTCAGACCAATCACAAACAGGACTTCTTTCGACTTGATTTTTCCATCACCGATCTTAATTGATCCTTTGCCAACTATCTTAGCGCCATCATTATTTCCAAATTTTACAGAACCACCTTCGTATTGCTATAGCTTTTCAAATCTATGTTTGTCCCCTGTCATATGATCTGGAGCATCCACTATCCAGTATCCATGGTGCAGATTTGTTCTGTGCCTTAAATGTTGTCTGCACAATCAAGGATTCCTTTTCTTCCTTGGGTTGCTCCTTTTGTTTCCACTCTGGTTTGATTGCAGGTTTGGTCACTTGTTTTGACTTTTCTTTGTCAATGGCCTGTACCTATTTTTGAGAAATTTTCTATTTTGTTTCCAACCATTTGGTTGAAATCTTCTTCCTTGATTTTTATTTGCTGCAAATGTGCCTCGATAATTTCTTGCAATGTGCCCATAATTATGACAGTTATAACATTCTATTGTATAATCCATCAATGGTAAAAAAACATTTCTACTGAAAAAGTTCCTTTGTGCTACTTTGTACTTGCATTCAGAAATCTTATGTCTATAACCATTGCATTTAAAACAATAACCGAGAAAAGGAATGAGTGAACCTGGGTGATGGTCTTTGCCATTTTGTAGTAGGCGCCATAAATATTCTTCTCCTTTGATGAGTGACTTTGGTGAATCCATCATTGTCAATACTCTTCTCGTGCCCGGCATTATTGCTTTCTTTAGAATGTTTCATTTTTTCTTGATCAACCCTGATCTTGTCTTCATTCTTTATGGGTTCTATAGTTGTGGCCTTTGATCCATTCGATGATTCTGCTTCGACGAAGCCTAACCCAAATTTGATGCCTGTAGACCTTTGGTTGCTTATAATCTTATCCAGCTTCACAGAACTTCCTTCAAGTTTGTGATAGCAAGTCATTTTTTGATTCATCTCTTCTAGCTGCATCCTTAAGCCAACAATCTCTTCTTCTAGCTTGCTGCACTCATCTATTTTCATGGTTAATTGTACTTTGATATCTTTAGATATTTTCTTAAATTTGTCTATCTGTACTTTCAAGCTAGTTATGATTTCATTGGCATCCTCAAGCTTTCTTGAAGTTTTCTTATTCTTTTTCCTTTCTATACTCAGCTCTTGAAGTGCAGCGACCAACTCACCTTCCAGATCTACTTCAGCCTCAGCCTCAAATTTTTCATCACCTTCCTATTTTTCTTCTGATTTTTCTTCTTCGAATGCCATAAAAAGAGCTTCACCTGTTTCTTCTTCAGAATCCTCATCAAGGCTGTCTTCTGAAGGACTGACATTCTTGGATATGAAACTTTTCTTCTTGAAGTTGCCTTTTCTAAAATTTGGTTTCTTCTTCCAGTCACTTCTTTCTTGATGTGAACCTTCATCACTTTTGTTTTTCTCATTGAGTGGACATTTAGCAACAAAGTGTCCAACGCCTCCACAGTTGAAACACTTAAATGGTAGCTTTCCTTTATATTTTCCTTTTCCCCTTATTAGTTTCCGAACAAAGTTCGCTTCCGTTTCATCTGATGTTTCTTCTTCCTCGGATTCTTGCTTTACTTTTATATTTTTGTGTGCTTTAAAAGCAGCTTCTCTGTCTGTGGGTTTAGTTTTTCCTATTCTCATTTCATATGCTGTCAAAGAACCATGCATCTCATCCATGCTAAAATTGTTTAGATCTTTAGCTTCTTCTATTGCTGAAACTTTAGCATCAAATCTTTGGGGAAGAGATCTTAGTACCTTTTTCATGATGACAACATCATCTATTTCCTCGTCGAGTCCTCTAATCGCATTAATGATTCCATTAACTCTCAGCATGTATGCCTCTATGTTCTCATCGTCATTCATTTTTAATGCTTTGAACTGAGCTCGATGCGTTTGTAGCTTGGCCTCCTTGATCTTGTCGTCTCCTTCATGAATGCTCTTTAGTTTGTCCCACATGTCTTTTGCCATTTTGCAACTCATAATCTTTATCAGTTCGTTGTCCACTAAACCGCACATGATAGCATTTTTGGCTTTAGAGTTATTCTCAAACAATTTCTTACCGGTAGCATCGGTTGGAGGAGTGGTGGGTATTGTGTATCCTCTGTCTACTGACTCCCATATGTCGAAACCCAAAGCACACAGATATGTCTGCATCCTGAGTTTCCAAAATGAGTAATTTGTTCCATCAAACAATGGTGCTTTGTTTGAAGAGAATCCTTCGCCACCTGCCATTTTGACTAATCCAAGATCAACCCTAGCTGATTTAGCCTGATAAGGGAAACTGGCTCTAATACCAATTGTTAGTCTCACAATGACACTGAGAGGGGGGTGAATCAGTGTAGCTATTTAAAATTCAAATCTACAACTCTTAATAATGAAACAATGAATATTTAAGTCAGATAAAGCAAGTATCACAAGAGAGCATTCCACAACACACGATGTAACGAGGTTCACCAATTTGGCTACTCCTCAAAATTGACTGCTTGGATTAACGTCCAAATCCAGCCTTTGCAAAATATCAATTTTACAATCACTTTACCAGCACCTACTGGAAGGAGCACCAACTCTTGATTTATCTGCACCCACAGAAAGGAGCACCAACCCCTAATTCCAAGCACCTACTTGGACTGCAAATTTTAAGCTATAAGACTGACATAAAAATGCCTTCACTTCTTCAAGACCCTGACTGGTCTATTGCTTACCCAACCTCTCTCACTTTTCACCAGACTGCCACACACACTAAAAGCTCTGCTTACTGCACTTCTTCGGCTCTCACGACTCTGCTCAACTCTTTCTTACGACACTCTTCAACCCTCTTCTTGCAACACTTTTTCTCTATTTTTAGCAGCATGTAATTCTCCACGTAGACCTCCTTTTATAATAGTCCTTTCGCTTTGTAACTCTAGTTATAACGCCTTCTTTCATTTCTCATATGCCACTTGTCAATTGTAACTATTTCTTTCATATTCTCATCTGCCACTTGTTAATCACTCCTTTTGTATATTTAGAGTGGGCATTTCGTTAAACACGTTACATGCAACGTATTGACACATATACCTTTACCATGACTGTTCGTCTTCTTGTTCATGATTGTTCGTATTCTTTTCTGTGCATGCATGCATTTTCATTGTAACTGCATTGTAACTGACGTAACTGACTTCAGTTAACTCTTCTTATTTTATCTGCATGAATTTCTTCTACAATTGCACCTGTAACTGTCGTATAACTCTAGTTAACTATTACATATCTTATTTTGGTTGGGTTCTCTTCTTTGCTCGTGCCAAAGTGACCTGTCATGAAATCATGACACTTCTGCCTCTTTGTCCTCTTCTCGGCTTTGCACCCGCGAAAACACATGTCATATGTGCTTCCCTGTGATATCGCGACACTTTGCCTTCTTACTTTCTCTCTCCTCCTTAAGTCATGAAAATGCGACATGTCACGATATCGTGACACTTTTTCTCCTTGCGCTTTATCTTTGCCTTCGGGTCGCGAAAACCGACATGTCGCGATATCGTGACACTTTTCTCCTTGCACTTTCTCTTGCCTTGGGTCATGAAAACTGACATGTCATGATATCGTGACACTTTTCTCCTTGGCGCTTTCTCTTCCTGCAACATGTCATGATATCGTGACACTTTTTCTTTCGGACTCTCTCTCCTGCAATATGTCATGAAATCGTGAAATTTTTTTTTCGTACACTCTTCCTTGCAATATGTCATGAAATCGTGACACTTTTTCGTCCGTACAACTTTCCTTGCAATATGTCACGAAATCGTGACACTTTTTCGTCCGTACAACCTTCCTTGCAATATGTCGGAAATTGTGACACTTTTTCGTCCTAACTTCCTTGCAATGATGAAATGCGACACTTTTCTCTCGTACTATTCCTTCCTTGCAATATGTCGCGAAATCGTGACACTTTTTCTCGTACAATCTTTCTTTGCTTTGGACCGTGAAAATGAAACATGTCACGAAATCGTGACACCTTTTTCTCTCTCCTCTTTCTCTTCGCTTTGGACCGCGAACGAAATGAAACATGTCGCGAAATCGTGACACCTTTTTCTCTCTCCTCTTTCTCTCTCAACATGTCACGAAATCGTGACACCTTTTTCTCTCTCCTCTTTCTCTTGCAATATGTCACGAAATCGTGACACTTTTTCTACTTGTCTTTTCTCTTCCAACATGTCACGAAATCGCGACAATTTTTCTTTCTTGCTCTTTCTCTCCGAACATGTCGCGAAATCGTGACAGTTTTTCTTTCTTCTTCTCTCTCTTCGAACATGTCACGAAATCATGACAGTTTTTCTTTCTTCTTCTCTCTCTTCCAACATGTCGCGATATCGCGACAGTTTTTCTTCTCTTGCTCAATATGTCGCGATATCGTGACACTTTTCTTCCTTGTCTTTTTCTTTGATCTTTTGCAACTGGGGCACTTCGGTCTTCTTGGAAACTCACTGTACATACTCTGAAGGACCTCTTAACTCCTGTATACTTCATCAACTGATCTGTCTGACTGTGTTGACAACAATGACAATATTGTTTCTGCACCTTGCTCAACAAGATGGTCTTTTGGAGATTTTTATGTAATTAATGATATTGAGAGAATCCCCTTCAATGATGATTATGCCTGGGATATGTTTGATTAATGCAATAACTCTCCATAATACCTTTGCTCTAGCCATATGATTGGACTGTTCACCAAGGTATTCAGCAAATGCTAAAATCGAGTTTCCTTTATGATCTTTAATTATACCTCTTGCTCTTGCTTTGCTTGGATTATCTTTTGCTACTCCATCAAAATTTAATTTAACCCATCCTTGGGGTGGGGGACACCATTTAATGTTACTTATGGGATTGGGTTGAGATACAATCATGTCCTGGAAAATGATCAAAGAATGAATAATGACAATTTCAAACCTGGAACAAGGCCTTGGATCATACAGAATAATGGAAGCATTCTCTTTGGCAAAGAAAAAAATTTTACTTGTTAGATCTGAAATATCCTTGGAAAAATTAGAGAACCTCCAAATTGTGCTCAGTTTGGGATGGTGGAAAGGTTGAGGCCACTAGATGAACAACTCCACAATAGAAGGAGGTTTTACCCAACTGATTTAGAACCTTTGGAAGAGGTTGTCAAGAATGAAAATAGAATAGAGACAATTGAGAAAGATGTGATAGGAGTATTCCTAGTTATATAAGCATAAAAACATCTATTTAGGATAATGATCCCTCTTTTAATGAGGTTATCAACTATTAAGATTTTGTTTTGAATGGCAAGCCAAGAAAAGAAAGCAATTTTGGGGGTGATGTGTTTGATCCATTCCAAATTGAAAGGAATTTCGATTTCTTCCTGGGGAATGAGGAGTTGATAAGCAGATTTGATTGTTAAATTCCCATCTTCTATTGGGGCCCAGATAATGTTGTCTTTAACTTCTCCTGTGGGGATGATTATGGAATTGAGCAGTACTTCTAAATCCCTTGATTATTTAGGGTGATGGATGTTGTGAATGTTTTTCCACCTGTAGTTGTTATTTATTTTGTGTAGGAAATCAACCACTTTGTAGAACAATATAGAGTATATATGCTTAAAATAATTTTAAACAATAGCATATTGTAGAACTTGACAAATGTCAAAGCATATTGTTAAATTAATCCATATTCAAAGATGAATAAAATATTTACTTAGAAAAAAATCTTATTATGATGTGAAATTAATTGGAAGATCAATAAACATTAGGTCTTTGTTAATACTAACTAGGTAACTAATATTGACTGGACTTCTAACCAATCTTGTATCAAAATAAGATTATATTCATATATAGTAGCCCCTCAATTAGCTCATTTGAATATATTTCTCTTTATACAAAGTTAAGCAATATAAGAAACTTTAATCAATATACCATAACAAGAGTAAATATATATAAATTACATATGAAAACATCAATAAACTAAAACAACTATTGGTAAGAAATTAAATCTGATAAAGAATACCATGATTTATGGGAAGAAAACCCTCTATAATAAAGAACACCAAAATATATATTCTTATCATTTATATTATTGAAAAACAATTTAAAATAAAATTGGCATGAGCTAAATAAAATCTCTACTAGCTAAAGGAAGGCAGATTACAAAGTTTTATATAACTCCAAAACTTCCAAGTATTCCTACCTTGTCAATGGATTAAAAAATGTAGCAACATCTGCCAATTATACTTTTCCAACAACAAGCGGAAGCAAGAGAGGGCATAGAAGGTCAATAGTCATGTTATTTTCTCCTCAACTTCTCTCTAGTGACCTTTTCTTTTCCATTTGTCTTCAAATTTAAAATTTTAAACTTTTCTATTTGATCAATCTTCAATCTCTCTTCACACCTCATCAATGAGAGACTTTTCATCCCAAAAGCATATTCAAAGAAACTGATATCTATGGAACATGTTGGATAGATAGAGTTTAATTTAAATGTAAGTTGTATACAAAATGTCGATACAAACACAACAATAGACGCATCTAATGAAACAACAAAATTAACAATTTTTTTATAAATTTCAACCTTCAAACTAAGTATAAACATAAACTAATATTATTTAATTAATATATTAATTAACACATAAATAAAATAAAATAATGGCTAATCCGCATATGTCACGAATATGAATCTTGGTATGCTCTCTAAAATAAGTAAATGATTCAGATAAAAACTCATAAATAATTACGAAACAATGGCTTTTCTTATTTCTCACGTTTTTCAGAGCATCATAAGGTTTTGTTGATTCGAGGTTGGTCTCAGCAAGGAACTCTTCGGAGAGCAAGAGGGCTTTATTTCTCACGTGTTATGCTTCCCTGCTCATTTTATATACAAATAAGTCTTAATATATTCCGTAGTCAGCAACTTGGCACAATGGTTACCTGCGTAGATATAATAGGCAGGCCTGGCCCATTTGGGCATTTGTTTTCGTCCAGCTTTCCGACAACACCATTATACTACATTATTTTATTATATTTAATCTGTATGTCGCACAAGAGAGGGGCTTCCCAGTCACGGGCGTCTTGAGTTGGCCCTCTTCTTCTAACTGGTTTATTTAGATATGATAAAAATTCGTCCACTTAGGTTTTTTGTTAGAGGTTTTTTCCACTTTAAGGTTTGGGTTTTTTTCAAAATTTTTGGTTTGGTGTTTGATGTGTTTAGCTCTCCTACTCAACAAAAATTTTCAAATGGATAGGAAATTTTTAAATTTTAAATTTGAGCATAGAAAATTTTTAAATTTTAAATTTGAGCATCCAATTTTATTTCAAATTGGCAGGTTCTGCCATTAGGTAGCAAATATTCAAATGGGTGAGATAATTTCAAATCTTAATGTGGGCACCTATTTTTTAAATTTCATCTTAGTATGGTTCCATGTTAGTTTCTTTCGAATTGGATGCAGATCATTTTTATCGAATGAAAGATTAGTTTTCCTTTCAATTAGTTTTCCACTTATTTATGTTCTTCTTTAATTTTCATAAAATATTTTTATGACTAAATTTAAATTTGAAATCTTTTTAAAACCCATTGTAAAAGATTTGGGCCTTTCAAAACCCCTCTTCCACCTAATTATTAAAAAAAAATAAAATAAATTTCATTTGATTTTAAATTTCTTAGCATCTCCGAGCTCTAGCACCTAAGAGTTTCGAAAGATATTATTAGACTTTCTTAGTGCGAGTGAATGAAACCATTATTTAAATTTCCTGGATTAACTGTGTAAGTATTTGGAAACCCCATCTTCAGTTCCATCCAAGTTGAACTTTTATATTTGAAAGGTCGGAACTTCTATGATAAGTTGTAGTCATCCTTAAATCATTATTTTCAGCAGCATGCAGTCTTATTAATCATGGAATCACGCAAATTAACACGCATACATTAACACTTAATCGATAAGTGTTGCCATATCAGAATCAAAAGTTAAAGTTTTGAGCTTTTTACTGGAAGTGGCACCAGATTAGGCAGAATCCAATAAACTTGTTTTGTTAAATTACCATACTATCTGCATCTATTGAGCAGAAGGAGCTGTCCATAATACTCCATCAAACCATCAAATACATACCCCGGCCGAAATTAGATTAAAGGAGTTGGAAAACAACAAGAAATCCCTGCTGCTCACCGATAACGCTTAACGATAGAGTCTTCTTCATTGTGTATTGAGGAGATGGGTTTTAACGAATAATGCAGCTAACAGTGGATCATCCTCCTCCGCTATTGGTCTTGCTTTTACTCCAAATATTTCGATAAAGGTCGAGAAAAGTGAAGTGAATGTTAAACACATAGGGAATATTTCGATAAGGCCGAGAAAAGTGAATATTTATTTTTTATTTTACAGTAACTGTTAAAAGTGGTGGTTTTTAATAAGCTTATTTTAATTAGTTATTATTGACTCGTGAGGAGAACACCACCGTTAATTTTGGACAACAGACTATTACCTTTATAAATTAGCACTCTAAAGTTTAAACCCAAATCTCTCCTTAATAAATATCTGATCAAACAAATAACTACTAAAAATTTAAAAAACCAATTTTCCCATTAATAAGCACTTCCAACAGAAGGGAGGTTGGAGGTATTGACAATGCACGGCCTTGCCTTGACAAATTTCAATGTTGGAGGAATTGACAATGCACGGCCTTGCCTTTGAGAAATTTCAATTCTTTCAGAAGTGGCACCATGTTCATTCAAGACTTCAACTGACAGGTGAGGAAAATGACACTAAACTAATAGTGCCCTATTTAATGATGCGACCGATCTTTAGTTTTCTAGCCTTTTTTTGAATGTGTCTAATGGAATATTTTACACCTCTGGCTTTTCGTTTGCAGCGCTCTTGCGTTGTTGCTGGAACGTGTATTGAATATAATATTAGAAGTAGATTACAAAAGATCCTAACCAGCTAATTTAATAGGATGGAATAATAAATAATCACAAATCTTCAAATCAACTTTTTGGGTTTAATTTTATTGACGTAATAAGGAGGAGGCTGATTTCATGCCGAAGATGGGAGATTGTTGATAACTTATGTTTTAGTTTTTAAAGACAATAATTGAAATATATTGTTGGCCAACTCTGTCGACGTGGACGAGGCGCAAGTTGCGCTTGTGGTTGAAGTTCGCATTACCTAAGATCTATAATAATATGATAAGATGATGAAATTAATAGCCGCTACATGTCAAACTTAGTCTGTGAACAATCTAATGCAGCAGGTGAACATTGAAAAAAGAAAACAAGAGAAAATGAAATGAAGTGAACATTGAAAAAAAAAAAAAACCAGAGAAAATGAAATGAAATGATTTTAATTAAGAGACAAAAATAATTTATAAAGAGTTTTAATTTAATGGTGTATAATTTTAAAATCTTATTTACTTTTGAATTGGGTTTTAAAGTTTTATATATAAGAAAAAAATTATTTAATAAAATCAAGAAACTCAACATCATCTTATAGGGTGTATTTTTTTTGTTGTTGATTTTGATGAGAAGTTTTTTTGTTTTGAATTCTTTAGAAAGTTCCATTAGTGAGTTTACTTTTAGAGTGTTTTCATCTATTCAATCGTGATGTTCTTGTAGGTTTTATATTTCATGACAAAATGTTTTTCAGTCTCCATTACTGCTATGCAAAAGCCATGTTTTTTTTTGCCCATTTCTCCGAAGGAATTGTCCATCTCCCAGTTTTGCATTAAAGATGGTGTGAACTAGATCTTAGTTGGGTTATAAGTAATTATTCCATTCATTTGGTCTTTGCATCTATGTACTTATTTTCACAATTAGGGTTGATATCATTGTCGTATAACTATTTTTTCTTCTTAGATTTGTAGTTCATATGACAAGCCTAAACTTTTTCACTTACTCTTTAATTTAATTTTTGGATTTTGGGATCTCATGAAATTTAATGTCCCATTAGTCCATCCATTTTTTGTTTTGTTTTATCCATGTGTCTTTTCTTCTATTTTATGTTTCTTTGATTACCTATTTTGAGCTATCTTCCATTCTTTGTAATATATTTATGTACCCAATAGCATTATCATAACTTTTGCTTCTAGTGGAAAAATCCATATTTTAGTAAGTACATGTCTCAGTAAGTAAAATCTAATATGGGACTAATGCTTTGATTTTGAAATTATTAGTAAATAGTCACTTTTGACTTTTTTATATTTTTCTTCATTTAAAATTGGATGTATTACTAGCCCACACCTCACACCCATATAACACCATTGGAATAACTAATAACCCAAAAAGGACCCTAATAGTTTTCAAATCCAATAACTCTCCTTTTTTGTCCTATTTAGTAATGATTAGAGTGCCCTCTATCCTACTTGTATTTGTTTCATCCTATATAATTTTTGCTTTGGGTATCTAATACAAGGTATTTGTATTCTACTATTACCTTTAAAATATTTCCTTGAAATAAAATATATGACTATCTTCTCTCTCTTCAAATAGAGAAGATAGAGTTAGGTTTTTGGGAATGAGCATGTCGAGTGGTTCTCCAAGACCAGGGGAATCATACAAACTACCAGGTGGGCAACCTAGAGGGACTGAGAACCATGATGGAACTTTAATCGATGACAAGAATCCCGATGATGAAGAAGATGCTAAAAGTATGGATGGGGACTTGGAAACCTCCGAGGTTGGGAGGAAACCCCATCAAACCCTCCTTGGGATTCCCCTTCTAGTTCCTTTTACGGATAAAGTATGATTCGATTTAGGTTCATCCATACCCATCAATCAAGACTCAATCCATTTGATAATTTCTAGTAGATAGGTCATCATTGCACCTGAGGTAATGGCACCTTTGATTTTTCAAGAATCCCTATCTTTGGTTGAGAATTTTTTTTGCGCGTGTCCAAACATTGAGTCTGTTTGAAAATGGGCTTTCATGAAATGGTGGCCCAATGGTAATATGTATTTGGTTGCCCTTCCTAGAGGTTTTTATATGATCAGATTAAATAACCCTCATGATATAGGTTGAATCCTCACTGGTAGGCCCTGGTTCTTTGATTGAAGAAGTCTCTTCTTGAGAAGGTGGGGAGAGGATTTTGACCCTGAGACTCAAAGCATAAATATGGCACCAATTTGGATCAAACTTCCTGGTCTACCGGCTCATTTTTGGCACACTAGGATTCTTAAAGGTATAACTTAAACCATTGGATAACTGGTTGCCATAGATTCAACTACAAAATCAAGAATTTGATAAATTTATATCCGTATATGTGTCATAGCAAATCTAAACTTAGAGCTCCCCACTTATGTTGATCTCACTTTAGGGTCCTGTCATAGGTGAAAAGTAGTGGAGTATGAGAATAAACTGATATTTTGTATTGAATACAAAAAATAGGAGTACCTAAAAACTCAATATCCATATCTAAGGAAAGAAATGAAAAAGGATGGACTCGATGAAAAGAAAGACCCAGAAAGTGGTCAGACAATGCATCATTTCTAGAGAAAGAACCAGATTAATAACGACAAGCAAGCAACCACTCAACCTCAAGCGCCTTCACATTATGAGGACATTCATAATCAGGTACACCCCTTAAATGAGAGTCCTAATCCTCTCTTAACTCTAAGTGACCAAGTCATCAAAACCACAATTTCAAATTTTTTTGAAGCTCCTGAGCTCCCCAATATCCCTATTGAAGACTCAAATCAAATTTGTGATACCCCTCCATCCCTCATCATATCTAGTCCCTCTTATCCCCAGTCTAACACTAGGAGTCAAGAAAAATCTGAGACTGATGTGGACATCAATAAAAAGAAATACTATGATCCTAATCAAGTCTCTTGTCTTGTGAATGAGGAGTCTCTTCCTCTTGAGGTTTTATCCTCCGCTGTTCACTTACTATCTGAGACTCTGGTTTCTGAGACACTTTAGAAAAAATGCTCAATTTTCGTTGGTAGCATTAAGAAGAATGGATGCTTATACAAAAAGTGTTTGAGTTCTAAAGGATTTGAGTGGCAGACCCTATTTGAAAGATGGTGGGATCCAGGATGCAAATACCCAAATTACAAGGTACCAATTCATCAGGTGGAGGTGATGATGGTGAGCGGGTGTTCTCAAAACTTTTATGATGAACCCTCCCTATATTGTGAACTCCTTGCTTCCATGAAGAAAAATTTAAGACGAAGCAAAAAGTCATAAACTACCTCTCTCAGGATGTCAGTAGACAGATTCTTCTTTCCAGGTGGTTTTGACTTTTGGTTTCTCTTAGGTGAGATTTAGATTTTTGGTTTTCCCCTTGGGGGGGTTTAATTTAAATTTTTTTTTGGCCTTGGGTGGGATTCTCCTTTTTAAATCCTGGGCTTGTTTGATAGGATTTTTTGAATTTTTTCATACGAGATGATCTCGCATCCTAATTTGTAAGGATGGTCCCTTTAGGACCATCTATCTATGCACTTTTTAATTTTCAAAAGGGCTACCCTTTAGCTTTCTGGTTGGTCTGTTGACATTTTGTAAAAAGGTTTTGGGGCCCCTTTCAAACCCCACTTTTTAATTCAATCTACCAAAATAAAGTAGATAAGACCATAATTTTAGTTTTACTAGAATTTACCTACTATTAGGATTCTATATCCTAATGTTAATTATTTATTAAATATTATTTATTTAATTAATTATTATTCATAACTCATAAATGTGAACCATCATGTCTCTTCATCAACGTAGCCCTAGGTTAGATATAAATGTTAGGGAGAGGCATAAAACTTATCATGCAGGAAAATAATAAAATATTAATTTTTAATTTAAGGAGGGAGCCCTTTATAGTGGCCTACAATTACAAGGGAGACCCCTTTGAGTGGCTTGTGATTCAGTAATATGTATTTATTTTAATAAAATATTATAAGAACCTTTTAGGGTTCTTACACCTACATGCTAACTTCTTTACAAAAATGCAATAAAGCTTTTGGATACTATTTTAAACTTTCAAGTGTTTTGACAAGCAAAAAGAGGTCATTAGCATATAGAAGAAGTTTTACTATACAATTAGCCGATTGTATTCCCTCATTGTTAGAAACATTGAGTTGTCATTGATGTCAAAGGCAGAAATATCTTCAAGGATAAAATATTGATGTCAAAGGTAGAAATATCTTCAAGGATGAAATGTTGATGTCAAAGGCAGAAATATCTTCAAGGATGAAATGTTGAGTTATCATTAATGTTCAAGGCAAATATCTTCAAAGGTGATTTTATATGCTTTAATATTTAAATAAAATATTTAAATATTAAAGTGGGAGGTGTATATTTAAATCAAAGGATTTAAATATAATTTAAATATATAAAGGTTTAAATATTATAATGGGCTGACCTCCTTGAGCACACCATGCAAAAGGAATTAAAATTAAAATATTTAAATGTTGGACCAACTTCCTTGAGTGCAAATTACAAGCATAAAAATATAAGGTATTAATTCATTTTGTTAAAAATGTAAGATTGGATTAATCCATTGCTGTGAGTACGAGCAACATAGAAGAAGACAAAGGAGGAGAGGAGTGCAAATGTGGTAGAGGTTAACAAATATTACATTGCAAGGGAGAAAGCAACGCATATTGTTGGCATTTGAGGATGATGCTCAACGAATATTAGATGAAGATCCATTATGTCTAATTTATTTTGTTGTCCAAGAGACTGAAGAAGCTTGCATAGTAGGAGCATTACTGAATCAAGGTTTCAAACATCTCGAAGTCTTATTGCACCACTCAAGAATGTGTAGTGACAAGCAAAATAAAATTAAAGGATGTAACTGACACCAACATAATGCATCATAGGGACAACGTACATTAATTATAGGAGAGTGCAGATTAAATATCAAATAGCGCATTGAAGCACAATACTTGTTATCCAATGGAAATTCACCATGAAATAGAATGAATTAAATATTCCAAAATGGTATGCATATTCATTGTCCTTCTCATATCTCAATCTATTTTGAGGAAAATCATATTATCCCATATTGGTTGTGTCACTTTCATAATGTGGTTGATATAATTCCAAAGGCAGTAATTTAAATGTGACTTCAGTCACATTGGAATTTTTTATGTTTCATTACAATTATAATCTCTGTTCAAATTACGTGCTTTTCATTGGTCCTTAGTTGGTCTCACGTGTCCGCTTGTGGATTATCTCTGCTGTCCGTTGTGCCTATTTTGTTATTGTGTTGTCGTGTATCACTGTTGTCCTTTGTGCCTATTCAAAAACTAGCCCTTAGAATGATTTGAGTATGCACTAGCCATTGGAATAATTTTAAACTACACTAGCCATTGGAATAATTTGAAATAGCACTAGTCATTGGAATACTTTGAATTTGAAATGAAAGGTTGAAGTGAATTACCCAAAAAAAATTTTAAATGATTATCTTATCATAAGGAGCTTCAAATGTATGTGGAGGTAGCAAACAATTTATTTTTGAATCTAAGAACAAAGTAGTAAATTGTGAAGCAATAACATGGAAGTAGATGAGAAAAAGGAAGGACAAGTGCATATCTTCACTCAAACATCCTATCCAAAAGGAGGTCATTTCAGCTATCTATAAGAAGAATGATAAGTGCACAAGAGAGATACATATCAACATTTACAAGGTCAGTTATCCAGTGCTAGACTAGAGCTAACCTTAAAATGTGATAAATGTGAGATATGTGGAAGTAATAGATTTAATGAATGTGAAGAACATATTGTTCATTTGAAGATTTCTACACTAGTGTATATCATTCTCTATATGTTTATGAAGATAAAATAATTTTGGGTAGAATATGTTTGAATTACTTTTAGTAGTAGAAAGCAAACTGAAGAAAATATGAAGAACTTGATACCATTATTGATCAGATTTTAGAGTAAATTTGAGCAGGGTTTGTGAGCAGGTTTTGGAATAGATTTGAGTAGGTTTTGTAAGCATTTTATAGAGCATATTTGAGCATATTTTGTTATCAGGTTTTGGAGTATATTTGAGAAGTTTTTGTGTATTTGTATCCATAAAATTGAGCAATGGGATTGGTTTCTCCTATGGATTGGTGTCCACTAACTTGAGAAAGGGAATTCATGTCTCCTATGGATTGGTATCCATGAACTTGAGAGGGGATTTGTGTCTCCTGTGGATTGGTGTCCACAAACTTGAGAGGGGATTGGTGTCTCATATGGATTAGTGTCCATCAAATTGAGCAAGGGGATTGGTGTCTCCTATGGATTGGTATCCATGAACTTGTATAGGACATTGGTGTCTCCAATGGATTGGTGTCCATAAACTTGTATAGGAGATTGGCATCTCCTGTGGATTGGTGTCCACAAAATTGTATAGGGGATTGGTTTCTCCTGTGGGTTGGTGCCCACAAAATTTATTGAATAAATTTATAAGTAATATTTTGTTGTGGTTTTCTCCCGAGATGGTGTTTCCACGTAAAATATTGCATTGATACAATTTGAAGTTATTGCTTTGGAAAGGAAAGATAATTTTTTTAGCTTAGCCTGTTCACTCCCCCTTATTAGTATAATCTTGTGTTCTACAATTGGTATCAGATTAGGTTCCTTCATAAAAGTCTAACAGCTTGAAGGAAGATGTTACAAGAACACACATGACTAGCCTTGAAGTTTTTTTGTCAAATAGGGCACCATTGTTTGATGGGACTAACTATACTTTCTAGATCATAAGGATGCGAACTTATTTTATGGCACATGGCTATGATATATGGTAATATATTGAGGATGGGTTCTCACCACCTACAACTCCTCCCACAGATAGAGATGACAAGAAACTATTTGAAAATAATGTCAGGGCAATGAATGTAATATTAAGCGGGTTATGTGAATCAAATTTTGTGAAAGTCATGCAAGGCACCTTAGTAAAATAAATATGGGATAATTTACAAAGAACATATGAAGAATATGATAAGGTTAAAATGGAAAAACTTCAAACCCACAGGAGGAAGTTTGAAGACTTAAGATGAAATATGAGGAAGATATTAGAAAGTATCTACTTCGAGTTGATGAAATTGTTAACACCATTCATGGACTTGGAGAAATGATTGAAGACTCTAAGATTGTTCAAAAGATCTTAAGGTCGCTTCCCATGAGGTTTGATGTAAAGGTTTTAGCAATAGAAGATATTAATAATATTAAAACCTTAAGCATGAACAAGCTACATGGAATTCTCATAGCCTATGAGATGAGGACTCAAAAATATCAAACATCCAAATGGGAAGCAACATTTAAAGCTTCAAAGAAGATAAATAATAAGGAACCAGAATCAAGTGAAGAATCAAGCAATGAAGAAGAAACTAACTTTATGCAAAGGAATAAGAAGGGTCCAAGAAAACAAAAAGGTATGTATTTTGTGAAATTTTTTAACTGTGGTAACCGTGGTCACTATGCATCTAAGTGTCCATAGGCTAGAAGTAGTAGCAGTGAAGAATAAAAGGAATATAAGAAAAATAAAGAAATAAAATTTAATCATGAAAAGAAAAATAGGTATGGTCAAAACAAGCATGAGAAGAAGATATTTCAAAGACACAAAAAGAGTTTTTATGTTGAAGAAGCAAGTAGTTCTTCCAAAAGTAGTGATGAAAGTCTCTCAAATAGTGAAAGAGAAGAAATCCTATTTTTGGCCATAGAAGAGAAATAATATGCTCCTTTTATCAAAGATCAAGAAGAAGAAAAAGATTTAGAAAATGAAGAAGAAGCCATGGTTGACATAGAAGAGGAACTTGTTGTTTCTCTTAAAGAGTTAAAGAGGGTTAGAAAGAAGAACTCAATATTGAAGGCTCAAGTACAAGAGGATGAGAAGACAAAGGTAAAGTTATCACAAGAACTCATTGACTTGAAAGTTAAAGTTGAAGAGGCAAAGTGAATTGAAGAAGGTATGGCTAAGTAATTAAAGACAAAAGAGTTGGAATGTGAAAAACTGGAACATGAGGTTGTCTCTCTGAGTAAGGAAGTGGAATATTCTAATGATAAGCTACACATGTTTGGGAAAAGCACAAAATTGTTGGTGATATTATCAAAACACATAGATATTCAACTATAAATACTGGACTTGGTTTTTAAGAGGGTCAAAGAAAATAAAATGGGAAGTCAAGCTCAAAAGGAAAAGAGGTATCAAATAAAATGATTAAAGAGGAACCTAAGACCTATGCTGATGTACTGATAAGTGGAAGCATCAAGAAGGAATATAACAAAGCATCATAAAGGAATAAAGTCCATCATAGAAACAACAATTAGAGAACCATGGGGTAATATACTCCAAGGTAATCAGATAGAATTCAATATTACTTCCACGGTTATTGTTTCTCATGTAAAACATTTGGTCATAAAGTTGTAAATTCTAGGGTTCGTGCTAAGAATGATTTTAGTTTCACTAAGAGGAATTTCACTTCATTTGTACCTCTCATAGACTACGACATAATATGCTACAAATGTAATATTTTTGGGCATATATCTAGATGGTGCATAACAGTGTTCCCTGAACATCCGAAGTCAAGCAAAAAAAAGGATGGTCAAAATGTTCAAAAGGATATTTCCTCTAAATTTTGGAGAAAGAAAATAGAACAAGAAGAGGATCATAGTAATTTGGGAGTTTCACTCCTATCTCATAATTAATGTCTCAAGAAAAATAGGGATTAAGGGGGTGTTGTCAAGTGTCTTATATTACAACCCTTAGGAGCCTTTGCCTTTGATGTCAAAGGGGACAAATTTTAGTAAGGGGTAGCAGCTAGTAAGAGGAGGCAACTTGTGATCCTATTCAACAAAGGTCAGTTTCATTGTAGGGTTTTCATCAATGACAAAGGGGTATATTGTTAGAAATATTGAGTTATCATTGATGTCAAAGGTAGAAATATCTTCAAGGATGAAATATTGATGTCAAAGGTAAAAATATTTTCAAGGATGAAATGTTGAGTTGTCATTAATGTTCAAGGCAGATATCTTCAAAGGTGATTTTATATGTTTTACTATTTAAATATTAAAGTGGGAGGTGTATATTTAAATCAAAGGATTTAAATATAATTTAAATATATAAAGGTTTAAATATTATAATGGGTCGACCTCCTTGAGCACACCATGCAAAAGGAATTGAAATTCAAATATTTAAATGTTGGGCCAACTTCCTTGGGCGCGAATGACAAGCATATAAATATGAGGTACTAATTCACTTCGGTAAAAAGTAAGATTCGATTAATCCATCATAATGAGTGTGAGCAGCGTAGAAGAATATGGAGGAGGAGAGGAGCACAAATTTGGTGGAGCTTAGACAAATATTAAATCACAATCCTGGAAGCAACACATCCTATAGGTATTTGAGGCTAATGCTCAATGGAGCTTAGATGAAGACCCATTATGTCTGATTTATTTTGCTATCTGAGATACTAACAAAGCTTGGGCAGTATGAGCATTGTTGAATCGAGGTTTCAAACATATCGAAGTCTTATTGCACCACTCAAGAATGTGTAGTGACAAATGAAAGAAAATCAAAGGATATAACTGACAGCTTAACACATGGGCCAAGCACATCAATTTTAGGAGAACACAGATTAAATATCAAATAGCACAGTGAAGCACACCACTTATTATCCAATGGAAATTTACCACACAATAGAATGAATTAAAAATTCCAAAAATGTATGCATATTCGTTGGCCATCTGACATCTCAATATATTTTGAGGGAAATTGTATTATCCCATATTGGTTGTGTCACTTTTACAATGTGGTTTATATACTTCTAAAGGTAGTAATTTAAATGTGAATTCGGTCACATTGGACTTTTATTCTATTTTCATTACAATTATAATCTCCATTTGAATTTATGTGCTTTTCGTTGGTCCTTAGTTGGTCTCATATGTCGGTTTGTGGATTATATTTGCTATCCATTGTGCTTAGTGTGTTATTTTATTGTCATGTATCACTCTTGTCCTTTGTGCCTATTTCAAAACTAGCTATTAGAATGATTTGAAACTACACTAGCCATTGGAATAATTTGAAACTGCACTAGTCATTGGAATCATTTAAAACAACTCTAGCCATTGGAATAATTTGAATTTGAAATGAAAGGTTGAAGTGAATTACCCAAAAAAAAAAAAAAATGATTATCTTATCATGAGGAGCTTCAAATGTATGTGGAGGTAACAAACAATTTATTTTTGAATCTAAGAATAAAGTAGCAAATTGTGAATCAATAACATGAAAGTAAATGAACAAAAGGAAGGACAAGTGCATATCTTCACTCAAAAATCCTATCCAAAAGGAGGACATTTTATCTATCTACAAGAAGAAGGATAAGTGCACAAGAGAGTTACATATTAGCATTTACAAGGTCAATTATCAAGTGCTAGACTAGAGCTAACCTTAAAATGTGATAAATGTGAGATATGTGGAAGTGACAAACTTAATGAATGTGAAGAACATATTGTTCATTTGAAGCTTTCTACACTTGTGATATCATTCTCTATATGTTCATGAAGATAAAAAAATTATGAGTAGGATATTTATAAATTGCTTTTAGTAGTGGAAATAAAATTGAAGAAAAGGTGAAGAACTTGATGCCATTATTGATCAGATTTTGGAGTAGATTTGAGTAGGGTTTATGAGTATATTTTGGAGCATATTTGAGCAGGTTTTGTAAGCAAGTTTTGGAGCAAATTTAACAAGATTTTGTGAACATGTTTTGGAGTATATTTGAGCGGGTTATGTGGATTGGTATCCATTAACTTGAGAAATGGGATTGGTATCTCCTGTGGATTGGTTTCCACTAACTTGAGTAAGGGGATTAGTATATCCTGTAGATTTGTTTCCACTAACTTGAGTAAGGGGATTAGTGTCTCATGTGGATTGGTGTCCATGAACTTGAGAGGGGACTGGTGTCTCCTATGGATTGGTGTCCACGAACTTGAGAGGGTATTGGTGTCTCATGTGTATTGATGTCCATGAATTGAGAAAGGGGATTGGTGTCTCCTGTGAATTGGTATCCATAAACTTGAGCAAGGGGATTGGTGTCTCCAATGGATTGATGTCCACAAAATTTTATAGGGGATTGGTGTCTCTTATGGATTGATGTCCATGAACTTGTATAGGGGATTGGTGTCTCCTATGAATTGATATCCACAAAATTTATTGAAGAAATTTATAAGCAATATTTTGCTATGATTTCTCTCGAGAGGGTGTTTCCACGTAAAATATTTGTCTCTTATGTGTATGGTGAATTATGCATTGTTTCATTATTGCATTGATATTATTTGAAGTTATTTATTTGGAAATAAAAAGAGAAAAGTTGTAGCTTATACTTTTCACTCCCCCCTCTCAGTATAAGCTTGTGTTCTATACTCATTTCCCCATCATTTGTACTCATTCCTCCAATTTTTCAATATAAACCTAAATAAAGCAGCTAACAATGAACAATCATATTTCACCCAATATCACTCCCAAAATGTTGGAGATTTGAGAATGTTTTGTTGTCATTGATGTCAAAAGGTTTGATATCCGAATTTAATAAAATTAATGACAAGATGTTTTATTAATGTGAAAATTTTTAATGTCCTAAGTTGATGGAAATATTTGTAAGAATATTTCTCATGGTGGCACATGAGGTATAAGGCAGCAAGAAGAAAGGAATACCTCTCCATGATGTTTGAGAAAGAATTTATAAATTACCTTGGTGGTAATTGAAAATGTTAAAGTATTCATTAATGGTGGTAAGGTTATCCTTAAATAATTTACCTTGGTGGTGATTCCATAAAGGTTAAAATATTAATTAATGGTGGCAAGGTTCTACTTAAAGAAAAGTCCGAAAAAGATTTTTAATATTTAATTTATAATATTTAAATCCTTTGGATTTAAATTATTATAATTAAATATAATAATTTAATTCAAAGTGCCAAATTCAAATTACTAAAGAGCCAATGTCAAATGCATAAGAGAGCATATGTATTTATAGGCTAAGGTTTAGCCTAAGCCTAAGGAGTATTCACATTGATATAACCCCTGAATTATTTACCTTCATCATTCGACTCGGTTGAGGAAATAGATAGGAGGTTGCACGATTTTCAAAGTAGAAGGTTTGGTCAAAGCTTGGATGGGGTGTGTCCCCACTTGAAGTGAGGTGGTAGTCGAGCTGGCAAGCTAGGCTTGCACAATGTGTATAGGGTAGAATGTGTTAGGTTTGATTCGCACGAAGGCCTTTTATATTACATGGTCGATCTGATTTTTAGTACTGAAAGTAAATGACAAAAGGAATATCGTGTACTTTGGTTTCATGTGGGTTGGCTAGCCCACGTGGTGGCCTAGTCGTAGCTAGGATGCGAGGCCAGTAGGCAGCATGGGTTCGACTCCTAGTGGCAGGCGATAGGTGGCAGTAAAAGGGGGAATTAATTTTGATTAAAATTATTTTCTGCCCTAAGGTCTAAAGTGACTAAGGTATGTGCTAGGAACATATAAGGAGTTTTACATGGTTTTTATTTTTCCAATAAAAGGGGTTATAAAATGATTTCTTTCTTGAGAAAAAATTAAGGTGGCTTGTTTGCTAATGCATTTGGATAAAAATTGAAGTGATTATTTATTTACATTTTTAAAATGAATTAATGACAAGTAGGAGATATAAGGTGTAAAGAAAATATTTTTCTTATGTAATTAGCAACCTTTTTTGATGAAATTTTACTTGCAAAGTTATTAGTAATAAGGTGTAATAGTGGTTTGGCATTTTATTAGATTTTTGTATGGTGAAATATTTGTTGAGGTGGAATATTCATGTGAAGGTTTTGAAATAGATTGTTGCTATCTAACCCTTGAAGTGGCACTAGAAGGTTTTGTTATTTGTAAGGCAAGTTTTGAATACATATACCCAAAAGGGTATTTAAGATGTATGGGCACATCATACTTTGTTTGAAGTGTTTTTTGGAATGAATGTTGAGAAACATAAGGTGGAGTGAAAAGGATTGTTTGATAAGCATTGTAGGAAATATTTAACAGATTTTTGAGTGCTTCATTGATTGAATAATTGTGTGAAAATTTTAAGTATTGGTTTGAGTGTGTTTGTGAGTGAGCAAGTCTTGAGAAGACTTGAGAGCAGATTTTGAGGCACACTTGGAAACAGGTCAGAGACATATTTTGAGCAGGTTTTTGAAGAATACTTGGTAACAAGTTAGAGATAAATTTTGAGTAGGTTTTGAGGTAGACTTGGGAAATGTAGGCCCAAAATGGCCACATCCTTAGAAAACATTGTAAAATTATTCTAAGGTATGAATTTTCCATTTTGCACACTTTTTAGTGTATTTTGGAGTGGATCCGCTACATTCATTTTCTAATCCACCAAAACTTAGTGCAATTTTTGCCTTGAGCGATTCCACTGTGTTTATAATGTAAAATGGTGTAGATTGGCGATGGGTCCTGATTTCACAAAAGTTTTGGTAATGATGACATCAACGCAAAATAAAGTATGGATTGGAGACCGAGAGTAATTTCTTGCATGCTCCGAGCGACTAAGTGTCAATAAGGCTAAATCCATCGAGTCTCAAGACTATTTTGGTGTGGATTGATGACAAAGTCAATTTTACACTACATCAGTTGCAAATTTGTGACAAAGGGTAATTTTACACTACCGAGGGTGCAAATTGGAGATAAGAAGTTGTTTGACCAGAGTGGAATGGAGACAAAGGATTATTTACACTTGTCCAAGTGTGGATTGGTAATTTATCATGTTTAAAAGAAAATGTGATGGCAACACACTTTAAGGTGCGAATTTCAGAAGATTTGACTCCAAATAAGATAAAAAGGAAGATTAATGAGCGGATTGCATCCCACTCACCTCTTAGTTCATTTTACACTAAAATGTAATTCCATAGGATCAAGGTTATAATTATGACATCAGAAAATTTAAAGTGTAGAATGGAACTTGGTTATTCCTTACCAATTTGCAAAGTGTCTTGAGAGGTTTTAATCATATCCATCAAATATAAATATCAATATTTGAGAACTTGCTAATGTTGATAATGTATTTATAAGCATTTTATCATCGAACCAGAGCACAATTAGTTAAAGGGTAGGAATACGAAGCATCGAGGGTTTACAAGAACAATAACCAAATTTAGTTGTAGATCTATGGAATATTTAAAAGAAATCTTACAAAAAATTTCTACCAAAATCATTAAAAAATCAAAAAAGTAACAAATTTCTACCAAAATCTCTTAATAATATCACCAATAATTTTACTCCAAACCAAGGAAAGGAGTCATCTTGTAATTGAAATATTGGTGAGAGCTTCTATCAAGCATTTGGTTTTTCTTATCAATTGCCAAGAATTTTTTTATTTCCATGATTAAAATTCATAGCACAAACCAAGGTTATGCATAGCGGCGAAACTTTGCCATTGGGGCGAAAAACCCATTTTCAAAAATTCAAATTTGTGAAATTTTCGAGACCCAAACGTCGGCCATGTAGCCAAAATTTTTGGGAAAAAATAAATTTTTGGTGTCGGTTAGCCGTCCTTTGATGAGAGTATCATGAATATTTTAAAAAATTCGCAAGTAATCCCGCCTAAATAAAGTACCCTTTTCGCCCTAAAATTTTAGAATTTCTAAATTATCCTGCCAAACTCGCCAAGTATACCTCTATATATAATTAACACCCAAGGGAAAATACCGACACAATTCTTCACAACATCGAAACCTTTTCTGCTACTGATCATAACAAATTTAGTAACCGAATGGAACAGTGTCCTATTCTGCAATCGGACGAAACTAATTCTACAATTGGATAGTGTTGTATGACCGAACCTATCGTGCAACCGATCGGATGGATTGGAATATCTCGTGCAACTGGTTGGAATCATCCTCGCATCAAAAATCTATCGTGCATCCGGGCAGAGCCATCCCTGCATCCAAAACCTACTGTGCAACCAGATAGATACTTTTTTGTATCTAAAACATAGTTTGTAACCTAACAAAGCCTTTTCTGCTTCCAGATCCTTTCGTACAATTGGACGAAACCTTTCCCACTTTTGGATACTACCGTGCACCCGAACGGAACCTTTCCTGCTTTTGGATACTACCGTGCACCCGAACGGATCCTTTTATACTTTTGGATACTACCGTGCAATCATATGGAACCATTTCTAAATCCGAAGACTACCGTGCAACCGGATGAAACTACGTTTACCAGGGTCTTTTCCTACGTCCGGCCGAAACTAGTTTCTCTACATATGACTAGAATAGCTTTTAGCACCAAGTTCTCTGTCACTTCTCTACTTTTCTTTATATTGCCATGTTCTACTTGTTATTTTTCTTGGTTCTGCATTTTCTTATTTATTTAATGATTTTTTGCACCACACCAATATTGGAGACTCTTCGACATCTGGAATGTCATTGCTCTGTTGATTTTGTTCCCTTGTTTTTCTTTGTTTTGCCATGTTCTGAATGTTTTAAAACTCTTTGATTCTTAGTTTTAATTAAGATTTTTTTCCTTGCTAATATTATACATGAGTAAATGCTTTGGTTCTCTATTGACATATTGATGCTCTTTTTCTCTGTTAGAGTGCTTTCACCAAAAAACAACTAGTGGCATAAATTGATAAAATCACAATAAAGAATGGCTGGAAAAAAGTATGTATAATTTACCACCCAAACATTGTTTATTCTATTTACAATATTATCTCAAGGCCTCCAGAAAATACACCCTCTTTAACTTTTTTTTTGTCACTAGTAAAATGTCACCCAGTGATGGAAAGAAGGGCACCAAATCTTCTGCTGAAAAGAGTATCCTCAAATATTTTAGCCAAACTTAGAAATGCGATGAGCCAACGACATCTGTGCAAATTCAAGGTACAAATGATTTTTGACTTCCCAGTATGTGCTTGATTGATGATTTGAATATTTTTTTGTAAATTTTTTCATCCAATAGTGATAAAAAATATTATGGTATGCTACTATGCAGAATACCCTGTCGATCCTGATATGCCTCCACTTGAAGATATTCCCCAAGAAGAGATGCCTTTCATTGAAAATCCCCTTAGAAATGACATCCAAAAAAACACCTGAAGACAACATGCAAAATGACATCACAATTGAAAATGAAAGTGATAAATAAAAATCATTACAAGCTTCAATTGAATCTTCAACCAAAAATTCCAAAAAAAGAAAAGCATCTCTCTGGATACTTGGAAGGGGATTTAGGAAAGAATGGGTAGAAATATTTCCCTGGCTTGAGCCTATCATGACTGAGGATAACCAAATTGATGAAAAATAATGTAGATGCAAAATTTGCAGTTGGAGACTTGGTAAGGATCATAGGCTTCAAAACAAGATTGATACAATTGAAAAACATGTCTGGCAAATGTTATGTAAAAGTTATAAAAAGTAATGGTGAAGTTAGTAAAGAAGTTAAGTGGAAGGATGCATCAGAATGTATGCATTTAAGATATGCTATAGAATATGACAATCACTTAAAGCAACAACAATCTCTTGTTGAGAAAGGTGGAACAATTGGAGCCCAATTTCACAAATTATAGAAGACTGTTTTTGCTTCAAAAAGTAAGCAGTTTGCCATTGTTTACAATATTCTCAAGAAAGGTAGACCAATGTCTAATTTTATTGATTATAAGTAGCTATTATGCCTTTTTAATGTGCAAAACCTTCCTAGTTCTCATTGGTCAGACAAAAGTGGTTGGGAAATGGTAAAATGTTTATCTTTGGTTGAGAAAGAAGACCTAAGGGAGCAAGTAAAACTTGCCAAATTCATTTCACTTTCTATTGATGAGGTAACAACTGTGGATAACACTTCTTGGATTTGCATGCATGTGTACATATTTCAAAATCATGTTAGAAGGCCTATTTTGTTGGGAATACATAAGATGTTGGAAAGTTCAAATGCAGAAAATATTTATAATGTTGTTGTTAAAAGTTTAAAGAATATTGCGGGAATGAATGATATAGACATAGCAACAAAGTTAATTTGCGTTGGAGCTAATGGAGCTGCTATTATGCAAGGTCACAGGTCTAGTCTATGTGTTTGACTCCAAACCATAGTTGCCCCATATATGATCCCCATTCATTGTATGGCTCATAGAGTAAATCTTGCATATAAAATTGTGAGCACATTTTCAAATGTTGCTAAAGTTGAAAACCTTGTTCGTGATATTCATTCTTATTTCTCATTAAGTCTAAAAATATTTGTAGAGTTTCAACAATTTGCACTAGGAGTTACAGAAGGGAAAAAAATGTTAAAAGATGTGGATACAAGATGGATTTCACTGTATCAACCTGCTCAGAGATTTTTGGTAGAATATCAATCATTGATAGGGTTTATGCATGCAAATCGTAGAATAGTTGATAAGGCAAAAGATATGTTGTTCCGTTTTACTGACTTGGAAACACTTTTGACATTATGTGGTATTCTTCCAATGTTAAAATAAATGAACAGATTAATTAATCTTGCACAAGAGAGATCCATCTATATCATTGATTTTATGAGGATGAGAAAACAAATATGCATGTTTCTTGATACATTATATGTATCTAATGCATATTTTACAGAACCTGTATTTGATAGTTGGAATACATTGATAAACGTGAACAATCCAAAAAGCTTCTTGAAGTTTGACATCAATGATCATCTCTGTATTAATGTTCATGAAAATATGATACATGTTTATTGTTTTGAAAGGCAATCAAGTATTGTTGTGGAAGATTTTGAAGAAGTTCCTATAAAACATAATATATTTCATGTTGTAATACAGAAAACAAAGAGTAATTTGTCAAATATAGCAAAAAATTTGACAGGTGAGATAAGAGAACAATTTCAGAGAGATGAGTTGCTTGAGTCAATGGGTGTGGTTAGCCCCATGTTTTGGGGTCCTTGTACTGAATACAATTCTGCAAATGAGTTGTTTATTAAATATATGGGTAATCTCATTGACCATTTTAGTAAGAGTGTGGAAGTCAATGGTGTTGAAATTAATGGTATACTCAACAGTGAACTTTTGAAAGAATAGTCATCGCATTTTGGAAGAACAATGGTTTTGCAAACATCACATATGACAAGTGTCCATGAGATTGGTTCCACTGCATGTTTGTGGCAAAAATTGTATCCAAGCACAGTTTTAAAAGATACTATAAGTGAATACTTTCGTTTATATGAATTATGTGAAACAATGATTTTGGGGTCAATCGAAGATGAAAGAGTTTTTAGTGCACTTGCTTTTGTTAAATCTAAAATCCGCAACGACTTCGACAAGAATTTAGAAAATTGTTTAAGAATTTATGTGTCTTCATATCATTTGGATACATTTTCGTATGACAGAGCGTTGGAATACTGGAGTTCCTTGGTAGACAGAAGAGGAACGTTGAATACGATCGATAAGGATGATGATGATGCTTTCAGTGATCAGATGGTGGAGATACAGATTTTTGCTATGCTTCATAATGATTCTGGACAAGCTGATATGTTTCAGCTTCCATAGTGATAATTTTCCATGATTTCATTGACAATAACAAACACGAACTGATTTGATAGCAGATTTCTCAATATTGTTCCAAATTTATATGATTTCAATGAATTTTTGTTTTAAATCATATTATTGTTTTAAAATTACATGGCTTATATCATTTTTGTAGATTGTAAAATTGTATTTTTGTGTCTTAGTGTCTCAACTCTCATTTCATTGAAAATGATAAACACGAATTGATTTGATAGCAGATTTCTCAATATTGTTCCAAATTTATATTATTTCAATGAATTGTTTTTTTAAATCACATTATTGTTTTAAAATTACATGGCTTATATCATTTTTGTAGATTGTAAAATTGTATGTTTGTGTGTTAGTGTCTCAACTCTCATTTCATTGACAATGATAAACACGAATATTACATAACATTTTCAAACTCAAATATTACATAACATTTTCAAACCCAAATTATGTGCATCATAACTACAAATTAGATATTAGATATTGCAGTCTTTTTCAAACCCAAATTATGTGCATCATAACTTTTTCAAACCGAAATTAGATATTGCAGTCTTTTTAAAACATTTTCAAACAAAAAATTTCATATTAACTAGTTCAAAAAGATTTATATTACATCGTTCAAACATTTTGAAACCCAAATATTACATAACATTTTCAAACTCAAATATTACATTACACTTTCAAACCGAAATTAGATATTACAATCTTTTTAAAACATTATCAAACAGAAATTACATGATTTTCAAACAGAAAATTTCATATTAACTAGTTCAAAAAGAAACATATTACATCATTCAAACATTTGTAAACACAAATATAACATAACATTTTCAAACATAAATTAATATATTGCAATTTTTTTTAAAACATTTTCCAACTCAAATCTCAAATATTACATACCAATTTCAAACAGAAATTCCCAAATATTAGATAACATTTTCAAACTCAAATATTACATAACATTTTCAAACCCAAATTATGTGCATCATAACTACAAATTAACTATTTCAAAAAGACATATATTACATCTTTCAAACACTTTAAACCCAAATATTACATACCATTTTCTAACTCAAATACTACATAACATTTTCAAACCGAAAATAAATATTGCAGTCTTTTTAAAACATTTTCAAACAGAAATTACATGACATTTTCAAACATAAAATTTCATATTAACTAATTCAAAAAGATATATATTACATCGTTCAAACATTTGTAGACCCAAATATAACATAACATTTTCAAACAGAAATTAATATATTGCAGTCTTTTGAAAATATTTTCAAACTCAAGTCTCAAATATTACATACCAATTTCAAATAGAAATTACATATTTCAGTTTTTTTAAAACATTGTCAACATTTTCAATCTTTTGATTGGTGCTTGGATGCTTCACTAGTGGTTGGAGTTGCCATTTCTTTTCCTTTATCACCTTCCGTGACACTCTCTTCCGGCAAGTGCTCCAACTCTAACAAGGTTGTCACGTACTTTCACAATACTTGACACACATGTAGCTTCTTCTTTGTTTGGATCTTCAAGTATTGTTGGAAGCGATTCTTTCATTTTCTCAAGCACCTTTTCTGGATCTTCATGCAACTTCTCTCTGATGTATTTTTTTAAATGATTATTTTCTGAAACCTTTGCCTGCATTTTATTTTTCATTTCCATTGATTTCATCAAACATGATTTTGCTGTAAGAATAATGACATCCATGCTCTTAATCTGTGTTTTCAAATTTTCAAAATTTGACTACAAAACAAATTGAAAACTTAATTTAAAAGGGATATATTGAAATTATTACAAATTTTAAAGAAATATAAAAATTTAAATGCAATAGAAAATTGGAATATATATAACTTTTTTACCTCAGCCAATTCTTTTGCAGCCTCAGCAACTGCAACCTTATCCTTATCAGAAGTCCATAAGTTGTAAAATGCTTGGGCTTCAACATTAACATTCTCCAATCTACCAACAACAACATTTAAGACATCATCATCATAAATAAAACCAGATTTAACAATTCCTGAAGTAGCCTATTTTAGCAAGCCATCAAGCTTTTCAGGTTCATATTTGACTAAAGAATAAATAGAATCACTTTTTTCATAATTTTTATATCGGGCATTAATTTCCCTAATAAGGACCTTTTCCCGATATTCCCATTCTTTCAACTCTTGCAAATATTTCAACACAAAATCCTGAATTGTTGACTCGGTACTTGCTACCAATGAAACATTTTCATTAAAATTAAAAACATCATCCTCAGTTTGAGGACCCTGAGGATGAGGGTTGTCTCCTTGGGTGGGTGGTTCTGATGTTTGCTAAGATTTAGGGACTTCTTCTTCTCGTGCTAGATCTTTAAGCACATTTGTTGCCCTGAAGCCTTCAATGTTACCCTAAAACATGTAATCCTCATCAAGTGGAATATTATCCAATCCCTGTCTAGAACATTCAGGTGCATGTGTATTTGAATAAAATGTAAATTGAGACCATCCATGTCCATGAATTGCTACTGGCATGTGTGATATTTATGGGTGTGAAATCCCACACCCAGAACTTCATGAAGTGCCCTGTGATCTCTGTGAAAACAAATATTTTCCAACACTGACTTGCCCTCGCATAGGCATTATTGGAGGCTATGACTGTCCTTGTTGCTGATTGTGTGGAAGTGGTGAAACCAGTGAGTGCGATGCATGTGGAGGTGTGTTGCAGTATGAACACATCCACATTCGAAGCTGACGAGAAATATCTTGTTGAAGTGTGAACGTGCATGAGTTTTGTTTTGAATGTCGGCAATCGATTATTTTCTCCTCCTCCCTATTAATCATCCTATTTTTCTAAAATTATATCTCCCCTTATTCCTCCTATATATCTCCTTATCCCTCCATCTCATTTATTTCTTATCCCCTAATATTCTTCCTAGCATTACGTATTTTAGTTTTTGATTAAACTATAAATATGGCTTGTACTCTCTAAAGTTTATAATATAAGATTTTGGAATTATTATTTTACCTCTATTTGAATTGACCTCTCATTCTTGTATTAGAGTAGGTGTAGGCGGAGGCCGCATGAGGGCACAGAAACCAAGGTCACACGAAGTTCGAGCTGGAGATGACGGAGCAATCAGTAGTGGATGTTGTTGGCATAAGGTTCGAGGCTAGCACAAAGTTTGAAGTTGAGGTTGTGTTGAGATACGAGCAAACTGAAATGTGGCAGATTGTGATTTTTGGATTCTGACATGGCAGACACTTAGTTGGAGCACTGACATGGTGCGAGGAGTGACACGTGGCGAGTGATGATGAGTAGGCGAGCTGACGTGGGCACATAGTCCGAGATTGACATGGCATCTGAGTCAGCATTTGGCATGTCATTTGATGTGGCATACGAGTTAGCAAGGCGACACGTGTCATTTTTCAGTTGGCTACTATGGCAAAATACTGGTGGGAATGATTACTTGAAGGCAATCAAAATGTGTTTGTTCGCGTTTTTAAATCCTCTTCTGCCTCTATCCCAATCGATGTGGGATTATTTTTTTAAAAAACAATTTTTTGCCATGGGTTTTAAATAATGTATTGCTACCTTTAAAGTCCATTAGAGCACGTAGCTCATATGGCAAAGTCGATAGTGTTGCAGGGGTGAAGTGCTCGGTTCAAATCTCACCAGGTCGTGTTAACAAAGGTTTTTTTTGTTTTGTTTTTGTTTTTGCCACGTGAGCAAGGAGTAAAGGTGTGGGAGCACCACTTTGGTTTCAAAGGGGACCGCGGGTGTAGTGGCCAAAGCTTTCCGCTTGGAAGCATGGAGGCTCGAGTTCAATTCTCTGCACCAAAACATATAAAGGTTTTTTTTTTAATTATTTTTTAAAAGGTTACATTAAATTTTTATTAAAGTTTTTTTTAGTATTAATTTAATAATACTTTTTTTAATTATTTAAAAAAAAATTTAAAATTGGAAAAGCATATTTTATTATTAAATTATAAACTAGGAAAAACTTTATAAGGTTTAATTGTAAACTTTTATAAGAGAAATTGTGAACCTATTGCCCTAGAGGCAAAAATCGCCCAAGGGGGCTTGAAAAACCTTGCAAAATTGTGTAATAGCCTAAGAGGCAAGCATTGTAAAAAGGGAACAAAAAAGGTGACGGGAAGCCTTCTGGAGCGCCCGTTTAGTGCTGCCCCTTGGAACCCCCTTCAAATCTGAATTTTATTTTTTGTAACAACCTCAGCGGGTATAAAGGAGTGAAATTTGTGAACCGTGAAGAGTGAAAATTGTAATCTCAGAGGCACTAAGGGAGTTTTTTGTATTGATGCATAGATTATCAAGTCTATCGGGTGTTACCATGCTTTATGCTCTTTACTATAGAGAGAAACTGCTGAGTCATTTGATGAGCGAGTTCAGAGAAATGGACTGCATGTTGTGTTCAGTCAGTTGTATAATGTTGTTATAGCCCACCAAAGGAATCCTGATTTCGGTTACAAGGTTGAATCTGAAGATAATATATTTGGAAAATGAGTGGAGGAGTCCGATTTAGTAGAGGAACAAGCTAGTGATAGTTATTTCCCATGCTCTCTAGAGCTAGATCTAGAGCCATAACTAGAACCAGTTGCCTCTGAAATTATTTTCATCAGTGATGATGAGGATTCAATTGCCGATAATTTTGGGCATCCAGTACTGGGATATCCATAACAAGAAGAACAAGCAATTAGTGAGAGAATTAAAAAAACAAGATTTGATTTGAATTTGTAATTACTTTGCTTTGTAATTACTTGTATTAGTCAAATCAATGTTTATTTTTAAGCAGTAGCTATGGCCTCAAACACAAGTCTCCCAATTCCAAAATTCAATGGTAGTGATTATGAATATTGGTAAATGGTTTGCTTTTTTTTTTTTTTTTTTTTTTTTTTTTTTTTTTTTTTTTTTTTTTTTTTTTTTTTTTTTTTTTTTTTTTTTTTTTTTTTTTTTTTTTTTTTTTTTTTTTTTTTTTTTTTTTTTTTTTTTTCTTTCTTTCCTTTTTTTTCCCTCTTCCTTCCTCTTTTTTTTTTTTTTTTTTTTTCCCTTTTTTTTTTTTTTTTTTTTTTCTTTCTTCTTTTTTTTTTTTTTTTTTTTTCTTTTTTTTTTTGATCTTTTTTCTTTTCTTTTTTTTTTCCCCCCTCTTTTTTTTTTTTTTTTCTCTTTTTGTTTCTTCTTTTTTCCTTTTTCTCTTTTTTTTTTTTTTTTTTTTTTTTTTTTTTTGTTTTTTTTTTTTTTTTTTTTTTTTTTTTTTTTTTTTTTTTTTTTTTTTTTTTCCTTTTTTTTTTTTTTTTTTTCTTTTTTTTCTATTTCCTTCTTTTTTTTTTTTTTTCTTTTTTTTTTTTTTTTCTCTTTTTTTTTTTTTTTTTTTTTTTTTTTTTTTTTTTTTTTTTTTTTTCTTCTTTTTTTTTTTTTTTTTTTTTTTTTTTTTTTTTTTTTTTTTTTCTTTTTTTTTTTTTTTTTTTTTTTTTTTTTTTTTTTTTTTTTTTTTTTTTTTTTTTTTTTTTTTTTTTTTTTTTTTTTTTTTTTTTTTTTTTTTTTTTTTTTTTTTTTTTTTTCTTTTTTTTTTTTTTTTTTTGGACTCTATAAAAACCAATGTAATTCTCATTTACAAAGGTTGGAAAAACTTGTTGTTAGAAACTGGAATTGTATCTGCGAGAATAAAAGGATCAATTTCTAATTTTTCAAGCGTTGCATGGATGAATTTCTTTTCTATTTTTTGCATTTCTAATAGCATTCGTACGCTTGCATTGCTATTACATTTAAATTCATTTGGATTTAAATACGGTGGTACAATTCTCGAATGTGGGTTTGGAGGGATTTGCGGCATGTGATTGTGCGAAGATGAAGCTCATTTCTTATGTTACTTGTTGTTGTTGCGTTTGTAGTTTCCTGCTGTTGTTTTTTTGATCCCATCACTTTGGCCTGTGGCCATATTTCTCATTTCTTTCTGCAACCTTTTAAATCTCTTTCCAGCAACCCTTATCTTAAACCCAATTTTAGAATAGTAGAGGGAACCCCCCTCGGAGATTGGTGCGGGAGCCATTTCTTGCTTCACCTTTCAATGTTGGCCGGGTCTAGGGCGCAATTGTAAAAATCCTTTCCTATGGCAGATTCGTGACCAACAATAAAGATGAAAACCTTACTAATTGGTAAATTTTTGTGGGATGTAGTTGAAGAGGGTTACACAAAACCCTATCCTATTGAATGGATCACTTTAAGTGTTGTTGATAGAAAATCTAAGAAAGAAGCACAGAAAAATAATTCCTCTGCCCTGTATCATTTGCAAGAAACCCTAGATAAAAGCATATTTCCTATAATTGCATCTTGTGTAATAGCTCAAGAGGCATGGAAGGCCTTTAAATAAGTCTTCCAAGGGAGTGATCAAGTGAACCAAGTCAGGCTTCAAACTTTGAAAAGAGATTTTGAGAATCTCAGGATGCAAGAAGACAAAAAAGTTGGTGGTTACTATTGCATGCAAGTCAAAGCAATAGTAGACAAAATAATCACTCTCAGAGATGAAATAAAGCCAGATACTGTGGTGAAGAAATTGTTAAGAAAAATTCTTCCAAAGTGGAACCATGTTGCAATTATCATTGAATAATCGAAGGATTTGTTTGCATTATCATTTGATGCTTTGATTGGTTCTCTACTTTCACATGAAGAGAGATTTCAAGAATCTCCTTCAACCAGCTATGGAGGCAATGCCAAAGCCTTCACATCTTAAGAAGGAAGAGGCTAAGGTATAGGCCAAAGTAGAGGTCAGTGAAGAGGAAAAGGCAAGAGAAACCCAAGAGGTGGAAATTCAAGCAGAGGAGGATCTCCCAGTAGAGGTGGAAGTCAAAACAGAGGCAATCAAAAAAGCAGAGGAAGAAATCCAGGTCGAGGAAGAGGAAGTGACAAGTCAAAAAAGGTTTGTTTCAATTGTGGTAAACCAGGTCACTTTGCTCGTGACTGTTGGTCCAAATCCTCACAAGGCAGCAGTAGTCAAAATAGACATTCTGGCCATTTTAGTGAAGAGGAAGGGGCATCTAATCTCTTTCTCTCTTATGACCAATCAGATCAGAATTTGAATGACACTTGGATCTTGGACACTGGGTTTTCCAATCATATGAGTGGAAAATAAGAACTCTTTGCTACCATAGATTCCACCTACAAATCTCGTATCAAGCTGGGAGATGACAATTCATTGGTAGTAGAAGGTATTGGAGCCATGAAGGTTCCAACACAAGAAGGCATCAAATAGGTGAATGATATCTATTACACCCCTCAACTCCAACACAATCTTCTTAGTGTTGGTCAAATTATGGAAAATAATTATAAACTTGTATTTGATGAGGGTAGATGTGTAATCTTTGATAAGAATGATGGTAATAGAATCATTACATAGGTACCAATGACTAAGAAAATGTTATTTCCCTTGAATTTTGGCCAGCTATGGGGAGTTCAATTGGCAAATATTGCCATTACAAATCCAAGTATGTTGTGGCACTTGAGATATGGTCACCTGAATCCAACCAGTTTGAAATTGTTAACTTCTCAAGCGATGGTGACCGGACTTCCTAAAATTCAGGATCATAAGGAGGTTTGTGAAGGATGTGCTTTAGGAAAGCATGCCAGGGCCAAATTTCCATGAGGACAAGCATGGAAGTCCAACTATCCACTTTAGCTAGTGCATTTGGACATCTATGGTCCAATGCAAACAAAAATTCTTGGTAACAATTCTTACTTCCTTCTTTTAATAGATGATTTCTCTAGAATGTGTTGGGTTTATTTCCTAAAACACAAAGATGAAGCATTTTATTGCTTCATTGATTTCAAAACAAATGTAGAGAATAAAAGTGGATATCATGTAAAATGTCTCAGAACAGACAAAGGAGGAGAATACTCTTCCAATGAATTTTTGAAATTTTGTAAATAAAATGGGATAAAAAGGCAGTTCACCACTACCTATACTCCATAGCAGAATGGTGTGGTAGAAAGGAAAAATCGCACCATTGTAGAAATGGCTAGATCAATGCTTCAAATGAAGCATTTGAGCAACATGTATTGGGTTGATGTAGTCAAAACCAGTGTCTACATTTTAAATAGGAGTCCTACTTCAAGTCTGAAGGGGATAACTCCTTACCAAGCATGGTATGGCAAGAAATCAAATGTCAAACATTTTAGATTTTTTGGTTCTTTGGCTTATGCACACATTCCTGATGAGAAGAGAAAGAATATTGATCCCAAAAGTCAAGCATGCATTTTTGTAGGGTATTGTGAGTCCACCAAAGCCTATAGACTCTACAATCCGAAGACCCGAAATTTTGTTCTTTCCAGGGATGTAATTTTTGATGAAGGGGGAGAATGGGGACATCCAAGATTTTTTATTGATGATGAGTCCCATGATGCAGGTTCTTCATAAATTTAGTAGGTGTCACCCAAGAAAGGTAAGGACACACCCCTTCAAGCCCAAGTAGACATTCTACTTCAATTTCATCAACAACTTCTCCAAGTCCTCCAAAATGATCAATTAGTTCTTCACCGATGGATATTGATTCTCCATATAGAGGTAAGAGAACACTCCAACATCATCCATATTATCAGATGTTGGATAAAATTTTCAGAGAAGATATACTAGAATTCAAGCTAGTGAAATGAGTTTAGTTTTGCAAAGACTTGAAAATATGCATTTGTATGGAGATGATGACTCCCAAGAACCTTGGGGAGATGTAGTCAACTATGCTTTGTTGAATAGTGCACAACTTGAACCTTCTAGCTATGAGAAGGCTTGTACTCAGAAGATATGGCAGGATGCCATGAAAGAGGAGATGACCTCTATAAAAAAAAATGATACTTGGGAGTTGGTAGAGCTTCCTAAAGGGAAGAAATGTGTTGGATGTAAATGGATCTTCAAGAACAAATTCAATGCTAATGGAAGCATTGCAAGACATAAAGCAATATTGGTAGCAAACGACTTCCCATAGAAGTATGGCATTGACTATGAGGAGACATTTTCTCCTATAGCCAAACAGGAGACAATCAGAATAGTTCTTACTTTAGCTACCCACAAAGGATGGAAAATCCAACACATGGATGTAAAAAGTGCCTTTCTCAACGATTATTTGACAAAGGAGGTTTATGTTGAAAAACCTCAAGTTTTTCAAGAGCAAGGTAAAGAGCACCTTGTTTATAGATTGAAAAAAGTATTATATGGCCTCAAGCAAGCACCACGAGCATGGTACTCTCGCATTGACAACTATTTTAAGGAATATGGGTTCACCAGAAGCAAAAATGAACCCACTCTCTACTACCTGAAGGAAGGCAAAGACATCCTCATTGTTTGCTTATATGTGGATGATCTTATATTTATGGGTAGTAATGAAAATATGAATATGGAGTTCAAACACTCCATGATGAAGCAGTTTGAGATGAAGGATCTGGGATTAATGCACTACTTACTTGGCATGGAATTTCACCAGATAGATATAGGGGTATTCATATATGAACATAAGTATGGTCGGGATATGATTAATAAGTTTGCCATGGAGCATTGCATATTAGTTGCAACTCCAATTAGACATGGGATCCAATTGAGCAAAAATGATGGAGCATCAAAAATTGACGTGACCACTTTCAGGAGCATGGTTGGGAGTTTGATTTTTCTCACCAACACAAGGCCTGACATTCAATATGTTATTTCTCTTGTCTCTCGATTTATGGCTAGTCCATCTGAGCTGCATTTACAAGCAACTAAAATAATTCTTAGATATGTAAAGGGTACATGGGATTTTGGAATCCATTACCATAGATGTAAAATTGTCATGCTAGTAGGCTTCAGTGATAGTGATTGGGGCAGCAACATTGATGATCAGAAATCAACTTCAGGGAACTATTTTAGTCTAGGGTCAAGACTAATTTCATGGTGTTATGAAAAGTAGACAATTGTAGAATTGTCTTCTACAAAAGTTGAGTATATAGCAGTCACATATGCTAGTACTCAAGCCCTTTGGTTAAGAAAAGTGCTGGAAGAGATTGGAGAATAGCAAAGTGGTCCAACTAGAATCTACTATGATAACATAAGTGTCATTTAGTTGGCATATAATCCAATCCACCATAGCAAAACAAAACACTTTGATATGAAGTATCACTTCATCCGAGACATGGTGGAGTAAGAAATTGTTGAGCTTAAATTTTGCCACACTTTGGAGAACGTTGCGGAAATCTTCACCAAAGGGATGACTAAAGCTCAATTTATAAAGCTGAGAAACTGTCTATTCAGTCCTCTCAACTTTAAGGGGGAGAGTGTTGTAGTATGAACACATCCACATTCGAAGTTGACAAGAAATATCTTGTTGAAGTGTGAATGCACATGAGTTTTGTTTTGAATGTCGGTAATCAATTTTTTTCTCCTCCTCTCTATTATTCCTCCTATTTTTCCCTGATTCTTTCTCCCCATATTCCTCCTATATATCTCCTTATCTCTCCATCTCATTTATTCCTTATCCCCTAATATTCTCCCCAGCATTGCGTATTTCAGTTTTTGATTAAACTATAAATATGGCTTGTACTCTCTAAATTTTATAATATAATATTTTGAAATTATGTGGTGGTGGTATATGCCCTCTAACTTGTGATGTTACTACTTGAACATGAGAATAAACTGAAAATAGTCAAAAATATTTTGTTAGAATTCTGCTTAAAATAAAAAAAATCTTAATTTAAATTAACTACACATAGAATCATAGATTTACCTGATGAAATGCACTGTAATTGTTCTGCATTGGGGGAGGGGTTGGCCACACTAGATTTGGCTTGCACATTTTGTGCATACCTAGGTGTACGAGAAACCCCAAGAGTAGCTTCTTTCCTGACACGTTTGTGTAACCTCTACATAGTAACAGGTGTTGCTTCAGATACCATGTCTTTAGAATCAGTTGTTTGTTCTAGCCTATGACCCCTATTGGTAGTAATATATTTAGTCCTTGAAATTTTTGCCTTTGCCATCATATAGATGAAAAATAAATAAAAAAGGGAATGTGGTAAACTATAAAATAGTATGTCAAGTACAATGATGTAGTTATTACCCTCAATTCCTTTGGTGTCATGGCAATAGAGTGTATTTTTGAATGCACAACAGTTGGTACAGGAGTAGTTGAAAAATTATGAAAAGACTCAAAATATAAAGCTAAAAGATAATTTATAGTGCCCACAATGGACTGAGTCTTGGGATGAGTCTTGGTGATTACAAGTTTGACCATGTGCAACTCAGTGGTGATTTGATCTGAAATATAGGTACACCAATCAAACTCATGATTTTTTTCAGATTGAACAATATAATAAAGTGCCCAAAACGGAATTTTTGGTCTTCCCAAAAAAATAAGTTTGGCCTAGAAAAATTTGATAATGGCCTTCAGAGTTTGATGGTTAATATCGCTTATCGATAAACCTCTTTTTGATTTGGTGTTAGAAGCTGCATAAAAAAATTAGATGTCAATTTACAAATTTAAAACATTGAAAATTAATAAAATACAATTAACAAGATTTATGCCTACTAAATCTTTCGATGAAATACCATACTTGTTATCAAGGTGTGCTTTGTCATCTGGAGAAAGTTGTGACATCGATGACACTTGATTAAAACCAATGAATGGAAGACCTATAAATCTGTGAATATGTCCAGGGGTGATGCTAAAAACAACATTTCTAGTTCATATTTTAATGCTCACTGTACCCCTGTTGTGGTCATAACCAGAGATAATATGTTGTAGGAGCCCTTTATCTATTCTGAAATGTGGCATGGAAATGAGGTTTGATAAACCTGCATTATGGAGCCACTAAAATTTCATCCTCGACATTATTGTTAGATTTGATATTAGAGTGCACGTAAAATTCTTGAATTTTGTTGTGATTGTGGAAGGGGTATCCATTGGAAGTAGTTGGAAGTGCAAGAAAAAGGATTGGGAATTGAAACTGAAAGGTCGATCAGAAAGGTTAGCTCTAGTTCTAGCAGCCACAAAAATGAAATGGAAAAATGACTATTGATACCCTTTTATAGACTTGAAATATATCTAACACGTGGAAACATGGTATTGGATATGCAGTGTTGGACATGTGGAAGTAATGGACATGCAACAACGTACTAGATTGCAGTATGCACCTGGGTAGCGTTCGGACCAAACTGTGCATCCGATCCGAGATCGACACATATTATGCATCCGGTTCTAGGTCAGCCCATATTATGCATCTAGTTTGAGGTCAGACCATAATATGCATCCGGTTTGAGACCAAACCATTATATGCAACCTGTCCGAGATTGGTACATTTTATGCACCCGATTTGAGGCCGATGCATATTATGCAACCAATTCGAGATCGGCACATATTATGCATCCGATTCTAGGTCGAAACATATTATGCATCCGATTTGAGGCCAAACCATAATATGTATCTGGTCTGAGCCCGACCTATAATATGCATCCAGTCTGAGGTCGATCCATAATATGCATCCAATTCGAGGCCGGACCATAATATGCATCCGATTCGAGGCCGAACCATACTATGCATCCGAAAGAAATAGTCCTTTTTCTATTTGGTAGGCCCTCAAATTATAACATTCAAATTTTTCTATTTTTTTTGTAGGTATTCATGAATCCTATAACTAAGAGAGTTCTAATCAACATATTTACACAAGGAGTGTATTTGAATTCAAATGGCATATTTTCTTCAAACACCAAAATAGGTATGTTTTCCTAACCCTCCAGTTTTGTAGTTCATAGCATAAGTTTTTTTTTCTCTATTTTGTCGTTTCTTATTTTAACATTTTATAAAAAAATGAATCCTTAGTCTAGATAACACTTTTATCTCACTTTCCAAGGCATTCAAAATGTATATCATGTGTAGCTTTGCATTAGGATAATTTATGTGATTTTATCTTTCATACACCCTTGTATTAATAAAAAAAATAAAAAGAAAAAAATCCTTTTGTAACATAGGTATAAAATCATCGAAAGTAAAATTACATATGGATAATACTTTATCTTTTGCATCTATTTTTTATATTGCATTACATTGCACTCTCATCTTGCACATTAGATACTAGGATAGATTGCAAAACCTAGGTGCTTATAAAAAATTGAACACATTAAATAGATTAAGGAATTTATAAATCCCTTTGTGAAACTATATATATCCCCACCAAAGATAGCTTTGCACACAAAATATGGTTACCATAAAAATTATGGGTTAGCAACAATACTCTCCCACCTGAGTGTGGATAAATTTGGAAGGTATCGTACATAGGGGAAATTTTCCTAGATGTGTGTGCCCTTTTTGGCATCCCACAATCATAAATGGTCAATTTCCTATTACCCTCATGGTAATCGACAAGTTTAAGCATCTAATTCAACTTTGATTAATATTTTGAAGAAACTAATCAACAAAACTAGTCATGATTGGTATCTTTAGCTTTATCCCACTTTATCGATATATTACACTAGTATTTGGATACCTAATGGTGCTTACCAATATTTTTTTATCTATAAAACTAAATCTATATTCTTGTTTGAACTAGAAGTTCCCTCTTCAATAATCTTGTTACAATATTTTGTAGCAAGGATCAATGCTATGTGCCCAAGCTCAACCAAATGAAACAATAAAAAGGAGGAGAAGATTTTTGACAATGGAAAGAAAGAAAAATCACCTCTCACTTTGTGTTATGGAATAATATATTGAGAAAAATGAGATTAGGGTAGGGTTACCAAATCCATATTACATGAAATTCAAATGAATATGAAATGATATTATACATTAAATTAACCTATTCTAACGAGGTCTTATTAAAGCCCCATAACAATAAATTTGAAATCTAACTAATAAAAATGACCTAGTAGAATTAACATGTCTTCAATCCTCCCATTAATGGTAGAAGGTAATTCTATTTTAGTATATGAGTGGCTCAAGTGGTTCTTTGTGTAGCCGATTAGCAAATTTTCCATGAAATGTAGCTCAAATCCGCTGGGTCTCCATATACCGTTTGGTCACCCCCATGCCCTTTTGGGTTTTCACAGGTTTTGATTTTCCAAAAATAGTATAATACTTATCCTTTCATTCCCACAAGGGGATTCATGAGTGGGATAGAGCAAAGACCGACCAATACTTTTTGCCCACATGAATGTGATTTTATGAATAAGCATTAGCCTTTCTAGTCCTATTGCATCTCCATTGTCAAGGGGTGGGCTTTCTGCTTTCACTTCTCTTTGGGGTGCTTGGTGTGTTGACATTTGATCTATTGTTGGCTATGCATTTGTATTGTGCCATCTTGAATAAGTTCTTAGATCCTATGGATTTTTATACTGATGTGTTTGGTTCTATCATGAAACATAAGATTCTTTGCCATGTGGATTGTTGATTGATTGTCCACATGTAGTCTTGTAGGACCTTTTTGAGTGATATCAAGAGTGTGTAACAACTTTCTCAACCATACCACTTCTTTGCTTGTCTTAGTTGTAGCAATATATTCAACTTTTACTGAAGAATCTACTACAATATTTTATCACTTTGATCTCCATGAAATTGGTGTTGATCCAAGAACATTGAGTACATAGATTCATATCTTCCAATGTCTTTATCTCCTACAAATTTTGAGTCTGTGTATGTGATGAGTTTGAAATTTGTATTCTTTTCATACAATAGGCCATTATTACATGTTGTCTTTAGGTACCTCAACACTCTTGTTACTGCTTGCCAGTGACTCTTCTTTGGCTTGGTCATGTACCTTGTTAGAATACCCACTACATAAGCAATGTTAGGTCTTGTGTTAGTAACATATATGGGACTACCAACCAACCTTTTATAGAGTGTTGCATCTGCCTATGGTGTGTCATCATCTATGGTGAGTTTCAAATTTGATTCCATTGGTGTTGTCATAAGGCATGCATATTGAGTTAAAACTTCTCTAGAAGATCATTGATGTATTTCTCTTGTATAAAGAATATTTTACTATTTTATTAAGTTACTTCTATATCCAAATAGAATTTCATCAATTCTAGATCAGATATATAAAAAGTCTTTGCAAGGTCCTTTTTCACTATATTGATGATATATTCACTATTACTTGTTAGAAGCATGTCATCCACAAAGACTATAAGGTATGTGACTTTGTATTTATTTTTCTTGATGAATAGTGTTGCATCAATATCTTCGTAATCACACACTTGAATTCAAGTTGCTTCATCTGATCTAATAGCATGTTGAACCAAGCATGAGGGGTTTGCTTCAATCCATATAAAGACTTTGTGTGTCTTCCTGTGCTCCCTGCAATCTCAAAACCTTTTGACTATACCATATATATTTCTTCTTTTTTTCCATTCAAGAAAGTTGTCTTTCTATAATTGATGAATCTTCCAACCTTTTTGTGCACTAAGGTTGGCCTATTTGTGCCATTTTTTGGTAGGCTCCTTAGTATAGTCAATTTCTTTCTTTTTTGCCTTTCTTTACCTTGTATTTTTCCGGGTGCTTTTTTACTTGTTTTTGTACACCCATTTGTTTCCTACCTTTCTTCCAAGTGGTCTTCGCCTTTTTTTGTTCCTTTTTTCTGTCTCGAGGTTTTTGGGGAGGTTCTATTTAGAGTGAGGTCTTGTGCCCTCTTCCTCTAAGGGCACCTTTGTCTTGTTTTTCTTGCTTCTCTGGTTTGTGTCCTTTGAGTTAGTGGGGTGGTGTCTCCTCCTCATTTTTTCGTGGATTTGGTGTGTGGTTTTTCCTTTGGGGGTCTTTCTTGTTTGTTTGGTTCCTCTGCTTGTGGGTTGATTTGTGATTCTGAGTTTTGGTCTTTGTACATCTCCCCTAAATACTAGAATTTGAACATCATATATGTTAGACTATTTTTATCTAGGCTAAATAGTGTGTCCCCTAGTATCCAATGTAACTAGTTGTTCTTCAGTTTCTACAAACACAAAATCACGTATCACAATCACTTTCCAATGTGAAGGAATGAATAACTTGTATCCCTTCTGATCCATAGGGTATCCAACAAAGATGAATTTATTAGCTTGAGGTTTAAGTTTTTTTTTATGCTCTAGAAGAAGATGAGCTTGATAGATGGAGCTAAATATTTTGAAGTGGCTTATGGTGGTGGGATGTCCAGTCCATTTTTTGTGAGGTAGCAGATTAGGTTTTGAGGGACTCACTGTGTTGAGTAAATGGATAGTAGTCTAGGTGGCTTCATCCCATAGATATGGAGGCACATTTTTGTAGAAAATAAGGGTACGATCCATGTTCATAATTATCCTATTCATGCACTTGATAATATCATTTTGTTGAGATGTGCCTAGTATTATCAATTTATGTTTGATTACAAGTGAGGATATGTACTATGTGAATTCATTTGAGGTATACTCACTATTATTATCACTCATGAAGATCTTGATTCTACAATATTATTATCATTCTACGTGAGCCTTGAATGCTTTGAAGAAATCAAAAGTTTCAAACTTCTCCAAAAAATCGATCCATAGCTTCTTTGATAAGTTATCGATGAAGGTGATGTAATACTTTTTTTCTTTTAATGAGGGAATAGACATTGGCTTGCAAATGTCTGAGTGAACTAGATCTAGTTTTTGTATGGAATTCCATTGACTCTTTGGAAAAGTCTATCAAGAGGATTTGTCAATGATGCATGCTTCAAATTTGATGGGTTTGGAAGAGAAGTGTGGTAGTCCCCTAATGGTGGACTCCATTTATCTCAATCGGTCATGACTTGACCCATGATAGCATGCCATAATGCATCAAAATAAAATTTCTTATGAGTTAGGGTGGCATTAAGTGCCATGTTAGATTTGATAATGTGAACTTCAAAAGCAGAATTTCTAGCAAGTTTGATGAGTTCCATCTAAGGAACCAGTCATGACCATTATTTTGGAGGGTGGATGAATGACTCAAATATTTTTATATTTGGAAATGACACTTAGATCAAATACACAATAGATGAGTGTGGATAGTGATAACAAATTTTTCTTTAGATTAGGGATGTATAGAACATAAAATAGCCAAAAATCAAGTAATCTAACAATTTTTAATCGAATAGTATCAGCTCCTTCAACTAGTTGAGAGGATTTGTCAACCATGTGAACTAAGCCAAGTACTTATAATTTGAACTCTTCAAATAAGTCCTTTTTCAAATTCATGTGTTGGGTGACTCTAGTATCCATGATTCAAAAACTATTGGTGGAGGCTATGCTATAGGTAACTCTAATGGGTTACGATGTGTTATGAGAAATATCATAGCCAACATATCCTGAATGTGCCTTAATGAATTTTTTGGGATGGTCAACAAATGGTGATATAGGTACACATGTGATAATGGTCTAGACATGCAAAAATTGAGCACTATGGAAGATGTCTACATTAAAGTCATCTTCATTTACATTATGCAAACTATGCTTTTAAAACTAATTGATCTTGTGTGTGGTATTTTAGCAATCAGTGGCATAGTACCATTTTCTGTTACAATGTTTTCACACGATATTTGAGTTACTAGTTTCTTGAGAGGTATTAGGCTATTTTATTTATCCTTGACTATGTTGTCCTTGACTAGTTTGATGTCTTGAGTGTTCTTTTTGATAATTATTAGAACCTTGTCCTTGTCGTTTACCTTTGCCTCAACTACAACCTTGGCCATAACTTCTGCTACCTTGAATGTTTAAAAAATTTGCATCTTTATCCACCTGAAATGCTGAATCACCAAGATTAGAATTGGTGAATTTTGTGTCAATGTTTTTATCAAGTTCAATGATTTTTTTTTCTAAGGCTTCAATGTTGAAAGTTTTAAAAGGTTCCACTAGTTGATAAACTAGAAATCAAGTTCTTGTAGTTTGGAATGTAAAGAGATGACTGAATGAGAAAATCCCATGTGATACATTAAATTTTGACGTCTTTATAAATGAACTATTTAATAGCACAAAGGAGGTTGATGATGGAACTAGAGTGTCATTTTTGTATCTTTATTTGATTCATATTGAGGACAAGATGAAAAAATTCTAGGTTAGATTTGGTGTTAAAGTTTTTCTTGAAGACTTCAAGAATTGACCATATTGTGTCATGCTTGGCTTCATCAATAAAAATATGAAGGTGATATTATATAACAAGTAGGATGTTAGCATAAATATGATCATCATATATCTACTATTTTCTAGGATAGCAATATTTGTGGGTGGTGTGGGATTTGCATCCAAATGGTTGTGCCATAGGTTCTCAAATGTTGTAGCTATCCTAATGCCTGTGAACCATTGATCCCAATTATCATTGCATTTAACTGTACATGTAATATTTTATTTGAATTTGGTAGTCATTGTGACCTGTGACTCTAAAAAGACCTAAAAGAGGTGGGTGTGAACAAGGAATAGATGACTAAGTGAGGTAAAATGTGCTAGCAAATAGTAATCCAAGTGATGACAATGAATGAATGTGATACACTAGATGTTGCTCACCATCCAAGTGGAATCTCTTTTACAAATGATGAATTATACAAGTAAGTGGCTATGAGTCCTAATGCAACAAGATGATGATGTGGCTAAATCTAAAGTACTAAAAAAAAGGTGTGTAGCCCAAACTAAAATACTATAGATGAAATTAAAAGCTAACATCTCCAAAATATGAATGTGTGGGCCAATATATCCAATAGTATATTACACAACTAAATTCCAAAGTTGAAGAACACAAGCTTATTCTGAGAGGGGGGTGAAAAATATAAGACCACTTTTTACTTTTATTTCCAAATCAATATTATGCAATGTATAGATAGCAATATCAATAGTAGTAATAAAAGAAATGCACAAATCACCACACACAATAGAGACACCACAATTTACGTGGTTCACCTAATGTGGGCTACTCTATGAAGAAAATATTTCACTAAAATTTTCTCAATTAATCTCTTGGGAATATTTTCCCTATTACAATGTTTATGAACCTCTGTCCAAAGGAGATACCAATCCCCTAAATCAAGTTCATGGATCTCTATCCATAGGAGACACCAATATCCTAATCTCTACTCTGTTTGGTGATCCTATAGAAGACCTCTGCCTCCACTGCCCTTAGAAAATGGAAATCTATCCACATAAGACACCTATCCTCCCTGCCCTAGCTAGAGATCTCTATCCTCAACTTTTTCACCTCCAAAGCTCTATCTCAAATCTATACTAAACACAATCCTTTGATATAACAAAAATCTATCCTTAATATTTGTCTCTGGTCTAGCACAAACTTATGATTAAATATGCACCAAACTCTATCCTTGAATATGTACTAAACACAGTTCTTCGGTCTAACACAAATTTATCTTCAATAGCTATCCTCAAGCCTTAACTCAAAGCTTGATCCAATATCAAATCAACTTAGCTGGATCTATCCCAAACCCTAACTTAAGGTTTTAACAAATCAATCAATCAACTCTACTCACAATCCTTCACAAAGACTTGTCAAATTTGCTTTGTAAGCTTCCACAAAAGCTCACACCAATCTATCCTCAAGTCCTCTCTAGAACTTTTCCAATATGCTCTACAAGTCCTCACTAGAACTTGTTTAAATCTACTCAATAAGTTCTCTCAAGAACTTATCTAAATCTGCTCTCAATATGTACAGTAAGCTTCCACAAAAGCTTACCCAAATTTGTCCACAAGTCTTCTCAAAGACTTGCCTCAAATATTATCAACAAGTCCACACTAGAACTTGTCCAATAAAATAGAAACATAAAGAGAATTTTTAGACTCAATATGCTCTATACTCATCACAATGGTCAATCACTTTCAATCACTCTTTTAGAAACATACAGAGAATTGTTAGAGACTCAATATGCTTCAAATTCACCTCAATACTCAATCACTTTCTCAAATCAATTCAGAATATAGAATAGTTTATTTTATGTAACTTGAACAATCACTTCACACATCCACTTGACTAGGCTCAACAAACTCTACTCAACCAATCACTCAATGAAACAATCCTTACTTACAAACCCTAGTCCAAGCATATGAACACTCACTCAAAATTTTTCCAACAATGCTCAACAACCAATATCACATAACAATGATACTCATGTTCTTTTCAAACCCTAGTTCAAGTTCTTCACACAACCAATGGCTTCAACAAAAATTCTTATAAAACAAGGTTTTAAAACTCTTTATTCCATAAAACCTTGCAAATCTATGAAGAACACAAGATTATACTCAGAGGGGGAGTGAATGGTATAATATCACTTTTTACTTTTCTTTCCCAATCAATATTATGCAATGTATAGATAGCAATATCAACAATTATAATCAAATCAATGCACAAATCACCACACACAATAGAGACACAAAATTTATGTGGTTCACCCAATATGGGATACTCGGAGAAAATATTTCACTAAATTTTTCACAATCAATCTCTTGGGAATCCTTTACCTATTACAATGTTTATGGATCTCTATCCAAAGGAGACACCAATCCCCTAATCAAGTTTATTTATATCTATCCATAGGAGAACTCCTTTCTCCTAAGCTTTTACTGGTGATCTTCTAGAAGAACTATTGCCTCCACTTCTTTGGCTAATGGATCTTTATCCACTGTATTCACTGACCTGGTTAATGGATCTCTATCCACTAGAGACTATCATTCTCTATATTTTATCACCTTCAAAGATCTATCTTAAATCTGCACTAAACACTATCCTTCGATATAGCACAAATCTATCCTCAATATCTGTCCTCTAATCTACACTAAACATAGTCCTTCGGTCTAGCACAAATATATCCTCAATATCTATACACTGATATGCACTAAACATAATACTTTGGTCTAGCAAAAATATGTCCTCAATCTCTATCCTCAAGCCTTAACTCAAAGCTTGATAAAGTCACAAATCAACTCTGCTAGATCTACCCCAAACCTTAACTCAAGGTTTGAAAAAAAAATCAATCAACTCTGCTCACAAGCCTTCTCAAATATTTGTATCAAATCTACCTTGTAAGCTTCCACAAAAGCTCACACCAATATATCCTCAAGTTATCTCTAGAAATTTTTCAATATTCTCAATAAGTCCCCACAAGAACTTATCCAAATCTGCTCTCAATTTGTATTGTAAGCTTCCACAAAAGCTTACCCAAATCTATCCACAAGTCTTCTCAAATACTTACCTCAAATCTTCTCAACAAGTCCACACTAGAACTTGTCAAATATCATAGAAACATAAAGATAATTGTTAGAGACTCAATATGCTTTACACTCATTACAATGCTAAATAACTTTTAATCACTCTTTTAGAAACATATAGAGAATTGTTAGAGACTCAATATGCTTCATATTCACCTGAATACTCAATCACTTTCAATCACTCTCTTAGAAACATATAGATAATTGTTAGAGACTCAATAAGCTTTACATTCACCTCAATACTCAATCACTTTCAATCACTCTCTTATCACTGAAATATATAGAGAATTGTTAGAGGCTCAATATGGTTCACATTCATCAATACTCCCTCTTTCTCAAATAAATTAAGAATATAGAATAATTTGTTTCACAAAACTTGAAAAATCACTTCACACATTCACTTGACTAGGCTTAACCAACTCTTCTCAACCAATCACTCAATGAAATGATTCTTGCTTACAAACCCTAGTCCAAGCATATGAATACTCACTCAAATATTTCTAACAATGCTTTATCAACCAATATCACATAACAATGATACTCATGTTCTTTCCAAACCCTAGTTCAAGTTCTTCACTCAAAAAATCACTTCAACAACAATGCTTATAAGATAATATTCACATAACAATGATACTCATGTTCTTTGCAAACCCTAGTTCAAGTTCTTCACTCAACTCAAACACTTCAACAACAATGCTTATAAAATAAGGTTTTATCAACAACTCTTAATTCCATAAGACCTTAAAGTATTAATTTAAAACACTCTCAACAATGCAAACCAAACAATCATTTTCACTCCAACTTTTCATTCACAATTTTCAACAATCACTCACAAGAAAACCTATCTCAATCACAATTTTCTTATTTCCAATTCCAATGGTTAGACACAACAATATTACTTCAACACTTTCCAAAAATATTCCTTGGACATCAAAAAATCACAACTCAATTTATGCCCTATTGCTCCCTTTTAAAACAACACTCATCATACCATACATAAATAAAATTTCCTTGATACACCTTATAAACTCCAACTTAAAATAATATCCAACACCATAAAAATATCAACCAAATACCTTACAATATTTTCAAAATAATTGAGCACACAACATTAAAAATTTAATTTTGCAAAAAACCCTTATAACTCCTTTAGAAACCTTAGAACCAATTTAACTGTGCAAAAATTAATTTTTAAATGCCCAAACTATATTTCCACAAATTTTGGCAACCAATTTCCAAGCATACCTTATACTTCCCACAAAAGGGGATTCGACGAGATTCGATCTATCATCTCCTCTAGCCTAAGCGCCTTAGCACTTGGGAGCCCACCACATGGGCTACTAATGCCCACGTGAAGGAAGGTATAGTGCCTTCCTCTTATGCCTTCACTTGCTGTCTATTCCTCTTGAAACGCGCACACTCCTTTGCTTTGGATGCAACACAATTCGTAAGGCTCACAATCTTTAAAGCTCACAATTGATTTTCGAAGGCATGGTAAGTTTGGTAGGGTGGGAGTTTCCCCATTATATATGTTAGAATTAAAGTAATGTGCACTATGCCAGTTTGACACTTGTCAGTTTCATTGACAAGTGTCATGTTCATCATATAGGCTTATGCCTATATATTGTAACCTATCTTTATCAATATTTATCCCCTTGTGTTTTCCCTCCTAACATTTGGTATCATAGCAGGCTTTCCCTGCCCTGTGAAACCCTTGAGAGGGGATTTCCCTCATGGAAGTCCTCTCTCTCCCCTAATTTTTTTTTATTTTCCTATTTTAAAAAAAAAAAAAATTTACCGATGAGTATGCTCTCCATCATTTGATGGATCAGAAACCAGATGGTAAAATTTTTTAAAATTTGGGAAATATTTTCATGTTTTTTTTTAGATCTGCTATTTTGATGACATGGACAACAGTAGTACCTAGCATTGGATTTTACTGGCAGTACCTGGGCGACGTTTTTTCCCTAGCAGCAAAACACTGTAGAGGAACCTGTTGCAGCTCCAGATCCAGAACCCCCACCCCCCGGATCTGCTTCGTCTGGGGCAGAGGATCTGATTTTTTTTTACTATTGTTATGGTGTTTCCACACAATTTGCATGCTGCCCTAGCGTATTGTTGTTATTCCAAAAAAAAAAACAAGCCCAATGATTCAGCTATTGGTGAAACAATGTCGGATCGCGCAAGCGGAGCAGAAGAAAACCCTGACGTAGGGATCTGATCGCTTCTGCAACTCAAAATTCACAGGTGATGGAGAAGGTTTTCGTCTGTGAGATATTATCGCCGGTGCCGGAGCCCTCAGATTTATGGACAACATTTCTTTTTTCGTTGAAAGTTGAAATTCAGTTATGTCTGCAGCAGTTGCGTTTGGAATTTGAGCTGAAACAGTATCGATCATGGCTTCTTCCATCAAGAGACAGAGCGATGCGAAGTCTTCTGGGTCGGCTGCTGAACCTATGGGATTGAAGAACAACAATAAGGTGGATGAGTTTTTAGTCTTGTTTCAGAGATTTATGGAGGAGGGCCTTCTTCATTCTGAAGAGAAGGTTCTTTGCATGGGGACAAAAGCAGGGCAAGAAGTCCTTGCCTTGAAAGAAATAGGCATTTTGAAAATGTAGAGATGGTTTGTGATGAGCATGGGCTCTTTCTTGAAATAGCAAAAATCATCCGAGGATTGGGGCTTACTATTTTAAAGGGAGTCATGGAAGCTCGCAATGACAAGATCTGGGCACGCTTTGCTGTTGAGGGAAATAGAGATGTTCATAGGCTGGATATTTTGTGGTCGTTGATGCAATTGTTGCCCCAAAATACAAAGAACATTACGAGTCCAAGTAGCATAGTTACACATCAGGGCATTGACAGTGGTTCTCAACCATTGAATGCATTCTAGCAAGCTTCAGTGCCTTCCACCCTTAGCATAGCTGAAAGGTTACAGTAATTATTGTATTCTGGAAGGATTTGAACTAAATTATTGTTCTACGAGAGATTTGTATTGGATTATGAATATCTATTCTTGTCTGGCATGTCTTGCAAGTGGGTGCCTACTTGACTTGTTTCGCACCATCAATCCTTCTTCCCCTTCAACACTTTTTCTTGTCCGTGAATCATCTTTACACTTACTCTCAGGATCAACAGTATCAATTAGTCTCCCCTTCGCATGACTATTCTTGAATCTCTTTCTGTTCACGTTCTTTGGCAATTCCAGAACCACATTTTCTCTTTCAGATTCATCTGTTGAGGAAAACGTGCGTTTCCCGTGCATTGTCAAGTTTGTATAGTTTGCAATGAACATAGAGGAGGTAGTAGGTTGGCAGAACATTTCAGCTGGGAAGGAAGATGAATGGACAGTGGCACAAGTGACAGTATGGGAAGGGTCAGAAATCGACCTCAAAGAGCTAGTAGCAGAAGGTAATAATTGGACCAGTTCTGACTGGATTGGACGGGAACAAGGATCACTGGTATACATCCAAGAATTTAACTCTGGTTTCTGAAACTTGTTCTGTCCTAGACAGGATTTCAACAGTTGACTGTAAGTTTGTTTTTTGTTGGAGGTAGCCTGGATCTCTTATATAAGAACCGTTGTGTGTCATTTTTTGGCCTCTCATTCACACGTGTTGGTAGGCATAGAGAATACAGGAGAAATGGCAACTCGAACACCATTATTTGATTGCTGGAACCCGAACATGAACTCTTTAATGCAAGAGGTGGCACCGGGTGGAAGAGCAGAGCCAGCAGCGGTTGTCGTTGGATGAGTGAGCAGAGGTTGGATCTGTCATAACTGCTCTGTTTCAGCGGTTTGATTATGTTTCCAAGCTTACCCTGCGATGTGATCGAAAGACGGTGGGAATCAATGACGAGGGGTTGTTTTTTGGTTGGTGTTCATTGCAATAATTTGAGGAATCTAAAATTGAGTTCCTTCAAGGAGATTACAGATGTTGTGAATATCGTGCGGTGCATGATGTAGTTCGAGAACAGTGGAGGTAGCGTCGGAACTGTCACCGGCAACGAAGATGTAGCGCCGCGTGTACAACTCATGGCGGAGCCGGAGCGCCGACGTGGCAGAGGAGATGAAAGTTGTTTGGTAGGCTTGGGAGGCTTAATCGTCGGCACTTCCGATTGCTTTTAAAATTTGTCCATATGAAAGGGGCATTATTTAAATATTTAAAAGGGGATGCCCATATGAATTTTTTTTTTTTAATGGTGGTAAAGTTTATTTTAGGAAGCATTTAAAGTGGAGGGGTCCACTTTTCATAAAGGGCTTAATGATCATTATCTTAAATTTGATTTTAAATTGTAAGGGAAGTGCCCATGCTCATTGGCCAACAGTATGGCCTATGTAATTCCCTTGTAAGGGAAAATTGAGAGACTGTTTTTTATTCCGCCTGAGAGCGATGCCGCCATTGAGCGATGTTGTCTTTTTTTTATGCCTTAGATAGGCATGATGGTTTTTCCACATGATGAAGGCCCCTTTGATGGTGGAATATAGGGGTATTTATAGTCGTTGGAAACGTTTTTCCACGACGGACACAATGGTGGTGTCATATTCTAATTTTGAGGCTGTTTCAAATGAGTTTTTTAGCCTCAAAGTTTTTTCTACCTTGGAGTGCACTCTCGGTTGTACCCGACACTCCCAAGGTAATTTTATATGTGATCCTTGTACCTAGTGACCTTTTCTATACACTTGGAGAATGCAGCGGCTGGTTAACTATGCATTTCGGTGGGATGAAATGGTCACCATAAGGACACTTATACTAGGGACTACAGACAAAGACACCCTAGACTCTATCCGAGGTTTTTTTCGGATCTACTTCTGAATACTACAGACGAAGACACTTCAGAAGATTCTCTTCTTTTCTTCTTCTCTCCTATTTTTGATCTATGGCTCATTTTATTGTATTGAGTGCATTTTCGACAGAGACCGACACTCTTATATGGCTCGTTTTTCCTTTAATTAGGTGCATTTTCGGCAAAGACCGACACCTTCTAGATTGAGTTCACCATGAGGGATTTCATACTCATGGTGAATCTAGTCAGTGACCTACGAGAGGCAACATCCTCTGAGGATGACCTACAGAGGCAACAAACCCAGAAGTAGCTGACCTTGAGGCACCCATGATGACCCCGAGGCACTTAGACGGCTGACCCAGTGGCAACAGACCCGTGGAAGTGGCTAACCCTGAGGCAACAGACCAAGATGTATACACAATGAATCTAGCATTATTCACAGTTGGAGAGCCAAGCACAGAGAGCACGAGCCTAGAAAAAATCAGCAATAAAAGAGGATGATAGGTTATTTTTAGAGAAGTCAACATTAAGGGGGAATGTTACCTAATGTTGACTTATTTTTTTCTTTGGTTAGGATAGTGCACATTAAGGGGGAATGTTAGAATTAAAGTAATGTGCACTATGCCAGTTTGACACTTGTCAGTTTCATTGACAAGTGTCATGTTCATCATATAGGCTTATGCCTATATATTGTAACCTATCTTTATCAATATTTATCCCCTTGTGTATACATGATTTTATTTCTCCTAATTTCGGTGGTGCTTCATTCGAAATCGAATTTCGAATTTGAAATTTGATAACCCACCTTAGGGTTATTTAACCTTAGCTTAAATTAATTTATAATTAATAATTAATTTAAATAACTCTATAAGTTAAGTAAATTAACTAGTAAATTAATTTAAAATTAATTTATAATTAATTTAAAATTAATTTTAAACTTCATTTGCATAATATTATAAAATAATATTATAATATTATTTATTTGGGATTTTTCTTGCACTTTGGACCTCATCTGACTTCTTGGAGCTAGATCTTGAAACTGAAACTGAAAAGGATGCTGCCAACTGAAACTGCCACTGAATGGTGCTAAAAGTTCGACATCAATAACCACTCACTCTTGATATTAATGACAACTTATCACTCAAAATGTCCAAAAAAATAAGCTTCCAAGAACGATCGATGAACGAGATGCAATATCTAGCTATTAGAACTCCAAATACCACCAACAAACCAGCAAGTTGAAGAGGTATGCTGCCATGGCAGATTTCTCATAGTGGATTTCCCAAAGCTGCCTAGCCAGTAAGATGATGGTAGCAAACTCTCTGTTGAGTTGTAAATATACAATCTTTGTAATGTCTCCTTGATATTCTTTCATTTTAAAAACTATAAATAGAGGCCAAACCCTCATTTTTTAGGGTTGGCTCTAGTGTGTTTGCTTACCCTACTATAAATATTCTTGTGAGCATATGGAAGGAGAATTACTCTGATATTCTGACTCAAATTTGTCATTTTCATTATCTTGTGTAAGAGGTTCGAAGCCTTGAACTACATTTCTGTTAATACTTGAATGGTTAGTTCATTTCAGATTTTGGATTACTAGTTGTGAGAGTAGTTGAAATCTGTTCTTGATTAGAAATATATTGTTAGGAATTTTATTTATGTTAAATCTAACTATTGGTCTATTATGTTATTTGGATTATCAATATTATATGTTGGAATTGCTTTTTGTAATATTTCTCTATTTATGCTTTAATTTGTGAAGGTTTCATTGATTTGGGTGATGTTTATTTGAGTGATGGGACACTGGAAATAGCTTGTGGAAGAAATTTTCTGTAGTTCCCTATGTTGTTAGCCTATTTGACCATTATTTATTTATAAAATTTCTAACCCTAAACCTTTTCTAACCCTTATCTCAAAACCCTATTTGATATTTAATTGAATCAACACCATTTTAAGTTGATAAGGAACCAACCTACTCTAGAGGTTGGATTGAAGTTTTCTTTGATCCATCCAATGCTTGAGTGCCAAGTTGTGACTATCGAGTGCATGCCTAGACATAAAATTGGAAGATAGATAGTTGAAGTGTCAAGTAAATCTTGATGATGTTTTAGTGCCCAACAGTTTTTGGCATGCCTAGTAGGACCAGTTCACAAGGAACACAAAAACCCATTATATGAGTTATTATTTTATCTCTATCTGAAGAAATCAATATTTGGTGAATTTTCTTGATCTTGCTAAGTAGAGAATAAAAAATTCACCTAGTAACTCCTTGGTCTTTAAACCCAAAAAATAATTACCCCTATAGACCAGTGTCCTTTCATGTATACCAGGTATTTCAAAATAAATAACCCTAACTCTTACTTTCATTGCGAGCTACCTTATAGAGGGACTACTGTTATCAATATTTTGAATCAATATTTCCTCTCATAAGAAGAGCTTCTTGAGGAAAATCTTGTAGTTATTTCAATAACTCCTACATAAGGACCTAAACCTAGAAATATGGTTAGAAATACAATAGCAAATCAATGGAACGTACCCCCAAATTAGCCATTACAAAAATACCCCAACTGGAACAAAGCTGGTACCCTAAGATTAGACCATATGAATGCCATTCCATGGGTTGTATCCAATGCTATTCCCACTTATGATGGATCTAGAAAGATAACATATGAGCATTGTCAAAATATTTTGAATCTGGCAATAATCCACAACATAAAGGAAGAGGATGTTATTGTGAGAATCCTACCCCTATCCTTCAGAGGGAAGATTTTACATTGGTTTAGGAAACTGGAAGATAACACCACCACTTCATGGCAATAATTGGCTGAGCCTTTTGTGGAAGAATTTAATGAATCTACTGACCCTTTCTCCTTTCTTAATCAGTTTATATCCATGAATAAATCTCAACAAGAGATTGTCTTAGATTTCAATTTGAGGTTTAGCTGAACATGGAAGAGAATTCTCCCTATAGCTAGACCAGTTGCATGCTTGGCTTATATGTATTATATCAGAGCTCTTGGATCAGATATAGGCTTGCAAACCCAACAATTTGGGGTGGAAAAATTTCCACAATTTTATAATGCAACAGTTCATGCAAAGAATATCCTAATTAATGTGGGTAGGTTACCTCCCAAAGCTATGCTACCTTATAGTTCATAAACCACTAATGGACAAAGCCAATCTACAAACTCATATTACATGGATCCCCATTCCTTATAATCTCCATATCTACAAATGAATCATATTCCTCTGCTGAAAGCATCATCTTTTGTAGTTCCTTTCCCTCCCCTTCCTTCTCAAATATCTCAAAATTTTTCTACCATTCTTGATATACAAAATACTCTAAAAACTCTAAGTAAAAGGATGAATTCAATGGAAAAGAGAGACTAGGAAAGGTCAAAATAGAGGAGATTTCCATATGTGAACAAATATTAGATACTTGGTCATAGTAACAATACTGGGATCAGAGTAAATGCAACATATGAAGAGCCTGAGTATTCTACAAAGATAAGTCTAGTTAATGTCTGGTGTCTGGTATGTAATGATCGTCATGATTCACAATATTGTGTCATGTAACAACACCATGTTCAACAAGCTATGGATCAAGCAGAAAGGATTCAAAAGGTAAGAGTAAATATATTATGGTAGCCTGAACAAATCATGGTTAGGAAAGAGCTTGATTAAGATGGCCCAATTGATGTTATGACAAGATCATGAAAGAAAACCTTGCAAGTAGATCCACAAAAGATGGGACAATTCCAAGTTTCATCGTAGAAAAAGAATTACCCACCCCCTCAAAGCAATGATACTTTTCATATTCCCTAGGCTAAATGGAAATAGAATATAGATAGTTTCCCCAAGATATTTGAGAAAGAAACAGAAATAAACCGAATGAAGTCTAAATATGAGACTTAAGAGAGGCTTAGATTCCCTTCTATTACCAAAAGATAAATAATAGAAGCCACTCAAAAATATAAAATAAAATATGGTGAGCTAGAAATAAGGACTAAGAGGATCACCTTGGCTAATTTTGAATACAACATTATGGAAGAGATGAAAAGGATTCCATCAAAAGCTAGTTTATATGATACCCTTTTCATTCTTGGCCAGATAGACCTGCTTAAAGCTTCTCTCAATAAATATCCATAGGAGAGGCAGGCTACCGCAATCCTTAGTATACCCTCAGAAAATAAAGAAATGTCCCCTACTATTTTAAAGAATAAACCCCCTCCTTTCTATATATCTTTAAGAATGGAAGTGTAGATAAGAAAAATTGACTCATTAAGATAAGTTTTCTCTCTTAAAAAAACTAAGGTTATTTTCAAGAGAATTTTTACCCTATCAAATCATCTTAATTCTTCTCAAATTTTATATCATTGGATAGGGCTCGAAAAGAGATTTCCAAAAGTATATTATATGTCCAATTTCAACATCGTTTGATCATGCAAAGTACCAAAATACTACATACATGTATAACCTCTTGGTGAGATCAGAGTTATACAATCTCTGATCATACCAATACGATCACTAATCGTACGATACGATATCTGATCATATCGATACAATATCTAATCGTATGATACGATCATTAATTGTACGATACGATTCCTGATCGTATACATACGATCTTGCTCAAAAATAGAAAATGCTCAGTTAAGAAAAATGATAAATTAGTTGTAACATGTTTTGTCTTTACCTATGCAACCGTACGTCAGTTACGAGATCAGATTCGTCAATCAGTACTATCTTGGAGGAGGTTGCAACCCACTTTGTCTTCTAGCCCAATTTCATTAGCTTGCTTAGCCTATTTAATCAAGCACCTCTCACCTTGAATTCCTCTTGACTCATTGACCTAATTTTTGCATTCAAATCACTATAATTTTTGCATTAGGCCTAGGCATTTTTCTATTTTGTGCAAGATCGGAGGATACGGTTGGTGATTAGAGAATACGATTTGGGATTTAAGGATACAATCTTGCTATTTTTGTACGATCTTATTATTTCTATACGATCTTTTTATTTCTGTACGATCTTGTTGTTTTTCTATGATCTTGTTGTTTCTGTATGATCTTGATATTTTTGTATGATATTGCTTGTAGATCACTTGGGATCAACCCCAAGTGTTGGTTTACATTCCTTCAGTTCTCAATTTGGATATTTATCATCCTGTCTATCATTTTTATTTCATACAACATTAGATTTAATCATTTGCATTCTTGGAGTTCACCAATTTGCATTTAATTGCACATTTCATATAGTTTAAAGCATTCATATGTTGATTTATTTCATTGTGTCATTCAATAGCTGAAATTTAATCTAATTCATGCTTAAAAGGATTAGTAGCATTTCCTGTTTTTTTATTGTGCACTATACCCATGAAATTATAGGTTTTTGTCAAAATCAGAACTGTCGATCTTTGATCGGTAGGTACGATCTTGTGATCATAATACAATATTGTAAATTGTAATATGATCTTGCAAATCATAATACGATATTGAATCTACTGCATACAATATTGTTCTACTATGTACGATCTTATCTACAATAAAAAATCAAAATCTTCTTCAGAGTTTTGGATATAGGTCAGAGTTTCTAATCACTTTTTAAGCATTGCATTATCCATTAAAGATCTATTTTTTGTTGTTTGCTCTTTACATGTGAATCAAAATTGCATATAGATTAGCATAGTTTCATATTGGCCAAACACTAGGTGATTGTGATATTTTGAAGCGTTCTGCTTCGTAATTCCAATAAATGCAAATACGCCACTTAAGGAGGGCAGATCCCCGCCACGAATGGGCAAATGATAATGCGTATACGCAAATGAAAATATTGATGATATGAATGATTCCAAATAATAAATCAACCTACAACTATATATAATGATAAATCAATAAATTAATTATCACTTGGAAATATAGCCGACTTGGCTATATTGGTATTGTAACATGGCTCCCTCCCTTAAAAGCTTTGTCCTCAAAGCTTGAGAAGGACTGGAAAATATTCTTTGTCTGCCTTGTAGCATCGTCTTCTGGAAGGCCTTGCCATTGAATTAGGAACTCTTGAATGCGGCATGGTCGATGATGGTGTACTCTGGATTGTAGCATTGCTGGAGGTATTAGTCAAATTCTCTCAACTTTCAACAGTCAAAATATATCACATTACAACGGTCACTTGCTGCTGACGATTTTACACCAAATGTTGCTAACGAAAAATGTTGCTAACAACTTTTGAGCAATTTCTTGCTGATGACTTTTGAACAACTTTTGCTGATGACTTTTGAACAACCTTTGCTAACAACTTTTACTGATAATTTTTTCACCAAATTTTTTTGATGACTTTTGCTGACAATTTTTTAAATTGCAACTTTTGAATTGTAATTTTATTGCCTTCTGCTTTTATTGTAAAAATTTTCCAACTTTTACAACTTTTATTTCCACTTGTTACAATTTTTTTTTTAAATTGTGGTTACAACCTAGCAGCGGACATGGGCGAATGGATGACTGTTCCAAGGTCAACGACACTCGAGATTGTAAGGGATGCACTAAACTAGCCGACAGGATGATGATGCAAAATTTTGGTAGATGTGGAAGACTTGAAAACCTACAACGAGAACACAGGGAGCACACAACTGACACAATGTGAATATCGAGGAATGCACAAATTGACAACTGACACTGCACAATCTGACATGAAGTGAATACCAAACTTTGAGGTGACATGTCGTAAGGTGGATTGGAAAAGGTGGCTAAATGGATTGGAATGAGGGAAACGGTGAAGTGGAAACTTATGATATGCAGACAGTGAAACGGGTACCCGCGGTGGACGATCTGTGGGTAGAGAACACGGGCTTATGTGGACTAAGGACATGTGGATATAACTAACACGGTTTTTGACAGCGGAGAGACTATCTTGGCTGTCTCCATTTGGAATTTCTTTGAATGCCACGATATTGCACCAATTTCTGACGCTTCCTTCCGTTATAACTTCAATAGATTTACCACTCGAAAAATGTAGTGTATAATATTTTCTTAACCTTTAGGTTAATATAATTATATACCTTATTTTTGTATTGCAGCCACCTGTATGATGAAACAATTAAAGCTTCCCTATTTTGCTTTAATTTACGAACGATTTTGCTTTAATATAAAATTTTTAGGGTTTCTTTGTCTGCCGCTTCTTTGATGCGCTCGCAAATCTGATACGTGACTTGACTGCTGCTTCTTTGGTTCGTTCGCAGTCTGGTACGTGATGAACGTCTAACTTTCAATTTGCCTTGCACAAAACTACTATTTGGTGTATAATCCTTGTTCTTATTACTCCTTAACCTTCCAAAACTTTGTGCATTAATTTATTAGCAGCCTTTGTAAGGTTCTTTGATAAGACAACCTATCAACTTAACTTTGTAACACTTTTTTATCTTTACTCCAGAGATTCGGTAAATGAACTGCCAATGATAAGGAGAATCGTCTAAACTTTAATCTTCGTTGTTAGAACCAAGTCTTTCTTATGACGTAATCGTAAGTCTAAAATCGGCGTCTTAACCATAAAATAAAATTTTTAAATAAACTATGGACTATAGTTTAATTTAACTACTTTTTTCTGTGATGCTATTGGCTGCAGTCTTCTTATACGCAACTTTAAATCCAAATTTTCTTCTAACGAAGCAAAATATTTATCCTTGGAGAATTTTTTAGACAAAAATTTTCAATGGATTTCGAATATAATTATTATATTTCCTCCAAACCTTCGTATACGACACCTTGGACTATTATCTTTGTTTTGAAGCCACCTACCCTAACAAGCGATTAAGCTTTGACGCTTGCTTTAAACTACCAACGATTTTGCTCTAAATTTATTATAAGAACGACAACTGTTAGTGTGCAAATATCATGATATTTTGGGCTCTCTTTTGTAAAAATGTTTTGCTGCACCCAACCCTAAATTTTCTACTACTGTCCAATGGAGTCATTTAGCTAGCCGAAACTTATTGTTCTTTGCTATATGTTGGATTGCTAGCAGAACTACTTTTCTTGGCTACCTTGAGCTTCGCTTGATCACCAGGAGGTTGTACAAATTCTTCTTCACAGGTCTTTGATCTGCTGCGCTTGTATTTTAACACAACGACACTGTAACTCTCTTTGTCTAACAACTTACACAGCCAATGCTTCAACAAATTTTCCACTGTAGCTCCCTTTGTCTAACAGCTTACACAGCGAATGCTTAAATAGATTTTCCTTTGCAGGTATCAATTAAATTTGATCTGTTGTGTTCTTTATTTTAACACAACCCCATGTCAGTTCCTTCTGTCTGACAACCTACACAATGAATGCTTCAACTGAGAAGATAACAAATTTTGATGGAGAAACTAAACCTTGCGCACAAAATTTTCCAGCTCTGATACCACTTGAAGCGTTCTGCTTCGTAATTCCAATAAATGCAAATACGCCACTTAAGGAGGGTAGATCCCCGCCACGAATGGGCAAATGATAATGCATATACGCAAATGAAAATATTGATGATATGAATGATTCCAAATAATAAATCAACCTACAACTATATATAATGATAAATCAATAAATTAATTATCACTTGGAAATATAGCTGACTTGGCTATATTGGTATTGTAACATATTTTCTAAAAGGAACACATCAAAACAAACTCCTAAACCTAGGCATGGAAACTACCATAAAATGTTTCCTAGTGAACCCTAAACCAATTCATCAAAAAATCACCATAAGAAGGTACAATCAAGTTCCTCTCTTTTGAGGTGTAGACCTATCATTCCCACATTCCCCTTCGAGGTGCGGATCCATTAGCTTGAAGGAAATGAGTGTGTGAATTATAGACCTACATTCTTTGGTGAAATCGACGTGAACAACATTAGGCATCTTTATGACTTATAAAACACAAAAAAAACATAAAAATTACAAAACATAAAAATAAAACCAAAAATACAAAAAAATCATTAATAAAAATTTGCACACTTTAAGTCCATTTCATAGATGTTAGATTTCAACATAGGAAGAACTGTAACCATAGATGTTACCCAAAAATTAAAAGCATATATATATACAACATATATCATTGAAAGATAAAAAATCCTAAAAGCAAAATGCCTAGAGTTTTAAGAAGTGGAAAACAAGTAGAACCTGATCATATGGGAGAACAAGATCAAGAAAACATTGAGGATAGAGCACTCATTGAATATTATGTACCTTTAGAAGGTGATAATGGAGAAGACAAAATAGAAGATCCTAATGAACCTACATTAGATGAAAAAGGAAATGTTAAATTTGAGTCTATTAGAAAATTTATCCAATTTATAAAAAACCACATAGAAGAATTTAATCAAGTAGTACAAATTGATAATTCAAGAGAATGTGATATGGAATTAGCCTTAGCAACTACATTTCAGATACATACAAATCCATTATCATACATGAACTCAACAGACCAAGATAATGATCTAGTAGGACCATATAATCAAAACATGATACCTTTAAATCAAAATGTTTAAAAACCAATGGTACAATCATCCATAATTACTACTAGAAACACCAAAATAAATCCCAAACAACAAAAACAACCATTCATGTTTATATTCACTCAAGATCTTAATCAACAAATGTCAAATCAACAAAAAGCTAAATAAGTGCTAAATACCAATCATTATCAATAGAAATTTCAACAAAACACAATCCCGTATAAACTCCATAATATTGTTCCCACACACACTTTACACAATATTGTTCCAATTGGAGATCCTTACATAACAACATCAACTTATAAAAGATACAACATGATGCAACAAAATCAATTTTGTGGACAACCATAAGGACTTAAAGCCATGATTAAACAATTAGCTTCATGTCTAGATCAAATAGATCCCTACCATCCCTCATATAGTTATAGAGAGATGTGTAGTCAACCCTTGGATCCTATTGTGGTTGCTCAACCATACCCAAAATATTTCCCTATGTTTGTCCTCCTGATATATAAAGGAATCAAAAATCCTATTGAGAATCTTCGCATGTTTAAGACAACATGTGATGATATTTCTCATGATGATTTGTTGTTGCTAAAAATGTTCCCTAAAAGTCTCGGAGGTATGGCTCTATAATGGTACTATCAACTACCTAAAAACTCTTTGAGGAATTTTTAAGAGACAACATAGATGTTTTTCCACCAACTTAGTGATTATATAAAGAGGCATGTGACCATTAAGGATTTGTACAATCTAAAACAAGGTAAATATGATAATTTTAAAGAATTCTTGACTAAGTGAAGATAAATTTTAGGTAAACTAAATTTTGCATTACCTCATCATGAAATGTTGGACATATTTATTGGTAATTTTCAAGAACAACTATCGTATGAACTTTCTACTGCTACAGTAACCACATTTGATCAAGCCCTTGATCTAGCTAGGAGGGTAGAAGATACCCTCATTAGAAGAGGATAATTTAAGAATAAATATGAGGACAAAACTTCTAATAATCAATATAATAACAAACAAGTAGTAGGTTATGGGGTTACTGATAGTAAAAACACCTCAAATGTTAACCTTACTGAAACTATAAAGAAAATTTTATTAAAAATCCCTGATAAGCCACCGAGAGAATTTACAAGATTAAATCAACCCTTAACTATGATTTTACCTCAATTATTGGAACAAGGCTTGATACGGTTACCTAAGTTAAGACAACCAGACACGACTGCAACTGGATATAGGGCTTACTTACATTGTAATTTCCACCAAGTAGATGGAAATTCTACAAATTCTTGTAAAATTTTAATGATTGAAAAAGGTAAAATGGAAGTTCAAAAATTTCCTGTAAACAATAATACTCAAAGTAATACTCAAAAAAAAACCAAATCAAAATGTAAATCAAAACCTATATATTTTTCAGCATCCCTTACCTAAGCATGGTAAAGAAGTAGTAAAACAATTAGATCATCACAATGTTCCTCATCCAACTCGGTATGTGGGAACCATTAGTAGCATTTTACCACAACAAGATTTGCAAACCTCCTATGTACCTACTTTATCTGTGGTCACAACTAGACCAATACAATATTTTCAATCACCTTCGAAAGATAATAAAAGTGACACAAAGAGTGAAACAAGAAGTGAACTAGACATTACCTCAAATAGTTTAGAATATGAATAAAATCAAGTTACTTCTATTACATATTTATCAATTCTAGAAGAACCATTCCCTAGGAGAATGACCACTCGATCCTCATCTCAATAAACTCTTTCAATTGAAAAACAGTAAATGCTAGACCCCACTTTGTTCACTTACAAAATAATAATATTGTGGGTACTATTGGAGCCATCACTAGACAACAAATATGAAACCGAAACTCTCAATAATAAACTAAAATAATGAATAAGAAATCACCACCATATTCTTCTCTACAAAACACTTATTCACCTCAACCTCTTCATAATAGTGGTATTATTCCCACTCCATATTCATTTCAAGCTATTCAATTCCCATGTAATTATTCTTTATCATAATTGCAATCACAACTATTCCAAACTTCTTCTTTCAACATGACACATTCATATCAACAAGGAAATGCTTTTTCTTCCAATCCTACCTTGCAATCATATCATACTTCACAATCTGCTCATCATCATTCTATTCACAATCATTAAGAAAGAGATAATGAACCAATTACTGATAAAATCCTAAAATAACTAATCAGACATCAACAATAGAAAACCAATAAAATATTACATCTTAATGTGTCCTATCACAATGATATCACTAATAATGTAAAAAAAACAACAAGTGATCAACCTCAAGTTCAATCAACTCAATTTTATAAACAAGAAATAAATTCTTCATCAAACCAACCTTCAAGACCTCTATTAGTTTTAAAAAATAATCCTAAAGAGGATACAAGCTTAGAAAACCCATATTTAGTGTTGAAGTCTCAACCTAAAGTATCCTTCAACATTCAACAACAATGGGAAAATCATCCACATAAGATATCTCTTTTTGAGCTTTTACGAATATGTCGTATTTATATGGAATCTTTGTTCTTTATTATCTCTTCTTTTATCATCACTACAACAAACTCTCTATTATTTTTCTCTTTATCATCATTGTCATATTTTTCCATTACCTTTTATCCTTTATTCTCTCTTTCATTATTGTTATCACATCAAGTTATTTATTCTTTTCCTCTTTATTATCATCGTCATCTTCTATCCATCACTTTTCTTCATCTACATCTACTTATCATTCTTCATCACAACAATCTCAACTATTAACCAATCAACTTCAATCACCTTCACCACAAATAAGTGATTCTTCAAAACTTCCTTTGATTTTGAAGCCACCTTAGACATGTTATACATAAATCACCTTGCATAGTGTATATAGATCATCTTGTATATACTACCAATTCCATCATAAAAAAAAAAAAAAATCAAATAAAAACCAAAAAAATTAGGTCCGAGGTGTAGACCAATTGGTTCATCCAAACCCCATAAGGGGGCGGAGGTCCAAGGTTCAAATCTCGGGCCTCGTCGGACTGAATGCTTGTCCCTTTCCTAGTGCTTTCAATGGCGTAAAAGGTTTAAAATTATTGTGGCATGGCGGTTATAGGGGCGGACTATGCGAAGATCTATGTGGCAGCTTTCGGGATGAACAATGTAGAATACTGTGGTGGCCATAAAAAGCTAGACAACCTACCCAGATTCGTGGCGGTTACCGATTCCACCATGTAAAAAAAATATCAAAATATATGAAAAAATTCCAAAAATATTTCAAAATTGTTATTAAGTTATCACTATGCATTTATTATCTTCTAAAGATTCAAATATATATTTTATTTTCTTTTAGATAAACTCAAAAGTTATCTTGAACCATGCACTTAATTTACATCTTTAATGATTTTGATTCCATCACTTTGATTATAAATCTCTCTTGTATCGAAAAACACTATTACTTCATTAAATAAATTTTGAGTTTTGGGAAATGATTTTGCTACTTCTTGAACCAAGAACACCTTCTCACATATTAAAATTATTTGTTACAAAGTTCAAAAAATGATACTAAATAGTAGTCTTAGTTCCATAAGAAAAATGTTTTCCTTGCTATCCTATTATGTGCATGGTCTAGAATGCTGATAATTGGCAAAAGGACAAGCTCCCCCCTACCCGAATAAAATTCCTTTCCCTACATCTAATTTGGGAAAGTATTATAAAAAAGAAAAATAAAAAGAAACAAAAAAAATGAATAAAATCTCTTTGTTAAAAAATGGACAAGAAATCCCTATTCCAAAAAAAAAAAATAAGGGGGTTGTGAGCTTGAATCCCTAGAATTCCTCAATTATTTGAAAGCTATGAGGTAAGCCCTATAACATGTGGTTTGTGCCCAACCCGCTTGACCTTGGGTAATCCCTTTTGCATGGTGGCATGTCTGTCACATTAGTGACCTTCTTTTATACATACCTGAAATGGGTGGAAAGTGGTATTTGGTATAACAACATAAAAACAAAGTATGTTGAACAAGAAAGTTGTATTTCATTTATATTCAAAGATAACATAGGTTACAATAGGGACAAGTTTCCCTTTCATAATGTCTTTTTCAATAAACTTCACAACAATCTTGATACCGCCTTCTATCGTCCCTCAATGTAGATGGGCTTGCATACCACCGTCGGGTTGTAGTTGATGGTGTTCTTCCTCTTTTGACCTGTGAAGAACCTGCAAAAGGGGGTTAGTTGGTTGGGGGGCTTGCCTTGGTCAAGCCCCTTGGTTATGAAGACTAAATCGACATAAAATCATATTAAAACTTGCAATAAATGATGCTAAACACTTGGAAATGGTAAATGGAAGCTTACCTGCCAAATATGAGGTGATTTGGGCTTTGTAGACTGAAATCACCACCCGAGGGGTGAATCAGAACTAGATTCATGGGGCAAGGGGTGAATCTTACTGTGAGTTGTATTCTTCTGAAATGCTCTAGTAGGGAGGCTCCTTGGCTATTGCTATGCTTCTGTTTGCTATAAAATCCAATTGTTCAGACTTCGGTGTTGAATTCGATAGAGTTTTTGTACTTATGTCATAAATGGAGAGAGAGAATTAGGGTTTAGGACCCATTATTTATAGAAAATGGCAAGGTGTAGGGGGAGAGTTAAGGAAACTAACCCTAGATTAAAGTCTAACCAAAGTTAGGTTAGGGTTTGTGAGGTGGAGGTCTCACATTCCTCATAGGAAATATCCTATCCTCACACATGTGTGAGGAAGGATTAAGTCTAATTAGGATTAGGAGGTCCTAAGTCAAATTAGAGCTTGATTAGGGTTTCTAGGAAAATATCTTAGCTAACCCTAATTACACACATGTGGGAGGATGTAATTAGTGTTAATTAAGGATTAAGAGTTCAATTAATCAATTTTTCCCTAAAAAGGTGACTTAAGTGAAGTCAACATTAAATTAGATTTTAAGAATTGACTTGATAATTGCTTTTGTCAATTAATAGCCCATGGGGGCCTCAATTGAGTGCAAATAGGTTGTTAGAGGATATCCCAATGCACGGGATGTGATTTTGAAGGCTTATTAGGGTTTTGGACCTGAAAGCTAATGAAGTGATATATGGAAGTCTACACACTACTATGGTGAACTATGGCAATCTACGCATGACTACGCGTGACTACACATGACTATGCATGACTACAATAGCCTACAATAGCCTAGGGATGTCTGGAATCACCTATGGATACATAGAGACAACAATGTGTGACTTTTGGGTGTCTACATTTTACCCCTTTTTGTACTATACTATGTGGAACACAGTTTAATACAAAAATGTGAAGGGTTTGTGCAGGAGGAAAAGGGATAGAAGGGGAATGGAATCCAATCAAAGGTATGTAGCCGCTCGAAGCGTGACCATACAACATTTACTGGATATCCAGGGGAAAGAAGAGAGGAAGGAGAGAAGAAGAAGAGGAAAGAAATAAAGACAATGCTGGTGAATGGAAATGGATGATTGCGAATGCAATGCTATGATTTTGCTGAGTCCGTATGACATTTTCAATGCCATACCAGTTGCTTGAGAATGACAACTTTTGATTGCTTTTCTTTTATGACCAGATCAACATGGTCCAAAAGTATGAATAGGACAAAAGCCTATCTAAATATTTGCTATTGATTTATTGATGAGAACATGGCGATAAGTGTCAAACCATTTGAGCTAAAGGGACATTTGGATTATTCAAACGTGACCAGATCAACGTGGTCATGAAATCCTTTTCCAAATGTTGCGCTAGGATTACATCAAACGTATCATTCATTATGTACTCGATGTACATGAATGCTTAGATTGATTTCTCCATCGAAATGCATAGCTCTCGTGATATAACCCATGTCTAGTTGAGATTGAGATTATTTTGTAAGATAATCTTCAGCAAAAAAAATTGTAGACAAATGTGCTACTTGCACTTTTGGATTTTCAGTTGTGTGGTTGCATGCAAAGCTGACTTTGGATATGAATACCCCCTCAAAAGAGGAATCAACAATGAGGTAAATGAAATGTGGTGATTTGATGATGCAACGATTGATAAGATACCAATGCATGATGAAAAATAAAAATAGAGGAAAATTTGAGGGAGTTCCTAGGGTTTTGGAAGAAATTTGCCTGATTTCCTAGGGTTTTGGGAGCAGTTTGACTGATTTTGGGGGTCATATGCTCAATTCGTAGGGCAGGGGGTAAATTGGATCCTGATTCATGGGGCAAGGGGTGAATCAGGCCTAAATCATGAGGTGGGGGTGAATTAGGGTTTAGGGTATTTTTAAGGTAATTTGGAGGGAGAAGGACCTCATTATGACATTGACGAGCGGTGGAGAGCGTGCGAGAGAGGCATTCGACGATGTGCAAGTGAGATGATCAAAATTTCGGATGACAGAATGATGAGAGGACGATCGAGAGCGGGCAGCAGGCTTGGAGATCCATCGATAAGTGGTCCTACCTATCTTGTTTTTTGTTTGTTTTAATTTTCTAGAGAAAAGTAAATTAGGGGGGAGGTTTTCGTCCCGTTTTAAAAAATTTTAAGAATTTTAATTGAAATTTGAATACAAAGTGGTAAACAAGCCAAATGGGTACCCAAAAATGTAATTTGTTTCTAGGTTTGACTTGTTTTGGTGCCAATTTGACCGGGTGATGGGTAGAGTAGGTGTAAAGTTTGACTTTCCATTTTTGAGGCAACGGTGTACTGTTGTTGAAATGTTAATGAATTTTATCTGTAAAAGTAGGAAATGGGTATCCCGTTATGCAACTGTTATATTTTTCTGCCTTCGTTTGGCGTGATTTGTGAATGTGTTGTTTTTGGGTGTAAAGTAGTAAATGTTGACCGTTAAATTTGCCACTTTAGAGGTAGTATTTTTTAAAACCGATGACAATACTTTCATCGTAGAAGGACGAAATGGGTATCCAAAAATAACATTTGTTTTTGCAGATGATTTCATTTGGCCTACCTTTGATTTGCGTGTCAAGATGTAGGTAGTGTGAAATTGAAAATGAGTTGTAGGGAGCCCGATTTATACTGTTTTCCACATTTGTTTGAACTTTTACCATGAAGTGGGCAAATGGGTGTTCAAAAATGTGACTATTATTTTTGGATTGTGTGTTTTGATGTGTGTTCCATTTTGGTGTTTGTATGGTAAAATGGGCCTTGAAATTCGTGTTGATTTGTATGTTGTTTTTGAATTTTATCGATATTTTTACCACAAAGTGGGCAAATGGGTATTCAAAAATGTATTTTGTTTTTGTATGTTGGATGAATTGATTGTGTTTTGAATTTTGTGCCATAGTGGATGTGTGGGTGATTTTATTTTTGGCTGTTGGAAGCCAAATATGTACTGTTTGTCACATCTGTTCAAACTTTTGCCATGAAATGACAAAATGGGTATCCAAATATGTGACTGTTTTGTTGATTTATTTTGCCATGTTACTTGTGCACTTTTTATGTCTCAAAGTGTGTGTCAAATTAAACTGTTTTAATTTGTAAATTTGATTGATGGTTTGTTATTGGATTGATGACTAATGTGTATTTCGTTGTGTTTTGTTGTGGATGAACAAGTTGAAAATGCTAGAGACTCGTCATCATGTACGAAAAATGAAGGCTGATTTTGATAAGTTGATGAATACAACAGATGAGCTAAAATGGTTAGATGACATATGGTTTCGAGGTGTGTGGGAGTGCAAAAGTATACATGCCAATAGGGCATATGTATCCACATTATGTGAGCGATGGGATGCAGAGAGGAACACATTTCATTTTCCCATTGGGGAAATGACTATTACTTTGGAAGATATATATCGGATTTATAAGTTGCCGATTGAGGGTGTTTCCAGTGAGAGCGATAGCTAATGAGAGTAAGGAGGTTGTGTTGGAGTGGTTTTTTGGGGTGGAGTGGAGAGGTATATATGTCTCTAAGATGGATTATGAGTGGTTGTGGTTGAAGAAGAAGATATATGATCGGTAGTGTGCAGACATGATGATGATCTCCACCTATGCATTGCCTGATACTTCTGGGGTTCTATTCACCTGGAATATGTTAGATGTGGTAAGCGACATGGTGGAGCACAGGGTTGTGTTTGCGTGGGCACCAGCACTATTGGCCCAAGTGTACTGGGAGTTTCACGATGTTGTACGGGTTAGACACAAGGGGCTGAGTTCGATTACCTTATTACAGGTATGGGCGTGGAAGCACATAGCTATTGAGAGGCCATCCTTATTGCCTCACCCTATGCATGTGAGGGGCAAGGAGTATTTACCCTATGCTTTGAGGTGGAGTACAGAGGTGGAGCAGGGTATTAAGAGGCCACATGAGGGTGACCCATTATTGTGGAGGGGTAAGTTTGGAGGCCTAACACCTGGTGACATTAAGTGGAGGCCTTGGTTGGGTGGGGTAAGGTGGGATGAGGATGATGAGTAGTTGTGCACCATTCGATAGGGTAGGTGGTTAGTGGGGTGATATACTCGGTAGGTCGAGTATTTTTAGTTTGATCGGGTGATGCGATAGTTTGGATTACGATAAGATACTCCAGGGGCTCCTATTGTTTACATAAGATGGTGAGGTGATAGAGGAGAGCATCCTATGGTTTTACCTTGGGTTGGGGAGAGAGATCCACCTATGGCTACCCCGGATGTGGAGGATGTTGGGACGACTCCAGAGTTTGAGGCTTGGTGGGTGATGTAGGGTTGGGAGCCTGGTAGAGGTGTAATCGATCAATCGGTGGCACCTAATGTTGGGGCACCTCCACTAGAGAGGAGAGCCAACAAGGGGGATCAAGCTAGGTCGAAGGATGTATGTGGTGATGAGAGGGATGTTTCTATGCGATAATCATAATGATGCTTGGGTAGTGTAGCGAGCACCTAGGGAGTCTGGGTAGAGGAGATACCTATGTATGTTGACATGACTATGGGGTAGGATGTTGGAGTAGAGGAGGAGAGATGTGGGGCTACTATGATGGGTGGTATAGATGATACCATTGATATTGGTGCATTTGCGAATGTGGATTAGATTCCTTTGGATATCCTGGAGAGGCGGGATACAAAGGAGGAGGCACGAGAGCTAGGAGGTAGGGTTCGTGAGTTGGAGGCTGAGCTCCATAGATAGGAGGAGGTTACCGAGGCTAGATATGCTATGGTTTTAGTTGATATGGAGTAGATGAGGGCCATGATTTCTAGGCAGGAGTTGGCTATTGAGTGCTTTACTGGTCAGGTGGTTGTGGAGTCTGCTAAGAAGATGTTATGTGAGACTTCTCCGATGGTGCATGGGATTCCTCTTCCATATTATGCTCAGGTGGTATCATAGCCTGAGTCATGGTCATGAGTATGGGCACCTTCACATCATAGTCAGCGTAGTGCTACTTTGGTGGAGCAGGTCGAGGCCAGGGCTGGAGTAGGAGATCCACCTGCTATGGGTCAGGTTCTAGGAGCTAGGGCAGAGTCTAGTAGAGCGACAGAGGTTCGAGCGAGCCGTGAGGGACGTGGGGAGACTCTTGGTGGTAGTTAGGATTACTTATGATTATAGCCTATGGGTATTTTGGATGATGGACGATGGGCATGGGCCTAGTTTGTAACCTTCGGGTATTTTGGATGACATATATATAGACATGTTTGATTTTGGTTGTTATATATACATGTGTTATTGTTATGGTTTGCAAATGTGTTCTCTTTATTTTTGCGTAGATATTATGACATGATTTGTGGGTATGTATAATGAATGGATATTCATGTGTATTGTGATTTAGATTTATTGTCACGCTGTAGTGTGAATATGTTGTAGAGTAGGCTTGCATGATTTTATTTTGAATGCAATGAGAAGTGATAAAATATGAAATGATATTTGTAGTAAATGCATGTAATGTAAATGATGGAGTATGAGATAATAGATGTATGATGAATGCCTTGATTTAGAATTTTATGTGAGGCATGCCATGTAAATGCACTCATGTAGTCCTTTATGTGATGCATGTAATGGAAATGCAATGATGTGATCCGTAATGTGATGCATGTAATGGAAATGCAATGATGTGTTCTATGTAATGTGATGCATGTAATGGAAATTCAATGATGTGATCCATGTAACAAATTTGTGTAACATAGATGCATAGATGCATGTATGAGAATGCTAAAATGTGCAAAGGAAGCACTTGTATCATTACATGTACCTATGTGGATGTGATCCCTTATGTTATCTCATGGATGTAGGATAATATAAGGTGTATGTAACGACTTTGACTAATGTAGTTTTGATGATCAAATTTTAGACTCCAAACTATGTGAGTTTATGTGGTAACTCATAACTGTTCGGGCTGGTTCATAATCTGTCATGGACCTGTGTGTGTAAATGAGTGAAGTTCATTTATCCATTTTGAGAAATAGGTAGGATTAGCCCATTGTAGACATGGCCGATATAGCTAGCTCATCCATACGTGAACAGTGATCTGTACAAAAGTAGGTAGCTAATGCAATAGATATATCGCCACTTGTAAGACTATTCCACTGGTAGGCAGGCTCTTGGAGCCTATTTCTAGCGACGAAAATCATCCCATGGTGTTATGTTAAACCTAAGGACCAAAGGCGATGAAGCATAACATGGGTGATATCAGGAGGCTTTTCCTTTTGTTTTATGCCCCTCATCTATTGTTGACCTATTTATTGTGGTACTCTTTTTGTATTTTTTTTCCATTCCATTTTTCTCTATTCTTTCTATTCTATGGGTGTTGGCTTTTATTTTTTACCCCGTTCTTGTACTTTTGCTTATGTTTATCCCTTTTTTATCCCCAGGTCGTATGTTGACCATGCAAGTGATAGGATGAGCAGGGGAGACCATTCGCTAGATGGTGACATCTACTCAAGGTGTCATATTTCCTAGGCTCAAAATTTATTTAATGTATAACCTGTTGTGAATGGTCCGTGAGAGAAGTTGAACCAGCCTAAAGAACCATAAGAAGAATGTAAAACCTGTCAGCTAGGAGTGACATTTGATTGACTGAACTAGTGAGTAGTCAAAGCTAAACACGACACCTATGTATACCCTAATCCTGAAAAGGGGAAGTGGACATCCAGGTGGTGATGCTAACAAGTGCATGTATTATTCCTGTTGAAGGCACATTTTGTTTTTATTTTTGTTTTGGGGAAGAATGTACAAACTTGAAATGAAATTAACATGAAAAACATGTGGATATGTGCAATGGATGTAATGTAAATGATGCAAGTGGAGAAATGCAATATCTACAAGAGGAAATTTATGATGTGTAGAAGGAGAAGTTTGGAAAACTTATCTACAAGTGAGTATGGTGTATCATAATGACCAAAAAGCGCGATGCTGTAACAATGGTTGCCCCAATGTGTGGGGTGTGTGTAGTAGGTGTATAAGCTATAATATGTTAGATGCATGCGGTAATGTCAACCAGAGGAGGGGACTATAGATAGTATGTACAACTAGAAGAAGTAGTAGAAGAACTAGTCTTTGGTAACCAACAAGATAAGGGGATTACCAAAGTCAAAGAGTGATAGAAGAAAAGTGGGGTAGATTAGCGTAGGTATGTAGCCACTCGAAGTGTGACCATACAACTATGCGAGGAAATAAGAAGAAGAAGAAGAAAGAGAGAACAAGAGAGGGGAATTACTGACGGATGAAGTGTCATGGGTCAAGTCAAGAATGAGATGGTGAAGTGATAGTATGGCTTGGACTTCGATGACTGGTGTAATTGGAGATGTTGTGAATGTAGCGAGTTGGTGTTGTCAATGTTTCACGTGATGGTAAAGTTCTAGGGACGATGCAACATGGAGGACTGACGAGTTGGCTAAATGTGATGGGATGTTCAGGTGATGGAGTTTGATCGCCATGTAGAATATGGTGGAACAGGGTCTCAAATGTTCAGCACTCTTCAATGTCATGACCTGGTTGGCGAAGATAGATGCAATATTGATTCTCATGGTAATTACGTGGTTTAGGATGTGAAGGATCTATGTATCAAATCTCAGGTAAATCAATAAGGCCTTGATGCATGAGGTGATAAAATGTTTTGGATAGTGGGTTAAATGGAACAAGCATGGGATAAATGTATGGTTCTTCTAGAGGTGAACGGGGCTTGGATGAAGGGTGGTATTCCCATAGATGTGTGGATCAAGGGTCCAATATGGGGTGAATCTGAGGTCGAGGGATGGATCTGCATGGTGGTGAGGATGCACGGGTTGTGGGAGACTGACGTGGATGAACATGGCAATGACAATGGCTCATTTGTAGCTCGAGAGCCTTGATATAGAAAAGAGATGTTGTATCTCATGGTGTGGGGGTGATGGTGTCAGGGAAGATGGCGATCGATATTCCAGAGTGTATGGAGTGGCCTGATGTATGCAAGAAAATGGATGAGGTTGAGATGATGAGGAGGCAGAGTAAAATTACTGTGGGGATTACAAAATTTTTTGGGAGGGTAGGCCTCGCAATGGTGAAGGTGGCATCTTGAGGATAGGTGGCATAGGGGATGGCTTTGGACGACACCGTGAATGGGATGGAGGCATGTGTGTGTGACCAGCTTGAGCAGCTTGAGCCATGCGGGCTTGCAAGGCTTGGGAGTAGGAAGATTCTCCACTAGGAAGTGGGGCTGATAGGCATGAAGGATGGGTCATATGGGGGATGTATCCTCTGTTAGGAGGGTGGTAGGTTCCTAGAGGGTGATGTGGGGAATTAGTGGGTGAATAAGGATTCATAGTATCTTCATGCAAATGTGAAGGTGATTCTCATGGTTGGGGATGAGATGTTTCCTCTTTTTCATCAAAAGAGGATAGGGTGACCTGACTGTCTCTCGAATGGGGTGAGTAAGATGAACCTCGATGGCGAGGTGAGAGGCGTTGGGGTGAAGTGTTATGGTATGAATGGAAGGAATGATAAGATCATCTAGTATGAAGAGTGATTGGTGGTCGGGCTAGGTCAATCAGCGTGATCGGTATAGTTTGTGGTGGTGGAGGGTCCTACATGATGATGCATGTGGATGCTATTGTATCTTGTAGCTGATGGTGTATCTATAAGTGATGTAGATCCTGCAAGAAGGAAAACAAATACCAGCAGCATAAAAATGACATAAAGGAGAAACTACATGTGAAATATGTAAAGTAAAAATAAAAAGATATGCATTTATCATGATGTGCCTAGTGAGTGATGTGTTTGTGCAGTTCGGTATGTACCACTTGTGATAGTGAATGTCTATTTATGTTAGGAGTTGAATGCATGAAGGTGTAAAATATTAATTGGTTTGGGGTGATCGAGGCCTTCAATATTAGCCAAGTGATAGGCACCTAAACCATATTTGTGTGTGATAATTAATGGGCCCAGCCAATTTAGGGTGAACTTGTCTCACTATTGGCAAGGCTGACTTGTGATCTGCTGGTTTTCCTTGAGGACTAAATCATTGATTTTAAACTCATGTTGATGTACCTTATTATTGTAGGTATGGTGAAGGTGGTCTTGGTATACTCATGTGTGCTTGATGGCATGAATGCAATGTTCATCAAGGAGTGTGAGTTGGTCTAAGTGGGCTTGATGGGTGATGTCATCATCTATGAATTATTTCATGGATATCCATAGGGAAGGTATCTCAAGCTCGAGGGGCATGATGGCTTCTGCTCCATAGATGAGTGAGAATGGGGTTGCCCTAGTGGGGGTATGAATTCTTGTACGGTATGCCCACAAGGCTAGGGATATTTGGTTATGCCATTCACGATGTGATTCAGCTACTATTTTGCGTAAGATGAAGCAAATTGTTTTGTTTATGGCTTCTACTTGGCCATTGCCATGCAGGTAGTATGGGGTAGAGAAGTTATGGTGAATGTGAAACTTGCTACAAAGTGCTCGAATGGTTTTTTTTTTGAAGGATTTTCCATTATCATAGATGATTTGGGAAGGAATTCCAAAGTAGCAAATGATATGATCTATGATGAGTGCTGCAATTTTTTCTCCTGTAGTTTGGACCAGTGGGATGGCTTCAACCCACTTTGTAAAATATTATGTAGCATTGATGATAAATTTATGATTGCTAGAGGAAGTAGGTGTAATTTTTCCAATTAAATCTAGGCCCCATTTGGAGAAATTCCACATGGAATGGATAGATTTAAGTGCTTGGGATGGCGAATACATGAGGTTCACATGTTATTGGTATTTAATACAATGCTTCACATACTCATAGCAATCATGCTCCATTTTGTACCAATAATAACCCATACGGAGGATGCGTTTAGTGATTTCCATGCCACTAAAATGGCCACCACAAGTACCGTGATGGATTTCTTGTACAACTTGTGATTCTTGTGGTTCTAGGAAATGTAGGAGCATGTCATCATATTTGTGATGATAAAGGATATCCCCCAACAAGGTGTAACAAATTGCTCTCTATTTGAAGGTTAGGCATTGAATGTGAGGTAAATCGTATGGTAGGAAACCTAACTTGATGTAATATTTGATTTTTGAAAACCATGGGTCATGGGGTTCCGTGTTTACCACATACACACCACCATAATTTTTTGGAGATGTGGTTGATATGGAAGGTCGTGTGAGCGTATGGATGGATATGGATGTTGTGTCATATGTCAGGTTTTACAGAATGAGGTTCCCTAAGAAGGCCATGGTATCTACAAAATGGTTTGATGATCACGAAGAATCTTTGAGGTTATACCACTCAAATTTAGATAAGAGTTGTGAAAATTTCTTATATTGTTAGAGGACTGGGTAATTACATAGCTAGAGTTCCTACACTTGATTGACTATTAGGAGTGAATTGTCTATGATGTGGAGGTGTTTGATATGCATAGAATGTGCATTGTTGTTGGTACAAGGGAAGTTGAGTTTAAATGAAAAAGGGAGTGGTTCTCCTTTATGTTTGAAGAAAACAATACCCACACCCCCAGAATAGAGACATTTGGAACCATTGAATAATAGGGTGAGTTTAGCTACAACTTTGAGTTCAACATATTCTTTCGCTTTGGTTATGTGGAAGATAGAATCATCTAGAAGTTGTATGAGGAGGGGTTGATTATTAGTCAAAGGGGCTTCGGCTAGTTGATCGGCGATGACCTGCCATTTGACAAATTTTTGGGAAATGAATTCTAGGTCGAATTCAATTAAGAGCATGATCCACTTGGATGTGCATGAATTGTGGTAACTCTTGTTCATCATGTACCGAAGGGGATTGTCTCGAGCGATGAAAAAAGTTGTGTGATTTAACATGTAGTGGCATAATTTTTCCATGTATCAATATCTTGTTTCATAAACATACTAGCATACAACTAATATAATAAATATCCTGCTCTTTATCGAGCTCATTCTTTTGAGCTAGAAGTGTACCTAGAACAAATTTTGTGGCTGAAATGTATAGAATCAACAGTAATGTTGGATGTGGCGGTGACATAACTGGCGATGATGTAAGGTAGGTTTTGATGGCATCAAATACTCCTTGATAGTTATCATCCCATTTGAGGCTTACTCCCTTTTGTAAGAGATGATTTAATGGATTGCATTTCTTGGATAATTGTGCTATGAATCTATGAATAGAAGTGATCTTGCCTTGGAGGCTGCACAATTTCTTTAGTGTGGTAGGAGGGGGCATATCGATGATGGCTTTCACTTTACTAGGATAAAATTTAATGCCTCATTGGGAGATAATGAATCCTAGTATTTTCCCTGAGGTAACATTTAATATGCATTTATTTGGATTCAAGCGCACGTTGTGTTCTAATAATCGATAGAAAATCTAACGAAGATCTTCGAGATGGTTTGCACATTTCTCAGATTTGGCAATGGGATCATCTACATAATATTCAACTTTTTTTTACATCAAGTCATGGAATATATAGGTCATTGCACGTTGGTATGTTGCCCTAGCATTTTTAAGGCCAAAAGGCATGACTTTATAGCAGAAGGTCCCCCAACGTCTTGTAAAGGAGGTCTAGTGTTGATTGGGTGGGTTGATATTGATTTGATTGTATCCTGAGAATCCATTAATGAATGAGATCATCTCGTGACCTTCTATGGAGTCGACAAGCGAGTCAATGTTAGGTAGGGGAAAATTATATTTGGGACATGCTTTGTTTAAATCATGTAAGTCTGTGTAGACATGAACTTTGCTAGATGGCTTAGGTACAGGGACTATGCTAGATACCCATTCAGGTTAGTCGATGGGTACGATCAAGTCGACATCTAGGAGATTTTGGATCTTGGACTTTACTATTAATGTGATAGTTGGATGCATGCATCGTAAATTTTGTCTCACTGATTTGGCATTAGGATTAAGTATTAGATTATGAACTACTATGATAGGATCAAGTTTTGGCATGTCCTTATATGACCATGTGAAAACTCAAATATACTTGTGAAGGAAGTTTGTAAAGGAAATGCGATCCTCAGGTGAGAGGCTAGTGGCTAGTTTAAGGATGTGGAGATGTTCAGGATCATCACGAATATCAACATTGACAGTGTCTTATATGAGCATGTGAGATCCATCACATAACTGTTCAAGAATGGGGATGAGGTTAAGGTCATCGACAGCCTCGGTGAGCTCATATTTGTCATCTATGTAGATTTTTGTGTGAGATACCTTAGGGACTTGGGGTAGCATGTATGAGGAATGACCATTTACCGCCCGTAAGACATGAGGTGAAAGAAGGAATTCTTGAGGTTCTGGTGTGGATGATATATGTGTGAGATCTATAAATTTTGGATTTGGAGTGTCATCCCGAGTCTGTTGGTGACTGTAACAAAGGGGAGAGAACAAGTCTACCTAAACCATGTTGACCGATGTTGTAGGTAAAGCAGGTGGGGAATAATCTGGTGAGTAGGGTTCAGTTATTCATGAGTGCCCTAAAAGACTCAAGGGAGGTCATAGAACAACTGGAGTTGAGCGAGAATGAGCAATAGCTCTCTATAATTACCTATGTATAGGCCGAAACATGGTTGAGTGTGTCAATGATAACTCAGGAGAAACTGTATCAGGCTTTTTTAGTGACGCATCTAAGGATAAGGTGGCAAATTGGTTTGTTAGTCTGTTAACATAATAGAATGAGGAGGTTTCGGATGTGGAGGATTCTTGAAATAAGTCGTAGGGTACTGCAATGGTAGAGTGAGATGATGAAGTGTCCTCCATGATGTCCATGTCAACATATTCTTCTAATGTGTGCATTGGAAGATGGTTAGGATAGAGGGACAAGTCTTGGAATTCATCTTCTAAAGTATGAAATGCTCTTGGATTGTAACATATACTAGATTTTTTGGTCAATGACTGAACTTGAGGATCGATAGGCATACGCAATCCTTGTTCATAGTGACCAAGTCCAAATCCATGCTAATGAAAGTGGTGCTGGTAGCATAAGGCAAAGTGAGGGTTGGCCACATGGTCTAGCATGCCACAAAAGCTCGATTGTGGTGGAGGAGAAGCTGGTGGGGGGATCGAAGAGTCAACTCCTACATAAAAAAAATTGGTATGGTTCTCAAGACATCCTAATTATATGATGGTTCCGATGGTAAGGACCGAGGCCAAAGGGTGACTAAAATCATGGGTAAATTGGAAAGGGGGATCACGTACGTAGGCATTGCATACATTACAGTATCTTGGGCCAAAATTTGTCATGAAAATGGATATGCATGGTGTGGCATGCTCTGGAAATTGGTGTGGGGTATCAGAATCAGATGACGAAGGTGATATCTAAGATTCTTTGATGGTAGCGGCTGAAGGGTGTGGGAGTTGTTGGTCTGAACTAAGTATTGGTTGCTCATTTTCATGGCATTCGATTGTTGTAGCTTGAATAGGATTTTTGGCTTGTGTGGGGGAAGGTATCAGTGTAGGCACTGGGCTACATGGACAAGTGAATATCCTAAGACACAGTTGAAAAGGAAGGAGAGATTTTTTTGGTGTAGGAAGGATGGGGACTTCCATAGGTAAATATGGAGGAGGTAATGTGACAAGTTGTGTAATGGTTTGTGATGGTGGTTGCAACACTGCTGGTGGAAATTAGAACTATAGAGGCTGGGATGATTATGGAGGCCATAAGTATGGAAATGATAAAGGCATGGTAGATATTATGGGTCCCATGGAAGATGGTGTTAATGGTGTGGACATCGAGTCTTGTGCTCTTGATGAACAATGGGATGTTGAGGTGGAATTTGGGGAGGATATCGATGCTCCTATTGACTTATGAGAGGACATAGAGAATAGTTGGGAGGATGAAAATGATGGTGCAGGAGGAAGGTTTGCAATGTTGCAAAACTTGAATGGATCTCCATCGGCTGGGACACAGTGAACGAGTCCATTGTGGATGTACTTGAGGCAATGGTGTAGTGTGGAAGGAACACACTGCATGTCTCTAATCCATGGGTGATCAAGAAGAATATTGTATTGCATTTCCCCTTGAATTATGTGGAAGATGATGGATATGGTGCAATACCTACGTGGATAGGTAAGACTATAGACCCTACAGTAGGTCTCATGGAGCCATCGAATGCATGCAGGTCAAGGGAAGGCATGACAAAATGGGTTGGTATAATATGTAGGTGATGTAGAGATACTGTAGATATAATGCTAATTGATGAGCCTGTATCAATGAGTACCCACTTGTAGGTGATATCATTAGTCGTGGCTTAGATGTGGAGAGGGGGATCTGCTCCTTCTCCAATGAGTTATGTTATCTCATGGTCATGGAAGATAATTGAGGGCTGGAGGCATCATGGGATATTTCCTATAAAATTGACAAAGGCATTTGTGTCATGTGTCTCTAGGTCAATGGAACGTAGGATGTCATTCAAAATCTTGTCGTGGGGTTGAGACTGCTACAAGAGATCAAAAATAGATAATCACGCAAGGATGTTATGTAACTGATGGGTTAGGCTACCATGGATGGTGATCACATTTTGAGGTAGTGGTGGTATGGTAGTAGGCATTTGTGGTACTTGCAATGATGTGACCTGAGCTTATGGGGAAACAATAGGTGTTGTCTAGCGTGATGGGTATCGTTGGTTCCTCGTAGTAAGGTTGATCATACCTACTACACCATGTGATGGAGGATCATGTTGGACACTGTTCACTTGGTGAGGTGGCATTGGGGGATTTTTTGGAGGTCTAGGAGGATTGGATCCTCTGTGATCCGATAGAGGGTTTTAAAAAATCCTTAAATTTTGATTTTGTGGGGCTAGAGGATTTGCTACCTAGATGATGCCCCTATCGATTAGGTCTTGACCTTACCCACAAAATGAGTGACATGAATTGATACCATGGACACATTGCCTATGGAAAGGACAAAAGAACTTCTCATTGTACCCATAAGGCTTGGGTAAATTTGGATCTAGTGGGCGGATCTCGGGTAGGAGGAGATGGTTGCCCTAATACAATATGTGAAATAGTGTTGGTAATGGTTCAAAAAATGGTGTGAGGTTACGCGGTGGAACCTTTGGGTTCATGCCTCGATATTGTTGTGGTCTGGGTGGAGTGGGAGAATTAGCTTGGAACGCTTGTGGTTGTGATGTATAGGGTGGAGGAGTTAGTGTTGGCGCTAGGATAGTGATTGTGACTTGATTGGATTGAGGCAGATGAGGGTAAGGTTGATTTGGTGCGGTCCTATTGAAGCAAAATTTGGGGTTATAGTTGGATTTGGTTCTTAACTTAATTTTCTCGGATTGAACCTTAATGTCTTCAATCACTTTTACTTGTGAAATGGCATCTTCAAAAGTGTAGCTTTGATGAAGCTGGAGGTATGTGGAGATGTTTTTGTGGCAACTCTTGGAAAAGAGTATCACAAGATTAGTAGTGTGAAGGCTATGTGCAAGATCATGAATAATTGCTCTCCATTTGGAAATAAACTCAATGATGGGTTTGTCATCGGCCTATCGTAAGGCGTACACGTCAAAAAATGTGTTCTTTTTCTTGATGTTGATGGAAAAGTGTTCTGGGAAGGAATTAGCCAGCTGCTCAAAAGTATATAGGCTATGGCGTGGGAGCATGTTGTACCAATACAATGTTGGCCCCACAAGCAAAAGTGAGAAGGTACACAACATGAGGGGGTTACCACTATGAAGCTAATAGCAGGATGAGAGGTAGTTGCTCACATGCTCTCTAGGGTCTTCCTTACCTTTGTACTTGTCGAACTTTGGTATTTTAAAGTGATAGGGGTAGGGAGGAATGGTAACTGATGGGTGAACTGGCTCATTGCATAGTTCATCATAACATGGCTTTTTTGTCCCATAGCTAGAGGTGCGCAGGTTCAACATTTTGACTTCATCTCATAAGAGTTGAAGTTTGGGTGTCATAGGAGTGGGATACTAGGCTAGGATAGGTTGAGTCTATGGATGTGGTAGATACTGGTATTGTTTATTTTCCCATTATTGTGAAGAATATTGTTGCGCCTAATCCTGATAAGGCGGGTACTGGGTGACATGTTCAGTAATATCTATGGGCACACTAGGTTGTGGGGTAGGTTTCTATTGTGAGTAATAGTATTGTGCCTAGGATATCTATGGTTGTGGTGTAGGTACTTGTTGGGTTTGAGACTATTATAATGGTTGGGTCATGGATGGCGATGACCAAGATGGAGGAGGCATAAAGAAGCTGGGTGCAGCTGATAATGGTGTAGGTATCGGGGCTACCAGTATGAGGGGTGGTTGAGATGAGGTATCAAAGGATGTGATCTATATCAGTCTTGGAGGGTGGGAAATGGGGAAGCTAAACTACATAGAATAGCTTTGTGGGGTGGGTGGATAAGTTTTTGGTCTCGATCCATAGGTAGGAAAGAGATTGGTTGTGGGAGCTTGGAATGAGGGAGGTGATGGTATCCTAAAAGTCATCGCAGACAAAGGCAATGCTAAAGGTTGGGTATCGTACACTCTAGATACCTATGAGATTGGCAAAAAAGTTGCAAAAAAGGTAGGGTAAGCTGATAAAGTGGGATCTTTGGTTGAGGGGAAGGTGTATGTGTACATGCCCGCTTGGGTTTGTGCATCTTGCATCTGAAGGGGCTACTGGGAGATGCTTTTAGATATGGTAAAAAATGGCTCTTGGGAAGATGATGGCTGGGACTCTTGTGAATATTATAGGTGTGAGGTTTGAGGAATTGCTTGCAGTTCCTATTCGGGAGGGAGCTATTATGTAATTTGTAAGGATAGCTTCTGGTTTTCTATGTTATAGGAGGATGGGTTAGATACAATTCCTATGGTAGGGGCGAATGATGTGACCTCTAGACGGGTACAATTTAGGAGGGAAGAATCACTCTCAAAAGGGATTGAGATAGCTTTTGAAAGAAGGGGTGTGCAAAGGTGGGAGAAATAGGAATGATATCCTCATCGATGGTAAAGAATGGATGGGGTTATCCTAGAGCTATGTAGATCACATGGTCACAAAACATGGTCAGTGGATTAGGTGAGGGTGGGGATGAAAGGAATGGGTAATCCTCTATGAGTGAAGTAGTGAGGGCTTCACTCAAGGTTGAAATATCATCTTGAGGCATCATGTGTGTGAACTATACATTGGATTCTATGCACAAATCAGATGTGTCTGTGACCTTACCCTTCATGATCGAAGTATTAAGAGTGGACTAACTAGAGGAAGGGGCAAGCAATTCCTCCATAAATCATGCTTGTTCGTGCACTCTACTACGAGTGACCACAGGCATAGTAGCATGTGTGAAAAGGGTTTTAGAAATAAACTCTATGTGATATAGACTCGACGGTATCTAATGTAAGTATAAATCAAGTGATATGTTGTGTATGACAAACAATATGTAGTGTAATGTGATGAGACTGATCCGTGATCATGCAAATAACGGTGGATCAAAATCAATTCTAAATGCTAGAAAATAAAAGTTTTTTGTTTGTTTTTGTGTGTTGTGATGTTACTCCCTATGTAGAATCATGGGTAATGGAGTGGATACTCTAGAAAATCAAGAATGTCATCAATATCAAACCTCCTGCAACACCCAAATATGCACAAAATAGAATGGTATCGCAATGTACAAATGGTGACCTGTATGGAAGGTGTAGTAAAATGATATCCTAAAAGTGGGGAGAACCCACTACACTGAAGCGAGTTCACAAATTCCACTCACAAAGAGAGGTGGCACTGTCTAGGACCTACTACCGGAATACCCATGCTTTCGCTTCAACCTCGGGCAGGCTTAGTCAAGAATGATAGTTACAAATTCCACTAATTATACTAGCCTTGTGGATAAAGGCACTAATCCTATCCCACTTCATAGGTAACCACTAGTGATGAAATATAGGGACCAATTGCAAAAATGGGAGATTTTTCGGTGATGAAATCCAAAAAACCGCTCCTGTGGGGCTGCTAGGTGTCTAGGGGGGTGATTCGATGGAGAGTGTAACTCAATCCACACTAGTCTCGAGTGATGGATTGGGGATGAAGTCCAATATCACCACTTGCTTAAATACCATGTGAGTGTGTGTGGGTTTGTGTTTCTCTACCGGTGTATGCAATATAAGAAACTAATTAGTTGCCTTTTCAAAAGAGAGACTATCCCTAATGCCTTTTTGAAAGTAAAATAATCTATTTTGCAAAGCGTAGAAATATGCAATCCAAGTGTGTGGAGTAATGGGATTAGGAAACCCTAATTTTCAACTTTAGAATGCAAAATTTTTCAAAAATTAAATAACATGGATAAGGGGATTAGGAAACCCTAACTTAAACTTTAGAATGTGCACTTCATTTAGCAAGAGACTCTATAGAAAAAGGGGGAAACCGTGTAGGCTTATATTGCATGCGAAGCGAAGAGAGAAAATGTAAATTTATTTGAAGAATAAATTAAATGAAGTTGCTAGAATGTTGCAGGTTCTATAACTTCAAAAAAAATTAATGATCTTACAAGCTTGAAATGAAAGCAAATTTAAACCTAGAAATTGCCATTTGACTAGTGAACGCTTTATGCTTTCAAATTTCACACAATAGAGGGATAAAATGGGAAATACCTGCACTCTGATGTTGTGGATAGTCTTATTAGGTCATGTACTACTCACCCCTACAATTTTAGGGGTTTTTGAGGCTATCTAGTTGACTTAACCACCTGGGGGACGATCTGATTCACGGAGCATGGGGTGAATTGGGTCTAGGAGCCCCAAATCTTTGTTCTGAAGGCTTGGGAGGGTTCCTAGAGCTTTTAAAATATTTGTGAAAATCAGATTTAGTACCTAAAAAATATAGAAATATAGGATAATATCAGATTTATCAAAGAAAAGTTAACCTAACACCATCCTTTGTGGGGGTTCAAGTCCCACCGGGCATGCCAGAATGAAACAGGTGGAAAGTGGTATTTGGTCTAACAACATAAACACAAAGTATGCTGAAAAAGAAAGTTGTATTTAATTTATATTCAAATATAATATAGGTTACAATAGGGACAGGTTTCCCTTTCATAATGTCTTTTTCAATAAACTTCACAACAATCTTGATACCGCCTTCTATCGTCCCTCAATGTAGATGGGCTTGCGTACCACCGTTAGGTTGTAGTTTATGGTGTTATTCCTCTTTTGACCTGTGAAGAACCTGCAAAAGAGGGTTAGTTGGTTGGGGGCTTTACTTGGTCAAGCCCCTTTGTTATGAATAATAAATCTACACAAAAACATATTAAAAATTGCAATAAATGATATTAAACACTTGGAAATGGTAAATGGAAGCTTACATGCCAAATATGAGGTGATTTGGGCTTTGTAGATTGAGATCACCACCCGAGGGGTGAACTAGAACCGGATTCATGGGGCGAGGGGCGGATTCAATGCATACAAACAAAAACAATTTAAAGCATACAAACAAAACATTGCCTATGTTGCCTCTGCTCCGGAAGAAAGAGACTAGAAAAAAATTAAAGAAGAAAGAGACCGTGGAAAAAAATTAAAGAAGAAAGCGGAAGAAAGAGAAAGAGACCGTGGAAAAAAATTAAAGAAGAAAGCGACCGTGGAAAAAAATTAAAGATAATAGAAAAGTAGTACTGTGGATATAATGACTCTTTTATGTATAAAAAAAGAATGCCTACAAGAATAAAGAGGCCGTGGAAAAAATTAACGGATACAAACAAAAAATTGCGTGCATTGCCTCGGCTTTGGAAGAAAAAGACCAAGGAAAAGATTTAATGCATACAAACTTCCAAGGAAAAGATTTAATGCATACAAACAAATCATTGCCTGTATTGCCTCCGCCTCGGAAGAAAGAGACCGTGGAAAAAAATTAACGCATACAAACGAAACATTGACGGCATTGCCTACGCGCGTCGGAAGAAAGAGACCGTGGAAAAAAAACATAAAAACAAATCATTGCCTCCATGGAAAAAAATTAACGCATACAAACAAAACATTGACGGCATTGCCTACGCGCGTCGGAAGAAAGAGACCGTGGAAAAAAAGCATAAAAACAAATCATTGCCTCCATTGAAATGAAATGAAATGAAAGATTTTAATTACGTTTGCGAGACCCAAATATGGTCTATGGGACTTCAAATATTGAAGTACAATTACTCAAATCATATCATATGATCTTTAATATCTTTGAGAAGGTTGTTCCTTCTCCTCTGATTTGTGTTAGCAATTCTCCAACTTTTTTTATTTTACTTTCTTCAAATAAATCTGTCATAAACTCGTTTCCAAGTGTTTCTTTGTATTTGTCACGGATATCTGAAAAACTTGGGCATTTATAGATGAAGTGTTCCTCTGTCTCTACTGCCCCTGTGCTGCATAGAGTACATATCCTTTCTTCCCATTGTTCTTTGGGCGTTGTCCATCTCCCTGTTTCACATCTAAGCCTATGAGAGCTAGTCCTTATCTGAGCAATGAGTATTTTTTCCTTCCACTTGATTTCAACGCCTATATACGCTTTTTCCTTGTGCTCATACATTGGGTTAAAATTTGCAATATAATATTGTGTTTTCCTGCTTGCATTTTTCCACATTCCACTTCTGAACTTTTCATTCACATAATTTTTTATGTCTTTTTTGACATTTGGACATTCATTTATGTTGATTTCCCAACGTTTCATCCATTTTTTATTTTGTTTCATCCACGTATTCGTTCGCCTATGCAACTCTTCGTCCCTAGCTGCCCTAAGCCATCTATCATTTGTCTTTTTTTCAAGTAACATAACAGTTTGGTCATAGCAATTGCTTCTAAAGGGAACATTCCAGTTTCAGCTAGAATAATTTCATAAGGGGTTGTGGCCTTAATTTTGAGAATGTTTGTGATTAGATATTTTTGAATCCTTTTTATTTGCCTCTATTTTGCATTTGTTGTGCCACTAGCCCACACCTCACAAACATACAACAGAACCGGTGTAACAAGTAGGCCAAATAAGACCTTGGTGGTCTTCCAGTCCCACAACTCGGCATTCCTACACCTGTTTTGAAGTGCATATAGTGCTCTCCAACCACTTTGAGTTCTTTTCATCCTACATGTATTCCAATTAAGTTTGCCATGAAAGTCTATGCCCAGGTATTTGTATTCTACTACTACATCAAGTTGTTCTCCTGCAAACTGAAATTTGAGTTGTTGCTTCTTCTTTTTTGCTAAAAAAATCATAATTTTTGTTTTGCTCGTGTTCACCTGCATCCCAACTTCTTTACAAAATATTTCTAGAGCTTGAAGGTGATCTTCTAGATCTTTGGTTGTTTTGGCCACAAGAATTACATCATCTGCATACATGAGGAATTTTACCACATATTTGGCTAAATGCACACCCTCTCCCCCAAATTTGTTTATCCATTCTTCTAACTTGTCAATGTACAACCCAAATAAGGTCGGAGATAGAGGGCAACCTTGTTTGACACCTATGTCACTACCAAAACATTCGGATAACCCTTTCGGTGTTCTGATTCTAGCCTTTACATGCTCATATAGTCTGTGAACTGCTGCCCTATAGTGAATTGGAACTAGCTCTTCCATTCTGCTCCATAATTTTTTCCTTGGCACTGTGTCAAATGCCTTTTTGAAGTCTACAAAATAGCAAAAAGCCTCCTCTTTTTTTTCCCATATTTTTTCCACTATGTGTCTGAGCGTGATACAGTGATCAATAGTTGAGTGCTTGGGCCTAAAACATGCTTGCCCCTTTGCTCTCTTTCCCTTTTCTTTTGCCCATATGCTGATACTACGCTCTATCATACTCCCAAACAACTTTGCAAAGAGAGGGTTGATCATGATAGTTCGATAATTTGAGGGATTATTTACATCTCCAATTTTAAACAAAGGAATGGTCAAGCTAGTTGTCCACTCAGTAGGGAAGCCATTTTGTATGACCTCATTGAAAATTTCTTTGATTTACGATGCCAAGATATCTACCCCCCATTTTATATGCTCTTCTTGAAGATTGTCTATGTCACAGGCTTTACCAGTTGCTAATTTTTTTATCCCTTGAATAATGTCTTCAATTGTGAAAAGTTCTTTCTTGAAAATGATAGTAAGGGGTGTCTCCTGCTAGTTACTACGCTGATACAGTTGTTTTGAATACTCCAACCACTGATTAACTGTTATGTTATTTTTAGTTTGCATCTTTTTCACGCTTAGTTCCTTCCAAAATTTCTTTGGTTCATGCTTCCCTAAATAAATCAATTCTTTCCTCTTTGTTCTAGTGTATTCTTATTTTTTTGCCCTTACTAGTTTCTTATATGCTTTTTTGTTTTCTCTTGTTTTATTCGTTGGTTCCTTTAGTAATCTTTGCATTTTTTTGCAATCTTCATCGAACCATGGGTTGGTTGGGAAGCTATTCCTTTATTTATTTTTAGGTTTAGCTCTCTTGCATTTGTTTAGAGCTTCTTGAATAACGTGCATTAACCATTCACTCTTACTGTAATCTCTACTACTGTGATGTAGTTCTTCCCTTTCCTGTAACTTATTATTTAATACTGCTCTAAAATTACATCGATTTTCATCCGTTAAGAGAATGTTTCCCTTGTGAGGATATTTATTTTGATTGCCTTGCAAGTGTTTTTCCCTTGGTTTGTCTCCATGCATTCGAAGTGTCATAACAATTGGGTTGTGATCCGACTTATGTTCCACTTGGAGAATCTTCCACTTCTAGCTCCTCTATTTTTGGTATGTAATTCCGTGAGCATATTACATAGTCTATTACACTTTGTCCCTTATATGTTTTGCATGTATACGTTCCTGAATTTTTCCATTTGTTCATCCCATTGCAAATAATCAAATTGTATATGCTTGCAAAGACCTAACAACTCTTCTCCATATTGCGTGATAGCCCCATGCTCATCTTCCAAGTCCTGGTCCACTTTTGATTTTCCTCTTCTGGCATCCAAAGAGGATTAATCTCAATATCTTCGTTACCTTCTAGAATGTTAGCTTGCTTATTTGTTGTCCTTGCATTGAAATCTCCAATTAATATAATCTCCCCCAACTTCTTGTATATTGAAATGTCTCTTTCTAGGGAGGAGTATGGGTCTTCTCTATTAAGGTCATGTTTCTTATAGAATTTAGAATTCTTGGGAGTAAAATAACATGCTGCTATGCTAATAACCGACTTATTTTCTAGGATTTTTATCCAGATGTACTTGTTTGTTTTCATCTTGTTTTTCAATTTTAATGACCCTATCCCATTCCTCTTTTATTAAAACCATAATACCCCCATGCCCTTTGCCATTTTCTGCTGCTTTATTCCATATTGCTATTTTTTTGTATCCCACAAATTCAGGAGTCCTACATCCATCGTGTTCATGTGTTTTTGTCAATATGATTATATCTTTGTCTCTAGCAATGGGCCCTAACCCGAGTCCTCTTCTCCCAGGGAAACCTCTACAGTTCCAACTTACCATTGTAAGATGTTCTCGAGCGGGCCATACTCCCTATTTGTTTTGGATTTGTTTAGATGTGATGTATGCCTTTCCATTTCTTAAATATGCCTGTTTCCCTTCATTCCTTGCTGCCCTCACCTTTTCCCATTCCTTATTTCTTTCTTCCTGTTGTAAAAATGTTAGGTCATCATCTAAATAAAATTGTGACCCTCTCAGCATGCCTCTATTTTTAAGTAACCTTATTTTATCCTTGTAGCTCATCAATGTGACCCGAATATGTCTATCTCTGCCTCCTTCTCTTAGCCTACCAATTTTGCTTACTTTTTTTATCTGACCCTTCCATTGTAATCGATCTGACAAGAAGTCCCTGGTTAAACGATTTGTGTCTTCCCTGTCCCCATAATATTTCAACCCTTTGATGATTATATTTGTTAACTTCTCATGTCTTTCTTTCTCTTCTGTTATTTGAATTTTTACTTGCTTCTCTATCAACTCTTTTTGTTGATTGACTAGTTCTTTTACTACTTGAGACCATGTCTTTGCCTTTGCTAATTCATTTCGTAGCTCATTTTCTCTTGTTTCAATGTTTTGGAGTGTTTTATGTACCTCTTTTATTTGATTTGCATTTGTTTTTTCCACCTCTATTGCATCATTGATTTGGGGATGGATGGCTTGTTTGAGGACATGTCATTCACGTTGACCCATGTTTGCAAGGTTTTGTATATTTGACACTTGCTCCTTGAGTTGGTTGTTTTCCTTTTCCATCCTCCGAATGGTGTTTATAACCTCATCTGATTTAGTTTCTCTTAATTTCTCCATCCTTTCCATGCTTTCAAGTTTCTCTTTCATCTTCATTAGCTCTTGCACATAAAGTCTTGGTGCCCACATGAGTGGTGTAGTTGTGGGACTGTAAGTTTCTTCCTCATCTAAAAAATCATTTTGGTGATTTGCCTTTGATTGTTCCTTATTCTCCACCTATTTATGTGGTAGAATATTTTTTATTTTTATTTTTTGATATGCCCTTTTCATTGTTGTTGCCCTTGCTCGAATATGTCGACGCCTTTATATCCTCCAATATTGTTTCTCATTGGCATATATTGGTTCTTGCAATTGTTGCTTCTCTTCCATTTTCAAACCCTTTATAGCCGAACCCTCTGTACTATTGATCCGATGAAATAAATGTGTAATAAAACCCTCCTTGCTCTGCAAACCCTCTGCTGCAAACCCTTGCTGATAATAAAACCTTTTGCTGCAAACCCCTATAACGAATGTATTTCTCCTACCTACTAAAATTGTTTTATAAATCGAAAGAGGACAAAAAAAATATGCTTACCTAATGAAAAAAATATGCTTACCTAATGAAATAGATGTTTAATACAATACTCCGCTGCAAACCCTCCTTGCTATGCAAAAACCCTTTGCCTCAAACCCTTTAATTTTTTTGTGTTGATATTTCTTGTCTGGTTCAGTGTACAGTTTAAATCTTCTCCGTTCTATCGGCTCTGCTTCAGTATCCCTGTGCTCTGCTTCAGTCTTGCTTCAGTATCTTCTTGATTGAGATGACATGCATAATTGACATAGCAGGGTGTGTGGGAAAAAGAGCATAACTCGCGGAAATACATTGCGTATGGAAAATGGAAACAAAAAACATGTATTACACATCCCACAAAATTGCAATTATACACATGGCCCTTGTCATCTTTTTAAATGCGTTCACGCTTCGGATTAAAAAAAAGTTTAAAATAATATTTTTTTTAGTGAAACTTATTTTTTTAGGAAGAAGTATGAATGTAGGATAGATAGATAGGTATTAACGTGGAACATAATTCCAATCATGGACCAGCCCCCACACACATGCCCAAACTCGATGTTAATAGGGGTGAGGAATCCCACAAAATGGGACCAAGGACTTGCACCTTTAAGCCTGCTACCCCATTGGGTTTATAAACCACTCAAGTCCCACAACATAATTAATAGTTAATGTGGGATTATTCACAAACAAACACACAAAATACACTAACAAGATAGATAAGTATTAAAGTTGTAAAGCTTAATTTTTTTATATTATAATAAATAACCATATAAAAGATGGACGCCTACTTCTCCTATAGTCATCACAAAACAATGGTCTAAAGTAGGCCTCAAGTAGGCTAACCATGTAAGGGATGTAAATCTTATTTTTGTTATAGTTTAACCATATAAAAATATATAGTTTTAAGATTTTTCTTTGTTTTTATAATTCTAGTGTTATTATATTAAATTTCATTTAGTTACGCGTTACAGCCCAACGGTTCTTCAAACTGCGATCACACTAATAATAAAAAAATATTTCTTTATAGTATTTTATTTTTATATATTATCCTTTCGAGAGGTCATTAGGTTGCCCTTTCATGATCATTAATTTCATTTTGATTGCCTATCTTCGTGCTCAACTATATAATTATTGGTATTTTCATTATATTTTGGTTCACTACGAATGATATTTAATTATTAATATTTTTATAATCTTCAAGAATATTATAATTATTATATTTTATATTAATACATTGTTTTTATTATAATAGAAATAAATATTATTATGTTTAATATATAAGAGAATTGATGGCACCATTGTATGTTGTCACTATGAATCCTAGTTTGTTGGGTTAGATGAAGTCAATGGAACCGAACCCTTGAAGCCATCGAACTAGGGCAGCTTATTGCCAAACACTTTCGACCACAACCATCCAACCTATCTCCTTCTAAGAATGTCATGATTTGAACCTTATACCTTCTCAAAGAGAAACCAAAGCCCTAACCACTACATTGTCCTTGTGAGACACTATAAAAAATATATTACAAACAATATCTTATAACATAAAAGGTTATTTAATGTTTCAAAAAAACACTTAATAAATATAAATAAATAGTGAAAAACAAAAATTTTTACATAGTAATCCAAAGATCCATTGCCATATTTTGAAAAGAAAAAAAATTGTATTTGTCGAGACATTTTAATGCAATAATTAAAAATCTTATAGCAATAAATGAATATAATCTCATCAGTATATTTTTTAGCTAACTAATAGAAAACACTAAATATAATTTTAATAAAAATCTAAGCCCATTCCTTGTTTTTAAGGAGTTCTAACACATAGTTTATCTTAAATCTATAGTCTAATAAGTTTAGACACACGTTAAAAAAGGAGATCAAACTACAAGAAAAAGGTCTATTTACATTGTTAGATGCCTCATCATAGCCAAGGTAGGGTGAGCATGAACTCAAGGGATAAGTATAGTCATACTATAAATTCAATCCTATAGTTCAATTTGTTTATATGCTTTATCCCAATATTCACTTTAAGACTTGCACAAAGAGTTTAAGAATGGATGAGAAAAATAATAAAAAATAAAGGATTTTACATAGTAAGACTAAGTTCACTTTCATAGTGAGCATCTTATTATCATAAAAGTATGAATACCTAGAGGTAGAGTTAAAATTTATGCCAAGAGGTTGTAATACCATACATTACCTTTTCTTATATTCTATTTTACTATAGGAAGTTAAATTTTACAAATAATAAAGACAACAAACAAACAAAATGGTGTATATAGCCACTCAATCACTATGATGAGTCTGAACCTTCTTACATGTTTGCATTGGATATCATATTTTTATATTTATGCTTTGTATTAGATATGCATTGGTTGCCTTTTTTGTTATATGTAATCTAACAATTTAGTATCTTTAAACATATATATATTTAGAATTACCTATGGATCATTGACCAACCGTCATTCTCACCCCATTTAGAGAAACCACCTAATCAAAATAACCAACCATCATTCTCATATTATTTTGTTTCAAATAGAAACCATCTAATCAAACCAATTCTCTCTTTTAGTCTTCTTTAGGTCATGTGTACTCTAATATCACCTCTTATATAATGTGACATGATAATTTAACTCTACCTCCTATTCAAAGTGAGATAATATAAGCATATGTGCTCTTATGAACAAGGGTAATGATAAAATCTTATATATAACATGAAAATATGGTCAAAGACTCTACAATCCTTATGATGGATTATCATGTACATCAATTGACCTTATACTACTATTAAACCCTATGAAGCCTAATGATAAACTTAAATTTATTGAACAATTATAACAATTCATATAAAAATTTTATTTTTAATAATTATATGTCCTATAGATACACCTTAGCTCAAACTCGTAAATTGAGATCACAATAATATCATCAATATATTGATGATCATATACATAAGGTCAACACATGGTAAAGTAATCATAACACAATAGTTGAGATATTGACATACTTATTTTGAAAGCATCCTACTCTTAATTTTTCATACTTTATATTATAAAAATATATATATCATAATTTTGATATTTTTATTTTTTAATACATATCATATAATGGTATTATGATAGTTTGACTATTATGCATCTATTGCTTGTCAAGATTTAAAATCATGTCTCTCATTAAAAGTCAATGAATTTAATCAATTGAACTAATGGCATTTTATAGAGATTTCCTTTTTTAAATGGTAGAAGTTGCCTTGCTTTATAAATTAATTTATTTAGTATTTTTACAATTATGTTTCACTTACTTAAACATATAATTTCCTAAAGTTAACAATGTTAATAGAATTTACAAGATTATCAAAAGGTACGAGTTTAAGTACTTATGAATATGATCTTATAATGTGAATCCCCATGCTCAAATCTCGTATAATGGTATATGTAAAATGTTAGACATAATATTATTATATGTTTTATTGAAATACCACAATAACATAGATATGTCATAATATTAGGGAATCCAATGATTTAAAAGACAAAGTTCTTCGTTTATTCAGAGGAAACCAAGAAAATATCTCCTCCTTTGGGCCTTGAGCCTCATGATCTTCTGTCATCCCGAAGTTCTCTTGATGAGAAGCAATGCTCTTTAGGTGGTGATTACTTACATCCAAGATATCTGCAAAATGTCTCATCATCCTATGGAAGATGTGGGTCCCAAGTAATCTCTTATTGTCTATTCTATTGGGGCTAGTATTGTTCTAGTGGATTTTATCCATTCTATTGTGTTGTAGGTTTTTGGCAATGCTTAGTTTATATTTCTATCATATTGTATTAGTATTATTATTAGTCTTAGCCTATAGTTTTGCTGATTCCTTTTGGTTGTAGTTTGATCCTCGTATCTATTGAGTGGATGCTTATCTCAGCTTGTGTTCTCATTTGAGATTTATGGTATGGTCCTGAGCTCTTATTGTTCCTTTTTGTAAAAAGGTTGGGGTCCCTTTCAAAACCTCTTTTATTATCTAATAAAAAATAATAATATGAGGAGATCCATTTTAGTGCCATATAACCAATTAAAAATATAATTTATAATATTAATATATAATATATAATCATAATAGTCTTAGTAAAAATACTTTCTAGGCTCATTTGGGTTTGAGGCTAGTAATAGGGATGAGGAGTTTAACACCTTGAGCTAAGATTGAAATGCCATGGGTGAACCTTAAAATATATGAATAGTAATTGAGATCTTGACACACTTTCCTCTCACCTATCTTATTCTTTTAAATTTTCATGCTTCCTTTTCATTTGCTTTATTAAATATTTAGTACACTCTTAAGACTAGAATCCTTGGCTTGATCTCAAATAGAAATTTAATCTTTAAAATTCATATCTTCCTTCTATTCTTAAGATTCAAGAGCTTATATCTGATGTCATGCTTCATAAGCTCTACCTTCAACCCTCGAGTGCCTAGTGGAGGGACTGGCATTAGAATATGGATACACATTTCAATAACTGCTCTTCTTCCTTGCTTTATCAGCTTCTTAGTCCTGTTTTCCTTGGTGTTGGAAAAATTAATAAGATATGGTAGTCACTCTACCTCCTATACTTGGATTACTCATTTCAACCATATCTGGTAGTTTAACCATGAACCCAAAATTACCTTTTTTCTCTGGTCTCTTATTTACCAAGGGATCCCTACAGGAGAGAGACTTCGTATGGTTGGTCTTCCTAATACTAAGTGTCCATCATGTGGTCATTTTAAGACTTTTAAACATATGTTTTTGTTATACCCTCATGCTAAATCTACCTGGTCTTGGATTCACTCATTGTTCAAGCTCTTTCATCCTAAATTCTTCAAATGGTAGATGATATTTTTTGGAGATAATAGTTGTTGGTCTTCTTAAATTGTTACTCTATGGAATTTCATTCATGCTATTATTTTGCTTCAACTTTAGAAAACTTGAATATTGTTGTCTATTCTGGAGATTCAATTTCTAGTTAGTTTTCAATGCATGAAAAGATTACGGTGTTTTCTGTTGTTATTGTTTAGATCCATTCATAGGATTCCAATTTGACTCATGAGTTGGCACATCTGATAAATCTTATCAAGTACTAGCATGAGGCTCCATGCACTGGTAGCAAGGTTTCACCTCACCTCCCTCTACCTCAATATCCCTCTATTTTGGCATAGCAAGGTGAGGGGGCAATATTTTCCAGCCTCGGGTCATTCTATCATTACCCACAATAGTAATCGGCCCTTTGCCTAGTTACGCCGATAGACGTCCTACAATGGCAACCAGGAAGGTCAGCCACACCGTAAACAATATTAATATTTTATTAAAAAAACCGACATTAAGAAAATTATCCATCGACATTAAGGGTTACGATGGATTTAAAATATTTAAAAAATATTTAAACTATTTAAACTAAAATGGTGCCCAAACTTTCTAATATTATTTGCTTCTCTCCTCGAACTCTATAAAATATCTATCACACCCCCAAGAAATGAGATAGGCGCCTCGAGATTGATAACTCTCGGTGTTTATAGATATATATATATTTTATATATCTAAGCTAGTTATGTTTTTTATTCACCCTTTTAAGGGATGGTTTTGTTTTTATCCTTGGATCTTGTCTTAATATTATTGATCGTTTGGGTGATCTTGAACCCCAAGCTGTAATTTTTCCAACTCTCTTTTTATTGTAACCTCTTATTTTTATTGAATATAATTGTTGGTTCCAATATATATATATATGTGTGTGTGTGTGTGTACATACATATATATATACATCTACAAACATATACATATATATATATATATATATTGATTTTAAATATTTTTATTTTTTTATAATTAAAATCACTTACATTTAAAAAAAATATTTATTCATTAGTTTTATAATTATGATTCACTTACTTTTACTTAAGTATAAACTTTTATCAGGTTAGCGATGTTAACAAAATTTATAAGATTATCAAAATACATGAGCTCATGTGGTTATAAATATGGGCTTCCAATGTGGATCCCTATGTTCAAATCTTACAAAGTGATATATGCATTAGTGTTGGATGTAATGTCATTATGTGGTTTGTAGAAATAACATGATATCATAGATATGATCTAATATGAATAGGTCTATCTTAGTCCATATAGTTGATTAAAAAAATAAATTTTGTAAGATTAATATAAAATATGAAATCATGATACCTTAATAAATATGTTTTCTAGGTTTCGATGGGACAATGCAACAAGATTTGGCTCTTCTTTAGGAGGTACAATGTTCAAACCATGATGTGTGTGTGATTGTATGTTAATCCTATATTGATAAGCTAGATATCAACCTTACGGGAAGTCATGGATGGGGTAGGAATGTTTAGCCCTAAGCATTGATTATAGGGGTTTCTCCCACTAACAAAAAAAAATACTCCTATATTGCAAATAAAAATAAATAAATATGTTTTCCAGGCCTATTAGATTTGAGGCAAGCACTAGGGGATGAGGATTTTAACACCATGATCCAAGGTTCAAATCCCATCGGTTAACCTTAACATTTATTAATAAAAAATAATACACTTTCTACAAATTTTACTTATAATAATTAAATTATTTTCTAAGAATATGATAGGCGTGAAACATAATAATTGTATTATAACATCATTAGAATAATCTCATATAAATCATTTATCATATTAAATAATTTAAACCTTATCTATAATAACAATGTCATAACTCCTTTACATGGGATTGTTGAAAACGACATAATTTTATTTAAATATGTTTAACATAAAAGACTATAATTAAAATGAATTATCATTAATTACATGAAAATCTCCAAAAGATCGTCTTGGAAAGTTAGAAACTACATTGAAGATGCCAAGAAACTTGCTACTCACCAGTAGTAAGTTATCTTCCAACATGATTTTAGAGAAGCAAATAAGGTAGCAGATAAACTGGAAAACATTGGGGTTGATGGTCCAGGTTTTTTGACTTGGATAGAAACACTACCACAAGAGGTATGTGCATTAGCCACTATTGAAAAAATTGACAATGATTAGTTGGGTTTCCATATTTTTTATAAGTTTACTCACTATGTGTAAGAGTGTTGAAGTTTCAAAAGGTCCTAGTGTAGACACCAAAACAGCACCAATCCGATTATGTGACTGCAAACACTGATCGCTTTGACAAACACAGCCCCAGGGGCAGCCCTCAGAGGTTAAACAGTGGTCTTAACCACTTTCATAGCAATTTTGTGAGGTCAAGGAGCAATTTGGCACACTTGGACACTTTGCCCAGTATTCGTCTCACCCCGGGACGAATGCAAAATAGAATCCGTCCCACCCCAGGACGAATTCTGAATCCGTCCCTGGGTGGGACGAATTCCAAGCTTAACGGGCAAAAAGGCAAATGGTGCCAAGTGGCAGCCCAGAACAGTCAGTTAAGGGCTCCTACCTTGCACGCATGTGTAAGTGGACAGAGGGGCCGTTAGAGGACTGTTACAAGAAGCATTTATCAAAGTTCAAGTCAATTGAGGACTCCCCTCCCTCATGGGAAGACAAGATTGCCACATGGCGCCCATGGCCAACACTTGGCTTTTGTGCTTCCCTCCCAAAAGAGACCCCTTGGGTCTATAAAAGGTGGGACTTTTCTCACCCAAAACAGGCAGGTGGAAGGAGTGTTCAAGCAACGAAGTGCTGCCGAATCGAAGACTCACTTGCATCCCCCTTTGTTCACCTTCCTACATCCATCAATCTCTTTTGCAAGGGAGGTTGTTGGGTGGCCTTTGGAAGCTCGAACCTTACTCAAATCCGACGCATGGACATCTGAACCTACCAATTCGCCGACCCCCCAATCCTAAAAGGTTTTGGGCCCATCCTTGGTGGATTGGCTCCAAAATCGAGGGCCAACGGTGGGAGGCCCACTTGGGCACCCCCGCACCCCCAAGTTCTAATTTTAGTTTTTGAGCACTTTAGATTAATTTTTAGATTGCATTCTATGTTACTAGGTCTGATTAGTCTATAATTGCAATTTTGTAGCTTTTGGTCAGAGTTTAGGGTGTTTTGTATTGCTTTGTCGTTTCGCTAACTTGCAGGTGTCAAGGCCAAATTCCCGAGGGAGGAGGCCAAATTGGGAAAATCCGACCATCTGGGTCATCCCAAAATGGCCCCAATTACCTAACCCCCTGTTTGCAGGAGTTTTGCAGGTCCCGGGATCCGACATTGGAGCAGAGAGCGAGTCGATTTCTCCTATTCGGAAGAATTCGTCCCACCCAGGGACGAATTGCAGTCAGAATTCGTCCTGCCCCGGGACGAATTCCAGTTTAAGGTGAATTGGCCAGCTGCCTCAGTGGCAGTGGCCTTCTGGTGACTGTTCTTACCTTCTGTCAGATTTTGAAGCAATTTGGATTCACTGTTTTCATGGTTTCAGGCAAATATTCGTATGCATATTTTGTTAGTTTTAGAGAGAGAATGCTTTTCATTTGCAGCAGGTGCTACTAACGTCTTGATCATTTCTTTGTTTGCAGGAGAAGCAACAGAGGCGAAGAACCCATCAACATCAGCGGCGGCATCATCTTAGCCCGCCCAGTGCAATCGTGGGCACGCGGAAGGAGGAACCATTCAGCGATTGTAATCAAACCCTATTTGCGCTCCTAGCCCCTGAAAAGGGAGGAGGCATTATTGTAACAGAGATCGAAAGAAATTAATGAAAGGGCTGTTTTTCTTTATCTGATTGCGTCTCTTACAACATGTCTCTTTTCCGTTTCATGTAATTCATATTTCTAGGACTTAGGCGTGCTTAATTTTGAATGCAATCGCACTTGGTGTTTCTTTTGACCGGAATCTCGTGCTTTCAGTGGCGATCACGGTGGGACCCTGTTCCCTGGTTTTGAAATCACAGAAACTAATCAAAGTTTTGTGTTTGTGCTTGACAGGTACACTTTTTTTTTGTTGCAGACTGCTATTCGTCTCTGACAGGGACGAATCCTTTTCTGCAATTCGTCTGACCCTGAGACGAATTCAAATTCGTCTCTGGGTGGGACGAATTCTGTTCCGCAATTCGTCTCCCGGAGGGACGAATTCTTGTCTACGGATTTTCAGAGCAGAAATTCAGAGACAACAAGAGCAGGAAGAGAAGAGGTAGGGATTTTCATGATCTCTGTTATATTTTTCTGTTTCTGTTTATGTTTCTGCTTCGTTAATTGTTTTCATTTAATCTTGCATTGCATTAGGAAAAGTCATGTATGCTAGTTTCATTTTGTTGGATAAAACGAATCCCACACACATCACGAGACAACTTTAAACCAAGGAGCTGGTCGTAAGACCCCAGCCCTTGATCAAGACCATTGGTGGATTTAATCACCGCCTTGGCTTGATTTGCATCCATTTCCCGATTGTCAACTGTTGTTAGGCGTAAATCCTGACGAAGACAGACCGAGCGTAGCTGGGGTGATTCCCATGCGCGCGAGGATAAGTTTTCTATGGTAGGTGTCATTAACAGGACAATCCCCCTTCCGTACCGCCTATGTACCACGTACCTTCTGCTCTCACGTACCTATAGTCTCCCTCTCGTAAGGGCGGGTATATAGAGAGGTTGGTATATCGGCCTGGTTGGTATATTGAAGGGGCGACCTTTTTGGAGTTATAAGAGCCTACATGATGCATTTAAACGTTCTACAAAATCTACAAAAACAAAACAAAACATCAAAATGCACTAAACCAGTCTAGGGCACACCAAGAATCCTTAAAAGAGATAATCACGGTCTTGTGAATGTGTGTGTTTAATTCTGCTTAGTGTAGACAAAAAAAAAAAAAAGAGAGAAAATCATAAAACGAGATAAAAACTTATTTAGATAGCATAGAAGCACCGCAATGGTGTACACCCGTAGTCAAGCCCAATCAAGGGCAGAAGCTCCGAGAGGTACACAAAAAGCAGGCGCAAGTTGCCTTCACTTCAATCCTGAGGATTTGGTTATACCGCCTTATCGGTCTAACCTACAAAAGAATCCAATTCGGAATCCTCGGTGGGGTATGCCTATTCAAAGCAGCCCCTTTCGGGAAGATGCCTTACATGTAGACCTTGACATAAATAGAGAATCACCTCTTGAAGGTAGGCATGAGTGGCCACCGCGCAATGAAGCGCTAAACGAGCACACTTGTCCATTTAGAGGGGCAACATGGATATGGCGTCCCTTCTTTACCTATCATCAGAACAGAGAGACCACATCCGGAGCGCAGGGCTCCTTACATAGGGCGACCTAACTCCGCCCATCCCATTTACACTCATGAAAGGGAGTATGAGGAAAACCATCACATTCCTCGAGAGCAACAAACAATGCGGGAACCTTGCATTTCCGCACCAGCAGGATATCATGATCACCCCTTGAGGCCAGAACCTCGAGCACATACCACTTACCTCGACAGAGGGAAGCGACCCATTGAAACCTTAGAGCATCAAAATCAAGGTAGACCCATAGGAGGAACATTTGAACCTCCCGAACAAAATAGGGTAGAACAAATTGATCCGGTTGTCGCCAGATATACCACCCGTCAAGCCCAAATCATGCGGCTTAAACAAAGTCAACAAGAGATAGAGTATCAATACCGCTTGGATAAAGAACGCATGCAACGCGAAGCGGATGAGTTACGCTATGAAATACCTGAGAGGGGGCCAACCCCTCGCATCCAAAGAGCTGAACAGTATGAGAGGCGTAATCCGTTGGCGCAAGACAGGTCTCCACGACCTCGTCAAGCTCTTCCTCCAAGACCCCATAGATTCGAGAGGGAGGCAACTCCCCGAAACAATGATGGGTACCTTCAGCAAGAACTTGATCAGGGTCATAGGTTTCGCCCTGAGACTCCTCAAGAATTTTACGAGGAGTATGAACCAGAAGAGGAGTATATCGAAACTCCCCATCAAGGCAGGAAGGATGCCATTCGGCCACCCCTCCATAGGCCTCCAGTTTACCGTAACTTGCAACAAGAGCGAACAAGAGAGGAAGAAATAAAATCTTCCGATGCATACCAAGCGCTATTGGAGCGTTTAGAGTCGGTGGAGACAAAAGCTGCTGGGCATCAAAAACCCACATTACGTCTACTCCGCAATAATCCGGTGCATCCCTCAGTGCCTACACCTCTTTACCCCGAACACTTTAAGTTGCCTCAATTGGCAGTTTTTAAAGGTGAAGAGGACGCACAAGAACATGTTACACGGTTTCTAAGCCAATGCTTCGGCATTCAAGATAATGACGCGTTATTGCTTAGAACATTCATAACCACATTCGCAGGCCCCGCCTCGGATTGGTTCACACAGCTGCCCAAACACAGCATAAGCAGCTTAGATCAGCTAGTAGATGCGTTTCTTGAACGCTTCGCCTTCAACACAAGGAAGAAGGCATCACTTAGTGATCTTGCTAGCCTTAAACAATTTGAGGAGGAAACAATGGCAGCGTACGGGAACCGATGGAGAGCTTTGCTTTCTAAGTTACCCTACCGTCCTCCCATGTCGGACCTCACGCAAATGTTCGCGAAAAGTTGTTTAAAATCAATCTCCGGTCTATTGTTGCTGCGACAATACGACAACTTAGAAGAAGCTTTGGCGCAAGCCAGAGTCATAGAAGAGATTAAGATAGGCGAAGGCGCAATTGCCAAGCCTAAGAAGAAAGAGTGGAATAAAACCACTAAAACTGGGACAACGCAACCACAACACGCTGCAATCAACCAAGTTGCGATAAATGTCCCAGCGCCTGTGCAAGAAACGCAGCCTCAAAAGGCTAACTACCAGGCAGTGCCTCCTGCTTACGAAAGAGATAACAGGAGACAAGAACAGTATCAACAACGTCGCCCTAGGCGACAATTCACCCCGTATGCGGAGTCTAGGGACTCCTTATTTGACCGCTTGTCAGCGGCGAATCTAGTTACTCTGCCAGAAATCCAAATTTTTGACCCTAGCGTTCCTAAGCCTAGGGGGTATAGGGAGGAATTGTATTGCAGATTTCATAGACGCAGAGGACATGACCTAAATGGGTGCTGGAAATTCAAAGAACTAGTCCAGGATTTGATCGACAATCGAACATTGGTCGTGGACAACCCCATCGCACCTAACAACCAACAAATGGGGGTATTCAAGGACCCCTTGCCCGCCCACGAGGCGCAGACAAAACCGCTCCAAATAAACGAGGTGCGACAAGATCTTCCCGCACAAGGATTTGTGGGAATGATTAGCATTGTAACAAGGAACAGAAAATACCCAGCAGTTGCCCCCGAGGTACCTGCGAGGGAAGTTCCGTCGACATCGCAGCCTCAACAACGCCCAATGCAGTTACCTCCGCCTAGACCTGAGGTCACGATACGAACCAAACTCACGCAGAGTTTGCGGACCACGTCAGCTAGGCTGTCCATCTACGAGCTTATTCAACAATCAGCTCCACATAGAGAAGCTCTTATGGACATCTTAAAAGCCATTGAAGTACAACCCCACGAAGCTAATTCTTTCAACGCTTTCGTGGGACATGTGAAACAATGTACGGAGCCTGTCATCACATTCAAAGAAAATGAGGTCAAAACAATATCGAATGACATGCCGGATCCACCCCTGCACGTTATCGCGCGGGTCAACGGGATCCCGTACAAGAGAGTGCTGATAGATACTGGCTCGTCCAGTAACATTATAACCACTGCTGCGTTAAAGCATTTAAAACTGCCGACCTCTCACATCACAACTTCCACGTACACACTGCGAGCTTTTAACGATGCAATTTGCTCGACAGTCGGCACGGTTGTTCTGCCTATACGGGTAGGACAAAAGTCAATACCCACACTGTGCCATGTGTTGGAAGGCGAAATGGCTTATAACATATCGCTAGGGCGGCCTTGGATCGGGGACATGAAGTGTGTCCCCTCGATCGCACCCTAGTGCTTGAAGTATGCCTATGAAGGGCAAATACATGTAGTCCCAATGGACTTAGAGCCCTTCAAGTATTGCAATGCGGTACAATTCATACCTCAATCGACCCTACCATCAACGCATTTGGATTTTCAATTAAATCCATCTAAACAGGGTCCGATACCGCAGGCACCACTGGTGGCCAATAAGGCAAAATCCCAGCCAGGTGAGACGTCATCATTGGCTCCTTCATCATCAGCGCCACCTATCGTGGCCCAACAGAAGGACAAGGGAAAGCAAATCATGGAGGAGGTTAAGCCTCTAGAAGAGGGGTTGCCCACGATCTCAGCAATATCAACAGAGGAAGCGCCCAACGCAACGGAAACCAAGATTCCTGAACAACCAAACATGGAATGGACTCAGGAAGGACTACCGTTTCCTCCTACCCAATCATCAACAATCACTGTTGAGATGGCCAGTACAGGCCTGGGAGAGTACATAGTGCAAAATGTTGTGGCAACCCCCACACTGGAGTCAGTACAAGACATGGGAAGACCTCGCCTTCCCATTGGAACAATCGTCCCTTTAGGCTACCCACCGAACCAAACGAATTTTGTGTATGGGGGCCTTGATCATGGTTCTGAACCATGCGAACAAAAGGAAACAGATGAAGAACCTTTTGTCGAAAACATCAATTATCTGTCGAACCCAGAATTTGCCCTAAAATATCTCGAACAATGCAATTGGCATGGGTATGGGCTAGGCAGATACGAGCAAGGGATGCGGATCCTTTGTCAACCAAGATATCAGATGCCATACGACAAGTCGGGGGTAGGGTTCAACCATCCCCCCGCCATTAGACATCTTGGTTGAAAACATGCAAGGCCTAGAAATAGGCAACAGGGGGGATTGGCACAAGACCCGTACGCCAATCCAAACACGAGAATACACATTGGGAGATTATCTCCCATGGTCTACAAACACCCCTGGTAACAACAATAATCCCTCTCCTTTGCTAGAGAGAGGTGAAAGTTCGTAGAGCAGTCCTCGAAAAGAACAACAACGGCTTCCAGATATTTTTCTTGAAACTGTTCCCCTTAGAGGTTCCAGACGAAATAACGCAGTCTCAAAAGAATCAGGTCCCTCCACTAAGAGTGGAACAACCGCAATGGGATCAGATTAATTCACTGGAACAAGAAGAATCCTCAATGTCGGAAGCAACAGATGCTGAAGAGGATGAGCAATTTTGGATCTATGAAAGCGATTCAGAAGACGAGACTGAGATGGACTATCTCAGACATGCGCGACGACATCACCGCGCTCTAACCCATGAAGATCTAATGGGACAAATGGGTATACGGTTGGGACATGAATGGCACTTAGACCCAACGAGGTGGGACCAAGTGCTAGGCCTATGGCTCCAAATTCAAGTTGAGCATCGTCCACCTCAAGATCCCATCAGGACAACAGTACCAAGGGAAGACCCCGCCTTCCTTTCCGCACATAGAGACGAATTTGCACCTAGAGAGGATCCATTCGTGCCTGTTCCCGTAGAGCCAGATCCAGAGTATAGGGAACATCTGAAAGAATCAAGTCGTCACACCCGTGGTTCTGGAGACCAAATTCATTCCATCCACATGATCTCCATTGATTTGACCACACCCATCCGCAATCCGACCGATCCATCATGGTCATTACATCTAAACACGGATGCCATTGACTGGGATCGCGTCAACTCACCATTGTCACCATCAGAGTACTGGCCTTTCGGTGAAATGCTTCATTTTACCCCAAGGACAACTCAAGATATTTTTCAAGCTGAAGAGGGACCCGAGGTCCCCAACGCAGATCTTAACTCAGCTGATGATATCCATTTAATCCCAACTCCACATCAGTTGGAGGACGGATCTCACATGTCGCTCGAAGAGACGACTGACGTAGACATCGGCACAGATCCAATGAATCCACGGATTCTCAAGTTGCGGGTAAGCCTTTCCCCCGAAGAGCAAGCCGATTACATTGCCCTTCTTAAAGAAAAGAAGGAGGTTTTTGCATGGTCATACAAAGATATGCCAGGACTAGACCCGCGACTAGTCATGCACAATTTAACGCTTGATCCGAAAATCAAGCCAATAAAGCAAAAACTAAGAAAGATGCACCCAACAAATGGCCTTGATGGTCAAAGACGAATTACAAAAGCTGTTGGATGCACAATTTGTCATCTGCGTGGATTATCCGCCATGGTTGTCCAACATGGTTCCCGTCAAGAAGCCCGATGGGAGGATTCGCATATGCACCGACTTTCGAGACCTAAACAAAGCGAGTCCTAAGGATGATTTCCCCTTGCCAAGCATCGACGCATTGGTAGACGCTACAACGGGTCACGAAATGCTCTCCCTAATGGACGGTTTCTCGGGATACAATCAAATTCGTATCAATCCTGAAGACCAACTCAAAACGGCATTCACAATGCCTTGGGGGACATTTTGTTATAAGGTCATGCCTTTTGGCCTTAAAAACGCTGGCGCTACATACCAACGTGCTATGACGTATATCTTCCACGATTACATGCACAAAACTTTGGAAGATTACATGGATGATTTGTTAGCCAAGTCTAAATTGCGCTCAGATCATCTCGGTGACTTAAGCAAGATCCTCGATCGCCTCATAGAGCATAAGGTCAAGTCGAATCCCAAGAAGTGCGTGTTCGGCGTCACATCCGGAAAACTCTTGGGTTTTATAGTCTCCAAAAGAGGCATCGAAGTGGACCCAAACAAAGTCAAGGCAATCCTTGAAATGGCTCCCCCAACCACTATCAAGCGACTCGAAGTCCGCAAGGAAAGGTCGCGTCGATTAAACGCTTCATAGCGCAATTATCCGACAAATGCCGACCAATGAACAAATTATTGCACAAAGGGGTCACATTTCATTGGGATGACGAGTGCCGATCGACCTTTGACGAAATCAAACAATACTTGGCTTCGCCGCCAGTATTGGCACCGCCTAGACCAGGTGTGCCGTTCTACTTATACATCTCAGCTACTGAGGTGGCACTGGGCGCAATGCTAGCCCAGAAGAATGAACTTCACAAAGAACAGGCTACTTACTATCTTAGCCGCACCCTGGTCAGTTACGAACTTAACTATGCATACGTTGAGAAACTCTGCTTGGCAGTGGTGTTTGCCACCAAAAGGCTACGCCACTACATGCTGAGCAACACGACGTATGTTGTGTCTAAGGAGAATCCATTGCGATACATGATGAGTCGTACTTATCATAGTAGCCGCACGGCGAAATGGATCATGTTGTTGACGGAATTTGACATTGAGTTTATTGGACAAAAATCTATAAAAGGACAAGTCATAGCCGATCAACTAGCAGAGGCTCCTCTTGAAGACGATCAGCCTCTGGTCATAGAACTACCCGATGATGAGGTCTTCCATGTCTCAGAATCGCCAGATTCTGAAGAGCCTGAGTCTCAAGCCGACATAACCTTATTTTTTGATGGTTCTAAATGCGAGCAAGGTGGTGGCGCGGAATTGTATTCTTCACACCGCGAGGGCGCTCCAATGCCCCTGTCATTTAAATTAAACTTCCAAGTGCACCAACAACAATGCGAGAATATGAAGCCTTGCTCCTAGGTCTTCGGACAACAATCGCCATGAACATCAAAAGACTGAACATCTTTGGCGATTCGTTGTTAATCGTCAATCAAGTCAAAGGGGTATATCAATGCAAATGCCCGAGTTCTGAAGGCCTATAAAGCCCTCGTGGATAAATTCCTGGCAAAATTTGAGTGGTATGACATCGAGGCACTCCCTCGATCATCGAATCATTTTGCGGACACAATGGCCTCCTTGGGGTCACTAATCCCGCAAGACCTTTCCGGTGATATAACAACCATTCGGGTCAAAACCTTATCGCAACCCGCGATGGAGCGCGCAAGCTCAGACTTGACGCCAGGAATCCACATGATCCAGATCGAACCATCTTCGGATAAGTTCTTTCGAATCCGAGACTATTTGAAACACGCCAAGCGGGGGTCTTTGTTCTCCCCCATTCCCATTAATAGCAACACAACGCTATTTTTACAAGTTCTATCCCAATCAGCATTTGTTAGGGAAGAACTCCAAAAGGGATTGGCTGTTCAAACCGTCGAGGTATCTGATCAACAAGACTGGTATTTACCCATAAGAGATTACCTCAAGTTAGGTAATCTACCCTTTGGATTGACGCAAGCCGCAAAACGAACATTCAAACAGAAAGCGGCAAAATATGTCTTGATAGGAGACATTTTGTATCGTCGCAGCTACGACGGAATTCTTCTTCGTTGCTTGGACCAGCAAGAGTCCACTTGGGCAGTCACCCAAGCGCATGACGGTACATGTGGCGGCCACTTTAGTGGTATGGCCATTGCAAAGCGCATTCTTCGCATGGGCTATTATTGGCCATCTTTAGAGCGAGATTGCTGCGCATATGTCAAGAGGTGTGTGAAATGTCAACATCATGCCAATCTGATGCACGCACCTTCCCAGGCCCTACAGACAGTCCAGTATGCTTGGCCATTTTCGTAGTGGGGCCTCGATCTAATTGGAAAGATCTCCCCTGCATCGTCAGGCCGTCACACGTTTATCATAACGGCCACGAGAATATTTTACCAAATGGGTGGAAGCAATTCCGTTAACCTCTACGACAGGACCCCGCATTGCGGAGTTCATTTTGCATTACATCATATGTCGTTTTGGTATTCCATCCAAAATAATCTCGGATAATGGGCCATCATTCAAGAACAAAGACGTGCGTGCTTTAACCACAAAGTACAAAATTCAGCACAACTTTTCAACACCCTATTATCCGCAAGCAAATGGGCAAGCAGAGGCGTCAAACAAAATGCTAGTCGCCATCCTTAAAAAGACCGTCGCAGAGAGTCATAAGGATTGGCACATACAAATCCCACTTGCCCTTTGGGCCTATCGCACTAGCATTCGGACGCCCACTGGGGCAACTCCGTTTTCACTAGTGTATGGCTCAGAGGCAGTAATGCCTCTCGAGTTGGAAATTCCTTCCCTCCGCATATCAATGCAGGAATTCATCGATGATGACACTGCGCGGCAAGCCCGGTTAGACCAGCTTACGTTGCTTGATGAAAGACGCGTTAATGCTCTCGAGCACTTACGTATCTATCAAGAGCGGCTTAAGAGAGCTTACAACATGAAAGTTCACCTAAGAGACTTTCGGGTTGGTGATCTGGTTCTGAAGGAAAACCAACAAAACTCTAATTTGCCGTCCCATATGAGGGACAAATTTGTGGCAAATTGGTTAGGTCCGTATGTCATTGATAGCAAAATAGGACCAGGAACGTACAGGCTAGCTTCTCTTGACGGTATCAAGGAAACAGAACCCTTGAATATCAGTCATTTACGACCATTTCATATCTAAGACAGCCATGTACCAAAAAAAAAAAAAAAATTCAACAAAAACAAACAAACAAAAAGCTCCAAGGATTATCGCAATCTCTTGGTCACCCAAAAAGCTCCAAGGATTATCGCAATCTCTTGGTCACCCAAAAAGCTCCAAGGATTATCGCAATCTCTTGGTCAACCCAAAAAGCTCCAAGGATTATCGCAATCTCTTGGTCAACCCAAAAAGCTCCAAGGATTATCGCAATCTCTTGGTCACCCAAAAAGCTCCAAGGATTATCGCAATCTCTTGGTCACCCAAAAAGCTCCAAGGATTATCGCAATCTCTTGGTCAACCCAAAAAGCTCCAAGGATTATCGCAATCTCTTGGTCAAACAAATCAATAAATTCAACAAAAACAAAACAACAAAAATCAACAAAATCAACAAAGATTTGCATCTCAATTCTAGGCATACTCGAATTCATCAAAATCAACAAAAACACCATGCATAAATCTTACCACACTACGATCAGTGGTCTGGGAACGTACTAGGAGTTTCAGTAATTCAGTCATCATTTTCCTCTTTAGCCATGTAGTGTACCAAGTCGAACGGATTTTATAAAGGTAGAGTCATACTTGAAATACACCTTGTTACGTAACATCCCAACACAAATCAAAACACTAAAATTCCCAAAATTGTGTGAACGAAAGATGAAACCCTGCAAAATAACTAGGTCACCACAAGCGAAACGGTTATCTTTCTCATCCCCCCGTGCGAATGACCCCTAGAATGCTGAGAGTTGGCAAAAGGACAAGCTTCCTCCCTACCCAATTCCCTAAGAATCCCTAAAGTTCTCAATAGTTGCAAAACACAAAAATTTGCAAAATGTCAAAACTCAAAAATTTGACAAACTACAGTGCAAACATCAAAAGGCACAAACAACCTGTGATTTTCATCACTCCATATCCCAAATCCCTTGCTCAAAAGAAAAATCAATCAAAATAAACAGTGATCTTATCACTACAAAAGAGCAAGTATCCCAATACAATTGAAAAAAAGAAGGGAGTTGACCTTGAATCCCTGGAACTCTCAGCATTCTGTAGGTCATAAGGCAAGCTTCAATACCAACTCGGTAATGAAGTAAACCTCCCGCATGACGATATATCTGTCACATTAACTTGTGTACAGATCAATGTTTGCATGTGGATGAGCTAGCTTATGGCAGCCTGGATTACAACGCAGATTAATCTTAGTACATATAACAAAGGAATTCGTGGAGCTAATTAGGTGATCCTCAGTACAGGTTCGGTTGAAAGCCCATCTGGCACTGGCGGTATCCTAACAAATACCACTAAATGAACTCAATTGCACACACAGGGATGTGAAATAGCTCGGTCAAAAACAAGTTTGATTCATACCTTGTTCAAAAGTCTTGTAAGATAAAGTACAGTCGTGGATAGTGAGTTAAAACTGTCTGAATCTCAGAAAATCTTACACTCATCCCGAAAACCATCTGCGCTACTTATCATTCTTATGATACCATCAGAAAATACAAAAACAGCAAAGAAAAACCAGATAAATAAAAATAGCATTCATCCATTTTGCATATCACATAGGCATCTAAAAAAAAAAAAATCAATTCATCTGCATCCATCAAATAAATAAACATGCATAACAAAAATCAATCACATCATCACATGTACAAATCCAAAAATAAAACCGGTATATATATATATATATCGTCAAAAAAAGATGCCCGCAGGCTACAAAAATAGGTCCTCAGACCCCGCAATCATATCCAAAACCCAACCTAAGGCGTCGGCCACCATGATCACGCAGGATCGGTGCGACGGGAACTACCCCCCGTGGTGTGGGTCCTACGGGACCCTGCAGGGCGGCTACTGCTAGCCCCCGCATCATGCCTACTACCACCCCCCTCATCCAACCGCCTGCGGCGAGATGATGCTGATCGCTCAGTCAGACTATCCCTCGTCCGTCGAGAAGATCTGCTGATAGAAGGCTCAGGGAGCCGCCCGCCAAGGCGGATGACCTCCCTCTCCAAGTCTATCCGGTATAGACACCACTCTGCCTCCCGTCGATGATAGATAGACAATGCATCATCGCGCTGCGCCAAAACGCTATCCCGCTCTGCCAACTGAGCCCGCAGAAGATCCCTCTCTAGATCCCGCATCCGTAGCAGCTCTGTAAGCCGCGCAACCTCATCGCCTACATCCGACCCCACCCCCTCCGTATCTGTCGGACGCATAGGACTCCCGGGGACAGTAGCCTGCCCAGGCTCCAACTGCTCCTCCACATCCTGCATGTCCGGCTGCTCCGGAACACCCAAGTCCACATCCTCATCTCCCACATCCGCCATGTCTGCATCATCCAACGGCCCTCCCCAATCACCCCCTGTCGCCTCAGCATCCTCCACTGCCGCCTCCGCACCTCCCAGAGGACCCTCACCTCTCCAGCGCCGCAAAACCCACCACGAGTCATACTCAGTGGTAGTACCTACGTCATCCACATCCAACACCTCAATAACAACATCCGACTCCTCGCCCAATGGCACGAGGACAGGTGGCTCCAGATCCCTCTCATCTCCCCGACGCCGATAGCCTACGGGTTCACCAAGCAACCCCTGGCGCACCCCAAACCGTCGTGTAACCCGGTGGTACGGAAAGAACTCGTGCTCCGTCCCGTGCCGCCCAGTCAACCATCGCTCCCTCCGTACCCGTCGGAGCCACTCTCCAGCCTCAGGCCAAGCTGGACAGTCCCGATAGGGACGCCAAAACACCTCCCCTGGAGTGAGCCACGAAAAGGCATCAATGTAGTGCTCAACTGCACCTGCCCATCGCCGACTCTGCCCCCGCTCCGCAGACCGTCGCCACAAAGCTGCATAACCAATCTCATCATCCTCCATCGCCACCCGAGTCGTCCACGGTAACCCGGTAGGCCTCTCAACGACTATGTCTTGCCAACCCCAGACATCGCAACAAAAAGCCGCAATCGACACCCTTTCGCTGTCGACAGCGGACCCCGTACAGCTCTCCGTAAAGCTGCGCCAACAAAGTCTGTCCCCATCTCAGGATCAACGGTGCCTCTATCGGGCACTCTGCCAACTGCCACACCAAATCCAACAGGTTCCACGGGAACCTCGCGCCTGACGAATCAGGGAGAAGAATGTTAGAAATGAGGCCCATCAGGAATGCGTGCCTCACTCCTAACACCCCCTCTCCTTCCACCGACCAACCAAAATCCCGCCGACTGGCAATCCGCCTCGGTTGTCTCCACTGGGTCTGCTACACCCGGCTCCCCCCATGCCCAAAACATCTCGTGAGTATAGCGATCCAGCTGATCGAACGGAGATGTCCTAATAGGGAGACCATCTATCGGAATCCGAAGCAACCGATAGACGTCCTCAAGAGTCACGGTCATCTCCCCTGTCGGGAGATGGAAAGTATTGGTCCTCGGATCCCAAAGCTTGATCAGGGCCGTCAGATAGGCCTGATCCGAAACCATAGGCTCCGGTCGAGCCACCTGCTTGAGCCCAAGGGCATCAAGCCATTCCCAGTCGTCATCAGTCAAGGCCAACCGCGCCTCAGTAAAGGCAGCAGGTACACGGTACCGGCTCCTAACAACCTGCAAGCAAAAAAAAATAATAATAAATAAAATAAAAATAAAATTTTCAATTCTAGGGTTTCTAACCTTAGTTGTTAAACAAAAAACATCACAAAAAAAAAAAATCTTAAAATTTTGAAAAGCGCAACACAAAAACAATGCATTCAGTTAAAGCAAAATAAGCCCTAGGGTCACTTACAGGACTCGCCTCGGCTCCGCCGCTCGAACCAGTTTGTGCACTCATGATGGCAGAGAGAATTCCAATGAGCGCTTCGCTTCGCGATTACCTCCTCCTCCCAGAGCTCCAAAATCGCAAGAAAAAAATGACACAAATGAGCCCAAAATCAAGTTTTGGCCCTTAAATAGGCCTTTTGCACTGGAATTCGTCCTTGACTGGGACGAGCGCTCTGATTAGCGCTCGTCCCACCCAGGGACGAATTCTCCAGCTGGAATTCGTCCCACCCAGGGACGAATTCAGGCCAGCACAAAAAAAAAATCAAGAAAAATGACTAAAAATGCACTAAAAACAGACAATAAAAACAACATGGGCCCCCGGGTTTCAAATTCCAGTGACAACATGGGCATACAAAATCGACATCGGGGTCACAAATTATCAATATCCTACTCCCTAAGAAGGCTACCATAGCCGGACCGCTCTAGGGGAAGACAGATTTTGAAAATTTAATCCCAAAAATGATGTCACAAAAAACAACAAAAACAGTACAAAATTCAACAAAAACACAACATAAACATTGCCAGACACAAGTGCTCTTGCACTTAACCTCTTGGCATAGCAAAATTGATGTCGGGGTTTGCATTGTCACTATCCTACTCCCGAAGAAGGCTACCATAGCCGGACCGCTCCACGGGAGGACGGATTGCCGACAATTCAATCACCAAATGGTGTCACAAAAAACAACAAAAACAGTACAAAATTCAACAAAAACACAACATAAACATTGCCAGACACAAGTGCTCTTGCACTTAACCTCTTGGCATAGCAAAATTGATGTCGGAGTTTGCATTGTCACTATCCTACTCCCGAAGAAGGCTACCATAGCCGGACCGCTCCACGGGAGGACGGATTGCCGACAATTCAATCACCAAATGGTGTCACAAAAACAACAAAAACAATACAAAATTCAACAAAAACACAACAAAAACATTGCCGGGCATAAGTGCTCATGCACTTAACCTCTAGGCAAAGAAAATCGATGTCGAGGTCCAAATTATCGCTCTCCTAGTTCCCCAAGAAGGCTATCATAGCCGGACCGCTCCACGGGAAATAGGTTTTCGACGATTTCACCTCATTATGACATCACCAAAAGGGTTAACACCCACCAAAAATAGGTCCATATGTTGGAAAAATTGCACACGCTTAACGGTAAACCCTCTAAAGGCAAACCTTGCACAAGTCATCTTGGGTCAAGCGACTCGTCGCTTCTCTCACGAAGGTCATTCCCTCATCGATTCGTCGCTTGAGGGGGTAGTCACACTTAGTCACCAATCAACAATCACACACCCAATTAAGGAAAACGACATGCATTCAAAGAATCATTGACAAAGACAATCACGCTCCCGCTTGGGGCAGTAAACAAGCAACAATCAAATCAATCAAACACTTGGCATTTCGTGAATCATGAACACAAGGTTCCCCCTGAGGATAAAAACGCCCTTCACTTGTTCATGACTCGATCAATGTCCAAGTTCAAGTCACACCTCACCAAAACAGGTTAATACTTGAAATCAAATTCCTTAGCTCGTCGAAGCAAGGATTCAAGAATGCATGCCCTTTCCATACTTGGGGCATCAAAAGTTGGTTAGGTTACCAAGAAACCCTAATCATTAGTGCTTTGGTTATCTATTTTTGCTCAGCATTGCGTCACCCGTAGCGCTTCCCAAAAAGGGGCATCTGTAGACACCAAAACAGCACCAATCCGATTATGTGACTGCAAACACTGATCGCTTTGACAAACACAGCCCCCAGGGCAGCCCTCAGAGGTTAAACAGTGGTCTTAACCACTTTCATAGCAATTTTGTGAGGTCAAGGAGCAATTTGGCACACTTGGACACTTTGCCCAGTATTCGTCTCACCCCGGGACGAATTCAAAATAGAATCCGTCCCACCCCAGGACGAATTCTGAATCCGTCCCTGGGTGGGACGAATTCCAAGCTTAACGGGCAAAAAGGCAAATGGTGCCAAGTGGCAGCCCAGAACAGTCAGTTAAGGGCTCCTACCTTGCACGCATGTGTAAGTGGACAGAGGGGCCGTTAGAGGACTGTTACAAGAAGCATTTATCAAAGTTCAAGTCAATTGAGGACTCCCCTCCCTCATGGGAAGACAAGACTGCCACATGGCGCCCATGGCCAACACTTGGCTTTTGTGCTTCCCTCCCAAAAGAGACCCCTTGGGTCTATAAAAGGTGGGACTTTTCTCACCCAAAACATGCAGGTGGAAGGAGTGTTCAAGCAACGAAGTTCTGCCGAATCGAAGACTCACTTGCATCCCCCTTTGTTCACCTTCCTACATCCATCAATCTCTTTTGCAAGGGAGGTTGTTGGGTGGCCTTTGGAAGCTCGAACCTTACTCAAATCCGACGCATGGACATCTGAACCTACCAATTCGCCGACCCCCCAATCCTAAAAGGTTTTGGGCCCATCCTTGGTGGATTGGCTCCAAAATCGAGGGCCAACGGTGGGAGGCCCACTTGGGCACCCCCGCACCCCCAAGTTCTAATTTCAGTTTTTGAGCACTTTAGATTAATTTTTAGATTGCATTCTGTGTTACTAGGTCTGATTAGTCTATAATTGCAATTTTGTAGCTTTTGGTCAGAGTTTAGGGTGTTTTGTATTGCTTTGTCGTTTCGCTAACTTGCAGGTGTCAAGGCCAAATTCCCGAGGGAGGAGGCCAAATTGGGAAAATCCGACCATCTGGGTCGTCCCAAAATGGCCCCAATTACCTAACCCCCTGTTTGCAGGAGTTTTGCGAGTCCCGGGATCCGACATTGGAGCAACGACAGAGTCGATTTCTCCTATTCGGAAGAATTCGTCCCACCCGGGGACGAATTACAGTCGAATTCGTCCCGCCCGAGGACGAATTCCGGTTTAAGGTGGATTGGCCAGCTTGCCTCGGTGGCGATGGCCTTCGGTGACTGTTCTTACCTTCCGTCGATTTTGAAGCAATTTGGATTCACTTGTTTTCATGGTTTCAGGCAAATATTCGTATGCATATTTTGTTAGTTTTAGAGAGAGAATGCTTTTCATTTGCAGCAAGTGCTACTAACGTCTTGATCATTTCTTTGTTTGCAGGAGAAGCAGCAGAGGCGAAGAACCCATCAACATCAGCGGCGGCATCATCTTAGCCCGCCCAGTGCAATCGTGGGCACGCGGAAGGAGGAACCATTCAGCGATTGTAATCAAACCCTATTTGCGCTCCTAGCCCCTGAAAAGGGAGGAGGCATTATTGTAACGAGAGATCGAAAGAAATTAATGAAAGGGCTGTTTTTCTTTATCCGATTGCGTCTCTTACAACATGTCTCTTTTCCGTTTCATGTAATTCATATTTCTAGGACTTAGGCGTGCTTAATTTTGAATGCAATTGCACTTGGTGTTTCTTTTGACCGGAATCTCGTGCTTTCACCTAGTAGCACAATAGGTGTCAAATTTAAAAAAGTCTTTGAGATATTGGTTTTTTGGCCCATCTTTTTGAATAACAAATTCAATCATTTTGAGTTTGAGTCTATATTTTAGAGATCTATAGTCCATATGTTGGAGGTCCACAGTTTATGTATTGGAGACCCACAATTTGTATTTTAGAATTGGGTAATCCATATGGATTATTTGACCCCCCTTGAGAAGTAATGGTACCCATTGTGTCATTTTTTGACATCAAATGTGGAAGATACTTTTTATATGGATCTTTGTGAACTACCTAGCTTAGTGAATTAATTGACCTTCTCTGACTACTCTATATATTTGTATGGACTATATCTTGGTGGTTTTAGTATATGTGTCAACTAGTTGATCCTATTTTGCTAGTGCAATACCTTCAATGTTGAACTCCTCAATCACCAACTTCTCTACTACTATGGATGTGTCTAGAAAAGGTGAGTAATATGGTTTTATAAGATTAACATTGAAAATAGGATGCAACCCAAGGTAAGGTGGTAGATATAAATTGAAGGTATTCTCTCCCTCTTGATTGATGATGGTATATGATCCATAGCATAGAGCTATGATTTTCCTATGTGGACCTCCAATGCATTCTTTTGTAATAATAACCAAACCTTATCTCCCACTTGGAAATAATTTGGGGTGTGATGTTGGTCATGTTACTACTTGTATATTATAATCATCTAGTTCATGAGATCACGAACCTATTGCTACACATGTTAAATGTGCTCTAAAAATTTCACTACCTTTTAAGTTTCTTTTTTTCTATGTGGTGTGAAGTCCATTGGTGGAGTTCGGAAAACCACATCCATAGGCACCAAAGGTTGAAAACAAAAACATACATTAAAGGGATTGTGTTTGGTAGAGTTGGACAAAGCCATGTTACACCCATGCCAAATGTAGGGTAGATTCTCATCCTTTTTTTGAGGATGCTTTAAATTGTACATATCTAACATATGCACAATCATCTTGTTAACAACTTATATTTTTCCATCAGTCTAGAAATGGAAATCTATGGACTTGATGAGCATTGTGTCCATAATTTCTTAGAGAGTGCTCCATAAGGTGCTTAAGAATCTACTACCCCTATTTGAAATAATAGATTTTGGTAAACCAAAGTGTAGTCATACATGATTGAAGTATAATATTACAGTTTCTTTAGTTATGATGCTCTTCTTGCAAGTAATCATAAGATCTATTTTAAACAATTGACCAACCACCACAAAAAATATAATCATTTCCATATTTGGAAATAGGTAAACCTAAGAGGAAATCCATGGAGATAGATTCCCAAGGCTTGGTAGGTACTGATAGGACAATAATAGGTGTTGAGCATAGTTGAGCTTTTAGCTTATCAAAGGCTCTTTTTTGTACTTCTACCCATTGGAACTTGGCTATGATTTCCATTTGGTTACCCCACAATGAAGAGATAATCTAGTGGGTGATTTTAAGATGTCATAATATTCTACAATGACTTGGTCCATTTGTCACTTTTATTGTGATGATTGTGTAGTCACCATGGTAGCAACCATATTCTTGGCAGTTTGAGATTTGATCTTTAAGAGAATAAACTATTTTGTTTTTCCAATCATCCTTTTGCATTGCTTGACACTAATGAAGGAAAAATATATAGAAGGAGATACCTCTGGTATTCTGTATTGCTAGTTCCCAAGAGTGATGATGATTTTGTGGGATCTTGACTTATACACGCCATGTATCTACCACATATATGGCTAGCCAAGAAGCACAACACAAATACCCAATGAAACCACATCACATAAATCATCATCTCTAAATTGTTTGATGGTGTAAGAGAGAAGATATTATTGAGTGACATGCATATCTCTCCTTTTATTTAGCCATACAATGTTATATGGTTATGAGTGAGGCTTCATAAGTAGATTTTAAGCCTTCATAATATCAATAGAGATCAAATTATTTTGAAATCCACTATCAACAATGAAATATAAGGGCTTACAATTTACCCAAAAATATGAATGGAATAAATGCTTCTCCTTGGGTGAACCCTCTACTTTTATTTGTTTAGTAGAGGTAGCAATAGTCACATGTAGTTTAGCCTCCATAGTCTGCTTACATTTATCCTTGGTTGGATGATGTGTTGGTGCAATGGATGTAAAGGGATGTGTCTCAACAAATAGAGACTAAATTTTCCAACACTATTATTTGGAATATTTGTTGATCTTATGGTAGTCACACCATTTCCTAGTCTTGTTCTTCTAGGGATTATTGTCTTGTGACTCCTTCTACTTCTAGTTTTGATTTTGTTGTTAACCTCTTTTGTCTTATTTATTTTGGTAATTACCTATGAATTCCTTGGGTTGATTCTTGGTGCTTTGGTTCTTGTTATTTGACTTGTCTCCTTTATTGCTCTTTTGTTTGTACTTCTACTATATCTTGATGGAAAATTTGTATACTTCACCCAGTATTTTAAACTCAAAGAAGTCCATGTTCTCCCTTACATACCATTGTAGCCTGTTATGGTACTTGATAATTTGATGAATGTTGATGTATTGGATGTCAAGATTTACAACAAATGAATGGAAATCATCGGTGTAGTCTTGAATGGACTATTATTTACCTTATTATTGATACTACATGTACAAGTCCTAAAATATTCCTACTAGGTAATATTAATTCTTGACTACTTCAACAAATTCATCCCATGTAGGGTCTTTCACATCTTCTTGATTTTAATTGTATGATTCCCAACAATTTTGGACTAATATTGAGGCTTTTAGTAAGGCAAAAATAATCTTCTCCTTATTAGAAAAATGATTGATAAAAAATCCATAGATAGTCGGTCTAGCCAATTTTCCACTTCTTTTGCATTGATTTTTTCATCAAAAATAAGGATATCAAATTTCACCTAGACTTTTAATGATTTTGAGGCACTGAATGGTCATGTTATAGTTTTTATGGATGGAAAACATTGATAAATTTGAGCAAACTAGTCCAACATATAAATATTTGATCTCTTAAGAGATTCATCCTCTAACTACTTGAAAGGATCTATTGTCTCAGTGTTGTTCACTATTTGAGATCATCTGATATGACTACGTAAATAATTAGAGGGATATCATGTCAAGCACTCAAACTTCTAATAACTTGATCTCATATTTAGAATAATACTTCATAAAAAACCTGCGATGATATCGCTAATCCAAAAATATGTAGAGACAATGGATTCTTTAAAGTTGAAAATCAAAAATAGAAAAGAGGGTTGTAGAGTGAATAATAAATTTTATTAATTTTGAATGAGATTACATAGAAGGAAATCTCTAAGAAGTTATGTGTACCCATGAAGCAATATATGCGAAAATATTGTTTCCCACTACAACTATGTAAGACTACCATGCAACCACATTGTTGTCTCCAACCTCAATACCACTCCTTTATTAAATTAATTAGATGACCATTATGATGGTTTAACCTTGAAGATAATGACTACGAAAATTATTACAGTTCAAATTTTGAGATAATGTTTATGACCATTATGACGGTTCAACTTTTAAAATAATGGATATGACCATTATGATGGTTCAAATTTTAATATAACGGTTATGATCATTATGATGGTTCTTCATAATTTACACTTTGTGGTCCACACCCATTCTCCAATACACACTCTATGGTACATACATGTTCTATTTATCAAAGTACACACCACTTGGTTTAAACCTATTCCATAATCCACACTCCATGGTTCATATGTGGTTTTTCTATCAGAGTCAGCTCTTTGTGGTCTACACCATCAAAGTTCTAGTTTGAGTATATCTGTTAGTGATCTATAATCCATCTATTAGAGACCCATAATTTATCTATTGGAGAAACATAGTCTATGTGTTGTATTCCCATAGTCCATCTATTAGAATTATGTAATCCATATGGATCATTGGGTAATAATATAGTTTATGTTCTTCCACTATCCATATTTCTCCTCCAAGGTAGTAGTTGCATAGACATTCATGTAGAGCATAACTTGATTTGAATTCTTATTTTGTGTTGCAACTACGATGAGATCCAATATACTAACCACTTGGTGGATAACTACCTCTTTAGATTTCGAAAGGCATGCAACACCTCCTAATTCCTAGCAGGAACTAAGGGATTCCACTCTTCAAGTAGGTCATAGTTTCCTTGTAATTACATCTATCTCTTCCATTGAAACCTTCATATCCTAAAGGAATACAAGTCATGCTCAACTTGTTTGTCTCATTTTTTTAATTTTATTCTATTTTGAGGGACTTCCCTTGAGTCCTCTAATATTCTAGGATATGATATTTATCAGCACTAGGGGATAAAAATGTGGATAAGAACATTGACCTTAATTTTTACTATTAGATTTTCTTCTTATTTTACATAAGGTGATGGTTGGTTTTGTGCCCTACCTTTTGAGTATTTTCAATTTTTATCTTCATTATTTTTCTCCTAGCTCATCCCTCTAGATTATGGAATAACATCAGACCCTGGTGAATGTGTGTACAAAACTAGATTTTTGTTGGTGTATCTAGTGAGCTCTTCCCTAGGCTCTAGGTTATTTGTGGTTCCTACCTTTAACAGCTGTTATTCTTATTTTTATTTTCCCCCTTTTTCTTTTATTTGTAGTCTATTTTTATATAGTCTAATCCTTTATGCTTATTTATCTACAAGGCTAGGATGATGGCCAGGGTACTATTTACCTCTTCTAGCATGGATTCCTTCCACCATATAATTGTGTCTCTAGAATTTTTTTCTCTATAGTATCCTCCTCATCATTCAAAATATTATTAGTTGAGATATTACCAAACATGTTGTTTGACATGACCTCTTGATTCTTCATTGTTAATATCTTTTATATATTCTCTTTTTGGGCATTTGGAACCCTTACAGGATCCACTTTCTCTCTTCCTTGCTATGGGATCTTCTACATGTTGCAGATATTATATTAGTTGGTAGCAAGTGGTAAATTTATAAACATTAGACTAGGGAGTGTGATTTGTATTTTGTCTAATGTATGTATCAATGTGTGAGAAGAGTCTAAGTGTTATATAATAAAGTGTTCAAGTGTGCAAAGTGTGAGAGAGTGCAGTGTGTCATGTAAGTAAGTCAAGATTCATAAGAGTTAGGTGAAAAATATACAAGTAAAGAATCCCATGATATATGGAAATATGTAAAGTGCAGATTCATAAGAGTTTTATCATATGTGAGGAATAGGAAAGGATGCATCTCATAGATGTTTGGGGAGACCAATAGTCAGGTATTGTAGATTCATATTATAAGGTTATATTATGGGGAAAAGCTCTGTGCATTATAATCAATAAAGAAGAAATTTGGATGTATATTTGATGATTTATGAATAACATAATGAGTTTAATTATGTGTGGAGAGAATGTAGAAACTCTTAGACATATTTTTATTGAGTGTAATTTAGCCTCTGAGCTATGGAGAAGAATGGCCAGTTTACTTGGTTTACACTTGTCCAATTTTTTTACTTTTGAACAGTATTGGAGGGATTGGCCTAAACAAGAGGGTGCTGATCATTTTATTAGGCAGTTAGTTTGGATGGGTTCTACCATTTTTCTTTGGAATATATGGCATGAAAGAAAAATCTAAATTTTTAATCAAGATAGGAAGGATATTTTCTATATTTTGAAAAATACCATTGTCAACTTAGTTGAATCAGTCCAACAACTCCATAATCACCCCCAAAACTCCCACAAAATATGGGATCAAGTGATGCAAAGGTTGAATATTAACTCTTCTAAGGGCAACCAAATTAAATGGAATGTGAGTAGTTGTAAGATGGATAGGACAAGAAATTGGCATCCTCCTCCTAAGGATTTTGGAAAAGTCAATACTGATGAAGCCTCTAGAGGAAACCCTGGAAAAGCTAGTGCAAGAGGAATTGGTGGACTTTCAGATGGCTCCTTGGTTTTTACTTTTGCTGAGAATTTAGGTATTCTTTCCAATAACCTTACTAAGGGGTATGGTATCCTCAGAGGCCTTCAAGAGGCTACTAAGGTTGGATGGGAAAATGTGCTAGTTGAGTCTGAATCTCAACTCATGATTAATATTTTGAAGACTCCTAAGAATCATAATGTTGATTGGAGAATAAAAATAATTAATCTAGATGGGATTTTTGAAAGTTGATTACAATCATGTGTTAAAAGATCAAAACAAGAGTGTTGATGCTTTACCTAATTGGGCTTTGGACAAAGGTGATATTACTTGTTATGGCCACCCTCCTAGATGGTGGTCTTCACAAATAAGGAAGCTCTTCTTTCTATCATTTCTTTGGATGGATCCAGTTCTGGAGGTACCTAGTTTCTTCTTGCTTTTTTTGTACTTCTCTTTGTTTGGGTCAGAGTATTTTAGTTCCCTAGATCAAACTATTCTTTATTTTTTCTATTGGTTCTTGCCTTAAAAATATTTTTGTCTAGAAAGGTTATTGTTGTGTTTAATTTTTTCCTTTTTTCTTTTTTCTTTTTTTGTTTAGTTTTTTTTAGTTGTATGTGTTTTTTGTTTTGTTTTATTTTTGTGTTGTTTATTGTTGTTCTTGTGTTTTTGTTGTTTTATTTTTTTTGTCTTTTTTATTATTATTCTTGTGTTTCTATTTGTTTGTGTTATTTCGTGTTTTTGTGTATGTGTTTTCTATATTTTTATTTTTTTTATTGTCTATTTTTTGTTGTTTTTTATTTTTATTTTTATTTTTTAATTTTTTAGGTTTTGGTTGTTTTTGTTTTTCATTTTTTTGTTGGTTATGTCTTTGTAGTGTTTTGTTGTTTTTGTCATGTTTGTGTTTTGTTATGTTGTTCTTGTGTTTTTTTATGTGGCTCGTGTTGTGGTTTTTTTATCTTATTGTGTGTGTTTGATTGTGCTTTATCTTTTCGACACACTCAAGGAGCATGTTTTTTATTTTATTTTATTATTTTTATTTTTATTTATTTATTTATTTTTATCTTATTGTGTGTTTTTTTGCTCCTTAAGTATGTCAAATGTGGTAGGCCAGGTGCAAGCCCTAGGTGATTTTGGTGGAATAGATACCCCTGCCTCCTTGGGTCTTACCCAAAAATGGTATGCCTTCTGGGATGTTTTACACACAAAAAAAGAGTTGTATGCTCTAATATTATGATTGATTAATATCCTAAGAAATTGGATCTATGAAATAATTTGGCTAAATATCCATGAGTGGTATAAGAGCTACACTCTGGCCACAAGAGAAGTTTGAGAAAATTTTAGAGATTAGTTGATATTATACTTAGGAGGAGGTAGTGAATTAATGGAAATGGATTATAATTTTCTAATAATTAGGAATATGATTTGAAGGAATTGAAGTAGGGTGGAGACAATTGTTAAGGAGAGGTAGATATTGTAAGAAATTGAAGAGAAGGGTTGATTACACCTTGATATTGCAAGCTACAAATTTTTCTATTGGAGATGTTGGAATAAAATGGTTGATTACACCCTACAATTCTAAGTTGGAAGAAGTTTACTTGTTGAAAGGAATGGGTTGATTTCACCATTAAATAATTGGAGAAGCTATATATGGAGAAATATTTATTTGCATAACCAAAGAGACTATAAAAAGACTACATGTAGACAACCAAAATGACCATAGTTAATGTAGAGCCAAAGTGCCTAAAATTGAAGCTAGATGATAGAGGGTTTGTTGTTGAAGCTAAAAGGAGAATAGAGAATGTAGAAGCCAAAGTATCATTATAGAGAAAATATCAAACATTGAAAAGCCAATGGACGAGCATTCATTCTAAGAAACCAAAAGATATACACAACACCAAGAAGCTAAAGCCAAAAGAAGTGTGTCAAAGGAGATACAAAAGTTAGAAAAAAATATAAAGCAAGAGCACCAAATAGCAAAAAGGAGTATAATACGAAGAAATTTCACATGCTAAGTGTTACACCTATAAAATCTATTGAAATAGCCCATGCCCTAATAATTCAAAAGATTGAGCATTGTAATTTTTGAGTGCAAACTAAGTTAAGAATCAATTATTTGAAACAAATTTATTCAACATTGGGCACACATTTTATAATTTAGGAGTTATAAGGGAAACGTGCTTAAATAATTATTTGATTAGTATTTTTTGGAGAGATAAGGAGAAAATAAAGTTAATGCATGAATTAATGAATGAAGGGATAAATTGATGCAAGGGAGATATAAGGAAGCAAATACTTTAAAATTTGCATTAAAGAAAAGAATTAAATTTGAGGGATAAGAATTAAATAGAAAAATGAATGATTGAATGTTCTTGAATGGTGATTAAAATTTGAAGAGTTCTGAATTTGAAAAATTAAATTTAGGAGATATAAGTGAGAATTAAAAATTGAATTTGAAGATTGATTGAATATTGATGAATTTGAATGAGCTCCATTATGAAAAATAGTAAATATTTCCTTTTAAAATCACAACTTATGAATATAGATACAAGCTTACTACAGTGGTAAGGGCTTTGGCCTCTCTTTGGTAGGTCCAAGGTTCAAACCCATTGAGTATGAAAAACCCATGTAAACTCATTGAAAAAATCACAACTTTTAAAAGGACTAAACTTTGTATAATGGAAAAATAAAATGAAATAATTTCTCTTTGTTAAAATAATTGGAATATAGTTAGTGGAACAAAGCATGAGCTAAAATATGAAAGAGAAAAATTAAAATTTGAAGAAGATCATGCAAAAGCCATTATGCTAATCACCTTTGGGGTAATTGATGAAATTCAAGAATATATAAGTGAAGCCGAGACTTCAAAAGTTGCTTGGAAAAATTTATGCAAACTATTTGAAGGAAAGAAAAAAGTAACTTTGCATTTTTAGTCACAATTATACTTATTAAATTTTAATAGTGGAGAAAGTATAGAACTCTTTCTTCAAAGGATAGCATATTAAAGGCTAAGTTAATAAACCTTGGAAGAAAAAGTAGAAGTTATGCTTCTTGTATAATTTACATTAAGAGCACTTATAGAGACTTACAATCATTTAGTCACTTCACTTCAAGCACCAAATGAAACCATAACCTTTGATTAATTAGTTAATGTTCTTCAAGAATATGAAGTGGAGAATTTAGTGAATTATGAGATGACTAATAATGCTTTGATATCAAATAAAAATGTATCAAGTAAAATTATAACATCATTGCAATCTTAGCATGAATGAAGATGTAGATACTATCACATATACAATAAAAAATATCATACTACAAGTATTTATAGATATAATTCTTTAAATCAAAGAAATAAAATGAATAGACCTTTTCAAAGGTTTTAGCCAAGATAATATCAACCTCAATATCAATATGTGCAACAACAACAACCAAAACAAGACCATCAAACAAGAAATTTAGTTCAATAAATTCAAGTTTAAGAGACAAAAGTTGAAGAATAAATAAGATAAGAGCTCTTATAGTAGGGATTCTAGACACTAAATATGAAGACCAAAATGAATATAATTGTGACAAGAACAAAAATAATAATCATTCAAAAATTCCTAAAGGAACTCAAGTTTCAAATTATGAAATAAAAATAGCTAAAAATTTGACAACAAAAATAAATGAAAGGTATAAATTAAAATTAAGATCATTCCAAAATTGTAAAATTTGTGAGAGAATCAAACTAAAAATAGATCATGAAAAGAAAATTGAACTACAATATGGATGAATCAAAAAATCAGACTCAAATAGGATCATGGATACGTTACAATGTTTTTATGGTCACAAAGAAAGTTTGATAAATACTATAGATAACAAATCAAGAGGTCCACGCTAGAACTTGTGTGGGAGTAAAAAAAAAAAGACAAAGACAAGAATCAAATATTAAAGACTAAAAGTCTTCAAATCAAATAATGTAATACAAGGGGGTGTTGGAGATATTACATTATTTGGTATCATGTGGTATATTTGTAAATATTAGATTAGGAAGTGTGATTTATATTTTTTCTAATGTATGTGTCAATGTGTGAGAAGAGTCCAAGTGTTATGTAAAAGTATGCAAAGTGTGAGAGAGTGCAACGTATCATGTAAGTAATTCAAGAGTCATCTAACTTAGGTGTCAATTATACAAGTAAAAAGTCACATGATATGTGGCAAGATGTAAAACAAATAGTCATGAGAGTGTTTTCATATGTGAGGAATAGGAAAGGATGCATCTCCTAAATGTTTGAGAGCAATAGTCAAGTATTGAATAGTCATATTCTAAGGTTACATTATGGAGACAAAGCTCCATGTATTATAATAATAAAAAAAAAAATTGGATGTATATTTTATGATTTATGAATAATATTGTGAGATTGATTATTGAGAAATATTATTGTTATTCTCTGAATGATATTCATTAATATTGTCCAATGATTTGAATGCTCTAATATTGTGATTGATTAAGATCCTAGAAAATTGGACCTACGAAATAATTTGGCTAGATTTTCATTAGTGCATGTAGTCTATTACTAAATGGTCATATTCATTGAATATTATATAGAAAAAATGTTTGTTCTCATAATCAATTTCCTACTCCCATATTTTCTCCCAAAACTGAAGTGTGTCATTTTTTGGGAGAGATTTGTTTAAGTCTATTAGGACACATAGCCATGCATAGATAATTTATTTAAATCTATATGTACTATCATAAATCATCATGAATATTCCTAGGATATTCCCAATTGCCATAAATACTATTGGATTCTAAATTTTGTTGGTAGGCCAACAAGTCTCATCCAAACTAGTTTCATGGATGGTATCTTTTTCTTTTCTTTAAATTTTGTATGCCAAGGTTTCATAAAGAGACCTACCCTTCCAAAAAAACTATGGTCACCCTTGGAATATTTTTTCTTTATCTTCTTCAAAAGTAAAAATAACAAGGAAATAAGCATTGGGGTAAGTAGAGATTTGGAATTCATATTTTGTTCACCATTATCTATAAACTCATAGTTTAAATGTTGATAGGGTTGGTCTAAACCCTATAAATTAACATATCATCCCTCTCCTCTCCATGGCTTCTATTCCATTCTAGATGTTCTCCATGTACACTGTCATTATTGGGGAACCATTTGTTACCTTTAAACATCTCCTCTTAGTTTTCTTAGGATCTATCTTAGGAATCCTCAAAGGTCTTTGTGGTTCCATTTAGTTATTGATTGCATCAAGATAGGGTTGTTCCACATGAAGAGAATCCCTAAAAATCATTTTTTTGGGTAGATCCCCTAACTCCTTCCCCATATTGGGTATTGGTACAGTCAACCCTTTTGGTGGTATACCCTCAGATTAGTTTTTCTTAAATTCTAGACCATATTGATTCTTCTGGCTTCAGCTTCTCTTATTTGGTTTGCTCTGTGTATTTTATTCCTAGTTATCTTCAACCCTTGGCCTCGTTTTCATGGTATACTATGATCTTCCATCTCTTTTTGTGTTGTAATTGAAATTGTTTGTTTCTTTTACCCTCACTTTATGTGGTTTGTATAAAATTATTTTCTACTGCATTGTGAGTCCATTGTATTTCCTCTAGTTGTATATTTTTCTTACTATAATCATCCAAGTCAAAATGTTTCTATTGGCCACTATGGCCAACAGGTCCTTTCCTCTGTATTTATCCTACAATTTTGTTTGAAACCCTTCAAAACCCTCATACCAATTCTCTTTCTACAATAAAGAATCATTTAAGTTTATACTAAAAGGTCAACAAAACAAAAATATTCTTTAAGCTTTATCTTAAAACTCACTAAAAAGACTCCATTATATTTATACTTAAAAGTCCTTAGTCACAAACAATTTATTTTAATGTATACTAAGAAGTAGTTGATCCATACCAAACAACACCATTCAATTCCTACATCATGTAGGCATGTTAACAAATAATCACTAAGAATCACTAATCAGTCTACATCAAATAATTATTGTACACCATTTTAATCATATGAACAATAAATGTCTATATATTAATCTCAATTGTTTCATTACATTGACATCCCAAATTCCTAACATCATCATCTAGGCATGCTAAAAAATAATCACTAAGAATCACTAATCAGTCCACATCAAATAATCATTATACACCATTTTGATCGCATGAACAATAAATGTCTATATATTAATGTCAATTGTTTTATTACAATGACATCCCAAAAATGATGCATCCTCCCAAAGGGGTATATCATCAAAAATAGATATGCCTAAAACATGTTATGGATGGTGAAACAAAACCTACGTATATATGTATATATATATATATATATATATATATATATATATAATTGAACAAGTTTTTAGCTTGTTCTTATGACCCTTTACAAGTGGTGCCTATTCATTCGGTAGAATCAGCTATGCTATAGGATTATAATATGTGAGTAGAATTATCTATGTTTATTGTGGTCTAGGAACACAAGCTATTAATTTGCAGGTTTTATGAGCTATGGATGGGAACAGAACAGAACAGGTGTTACTGATTGAACTGCGAGACTGCACTCGTGAAATCAGGAGGAATACTACCGTCGGTAGCCACCTTCCCGTACGCCCAAGCACTGCTCTGATCTCATGGAGTTTTCATTGCCTTTGTCTTCTTATTTATCTTGTTAACGGTTGGTGAATATTCATGTTGTGGAGGTTCTGGAGTATTGCCTCGGGGGTTCGTACGTGAATCCAGTAATCGCTCTAAATTGTCCCTCTTGTGATCTTTCATCGCCTCAATAGCGGATGCGAGAGAAAGAGAGGCTGTGGGAACCGAGGCCAAGACGCTTCCATCGCTTAATGGTCCTTCTGCTGTTGCCAAAACCTTCTCATACATCATTCGCCTTGACCTCTCTCTTTCTTTTTGTGACCCTCGCATACACGAGGCAAGTACATCCCTGTCAATACATTTCACATAATCAGCTCCCTCTGGTTACTAATTCCTTGTTTAAATGTTCTTATTGTCATGTAATGACTTATTAGAGTTTACCTTCCCCTGCAGCGAGATTGAGGTAGAGATCAACGATGTTGGGGCAGTTATTCTGGCACTTGTCCGAGCACAATTTGGAGCTGAAAGGAGTATACTCAGTAAGGCCATCGGACGACATGCCGACGCTCATCCTCTCCAAACCGCAAGCCTTCAGGCATTCCTCGGTCTCTATCCATTCCATCATTCTCTCCGCCATTACACCCGACGACTGCAATGAAATTCAATACAATTAATGCATTTACATGGCAGCTGCCTATTTCATTGTCAGTGTTAATGACACAAGTCATGCTTATAGAGAAATAAGAGGTTAAAGTACCTGGCATTCGTATTCCACACCATGAGTGGCGCCGTCGTATTTCTTCTCGAGGACACAGCGAGCTCCCGAAGACGAGACGGCGAAGGCGCACATCTCCACGGGCAGCTTCTCACATTCCACATGTCCTCCTGCGATGTTGTTTATGTCACACTTAAAAAAACAAGGATATATAAATATGAATAATCTGCAATAAAAAATAACGTTATATTGTACCTTGCACGCCCTGAACACCCAACAGTGTGAGGGCGAGGGTTAAGCAGAGAGCAACGTTGTATCTCAGAGCTGACGCCATTTATATTGAAATAGCTCCCCAGTTCACCGAGGAAATCTATGAATCTCCCTGATAGAGCTCAATAGGCGCCACAATACAAATGCAAGTGTAATGCTGAAGACGGGCTCTGGGCTATATATACACAATCTCAAGTGGAAGAAGACGAACACCGCCATTGTCCGTAAATATCAGAGAGGTGTACTGACCGTAGGCATACAAGAAAAACATTGCCTAAAATCACTCCACGACTAGACTAAAATCACGGATACAACAAAAAAAAATTGCCTTCATCCACACAAAAATTTAATGCATACAAAAAAAACAGTCTGCGTACTTGCTTCGTTAAAAAAAGAAGAAATAGACCGTACAAAAATTCATTGCATACAAACAAAACATTGCCTATGTTGCCTCTGCTCCGGAAGAATCTGCTCCGGAAGAAAGAGACCGGGGAAAAAAGTTAAAGAAGAAAGAGACCGTGGAAAAAAGATAAAGAATAAAGAGACCGTGGAAAAAAATTAAAGATAATAGAAAAGTAGTAATGTGGATAAAATGACTCTTTATGTATAAAAAAAGAATGCCTACAAGAATAGAGAGGCCGCTTCATCCACACAAAAATTTAATGCATACAAAAAAAACAGTCTGCGTACTTGCTTCGTTAAAAAAAGAAGAAATAGACCGTGCAAAAATTCATTGCATACAAACAAAACATTGCCTATGTTGCCTCTGCTCCGGAGGAATCTGCTCCGGAAGAAAGAGACCGTGGAAAAAAGTTAAAGAATAAAGAGACCGTGGAAAAAAATTAAAGATAATAGAAAAGTAGTACTGTGGATAAAATGACTCTTTATGTATAAAAAAAGAATGCCTACAAGAATAGAGAGGCCGCTTCATCCACACAAAAATTTAATGCATACAAAAAAAAACAGTCTGCGTACTTGCTTCGTTAAAAAAAGAAGAAATAGACCGTGCAAAAATTCATTGCATACAAACAAAACATTGCCTATGTTGCCTCTGCTCCGGAAGAAAGAGACCGGGGAAAAAAGTTAAAGAAGAAAGAGACCGTGGAAAAAAATTAAAGATAATAGAAAAGTAGTACTGTGGATAAAATGACTCTTTATGTATAAAAAAAGAATGCCTACAAGAATAGAGAGGCCGTGGAAAAAATAGTGAGGTATTAAAGTTGTAAAGCTAATTTTTTTATATAATAATAAATAACCATATAAAAGATGGACGCCCTACTTCTCTATAGTCATCACAAAACAATGGTCTAAAGTAGGCCTAAAGTAGGCTAACCATGTAACGGATGTAAATCTTATTTTTGTTATAGTTCAACCATATAAAAATATATAGTTTTAAGATTTTTCTTTGTTTTTATAATTCTAGTGTTATTATATTAAATTTCATTTAGTTACGCGTTACAGCCCAACCGTTCTTCAAACTACGATCACACTAATAAAAAAATAGATTTCTTTATAGTATTTTATTTTTATATATTATCCTTTCGAGAGGTCATTAGGTTGCCCTTTCATGATCATTAATTTCATTTTGATTGCCTATCTTCGTGCTCAACTATATAATTATTGGTATTTTCATTATATTTTGGTTCACTACGAATGATATTTAATTATTAATATTTTTATATTATTTAAGATTATTATAATTATTATATTTTATATTAATACATTGTTTCTATTATAATACAAATAAATATTATTATGATTAATATTTAAGAGAATTGATGGCACCATTGTATGTTGTCATTACGAATCCTAGTTTTTTGGGTTAGATGAAGTCAACGGAACCGAACCCATGAAGCCGTCGAACTATTTGAAGCCATCCAACTAGGATAGCTCATTGGCAAACACTCTCGACCACAATCATTCAACCTATCTCCTTTTAAGTATGTCATGATTTGAACCTTAGACCTTCTCAAAGAGAAACCAAAGCCCTAACCACTACATTGTCCTTGTGAGACACTATAAAAAATATATTACAAACAATATCTTATAACATAAAAGGTTAATTAATGTTTCAAAGAAACACTTAATAAATATAAATAAATAGTGAAAAACAAAAAGTTTTACATAGTAATCCAAAGATCCATTACCATATTTTGAAAAAAAAAAAATTGTATTTGTCGAGACATTTTAATGTAATGATTAAAAATCTTATAACAATAAATGAATATAATATCATCCGTATATTTTTAAGCTAACTAATAGAAAACACTAAATATAATTTTAATAAAAATATAAGCCCATTCCTTGTTTTTAAGGAGTTCTAACACATAGTTTATCTTAAATCTATAGTCTAATAAGTTTAGACACACATTAAAAAAGGAGATCAAACTACAAGAAAAAGGTCTATTTACATTGTTAGATGCCTCATCATAGCCAAGGTAGGGTGAGCATGAACTCAAGGGATAAGTATAGTCATACTATAAATTCAATCCTATAGTTCAATTTGTTTATATGCTTTATCCCAATATTCACTTTATGACTTACACAAAGAGTTTAAGAATGGATGAGAAAAATAATAAAAAATAAAGGATTTTATATAGTATGATTAAGTTCACTTTCATAGTGAGCATCTTATTATCATAAAAGTATAAATACCTAGAGGTAGGAGTTAAAATTTATGCCAAGAGGTTGTAATACCATACTTTACCTTTTCTTATATTCTATTTTACTATAGGAAGTTAAATTTTACAAATAATAAAGACAACAAACAAACAAAATGGTGTATATAGCCACTCAATCACTATGATTAGTCTGAACCTTCTTACATGTTTGCATTGGATATCATAATTTTATATTTATGCTCTGTATTAGATATCTTATTATATCTTTGCATTGGTTGCCTTTTTTGTTATATGTAACCTAACAATTTAGATCTTTAAACATATCTATATTTAAAATTACCTATGGATCATTGACCAACCATCATTCTCATCCCATTTAGAGAAACCACGTAATCAAAATAACCAACCATCATTCTCATCTTATTTTTTTTCAAATAGAAACCATCTAATTAAACCAATTCTCTCTTTTAGTCTTCTTTAAGTCATGTGTACTCTAATATCACCTCTTATCTAATGTGACATGATAATTTAACTCTACCTCCTATTCAAAGTGAGATAATATAAGCATATGTGCTCTTATGAACAAGGGTAATCATAAAATCTTATATATAACATGAAAATATGGTCAAGGACTCTACAATCCTTATGATGGATTATAATGTACATCAATTGACCTTATACTACTCTTAAACCCTATGAAGCCTAATGATAAACTTAAATTTATTGAACAAGTATAACAATTCATATAAAAAAATTATTTTTAATAATTATATGTCCTATAGATACACCTTAGCTCAAACTCGTACATTGAGATCACAATAATATCATCAATAGATTGATGATCATATACAGAAGGTCAACACATGGTAAAGTAATCATAACACAATAGTTGAGATATTGACATACTTATTTTGCAAGCATCCTACTCTTAATTTTGTATACTTTATATTAGAAAAATATATATCATAATTTTGATATTTTTATTTTTTAATACATATCATATAATGGTATTATGATAATTTGACTATTATGCATCTATTGCTTGTCAAGATTCAAAATCATGTCTCTCATTAAATGTCAATGAATTTAATCAATTGAACTAATGGCATTTGATAGAGATTTCCTTTTTTAAATGGTAGAAGTTGCCTTGCTTTATAAATTTATTTATTTAGTATTTTTACATTTATGTTTCACTTACTTATACTCAAACATATAATTTCCTAAAGTTAAGAATGTTAATAGAATTTAGAAGATTATCAAAAGTTACGAGTTTAAGTACTTATGAATATGATCTTATAATGTGAATCCCCATGCTCAAATATCGTATAATGGTATATGTAAAATGTTAGACATAATATCATTATATGTTTTATTGAAATACCACAATAACAGAGATATATCATAATATGAGGGAATCCGACGATGAAAAAGACAAAGTTCTTCATTTATTCAGAGGAAACCAAGAAAATATCTCCTCCTTTGGACCTTGAGCCTCATGATCTTATGTCATCCCAAAGTTCTCTCGATGAGAAGTAATGCTCTTTAGGTGGTGATTACTTACGTCCAAGATATCTGTAAAATGTCTCATCATCCTATAGAAGATGCGGGTCCCAAGTAATTTCTTATTGTCTATTCTATTAGGGCTAGTATCATTCTAGTGGATTTTATCCATTCTATTGTGTTGTAGGTTTTTGGCAATGCTTAGTTTATATTTCTATCATATTGTATTAGTATTATTATTAGTCTTAGCCTATAGTTGTGCTGCTTCCTTTTGGTTGTAGTTTGATCCTCGTATCTATTGAGTGGATGCTTATCTCAGCTTGTGTTCTCATTTGAGATTTATGGTATGATCCTCATCTCTTATTGTTCCTTTTTGTAAAAAGGTTGGGGTCCCTTTCAAAACCCCTTTTATTATATAATAAAAAATAATAATATGAGGAGATCCATTTTAGTGCCATATAACCAATTAAAAATATAATTTATAATATTAATATATAATATATAATCATAATAGTCTTAGTAAAGATACTTTCTAGGCTCATTTGGGTTTGAGGCTAGTAATAGGGATGAGGAGTTTAACACCTTGAGCTAAGATTGAAATACCATGGGTGAACCTTAAAATCTATGAATAGTAATTGAGATCTTGACACACTTTCCTCTCACCTATCTTATTCTTTTAAATTTTCATGCTTCCATTTCATTTGCTTTATTAAATATTTAGTGCACTCTTGAGACTAGATTCCTTGGCTTGATCTCAAATAGAAATTTAATCTTCAAAATTCATATCTTCCTTCTATTCTTAATATTCAAGAGCTTATATCTGATGTCATACTTCATAAGCTCTACCTTCAACCCTAGAGTGCCTAGTGGAGGGACTGGCATTGGAATATGGATACACATTTCAATAACTACTCTTCTTCCTTGCTTTATCAACTTCTTAGTCCTATTTTCCTTGGTGTTGACAAACTTAATAAGATATGGTAGAGTCACTCTACCTCCTATACTTGGATTACTCATCTGAACCATATATGGTAGTTTAACCATGAACCCAAAATTACCTTTTTTCTTTGGTCTCTTATTTACCAAGGGATCCCTATGGGAGAGAGACTTTGTAGGGTTGGTCTTCCTAATACTAAGTGTCCATCATGTGGTCATTTTGAGACTTTTAAACATATGTTTTTGTTATACCCTCATGCTCAATCTACCTGGTCTTGGATTCACTCATTATTCAAGCTCTTTCATTCTAAATTATTCAAATGGTAGATGATATTTGATGGAGATAATAGTTATTGGTCTTCTTAAATTGTTGCTCTATGGAATTTTATTCATGCTATTATTTTTCTTCAACTTTAGAAAACTTTTATGTTGTTGTCTATTATGGATATTCAATTTCTAGTTAGTTTTCAATGCATAAAAAGATTGCAGTGTTTTCAATTGTTATTGTTTAGATCCATTCACAAGATTCTAATTTGACTCATGAGTTGGCACATTTGATAAATCTTATCAAGTACTAGCATGAGGCTCCATGCACTATTAGCAAGGTTTCACCTAACCTCCCTCTACCTCAATATCCCTCTATTTTGGCATAGCAAGTTGAGGGGGCAATATTTTCCAGCCTCAGGTCGTTCTATCATTACCCACAGTAGGACTCGACCCTTTGCCAAGTTACGCCAATAGGCATCCTACAATGGAAGCCAGGAAGGTCAGCCACGCCGTAAACAATATTAATATTTTATTAAAAAACCGACATTAATAAAATTATCCATCAACATAAAGGGTTACGGTGGATTTAAAATATTTAAAAATATTTAAACTATTTAAACTAAAATGGTGCCCAAAATTTCTAATATTATTTGCTTCTCTCCTTGAACTCTATAAAATATTTGTCACACCCCCAAGAAATGAGATATGGTGTTTATAGATATATATATTTTATATATCTAAGCTAGTTATGTTTTTTATTCACCCTTTTAAGGGTTGGTTTTGTTTTTGTCCTTGGATCGTGTCTTTATATTATTGATCGTTTGGGTGATCTTGAACCCCAAGCTGTAATTTTTCCAACTCTCTTTTTATTGTAACCTCTCTTATTTTTATTGAATATAATTGTTGGTTCCAATATATATATATATATTGATTTTAAATATTTTAGCTTTTATTGCATTGTAGGGTGCTTACTGGTGAGCAACTTATGAAGTGTGGTTTTCATGGCCCTTTTAGATGTGAAATGTGTGAAGAGAATGTAGAAACTCTCAACCATATTTTTATTGAGTGTGCTTTAGCCTTTGATATATGGAAGAGAATGGCCACTTTACCTGGCTTACAATGGTCTAATTTTTTTACTTTTGAACATCTTTGGAGGGATTTGCTAATCAAGAGGGTGTTTATCATTTTATTAGGCAGTTAGTTTGGATGGCTTCTACCATTCTTCTTTGGAATATTTGGAATGAAAGGAAAAACCAAAATTTTAATCAATATAGGAAGGATATTCACTATATTTGGCAAAAGACCATAGCCAACTTAGTTGAATCAATCCATCAACTCCTCAATCACCCCCAAAAATCCCACCAAATATGGGTCAAGTGACGCAAAGATTGAATATTGAATCTTCTAATGGCAACCAACTTAAAGGAAATGTGAGTATTAGTAATATGGATAGGACAAGAAATTGGCAACCTCCTCCTAAGGATTTTGGAAAATTCAATACTGATGGAGCCTCTAGAGGGAACCCTAGAAAAGCCAGTGTGGGAGGAATTGGTAGACTTTCATATGGCTCCCTGTTTTTTACTTTTTTTGAGAATTTGGGTATTCTTTCCAATAACCTTGTTGAGGGGTATGGTATCCTCAAAGGCCTTCAAGAGGCTACTAAGGTTGGATGGTAAAAGGTGTTATTTGAGTCTGACTCTCAACTTATGATTAATATTTTGAAGACTTCTTCTAAGAATCATAAGGTTGATTGGAGAATAAAAAGAATTATTGAGAAGATTCAATTAATTCATATGGGTTTTTTGAAAGTTGATTACAATCATGTGGTCAAAGATCAAAACAAGAGTGTTTATGCTTTAGCTAATTGGGCTTTGGACAAAGGTGATTTTACTTGTTATGGCCACCCTCCTAGATGGTGGGTTTCGCAAATTAGGGAAGCTCTTATTTCTCTCATTTCTTTGGATGGCTCCAATTCTAAAGATACCTAGTTTCTTCTTGTTTTTTTTTTTTGCTTCTCTTTGGTTCATTCAAGTTTTTTTAGTTCCCTAGCTCAAACTATTCTTTCTTTTGTTTCCTCTGTTTATTCTTGCCTTAATAGTCTTCTACTCTAGATAGGTCATTGCTATGTTCAATTTTTTTCTTTTTTCTTTTTTGTTTTTTTGTTTAGTTTTTTAAGGTGTGTGTGTTCTTTTGTTCTGTTTTGTTTTTGTGTTCTTTGTGTTGTTTTGTGTTTTTTTAGGTTTTTTGTTATTGTTCTTGCATTTTTGTCATTCTTGTTCTTGTGTTTCTCTTTGTTTGTGTTAATTCATATTTTTTGTGCGTGTTTTCTATGTTTTTTGTTTTTGTTTATTGTCTGTTGTTGGTTGTTTTTTATGTTTATTTTTATTTTATTTTTTTAATATTTTAGGTTTTGGTTGTGTTTATTTTTCATGTTTTTTTTGGGATGTCTTTGTAGTGTTCTATTGTTTTTTCTTTTTTTTGTGTTTTGTTATGTGGTTCTTATGTTTTTCTATATGGTTCGTGTTGTGGTTTCTTTTATCTTATTGTGTGTGTGTTTGGTTGTACTTTTGTTTTTGACACACTCAAGGAGCATTTTTTTATTTTGTTTTATTAATTTTATTATTATTTACTTATTTTTAAATTGGTTTTGTGTGTTTGTTTTTTCCTTGAGTATGTCAAAGGTGGTAGGCCAAGTCCAAGTCTTGGGCATTTTTGGTGGAATGGATACCCCTACCTCCTTGGGTCTTACCCGAAAGTGGCATCCCTTTTGGGATGTTTTCCACAAATAAAAAAAAATATGAGCAACAATTTGTAGTTAGGATATTAAATGTAGCTTATTCAAAATAGAGGATTTCTACAAGGGTCACATTTTTACCTAGATGAGAATATTATTCCTATGCAATAGTAAGAGTTGAGGGTAGAATAGGAAGAAAATAAATACAACAAGGAGTAAGGGTGAAAGGGTATGGTTGAAAAATGGTAAAGCACATATTATAAATGGAGCAAATCAAAATAAATAGTAAATAGGGGACCATTAGGAACACTTAACATTGGTGAGTTAGAATTGTCATGGATATCAATGGAGGAGAGTTCTCAAGCTAGGGTCCATACTTAAAGGAAATTATTTAATTGTACTAATAGAAACACATGAAATTTATGGATGAAATATTATGAACTACAATTAATAAAAAAAGATATTGGTATGGAATGAAGCAATATAAAATGGAATAGAACATGGAGGAGTAATAATACTAATAAAAATAGAAAATCCTTCAAATCCAAACACCTTATTTTCTTCCATTTTTATTTTTATTATGCAGTCCAAAAATATAAAATATGAATAAACGTATTTGGTGGGACCAAGGATATGGTTTAAAAAACTAATATCCCAAATAATCTAGTGTATGTTTGTTAAGAAAAGTTGAATCAGATATTGGAAAACCCACAACACAAAGAAGACAAATGGAAACTAGGTGAAACTAACTTGAATATATCATTTGATATGATGACTATCCCATCTCATGATAGATGAATAATCTTAGGAGAACACATAGGGTCCTTGCAATATGAGATGTTGGAATTGATTATAGTTTATGAGAGAAAAATAAAGCTTCATCATTGCATAACAAACTTTTTGGAACAAGTTGTTCAAAATAAACTATTAGAGAAATCACTATAGAACTAAAATCCAACATTACCATGGGCTTGTGTTGTAGAAGTGATTCTAGAAATGGATCTCATATTCAAACTAAGTTATATATAAATAAATAAATAATTAAAATGAAGATGATATATTGCAAATAAAATAAATTTAGGTAAAAATTGCAAACATAATGAAAAAAGAACAATAACTAAAAAATAAATTAGATAAGACTAGATCATGGAAACAAGTGTCAATAGATCCAACTATCTATCTAAAGGATTAAATATATTTAATAGATAAATAAATTATAATACAACTTTTAGAAGAAATAAAAAGACTGAATATGTTAATAAACAACATCATTAAGGAATACAAGAGAAAGAAAACATAATCAACTTAACAAGAAATTTTCTTTTTGATAAACTTAATTGCAATAGACAAATTCATCAAGAATATAGACTAGAAAACATAAGGAAAGAAAAGAAAGATATACCAATATGAGAAAAAAAAAAAATTAGTATAGGAGATAAAATGTAGCTTATTCAAAATAGAGGATTGCTACAAGGGTCACATTTTTACCTAGATGAGAATCTTATTCCTATGCAATAGTAAGAGTTGAGGGTAGAATAGGAAACAATAAACTCAACAAGGAGTAATGGTGAAAGGGTATGGTTAAAAAATGGTAAAGCACATATTATAAATAGAGAAAAGTAAAATAAAGAGGAAATAGGGGGCCGTTAGGAACACTTAACATTGGTGAGTTAGAATTTTCATGGATATCCATAGAGGAGAGTTCCCAGGCTAGGGTCCATACTTAAAGAAAATTATTTAATTGTACTAATAGAAACACATGAACTTGATGGATGAAATATTTTGAACTACAAATAATACAAAAATATATCAGTATGAAATGAAGCAATAGAAAATGGAAAAGAACATGGACGAGTAATAATACTAATAAAAGTAGAATCATACAGGTTGAGGAAGAAGACCCAAATAAATAGTATATATGTATTATAATTATATATAATTACAAATTGGTTAACATTATAGCTTGTCATTTTGCTGCACAACAATAAAAGTTTTATAAGAAACATGGATTAAATCATGAGAATTCATAAATGACATTGGAAAAAGGAATCACAAAATATAACAAACTTGTAGAGGTGATTATAGTGGATAATTTTAATACCACAACAACAAATATAAAATAAATATATTTATATATCAATAAAGGAATATATGATAATTTCTAATGGCTAGAAGAAGAGGTGGATCATCCTTGGTTAAGATCCTCAAATGGGAGTCAAGGTCCCATCACACATTATGGATAAGAAATTCTTAAACTATGTACCATAGAGGGTTTGATCATCTACAATGTCATAAAAATGTGAAAAAATATATGGAAAATATGTTATTCAAACACATGATGAACACAATGTACTTGATTGTTCTATTTTATCACCAAACATTATTTCAGTGATAAAAACCTAGACATTGAAGTAGTTCCCATGGTGCTGAAATATAATCACAATATAATGTACACAAAGATCCAAATGCATATCTGCTTGTTGTGGTGCAATGGTAAATGCCCTGGGTGTTGGTAGAGGCTGACCCAAGTTCCATTCCCCTTGTCTCCATCCTACAGATATATGGTATAGTTAGGAATGTCCTATGTACTAGTAGAGGCTGACAAGGCTCCATTCCTCATATGCCAAACTTGTTGAAAGTGGCACCTCAAAAGGGGTGTTTTCCACTATAAATTAGTTTTAAAGCCAGGTGTTGTAGGTGATTTGGAGAGGAGATGGCAATCCTCCAATGGAGGTACCAGGTTCAAATCTCCACCCTACCAAAAATATGAATTGGATATCCAAAATCCAATTGATAATGTTGGTGCGGGCAGGGTCGGGTGCGACTCCCGGGTGACTTTGACGGTGTATAACCCCCTATTCATGGTCTCTCAGACCAAGGCGGCCCTGCAAAGGGTTTTTCGCTTTAAAAATATATATATCCAAATGCATGAAAATGGGAGATAATAACATATTCAAGTAACTAAAGGAAATAAAATAAAATAAAACTATCTATGACAGATAAAAAATGGAAAACTTTTCAAATGTCACTCAAGCAGATTATGCAAAGAGATGAAATAAAAAGAAGAAATATTCTTCAATGTCACAACTCGTCTCGATTCCACTAACTTTGAAAGAAGTTGAGAGTTTTTTTTTTAAACATATAATTAACTCTAAGCAAGCCAAAGTTAGAAAAATCTCCTCAATTGAATAACAGTGAACCCAAGAAATCTCCTTCGATTAAAAAGGGCATCAACCTCACTATAAAAACAATTAAGGAAACTAATCATAAGGATCCTACCCTAATTCTATATGGGTTTCCTAGTCACCAGTCTTAATAAAATACTACACTCAACAATATTCCACTAGAAATTATTCTATTCCTTTTTGTCTATCGAAAGGATTGTCCCCCTTCAGTCCATCAAGAAGGTCACACCTTTCATTCCTTTGAAAGAGCATTCCTTTACAGTCCATCGAAGGGATACTCACTTTCCAATCTATCAAAAAGGAAAATTTCAATTCCTGCATATCCATAAAATTACATATGTGTGGTATGCTTAGCATCTAATCATATTTCAACATCCCCCATCACCCATCCTTTGGAAAATTCAATACTATCTACCTCCTATGCCCTAGACATGCTCACTACGCTTCGGTTCTAAGAAGTTAGTGCTTTCTCTTCCTTTAATAAGGTCAAGGGACATCATTCTGAAGGTGCAATAGATGTAAGTAACTCACCCACTAATACATAGTGCTCTACTACTGCAACAGTATAAACATCGATTAGCTTACTTCTATATTTGCCTTGATCAACATTACTTATGGAGTCACGTGAACTAGGATTGACTCCTAAGGATAGACCAATGCATTACATGACTTCCCAAGCCCATATGATGGTACTTTTTGTAATAGCACTTCAGTTAAAATAAGGATACTATAATGAAATATGTTTTCCCTAAGTGATAACATTCCAACAAAACCTACTCATAATTGAATGAAAATATGCATTCATTTATAATAACACACCTAGATTAGATAATATCGTGGGTAGAGAGATAGATAAGCATAAGATGATATTAAAGCACAACTAAAGAGATTCAGTTTATTTAATGAAAATATTGTAATACATACACCATTATTATTTACAAATATCCATAACAAATCAAGAGTCACTACTATATATCAAGCACATATAAAATATTCTCACTTCTCCAACACATATTTACAGAGAAGGAGTTCACTGTCTCAATAATAGAATACACAGATTATTAATTACATTAGACTAATGCACAAGATATCCAGTCAATATGGACAAGCCTATCTTCTTCGGTGTCATACCTACCATGGTAAAAGGTTTTTTGAAGCTCCCAACAACTTGGTATAGTGCTCCTCACACACTTCCTTCATTATATCCATAAATAAACCAACTGATAATAGTGCTTTCCATATATTGGGGATCAAATATGGCTCAAAAAAAAATTGTATGCACATTCAAATGTGCACCATTCACTATTTGATGCTTTCCAATTGCACACAATCACATATCCATATAGCAGACAATTTACTCACTTACAATGTAATTTAATTCACACGTAAGGAAAATTCAACATGCTCATTAAATGTTCTATCTAACCGTCATTACAATATTCAGAGACTCAATAAACCTTTATAGCTCATCTAGTCAAACCAATCATGCTAAACACATGCATTATAAGCATTTAATCAATTTCACCCACCAACCTATGATTTCCACCATAATCTCCAGATTCTAAGATGAAATACATGTAACAATCCAAACCATGAAATATCAACAATATTTTATAGCCATTCCATATATTCCTCATAGTAAAAATTAGGTTTATTCCTTCATTCAACTATTCATAGATCAAAAGTTTTATATAAAATGTAAAAATACATTTTAACCAAGCATCACAAGAAATCCATATACTATGAAATGCTACTTAAAAAAAATAGAATAGAATATTTGAAGAATACATTCTTAATCTATTCGAGTCTAATTTTACCAGCATTCTCTACGTTTCAGAAGGTTACCAACAATTTTATCTATAATTCCCTTAATGTTTACTTGTAATAGTGGTTATCAATCTGTTAGGAGAATGACTATCAATATCACCCAAGGAAAGGTGATCTATTCAATCAAGATACCCCTGTATAGTCTACTTTTATTCCTAGCATCTTTTAATAAATCTTCTTCAAGTAATCTACACTTTCGATAATTCCTACAGTATTCAATTGAACTATGGTTTCTGTAGACACTAAAATCATGTAAATCGGATAAGACTGCAAAGGTGCCATTCTTATCAACATCATATGGTCCCATTGGCAAACCCTCAAGAGTTAATTAGGGATTCTAATCACTTTCTGAAATGTTTACTCCACTTTTGGGAGGTTTTGGGCCATGTAGCCATGGCCATCCCACCCTAGGATGACAACAATTTATGGCTGTCCCACCCAAGGATGGCCACAAGCAACCATACTTGGGTGGTATGAACATGTTCTAGACCCCTAAAAATGTCAAGGGTGGGACAAATGGCAATCAATTTATGCCATTTATCTTGCCCAATGATTTATGACATATTTGGAGACTATCTAGGCCATTAATAACTCTAAATTGGAGGCCCAAATTGGAGACCTCTTCCACCCTATGCATGACAAAGGTGTTGACAAGTTGTGGTACCTACCTTGCATGCCCAAAATTACCCCTTTGCCCACTTTTTCCTCTTGGGATATAAATTGGAGTATTTTCACTCAATTTCAGAGGGAGACCTTTACAAGTATTTACCATGAAGTGCTACTGAGATTCCCTCTTATTGTTTGCCCTCGTATTTGCCCTTGGAAACCTCATCAATAAAATGTGTTTTAAAGGCATACCCAAATATGCACATCCTCTCCAAAACCTATACCTTTTTGTGATCTAATTTACCAAATTTGATGACAACACCTCTAGGAGGATTCTAAACCAGATCCAACTAGAATTGGTGGCAAAATCCACCCTATTTTGTGGTCATCCTTACCTGGGATGATTAACAGTCCTAAATGGCTCATCCAGTGTTGTGGTAAGAAACCAATATGCTTATTAAATTAAAATGGATGCATAATATAGGCCCAATAATTACAAAAATATTGGCAAACCTACACAAATATCGGTAAACCTATCTAAATGTCAACAAACCTATCTAAATATTGGAAAACCTAATCTACGTGAGCACCAAGTCTCACTTACATTAATAATTATTAAAAACTAAACCCTAAGACCTAGCCTAAGGTTTTATTCAACCTAGAAACAAAAACCTTAGACTATTATTTGATGCCCTCATCATACCTCCCCACAAAGGAAGCATTGGACTCTAATGCTTTTACAATAGTAGTGGGTGAAGGGTGAAGAACCCGAGTTGGAGGAAGCGAAAGTGAAAAATTAGGTGTAATAGGAGCAGGGGCATTGAAGATATCGGGAATGCCAATAGCTTTTGATGCTGGAGGGCCTCACTTGGTCACGACTGGAGGTCCAACTTGAGTGAAAGTTTTTGGATGATGTGGAGGACTAATCTCCTATGGCGGTGGCTGCAATGTCTATTTCACATAAGGAACCTGGTGTACGGTAGAAATAGGAGGAGGATGAGCAACTGGAGCAACAGGAGGAGGTGCTAAAAAATATGGAAGAGGAGGAGCCTTCTTGTGTGCAATTGTAGCTAGAGTGTCCCTGGGCGTGTGGAAGACCAATGTTGTATGTCATGGACCTGCATAATTGGATGTGGGCCTCATGGAAGAAATGAGAAACTACTTTTTCTCATGATGCAATGTATAGGTATTGTTATAAGCATCATAGTGATCCCATTTGTCAAATTGATAAGTCTTTCCAAGAATGAGATCACAATAGTCAATTGGAGTCACATCACACGTGAATTTGTCCCCATAGCGTGGCTCAAATGCAAAAGACACGATGCATGTTTTTGTAATCATGGAGGAGGTTCCCGTATCCTTTCAGGAAAGTGGTTATGGATGAGGATGGATTTGTACAAGAAGCTTCAACTGATCAAAAATGGCTCTAGAAATCAAGTTTGTTTGGGAGCCATTGTCGATTATGCAATCTACAAAGTAATTGTGCTTTAAATGAGCACATGTGACAAACAAATGGTCATGACCTCTTTCAACCATGTTGTGTGTCAACAAGGTATGATTGTTAAGCCCTCGAAGCTCTAGATAAGGGTGACATTCTCCTATAGCCTCAATAGGCCCTTCTTGTTTTTCCTCTGGTGGAGCTTCTACAATAAGATTCTTCTTCTTCCTAAAACACTCAGATTCTTTATGGCCTCTCTTCTTACAATAATCATAGAATTTCTTAGGATAAAAAAGGAGTAGAAGAAGAGTTAGAAGAAGGGGAATAAGAAGAAGAGGAAGAAGAGGGAGAAGTCTTCATATGTAGTTGTGGAGATTGCTTTGGTTTTGAAGCTTTGGTGGAGTCAGAGGAACAAGATCCACCTATTTGAGCAGCAAGCTTCTCCTTAGAAAGTTGTACTTGATTGTACATGGTGTTCAAATCTATGATAGGAGTATATTTCAACTCCCTAAAAAGTGGTTTATGTAATCCACTCTTGAATTTGGTGATTAGCTTAGCAGTAGAGTCCTAAATACCATTCAAAATTCTCAATTTGTTGAATAGGCCGATGTAGTTTTGGACACTCATGTTGTAGCCCTGCCTCAATCGAAGCCATTGAAATTCAAGATCTTCTACATAATTTTATGGATAAAAAGTTTCCGTCAAAGTCTTCACCAAATCATCCCAATGGTCAATGGGATTCTGATTACTGAAGCGGTCCATGATCAAAACTTTGGCTATGCCAAAAAACTTTAATAGAGATAATGAAAATTGCTCATATGGTGGTATTTTTATATAGGCAAACCAAATGTCCATGTCGAGGATCCAATTGTTTAGAACCTCAGGATCACAGGAGCCATCATAAATTTTAACTTCACATTTTGCTTTCACACGAGAGTCAGGGGCTTGACTGGGACCACTTTTAGAAGCAATATCATTGACCTTATCGGCCAATGTACTAATGACTGCGGTGATTGCAGCCATTTGTTGTGCCAAATCCTGAGCCATTTGTCCTTTGGTGTATGCTAGGGATATTACAAAGAGGGTTTACAAAAATATGTTGAAAGGGAGTTACAAAATAAGTGCTATTTGCCCAAATAATTGCAAAAATCAAAAACTATTTAATGCAATTTCACAATGGTGGGCAAAAATACAATTAGCATAGATCCCCATTCCCCTTATACTAATTTAAAAAAAATATTTTATCCTTAATTACCTCTCAAGCACTGGTCAACTAGAATGTTGACCTTTTCGGTCAAAAATAGGTAAAGGATGCCTCTGGAAAATTAATAAGGCACCAAAGTTTGGGTGCCAATGCCGCCGTCGATGCTTGCTTGGTGAAACCTGCCATGAGGAATAATTTGAACCACTAACACAAGTGTATGATGCGCCAAGTGCTGCCAAATGTACGTGTCGACACCAGTGGAGGTCGGATCTCGATCTCCGAAACATGAATTTTGTTCCTTTCGTGCTTAATGAAGGTCGTCAATATACCTAGCAAGAGACACAGAGGGCATGACCTGTATGTGTGAGAAATATTGTTTCTGAATCCAAGTGCATCAAATGACTGTTCATCTGTTAGATTGTGGTAGAAGTTTGGTCGGGACTGACAGATCGCCAAGACTTGGAACAAATCGTGCCCAAGAGCGCATGAACTTTCTAGCCAACAAAATTTTGAAAACTTTCAGATTCCACAGCTTACGCAGATAGATTCGATAGATGTCGGGTTATGCTTGGACAAGCTGGTGAAAACGAACATCATTTACTTGTAGAAAGGGATGCCTCCAACCACCGCCACGTGGTGGTCGATTCACCACATAATCTTACACAAAGGAGACAAATCACCCTCGAACTACGCAACTTACCATATTTTATCGATTCTGATTGGCAGAAGTGACGAAACTCGATCGGATGATCTCGACTACAGGAGTTTTCGTTGCACCAGAGGAAACACAAAATATAGTGTGAAGAGCTGCTCGATTAACTTCACCGGTAGTCGGGCCAGAACTTCGTTGGAAATTAATAGTTGGTTCAAAAATGGGAAAAACCATTTTGCATGTCTCTCCTTGCAGTTTCGTCAAAGCACAATGGTGGCAGGTGTGTTCAGAAACAGATTCAACGTGTCAGGGCGTTCTGACAGGGTGGCAATAGAACATTTTGGTGTGGTACAAACATCACTGCAAGTCAAAATAGTAGCATGAACACTAAGAAATATAAAACATGAACGAGTGCAGGGAGGCACCGATTGATATCTCGTAAGCAATCTTCTTAGGTTCTGCCTGATATGCTACGACACCAGTCTCCAGCATAGGTAGGAACGCGTGTTGCCAACAAGGTCACAAATGCTAAAGCGGGACAGAGGAAGCCAAATTCGTTAGAAAACAACATCAAGAGGGCAGTAGATCGAATGTCGAACTGTAGAAATCGACAGAGCAATCGTGTCACTAACAAAATACACCGATTGACAAGGATACAAAAGCCTCCTGAACGATGCACACAAAAAAATACATTGTTAGAACCCTGTCATGGAGACGAGCATGACGTTGCTATCCATGGTGTGCGAGGAGTCCTCGGAGATCGAGAAGCTTAAAAGTACAATCACCTCTCACAAGTTCATGTCAAACAATTTTTCACCTCGTGCAGTTAAACCCAAGTGTTGGAAAACAAAATTTGTTGCAGCAAAATGTTGTCAACAATAATTAGTTGCAACAACAAAAATTACCATGGCAAGAATTGACAACAAATTATAACTCCAATTGCAGAAAAGTTTTTAGCAAAACAGAAAAACTAACCTAACCCAAGACTATGGAGGTCAAAAATGACCCAGAACCTCCAAAATTTACCTTCGCTCTGATACCACTATTGTGGTAAGAAACCAATCTGCTTATAGAATTAAAATGGAGGTATAATATAGGCCCAATAATTACAAAATGGCGGTAAACCTATCTAAATGTCGGTAAACCAAATCTACATGAGCACCAAGTCTCACTTACATTAATAATTATTAAAAACTAAACCTTAATACTAAGCCTCTGGTTTTATTCAACGTAGAAACAAAAACCTTGGACTATTATTTGATGCTCTCATCATCTTGGTACGACCATGAATTGGCATAAACTTTTGAATCAATTTTAGTGTAGATCATTTCTATAGTAATATATGCATCATACTTGATTTTGGTGAAGTTTGGAGAAATTTTGGATTATCAATTAGGGTTTTTGTGACTATAGTCCTAATTGGTTCATCCAGGGACAACCACAAATTCTGCTCATAATCTCACTTCAATTTCAGCATAGATCATTACAAAAGTAGTTAATATACATTATGTTAAGTTTTGGAATAATTTGGAGTAGTTTAGCCTTGTTGATTACACTTTTTACATTTAATATTGCATGTATTCCTTTAATCTTATCATAATCCACACATTCTATTAACCCATTTCAATTTTTTGTGTGTAGGTACATGTATTCTAGTGCATGAGGAAGGACCTAAGAAGTTGAACATAGATAGTTCAAAGCAGCGATAGTGCAAGCCCACTCTTCAATCTTGAGTGTGAGAAGAACATTGAAAGCACACCATAAGTTTGTGAAAGAATTGGATCCTTCTACATTGTAATTTGAATTGTATCAATTTGAGAGCCCTCAAAAGAATGTTTTATAACGCTCTATTTGACAAATTGATTAATGATGAGAACCAAAAATGCTCATTTTATATACACTTTTAATGGGCATAATTATTGGTTTTATTAACATTAGATATGTATTTTTATATAACTTATGCATATAATTGATAAAAACAATATAGTATTATGCTTGACTGGTGTTTTTAGTGGAAAGGTGTATAAATGCAGGTTTTGCTACTAGTGTGGTGTTTTTCAGTCTACATCCCACTTGGACTTGGCATTGTTATGGGGGGCACCTTGATATCATACATTTGGAGGTGCCTTGATGTGCAAGAAGGTGCCTTGATGCCATACATTGGAGGTGCCTTGATCTGACCAAGTCAACAAGAAGGCACCTTGATGGCACCTTGATGAGAAAGTAGGCACCTTGATGGCGTCTTGATGAGGAAGTAGACACCTTGATGGTGCCTTTATGAGTAATTAGGTGTCTTGATGACATCTTGATAAGTAAGAATATGCCTTGATGGCACATTGATCTCAAGTAGGCGCCTTGATGCACATTTGTTGGGAAGATGCACCAAGTCAATATTGACGGGTTGACCAATGGGCTAATGAGGTAGTTGCACGTGAGACAAAGTAGAAATATTTTAATCATACATCTATAAAGACACCTTTATACCAATGGCACCTTGATACAAAAGTATGAACCTTGATCCCATATATGGGAAGGTGCATTGATCTGATATGCTTTAACCTTGCTATCAATAGGGACCATGTTGACCATAGATGATCGTTGAATCCATGTCATATGCACCAATTTTGGATAGCTACCAAAACATGTGAGCTATCTCATTTGCATAGAAGGAAATGACATAACTACTGGCTGAAGCAGGACACAAACGATAATGAGTTGGACCAAAAAATCTACCATCTTTATAAAAAGACAAAAAATGTGTTGTTCGACTGTTGTGATTGCATCTATTACTGTAACTGAATTGTCTTAGTTTAGATTATTTGGTTTTTAAAAGAATTATTTAAAGGATGCATTATTTTAGGATTAGTTTATTACACCTAAGGATTATTATATTTATCCTTTTGATGAATGGTCATGTTGTTAATAGGAGAATAAAATTTGTGTATAAACCAATTGTAACTAATCACATCATGTGATTAAAAATATATCAATATATTATTCTAAGGAGATCTGGATGCCTCTTATATAATAATGTAGGCCATATGAATGAAGGGGATTGATTACATAGTCAATAGAATAATTTTATTTCTTTATTTCACAGAGTTGCAAATACTCTTGTTCCCTTGAAGTAATCCTTATGTAATTAGACATGCAGACTATCTATGGGAGCCTGGGCCCACTCCTTGCAGTAGTCCTCCCCTATTTTATTTCTGTTATTTGTTTTCAATAGATTAGATTTACTGCTTTATTTTAATTTATCTTGTGTTTCATTTTCCTACACATTTAATTTATTGTACATTTATTTTCAGTATTTTTATTTCCAATATTTTAAGTTTTTACACTTTGTTTTATTTGGTTTGGTTGAAATAAAAATGCACAAAAATTCCTCACCAAATTAAATAGGTATAGAAGGATTCATCCCCCCACAATGCAAGCAAATACTGTGCATGACACTCATAAGATTACGAAATTTCTATATTGATAATTTATGGAAGAGAAATGATTTTTTTCTAAACATAATTTATGCTCACTAATTAATATAAAGAGAACCCCCCATTCTTTTCAAATATTTGTCTTTTATGGTTTACTTTATTGTCGCTTTTGAATGCTTGAATAGAACATTAGATGCATTTCAATTTCCCTTGCTAGGTGCACCATTTTTCTGCTCTATAGTGGTGATCATGGTGGGACCCTTGTCCCTTTTCATTTTTGCCATTTTTAACCTTGTTTTTGCACTTTGGATGTTGCAGGTTCTGGCCATTCTGGACTGAAATGACCCCTGAATTCCTAATTGGACCACCCAGGGACAGCCTCCAAATTTGCAGCCATCCCACCCTGGGACGACCACAAAATAGGGGGTTTTCAGCCCAAATTTCTAGAAACAACAACTTCATAGACAGTCAAGGTAAGTGCCTAAACCTTCACTTTGCATTAATTCTGTTCAAAAAAGGGTAAATTTAAGTTTTTCATGTCTTCTCTTAGTTTATTGAAAGGTAGATTTCCCCTTTCCTAAATTTCAAAATAGTAAACAGAAGAAAAATAGGAAAAAGAACAGTTTAATTATGCATTTGAATGGTTTTCCTACTTGTGACCTACCTAATGGTTAGGTTTTCATATAGGATAAGTATTTTGTAGGTTCTTTATTCATGCATATCTTTCTGAAAGTGAAACGTTCTTTGTGCATTTAGTGAACTAGCATTGAATGCTCTCTTGTTTTACTTTCTTAAAGGATAAAAGGAACCACACACACCACGTCACATTTGAACATTAGTGAGTTGGAATTTCATCCCCAACCACTAATAGAGATCAACGATAGTGGGTTTCATCTCCACCCATTGGCTCAAATCCTACGAACCCTATATATTATGGAATAGAGCACGTATCTCTCTTCGAAGAGGTATATCATTGACCATGGTCAATATGGGTGAGGACTGGTAGGACCTGTGCTCCCTGATCGGGTATGGGCTTCATCTCCATACTTTGGTTGGTTTACGTGATTGAAATTTCATTGTCGGTTGTCGAGCTATGAGTATATAGGTGAAATCCTTTAAAAAATTTGAGAATTACATCAACAATATTCAAACACATGAAAAGAGATTCCTTTACAAAACAACAAATCAAAACACACTAAATAGTTTAGGAACACATATAAATATTTAAAAGAGATAAATACTTGTATTATTGTGTGTTTCTATTTTTGTGTGTTGAATCATTAAAATTTGTAAAGGAGATAATCACGTAGGGTTTAGAAAGAAGTAGTTATGGTTTGCACCCATAGCCAAGCCCACTCAAGGGCTGAAGCTATGGGGAGTAGGCAAGGAGATGTAGACCATCTCTGATTTGACCCTAAGGACTTGGTTATACCTCCTTGGCGGCCTCCTACTCGCCCAAGTCCTAGATTGTCAAATAAGGAACCTAGCCCCCAAGGGACCCCCATATGGGACACCCCTACAGGTTGTGGTCCTAATCTAGGAAATTATTTTCCAAGTATAGACACTTCACATGCCTTCTTTCAAGAATGGCAATAATGCATTGAGGCACCAACACATAGAGCAATACCACGCATTCACGTGCCTTCTCGGTCTACTTCACACACCTACGTGTAGGAGCAAGACTATGCACCATGGGTAGGGCTAAATGATCACAATACACCCTCAGATCACCTTGATAGGTCTCCATAGTATAAATACCAATATGAGTATGATACTCATCACATTGGGTGAGCCAATTCTACCCTACCCTTCCTCATTTATGAAGGAAGACCCAAGGAGAATCCTGATTATCCTTGATCACATCATTCTATGCAAGCACGATGTGCTTCTATGCTAGTAGAGTATAAATAACATCTGTTTAGGAGTGAGCCTCAAGTAAATGTAACTTCTCTCAATCGAGGGAAGCTCATAGTAGATTTATCAGATCCTCTTGAATAGGATAGGTATCATGGAAATAATGCTAGGGCTCATAGGCCTCACACAACTGAGTAGATAAACCAAGTTGTCAAAATGTATGTTGATCATCAAGCCTAATTTAATCAGCTTTGGCTAGATAAATAATGCTTGGATCTCTTAGATCATCAACATCAATTAGAAAAACAAAGGATTGAATAGTAGATTCAAGAGACCTTGCACAATGGGGTTCCTACCCCAAGTATGCATAGGTAGGGGTTCATCAGAGGTAACCCACTTTTAACCAAAATAGGCCTCCTAGGCCTAATAAAATGGTGCCTCCTCGACCTCCTAGGCCTAATCGAGACTTACCTCCTAGGCCAAACATAGATCACCTTCAGTAGGCATTAGTTCCTCCTTGTAGGCCAATTCAAGAAACACCTTACGGGCCTATGATGATTTAGAACCAGAAGAGGAATACCTAGAAGCACCTTATGGAGGTATGGTTGATGATAATCAACCACCATGCCATATGCTTAAAATTCCTCACCCCCCACCATGGGGCCAAAGTAAATAAGAGGAGATTAAATCCTCGGATGCGTATAGAGCATTGCTTGAGCACATGGAAACCATAGAGAGCAAGACAACTAGGTCTTGGCAACAAAATCCCACTTTGTGCTAGTTGTGTAGTCAATCACTTCATCCATCTATACCTTCCCCTCCATATCTAGAGCATTTCAAAATGCCCAAATTAGACAGATTTAAAGGAGAGGAAGATGCACAAGAGCACGTCACTAGGTTCATGAACCAATGTTTCAATATTCAAGATGATGATGCCTTACTCTTGAGAATATTTTTAATCACCCTCTCTTGCCTAGCCATAGAGTGGTATAATCAACTTCCAAGGCATAGCATCTATACTTTTGAACAATTTGTAGATGCATTCTTGGAATGTTTCACCTTCAATACTAAGAGAAAGGTGACCTTAATAGACCTCACGGGGTTAAAGCAATATGAATATGAGTCAATAATAGACTATGGTAATAGGTGGTGAATGCTTCTTGCTAAGCTACCTTACTTATTGCTAGTGTTCGAGTTGACTAGGATGTTTTCAAAGAGTTATTTAAAACCAATATCATTATTGCTACAACTCCAACAGTATCAAACTCTTGAATATGCTCTAGCATAGGCTAGAACCATAGAAGAAATTAAAATTCAAGAGGGAGAAATCTCAAAACCTCACAAGAAGGAGTGGACTAAGAACCCAAAGGGCAATCCAACACAATCAAAGTTGATAGTAGTGAACCAAGTTGCCATCAATGTCCCAGGGCCTATACAACCAATGCCACCTCAAAAGGTAAATTATTAGGCCCAACCTCCTCCTACAAGTTACAACAATAACACTCAAGCGAATCAGGGGCAAAATCAATAATGTCACCCTAGGCGATAATTTACACCCTTCGTTGAGTCAATGGACTCCCTATTCGATCATCTATGTGTGGCCAAGGTGATTACTCTATCTGAGATCTGACCTATAGACCCGAGTATAGGCAAACAAAAGCCTATGGGATGTCGTGAAGACCTATATTATAGATATCATAGGTAGATTGGACATGACTTGCCAATGTGCTATGGTTTCAAAAACCTAGTACAAGATATGATCGAGAGGAATGACCTTCAAGTGGATAATCCTCTCACAACAAATAATCAACAAATGGGTGTTTTTAAAGACCCATTACCCACTCATGAGGTACAAGTAGCTCCTACCAAACAAGTAAATGAGGTCCATGTGACACCCCCTCAACAAGGGTACATCGGGATGGTTAGCATTATGACAAGGAATAGATGCTATCCAAGTCAAGTTGCACCACCTATAACTTCAAGTGATATTCCTTCAATGTCATAGCCTCCACCACCTCTAGTGCAAAGCCTTCCACCTCATCCAATGGTTACAATAAAAAGTAAGCTTGCTCAAATCTTACGAACAACATCGGCTAGACTTTCCATATATGAGCTTATTCAACAATCTCCACCTCATAGAGAAGCTCTTATGGATATTCTTAAGTCGATTGATTTGTAGCCCCAAGAGTCTAACTCCTTTATCAATTTTGTGGGGCATGTTCAGTAGTGTAAGGAACTAGTGATCACGTTTCATGAACATGAACTCAAATCGATAGCAAGTGATGTGGTTGATCCTCCTCTACACATCATTGCATGTGTAAATGGAACACCCTATAAGAGAGTTCTAATTGACACTGGTTCATCAAGTAACATCATCACCACTAATGCTCTCAAACATCTAGGACTTCTAGCATCCCATATTGTTGCATCCACCTACACCCTCCGAGCATTTAATGATATGATATGCTCAACAATTGGTACTATAGTCCTACCCATTTAGGTGGGATGTAAAACTATACCAATTTTGTGTCATGTCTTGGAGGGTGCAATGGCCTACAATATATTGTTAGGTAGACCTTGGATTAGGGACATGAAGTGTGTACCCTCCATAGCTCACCAATGTCTAAAGTATACTTATGAAGGGCAAGTACATGTGGTCTCTGTAGACCTTGAGCCCTTCAAATACTATAACTTGGTGTAACATATCCCTGAGTCGACCTTACCATCGACTCATGTGGACTTCCAATTGAATACATCTATTCAAGGTCCAATTCCCTCACCATCACCTTCCATTACTCCATTACCATATTCTTCCATACCATCATCATCATTGGCACCTTCAGAAACACCTTCATCATCATCCAATCCTCCATAGAGGAATATGTCGAAGAGGCCGATTGATGAGATCCCTCCCATCATTTCCACCATTTCTATGAAAGATATTCCTAGTCTAGTAGATGAGGAACCATCTCATGAGGTAAGCATTGAGTCATCTCAAGCCTCATTTTCATCTCCTCCACCTTCACCATCCTAGGTCACAATCCATTTGGCTAGTACAGGTTTAGGAGAATATCTAGTGAGGAACATCACAACTGTTCTAGCCATTGAGATAGTGCAAGATATGGGATGACCTCATCTTCCCATAGGTACCATTGTACCTCTAGGTATACCTCCCAATCAAATTTTTTGGTAAATCAAATTTTTTATTGGGGGGTTTTTTTTTTGGAATATAACCATCTCCTCAACTAGAAGAATATGAGGAACCTTTCTCTGAGGATATAAATTACATGTCCAATCTCGACTATACCTTGCGATATCTCCATCATGCCATTTGCATGGCTATGGTTTAGGGTTATATGAACAAGGTACTCATGTTCCTTTCCAGCCATAATATCAATTTCCATATGATAAATCTAGTCTAGGACACAACAAGCTTGTACCTCTTGATGTCCTCATAGAGATTTTAGAATGCCTATGTTTGAACTATAGGGATGAGCTTGCATGCGATCCCTATGCTAATCCTAATCATGTCCACTCTTTGGGAGATTATTTTCCCATAAATATGATAGATCAAGGGATATCTCATGATTTCACCCAATATTTTGAAGAAGGTGAAGGTTCACATACACTTCCATATGATAATGAGGAAGAAGATCAAGGTCCTCCTCAAGAATGGATGATAGATGATGAATCATATTATGGTGTAGCACCCATCAACTACCCTAGTTTATATGAGGAATATGAGCAGGTCATCCCATTGGATGATGAAGAAGAATTCTACCTGCATATGTTCCTAGTGCAACATCCCATCTGGCGATAGCTTTTGCCACTCGAAGAGCAAGCTCATCGCCTTCCACATAGACCACCATCGGTCATTCCACCTCCACCACAACCACCCCCATGAGTCTTGTGACAACCTTTTGTCCCTAGACCTAATTGCCCATCCAATGGAAGTCATCCATCCATCAATATGATTTCCATAGATCTTACTACACCATTGCATGATCTGAATAACCCATCAAAGCCATTGCACCTCGACCTTGAGGTAATTGACTTTGATCAGGGAGATTCTCCCCCATCTCCATCAGAGTATTGGCCTTGCGATGAAATGTTACAACCATTTCATTTTTCTCCAAGATCTACTCAAAATGTCTTTCAGGCTAAGGTTGAGCATGAGTTTCCAATTGATGATATAAACCTAGTTGATGACATTCATTTGATCCCTACTCCACACCAGTTGGAAGAGGGATCTCATATGTCAATTGAGCCAACAATTGATAGGGATATCGACATAGATCCTGATAATCCCCAATTCATCAAGCTAGGGGAAGGCTTATCCCCTACTGAGCAAGCTGATTATATAAAATTATTAAAATATAAGAAGAAAGCTTTTGCATGGTCTTATAAAGATATGCTAGGACTAGATCCCAATTTAGTCATGCATAATCTCATGATTGACCCAAATGCAAAACCAGTTAAGCAAAAGTTATGCAAGATGCATCCAATAGTAGCCTTAATGGTGAAATATGAATTGCAAAAATTGTTAGATGCCAACTTCATAATATCAGTTGATTATCCACCATGGGTTTCCAATATGGTACCTATCAAGAAACTTGATGGAAGGATTCACATTTGCACTAATTTTTGAGATCTAAATAAAGTGAGTCCTAAGGATGAATTCCCTTTGCCAAACATTGATGCATTGGTGGATGCCACAATAGGTCACGAGATGTTATCCCTAATGGATGGTTTCTCTGGATATAATAAAATTTACATTAATCTAGAAGACCAACTCAAAATGGCATTCACAATGCCTTGGGGGACATTTTGTTATAAGGTCATGCCTTTTGGCCTCAAAAATGTTGGTGCTACCTACCAACGAGCTATGACTTATATCTTCCATGACTACATGCATAAAATTTTGGAATATTACATAGATGACTTATTGGCTAAGTCTTTACTTCACCATGAGCACATTGATGTATTGTGCAAAGTTCTAGATCGCCTCATTGAACATAATGTTAGACTAAATCCCAAGAAGTGCATCTTCGGTATCACATCTAGAAAACTCTTGGGATTCATAGTCTCTAAATGAGGCATAGAAGTTGATCCAAATAAATTCAAGGTAATCCTAGAAATGCCTCCCCCACTACTATCAAGCAACTACGTAGTCTACAAGGAAAGGTCACATCCATCAAGTGCTTCATAGCACAATTATCGGATAAGTGTCGACCTATGAATAAGTTGTTACACAAGGGGGTCACATTTAAGTGGGATGATGAGTGTCAAGCCACCTTTGATGAGATTAAACAATATCTAGCTTCACTACTAGTATTGGCTCCTCCTCGACTAGGAGTGTCATTCTATCTATACATCTCAACTACTGAGCTTGCATTGGGCACCATGTTGGCCCAAAAGAATGAATTGCACAAAGAATAGGCTACATACTATATTAGCCACACCCTGGTCAATTATGAAATAAATTATGCATACATTGAGAAGCTATGCTTAGTAGTGGTTTTTACCACTAAAAATCTACGCCATTACATGCTCAATCATACCATGTATGTAGTATCTAAAGAGAATCCATTATGATATATGATGAGTCAAACTTACCATAATAGTCGCATGATGAAATGGATTATGTTGTTGATAGAATTTGACCTTGAATTCATCAAAAAAATCAATTAAAGGTCAGGTCATAGCCGATCAACTCGTAGAGGCTCCCCTCTAGGATGACCAACCTCTTAGCATAGAGCTTCCCGATGATGGAGTCTTTCAGGTGTCAGAATCACCTGATCTTGAAGAGCCTGAAGCAAAGGCTGACATAACTCTATTTTTTGATGGCTCTAAGTGCGAGCAAGGGGGTGGTATAGGAATTATATTTTTCACACCACAAGGGGCTCCAATACCCCTATCATTTAAACTTGATTTCCCATGCACCAACAATAATGTCGAGTATGAAGCTCTCCTCATAGGCCTTCAAATGACAATCACCATGAAAATAACCAAGCTCAACATTTTTGGTGATTCCTTGCTCATAGTGAATCAGGTCAAGGGAATATTCCAATGTAGATGCCCAATATTGCAAGCCTACAAAGCCCTAGTGGATAAAATTTTGGAAAATTTTGAATGGTATGATATTGAGGCACTCCCTCATTCATCTAATCATTTTGTGGATACAATGGCCTCCTTAGGGTCTTTAATCCCGTAGAACCCTTCTGATGATATAACAACCATTCAAGTCAAAATGCTATCACACTCTATGACTAAGCATGAGGAGCTCAACTCCATGCCATAAGTCCACATGATTCAAATTGAACCTTCTCATGAACGGTTCTCTCAAATTCACAATTGCTTAAATAATGCCACTTGGGGGACTTTGTTCCCTCAAACTCCTTTTGATAGCAACACAATGCTATATTTACAAGTTCTCTCTCAATCAGCATTTATGAGAGATGAACTTCAAAAGGATCAAGCAATTAATGCAATTGAGGCTTCTTCAAAACAATATTGGTCCATCCAGATAAAATATGTCTTACTTGGAGATATATTGTATCATCGAAGCTATGAGGGTATCCTCCTTCATTTCTTAGAGCATCAAGAGTTAGTTTGGGCAATCACCCAAGCACATGATGGTACATGTGGTGGCCATTTCAATGGCATGGCCATCACCAAGTGCATTCTTTGCATGGGCTATTATTGGCCAACTTTAGAGCAATATTGTTGCGCTTATGTTAAGAAGTGCATCAAGTGTCAACACCATGCTAATTTGACACATGTACCTTCTCAGGCCTTACAACCGATTCAATCGTTTTGGCCATTTTTGCAATGGGGGTTTGATTTAATCGAGAAAATATCACCCTCTTCTTTAGGCCATCATACATTCATCATTATGACCATCGAGTATTTCATAAAATGGGTGGAAGCAATTCCCCTTACCACTATGATTGGACCTCGCATTATGGAGTTCATGTTACATAATATCATTTGTCATTTTGGTATCCCATCCAAAATAATTTTAGATAATGGGCCACCTTTTAAGAATAAGGATGTGCATGCTTTAATAACTAAATATAACATCCAACATAACTTTTCTATGCCCTATTATCCACAAGCCAATGGGTAAGCTGAGGCATCAAATAAAATAGTAATTACAATCTTAAAGAAAATCGTTAAGGATAATCACAAATATTGGCATAATCAATTGCCTCTAGCCCTTTGGGCTTATCACACTAGTATTCGGACACCCATTAGGGCAACCCCATTTTCACTAGTGTATGGTGCTGAGGCTATCATGCCCTTAGAGTTGGAAATCCCATCACTATGCATATCCATGCAAGATTTCATCGATGATGACACCATGTGGTAGGCTCGCCTCTAGACCAATTAAATTTGCTTGATGAATGATGCGTTAATGCTCTTGAGCACCTATGTGTTTATCAAGAGTGGCTTAAGAGAGCCTATAACATGAAATTCCATCCTAGAGACTTTAGGTTGGTGATCTTGTTCTAAAATAGAACCAACAAAATTCTAACTTGCCACCCCATCTATGGGATAAATTTATGGTAAACTGGTTAGGTCCTTACATTATCACTAGTCATATTGGACCTAGAACTTATCACCTAGCTTCCATTGAAGGATGTGAGGAGCCTGAGCCCTTGAATATCCTTCACCTATGGCCTTTTCATGCTTAAAGCATCACATCCTAAAATGCTCCAAAGGTGTCTATGAACCCTTTGGTCACCCTAAAATGCTCCAAAGGTATCTATAAACCCTTTGGTCACCTAAAATTAACTAATTCTAAAAGGTACCCTTTGGTCATCCTAAAATGCTCCAAAGGTATCTATAAACCCTTTGGTCACCCTAAAATGCTCCAAAGGTATCTATAAACCCTTTGGTCACCCCAAAATGCTCCAAAGGTGTCTATAAACCCTTTGGTCACCCTAAAATTCTCCAAAGGTGTCTATAAACCCTTTGGTCACCCTAAAATTCTCCAAAGGTGTCTAAAACCCTTTGGTCACCCTAAAATGCTCCAAAGGTGTCTATAAACCCTTTGGTCACCCTAAAATGCTCCAAAGGTGTCTATGAACCCTTTTAACACTTTGGTCAACCTAAAATGCTCCAAAGGTGTCTATGAACCCTTTGGTCACCCTAAAATGCTCCAAAGGTATCTATGAACCCTTTGGTCACCCTAAAATGCTCCAAAGGTATCTATGAACCCTTTGGTCACCCTAAAATGCTCCAAAGGTATCTATAAACCCTTTGGTCACCCTAAAATGCTCCAAAGGTATCTATAAACCCTTTGGTCACCCTAAAATGCTCCAAAGGTATCTATAAACCCTTTGGTCACCCTAAAATGCTCCAAAGGTATCTATAAACCCTTTGGTCACCCAAAAATCCCCAAAGGTATCTATAAACCCTTTGGTCACCCAAAAAGCTCCAAAGGTATCTATAAACCCTTTGGTCACCCAAAATTCCCCAATGGCATCCATTAAGCCCATTGGTCAAATGTATATATATTTATCAAAATCCAAAAACATCATTAAAATATCAAAAATACAAAAATATTGCATTGCATTACATTTCATATCATTGCATTATAAAATCACTTGCATTAGGCATACCCATCATTGCATTTTGCATTTTAGAGTTGATCATACATGTCTAGCACCAGGTCTGTACACTAGGCATCCTTCAAAATCAACTTTGTCAAAAGTCATTATTAACACTTATCTACATTATAATTATCATTTCCATCCACATTCCCTATTGTGTGTCTGTTTCCCTTCACCTAGCCATTTGTTATAAGGCATATTTAGGGTTTTTGGTCACTCAACCATCTCTAGTTTTCTTTTCAGATTTTGTAGAAAGCTATCTTAATTTTTAGAAGGTAGAGTCTTGCTTTGATTGTACCTTGTATATGTCATAATCCCAAACATATTTTCACACTAATAAATCTAAGTTTTGCACAAGGAAATATGAAACCTACAAAGTGGTCTATGTTACCCTAAGCGAAAAGTTTACCTCGCTCATCCCCTATGTGAATGGTTCAAAAATGTTAAGAATTGACAAAAGGACAAGCTCCTCCTTACCCAAAAAAATCAAAATCCCTTGCTTCATGCCAAATTGGGGTAAGTATCCAAAGAGAAAAATAAATAGTGGTTGTTACCACTAAATAATATTCAAAATAAATAGTGGTTTTCACCATTAGAAAAAGAAAAAAGTAAAATAAATAGTGGTTCTCACCACTACCAAAATCCCTTGCTCACCAAAAAAAAATGAGCAAATCCCTAGAGCAATTCAAAGATAAAATAAAATAAGGGAGTACTGAACTTGAATCCCTAGAATTCTCAACATTTGATAACCATAAGGTGATCCTCATTATAGGTTAGGTGGCATCAAGCCTACCTAGAAATGGTGGTATCCTTACGCATGATGATATGTCTATCACATTAGCAACTTACTTTTGTATAGACCAATGTTTGCATGCAGATGAGCTAGCTTTTGGTAGCTTGTATTACCTAGTGGTCTAATCCAACTATGTACAAAACTTAGGATAATGATACTCGTAGGGTGATCTTCAGTACATATGGGCTGCATCAATCATGTTTGGCATTGGGGTAACTTTATGCATTATCATAGAAATGAACTCACATGCACACATAAGGATATTGAATATCTTGGTCATCCTAGCAGATTTATACCTTGCCAAAAAGTCTTGCATAGTTACTATACAACTTTTGACTAGATCACTAGAGTGTTTGAGTCTCATGAAAATCTCAAGGACATCATATAACATCATATTATTCATTCCATTACATATCATTTTATCACATGTTTGTCAATTTACATTTTCACAATCCATTATATAATCTCATGATAAAAGTTAAAATGAATAGATGAATTTTGTATAGTCTATGGTGCTAGCATCTAGTATGTCAAATAGTATTCATAACTCATTAGTATAGATTAACAAATCATCCATTTCATTTTGCATATACTCATATACATATCATCAAATCACATCATATTACAATACATGCATCCATGATAAGCATCAAAAAGAAGAACATAAACATTGCATACATCTAATAAAGTAGTAAAGAAACACATGATGATAATAAAAAAATTCATATATATGTATGGGATAAAAAGATACATCATCATCCAAAACTACTCGTAGGCTACAATAAAGTGGGTCCTCAGACCTCACACTACCAAAATCCAAAAATAACCATAGAGTCTCAAAAGCCATGGTCACATAGGACCGACACTATGACTCTCACCCCCACCCTCAGTCGGTGCACATTGAGAGCTCCTAGATCTGCTCTCCCTGGCCCTATCTACTCTCCTCGTAGAGCTAGGTGCCCCCATCCTAGCCGATGACTATCCTGTACCACTCCTCCTACTCTATTGGGACCCACTAGTAGTAGAGTAAGCTGGTAAGTGCCCTCTAAGGTGCACTATCTCATCCTCCAAATCCTATGTGTAGGTGGTGTCCTCTCAATGATGCTTGGTACTCACTTAGTAAGGTCTAGAGCTGTGTCACCTCCTCCTGTAGCCTGGCCATATCACCACTACTAGATCCCCCATGGCTAGGGCTCCTTGCTCTAACCTATGATCAAAGAGTAGCTAACTCTACTACCTACCTATCAATATCAGCCTGTGCACTCTACACCTATGCCTATAGGAGAGCCCTCTCCTCTATGTACTCTTGTCTACCTCTGATCATCTCACCCTATAGCTCAATAATAGTAGCATCTCGTGCTACCAATTGTGCCTACACTCCCTGCTCATCAAAGTCATCCTCACTATAGTCATCATATGGATCCCCCACATCAATGAGATCTATCCACTCATCCTCTACTTAATGATACACATGTCACTCACCTAAGTCTGGCTCCTCCTCATCTAGAGCCTCATCATGTCCCTCATCTAGAGCATCCCTATGAGCCTCCCCTATCACCATAGCTGTATCACCTCCTAGAGGCCCCTCCCCTTACCACTAGTGCATCACCCACTAAGATCATATTTCTATAGTCCCTACATCATCTAGCTTAGAGATATCCTCTATAGGATCTACCTCCTCTCCAACTACCTCAACTATAGGCCAAGTGAGTGTCCTCTCATCCCTATGATATTGGTAGATCATTGGCTCACTAGGAAACCCTTGGCATAGCCTAAACTATTATAGCACTTGAGCATATGGGAAGTACTCTCACTCGATCCCATGTCACCCAACTAACCATCTCCCTCACCTCACCCAATGAAGTTGTGCCTCAACCTTAGGCCATGCTGGACAATCCCTGTAGGGTCTCCAAGTAACCTCCTCTACCTTGAGCTATGCAAATGACTATGCATAATGATCAATCATACCTACATAGGGATGGATTTGACCCCTCTCTTGGTATCACTACCATAGGATCCCATAGCCTATATCCCTATCTATAAGTTGTGCTTGTGTCATCCAAGGTAGTCCTCATGGTCGATCCACAATAATATGCTACCATCCCCACACCTATAGTAGAAATCTACATCCCAATCCTTTTCACCCATGGGAGTGGATCTCATACAACTCATCATATAGTTGTGCTAGTAAAGTAGTACCCCAAGCCATCACTAATGACCTCTCTATGGTGCACTCCACAAGTGAAAATACCAACTCCAAAAGGTTATAGGGAACCTAGCTCTTGATGAATCTGGTAGCAACATGTTGGAGATCAATATCATCAGTAAGGCATATCTCATAGTCAATACCTCTACCTCATACCATAACTCCACTAGGATGCCCCCGCTAGGCAAGTCTCATAGTACCTCCAACCATTCCACTATAAAGTATCTCTACAAAATCGTATCTCTAAGATCTTTATGAGTAGATACAATCGGATACCCCTCTATCAAAATGCATAAAATCTGGTAGATATCCTCTAATATCATTATCATCTCCCTAGTAGGTAAGTGAAAGGTGTTGGTGCGAGGGTCCCATAGATCTATCAAAGTTGTCAGATAGGCTCTGTCTCCATACACTGGCTCTAATCATGTCACTTGCTTAATACTAATGGCATCAAGCCATTTCTAGTAATCCTCTATCAATAAGTCCCTAGTAGTCTAAAAAAGAGTCGAAACTCGATATCGACTCTTGACTACCTAACAGAGGCAAGCAAGCTTAACAAAAATGCAACAAAAATACAATAAAATTTCCCAAAAATAGCAAAAATAGCTCAAAAAGGGACCTTTTTCTCCAAAATTGTGGTCGTCCCACCTAGGGATGGCCCCCAAAAATGCTAAAAAAGGGCTTTCCTGGCCCCCAAAAATAGGCATAAAATAGCATAAAAACACAAAAAAATGGAATAAAATTGCACACAAACCAATAATAAAAGCATAAATTCCTATATTCTATCACTAATGTGGTTCATTTACCGATATTTAGTGTGTGGTTGGAAAATGCAAAAATAATTATATCTCTAATTTCAATAAAGTATAGGAGCAAATGCAGCCCTTACCCATCTCGCACCGGCTCCACCGCTCTTCGAGTCCTGAGGCTAGCTCATGGTGATTTTGGGATGGTTTTAGCAGTTCTCCACTCTATCAAATAATTAATCTCCTACTCCTCACCTCTCAATTTTCCAAGTTAGAAATGTGAAAATGAGCTCATTTGACCAATTTTGAGCTTAAAAAGCACTAGGATGAGCATGGTCATCCTAGGGTGGGATGGAAAATTGGCTGACTATCCCACCCTAGGATGGCCATAAACTATGCAGCCATCCCACCCTAGGATGACCACCAAAAAATCCCACAAAAATAGCTAAAAAAGATCAAGAAAATGGCCTAAAAACCACCAAAAATAGGTCAAAATTGATAAAATTCACAAAGGATCAAGATTGAATTCAAATTGTTCATGGATGAATTGAAAAGTATCTACTTAAATCCCTAATAAGGCCATTGTGGCTGGACCACTCCATGGGAATGAGGTATTCAATTCTTTTCTACCATGAAATATCAACAAAACTATCAAAATCCTCACAAAATTGATAAATCTTACAATGGGTAAAACTGAAGGTAATCCCAATCTAGTCATATGGGTCAAGTGACTCATCTATTTCATCATTTTTCATGCCCTCATCGAATCATCACTTGAGGGGGTAGTCATAATAATGAATTCATAATCAAAATCAACACTTAAACACTCAAAAGTGCAACTTGCATACATTCAAAAGAATCATTGTCAAAGATAAATTTCAAGCCTACATTGGGGCAAATAATTCAGCACAAATTCAACAAAACAAAGTCTTGGTATACTTGAAGCCTTGGGACATGTATCCCAAAATAGGTAAAATAAGGAACCAAGACCAAGTATACCCTAGAGCCCCTAAAATTGTCATTACAGTGTGGTTGAAAGGTATACCAAAATCAATCCTTCAATTATGTCAAAAGCAAGGATTCCAAGAATGTATGCTCTTTCCACAATGGAGGCATATAAATTTGGTTAGGTTACTAAATAACCTTAATCATTTGATGATTTAGTCATCTATTTTTGCTAAGTGCTCTATTTCACATAATGCATCTCAAAAAGAGGTATCTATAGACACTAAAATCATGTAAATCAGATAATATTGCCATGATGCCACTCTTATCGATACCATATGGCCCCATTGGGAAACCCTCAAGGGTTAATTAGGGGTCCTAACCACTTTTGGGAAGGTTTACCCCACTTTTGGGAGGTTTTGGGCCATGTAGCCATGGTCGTCCCACCCTAGGATGACCATAGTTCATGGCCATCCCACCTAGGGATGACCATAAGAAACCATCCCTGGGTGGGATGGCCATGGTCTAGACCCCTCAAAATTCAAGGGTAGGATAAATGACAATCAATTTCTACCATTTATCCCACCCAATGACTTATGATATATTGGGAGACTATCTAGGCCATCAGGAACTACAAATTGGAGGCCCAAATTGGAGGCCTCTTCCTCCCAATGCATGGCAAGGGCTTTGAAAAGTGGCGGCACCTACCTTGCATGCCCCAAATTTCCCCTTTGCCCCATTTGCCCTCTTGGGCTATAAATTGGAGTGTTTCCACTCAATTTTAGAGAGAGACCTTTGCAAGTATTCACCACGAAGTGCTATCGAGATTCCCTCTCACCTTTTGCCCTCGTATTTGCCCTTGGAAACTTCATCAATCAAAGGTATTTTCAAGGCATCCCCAAATATACACATCCCTTCCAAAACCCATCCATTCTTGTGAGTGAATTTACCAAATTTGATGACAACACCCCTAGGAGGATTCTAGACTAGATCCCATTGGAATTGGTGGTAAAAACCACCCTATTTTGTGGTCGTCCCCACCTGGGATGGTTAATAGTCCTAAATGGCTCACCCTGGGATGGCCATGAATTGGCATAGAATTTTGAATCAATTTTAGTGTAGATCAATTTTAGAGTAGTATATTAGCATCATACTTGAATTTGGTGAAGTTTGGAGTAGTTTTGGACCTTCAATTAGGGTTTTTGTAATGATAGTCCTAATTGGCCCACCTAGGGATGACCACATATTCTGCTCATAATCTCATTTCAATTTCTACACAAATCATTACAAAAGTAGATAATATACATCATGTTAAGTTTTGGTAGCATTTGGAGTAGTTTATATTATCTATTGCACTTTTTATATCCTATATTGCATGCATTTCATTGATATTATCTTAATCTACACATGCTATTAACCAATTTCAATTTCTTGTGTGTAGGTATAGGTATTCCAGTGCATGAGGAAGGAGCTAAATATTTGAATATGGATAGCTCAAAGATAGTGAAAACCCATTCTTCAATCGTGAGTGCGAGAAGAACATTGAAAGTGCACCATAAGTTTGTGAAAGGATTGGATCCTTCAACATTGTAATTTGAATTGTATCAAATTGAGAGCCCTCAAGGGGACATTTTGTAACCATCTATTTGATAAATTAATCAATATAAAGAGAACCCCCATTCCTTTCAAATATTTATCATTTATGGTTTACTTTATTGTCGCTTTTGAATGCTTGATTAGAACATTAGATGCATTTCAATTTCCTTTGCTAGGTGCACCATTTTTTTGCTCTATGGTTTCACACACTAGAACTATAGAGAATTATTGATTGGAAGAAAATACACAAAATAGTAGTTCTTACACATAATGAAAGATAAGAACAAGATCTCTAAAGTCTCTGTAGTGGATGCAAGACAACTTACCTATCAATCATGTACCAACTTACAAATTCCATACAGTGTCTTCCATCTTCATTCTTCCTTTCTAGCCAAATATTTTTGTCTCTGTTCATTTTCATTCTCTCCCTAGAGTACACACACCCTCTCTCATGTAGCATGAGCATGTATTCCAACCTTCGTTCCTAGCATTTTGGAACCTCTTCACCATGTAGTCTTCAACTACCATTATTTCATAAATTCCACGTCCTTCTACTGGTGGATTCATTTATCATTCGTGTCCAATGTGCAAGCCATTATCGCAAGTGCACTTTGTTCCATTAATGCTAGCTATTAGATTTTACTTACACATCATTCACTTCCAAGGTGGTGTTACCACGTAAAAATAGATCTTTATAAACTATTTATTTCTTTAGGGAAGATAATGAAATCATGCATATAACACATATATCCAAGATCATATCCCTAACAATTTAGTCATAAAGCAAATATCAAAAATCATGCAAGCAATCACAAGTCTGGAATTTCTTTATCATGTGCAAAATTTATGAAAAGCATCATCATCAAGGGTGAAGCATTCATTCATGTTGCTTCCCTAATATTCCGACAACATAACCCATCACATCATTTCCCCCAGGCATTCCTATTCTCGGTGGCTTATTCTTTCTCCACCCACAAGAACCCTATTTTATGCACAAACACATAATCTATTAGCAACATCATATTCTTTCATGAAAAACACTTCCTTGAAATAATGATCCATTTATTGCCAAGCATTTCTTCATTAAAATATTTTATTTCCTACAAACCATCCATACTTGCAGAATTAAAACATAGCATGTCAATTGTTCCTTGAAGAAAAACATCTTAGCTAAGAAAAATCTATCAAGTTCAAAGTCTTCCAAGGGTGGGTCATGACATACTCCCCCCTTAGGCTTAACACAATCTTGTTCATACAAGTAGTTTCTTTCAAAAATAATCAAAACAACATTACAATGTATCTTCAAAAAGAAAAGGAAAATGCTTTTGCATATCATCTACTTTCTCCCAAGTAGCGTTTCTTTTAGAGTATTGGTCCCATTGGACCCTACACTACTCCAAAATTCCTTTCCTCATCGATTTAGATCGAAACTCAAGGATTTTGATTGGTCGAACCTCTATAGCCTCTGGGTTCACCATCTGCAAATTAGAAAAATTCCATACATGCTCAGGGTTAGCAACATACTTTTTAAGCAAAGAAACATGAAAGGTGTTGTGAATCTTGGATAGATTGGGTGGCAAGGCAAGTCGGTATGCCACATGACTAATCCTTTCTATGATTTCAAAGGGTCCTACAAAATGAGGATCAAGCTTTGTGGACTTGATAGCACTCTTCTTCGATCTCACCCTCAGAAACACTTTATCTCCAACAACAAACTCTTTGGGTGATATTTTAAGATCGACATAACTTTTCTGATGGTCTACCACTTCCTTCAACCTTTCTTTGATCACCTTTAATTGTTGCTCCATTTCTTTAACCATGTCGGGTCCAAGTACAATCTGATACTAGCACTTTCTGCCATACAAAGCTTCGAACGGAGCCATGCCCAATGTCGAATGATGACCATTATTGTAGGTAAATTCTACTAGATGCAAGTATTCCTCCCAACGGGTTTTATGATCCATGCAGTACATGCGAAGCATGTCCTCTAATACTTGGTTCACCCTTTCAGTTTATCCATCAGTTTTTGGGTGATAGGCTGAACTGATGTTCAACCTAGTGCCAATGGCTCGGTGTAAGGCTTGCCAAAACTTAGAGGTGAACCTTGAGTCCCTATCTGATATAATTACCTTCGAAAAACCATGAAGCCAAAATATTTCTTTGGAAAATCTGTTTGCCACAATTACAACATCATCCTTGGTACTTTTGGGTATAAAGTGTGCAACCTTGGTCAGTCTATCGACCACTACTAGAATTGCGTCATGTTGGAACTTGGTCTTAGGTAGCCCTACTATGAATTCCATCGAAATCACCTACCATTTTTGCGTAGGCACATCATGATAAAATAACAAACCAATAGGATGTCTATGTTCTACTTTTACTTTTTGGCACTCGAGGCATTGAGCAACAAATTCTATTATGTCCCTCTTCATTCCTGGCCAAAAGAATATATTTTTCATATTCTCCCTCATATTTTCTCCTCCTGGATGAGTAGAATAGGGGGATCTATGTGCTTCATTCATGACCATATTCCTCAGATCACTATTCTCAGGTATTACTATCCTATCTTTAAAGCATAGGAATTCATCCTTGATGCTAAAATATTTATTTTCTTCTGATTTCCTTTCCATATTTTCTCAGATTTACCTGCAGTAGGTATCTTGACCTTGCATTTCCTTGACTTGGTCCATCAAATCAACATGAACATGAGATAAGACTGCAATGTGTTTCCTTCTACTCAAAGCATCAATGACTTTATTCTCCTTTCCCTTAATATATTCAATGCCAAAATCATATTCCATGAGAAATTCCATCCATATTCTCTGTCTAGCATTGAGTAAGGGTTGGGTGAACACGTATTGCAGACTCTGATGATCTATATTTAGCTCAAAGGGTCTACCAACTAGATAGTGTCGCCAAATTTTGAGAGCAAAAACCATAGCTGCTAACTCTAAATCATGAGTTGCATAATTAACCTCATGCTTTTTCAGCTTCCTTGATCCATAGGCTACTACCACTTCTTCTTGCGAGAGCACTCCTCCCAGTCCTTCTAGCGATGCATCTATACACATGGAGAAACTTCCCTATGGATCAGGTATCTTTAATATAGGAGGTGTAGTAAGCTTATGCTTAAGTAATTCAAATGTTGTCTCACATTGTTCTATCCACTTGAATTCCTTCCCTTTCCTCTGAAGGTTGGTTATTGGTGAGGTGATCTTGGTGTAGTCCTTTACATATCGCCTATAGTACCTAGTTAAGCCCATGAAACTCCTGACCTCAGTCACATTCGTTGGCGATGGCCAACTCATGATGGCTTCTATTTTCTTAGGATCTATGATGATTCCTTCAATCAAAACAATGTGACCTAAATATTGCACCTCTATCACATAGAATTCACACTTGGATAGGTTCCCATACAACTAATTTTTCCTTAACAATTCTAACACTATTCTGAGGTGTTCATCATGCTCTGTCCTATTTTGGAAATATATCAAAATGTCATCCAAAAATACCAAAACAAATCTATCCAAATACTTCTTGAAGATACTATTCATTAGGTTCATGAATATTGTTGGAGCATTCATTAGTCCAAAAGGTAAGATAGTGAACTCATAATGTCCATATCTAGTTTTAAAAGTTGTCTTATGAGTATCCTCCTCTCGAATTCTCAATTGGTGGTATCCTGACTTCAAATCAATTTTTGAAAATATTGTGGCATCCTTGAGTTGATCGAAGAGGTCTTCGATTCTAGGCAAAGGATATCTATTTTTGATAGTTGCCTTATTTAACATTCTGTAGTCAATACACAATATTAAGGATCCATCCTTCTTCTTTACAAATAAAACTGGTGCACCCCATGGTGACACACTTGGTCTGATTAGTCCTTTTTCCAGCAATCCATGCAGTTGTACCTTTAGTTCCTACATTTCTATGGGATTCATTCTATAAGGAGCCCTATGGATAGGCTTTGTTCTAGGTTCAAGTTTGATAGAGAAGTAAAATTCCCTTCTAGGTGGTAATCCTGGTAAATTTTCTGAAAATACATCCCTAAACTCCTAAAGAACAGGGTGTTTCCCAAGCACTTCTTCCTTTTTTTCCTTCCTCTAACTCATTTATCTTAACAATATATACCATTCCTCTTTTTCTTATGGCTTTCTTGAGTTGCATAGCTAAAAGGATTTGAGGTTGGAAATCTCCTTGTAGGCTATTCACTCTATGAATAAGCCCTTCAACATTTGTATATTCAACCCATCGATCTTGGAAATTAATCATTGCTTTATGCTCATGCAGCCAATCCATTCCTATAACTATGTCAAAGGCATGCAGTGGTGCAACATATAAACATCCTAAGGTCATTCCACTAGGCAAAGCAATTTTTGCCATAGGATAACACTAATTCATAGAGTAGGTTTATCCTGAACCATACTCAACCTTCCACCCATGTGCCAAGATTCCTGGCCTTTCTATTAAATATTTAACTAAACTAGTGGAAATAAAACTATCTGTAGCTCCACTATCAAATAATATTTTAACACTTCTACCAAAAATCTTACCTTTTATCACCAATGGCGTAGCCTGACCTTCCAGATTCTGGCTTCCTGTTACCACGTAAATCTTGTGCATTGGTTCCTTAGGTGCAGTTTCCTTGTACATTGGTTCCTTTCCTTTTGAACCCATCCCTACTTTCTATGGATAATTGTTTGTGTAATGTGATCCCTTGCAAATATAACATCCTTCTTTTGGTCCTGGATGTTCTTTTCATCTCATCTCTCTTGTTGCTCCTTCTTATTTTGGTAGGTTAGTCTGTCTTTGTGGTGATCTATTTCCATTATTGCCATGATTATAGCATCTATGATTCCTTCCTCGAAATCTTCTTCTAAATTTTCCTTGTTTCTTGTCTTCCTTCTCATCCTGTCCTGCAATGCTTTTAACTATTTGATCATGTTCCCACTTCATGAAACCTAAACTATTTCTTTTCCTTAGTGCCTCCTTGCCTTGTTCATCTAACCCCTCATAATCAAAGTAGGGTTTGAGATACATTTCAGCTTTCCTTGCCAATTCATAAGCCTTTTGCAATGTTTCAGGTTCTCGCATGTCCACTTCCTATCCTATCCTAGGATCTACTCCAAGTATAAACTTATGGACCTTCATTTTCTTAGTGTAAGTGGGTACATACTTCACCAGCTTAACAAATTTTTGATAATATTTCTCCACTATTCTTATTCCCTGACAAATTTTAGTAAATTCATCAAATTTTTGGGAATAGAAGTATTCCATGAGAAATATTTCTTTAAAATATTTTACAAACTCTTCCCATTTTAAGTCAACTACAACTGCTAGCTTTAGTTCTTCACTAAGGGCTTCCCACCAAGCTATACCATCTCCTTGCAAGTGTAATGTAGCATAAGATGTTTGAGTTCCTGAGGAGAAATTCTTCATGTTACAATATGTCTCTATCTCCTTCAACCAAGCCTCAGCCTTATCCCCATATTCCTCTCCATTAAACTTAGAAGATTTTAGATATTTCATCTCCTTGCCCAGCTCAGCCTCTAGTCGAACTCTTGCCAATTGCACCTCTATAAGAGGTTCATTCACTTGTTCCCTTCTCAGGTTACCAACTTGCATTTCTTGACTTAACACAACATCCAACAACTATTTTTGGGTCTCCACCTGCTCACGAAGTAGAGCCACTATTTTAGTAAGACTTTCTCTTTCATTGGGGTTTTTTGAACCAACATCAAGTGCTCTATTTTCTGCATTGGTTCCTCGTGTCTGCCTTGTTGTTGGGACAACACTTCCCCTTCTTATTTTTGGTGGCATCTTCCCTAGCCACACACCAAAAGATATAGTAGGTATTCATTAGCATTTAGCCTTTCGAATTGCTCCTCCTACTAGTTATTGTTTACCCATAACATCCAAATCAGTTCAAGTAGATTTGCTTTTATTAGTTTCCTCTATTCACTAATATATAGTATGTTTCCTATCACATACTAAAGACTAATTCTTGCACAATGAACCTATTCCACTACGAACCATGCTCTAATACCATATGTCACAACCCATCTCGATTCTACTAACCTTGAAATAAGTTGAGAGTTTTTTTAAAAATATAATTAACTCTAAGCAAGCCAAAGTTAAAGCAAGCCCCTCAATGACCAAGAAAGACTATTTGATGTGAACCCAAGAAAGTTTTGATTAAAAGGGCATCAACCTCACTATCACAAACAATCAAGGAAATATATCATAAGGATCCTACCCTAATTCTATATGGGTTTCCTAGTCACCAGTCTTAAGAAAATACTCCACTCAACTATCTTCCACTAGAAACTATTCTATTCCTTTTAGTCTATCGAAAGGATTGTCCCTCTTCAGTCCATCGAGAAGGTCACACCTTTCATTCCTTTGAAAGGGCATTCCTTTATGGTCCATCAAAAGGATACTCACTTTTCAATCTATCGAAAAGGAAAATGCCAATCCTCGCTTATCCACACAAGTCCATCTATGTGGTGCGCTTAGCATCTAGTCATATTTCAACATCCCCCAATCACCCGTCCTTCGATGAAGTCAACACTATCTACCTCCTACGCCCTAGACACGCTCACTACACTTCGGTTCTAAGAAGGTAGCACTTTCTCTTCCTTTAATAAGGTCAAGGGACGTCATTTCTAAAGGTGCAATAGACGTAAGTAACTCACCTACTAATACGTAGTGCTCTACTACCACAACAACAAAAACATCGATTAGCTTACTTCTACATTTGCCTTGATCGGCATTACTTATGGAGTTATGCAAACTAGGGTTGACTCCTAAGGATAGACCAATGCATTACATGACTCCCCAAGCCCATCTGGAGGTATTTTCGAGTAACAACACTTCGATTAAAACAATGAGACTAAATTGAAATATGATTTCCCTGAGTGATAACATTCCATCGAAACCCACTCACAATTGAATGAAAATATGCATTCATTTATCGTAACACACCCAGATTAAACAATCTCATAGGTAGAGAGCTAGATAAGCATAAGATGATATTAAAGCACAACTCAAGAGATTCATTTTATTTAATGAAAATATTGTAATACATACACCATCATTATTTACAAATCTCCATAACAAATCGAGAGTCACTACTCTATCTGAACTCATTCAATCACATATACAACAGTCTCACTTCTCCAACACATCTTTACTGAGAAGGAGTTTGTTATCTCAATAATAGAATACATAGATTCTTAATTACATTAGACTGATGCATAAGATATCCAGTCAACTTGGACAAGCCCAACTTCTTCGATGTCACATTTATCATGGCAAACAGTTTTTTGAAACTTCCAATGACCTGGTATAAAACTCCTCACATGCACTTCCTCCATGATCTCCACAAATAAACCAATTGAGAATAATGATTGCCATCTATTGGGGATCATAGATGGCTCCAAAAAATTCATATGCGACATTCAAATGTGCACCATTCCCTCTTTGATGCTTTCCAATTGCACACAATCACATATCTAGATAGCAGACAATTTGCACACTTACAATGTAATTCAATTCACACGTAAGGGAAATCCAACATGTTCATTTATGTTCTATCTAACCAAGTCATTCCAATAATCAGAGACTCAATAAATATTTATAGCTCATCTAGTCAAAGCAATCATGCTAAATGCACGCATTATAAGCATTTCATCAAATTCACCCACCAACCTATGATTTCCAATAGAATCTATAGATTCTAAGATGAAATACACACAACAATCCAAACCATGAAACACCAACAATATTTTATAGCCATTCCATAGATTTCTCACAGTAAAACTTAGGTTTATTCCTTCGTTCAACTATTCATAGATCAAAAGCTCTATATAAAATGTAAACACACATTTTAACCAAGCATCACAAGCAATCCATATACCGTGAAATGCTACTTTAATAAAATAGAACAGAAGATCCGGAAAATACATGCTTAATCTATTCAAGTCTAATTTTACCAGCATTCTCTACGTTTCAAAAGGTTACCAACAAGTTTATCCATAATTCACACTATCCTTAATGTTTACTTGTAATGCTAGTTATCAATTTGTCAGGAGAATGACCATCAATCTCACCCAAGGAAAGGTGATCCATTCAACCGAGACACCCCTGGACAGTCTACGTTTATTCCTAGAAACTTTTAATAACTCTTCTTCAAGTAATCTACACTTTTGATAATTCCTACGGTATTCAACTAAACTATGGTTTCACACACCAGAACCGTAGAGAATTATTGATTGGAAGAAATTACACCAAACAATAGTGCTTACACATAATGGAAGATAAGAACAAGATCTCTAAAGTCTCCATAGTGGATGCAAGACAACTTACCTATCAATCATGTACCAGCTCACAAATTCCACGCAGTGTCCTCCATCTTCGTTCTTCCTTTCCAACCAAACATTTTTGCCTCTCATTCGTTTTCTTTCCTCTCCGCTAGAGTACACACACCCCTCTCTCATGCAACATGAGCACATCTTCCAACCTTCGTTCCCAGCATTTTGAAACCTCTTCACCATGTAGTCTTCAACTATCGTTATTTCATAAATTCCACGTCCTTCTACTGGTGGATTCATTTATCATTTGTGTCCAATGTGTAAGCCATTATCGCAAGTGCACTTTGTTCCATTAATGCTAGCTATTAGATTTTACTTACACATCATTCACTTCCAAGGTGGTGTTACCACATAAAAATAGATCTTTATAAACTATTTATTTCTTTAGGGAAGACAATGAAATCATGCATATAACACATATATCCAAGATCTTATCCCTAACAATTCAGTCATAAAGCAAATATCAAAAATCATGCAAGCAATCACAAGTCTGGAATTTCTTTATCATGTGCAAAATTTATGAAAAGCATCATCATCAAGGGTGAAGCATTCATTCATGTTGCTTCCCCAATATTTTGACAACATAACCCATCACATCATTTCCCCCAAGCATTCCTGTTCTCGGTGGCTTATTCTTTCTCCACCCACAAGAACCCTATTTTCTGCACAAACACACAGTCTATTAGCAGCATCATATTCTTTCATGAAAAACACTTCCTTGAAACAATGATCCATTTATTGCCAAGCATTTCTTCATTAAAATATTTTATTTCCTACAAACCATCCATACTTGTAGAATTAAAACATAGCATGTCAATTGTTCCTTGAAGCAAAACATCTTAGCTAAGAAAAATCTATCAAGTTCAAAGTCTGCCAAGGGTGGGTCATGAGATTCAAACCTATACTTTGGATAGCAATAAAATGATGGATATAATCATAACCTTGGAATCATGATAAAATTTGAAACATCAAAAAATAAATATTGAAATATTATTTATAAGTCCTTCATATGATGAAGAATGCAAAGCAGTAAGGAGAACCTTGAAAGAATGAGGCAAAGAAAAAAAAAATAACAAAATTTATAGACAACTAGTGAATATAAAAAAGGAAGAATACATAATAGAAAGGTAAAATAGTTGATATATATTGCAAAGCATAGCCCAAGAAAATTTTATAAAAATCTACAAAAAATTAAATAACACACAAAAATAATATCTAAAGTGAATAATGGTTGTAATATGCTAAGAAATTATATGAGAGAAACCAAGAAAATGATACTGATCCTATAATTGATACAACTAAGGAATATTTTTCATTGAAAGATATGAAGGTGGGTATTAATAAATTAGTAATAGGTAAAGCTTAGAATTTAGATGGTTTACAAACTGTACATCTCAAGTGTGGGATTGACATATTATCACCACACATCAAAAATATTCTTAATGACATCATTAAAGAAGTATTTCCACTAGAATAGATAATGAACCTAGTCATACCAGAGTATAAAAAGAAAAAAACCAAAAATCCTTCAAACTACCACACCATCATGATTAATACTCTTTTACCAAAATTATTTGGTAGCATAGTAGAAATTAAAATTAGTCGGTGGTTTAAAATTCAAGAAAAAAATACAATAGGACAAGTAGGGTTTAGACCAAAGTACTCAACAATAGGTCATTGAATTACTTTAAGGAACCTAACAAAGAGGATATGGAGTGAACAAGGTGAAATTTATTATTGTTTTACAAGCTATAAAAAGGCTCTTGACACAATACCTAGATATAAATTAGAACTCCATACCAACCAACTATAGAGAACCTATACATAAACTTTAGGAGCAAGTGGTGGAGAAAACTAGATGATCGAGAGCCAAAATTACAGAGAAAAAAAAATAGTTTTATTTTATTCACATGCAATAGATAATTACTGTTACAATAGAATATTACAGTCATAGCACAATATTACAGTCACAACAGAATATTATAGTCACAGCATATTATTACATAAGTCGCAGAGGAATTGCGCCTTTACAGAATTTCTCAAATCTGGAAATACAACGAGAAAATATTATCGTTTCAGCAATTTTCCATCCCTTGTGCATGCCTTTGCTCTCCTTTTTAAAGGTTCTCGGGTGACGCTCCATTTCCAGCTGGTGGCCCTTCGTTTCCTCTTCCAGAACCTTTCGTTTCGCCTCCCCGTGTCGCTTCGTCGTCCAGATATTCGACACGTCTCCCTTTCTGACTCTTCGTCTTCGGCTCGTCTTTCGGCATGAAAATACGACATGTCGCGATATCGTGACATTTTCCTTGCTCGCTGTCTTCCTCGCCTTCGGGTCGCGATATCGCGACATGTCGCGATATCGTGACATTTTCCTCCATCGCTGCCTTCCTCGCCTTCGGGTCGCGATATCGCGACATGTCGCGATATCGCGACATTTTCCTCCATCGCTGCCTTTCTTATTTCCAAGTCGCGATATCGCGACATTTGCCTTCGGACGCCTCAGCTTTTCTGCTCCGGTCGCGATTTCGTGACATGTCACGAAATCGCGACAAATTCTTTGGCCTCCTCTCCCTCCTGCAGCTGGTCGCGATTTCGTGACATGTCGCGAAATCGTGACATTCTTGCTGGTGTCTTCTTCAGGCGGCTACTTGTCATGATTTCATGACAGTCATGATTTCGTGACATGTCATGAAATCGTGACCTTCCCAATGCATCTTCTTCCGTTGCCTCCTCCTTGTCACGATTTTGTGATAGTCATGATTTCATGACATGTCACGAAATCGTGACCTTCCCAATGCGTCTTCTCCCGCTGCCTCCTCCATGTCACGATTTCATGATAGTCATGATTTCGTGACATGTCACGAAATCGTGACCTTCCCAATGCGTCTTCTCCCGCTGCCTCCTCCATGTCATGATTTCACGATAGTCACGATTTCATGACATGTCATGAAATCATGACATTCCCAATGGCGTCTTCTCCCGGTGCCTCCTTGTCACGATTTCACGACGTGTCGCGAAATCACGACAATTTTTTTTTTTTTATGTGGATGCAAGATTGTGCTGCTGCCACCGGATGCTCCTGCATCAGACATCCGGGTATATTGAGAAGTGATCCTCACTTCTGAACTATTAGAGGGAGACCCAGGTGGTCAACCTCCATTTTAGACAACCAAGTTGCATCTTCTACCGGTCTGCCCTTCCACTTGACCAAATATTCAAAATACTATCTGTTTCTGGTACTTCTGCCTTCTCTTGTGTCCAGTATTTCCTCTATCTCATCTGTGGTTGGAGTAGATGCTGGAATACTCCACAACTCTGCACTTGGTGCCTCACTACTATCCCCTTCATGGTATTTCACCAAATCTGAAATATTAAACACGGGTGATATGTTTAACCCACTTGGCAATTCTACCTCATACGCATTGCCTGAATCCCATTTTGCTAGGATTCTGCACGGTCCAAACTTCTTCATCTTTAGTTTGTTATAGGTTTTAGCAGGAAATCTTTCTTTTCTCAGATGGACCATCACTTCATCTCCTACTTCGAATTCCTTAAACCGCCGCTTCTGGTCTGCTTTCGTCTTATATTGCGTATTCATTTTAGCAATATGCCTCTTCACTTCTTCATGCAGGTTCTTCAGATGCTCTACAAAATCCTCAGCCTCGGCACTGCACTTTTCCCCTGTATTCAGCTTCCTTAACTCAGAAACATTTCTTGGACTGCTTCCATATATTATCTGAAATGGAGATTTGTTGGTACTCCTATTGACAGAATTGTTATATGCAAACTCCGCCTGCGGCAAAATCAGATCCCATCCTTTGGGCTTATCTCCTATCAAGCACCTCAATAGGTTACCCAAACTTCTGTTTACCACCTCTGTTTGCCCATCTGTCTGTGGGTGGTATGCTGAACTGAATTTCAAATCTGTCTTTAGTTTCTTCCATAGGGTTCTCCAGAAATACCCAACAAACTTGGTATCTCTATCGAAAATGATACTCTTCGGTAGACCATGTAGCCGTACCACTTCTTTGAAAAACAAACCTGCAATATGAACTGCATCATTAGTTTTCTGACAAGGAATAAAATGTGCCATCTTTGAAAACCTGTCAACTACCACAAATATGGAATCATTTCCCTCTTGTGTCCTTGGTAGACCAAGAACGAAATCCATGCTGACATCTTCCCATGGTTTCTCCGGTATAGGTAACGACTGATATAATCCGGTGTTCTGTCTCACACCTTTCGCCATCTGACAGACTCTACAGCTCTGCACAAATTTTTGCACATCTTGCTACAGTTGCGGCCAATAATAATTCTCACTCACAAGGGCAATGGTCTTATCTCGACCAAAGTGCCTAGCCAATCCTCCACCGTGTTTTTCTTTGACTAGGTTTTCCCTCATGGAACTTCTTGGAATGCATAACTGGTTTCCTCTGAACAACATTCCATCTTGGATCAGAAAATCCAACCACTTGGTTCTCGTCCAAGGTAATCGGTGCCAAGCAAGCCTTCCAGGCTTCTGCAAAATCGGGATCTTCAGGGTACAAACCTTTCAATTCATCAAACCCCAACACTTCCACCTTCATTTCTGTCAGCAAACTCTGCCTTCTACTCAAGGCATCTGCAACTCTGTTGGACTTTCCACTCCTGTGCTTCAACACAAAGGAATAACTCTGCAGAAACTCAACCCACTTCAAGTGCCTCTGGTTCAGTTTTCCCTGGCTATTTATATACTGTAAGGCCTGATGATCAGTATATAACACAAACTCTTTTGGCAGCAAATAATGTCTCCACTTCTTCAGGGACTGAACTATCGCATAGAATTCTTGGTCATACACTGAATACTTCTTCCTGGCCTCATTGAGTTTCTCACTGAAGTAAGCAACAGGCTTGCCTTCTTGACTCAAAGACAGCTCCTATGGCACTGCCACTGGCATCACAGTCCACCTGAAATACCTTGTTAAAATCTGGAAGTGCTAAAATAGGTTGCTCAGTGACCTTCTTCTTCAACATATCAAAGCTCTTGTCTGCTCCTAGGGTCCACTTAAAGTCTTTCCTATCCCCTCTCATTGTTTTCGTAAGGGGTGCACAAATACTGCTAAAATTTTTGATGAATTTCCTGTAAAAACTGGCTAGACCATGAAATGATCTCACTTCAAAAGTGCTTCTTGGAGTAGGCCATTCAATGATAGCCCTCACCTTTTTTGGGTCCATTTTTAGACCTTCAACGGAGATGACAAATCCTAGGTATACCAACTCCTTCTTCACAAAATTGCACTTCTTCAAGTTGATCAACAACCGTTCTTCCCTCAGCTTCTCAAAAACCCTCCTGATATGCATCAGGTGCTCTTCCAGGGTTCTATTGAATATCAGAATGTCATCCAAATAGACAATAATAGACTTGCCTAAAAACTCCTTCAGCACTTCATTCATCAACCACATGAATGTGCTTGGTGCATTGGTTAGCCCAAATGGCATGACCAACCACTCATACAAACCTTCTCTGGTTTTCAAAGCAGTTTTCCACTCATCTCCTTCTCTCGATCCGAATCGATGGTAGCCACTCTTCAGGTCAATCTTGGTGAAGTACTTGGCTCCACTCAAACAGTCCATAATATCATCCATCCTTGGTAATGGAAATCTGTATTTTATGGTGATCTTGTTTATAGCTCGGGAGTCCGTACACATCCTCCACTCCCCATCCTTCTTTGGTGCTAGTACTGTAGGTACCGCACATGGACTCAAGCTTTCTCGAATCAGTCCCTTTTTCAACAACTCATGGACTTGCCTGCTCAGCTCCTCACTTTCCATCGGAGTCATTCTGTGGGCTGCCTTGTTGGGTAAACTAGATCCAGGTACCAAATCAATATGGTGACTGATCTTCCTCATCGGTGGTAAACCCTCAGGCACATTATCTGATATGATGTCTGGAAATTCTTCTAACAGGTGTTCGACCTCTGCTGGAACATCTGTATACTATTATTTCTTAATAGTAGGGATTAATGCATAACACATTGAATCCCTCTTCAGACCATCCAAAAATTGTCTTCCATCCACTAGGCAGATTCTGGCACTATTGCACACTTTCTCATCCACTTCCTTCAGTGGCTTCAATTTGTGATGTACTCCATCCTTCGTTAGAGAGTACGTATTTGCATGCCCATCATGCACTGCACGTCTATCAAATTGCCATGGTCTTCCCAACAACAAATGGCAAGCATCCATCGGCAATACATCACATAGGACCTCATCTTGATAATCCCCAATGTGAAATTTGACCAAGCACTGTTCACTGACAAGTGCTCTGTGGTCTTTCTGCAACCACGCAATCCGATATGGATGCGGGTGCTTCCTCTTCCCCAATTTCAACTTAGTAACCATCTCTTCTGAAACTAAGTTGTCTGTGCTACCATTATCAATGATAACATTGCAGACCTTCCCTGCACATTTGCACCTCGTGCGAAATAGGCTCTTCCTCTGTTCTGGTTCTTTTTCCTCATTCAACAGTGTTCTTCTCATCATCAACACTTCTCCTCCTTCTGCCTCTTCAGAGTGTTCTGACTCTGCACCTTCATCTGCCACAGCAGCTCTGGCATGACCCTCAGGTCTCTTGTCCATCCTTTCTTGGTGTTGAGGACACTCGTATGACCGGTGTCCCTCTTCTCCACACTCGGAAACAGGTTCCACGGAATACCCCTCTTCCATACCCACGTCCAGGTCTACCTCTTCCTCTCTGGTAGTCATTGTTCTGATCACGCGGGCGGTAGGTATTCTCCTTTTTTTGTTCCTGGGGTTTGCTTGTTTCCCCAGTCTTCTTCTGGTCTCGGTAATTTCCTCCATCGGTTCTTCCACCATGGTCCCTTCCTCTCTGGTTGCCTTCGAATCTTCTATTTAGTTTCTCTTCTACCTTCAAGGCCAACTGGTATGCATCTTCTATGGTGGCTATTCTGATCAAGCTGAGTTCTTCCTGAATGTTCATTCTCAACCCGTTGATGTATCTGGCTACTTTCTCCTTATTAACCCCCGAATGGCCAGTTCTGATGGAGATCTTGTAGAATTCTTCTGTGTATTCTTGGACAGACTTGCCTGACTGCCTCAGACTCTGCATCCTCCTCAACAGGTCCAACTCGTAATCTACGAGAATAAATTGTCTCTTCAGTTTCTCCACCATTCGGTCCCATCTGGTTATTTTCTCCTTTCCATTTTTATTTCTTTCGAGTTGTACTCCTTTCCACCATAAACTAGCATGGCCTTTCAATTTTGTTTTTGCAAATTTGATCCTATCAGGATCTGCAATCTCCTCATACTCAAAGTATTCCTCCATATCGTTGATCCAGTCAATCAACTCTTCTGGGTTGAGATTCCCAGAATATGTAGAGACATCAAACTTCGGTCTCTTCCCGGCCTGAGCTAGAGCTTTCAACAATCTAGCTTCAGAAGGATCCAATGCTTCTTCATCATCTGATGGACCCTCAGTTTCCCAGGCTTCATCGTCACTCTGGTCTTCTCCCTTTGGTTCGACCTTTTTTCGCAACTCTTCCTGCAGGGCTTGCACTTGCCTCTGCAACGCTCTGAAATCTTCATCCTGTGCCACATTTCTCCCATGACCATGATTTCTTTTTGGAGGCATTCTACTGTACTCCTCTCACAAGTCCTTCCACAGATCCTGGTGCAAACTGCCTCACTTTCGGCGATCTGCTTGCACACTCAGGAACTTCCCGCTCTGATACCACTTGATCGAGAGCCAAAATTACAGAGAAAAAAATAGTTTTATTTTATTCACATGCAGCAGATAATTACTGTTACAATAGAATATTACAGTCACAGCACAATATTACAGTCACAGCAGAATATTATAGTCACAGCAGATTATTACATAAGTCGCAGAGGAATTGCGCCTTTACAGAATTTCTCAAATCTGGAAATACAACGAGAAAATATTATCGTTTCAGCAATTTTCCATCCCTTGTGCATGCCTTTGCTCTCCTTTTTAAAGGTTCTCGGGTGACGCTCCATTTCCAGCTGGTGGCCCTTCGTTTCCTCTTCCAGAACCTTTCGTTTCGCCTCCCCGTGTCGCTTCGTCGTCCAGATATTCGACACGTCTCCCTTTTCGACTCTTCGTCTTCGGCTCGTCTTTCAGCGTGAAAATACGTCATGATATCATGACATTTTCCTTGCTCGTTGTCTTCCTCGCCTTTGGGTCACGATATCGTGACATGTCACGATATCATGACATTTTCCTCCATCGTTGCCTTCCTCGCCTTCGGGTCGTGATATCGCGACATTTTCCTCCATCGTTGCCTTTCTTATTTCCAAGTCATGATATCACGACATTTGCCTTCGGACGCCTCAGCTTTTCTGCTTCGGTCACGATTTCGTGACATGTCATGAAATCATGACAAATTCTTTGGCCTCCTCTCCCTCCTGCAGTTGGTCGCGATTTCGTGACATGTCACGAAATCGTGACATTCTTGCTGGTGTCTTCTTCAGGCTACTTGTCACGATTTCGTGATGTCATGATTTCATGACATGTCATGAAATCGTGACCTTCCCAATGCGTCTTCTTCCGCTGCCTCCTCCTTGTCATGATTTCGCGACAGTCACGATTTTGTGACATGTCACGAAATCATGACCTTCCCAATGCGTCTTCTCCCGCTGCCTCCTCCATGTCGCGATTTCGTGATAGTCGCGATTTCATGACATGTCACGAAATCGTGACCTTCCCAATGCGTCTTCTCCCGCTGCCTCCTCCATGTCGCGATTTTGTGACAGTATTTCGCGACATGTCACGAAATCGTGACATTCCCAATGGCGTCTTCTCCCGGTGCCTCCTTGTCACGATTTCGCGATGGTCGTGATTTCGCGACATGTCACGAAATCGCGACAATTTTTTTTTTTTTTTTTTGGATGCAAGATTGCGCTACTGCCACCGGATGCTCCTGCATCACTAGAACTCCAAAAGCATAATTGGAGTGTTTTAGGAGTGATATCAAAATGAAACAAGGTTGTTCACTATCACCTACTTTATTTGTCATTTATATTTCACAAGAACAACTTTCACAAATTTATATTATGAGTTATTGAAGAACACAAGATTATACTGAGAGGGAGGGTGAACAATATAAGACCACTTTTTACTTTATTTCCAAATTAATATCAATTAATGTTCTTAATTGCAATAACCAAATATAACAGTGTGCATTAATAACTCAGATAGCAGTAGTAAGCAAGAGCACAAGTCACCACACACAATTGAGACACAAGATTTAACGTGGTTCCCCCAATGTGGGGTACTCCACAAGTTGATCTCCTTATAATATTTCACACAAAAATATCCAATACAATGATTTATTTGATCTACTCAAAGCTAGGAAATAAAAATTTCACACAGAACTTGTCCAAATACGAATAACAAACTCATACAGAACTTGTCCAAAGTTGAATAACATGCTCACACAGAACTTGTCCAAATATGAATAACAAGCTCACACAGAACTTGTCCAAAACTGAATAACAAGCTCACATAGAACTTGTCCAAATATGCTCTAGCAAGATCACCAAGAACTTGAACAAAACTACTCCAATAATCTCACTAAGGACTTGTCCAAATATTCTTTAGAAATCTCACCAAGAACTTGCCCAAAACTGCTCCAACAAGCTCACTAGGAACTTGTCCAAATCTTCTCTAGCAAGATCACCAAGAACTTGCCCAAAATTATCCCAAATATTTCCATAAATCTATCCCAAAAGTGTCCCAAAAATGTCCACAAATATGTCCCAAAACTGTCCACAAATATTTCTCAAAACTGTCTACAAATACCTTCTCAAACGCTCAATCAATCATGCTCAAGTAGCACTCAAGTCTCATCCACAAATTTATCAAGGCAAAGCTCAAATATGAACTCAACAATGAATGGCAATGTACTCTTCAATGGATGAAAACAATGATCCACAATGATCTCAACTCAACTCAATTCAAATCAACTCATAGAAGCATAAAGAGAATTGTTAGAGACTCAATATGTTCTAGGCTCAATCTCAACTCAACTCATAGAAGCATAAAGAGAATTGTTAGAGACTCAATATGTTCTAATTTTAATCTCAACTCAACTCAAATAAGAATAATGGAATAGTTTGTTTCATAGGACTTGAAAAATCACTTCACACATCACTTGACTAGGCTTATTCAACTCAACTCAACCCAAGTCTTATAGAACCATAAAGAGAATTGTTAGAGACTCAATATGTTCTAAAATCAATCTCAACTAATCACCACAAGGGACAATTTTTCCTCACACAACCCTAGTCTAAGTATTTATGAACCAACTCAAATGTTTCCAACAATGCTCAATTACAAATCTCACATAATAATGATACTCATGTTATTTTGTAACTCAAGTTCTTTCACAACCAATGGGCTTCAACAACTATGCTTATAAAACAAGGTTTAAACACAACTCTCAATTCAGAAAACCTTGAAGCATTCAATCAACCACTTTAAAAAAGGAAACCACAAAAAATCCTTTTCCCTCCAATGATATTTCATAAATCAACCACCATAATAATCAATATGATAATATGCCCATATATTTTATGAATATGAAGAAACCCCTTTGGAAAATATGCCACACTCAACACACTTTGAAAAGAACAAAACAACCTTCACTTGAACCCTTTTACAAAAATAGAAATATATCTTTATGTACACATTATTTCTCCTTCTAAAAAAAATAATCAAATAGCCCTCGAAATAATCTTTCCAACGATATATAATATGATATACTTCTAAAAGGAAAATCACCATAAATATTTCCTTTTCACAACATGCACCACAAACCTTATCTCTCCTAGGGCAACCTTAGAAAAATAAAATATTTTGAAAAATTAAGAACTTGCCTTTTACCTCAGTGGGATTCGATCCCTTGTCAATGCCCCTGTACCACTCAAACCATGGCACCAAAAACCATGTAATCCAACCACTCACATAGAAACCAAAAGCGCAAGACCTCCTTCTTGCTTCATCCGAACTTGCCATCAAAAACCACGTGCTCAAAAGGTTCTCCTTTTTTACCTTGGAAAAATCAGTGCTGACAGGACTCAAACTTAAGATCTGCTGGTGCATAAACACCTTACGCGTCTTCCTCTTTCTGTTAGGCCACAAGCACCTACGGTGATAGGTAAGGAACCTCCCTTACCTTTGTTCCCTCTTCTCTTCGTTGGTTTTCGAATGAATACGACACTACTACTTCCTTAGTGCTTCGAACGGATTATCTTCATCGAGGACTTAGGGAAAATAAAAATTTTAGTGGCATATTTATATATGCCCACCTTTTTATTTTGATGTCAGCTATAACTTAATATTATTTGCCTCCTCCTTTTTGATGTCGGCAATAATAAAATATTAATTTTAATTTTAATTTTAACTTTAAATTTTAAATCATTAAACTTTAAACTTAAATATTTAAAATTAATTATCTCCTTCACTGGGGAACCTTTTTTGATGAAACAAAAATCCAACATGGGTTTTAAGAAAAACCCATTTCAAATCTGCCATCCATGATTTTAAATAAAACCTTATTTTGCCTGGCTTGGTTTTCACAAAAACCCTGTAAATAGCCATGCTTTCCAAAATATCATAAATGCTTATTTATGAAATATTTTGGCCACCAAAACTCAATGTGATCCATGTGACATCAATGATCCATGTGACATAAATGACAAAATAAAATACCTCAAATTACCCAAATTTCCAACAATCTCCCCCCTTTTCATTGATGGCAACACCTCTAATGCAAATCACCACAATCACTGCAAAAACCAACTCTGAGAATCAAAGCTGCTCCCCCTGACTCAATACTCTCTATGGAGGCTAATCCTCCTAACTCAATACTCTATTTGGAGGCTTCTCCCCCTAACTCAATGCTCTCCCCCTTACTCAAATATCTCCCCCTTTGACATCAATGGCAAAAGGAACACCTATGGGGCTAAAAGATATGACTCTTAAGCTTAGCCCCCTCATCGCCTTCTCTCTTGAGGTGATTAATTTTGGGGTGGGAGTACTTTTACTCCCATATCACTTTATTTCTTTCCTCTATCAACTTCCTTCCATGTTTTTCTGATATCCTTCTCTTGATGAATTACTTGATCTTCTTGTCTAGAACCTGTTTGACATTCTTGCCTTGAACCTGTTTAGAATTGAGTCCTACACCATTTTGCAATATACCCAAAGTTATTTCAATTGAAACACTTGATATTGTAGCCTTTGGATTATGCCCATGTCTTGAATTCATTCTTAAAATAATTTCCATATCCATTCCTTTCATGAACCGTGTATTGTGAAACTCTATTTTCATGACCATTATGACTTTTGAATTATGTAGCTCTAAAACCAAAACCATGTTGCTAATTTACTTTGCACTAAAAATCTTTATGACCAATCCTATTACATGAGAAGCAATGTCCCTGAAAACCATACCTTCTTCCTTTGAATTTTCTTCTAGCAAAATCAAACTTCTTTGATCCATAGACCCTGCAGTGTATAGCCCTATGTCCAAATCCATTACAATAAAAACAATGTCCTTGAAAAACCCTTTGTTCATGCCTTGGTTCTTCATACCTTTCTTGAACATTATCCTTATGATCATTTTCAACTTGTGCATTGCATCCTTGAACCTTCTTTGTAGTATCTAAAACTTCTTCCTTAGTTTCTTCCTTGTTTTTCTCTTCAAGAATTTCTTTTCCTTTTGAAATTGATTCACCTATCTCAAAACAAGAACCAAACTAAATATTTGGAGCCATAGGAACTTTGGAACTTTCCTCACAAATATTAGGTGCTTCCTTGCTTTCATCTTTTAAAACTTCCTTTCCTTTTGAGTGTGATTCCCCAAACCTGAAACATGAGACCTTTGGTGCTTTGGAATCTTCCTCTTCTTTCTCTTCATTTGTGTCAAGTAGCAAATTGGCATCCATCTCTATAGCCTCTGAAATACATGTTTCCTTCTTAGTGAAAATATCTTGACCTTTTGAGTCATGTGATGGATCAAACTTCTCACATATGGAACATATCAATTCTTTTAGATTTTCCTTAACCTCTTGTAGTTTCTCATGGATAACATTGAAGGCTTCCTTTAGATCAACTGAGATATTATCCTCTTGTTTAACTTCTTCTATTTGGAATGAATGTCCTTCTGCTACTTCTCTTATCCCATAGAAAAACCCTTCTTCATATTCACTATCACTAAGATCATTATAATATTCTATAGAAAATAAACTCTCAAGATTTCTTTGACCATGCCTGTTTCCTTGATGTGTCATCTCATCTTTACTATCACTGAAACCATTACAATATCCTAATCTATGATCTCTTTGACCACACACAAAGCATTTTTCTCTTTGACCTTCTATTCCTAGATATAAATGTTATTCCTTTTCATCATCTGATTTGTCTCTATCACTATGATCTGAGCTATCACTTGCTTCTACAATGTAGTAAGATTTCTTTGCCTTACAAAAAAAATTCTTCTTTTCATACTTGTTTTGCTTGAATCTGTCATCTTTGTCATGCTTATGATTTCCATATTATTTTATTCTATGACCATGTTTTTCATCATCATTGTTTTCTTCATGTGGACATGTTGAGTGGTATTTTCACACACTTGTGAAAGTACACTCTTTTTTAGGATTTGGACTCCAAATCCCCTCTTGCAAAGAAGTCAAACAAACAACTTCTCCAAGGTCTCCGTTGTATTAGCATTTGCAACTGAGTATTAATAATCTCAAATAAATATACTCAATTTAAATGCTTGGAACACCTTAGTGATTGCAAGTAATTGTAAACAAGGGGTAATGTTGATTTATTTCACCATGAAACTTTAGTGATTGTTCATTGTTTTTTTTTTAGATTTTAATATTTTTTAGATGTTTATTTTAATGTCTTGAAAGTTAAAGCTTCTGAAAAATATAAAAAAGCAAAAAAAAATAAAAATGAAATACAGAATATTAAACTTAGAACGCATTCAGTCTGATGCTATCCTATTCCGACAAAACCGAAGATATGAGGTTTTCATGCATGCAACCTAACCTATTGGACCTGCAAAATAAGCACAATCCGGATAAGCTAAGTGTTGGCTCCTAGGGTTTTGAATGAGGTTTTCAGATTTAAATGTTCGCAAGAAGCAACCAAGAAAAAACTTGCATGAACTCCATTTACAAGCCTAAAATATGAAAAGGAAAAATAGACATTTAATCTTGCATTCAAAAAATGACTTCTTCTTTCTTGTCCATAAGATGCAAATTTCTAAAAAATTTTGTATTAAAAATTTGTCATTTTACAGTAACAAAAGTTTTTGGTTTTCCCAAACCAGTCAATGGAAGAAAACAACTAGAACAGGTCCAGAGTGGCCCTATTGCCCTCAAATCTATAACTCTGCTCGCGACAGTTTCCTACCCAGTCCAATGTAAAGGAATATCCAGACAAAGTGGAAGCAAAACACCACAAAAGCAGGCCCAGAATGGCTTATTGCCTTTGGCTCTGCAACTCTGCCCGTAGTGGTTTTTTGACCCCTATACCTGTCTTTTCTTGTGCCTTTAAACTTTCTGCTACGGCTCTCTGCTTCGCCTTGTGATGCTTCATTTCATCTTCCAGATCGATTCGTTTTGTTTCCCGCTCTTCATTATTTTGACTTTTGTTCGAGCGTCGAAACGTTTGATTTTCTTGCTAACTGTAACCGTCTATAGCCCTTACACTTTTATGCCACGTGTTCCATGCTTTTTTGCATGTTTTGTAACTGCCCCCTGTAAATCGTGACCAAAAATAGCATGTCGCGATATCACGACGTTTTTTTGCATGCAGCTTTGCTCTTCTACCTGTATCGTGAAAATAAGACATGTCGCGATATCGCGACGTTTTTTTGCATGCAGCTTTGCTCTTCTACATGTATCGCGAAAATAAGACATGTCGCGATATCGCGACGTTTTTTTGCATGCAGCTTTGCTCTTCTACATGTATCACGAAAATAAGACATGTCGCAAAATTGCGACAATTTTCTGCCCGCAACCTTGTCTGCCTTCATGCACAGCAAAAATGCAACATGTCGCAAAATCATGACATTTTCCTGTATGCAGCCTTGTTAGCCTTCATGCACAATGAAAATGAGACATGTCACAAAATTGTGACATTTTTATGCTATTGGGCTATGCAAATGCAACCTATCGCGAAATTGCGACGTTTTTCTCTATCGTTGGGTTTTGTTGCACTTAGCCGCAAAACGCGACATGTCACGAAATCGTGACATGTCGTGAAATCGTGACACTTTTCTCTTCTACACCATATTCTGATTTCTGTCATGAAATCATGACAATTTTTCGTTCCGTACCACTTGGCCGCTTTTTGTCACGAAATCATGACGCTTTTATCTTTCAGGCTGTCTCGCTGCTTCCTATCACGAAATCGTGACAATTTTTCGTTTCGGGCTGTCCAGATGCTTTCTATCGTGAAATCATGACGCCTTTCATCTTCATATCCCTTGGCTGCTTCCTGTCGTGAAATCACGATGCTTTCTCTTTCCGTACCATCTTGTTTCCTATCACGAAAACGTGACATGTCACGATTTCGTGATAACTTCTGCATTCTTATTGCCTTGCATCGTGATTTTACAACACGTCGCGATATCGTGACATTTTCTCTTCATGATGCATTCTACTACTCCTAGCCATGAAAACGCGACATGTCATGATATCGCGACAACTTTTATTTTCGGTCGCGATGGAGCAACATGTCGTGATATCGCGACAACTTTTTATTTTTGGTCGCGACGGAGCAACATGTCGTGATATCGCGACAACTTTTTATTTTCGGTCGCGACGGAGCAACATGTCGTGATATCGCGACAAATTTTTATTTTCGGCCGCGACGGAGCAACATGTCACGATATCACGACAAATTTTTCTCTTTTGTGAAATTTAGCTTTTTCCTTGATTTTGAGCATCTGGGCTACTACAGTTTTCTTTGAAAGCATGCAAAAAAGGTGGGTCCCCAATTTTGGGGAGTGTTGTGGATCAGCCACAACAGGACACTTGTATGCATAGTGACCAAGATCACCACACTTGTAGCATATAACTTTCCTTATATCCCTAAAATTCCTTGAGTCCTTATTCCTTTTGATGAAGTTAGCTTCCTCATCATTATCTGGAACTCTACTTGTTTCTAAAACTTTATCTTTCTATTTTTCTAAAGCCTTGAATGCAATATCTTTTATTAGAACTTGATGCTTACTTAAGCTATGAGAGTACCTTGCAATTATTCCATTGTTAGCTTGTTGATATTCATTGTCTCTTCTATTTTTGAAACCTTAGAATAATATTTCATGGGAGGTGATCTAAAAACATTTTGAGTAACTTTTTATTCTTTCATCTCAAAACCTAGGCCTCTCATGGTGTTAGTGATTTCATCGACTCGAAGTAAAGACTTTGCAATATCTTCAGAATCTTCCATTTTCAATTACTCAAATATTTTTCTATGAGTTTGTAGTTTTTCTAACTTTACCTTGGAATATCCTTCATAATTATTCCACAACTTGGTCCACATTTCATTAGCTAAAGTACATACCATAACTTTAAAAAAATATATCTCACGAAGCCCACTCAAAATACAATTCATTGCTCTTGCATTGATCTCAACCAATTTCTTGATAGTCTTATCTGCCTTGGGATCACCTTCAATCCTATGCTCTTTTTCAACTATTTACCATACCTCATATCCTTGTGATATCAAGTAGTTCTTCATCCTCATGCTCCAAAAAACATAATTGTTACCATCAAACAATGGATCCTTATTTGTAGATGATCCATTATATGAAGCCATCTATGTTCTTATAGAATACACCCTCAAGCTGTTAACCTTTTTGAAGGAACCCACTTTGATACCAATTGAAGAACGTAATATTATACTGAGAGGGAGGGTTGAACAATATAAGACCACTTTTTACTTTCTTTCTAAATCAATATCAATTAATGTTCTTAATTGCAATAACCAAATGTAGCAGTGTGCACTAATAACTCAGATAGCAATAGTAAGCAAGAGCACAAGTCACCACACACAATTGAGACACAATATTTAACATGGTTCCCCCAATGTGGGGTACTCCAAAAGTTGATCTCCTTATAATTATTCACACAAAAATATCCAATACAATTATTTATTTGATTTACTCAAAGCTAGGCAATAACAATTTCACATAGAACTTGTCCAAATCTGAATAACAAGCTCACACAGAACTTGTCCAAAGCTGAATATCATGCTCACACAGAACTTGTCCAAATATGAATAACAAGCTCACACAGAACTTGTCCAAAACTGAATAACAAGCTCACACAGAACTTGTCCAAATATGCTCTAGCAAGATCACCAAGAACTTGACCAAAACTGCTCTAATAATCTCACAAAGGACTTGTCCAAATATTCTTTAGAAATCTCACCAAGAACTTACCCAAAACTGCTCCAACAAGCTCACTAGGAACTTGTCCAAATCTGCTCTAGCAAGTTCACCAAGAACTTGCCCAAAATTATCCCAAATATTTCCATAAATCTATCCCAAAAGTGTCCCAAAAATGTCCACAAATATGTCCCAAAACTATCCACAAAGATTTCTCAAAACTGTCTACAAATACCTTCTCAAAGGCTCAATCAATCATGCTCAAGTAGCACTCAAATCTCATCCACAAATTTATCAAGGCAAAGCTCAAAGATGAACTCAACAATGAATGGCAATGTACTCTTCAATGGATGACAACAATGATCCACAATAATCTCAACTCAACTCAACTCAAATCAACTCATAGAAGCATAAAGAGAATTTTTAGAGACTCAATATGTTCTAGGTTCAATCTCAACTCAACTCAACTCAACTCAACTCATAGAAGCATAAAGAGAATTGTTAGAGACTCAATATGTTCTAATCTCAATCTCAACTCAAATCAAATCAGAATAATGGAATAGTTTGTTTCATAGGACTTGAACAATCACTTCACACATCACTTGACTAGGCTTATTCAACTCAACTCAACCCAAGTCTTATAGAACCATAAAGAGAATTGTTAGAGACTCAATATGTTCTAAACTCAATCTCAACTAATCACCACAAGGGACAATTTTTCCTCACACAACCCTAGTTCAAGTATGTATCAACCAACTCAAATGTTTCCAACAATGCTCAATTACAAATCTCACATAACAATGATACTCATGTTCTTTTCTAACTCAAGTTCTTTCACAACCAATGGGCTTCAAAAACTATGCTTATAAAAAAAGGTTTAAACACAACTCTCAATTCATAAAACCTTGAAGCATTCAATCAACCACTTTAAAAAAGGAAACCACAAACAATCCTTTTCCCTCCAATGATATTTCATAAATCAACCACCACAGACAATCAATATGATAATATGCCCATATATTTTATGAAGATGAAGAAACCACTTTGGAAAATATGCCACACTCAACACACTTTGAAAAGAACAAAACAACCTTCACTTGAACCCTTTTACAAAAATAGAAATATCTCTTTATGTACACCTTATTTCTCCTTCTAAACAAAATAATCAAATAGCTCTCGAAATAAGTTTTCCAATGATATATAATATGATATACTTCTAAAAGGAAAATCACCAAAAATATTTCATTTTCCCAACATGCACCACAAACCTTATCTCTCCTAGGGAAACCTTAGAAAAATAAAATATTTTGAAAAATTAATAACTTACCTTTAACCTCAGCGGGATTCAATCCCCTATCGCTGCCCCTGCACCACTCAAACCGTGACACCAACAACCACGTGATCGAACCGCTCACATATAAACCAAGAGCGCACGACCTCCTTCTTGCTTCCTCCGAACTTGCCCTCAAAAACCACGTGCGCAAAAGGTTCTCCCTTTTTACCTTGCAAAAACCAGCACCAACGGGATTCGAACTTTAGATCTGCTAGTGCTTAAAAACTTTACGCACCTTCCTCTTGCCACTAAGCTAGAATCACCTACGATGATAGGTATGGAAACTCCCTTACCTTTGTTCCCTCTTCTCTTCATTGGTTTTCAAACGAATACGACACTACTGCTTCCTTAGTGCTTCGAATGGATTATCTTAATTAAGGACTTAGAGAAAATAAAAATCTTAGTGGCATATTTATATATGCCCACATTTTTCTTTTGATGTTAGCTATGACTTAATATTATTTGCCTCCTCCTTTTTAATGTCGGCAATAATAAAATATTAATTTTAATTTTAATTTTTAATTTAAATTTTAAATGATTAAAATTTAAACTTAAATATTTAAAATTAATTATCTCCTTCACCGGGGCACCTATTTCAACGAAACGAAAAGCCAACCTAGGTTTTAAGAAAAACCCATTTGAAATCTGCCATCCATGGTTTTAAATAAAACCTTTTATTTTGTCTACCTTGGTTTTCACAAAAACCCTGTAAATAGCCATGCTTTCCAAAATATCATAAATGCTTATTTATGAAATATTTTGGCCACCAAAACTCAATGTGATCCATGTGGCATCAATGATCCATGTGACATCAATGACAACATAAAATGGCTCAAATTACCCAAATTTCCAACAGTGATGAATACAAATTATTACCAAATATGACATAACTACTATTGATGTTATGCCAACAAATATATTTGTACTCATAGTCCTTGTGAAGGTAGAAACAACATGTAACTAACTTGACCTATGGACCTTATGAGTGGTAGTTTCCATGTAAGGATATTAGTTGACCTTAACTAACATGAACACCTAGATCATGTGAGTGGTAGTTGTATCCACTCTAATTCATATGCCACTAAACTATGATGATAATAATTCCTACCTTTTGATCACTTATTACATCAAATTTTAGAATTTATTGGAGAGAAAATATTTTAATGCCTCAAACTCAAGTTGTTCCTAAGTAGGAAAAAATTAAGTTCTAGCTCTTGGATTTGACTATCTTGGCTCTAGCTCTTGGCTTTGGTTCTTGGCTCTTGGATTTAGCTCTTAATTCTAGATTTGGCTCTAAAATTTACTATAGCACTTGGCTCTAGCTTCTAGTTCTATATCCTATGTTTAGAGTAGATGGAAATACCCTCCTTTATTTTATCATGATCCAAATATGGATATGAATCAAGAATACTTAAGCAATAGTTGGATTGGCCTCACTTTTCTTATCAAAGTATATGTATAATTTATTACATCCATGGTTGCACACATATTATTGCACCTATCACTTATAACTAGGACACACAACCAATAATATATTATTAGGCTAATTGTTCCTTACTATTTTATTCTTCTTGTGAAATGGTGATAAATATTTTCATTCTAAGTGAGGCATATGCATTCACTTGTCCACATATTTGTAAAATTCCAACTACTAGATTTATTTTCTTCTTCAACTACAAGTATCCTTATGGTAACTTCTTCATGCTACCAAATTGCATTGATAACCAGTCATGACAACTACCACGTCCAATAGATTAGATCATTACTTATGAGGTTCATTCTACTGATTATGTATCAAGCCTTTGTGTTTCTTAAGATCTTTGGTCACCTAGTGCTTATTAGATTTAATATGCAAAAATTTATTATTAAGTGTAGCAATGAACATAAGAAATAAATAATATTTCCTCCCTATAATATAATCTCTACACTTGCATGATATTCAGGAGTGTTGGATACCACCGATCATGCACTCCTATTACATAACTAATTATTCATCATATATAGTTTATACTATGGTCATACTAATCATTCCCTTGTGAATAGGGACCAAACTTATTCACAAAGGATGAATTATTGAATTAATTGAAGAAGCATGTGCATCATACATGGGATTCCTTATAAATCTAACTTTTGTCTTTAAGATACTTTGAAATATTTTTTTTGCAAATCGTTTGGAATAAATTCATTTTCTTCTTTGAAGAACAGTTGTTTAGTATAAATACAACTATATGCAAAATCAAAATCATCTTCACAACATACAATCAAGTTACATCTATATATAACTTTTGACTTTCGCGACGATGGTATAGTTCCAAAACTAAAATTGGAATTTTATGACTAGCGCAAGTCCTCATCTTCATATTTTTTGACTATTTTCAACAATTAAAAATCAACCATGCAATAAAACAATCTATTTTTTTCTTTGATTTTCGTGATGATGGTATAATTCTATACCTAAATATTCTATGCCTAGCGCAAACCATTATACCAATTTTATTCCCCATTCATTTAAAAATCATAAAAACCATATGACTTAAATCATTATGTTATACAATTATGCTTTAAAACAAAAAAACACCTATCACTATTTCATGTTATTATGTCAATATGCAAATTTGCAATGATGGTATAATTCCTAAGGAATTATCCAAAAAATTTATCACTCTTAGGAATTTATGCCTAGCAAAAATCATTTTAAAATATCTCATGCATAATATTTTCATGAAAAGTCTGAAAACAAAATCATCATCATCATCATTTGCATCATCACACCAAAGTCTTAAGACAGTCTCTTAAGCACACTTTTACTTTTAGCAATATTTCTATACTGGGATTAGCTTGACGACCGAGAGAGCGGCGACTCCATGAAATGGTCTATAACAGCGACAATGTCCTTTGAAATTATTGTTAAAATTCCTTTTTATTTTTTATCAAATTATCATCACAACAACCAATTTGTTACATCATATTATTTCATTTAAATTTTTAAAGCATGACATTTAAACCATAATATTTTCCAATGACATAATTACATGAATCATCAAATAAATCACACCAAAACATTAAAAGCATCATACAAACACATAAGACAAGTCATATGATCAAAAAATATCTCATCTATATATATATATATCAAATATATGTACATCATATCAAAAATAGATTGGTATACCACATTCTACATTTTGGCATACTCAATCCTCTCAATCAAATATACAATCTCTATGTAGTGCAATAGCCTCGCCTCGAGAACCCCTCGAGCTCTCAGCCTCATCTCCTCCCCCACCCTGAGATGGAGGAGGTGGCCCCATCGCAGTCCGTGTGGTGCCATGAGTCCTGGATGCCGATCATGATGATGTCCTAGATGACCCCATCACGATAGGCTTTGCAATATGAGCTGGTAATGGCACCCTCTGCTCTGCTGGCATCGCCTGGTAATATAGATCTTGATAGAATGTAACCTGGGCAATAGCGCATGCTAAATCTTGAGTGCTCGCTCCTTTGCCCTGAGATCTAAGCCGTGTAGCCTCATCCTGCAATGTCTGCACCTAAGCTCACAGGCATGCAACCTCAGCTTGGAGAGTCACTGTATCACTACTCTCCCCAGTGTCAACACCCTTGCCCTTATCGGGTGATGGTGGCCTCTCTCTCTCTATGGAGAAGGGGGTATTTCCTCCCTCTCCTCCCATTGCCGTGACCTCTACTAAGCTTTTGGCCTCCTTTGCTCTCTCCCGTCACGACCCTGTGCTGCCTCAATGGCTGCCTGGCATTGCCTCCCCATCCGACGCACAACTGCATGAATCGGACCCTAAGCCCTCATCATTCGAGGAGGGCGGATGCCTATGTACCAAGCATCATAGCCATCGGCTACCCCAGCATCGTCCCCATCCACTAGCTGAATGGGGGCATCATATGTGTCCTAACTCTAGAATCGTTGCATATCTAGAGCCCCGCTAACTGTAGTGTTATCCCGAATAGTCCAGGAAAACTCGTAGTCTCTCATAGATGGGATCCCCTGCTGTAGACCGAACTGCCTCAAAAATCGGTCATACCGATGGAGTTCCACCTCTCCCCTCTCCATCCTTAGCCAGCAAACTCACCTGATGCCAGCCAGCTCCTGTCCATCCTCGGCCCACCCTGGATGATCTCTCCAAGGCCTCTAGGTGATCTGGTCGGAGACAAGGTCGTCTACTAGTCTCTGGGACACTGGAAGATCTATCGGCCGCTGTGCCCCTCTCTGGAGCCACCAGTAGAAAACTTGGGGCCTCTCCCCATCAATCCCTGTTAGTGGAAGCCCTACCAGCATCTGCACCACAATGTGCTCCCAGCATCAAACTTATAGTAGTGAGGTCATAACCAGACATCGATCGCCCTTGTATATGACCCCATGAAGGATCCTATACAACCGATAGAGTACAAAGATCCCCTAATAAAACCTATATCCGTGGTCTCTCATGTCACAGACCACATCTGTCAGTACCCATGGTACCCTACATCCGCTTTGGTGGCACAGCAGAAGTCCACCTACCACCCCAGCCAAAACCCGTGTGAGTCTAGATGCCCCAAGCATCTGGCGCAGTGACTCGATATTCACTCCGCCCTTCTCTAGGGTGAAGCTCGGATCGCCACACAGTCGCATCATTGCGTGGCCCTGATTGGTCGTAGGAGTGATCAGCCGTCCTTGTATGGGGATCCTCAAAATCCTCCATACATCCTCTAGTGTGGGAGTCATCTCCTCTGTTGATAACCAAAAACAGGAAAAACCTGGATACCACCTCTCTGCTAGGGCTGTCAATAGCCCCATATCTGTAGAAACCTATGGCATCTCTACCACATGCCGTAAGCCGACCTGAGCCAGCTGATCTCGCTCTGCCTGAGACAGGGCGGCCAAGTCATCCCTTAGTCTACCATATTTCCATTCTCTGCTCTTTAGTAATCCTCTCTGCAAAATAAACAAAATCAACAATAAAAATCATTAATTAAAAATGCAAGTTAAAATAAGTTCAATTTCATAAATGATGATATCGTCCACTATTGGATGATATCGTCCCAAATTTGAGCAAATTCGTCTTCGATTTTGCCAGCCGAAATCATCCCCTTTTTGATGAAATCGTCCCCATTTCGCCGATTTCGCCTCTGGATGAAATCGACGATATCGAGACGATTTCGATGAAATCGAGACGATTTCGTCTCGACAACGTCGACAGCCCAAAAACGGCCACGATGCTAAAAAATCAATCAAATTTAAATCTAAAAAGCATGAAATTCTAAATTAAAGCATTCTAAACTAAGTTTAGATCCTTACCCATAGCCCACGTTGGACCTCTGTTGATCTGTGTGTTGTCTCAACCATCTTGTCTCCAGAGATCTAAAAACTAGGAAAATGAACAGTAACAATGAATTAGGGTTTTACCCTATTTTTCTTAATTTTATTCAAAAACACTTAACAACTTTTTTTAAACATTTTGCTTTTCCGTGTTTTTACCTCAAATGTTCGATTTGGGTAAAAACACGGAGGGGGCACCATAGTAAGCTGTCGTATGATTCGACCTAGAATCATCGCCTAAAAATGAGAATAATTTTTGCTTTCTTTTAGATCAAGAAGAACTCATCTTTAACACATTTTCTTCGAAAAATTCGCTAAAGAGGGAGCAAAATGTAGCACCCTAAAATTAGCGTAGTAAAACCTTAAATAATTACAATTACTTTAGTAATAATTCAAATTCAAATTTTAACCTCCAAAACCGCTTCCAAACCGCCGTTTAACCCGTTTCCTCCTTTCCCGCACCATTTTTAGAGTTTGTTTCGACCGTTTGACGATATCGTCGCCGACCAGACGATATCGCCTTAGATCGGATGATTTCGTCTAGACTAGGACGTCCAGATGATCTTGTCCCAAAATTGATTTTTTTCAATTAGCCTCTGTTCCAATGACGTCTCTAATCCGGGTAGAAGCGTGTCTGCACCGTTAGAGACCCTCCCCGTTGGAGATCTCCCAAATTGGGATGATATCCAACATCCTAACCTCCCTCCTGAGCCTATTTAAACTTAGGACTCCCCCTTGGCATCCCCCTGGCTGAAATTTCCTATAACTTGACTTTACACGCACTAAAACATCCTGAATTACCATCTGCACTTGTCCTATCCAAATTTTGTTGCAGGAACCTTGTCATTCTTCAGCCGAAGCAAGCTCAGTTTGTCGTGGACGATCCTGTTCAATAAGAGAATTTTGTACCAATCCGAGATGATCTCGACTATAGTCTGCATTGGGGGCAATCAGTGCCTAGAGTTTGCATTTTTCTCTTCTCATCTGCTATTTTATTTTGCATCTAGTCATTTTATTTATTATTTTTTGCTATTCAGCATCTTGGAGTTCACCCATGTAGTTTAATTACATAATAAGGTCATGATTAGCTATTAAAGTGTTGCAACTTACTTGTATTTCTATTCGGGATTATCTGTTAACATCCTTATTATCATTTTACATCATTATCCTCTATTAGTATTGTTGTATTTTCTATATTCTGTGCCTATTTATCTGTTTGCAGGTCTCTGACGAATTTGTCTGACGAATTCATCAGATCTCAGACGATCCTGCAGGTCAGAGACGATCCCGTCAAATTTTGGACGATCTTGTCTGCTTCAAGAATCAGAACCTCCATCAGATATCCGGATCATGTATGGCTCTGTAATTTAGCTTTTTCTCTCTATTTTTTGTTTAAAATCTATTTTTTGTATTTCATTTAGCCTACATTTTCATAATAGAACAACTTAGATTCATTTGGCCAAACCTAGGACTCAAATGTTTAAAGATAAAACTGAACACATTAAACACATTCCCAACCTAGGCATGTAAACTGCTATTCAAATGTTTCCTGGTGAACCCACCATCCATCAAAAAATCACCATAATACACCTCCCTCGAGAGGCGGGACCTTCACAAGGCCTCTCAGTCCGAGGTACCGCATGTTGGCAATTTTGGGTACCTTGGGTACATTGCCTTTGCTCTAAGTGTAGATGTTGTCATTGATGTCAAGAAGGTCTTGAAGCAATTTGGTTTGATGTCAAAGAATGTGTTTTGATGAAGGTTTCAGTTTGGACAAGTGAGTTTCCAAGAAGATCGGAGTAGCCCAGTTGCAAAAGATCAAGAAAAAGACAAGTAAGAAAAAGTATGCAGGCGTTTGGAAAAACTGTCACAATTTCGCGTCATGTTTTAGGAGAGAGAAAGTGTTGGAAAAACTGTCATGATTTCGCGACATGTTTGAGGAGAGAGAAGGTGCTAGAAAAACTATCACGATTTCATGACATGTTTGAGGAGAGAGAAGGTGCTGGAAAAACTGTCGCAATTTCGTGACATGTTTGAGGAGAGAGAAGGTGCTGGAAAAACTGTCACAATTTCACGACATGTTTGAGGAGAGAGAAAGTGCTGACAAAATTGTCATGATTTTGCGACATGTTTGAGGAGAGAGAAAGTTCTAGCAAAACTGTCATGATTTCGCGACATGTTGGAAGAAAGAGAAGAAGTTGGCAAAACTGTCGTGATTTCGTGACATGTTGGCAGAGAAGGAGAGCAAGATGGAAAGTGTCACGATTTCGTGACATGTCGCATTTTCGCGACTCGAAAAGTGCAAGAAGGTAGAGAAGGAAGAGTGTCGCGATTTCGTGACACATTGCCAGGAAAGTTGTACGGACAAAAATGTGTCACGATTTCATGACATATTGTAGAAAAGAGAGTCCGCAGTGTGAACTGTCACGATTTCATGACAAGATCGAAGAGAGAGAAAGTTATTCAGGAACTGTCACGATTTCGTGACATGATGCAAAGTTCCAAGTGAGGACTGTTGCATTTTTGCAACATGCTGCAAAGGTCAAGTTGAGGACTATCACGATTTTGCGACATGCTGAAAAGCTCGAAGTGAGAACTGTCACGATTTCGCGACATGCAGCAAAGGGAAGAGTCTGAAAGGAGAAGCGTCGCGATTTTGCGATAGGTTTCAAGGAAAGATTTCGGAAGCTGAAAGCGTCATGATTTCATGATAGGATGAAAGAAAAATGTACGGATGCAGAAAGTGTCGCTATTTCGCGACAGGATGAAAGAAAAGCGTATGGATGGTTAAAGAGTCATGATTTTATGATAGAAATTGGAAGCAGGTCTTCTATAGGAGAAATTTCATGATTTCACGACAGAAGCAGAGAGGAAGGCTATGAAGACAAAAGTGTCATGATTTCGCGACATGTTCCAGTTTCACAGGTGTAAGGCAGAAAGAAGCTCGAGGCAGCAGAAGTGTCGCGATTTTGTGACAAAAGTTGAGAGGAAGGCCATGAAGACAAAAGGGTCACGATTTTGCGATAGAGTTAAATATGACATCAGTAGAAGCAGATGTGTCACGATTTCATGACAAAAGCAGAGAAGAAGGCAATGAAGTCTAAAGTGTCATGATTTCGTGACAGGAGTGAAGATGATGTCAGCAAAAGATAGAAGTGTCACGATTTTGCAACAAGGACGCAGTCAAGGCAGACAAAGGCAAAAAGTGTCATGATTTCATGACAATAGGCAAAAGAAGGTGTACGACAAGAAAAGGTGTCACGATATCGTGACATGTTGTAGTTTCATAGGAAAAGCTACAAAACCAGAGGCGGTTGAAGGACAAAGTTAACCTTGAGCCGACAGAGTTAAATCTGGGCCGACGTAGCATAGGGTTTTGCAATCGACATAGTTTGAGGGTTACAACCGACTAAGTTTGAGAGTTTTGATCATGAAATTTATTCTATAAAAGGAGGGTTGTTTTGAGATTGAATGTATCAAATGTGTGTATCGAATTTGCGCAAGTGAAGTCTATTGTGCGCAAGAGAGCGAGTCGAGTCGAATCGATCGAAGTGTGCGTTTTGAAGTGTGATATTCGTAGATAGAGTACTGGGGAGAAGTTCGATCATCGAGAAGTAGATTGTGCGAAGACTATGCTACTGTGTTTGCATAGAGAAAAGAAAGAGGAAGAGGACAGGACTTGTGCCGGATCGAAGGACTATGTTTGGTGCAGACCAGAGAAAGAGGAAGAGGACATTTGTGCTAGACCGAAGGACTATGTTTTGGTGCAAATTCGAGGACCAACTTTGAGGTGATAGAGTGAGGACAGAGGTCTCCATCCAGAGTAGGGAAGACAGGTGTCTTCTATGGATAGAGTTCCACTTGCTAAGGGCAGAAGAGGCAGAGGTCTTCTAGAGGATCACCAGCTAGAGCAGAGTTAGGGGAAGGTATCTCCTTTGAGCAGAGGCTCATAAATTTTGTAATTGGGAAGGTTTCCCAAAGAACTATGATATAACTTTTAGAGAAAAGTTTTATCCGTGGAGTAGCCCGCTTTGGGTGAACCACGTAAATTGTTGTGTCTCTTTTGTGAATGGTGTTTTGTGCATTGCTTTAATTACTGCCATTGATACTGCTTTCTGTACACTACATAATATTGGATTAAAAGTTGATTTGAAGGAAAAAGTGAAAAAGCGGCCTTATACTGTTCACCCCCCCTCTCAGTATAAGCTTGTGTTCTTCAATTGGTATCAGAGCGGGTTCCTTCGAAAAGGTTTAATAGCTTGAAGGAAGAACTGATTAAGAACACAATGGATTATTCAAGTGGCAATGCAACACCTATCCTTGATGGATCAGATTTTGGTCTGTGGAGTGCTAGAATGAAGGTTTATCTAATGGCACTTGGTAATGAGGTATGGGAAGTAATTGAAGATGGGTACACTATCCCTGTAAATGGTCCATACACTAAAGAAGATAGGCTCCTACATCATAGCAATTCAAAAGCTATGAATGCAATCCTGAAAGGCTTACAAAAAGTAGATCTTACCAAGGTGATTCACTACAAGATAGCTAGTGAAATGTGGAAATAGCTGCAAGTGGTTCACACAGGTGATGCAAATGTCAGAAAGGCAAAGTTGAGACATTTTAAAGGTATGTTTGAACAACTCAAAATGAATGATGATGAAAAGATCAGTGACTACATGCTTCGTATGGATGAGATTGTTAACTCCATGAAAGACTTAGGTCTTGAACTTGCTGAAAATGATGTGTGTGATAAGATTTTAAGATCTCTTCCTAATAGATTTAGTGAAAATATTTCTGCCATTGAGGAAGCTAAAGATCTAGATAAATTGAAAAAGGATGAGCTCCATAGTATACTTGCAACATTTGAGCTGAGAACTCAAGTGAAAGTTGATGTCAAGAAAGAGGCAGCCTTCAAAGCTACCAAGAAATCAAAGAGCAAACAGATTCAAGAGAGTGATGAGTCCTCTAGTGATGAAGAGGCATATTACAGCAAGAAAGGCAAGTTTTCCAAAAAGCACAAGAGCATGAAAAACATAAGATGTTTCAACTATGGGAAGTTTGGTCATTATGCTACTGACTGTACTATTTCAAAGAATGAAAGTGATGAAGATATACAGGATTCTAAGAGCAAGGATTCTAAAAAGCACAAGCATCACAGGAAGAGCAAATATGAGTACAACAATCATGGAAAGAGGCATTCTCACAAACACAAGAAGAGCTTCTACCTAGACAAAGCAAGTAAGTGTTCTAGCAGTGATAGTGAAAGCTCTTCTAGTGATAATGAAAATGAGATGTTGTTCATTTCGGAAAAGGAGGAAGAACCGAAACATAAATTCATTGTCATGAAATGTTTTAGATGTGGAAATTTTGGGCACCTTGAGGATAATTGCAAAAATAATGATTTGGTTGCTAGTATGTATGAGGATGCTTCAGAAAACTACAATGAAGATGCATGTATGGTTTTTGAAAAGGGTAGCACCTCTAGTGATAAGAAATCTGAAAAAGGCCTTGATAATTCAAAATGCAATCAAATAGAGGATCTTGAATGTGAACTTACTAATGCTCTTAGTGTTTTGAAAAAGGAAAGAAAGAAGAATGCTAGACTCAAGGATAAGTTAGATGAATGTTGTATGGAGAGAGATGAGCTTATAGAAAGTCTTGACATCTCTATGGCTAAGACACAAGAACTCAAGAATGAGTTAGATTCTAAGATTCTTGAGTATAGTGAGTTAGAACAGAAAATGGCTTCTTTGGAAGAGGAAACTAAAAAATACAAGGATAAACTGTATAGGTTTCAATAAAGTTCCAAAAAGTTTAAGTCTCTCATCAAAGGTCAAAGAAAACCAACAGATAAAACAGGTCTCGGTTTTGTTGAGCCGCACAAGGAACAGGTTGGGGAATCTAGCAAGAGATTTCAAAAGGAAGAGAGTTCTAATGAAGAAAGTACTTCAGATCATGAGTCCGTAAGTGATAAATGCACAAAAATAGAAAACAGAATTCTGAATGCCAAGAAGAAGGTTTCGGGACCCAAGAGGTCGAATAAAAGAAAATTTCATGACAGATGTTTTGCGTGTCACAGGTTTGGTCACATGGCTGTACATTGCATGACTCAAGTGAAGAGAGTAAATGATAGTTTCAGGGGCCGTAATTTCTTTCAAGGGTATTGCTACTCTTGTCAACAGTTCGGGCACAAGGCAATTTTTTGCAAGGCAAATAACAGGAACTGGGTTAGTCAAAACAGGCAGATTCAAAGAACAACTATGCCTGAAAGAAATAATATTGTTATTTGTTATAAGTGCAACAATGCAGGTCACACAACCAGACAGTGCAGAGCTGATCTTCCAAGGTATAGGAACAGGAAAAGTGGTATAAATAGGTCCAAGGATCAAGGTGTGGACAAGAAAAGAGATGAGAACAAGAACAAGAAAAGTGACAAGAACAGAAACATTGACAAAGAGTTCAAGAGAAGGCCCGACAAAGAAATTGTAGACACTGATGATGATGAGTGTCTAATGGGAGTTTCACTCCCACCCCTGTTTTAAATCACCTCATCAAGAGGTGGGGGAGGGACTAAGCTAAGAAGCTCATTCTTAGTCCCAAGCCCCAAAGGTGACCCTTTGCCATTGATGACAAAGGGGGAGAGATATGAGTAAGGGGGAGAGCTTCATAGTGAAGAAGAGAGCTTCAAGTCGTGGGGAGCAAAAACTTCAAAGGCAGATTCTCGCTTGTTGGATCGGTTGGTTTCAGTTTTGGCTCTTGACTAGTGTTTTCAATTAAGGTTTGCCATCAATGACAAAGGGGGAGATTGTTGGCAATTTTGGGTACCTTGGGTACATTGCCTTTGCTCTAAGTGTAGATGTTGTCATTGATGTCAAGAAGGTCTTGAAGCAATTTGGTTTGATGTCAAAGAATGTGTTTTGATGAAGGTTTCAGTTTGGATAGTGAGTTTCCAAGAAGATCATAGTAGCCCAGTTGCAAAAGATCAAGAAAAAGACAAGTAAGAAAAAGTATGCAGGCGGCTGGAAAACTGTCGTGATTTCGTGACATGTTTCAGGAGAGAGAAAGTGTTGGAAAAATTGTCGCGATTTCGCGACATGTTTGAGGAGAGAGAAGGTGCTGGAAAAACTATCACGATTTCGTGACATGTTTGAGGAGAGAGAAGGTGCTGGAAAAACTGTCACGATTTCGCGACATGGTTGAGGAGAGAGAAAGTGCTGACAAAACTGTCATGATTTCGTGACATGTTTGAGGAGAGAGAAAGTTCTAGCAAGACTGTCGCGATTTCACGACATGCTGGAAGAAAGAGAAGAAGTTGGCAAAACTGTCACGATTTCGTGACATGTTGGCAGAGAAGGAGAGCAAGATGGAAAGTGTCACGATTTCATGACATGTCGCATTTTCGTGACTCGAAAAGTGCAGGAAGGCAGAGAAGGAAAAGTGTCACGATTTCGCGACACATTGCCAGGAAAGTTGTACGGACAAAAAGGTGTCATGATTTCGTGACATATTGCAGAAAAGAGAGTCCGCAGTGTGAACTGTCATGATTTCATGACAAGATCGAAGAGAGAGAAAGTTATTCAGGAACTGTCATGATTTCGTGACATGATGCAAAGTTCCAAGTGAGGACTGTCACATTTTTGCAACATGCTATAGAGGTCAAGTTGAGGACTATCACGATTTTGCGACATGCTAAAAAGCTCGAAGTGAGAACTGTCATGATTTTGCGACATGCAACAAAGGGAAGAGTCTGAAAGGAGAAGCGTCACGATTTCATGATAGGTTGCAAGGAAAGATTTCGAAAGCTGAAAGCGTCGTGATTTCGCAACAAGATGAAAGAAAAATGTATGGATGCAGAAAGTGTCATGATTTCACGACAAGATGAAAGAAAAGCGTACGGATGGTGAAAGAGTCATGATTTCATGACAGAAACTGGAAGCAGGTCTTCTATAGGAGAAATGTCACGATTTCATGACAGAAGTAGAGAGGAAGGCTATGAAGACAAAAGCGTCACGATTTCACAACATGTTCCAGTTTCGCAGGTGTAAGGCAGAAAGAAGCTCGAGGCAATAGAAGTGTCACGATTTCATGACAAAAGCTGAGAGGAAGGCCATGAAGACAAAAGGGTCACGATTTCATGACAGAGTTAAATATGACGTCAGGCAAAGTAGATGTGTCACGATTTCGTGACAAAAGTAGAGAAGAAGGCAATGAAGTCTAAAGTGTCACGATTTCACGACAGGAGTGAAGATGACATCAGCAAAAGATAGAAGTGTCACGATTTCGTGACAAGGACGCAGTCAAGGCAGACAAAGGCAAAAAGTGTCATGATTTCATGACAACAGGCAAAAGAAGGTGTACGGTAGGCAAAGGTGTCGCGATATCATGACATGTTGTAGTTTCATAGGAAAAGCTACAGAACCAGAGGCGATTGAAGGACAGAGTTAACTTTGAGCCGACAGAGTTAAATCTGGGCCGACGCAGCATAGGGTTTTGTAGCCAACGTGGTTTGAGGGTTATAGCCAACTAAGTTTGAGAGTTTTGATCATGAAATTTATTCTATAAAAGGAGGGCTATTTTGAGATTGAATGCAATCGAATGTGTGTATCGAATTTGCGCAAGTGAAGTCTGCTGTGCGCAAGAGAGCGAGTCGAGTCGAATCGATCGAAGTGTGCATTTTGAAGTGCGATATTCGTAGATAGAGTACTGGGGAAAAGTTCGATCGTCGAGAAGCAGATTGTGCGAAGATTGTGTTGTTGTGTTTGCACAGAGAAAAGAAAGAGGAAGAGGACAGACTTGTGCCAGACCGAAGGACTATGTTTGGTGCAGACCAGAGAAAGAGGAAGAGGACATTTGTGCTAGACCTAAGGACTATGTTTTGGTGCAAATTCGAGGACCAGCTTTGAGGTGATAGAGTGAGGACAGAGGTCTCTAGCCAGAGCAGGGAAGACAGGTGTCTTCTATGGATAGAGTTCCACTTGCTAAGGGCAGAAGAGGCAGAGGTCTTCTAGAGGATCACCAGCCAGAGCAGAGTTAGGGGAAGGTATCTCCTTTGAGCAGAGGCTCATAAATTTTGTAATTGGGAAGGTTTCCCAAAGAACTGTGATATAACTTTTAGAGAAAAGTTTTATCCGTGGAGTAGCCCGCTTTGGGTGAACCACGTAAATTGTTGTGTCTCTTTTGTGAATGGTGTTTTGTGCATTGCTTTAATTACTGCCATTGATACTGCTTTCTGTACACTGCATAATATTGGATTAAAAGTTGATTTGAAGGAAAAATTAAAAAAGTGGCCTTATACTGTTCACCCCCCTCTCAGTATAAGCTTGTGTTCTTCACCGCACCATCCTTTTCCCATCCTCCTTCTAGGCACGGATCCTATAGCCTAAAGGTAAGGATGCAAAAAATTTGGAGCGATACAGTTTAGATTTGGAATCATCTATGGGATTGATTTTAGTTGGGTGTCATGGGAGCTAACATAGATCTCTTGCGTTTAATCGCCTTTTCATTCATATTGTGATATTTAAATGCTTATTATGACATGAGTTCAAGTAGTATCTAGGAGGGATGGTTCCCCCATTCTAGTGAGAGTAGACCTCTACTACCTTTATAGTTATCTTTATCACCTCAATCATTTCTACCGATATTATCATAGGTATGAGGATGGATGGATCCATTGTAATTTCTCTTTTATTCTCATTCATGAAGAATGTATTTCCCCCTTTAATTCATTTCCATTATTGAACAAGGGAGGCATATATTGCATCATATGGTAATTCAAATCACTACACTTAGTCTCATTGCACATTCTATAAGGAGAATTAGGCTTTTAGATCTTAATATTAATGTAAAATTTGCATGTTTACTTTTAGTTCTCTACTTTCTTGCTACACGAATTAGATGAAGCAATATCATGTATAATGGTATTCTTATTGGTGATGTTTAAATATACGCATGGGATCTCCCCATTTAAACTTGTTCTATAAGTATTTCATTTTCACGTCCTCTAATTTAGTAAAAAAATGGTTGTGCAATATCTCTATATCAAAGTATTAGATGAATAAATCAAAAGAAGAATAAATTCCTCCTTCAAACTACTCTAATACCACTAATAAGAACTACTTTGATGAGTGATGAATATTTATGTATAAAACATCATCAAATATGGTGTAAAAACTGTCAATGTGAGGATATAATTTAATTTTGGGCTCATAGTCCTTATGCAGGAAATAACAACACTTAACTAAGTTGAATTAAGGATCTTATAAGTGATATTTTTTGTGTATGTACAAATAACATGAACACCTAGATCATATGAGTGGTATTTGTATCCACTCTAACTCATATGCCACTAAATTATTTTAATAATAATTCCTAATAACATCGACAAATTAGAGGAATAGGTAGAAAGGATGGAAGGAGAGGGAATACAATTGGATAATTATGTAGCAAAACTTCTCTATGTTGATGACCTTGTCTTGATTGGAAATATACTATTAGAAATATTGAGTTGTGATTGATGTCAAAGGCATAAATATCTTCAAAGATGAAATTTTGAGTTGTCATTAATAATAAAGGAAGAGATATCTTCAAAGGTGATTTCATATGCTTTAATATTTAAATGAAATATTTAAATATTAAAGTGGAAGGTTTATATTTAAATATATAAAAGGTTAAAAATTTAAATCTGCATGGGCTGACCTCCTTGAGCGCACCATACAAAAGAGAGTTTGAAAATTCAAATATTCAAATAATGGGTCGACCTCCTTGGGTACGAATGAAAAAAATCATATTAATATAAGGCCATAAATTCACTTTGACAATAGTAAGAAATTAGAAGATATCCTTCGAGCGAGGAGAGAGCAGCAGGTAGAATACAAGGGAGGAGAGAAGTGCAAGTTTGGTGGGATAGCAGTGATCAAAAAAATACTTTAAATATTTGATCATGCCACTTCTATCTCAACTGAGTGGTTAGACCAGTCGGTAGCCTAGCTTGTATTGGAGCATTGCGGTGCAAAATATTTGAAGTTTGAATCCCCTCGATGCTTGTTTTGTTGTGTTTTTTTGTTCTAAATAGCACGAAGAAGGAGATATATAGTTTATGGTTCACCTTTGGTTTCATCCACTAGGTTAGCCTAGTAAGTTGCCTAGCCTAAGCTAGGGAGCTGTGATGCATAATGTTAGAGAGTTGTGATGCTTATTTTGTTGAAGCATGTGAGATAGCACAACAAAGAAGTTAAATATTCTATTGCACCTTTTGGTTTCATCTACTATGGTAGCTCAGTTGGTCACGAGCCCATGTTAGGGTGTTGCACTTCTAGAGGTTAGAGGATCAAATCTCATCCACTGTTGTGCAAGGTAAGGGTAGAGTTTTTAATTAATTTTAAAGGGAGATATAAGGATTTATGTTATAAGGTTTTATTTTGCAAATTTTATAAAAGGGAGATATAAGGATTTATGTTATAAGGTTTTATTTTGCAAATTTTATAGAAGGGAGATATAAGGAGTTATGTTATAAGATTTTATTTTGCAAGTTTTAAAAAGGGAGATATAAGGAGTTAGTTTAAATTAAGCTTTATTGTGAATGTTGTTAAAAGGAGTGATAAGGATATTAAGTATTTGATTTGGAGTTTAGATAAAGAAGCAAAAAGAAAAATTATAGATCAGATTTGTATGCAAGATTTGTGCATTGTTTATGATTGGATTTGGGAGTAGATGAGCAGTGTTTGTGAGCAGATTTGAGCATAGTTTATGAGCAAATTTTGGAATAGATTTGAGTAGTATTTATGAGCAGATTTTGGAACATATTTGAGCAGTATTTGTGAGTATATTTTAGAGTAAATTTGAGTAGGGTTTGTGAGCAAATTTTGGAGTAGATTTGAGCAAGGTTTGTGAGAAAATTTTGGAGCAATATTTGAGGACATATCTAAGTAGAGTTTTGGACCAGATTTGTGAGCAAGGGATTGGTGTCTCCTGTGGATTGGTGTCCATGAACTTGACCAAGGGGATTGGTGTCTCCTATGGATTTGTGTCCACGAACTTGTATAGGGGATTGGTGTCTCATGTGGATTGGTGTCCATGAACTTGTATAGGGGATTGGTGTCTCCTGTGGGTTGGTGCCCACAAAATTTATTGAAGAAATTTATAAGCAATATTTTTTCATGGTTTTCTCCCGAGAGGGTGTTTCCACGTAAAAATATTTGTCTCTTATGTGTATGGTGATTTGTGCATTGTTTCATTATTGCATTGATATTATTTGAAGTTATTGCTTTGGAAAGAAAAGAGAAATTTTTTATCTTATACTATTCACCCCCTCTCTCAGTATAATCTTGTGTTCTTCAATTGGTATCAGAGCAAGTTCCTTCATGAAAGCCTAATAGCTTGAAGGAAGATCTTACAAGAACACACATGGCCATGGAGGTGAAATAAAATACTCCTATTGTTGAAATCCAAGAAAAGGAGAAAAATCTAGAAAATGAAGAGGAAGCCATAATGGACATAGAAGAGGAACTTGTTGTTGCTCTTGAAGAAGTGAAAAGGCTTAGAAAGAAAAACTCAAGATTGAATATTCAAGTACAAGAGGATGAGGAGACAAAGGCAAAGCTTTCACAAGATCTCACCAACTTAAAAGTAAAAATTGAAGAGGCAAAGCGAATTGAAGAAGGTATAGCTGAGCAATTAAAGGCAAAAGAGTTGGAATGTGAAAAATTGGAACATGAGGTTGTCTCTCTAAGGAAGGAAGTTGAAAAATCTAATGATAAGCTACAACAAAATATCAGGTTTGAGAAAAGCACAGAAATCTTGGATGATATTATCAAAACACAAAGATCTTCAGTTATAAATACTGGACTTGGTTTTGGAGAAGGTCAAAAGAAACAAAAGGGGGAGTCAAGCTCAAAAGGAAGAGAGGCATCAAAGAAAATAAGTAAATAAGAGCCCAAGACCTATGTTGATGTATTGAGAAGTGGAAGCATCAAGAAGGAAGAAAACAAAGAATCATCATGGATCTAAGTCAATCATAGAAACAATAATGAGAGAACCATGCGACCATATCCTCCAAGGCAATCAAATAGGTTTCAATATTTCTTCCATGGTTATTTTTTTTCATGTAACAAATTTGGTCATAAAGTTGTACATTGCATTGTCCATGCTAAAAGTGATTTTGGCTTCACCAAGAGAAATTTCAATTCATTTGCACCTCTCATGGATTACAATATCATTTGTTACAAATGTGATAATTTTGGGCATAAAGCTAAATGGTGTAGAACAATGTTCCTTGAACTTCCAAAATCAAGCAAGAAGGAGGAAGGTCAAACTGTTCAAAAGAATATGACTTCCAAAGTTTGAAAAAATAAAATGGAACAAGAAAAGGAGAAGTCTATGTTGGTACAAATGACTCTTCATGTGCAAAATGAAGGAAATCAGTGGTACATTGATAGTGGTTGTTCAAGCCATATGATAGGTGATAAAAGCAAATTTCTCTCTCTCAAAGAAATAAATGGAGGCACAGTAAAATTTGGTGATAATGCTTCTGCCAAAATTGTTGGAAAGGGAACCTTGAGCCTGGATAATGGAAGATCAAGGATAGAGAATGTGTTATATGTTGAAGGGTTGAAGCACAATATACTAAGTGTAATTCAACTATGTGATCAAGGGCACACACTCACATTTCACCCAAATGGATGTGAGATCAGGAAATCCAAGATAGGAAAGCTTATTGTAGACATCTATAAAACTGCAAATAATCTCTACATGTTGAGAAAAATTAAAGGGGAAAATGCTTTTTATCACAAGAAGATGAGATCTGGTTGTGGCATAGAAGAATGGGCCACCTGAAATTTGACAACATAGTAAAAATCAACAACAAACAAGTAGTTAGAGATTTTCCCAAGATAGCAAAACCCCCAAGCATGATTTGTGCACAATGCCAGCATGGTAAGCAAACAAGATCTAGTTTCAAATCAAAGGAATTCTCTTCATCCAAGCCTCTGGAGCTGATTCACACTGATCTATGTGGCCCTACAAGAACAAAGAGCTTACAAGGTGAGAATTATTTCATGTTGTTTATTGATGATTATTCTAGAATGACTTGGGTAACATTCTTAAGAGAAAAATTAGAAGCTTTTGAAAATTTCAAAGCATTCAAGGCACTTGTAGAAAATGAAATAGGTAAAAAGATCAAGTGTCTAAGATCAGATAGAGGAGGTGAATTCACTTCAAATAAATTTGTAGAATTCTATGAACAACAAGGAATCAAGCGATAATACTCAACAACAAGAACTCCACAATAGAATGGAGTAGTTGAAAGGAAGAATATAACTATTCAAGGCATGTCCAGGGCCATGCTAAATGAGTCTAAGATTTCTGATGCCTTTTGGAGAGAAGCAATTCATACAACTATTTATATCATCAATAGAGCTCAAGTAAGAGTAAATCACCACAAAACTCTGTATGAGCTTTGGAAGGGAAGACCAACTACTGTGAAGTACTTCAAAAATTTTGGAAGCAAATGCTACATTAGATGAGAAGAAAAATATTTGGGTAAGTTTGATTCCAGGTGTGATGAGGGTATCTTCCTTGGATACTCTTCAAAGAGCAAAGCCTATAGATGCTACAATAAAAGATCACATAAAATTGTGGAAAGTGCAAATGTAAGAGTTGATGAAGAAATAGATCTAAGAGAACCAGCTCAAGAGATCGTGTATCAAGAAGGAGAAAGTTGCAAAGATGAAGAAACTAAAGAAGATGAGAATCAAAGGACACCCTCAAGAACACCCCCCAATATACCATCTAAAACACCATCCAGATATGTGCAAAAGAACCATCCTAAAGATCTGATTATTGGGAATCTAGATGAAAGACAAACAAGGAGGAAAATAATAGGTACAGGTGAACATGCCAACTTCTCTTTACTATCTAAAGTTGAGCCAAAGAATTTCAATGAAGCAAGTGAAGATAAATATTGGATTAAGGCAATGGAGGAGGAGTTAGATCAAATAGAGAAAAGTGAGACTTGGGAACTTGTCCCACATCCAAAAGATAAGAATGTAATTGGCACCAAATGGGTCTACAAAAATAAGTTGAATGAAGATGGTCAAGTTGTCAAAAACAAAGCAAGACTTGTATGCAAAGGCTATGCACAAGTTGAGGGAATTGATTTTGAAGAGACATTTGCTCTTGTTGCTCGTCTTGAGGCCATAAGAATGTTCTTGGCCTTTTCAAGTTTCAAAAACTTCAAAGTATACCAAATGGATGTAAAATCAACATTTCTTAATGGTTACTTAGAGGAAGAGGTCTACATTGAGAAACCAGATGGTTTCAGCTTGATAGACAAGCCAGACTATGTATGCAAATTGAAAAAGGCTCTCTATGGACTAAAGCAAGCCCCTAGGGCTTGGTACTCAAGGTTGGATAAATATCTCCAAGAATAGGGTTTTAGAAAAGGTATAGCTGATAGCAACCTGTACATCAAGAATGAAGGAAATGACTTGTTAATTATAGTAGTCTATGTGGACGACATCATTTTTGGAGGCAGTAATGACAAGATGTGTCAAAAATTTGCAAAATGTATGCAAAGTGAATTTGAGATGTCAATGCTTGGTGAGCTATCCTTCTTTCTTGGTTTGCAAATCTCACAGTTAGATAAAGGTATATTTCTCTCTCAAACCAAGTATGTAAAAGAAATGTTGAAAAAATTTAGGATGGAGGATTGCAATCCTGTGAGTACCCCCATGGTTACAGGATGTAAGTTAAGTAAATATGATGAGTCTCCTGAGGCTAATCAAACTTTGTATAGATCCATGATTGGAAGTTTATTGTATGTCACAACTACAAGGCCAGATATAATGCAGGCAGTCGTATTGGTGGTAATATTTCAAGTTGCACCAAAGGAAACACATGTATAGGCAGTAAAAATAATCCTCAAGTATTTGAAAGGAACTATGGATTTTGGATTGTGGTATCCCAGAGGTGATAATTTCACTCTCACTGCATATACATATGTGGATTGGGTAGGCAGTGTGGATGATAGGAAAAGCACAAGTGGAGGAGCATTTTTTCTTGGAGACTATTTGGTCTCTTGGCTAAGTAAAAAATAAGCATCAATGTCCTTATCTACTGCAGAGGTAGAGTACATTGCAGTAGCTGCTTGTTGCACTCAGGTTTTATGGATGAAATAAACCTTAAGCAATTTCAAAGTAGAGCATGATCATCCTATCTCCATACTTTGTGATAATACAAGTGCCATCAATATTTCAAAGAATTCGATGATGCATTCAAGGACCAAGCACATTTTGATCAAGTATCACTTTTTGAGAGAGCAAGTGACTGATCAACAAGTCAAGTTGGAATACATTGCTACAAAGGAATAAATTATTGACATCTTTACCAAGCCACTTCCAAAGGAGACCTTTGAGTATCTCAGAAGTAAGTTGGGAGTAGTTTCACTCCCATATCATCATTGATTATCTCAGTAAGAGCAGGGAGTAAGGGGGCATTGTCAAGTGTCTTATATTACAACCCCGAGGAACCTTTGCCATTGATGTCAAAGGGGAAGAATTTTAGTAAGGGGGAGCAACTTGTCAGGGGAGCAGTTTGTGATCATGTTGCAATAAAGGACAATTTCATTGTAGGGTTGCCATCAATGACAAAGGGGGAGATTGTTAGAAATATTGAGTTGTCATTGATGTCAAAGGTAAAAATATATTCAAGGATGAAATTATGAGTTGTCATTAATAATAAAGAAAGAGATATCTTCAAAGGTGATTTCATATGCTTTAATATTTAAATAATATTTAAATATTAAAGTGGAAGGTTTATATTTAAATAAAAATATTTAAATATATAAAAGTTTAAATAAAGTGGAAGGTTTATATTTAAATAAAAATATTTAAATATATAAAAGGTTAAAAATTTAAATCTGCATGGGCTGACCTCCTTGAGTGCACCATACAAAAGAGAGTTTGAAAATTTAAATATTCAAATAATGGGCTGACCTCCTTGAGTACGAATGACAAAAAGCATATTAATATAAGGCCATAAATTCACTTTGGTAATAGCAAGAAATTTGAATATATCCTTCGAGTGGGGAGAGAGCAGTGGGTAGAAGACAAGGGAGGAGAGGAGTGCAAGTTTGGTGGCATAGCAATGATCAAAAGAAGACTTTAAATATTTGTTTATGCCACTTCTATCTCAACCGAGTGGTTAGACCAATCGGTAGCCTAGCTCGTGTTGGATCACTATGATGCAGAAGGTCTGAAGGTCGAATCCCATCGATACCTATTATGTTGTATTTTATTGTTTGAAATAGCATGAAGAATGATCTATTTAGTTTATGGTGCACCTTTGGCTTCATCCACTAGGTTAGCCCAGTCGGTTGCCTAGCTTGAGCTAGGGCGCTACAATGCAAAATGTTAGAGGGTCAAATCTCTTTTATGCCTATTTTTATGAAGCATGTGATATAGCATAGCGAAGAAGTTAAATATTCTATTGCACCTTTTGGCTTCATATGATGTAGTATCTCAATTGGTCACGAGCTTGTGCTAGGGCGCTTCACTTCTAGAGGTTAGAGGAGTGAATCTCATCCATTGTTATGCAAGGTAAGGGTAGAGTTTTTAATTAATATTAAATGGAGATATAAGGATTTATGTTATAAGGTTTTATTTTACAAATTTTATAAAAGGGAGATATAAGAATTTATGTTATAATGTTTTATTTTGAAAATTTTATAGAAGGGAGATATAAGGATTTATGTTATAAGGTTTTATTTTGCAAGTTTTAAAAGGGAGATATAAGGAGTTATTTTAAATTAAGATTTATTGTGAATGTTGTTAAAAGGAGTGATAAGGATATTAAGTGTTTGATTTGGAGTTTAGATAAAGAAGCAAAAAGAAAAATTATAGATCAGATTTGTATGCAAGATTTGTGCATTATTTATGATTGGATTTGGGAGCAGTTAAGTAGTATTTATGAGCAGATTTGAGCATAGTTTATGAGCATATTTTAGAATAAATTTTAGCAGTATTTATGAGCATATTTTGGAATATATTTGAGCAGTATTTGTGAGCATATTTTGGAGTAGATTTGAGCAGGTTTTGTGAGCATATTTTAGAGCAGATTTGAGTAGGTTTTGTAAGCAGATTTTGGAGCAAGATTTGAGGATAGACCTGAGCAGGGTTTTGGACCAAAATTATGAGTAGAAGGGGATTGGTGTCCATGAAATTGAGCAAGGGGATTGGTGTCTCCTATGGATTGGTGTCCACAAACTTGTATAGTGGATATTGGTGTCTCTTGTGGATTGGTGCCCACAAACTTGTATAGGGGATTGGTGTCTCCTATGGGTTGGTGCCCACAAAATTTATTGAAGAAATTTATAAGCAATATTTTACCGTGGTTTTCTCCCGAGAGGGTGTTTCCATGTAAAATATTTGTCTCTTATGTGTATGGTGATTTGTGCATTGTTTCATTATTGCATTGATATTATTTGAAGTTATTACTTTGGAAAGAAAAGAGAAAATTTTTATCTTATACTGTTCACCCCTCCCTCTTAGTATAAGCTTGTGTTCTTTAGATACTTGAAATATTAAAATAACTTCTAAATAATTTAGAAAATTATACTAAGGAAGCTAGGATTCTCGTTAACACTAGCAAGAATAAAATGATGGTCTTTTCTACTTAGAGAATGCCAAAATAATAATGTATTTTATTTGAAGGAAACACTTTAGAGGTAGTAATAGAATACAAATATTTTTGGTTAGATTTTCAAATCAAACTAAGTTGGAGAATATATTAGATGAAACAAATACAAGTAAGATGGCAGACAATCTAATCATTACTAAATAAGGGAAAAAAGAAGGTCTATGGAATTGGAAAACTGTCAAGGTGCTTTTTGAGTTATTAGTTATTCTAGTGGTGCTATATGGGTGTGACATGTAGTCTAGTAATACATCAAATTTTAAATGGAGTAAGATAGAAAAATACGAAAGTGACTTAAAAATAATTTTAGAATGAAATAATAAATCAAATATGAGATTTTATATCCTAAAAAAATGGCTTCTCCACTAGAAGTAGAAGTTATGATAATGCTATTTGGGTACCTAAAGAAAATACAAGGAATAGATGATAGCAGGTTGTCAAAAAAAGTAATAAAAAAAACATTAAATAGAATAAAAGACATAGGGATGAAACAAACCAATGAATGGATGGACAAATCGAGCATTAAATTTCATGAGGTTTCCCAATTCCAATAGTATGTGAGGAAAAAATTTATACTTATCATGTAGAATAAAAATTTAGGAAGGAAAAAATGGTTATACATCAACAAGTTCAAACCAAATTATGAACTCAACCAAAACAAGTACATAGATGCAAAAATAAATTGAAAGGAAAAAATACTTATAAGCCAACTAAGATCTAGTTCACACCATATTAGATGCAAAACTCATAGATGGACAATTCCTTAAAAGGTATATTAAGAATGAATATGTATCTTTATCTAGTGGTTGCCCGCATTCTCATTTCCACTCAAGTTAGAACAAATTTCTTTGTTATATTCCATTGAGAAGATACGTGCCCTCTCTATTTCACTAAATATATTTATTCCGCTCGAAGTCTATAATTCGTTGAGTAGATCTGCATTATTTAGCATTGGATAAGTTAAGCCATGGACTGTGCAATTTTCTTTGTAAAAATTTTGACTATGCATTCCTTTATAAAATTTTGCTCATGTCAAAATCCACTCTACTCCTAGGATCTCTTGTAAAATATGCTCTAGATTCCTTTGTTCAAGTTTTCTCCAACATTTCTTTGTTAAAATATGTCCACCTTGTGCATTGAAAAGCATGCAGGCATATTAACTTATGGATTTAGGTATTCTAATGGATTTATAAAAGGTGAATTATTTTAAATATCTTGAGCGGATCCAGTTCGGGCCTTCTCCATTTTACGTGACCTGCATCTTTCAAACTGGTATGAGAGTTAGTGCCATTAGTGGAAGGTTGAAGAAGAAATGGATTCTAGTAGAAATTCATTGCAGTTGCAGATACCATGATTCAATGGAAAAAATTATGACTACTAGAGCATCCAAGTGAAGATATTGTTCGAGTCTCAAGAGCTATGAGATCTCATGGAGAATGGTTACCTAGAACCCGTAGATGTAGTAGCATTGAGCACACTCTCTCAAGATGAGTTATATTGATTTAAAGAGAATAGAAGGACTAGAAGGCATTGTTTTACATAATGCAAGTAGTTGAGAAAACTATTTTTTCAAGAATTGCAGTAGCAACCAAATCAAAGGAGGCATGGGAAATTTTATCCAGCTCCTTCCAAGGCACCAATAAAGTGAATTTTGTGAGGTTGTAGATGCTGATAAGGGAGTTCAAAAATTTGCAAATGAATGAATCAGAGTCTCTGAGTAACTTCTTTACCCACACTATGGATATCATCAATCATATGAGGATGAATGGTGAGAATATTAAGAACAAAAAAATTATGGATAAAATACTGAAGAGCCTACCAGCAAGGTTTGACTCAGTGGTGATAGCAATTGAAGAATCAAGGGATTAACAATACTTTTAGTAGATGAGTTCATGGGTTATTTATAAACACATGAGCAAAGGCTGAACCAGACATCTCAATCCTTATTAGACCAAGCATTTAAGATGCATGTCTCATTTTAAGATAATAGCAGAGGAGAAAAATCCCACAAAGCCATCTAATTTTATCAAGGATGAAGATGACAAAATAATAGAGGTAAACATGGGAGAGGCCACAAGAGAGGGAGAAGTTCAAGCTCCAACAAAGGAGAGACCATATTCAACTTCCATCAAGTAGGAGGAAGAGGTAATGATAGAAATCAACAAGGAGGATCAAATCAGAGGTATGATAAATCAAACATACAATGTTATTACTGTAATAAAGGAGACCTGAATCTATTGCACAATAAGTAGATGGTGAAGGGATTACCTTTATTAGATCAACCCAATCAAGCATTTGAAGGTTTTCTAGTAGGCAAGCAACATATGTATGCATTCTCTATGGGACAATCATGGAGAGCTTCACAACCATTGGATTTGGTGCATTCAGATATTTGCGGCCCTATGCAAACCAACTCATTTGCCAACAAAAAATGCTTCCTAACATTCATAGATGATTTAAATTGAAGAAAAAGGGTATATACCATCAAACAAAAGTTAGAAGCTTTCAGTAAATTTAAGGAGTTCAAAGCTTTGGTCAAAAAACAAAGTGGTTATTATGTGAAGACTCTCAAAATAAATGGAGGAGGTGAATACATCTCAAATGAATTCCATAATTTTTGCAAAGCAAATGGAATTAGAAGATAGTTCATAACTAGATACACATCACAATAGAATGGTTTTGTAGAGATGAATAATAGAACCATAATAGAGATGGCAAGGAGCTTGCTCAAGGCAAAGGGATTTCCATATGATTTTTGGGTAGAAGCCGTATCTTGTACAATTTATCTGTTGAATAGGTGTCCAACGAAGAGTGTGAATGAAAATATCCCTGAAGAAGCTTGTAGTAACTAGAAGCCAAGATTTTCTCACTTAAGAGTTTTTGGATGCATAGCACATGGACATATTCCAGATGAAAAAAAGAAATCTAGATGACAAGGCAAAAAAATGCATCTTTACTAGCTATAGTGAAGAATCAAACACTTATAGGTTGTATAACCATATCACAAAGAAGTTGGTCATGAGAAGAGACATGAAGTTCATAGAAGATGAAGCTTGGAACTAGAAATCTAAGATTGGTCAACAAGACCCATCAATTATTGAGTCTGAGGACTTGAATGAAGACAACGTGCATCTACATGTAGCTTCAAATATTAGTATCGGTTCTAGCAATACACTGCCTCATAATCATGGTCTAGGATTATGCACAGTGGCGAATATTCACAAATTAGAAAAATATTAGTATTTCCAAAATTGGAAATTGGCAAATATGAGGACCTTCGACATCGGCCCATTCGCCTAAAATTTTTAGGATTAATGTTTTATTAGGGTCAGTTCACCACAATATATATCCAAACATAGGCATATTTGTACTCGTTGGAAAGATCTTTTAGATCCTGATATAATGGTGGTGTTTTTATGAAGTTATAAGGTGATTTAATAGGTCAAAATTTTCCTTAAATATGATATTAATTTGTAGGGCTTCAAATACCCCAAATTTTTGGTGTGAAGATTATTGATTTGATTTGCTTAGGATTCGCCTTGATTTGATTTTATTTTGATTAGGATTCACCATTTGTTTACAAGTACATTTTGAGTCCAACCTCTTATGCATAACCCTATCATGGTCACCTCCACTTGTAAGAATGGTCCCCAACTTGAAGACACCATCAAAGATAAGAAGCTTGCAAGACATATATGAGGTAACCAGAAATAAAATAGAAGAAAATTCTCATTTTGCTTTATTTTTCTTGTGTGATTCAATTTCATTTGAAGAAGCAATTAAGAAGAGAACTTGGATGAAAGTTGTGGATGATGAAATAGAAGCCATAGAGAAAAATTAGACCTAGGAATTAATGGATCTTCTAGTAGGCAAGAAGACCATTGGAGTAAAATGGGTATATAAAACTAAGTTTAATGCCCAAGGTGATGTTGAAAGGTATAAAGCCAGACTGTTTATAAAAGGCTACAAGTAGAAGTCAAGTATTGAATGTTAAGAGGTATATACACCTATAACAAGACTTGAAATAGTCAAATTGATTTTAGGATTGGTCGTACAAAAGGGGTGGAATATTTACAGATGGATGTCAAGTCTACGTTCCTAAATGGAGTGTTAGAAGAAGAGGTCTACATAGACCAACAACTTGGATATGAGCTGGAAGGGCAAAGAAAGGTCCTAAAATTGAAGAAAGCTTTGTATGAGTTGAAGCAAGCACCTAGGGTTTGGTATAGCCGCATTTATACATATTTTTAGGATAAGGGGTTCATCAAATGCTCATATGAGCATACTCTCTACATGAAGAGAAATGAATAGGGGGAGATGATAATAGTATGCTTGTATGTATACGATCTAATTTATATTGGCAATAATAATATGCTATTTGAGAAGTTTATAAATGCCATGAAGTAGGATTTTGAGATGATGGATTTAGGCCTGATGAAATATTTTCTTGGAATTGAAGTTACCTAATCTACAGATGATATCTTCATATCTCAAGGTAAGTATGAAATAGATGTTTTTAAGAGATTTAGAATGGAGGAAAACAAACCAATGATAATGCTAGTTGCAATAGACCTAAAATTAAGCAAGAAAGATTGCAATAGTAATGTTGATCCAAATTTCTACAAAAATATTAGTTGGAAGCCTCATGTATTTGACAATAACTAGATCAGAATTAATGTTTGAAGTGAGCTTGATTAGCATATTTATGGAGGCACTAAAGAACACTCACTTGCAATAAGGAAAAGAGATTGTGTGATATGTCAATGGGACTAAAAACCATGGAATTTATTATGCAAGAAAACCCCAACTTGAGCCTGTTGGCTACACAGATAGCAATTGGGATGGCAATATAGATGATAGGAAGATCACTTACAGTTATGCCTTCCATCTTGGATCAGGTGCAGTTTCATGGTCATAAAATAAGTAGCCAATTGTTGTATTATCAACTACTAAGGCAAAGTATGTTGTCATCACTTTAGCCACATGCCAGGAAGTTTGGCTGAGAAGAATTTTAGGAGAGCTGAATCATCAATAGGATGGGGTAATAACCATATTTTGTGATAACAATTCTACCATATCACTATAAAAGTATATGATGCTTCATAGCAAGACCAATTATATTGGCATTCGGTATTATTTCATCTAGAAAACTGGTGAAATATAATGAAATTGAGTTATTGTTTTGCAGGTCCAAAGAGCAGGTTACAAACATCTTTACAAAACCTTTGAAGGAGGAATATTTTAGAAAGTTGAGAGAAATTATTGGTGTCAAAGTTTTTATGAAATCTATTTTAAGGGATGATGTTAGAAATTAAACCAAATTTCACATGGTAGATCTCTGACAGATTTCATCTTCAGATCTGATCGTCACTTTTTAAAGTGCTCGAAGTTATTACTGGTGGTTGCAGTTGTTCGGTGATTGGATAGACACCATAATTTTAAATTTAATCAATGTGAGAATGTTGGCATGTTTTTTCCTCCATCCCTAGCTAAATATATGAGTATCTGGTATCATTTAGAGTAGTAAAAAGAGGAGGAAGAAAAATAGAGAAGAAGGGTCAAAGAGCGAATGAAAGAACAACGAGTTGAAGTTGAAGACTTTAAAAAACTCTTTGTTATATTTCGCTGAGTGGATCAGCTCTCTCTATTCCACTGAATATATTTATTCTTCTCGAAGTCTATATTCCATGAGCAAATTCACATTATTTAGTGTTGGGGAAGTTAAGTCGTTGACTGCGCAATATTCTTTGTAAAAATTTTGATAGAGCATTCCTTTGTAAAATTTCGCTCGGGTCAAAATCTGCTCCGCTCATAGGGTCTCTTGTAAAATCCATTCGAGCTTCCTTTTTTAAAGTCCTCTCCAGCATCGCCTTGTACATAGAAAAGCATTCAGGCATATTGAATCACAGATTTAGGTATTCCATCAAATTTATAAAAGGTGAATTATTTTAAAGCTCCTGAGCGACTTCGAGTCTGGGCCCCTCCATTCCGCGCACCCTACATTATCAAAGATAACGCGTTGCTTGACCCTCTTCCTACCATACTCCATCCCCCTCATCTTCAGACCTCCATATTTTTTTGGGACATTAAATTGGTAATATGAATTTACGTTAAAAAATAATTAAAAAAATCTGGTTGTTTACTGGTGGGATGGATTGTTTGATTTGATTCTGAATTTGTTTTTATAAAATAACTAAAATTTACAAAATATATTTAAAATATATATATATCAAAATAATTTAAATTCAAACCCAGGATTGTGAGCGAGGTCCACTCTTAAAAAATGCCAAAATGGTAGGCTTGGCTATTATATCCAAGCAGTAACTGTTAGAAATATTAAACCTGCTTTACACCCTCAGTTGAATATCGCTCCAGAGGTGAGTTATTTTGGGAATCACTCACCCACTGCAGTGATTTCAGGAATCACTTGACAAAAAGCAACGACAATGAACTTCCCATATTTACAGTCATTTTATGCCGCACGTGTCTTCTATCCCGTCATAGTTATTTCCTATGTGCAGGTTGGTGTGATTTTTTATTACCTTTTGTCTTTGAAGTCCAACTATATATACTAGTTTTGTTGGAATTTTGAGATGATGTAGAATAGTAGAAGTAGGAGTGTGAGTATAGATGAGAGGTAGTGTAGTTGCAGAACTCTAGTAGAATCAAACAACAGATTTGTGTTATCCATTTTGTGCTTATCCTGTATTTCATGCAAAAGTTTATTATTCCTCAATGGAGGATAAACTGTAATTCTGGTTATTGTTATTAATATAAATTTGTAAGTTTTTATTTGGTGTTAAATCCCAGTTTATGCACTTAAAAATTTAAACTCCTTTTACTGCATCCATCTTTCTCTGCTTTGTGAAAGCACTTTGTTGCTAGAATTTCTAGCAACTCTAGCCGTCGCTCTAGCTAGCGAGTGACCTCGGTCGTAACTCAACTAGTGAGTGATATACGTCATATCTCTCTCTATCGCCCTATGTTTAAATGATTCCCACTGTCACAGTGCTTCGTGAGTGATTTCATGTTTCATTCCCTTTAAAGCGACTTCGGGTTATTTATTTACTTGATTGTCATCCAAGTTTTAAACATTTAGACCTCAATCACTCGTCTTCACTTGCAAGTTCCAATATTGATTTTGTCACTGGCGATCACTGTCGAAGTGTGCAATTGACCTCCATCGCTTACACTTATAGTGAATGTCGGTTGTCGCTCACATTTGGAGAGATTCCCAAAGTCACTTCTACCAAATAGCGTCCCACGATCACTAGATTTCTGAGTGACCATTGACTGTCGCTCACATTTTGAACGACGCCTAGAGTCACTACTGGCAAACAATGACTCCCGTAGTCACTAACTTTTTATGCGATGCCTGGAGATTTTAAAAATCTTCAAATTGGTATCAAATACTTAGTGCCTTTATGCGGAGATTGAAACATGGCTTTTGGAAACCATTCCTTGCAGTTGCAGATCCCGTAATTCAATGGAAAGAACTATAACTACTAGAGCATCCAAATGAAGACCCAGTTCAGGTCTCAAGAGATGTGGGACTTGGTCAAGAATGGCCACCTATAACCGGTAGATGTAGCAGCCCTGGTCACACTCTCCCAAGCGGACAAGAACCTATTGAAGGAGAATACGAAGAAGGATTAGAAGGCCCTGTTCTATATCATGCAAGCGATCGAGGAGACGATTTTCCTATGGATTCCAGTAGAAACCAAGGTGAAGAAAGCCTGGGAAATCCTAGCCAGTTCATATCAAGGCACCAAAAAAATAAAGTTGTTGAAGCTATAGATGCTAAGGAGGGAGTTCGAGAACCTATATATGAATGAGTCAAAGTCCATGGGTGATTTCTTCACCCAAACAACAAATGTCATCAACTAGATGTGGTTGTGTAGACACAAAAATAGCACCAATCCGATTATGTGATTACAAACACTGATCGCATTGACACACACAGCTTTCAGGGCAGCCCTCAGAGGTCAAACAGTGGTCCTAGCCACTTACACAGTAGTTTAGAAGGTCAGAAAGTAAACAAAGCAAAGCTGGTCATTTTAACAAGCCTTTATCAAAAGAAAGCCTTAATCAAAAGCAAGCCTTTATCAAAAGAAGGCCTTGGCCGAAGTGTCGCGATATCGCGACGTCGCGATATCGCGACACTTCGATGCCCAAAGCAAAGCCTTGGCCGAAGTGTCACGATATCGCGACGTCACGATATCGCGACACTTCGACGCCCAAAGCAAAGCCTTGGCCGAAGTGTCGCGATATCGCGACGTCGCGATATCGCGACACTTCGGCACCCAAAGGAAAGCCTTGGCCGAAGTGTCACGATATCGCGACACTTCGGTGCCCAAAGGAAAGCCTTGGCCGAAGTGTCGCGATATCGCGACAAACTTCACATTTGCACCTAGGTGGACGTTGATGTTCGAAGGTGGATTTCAACCAATTAAAAGCGAACATCAAACAGACAAACGTGGAAATTAAACAAATAAGCATTAAATGATTGAAGGTGGACTTTAAACAACTTGAAGTGGAAGTCAGTCAAGTGCGTGGGCCGTTGGAGGACTGTCACAGTGGCATTCATGAAAGCTCGAGTCATGGAGGACTTTCCTCTCTCGTGGGGAGACATGACCGCCACATGGCACCTATGACCAACACATGGCGCTTATGCACGCCTATCCAAAGAGACCCCTTGGGTCTATAAAATGGTGGATTTTTCCACCCAGAAAAAAGAAGAAAGTTGGTAGACATTTCAAGCGACGAAGTGCTGCCAAATTAAACACCCGATTGCATTCCTTTTCGATTCATCTCTTCTACATCCGTAATATCTTTCACAAGAGAGGTTATTGGGTGGTTATTGAAAGGTGAATCCGGACCTTAAAACCCGACATTGGATCACGGTAATCCATCAATTCGATGACACCACATTCTCTGAGATTTTGAGCCCATTCCTAGTGGATTGGCGTCAAAGTCAAGTTTTAACGGGGGCGGCCCGCTTGGGCACCCCACACTTTTTGTTAGTTGGATGATTAATCTATTCTGTCATTGCGAATATATCCTGCATTACAATATCTATCGAATATTATCATGTATTATGCTTTATCGAATATTATCATGCTCTCGCGGTATCTGCTATCCCACTAACCTGCAGGTAGCGATGTCTAATTCGATAGCAGATTGGCCGACTGTTTCAATGGCAGTGGCCATCTGGTGACATTTTTCTGATTTCTGTCAGAGTTGCAGGTTGCGTAGAGTTATTTTATTCACGTATTTAATCAATATTTTGCACGTATTTTTAAAGTCAAACGTTCTATCCTCTTGTTACAGGTGCTACTAACATCTCTGTGTTTCTTTGATCACAGGAGAAGCAGCAAGCAAGGATTCATCAGCATAAGTGGCGGCAACACTTTGGCCCACCCATTTCAAATGTGGGCATGCGAAAAAGAATATCACTATTCACTTTTTGTAATGGAAACATGCTAACACTCCTAGCCCCTAAAACGGGAGAAAACGTATTGTAACCGAGTTGGAATCACATTAATAAAAAGGGTTGTGCTCCTGCTTTCTCCTTTTATATTTGGTTTTGATTCGATTATATCCGTTTTATTTCGTGCATCAAGCTAGTTAGTTTACATTGCAGCATTACTATTTTTTAGTTCTGTTTTCATTGCATATTAGTGTTTCCTTTTATTTCTGGAATCTCATGCTTTTAGTGGCGATCACGGTGGGACCCTGTCCCCTGAATTTTGAGATCACAGGAACTGATTAAAACTTGTGTTTTTGTGCTTACAGGTACCTTTTTTAATTTCTGACTGTTATTCGTCTTTGCTCGAAAAAAATTCTGTCTGTGAATTTTTAGAGCCGAAAATCAGAAACAACAAGTTTGGGCAGAGAAAGGTAAGGGTTTTAAAACTGTTCCCGTTGTTTTTTTTTTTTTTATTTGTTTATGTTTACTTTCATTCGTTTATGTTTAAAAATTTCATTAAAAAAAAAAAATTCAAAGAAAATGAATTTTCTTTAATTGTTTAAGAAGGGTAGGAAAATATTCCGTCAATTTTCTTGCTTTATTTAATTGTTTAAAAATATATATATATTTTAGCTTCTGTCAGATTTCTGTTTTCTGATTTCTGGTTTTTAGTTTTGTATGGCTTAGGGAAAGTTTCTTTTTTGCTGCCTGTTTCATTTTTAAATAAAAGGAACCACACACACTTCATGTGGTAAAATTAAACCAAGGAGCTGGTCGTAAAACCCCAGCCCTTGATCAAGACCATCGGTGGATTTCATCACCACCTTGGCTTGATTTTGCATCCATTACCCCGATTGTCACTGTTGTTAGGCGTAAATCCTGACGAAAGCTGATCGAGTGTTGCTGGGGTGATTCCCAGCGTGCGAGGATATGTCTTCTATGGTAGGTGCCATTAACAATACAATCCCCCTTCCGTACCGCCTACGTACCATGTACCATCTACTCTCACGTACCTATAGTCTCCCTCTCGTAAGGGCGGGTATATAGAGAGGTTGGTATATCGGCCTGGTTGGTATATTGAAGGGGCAACCATTTTGGGAGTTATATGAGCCTTCATTATACATTTAAGCGTTCTTCAAAAACATCCAAAAACAAAAACAAAATCATCAAAATGCACTAAAACTAGTCTAGGACACACCATTAATCTTTAAAAGAGATAATCACAGTTTGTGTATGTGTGTGTTCATTTCTACTTAGTGTAAAAAAAAAAAAAATCATAAACAAAAAGATAAAAAAGTCTGCTTAGCTAGTAGAAAAGCACCACAATGGTGTACACCCGTAGCCAAGCCCAATCAAGGGCAGAAGCTCCGAAAGGTACACAAGAAGCAGGCACAAGTCGCCTTCACTTTAGTCCTGAAGACTTGGTCATACCGCCTTGGCGGTCTGGGCCACAAGAGAATTCACATCATTCCATGTCTAGGTGGAATTATAGGGACACCCCTCTGGGGGATACGCCCATTCAGAATAGCCCCTTTCAGGAAGAACCTTTACGTGTGACACTCAATGCAAAAAGAAGACTACCTTTTGAGGCTAGATATGAGTGGCCACAGAGCGATGAAGTGCTAGAGAGGCACATTGTCCATGAAGAGAGACAGCGTGAATACGACATCTCTCCTTTGCCTCCCATTAGAATTGAAAGACAAAACCCAGAGCGCAGGGCTCTCCACACAGGGCGAGCTAACTCTGCCCGCCCCTTTCACACCCATGAAAGGGAGAACGAGGAAGATCATCGCATTCCTCGAGAGCAACATATAGCGCGAGAGCCTTGCACTTCCGCACCTGCTAGATATTATGATCACCCATTAAGGTAGGAGCCTCAAGTAAATGCCGCTAATCTCGACAGAGGGAAGCGCCACATAGAGGTCCCAGATCCCCAAAACCAAGATAGATACATCGAAAAGGTGACTAAGCTTCCTAGAATTAAAATAATAGAGCAAATTGACCTATCATTTGCTAGACATGCCGCCCACCAAGCACAGATCAAGCAGCTTGAGCAGGATCAGCAGCAGCTAGAACAATTATATCACCTTAATAAAGAGCGCATTCGGCACCAAACAAATGAGCTGCTCCGCACCACTGTTCTTGAAAAGGTTCAGACCCCCCAAACACAGAGGGCGGAAAGGTACGAGAGGCACAACCTCATAGTGCATGATAGGTCCCCAAGACCTCACCAAGAGGTGCCTTTAAGACACCCGAGACATGAGCGGGAGGCCACTCCCAGGAATGACGATGGGCACCCTCCGCGGGCGCCCACTCCTGTTCATCGAGCTCGCCCAATAAATCCTTGAGAAGATTATGAGGAGTATGAAGAAGAAGAACGGGCCAAAATTCCCTATCAAGGTAGAGGAGGTGTTATCCAGCCACCCCTCCATAGGCCCCCAGTTGCCCGTAACGCACAACGGGAACAAGTTACAGAGGAAGAGATTAAATCTTCCGATGCATACAAAGCGCTATTAGAGCATTTGGAGTCTGTGGAGACAAAAGCTTATGGGCATCAAAAACCCACATTACATCAACTCCGCAGTCATCCAGTGCATCCCTCAGTGCCTACACCTCTTTACCCCGAACATTTCAAGTTGCCTCAATTGGCAGTATTTAAAGGTGAAGATGATGCTCAAGAACATGTCACAAGATTCCTGAGCCAATTCTTCGGCATTCAGGATAATGATGTGTTGTTGCTTAGGACATTCATAACCACATTCACAGGCCCTACCTCGAATTGGTTCACATAGTTACCGAAGCACAGCATAAACAACCTAGATCAATTAGTAGATGCGTTTCTTGAATGATTTGCCTTCAACACCAAGAAGAAGGCATCACTGAGTGATCTAGCCAGCCTCAGGCAATATGAGGAAGAGACAATAGCAGCATACGGGAATCGATGGAGGTCTTTGCTTTCTAAGCTACCCTACCTTCCCCCTATGTCTGATCTCACACAGATGTTTGCAAAAAGTTGCTTGAAATCGATCTCTAGGCTATTGCAGCTGTAGCAATACGCCAGCCTAGAAGAAGCTTTGGTGCAAGCCAGAGTTATAGAAGAGATCAAAATAGGCGAGGGTGCAATCGCCAAGCCTAAAAAGAAAGAGTGGAACAAAAACACTAAGACCGGGACTACGCAACCAAAACCCGCTGTAGTTAATCAAGTTGCGATAAATGTTCCCAAGCCTGTGTAAGAAACACAGCCTCAAAAGGCTAATTATCAGGCAGTGCCTCCTAATTATGAAAGAGAAAATAAAATACAGGAGCAAAATTAGTAGCGTCGCCCTAGGTGACAATTCACCCCTTATACGGAGTCCAGGGACTCCCTATTTGACCGCTTGTCAGCAACAAATCTAATCATCCTTCCAAAAATCCAAAACATAGATCCTAACGCTCCCAAGCCTAAGGGATACAGGGAGGATTTATATTGTAAGTTCCATAGGCGAAGGGGACATGACCTAAACGCATGTTGGAAATTCAAGGGACTGATACAAGATTTGATTGATAATCAAACATTGGTAGTGGACAACCCCATAGCACGAAATAATCAATATATGGGGATATTCAGGGACCCTTTGCCCACCCATGAGGCACAGGAAAAACCTCTTCAGGTTAATGAGGTGCGAAAAAATCTCCCCATGCAAGGATATGTGGGAATGATCAACATAGTAACGAGGAACAGGAAATACCCAGGAGCTGCCCCGGAGGCAGCTACAAGAGAAGTTCCTTCAATGTCGCAACCTCAACAACCCACTGTGCAATTGCCTCCGCCTAGACCCGAGGTCAAGATACGGACCAAACTCACGCAGAGTTTGCGGACCACATCGTCTAGGCTTTCCATTTATGAGCTTATACAACAATCAGCGCCCCATCGAGAAGCTCTCATGGAAATTTTGAAAGCCATCGAGTTACAGCCTCACGAAGCAAATTCCTTCAATAACTTCGTAGGACATGTAAAACGATGTACGGATCCAGTCATTACCTTCAGAGAGGATAAGGTTAAAATAGTACCGAATGACATGGCAGATCCACCCCTGCACGTTATCGTGCGGGTCAACAGGATCCCATATAAGAGAGTGTTGGTAGATACTGGCTCATCCAGTAACATCATTACCACTACAACATTAAAACATCTGAAGCTGCCAGCCTCTCATATCACGGCTTCAACATACACACTGCGAGCATTCAATGATGCAATATGCTCAATAGTCGGCATAATTGTTCTACCCGTCCAGGTAGGACAAAAGACGATACCCACATTGTGCCACATTTTGGAAGGCGAGATGGCATACAACATATTGCTAGGGCGACCATGGATCAGGGACATGAAGTGTGTCCCTTCGATAGCTCACCAATGTACTGAAGTATGCATTTGAAGGAGAAATACATGTAGTCCCGATGGACTTAGAACCCTTCAAATATTGCAATGCAGTGCATTTGATGCCGCAATCGACCCTCCCGTCGATGCACTTGGATTTCTAGTTAAATCCATCTAGACAGGGTCCGATGCCACAGGCACCACGAATGACTAATCCATCGAAACCCCAGCCAGGTGCATCTACATCATCTGCTCCTTCATTACCAATGCCACCTGTCATGGCTAAACAGAAGGACAAAGGAAAAAATATCTTGGAAGAGGCTCAACCCCTAGAAGAGGTGTTGCCAATATCAACTGTCTCGATGGAAGAAAAACCTAGCACAATGGAAGCTGAGGTTCATAATCCACCCAACATGGAATGGACTCAGGAAGGCCTTCCATTTCCTCCCTCTCAATCATCAACAATTACTGTTGAAATGGCCAGTACGGGCCTGGGAGAATATCTAGTGCAAAATTTTGTAGTGACGCCCGTGTTAGAATCAGTGCAGGACATGGGGAGACCTCGCCTTCCCATAGGGACAGTTGTTCCTTTAGGTTACCCACCAAACCAGACAAATTTTGTGTATGGGGGCCTTGATCATGGTGTTGAACCATGCAAGCAAAAGGACGAGGACAAAGAGCCTTTTGTCGAAAACATCAATTATTTGTCAAACCTAGAATTCGCTCTGAGATATCTCGGCCAATGCAATTGGCACGGATACGGGTTAGGTAGGTATGAGCAAGGGGTGTGTGTCCTTTGCCAGCCAAGATATAAAATGCCTTATGATAAATCAGGAGTAGGGTTCAACCACCCCCTACCCTTAGACATCTTGGTAGAAAACATGCAAGGCCTAGGAATAGGTGAAAAGGGTGGATTGGCATCAGATCCTTATGCCAACCCGAACACAACGTACACATTGGGAGATTACATCCCATGGTCAACAACCACCCTTGGTAACAACAATAACCCTTCTCTATTGATAGAGAGAGGTGAGAGTTCGGATACTAACTTCCAAGGAGAACATAAACAGTGTCCAAATATCTTTTCGAAATTGTTCCCTTTAGAGGTTCCAATTGAACCAGTGCAAGGTCAAGCGAATCAGGTCCCCCCACTAAGTGTGGAACAACCACAATGGGATCAGATTAATTTGCTCGAACAAGATGAGCATAGTATGGAGCAGACAGCTATCGGGGCCAATGAGGGCCTTTGGATCACCGACAATGATTACATAGATGAAACTGAGATGGATTACCTTAATCATGCACGACGGAACAATCACCCTGTAACCCATGAACAACTGATGGCACAACTAGGCATAAGGTTAGGGCATGAATGGTACATAGACCCAGTAGGGTGGGACCAAGTGTTGGATCAATGGCTCCAAGTTCACGATGAGCACCGTCCACCCCGTGACCCTATAATGACATCAGTGTCGAGGGAAGACCCCGTATTCCTATCAACACATAGGGCCGATCCGTTCATGCCCGTCCCAATAGAGCCAGATCCGGAGCTCAAAGACCATCAAGCTGGGGGTACCTCTATCCCCTGAAGAGCCATAATCCAAACCAAAAAGCTCCAAGGATTATCACAATCGCTTGGTCAAAACCCCAAAAGCTCCAAGGATTATCACAATCACTTGGTCACCCCAAAAGCTCCAAGGATTATCGCAATCACTTGGTCATCCCAAAAATGCTCCAAGGATTCTAAAATCTCTTGGTCAATCCCAAAAATGCTCCAAGGATTCTATAATCGCTTGGTCAATCCCAAAAATGCTCCAAGGATTCTATAATCGCTTGGTCAATCCCAAAAATGCTCCAAGGATTATCGCAATTGCTTGGTCAAATCCCAAAAATGCTCCAAGGATCCCTAAAATCACTTGGTCAATCCAAAAATGCTCCAAGGATCCCTAAAATTGCTTGGTCAATCCCAAAATGCTCCAAGGATCCCTAAAATTGCTTGGTCAATCCCAAAATGCTCCAAGGATTATCACAATCGCTTGGTCAATCCCAAAAATGCTCCAAGGATCCCTAAAATCGCTTGGTCAATCCCAAAAATGCTCCAAGGATCCCTAAAATCGCTTGGTCAATCCCAAAAATGCTCCAAGGATCCCTAAAATCGCTTGGTCAATCCCAAAATGCTCCAAGGATTTCCACAATCGCTTGGTCAAAAATAAGAACAGTTAAAATTCAAAAATCATCAAAAAACAACAAAAAAAATTTTGCATCTCATTTCTAGGCATACTCAAATTCATCAATAGAGAGCTCTTCTCGCACCTCATCTTCATATTCACAAAAATCAATCCATCAAAAATACAAAAATACATAGCTGCACTAAAGCATTGCATCCATACATTGCATATTTGTGGTCGTACAGGTCAAAGGCACCATAGGTTGTAATTGCTCTGCTAGTCCGTCTTATTCCACACTATTCCATTTTACAAAAACAACAAAAACACCATGCATTGCTTTTTACCACACTAGAGTCAGTAGTCTTTTAATGTATCAAGAGTTTTCATGATTCAGTCATCATTTTGCTCTTTAGCTACGTAATGTACCGAGTCAACAGATTTTACGAAGGTAGAGTTACACTTGAAATACGCCTTGTTACGTAACATACCAACACAAATTAAAACACATAAAAATTCCCAAGTTGTGTGAACGAAAGATGAAACCTGCGCATTAATCCAGGTCACCATAAGTGAAACGGTTATCTTGCTCATCCCCCCGTGCGAATGGTTCTAGAATGTTGAGAATTTACAAAAGGACGAACTCTTTCCTATCCATTCACCTCCATAAACAGTGGTTTTTACCACTACCAAATCCCAATCATAGTTGGTTCCCAAAGTTGTAAGGATTTGTACTACACGTCCCTGCAAAGGATGGGTAGTCATCCCCAAGACCCAAAAGGGATCAACGCCATTCACAAACAAAATTCCAACAAATCATCATCCTAACACTTTCCATTCACCTTTGGTCTCCAAGTTGTAAGGATTCGTACTATCCACCCCTAACCAGGATGGGTAGTCATCCCCAAGGCCTAAAAGATCAATGCCCTTACTCCATAATCTCCATCACCCCCTTGGTTCCCAATGTCGTAAGGATTCGTACTACACGTCCCTGCAAAGGATGCATAGTCGTCCCCAAGGCCACAAGGATCAAGGCCACTCACCAGCCCAAACTCACAATACTCAAAACACAAAATCAAATAACAGTGGTTATCACTACTATTCAAAATCCTTGCTAAAAAAGAATTAATAGAAAATAAACAATGATTTTCATCACTATATAGATGAGCAACTTTCTAAATCATTCAGCCAACAAATATCTTGAACTTGAATCCCTGGAATTCTCAGCATTCAAAAACCATCTAGGTGATCCTCATTACAGGTTTGGTTGACAACCTATCTGGCAATGGTGGTATCCTACCCGCATGATGATATGTCTGTCACATTTGCTTTGCGTATGTGCAGACCAATGTTTGCATAAGGATGAGCTAGCTTATGGTATCCTAGGTAACACCACAGATTAATCTAACTAAATACAACAAAGGAGTTAGTGGAGCTAATTAGGTGATCCTCAAGTACGAGTTCGGTTGAAAGCCCATCCGCACTGGCGGTATCCTGACAAATACCACATAAATGAACTCAATTGCACACACAGGGATGTGAAATAGCTTGGTCAAAAACAAGTCCGATTCATACCTTGTTCAAAAAGTCTTGTAAGATAAAGTACAGTCATGGCTAGTAAGTTAAAACCGTCTGAGTCTCAGAAAACCTTAGCTACATTTCTAAACCAACTGCGCTACTTTTCATCCTTACAATACCATCAGAAAATACAAAAAAAGAAAAACCACATGTATACATACAAAGTCATCCACTACAGCAATCGCATAAAAACAAAATCACAAAGTCCTAAACAGTCTATGGTGCCATAGCCAAACATCACAAATTCCATTCATCCATTTCATTTCTGCATATCACATATAAATAAAAAACATTTGCATTCATCATAACATATGCATCCATCAAAATAAATCAACATACAACAATTGCATTTATCATACCATATGCATACATCAATATAAAGTAGCATGCATCCATCAACATCAATCATTGTGCATAACATGAAATTATGACATATACACAAAGCAAGAAAATAAAAACAACAAAAACATCAAATAAATGCAACACAAAAAATAGCAATAAGCATTGCCGGACACAAGTGCTCTTGCACTTAACCTCTTGGCATATAAAATCGATGTCGGGGCTCAAATTGTCATTCTCCTACTTCCCCAAGAAGGCTACCATAGCCGGACCGCTCCACGGGAAGACGGGTTTTCGACGATTTCACCCCATTATGGCATCACCAAAAGGGTTAACACCCACCAAAAATAGGTCCAAATGTCGGGAAATTGCTTATGCTTAATGGTAAACCATCTAAAGGCACCCTTGCACAAGTCATCTTGGGTCAAGCGACTCGTTGCTTTTCTCATGAAGGTCATTCCCTCATCGATTCATCGCTTGAGGGGGTAGTCACACTTAGTCACCAATCAACAAGCACATACCCAATCAAAGCAATGACATGCATTCAAAGAATCATTGACAAAGACAATCACGCTCCTGCTTGGGGTAGTAAACAAGCAGCAATCAAATTGATCAAACACTTGGCATTCGTGAATCATGAACACAAGGTTCCCCTGTGGACAAAAGTTTGCGCCCTTTGTCTAATCATGACTGATCAATGTCCAAGTTCAAGTCACATCTCACCAAAATAGGTTAACACTTGAAATCAAATTCCTTAGCTCGTCAAAAGCAAGGATTCAAGAATGCATGCCCTTTCCATACTTGGGGCATCAAAAGTTGGTTAGGTTACCAAGAAACCCTAATCATTAGTGCTTTGGTTATCTATTTTTGCTTAGCACTGCGTCACCCGCAACACTTCCCAAAAAGGGGCATCTATAGACACCAAAACAGCACCAATCCGATTATGTTATTACAAGCATTGATCGCATTGACACACACAGCTTTCAGGGCAGCCCTCAGAGGTCAAACAGTGGTCCTAGCAAATTACACAGTAGTTTAGAAGGTCAGAAAGTAAACAAAGCAAAGCTGGTCGTTTTAACAAGCCTTTATCAAAAGAAAGCCTTAATCAAAAGCAAGCCTTTATCAAAATAAGGCCTTGGCCGAAGTGTCGCGATATCACGACGTCGCAATATCACGACACTTCGGTGCCCAAAGCAAAGCCTTGGCCGAAGTGTCATGATATCGCGATATCGCGACACTTCGGCGCCCAAAGGAAATCCTTGGCCGAAGTGTCGCGATATCGTGACACTTCGACGCCCAAAGGAAAGCCTTGGCCGAAGTGTCGCGATATTGCGACGTCGCGATATCGCGACGTCGCGATATCGTGACACTTCGACGCCCAAAGGAAAGCCTTGGCCGAAGTGTCGCGATATCGCGACGTCGCGATATCGTGACAAACTTCACAGTTGCGCCTAGGTGGACGTTGACGTTCGAAGGTGGATTTCAACCAATTAAAAGCGAACATCAAACAAACAAATGTGGACATTAAACAAATAAGCATTAAACGATTGAAGGTGGACTTTAAAAAACTGGAAGTGGAAGTCAGTCAAGTGCGTGGGACTGTCACAGTGGCATTCATGAAAGCCCGAGTCATGGAGGACTTTCCTCTCTCGTGGGGAGACATGACCGCCACATGGCACCTATGACCAACACATGGTGCTTATGCACACCTATCCAAAGAGACCCCCTGGGTCTATAAAATGGTGGATTTTTCCACCCAAAAAAAAGAAGTTGGTAGACATTTCAAGCGACGAAGTGCTACCAAATTAAACACCCGATTGCATTCCTTTTCGATTCATCTCTTCTACATCCGTAATCTCTTTCGCAAGAGAGGTTTAAGGTCCAATGTCCGGACCTTAAAACCCGACATTGGATCACAGTAATCCATCAATTCGATGACACCACATTCTCTGAGATTTTGAGCCCATTCCTAGTGGATTGGCGTCAAAGTCAAGTTTTAACGGGGGCGGCCCGCTTGGGCACCCCACACTTTTTGTTAGTTGCATGATTAATCTATTCTGTCATTGCGAATATATCCTGCATTACAATATCTATCGAATATTATCATGCATTACGCTTTATCGAATATTATCATGCTCTCGCGGTATCTGCTATCCCACTAACCTGCAGGTAGCGACGTCTAATTCGACAGCAGATTGGCCGACTGTTTCAATGGCAGTGGCCATCTGGTGACGTTTTTCCGATTTTTGTCAGAGTTGCAGGTTGCATAGAGTTATTTTATTCACGTATTTAATCAATCTTTTGCACGTATTTCTAAAGTCAAATGTTCTATCCTCTTGTTATAGGTGCTACTAACGTCTCTGTGTTTCTTTGATCGCAGGAGAAGCAGCAAGCAAGGATTCATCAGCATAAGCGGCGGCAACACTTTGGCTTGCCCGTTTCAAATGTGGGCATGTGGAAAAGAAGATCACTATTCACTTTTTGTAATGGAAACATGCTAACACTCCTAGCCCCTAAAACGGGAGAAGACGTATTGTAACCAAGTTGGAATCACATTAATAAAAAGGGTTGTGCTCCTGCTTTCTCCTTTTATATTTGGTTTTGATTCGATTATATCTGTTTTATTTTGTGCATCAAGCTAGTTAGTTTACATTGCAGCAATACTATTTTTTAGTTCTGTTTTCATTGCATATTAGTGTTTCTTTTTATTTCTGGAATCTCATGCTTTCAGGTTGAATGGAGAAATAATGTAGATCGAGAGAATCATGGAGAATATTCTTAGAATCTTGCCTGCAAAGTTTGACTTATTTGTGATATAAATAGAAAAATCAAGTTATTTGACAACCCTCTCGATAGGTGAGCTCATGGGTTCCTTACAGATGCATGAGTAGAGGCTGAGCTATTCATATCAATCCTCTCTAGAGTAGGCATTCAAGGCGCAAGTATCATTCTGAGATAGTGGCAGACAAGATTCCCACCATGGAGCCTCCAATTCTCAAGGAGGAAGAGGCAGAGGTAGGCATTGGAAAGACAACTAGCAATGAGGAAGGTCAAACCCTAATGAAGAGGATACCAACTACAACTTCCATAAGCAAGGAGGAAGAGGTAGTAGCAAAAATCAACAAGGTGGACCCGATAAGAAGAAGGATAAATCAAAGGTCCAATGTTACTACTGTAAGAAGTTTGGCAATTACATCTTCGAGTGCAGGAAAATGATGGCCAAAGAGAACCAACAACAAGCCCACTACACAGATGAAGTCAAAAATGTAGGGTCCAAAGATGCATGTGGGAACATGTTGACATGCAGTATCTAGGAGGAGAGCCAAAATAACGTATGGTATGCCAATAGTGGGTGCAACAACCATATTACGGGGAACAAGGAGATGCTATCACAACTAGATGAAACAGTCTAGTCTAAAGTGAATATAGGGAACAATAGCAAGGTTCCTATCAAGGGCAAAGGTAAAATCTTCATCCGATCTAGGCACGATGAAAGGAAGAAGATCTATGATGTGTACTATGTGCCTGGTTTGAAACACAACCTATTGAGTGTTGGACAACTTGTGCTAAAGTGGAAATCTATTCAATTCAAGGATGGAGTCTACACCATTAGAGACAGAGAGCATGGATAGATTGCAACTGTGTCCATGAAGAAGAACAAGATGTTTCCTTACAGATTTAGAATGAATCTTTGATGTCTCTGAGTGCAGTTGTAAAATATGCTACTTGGTTGTGGCATCTCAGATTCGATCACCTAAGTTTCAGTGGTCTGAATATACTACACAAGAAGTAGATGAAGGGTTTACCCCTTATTGAGTAGCCAAATTAGATTTGTAAGGGATTCTTGGTTGGTAAATAACATAGGGATTCGTTCCCTTCCATACAATCTTGGAGAGCATCACAACTATTGGAGTTGGTGCACTCAGACATTTATGGTCTGATGTAGACCAAAACATTTACCGAAAACAAGGACTTCCTGACCTTCATTGATGACTTCAGTCAGAATACATGGGTTTATCCCATCAAGTAGAAGTCAGAAGCATTTGTTAGATTCAAGGAATTCAAATATCTATTAGAGAAATAGAGCGGATATTTGGTGAAGACTCTCCGAATAGAGGGTGGAGGTGAATACATCTCCAAAAAATTCCACAACTTCTGTAAGGCACATGGAATTCGAAGACAACTCTCTACCAGGTACACATCGTAGCAGAACAATGTAGCTGATAGGAAGAACATAACCATTATGAAGATGGCATGGATTATGTTGAAGGCAAAATACTTGCCACACATGTTCTAGGTAGAAGCTGTAACCTGTGTAGTTTACCTGCTAAATAGATGTCCCACAAAAAGCGTGAGGGACAAGATCCCTCAGGTGGCCTGGAGTAGTCAGAAGCTGAGTGTGGATCACTTGCAAGTTTTTGGGTACATAGCATATACACATATTCCAAAAGTGAAGAGGCAGAAGCTGGATGACAAGGTAGATAAGTGTATCTTCATAGGATACAGTGATTAGGTGAAGGCGTATCATTTATATAATCTTGTGAAAAAGAAGCTCATCATCAACCGAGATGTGAAGTTCCTCGAGGATCAAGCCTGGAACTAGAAATCAAAGACTGGCCAACCTGAACCAGCAGTCATTGAGTCTATTGACTTGGAGGAGAGTAGTGTACTACCACCTATAGCCTCAAGTAGCAATAGCAGTGCCAGTAGCAGCATAGCCTCACCATCTCGGTCACCTCCACTTGCAAGCAGGATCTCGAACATGAAGACACCCATAAAGACGAGGAGCTTGAAAGACATCTACGAGGTAACCCAAAATTATGACGATGAGGAATACTCTGACTTTGCATTCTTTACTAAGTGTGATCTAGTTGAGTTTGAAGAGGAAATTTAAAATCAGAATTGGGTGAAGGCGATGGATGAGGAGATAGACTCCATTGAGAAAAATGATACATGGTAGATGGTAGATCTTCTAGCAGGGAATAAGACCATCGGGGTCAAATGGGTATACAAAATGAAATTCAACGTCCAAGGAGAAGTTGATCGGCATAAGGTTAGATTGGTGGTAAAGGGCTACAAGTAGAAGTCAGGTATTGACTATCATGAAGTGTATGCGCCTGTAGCCCGACTTGACACAATCAGGATGATCCTGGCACTAACAAATCAAAAGGGCTGGAGTGTTTACCAGATGGACATCAAGTCAGCATTCCTCAATGGTGTTTTGAAGGAGAAGGTCTACATAGACCAGCCACCAGGTTACGAGATTGAATGACAAGACAACAAGGTCTTGAAGCTGAAGAAGGCCCTGTATAGATTGAAGCAAGCACCCCAGGAATGGTATAGCCGTATTGATGACTATTTTTAGGAGAATGGGTTCATCAAATGCCCATATGAGCACACCCTATACTTGAAGACTAATGAAGCAGGGGAGATGATAATCATCTATCTGTATGTGGACGATATGATTTACACTATCAAAAACACTGCCCTATTCGACCAGTTCAGAACAACCATGAATAAGGAGTTCGAGATGACATATTTTGGGCTGATGCAGTATTTTATCGACATTGAAGTTGACCAATCAGTAGATGACATCTTCGTTTCTCAGGGTAAGTATGCGAAGGATGTCCTGAAATGGTTCAAGATGGAGGACAACAAACCGGCCATCACACCTATTGCCACAGGTTTGAAGCTGAGCAAGTTGGAATCTGGAAAAAATGTTGATCCAACTTTGTTCAAGCATCTAGTTGGCAGTTTCATGTATTTGACTGCAACTCACCCTTATTTGATGTTCAAAGTAAGCTTTATTAGCTAGTTTATGGAGACTCCAAAGGACACGCATTGGCAAGCATACAAGCAAATCTTGCACTATGTCAATGGGACATGAAACCATGGCACTTTCTATGCCATATGAGACCAACTGGAACTGGTGGGCTACACAGATAGTGACTGGGCTAGTAGCACTAATAATTGGAAGAACACTTTCGAGTATACATTCCATCTCGAATAGGGAGCAGTGTCATGGTCATCTAAGAAGCAACCAATCATTGCACTATCCACTGCTAAGGCCGAGTATGTCACCGCCATGTCAGTCACATGTCATACAGTATGGCTGTGGAGGGTTTTGGGTGAACTAAACCATCGATGAGAAGGTGTGACAACCATATTTTGTGACAAAAATTCTGCATAGCACTATCGAAGGATTCAGTGTTTCATGGTCGAACAAAGCACATCGACATCCGGTATCACTTCATCAGAGAATTGGTGAAGTCAGGCGAAGTTTAGCTACTTTTTTGCATATCCAAGGAGTAGGTAGCTGATATTTTCATGAAGCCTTTGAAGGAGGAAGACTTCAGCATATTACATGAGCAGTTGGGGGTCAAAGAGCTTGTGAAATCAGGTTTAAAGGAGGGTGTTAGAAATATTAAACATACTTTACACCCTCAGCCAAATATCACTCTGGAGGTGAGTGATTTTGGGAATCACTCGACAAAAAGTACGACAATGAGCTTCTTGCATTTACAGTGATTTGACATCGCACATGTCTCGTATCCCGTCGTAGTTATTTCTTGTGTGCTGTTTTGTGTGATTTTTTCCCACCTTTTGTCTTCAAAGTCTAGCTATATATACTAGTTCAATTGGCATTTTGATATGATGTAGAATAGCAAAAGTATGAGCATCAATATAGAGGAGAGGCAGTGCAATTGCAGAACTCTGAAATAACCGAATAGCAGATTTGTGTTCTCCATTTTTTTCTTATCTTGCATTTCATGTAGAAGTTTATTATTCCTTAGTGGAGGATAAATTGTAATTCTGGTTGTTGTTATTAATATAAATCTACAAGTTTTTATTTGGTGTTAAATCCCAGTTTATGCACTTAAAACTTTAAACTCGTTTGACTGCCTCCATATTTCTCTGCTTTGTAAAAGCACTTTGTCACTAGACTTTCTAGCGACTCTGATCGTTGCTCTAGACAGCGAGCAACTCCGATCATCGCTCAACTAGTGAGCGATATCTGACATATCTCTTTTCGTTGCCCCCTTGTTTAAATGATTTCCACTGTCACAATGCTTCATGAGCGATTTCATGTTTCGTTCCCTTAAAAGTGACTTCGGGTTATTTATTTACTTGATTGTTGTCCAAGTTTAAAACATTTAGACCTCAATTGCTCATCTTCACTTGCAAGTTCCAATATTGATTTTGTCACTGGCGATCGCTGTCGAAGTGTGCAATTGACCTCCATCGCTTACACTTATAGTGACCACCAGTTGTCACTCACATTTGGAGAGATACCCAAAGTCACTGTTGCAAAATAGCATCCCATGGTCGCTAGATTTTCGAGCGACTGTCGGCTATCACTCAAATTTTGAGCGATGCCCAGAGTCACTACTGGCAAAAAATGACTCTTACGGTCACTAAATTTCTAAGTGATGCGTGGTGATTTTAAAAACCTTCAAATTGATATCAGAGCCTCAGTGCCTTGATGTGAATATTGAAGCATAGCTTTTGGAAACCATTCCCTACAGTTGTAGATCCCATGATTCAACGAAAATAATTATGAGTACTGGAGTATTGAAATGAAGATATTGTTTGGGTCTCAAGAGATGTGGGACTTGGTTGAGAATGGCTACCTAGAAACGGCAGATGCAACAACCTTGATTGCACTCTCCTAAGAAGATAAAGACATATTGAAGGATAATACAAAGGACTAGAAGGCCCTGTTCTATATCATGCAAGCAGTGGGGAGATGATTTTTCTGTGGATTGTAGCAGTAACCAAGAAAAAGCAAGCCTGGGAAATCCTATCCAGTTTGTATTAGGGTACCAAGAAGGTGAAGTTGGTGAAGATACAGATGCTAAGGAGGGATTTTGAGACCCTACAGATGAACGAGTTAGAGTCCATGAACGATTTCTTCACCCGAACAAAAAATATCATTAACCAGATGCAGTTGAATGGAGAAATCATGCAGATCCATAGAATCATGGAGAAGATTATCAGAAGCATGCCTGCAAAGTTCTTCTCAGTAGTGATAGAAATTGAAGAATCAATGGATCTGACAACCCTCTCTATAGATGAGCTCATGGGTTCCTTGCAGACACATGAGCAGAGGTTGAGTCATTTTTCTCAGTCCTCTCTAGAGCAAGCGTTCAAGGCACAAGTCTCATTCTGAGACAGTGGCAGACAAGAATCCCACCATGGAGCCTCCAGTTTTCAAGGAGGAAGAGGAAGAGGTAGGCGTGGGAAAGGAAACAAGCAAGGAGGAAGGTCAAACCTAATGATGAGGAGAACAACTGCAACTTCCATCAGCAAGGAGGAAGAGGTAGTAACAAAAACCAACAAAGTGGACTTGGTCAACATAAGGACAAATCAAAGGTCCAATGTTACTACTACAAGAAGTTTGACCATTACATATCCGAGTGCAAGAAAATGATGGCCAAAGAGAACCAACAACAAGCCCACTACATCGATGAAGTCAAAAATGTGGGGTCTAGAGTTGCATGTGGGAGCATGTTGTTGATGTGCAGTATCGAGGAGGAGAGCCAAAAGAACATCTGGTATCTCGATAGTGGGTGCAGTAACCATATGATGGGGAACAAGGAGATGTTATCACAACTGGATGAAACAGTCTAGTCTGAAGTGAATATGGGGAACAACATCAAGGTTACTATCAAGGGCAAAGGCAAAATCTTCATCCACACCAGGCACGGTGAAAGGAAATAGATCTATGATGTGTACTATGTGCCTGGTTTGAAACATAACCTGTTGAGCATTGGACAACTTGTGCTAAAGGGACACTATGTTCAATTCAAGGAAAGAGTTTGCACCATTAGAGATAGAGAGCATGGACAAATTGCAATTGTGTCCATGATGAAGAACAAGATGTTTTCGTTGCAGATTCAAAATGAATCTTTGATGTCTATGAGTGTAGTTGTAAAAGATGCTACTTGCCTGTGGCATCTCATATTTGGTCACCTGAGTTTCAGTGGCATGAATCTGCTACACAAGAAGTAGATGGTGAAGGGTTTACCCCTTATTGAGCAGCTGAATTAGATTTGTGGGGACTGCTTGGTCGACAAACAACATAGGGATTCGTTCCCTTTCAGGTAATATTGGAGAGCATTACAACTATTGGAGCTGGTGAACTTAGACATTTGCAGTCTAATACAAACCAACACATTTTCCAGCAACAAGTACTTTTTGGCCATCATGGATGACTTCAGTTGGAAGACATGGGTTTATCCCATCAAGTAAAAGTCATAAACATTTGCCAAATTCAAGGAATTCAAGACTCTGGTGGAGAAACAGAGTGTATATTTAGTGAAGACTCTTCGGATAGATGGTGGAGGTGAATACATATCCAACAAATTATACAACTTTTGTAAGGCACATGGAATTCGGAGATAACTCTCTGCCAGGTACACACCTTAGCAAAACAATGTAGCTGAGAGGAAGAATAGAACCATTATGGAGATGGCATGGAGTATGTTAAAGGTAAAATATTTGCCACATGTATTCTATGCAGAAGTTGTAACCTATGCAGTTTACCTACTGAATAGATGTCCCAACAAAAACATGAAGGACAAGATCCCTCAAGAGGCCTAGAGCAGTCAGAACCCGAGTGTGGATCACTTGTGAGTTTTTGGGTGCATAACATATGCACATGTTCCATAAGAGAAGAGGCAGAAGCTGGATGACAAGGCAGATAAGTGTATCTTCACAGGATATAGTGAGCAAGCGAAGGCATATCATTTATATAATCCTATGACGAAGAAGCTTGTCATCAGCCGAGACGTGAAGTTCCTCGAGGATCAAGCCTAGAACTGGATTTTGAATACTGGCCAACCTGAGCTAGTAGTCATTGAGTTTGTTGACTTGGAGAGCAATGTACTGCCACCTATAGCCTCAAGTAGCAATAGCGGTGCCAATAGCAACATAGCCTCACCATATCGATCGCCTCCACTTGCAAGCAGAATCCTGAACATGAAGACACCCACGAAGATGAGGAGCTTGCAAGACATTTACGAGGCAACCTGAAATCATGACGATGAGGAACACTCTGACTTTGCATTATTTACTAAGTGTGATCCAGTTGAGTTTGAAAAGGCAAATCATAATCAAAAGTGGGTGAAGGCGATGGATGAGGAGATAGACTCCATTGAGAAAAATGATACATGGCAGTTGGCAGATCTTCTAGTAGGGAAGAATACCATCGGGGTCAAATGGGTATACAAAATGAAATTCAACGCCCAAGGAGAAGTTGATTGGCATAAGGTCAGATTGGTGGCGAAGGGCTATAAGAAGTCAGGCATTGACTATCATGAAGTGTATGCACCTGTAGCCCGACTTGACATAGTCAGGATGATCCTCACACTGGCAGCTTAAAACGGCTGGAGTGTTTACCAGATGGACGTCAAGTCAGCCTTCCTCAATGATGTTTTGGAGGAGGAGGTATACATAGACTAGCCACCAGGTTACGAGATTGAAGGATAAGAGGGCAAGGTCCTGAAGCTGAAGAAGGCCCGGTATGGGTTGAAGCAAGCACCCCAGGCATGGTATAGCCGAATTGATGGCTATTTTAAGGAGAATAGGTTCATCAAATGTCCATATGAGCACACCCTGTACCTAAAGACTAATGAAGTAGGGGAGATGATAATTGTTTGTCTGTATGTGGATGATCTGATTTAAACTGGCAACAACACTGTCATGTTCGACAAGTTCAAAACATCAATGAAGAAGGAGTTAGAGATGACAGATTTGGGGCTGATGCAGTATTTTCTCGACATTGAAGTTGACCAATCAACAGATGAAATCTTCATTTCTCAAGGCAAGTATGCGAAGGATGTCTTGAAATGGTTTAATATGGAGGACAAAAGACCTGCCACCACACCTTTTGCCACAGGTTTGAAGCTGAGCAAGTTGGACTCTGGTAGAAATGTTGATCCAACTCTGTTCAAGCGGCTAGTTGGCAGTCTCATGTATTTGACTGCAATTCGTCCTGATTTGATGTTTAGAGTAAGCTTGACTAGTCAGTTTATGGAGACTCCAAAGGACACGCATTGGCAAGCAAGCAAGCGGATCTTGTGCTATGTCAACGGGACGCGAAACCATGGCATTTTCTATGCCAGACGAGACCAGTTGGAACTAGTGGGCTACACAAATAATGACTGGGCTGGCAACACTAATGATCGAAAGAGCACTTTTGGGTATGCATTCCATCTCGGATTGGGAACAGTGTCATGGGCATCCAAGAAGCAACCAATTGTTGCACTATCCACTATTGAGGCCGAGTATGTCACCGCCACGTCAGGTGCATGTCAAGCAGTGTGGTTGTGGAGGGTTTTGGGTGAACTGAACCATCCACCAAAAGGCGCGACAACCATATTTTGTGACAACAATTCCGCCATAGCACTATCGAAGGATCCAGTGTTTCATGGCCGGATGAAGCACATCGACATCTGGTATCACTTCATCAGAGAACTAGTGAAGTCGGGCGAAGTTTAGCTACTTTTTTGCAGATCCATGGAGCAGGTAGCTGACATTTTCATGAAGTCTTTGAAGGAGGAAGACTTCAGCAAATTGCGTGAGTAGTTGGGGGTCAAAGCGCTTGTGAAATCAGGTTTAAATGAGGGTGTTAGAAATATTAAACCTGCTTTACACCTCAGCCGAATCTCTCCGGAGGTGAGCGATTCCGGGAATCGCTCGACAAAAAGCAGCGACTATGATCTTCCCACCTTTACAATGATTTGACGCCGCACGTGTCTCCTATCCCATCGCAGTTATTTCCCGCATTCAGGTTGGTGTGATTTTTCCTGCCTTTTGTCTTCGAAGTCCAGCTATATATACAAGTCCAGATGGCATTTTGAGATGATGTAGAATAGCAGAAGCAAGAGCGTCAGTATAGAGGAGAGGCAGTGCAATTGAAGAACTCTGGCAGAACCGAATAGCAGATTCGTGTTCTCCATTTTGTGCTTATCCTGCATTTCATGCAGAAGTTTACTATTCATGGAGTGGAGGATAAACTGTAAATTTGGTTGCTGTTATTAATATAATTCTGCAAGTTTTTATTTGGTGTTAAATCCCAGGTTGTGCACTTAAAACTTTAAACTCCTTTGACTGCCTCCATCTTTCTCTGCTTTGCGAAAGCACTTTGTCGCTAGACTTTCTAGCAACTCCGATCGTCGTTCTAACCAGCGAGCGACCCCGGTCGTCGCTCAACTAGCGAGCGATATCCGACATATCTATCTCCGTCGCCGCTCGTTTAAACGATTCCCGCTGTTGCAATGCTCCGTGAGCGATTTCATGTTTCGTTCCCTTAAAAGCGACTTCGGATTATTTATTTACTTGATTGCCATCCAAGTTTAAAACATTTAGACCTCAATCGCTCGTCATCACTTGCAAGTTCCAATATCCATTTTGTCGTTGGCGATCGCTGTCGAAGTGTGCAATTGACCTCCATCGCTTACACTTATAGCGATCGCCGGCTGTCGCTCACATTTGAAGACACCCAAAATCGCTGCTGCCAAACAACGACTCCTGCGGTTGCTAGATTTCCGACCGCCGGCTGTGAGCTTGAGCGACGCCCAGAACCGCTGCTGGCAAACGGCGACTCCCGCGGTCGCTAACTTTTTGAGCGACGCCTGGCGATTTTAAAAACCTTCAGTAACCATTGTGCCGATTATGGATACTAATATATTAAGACTTATTGCATCGAAAATGTGCAGCGAAGAATAACACGTGAGAAATAAAGCCGTGTTGCTCTCTGAAGAGTTCAGCCTTTTTGTCAGTCATAAATGCTTTGTCTATAAATTTTTGGAGTACGTTGACAATATTTTTTATTTCTAATGCTTGTCAATTTTTTTTTTTTAATAATGCATAGGAGATCGGGAGTTCAGTGTTTCTGTCAAGTAATAAATGTTTTTGTTTATCAATGTAGGTTATAAACGTTAGTTTGTAGATTGTTTGCTTATTTTTTTTTAAGTAGATTTTGATTTAGAATTATCAAGATTTGAATTTAAATTTTTAAAATAAAAATCAATGCGATGAATAAACTCCTATAGCCATATCTTCTTTTCGGTCTGGAATACTTCAAGGATAATAAAAAAAAAAAAAAAAGAATGAATTAAAAAATCATAAATTCTATATATATATATGCATTAAAGAAGAAAAGAAGTGTTTTCACGAAGTCCAATTAGCAATTAAAAGTGCAAATTTTCATTTATCTAGCCACTTTTTCTCTCAAAAGAGGGATTTTACTTTGTACAAACTTAAACAATAACAAAATCATTATGGATGATAAGGGACGTTAATGTTCCTTTCATTATTTTATAGGTTTTTGTCGATAAGTTTATGTAAATATATTTATTAGGCATATGTTAATAGATTTTGTTTTTTATTTGAAATTAAGGAAAATAATTTTTATTTTAAACTTTGAAAAAGTTGTAAATTAAATATTTATATATTTAATAAAATATAAAAAAATATAGTTTAGTTGAATGATATAAATATGATTCATTGTTAACTATATTATATATTAAATTCATTTCTTTAATGATGTTGCATTTTTTAATTTTTGTAAAAAATAAGTTAAAGCAAAAGTGGAGCGCTATTGCAAAAAGTGTATGTAGTACTATCGCAAGGACATGGTATTATCGCTAGCAATGTTTCTATTTGGTAGCGACACTTCTATCATTCGATGCTTTCATGATGAAGTAATACTTTCGATTTGTGGTGCTCCCATGCCTATATGACACTTTCACCATGCAATGCTTTCATGTCTATGTGGCATTTTTGTGTCTAAGTAACACTTTCGAATGAATCAATTTTTTAGAGATTAGACATAGCTGATAGAATGAGAGTACTAACAAGGTCATTAGATTGAAATATTTTATGTTAGAGTGACTAATGATATTGGACTATCATGAGAGGTGGTTGCATGCCTTGGAGATTGTTCTTGATTTTTTGGATGTAGGAGATGTGGCAATCTTGGTAGCAATGAGCTCGTATTATATTGTGTATATGCCAAAGGTCAAGTTTGACAAGAGACTACTCATAACTTTGGTAGAGAATTAGTATTTAGATATGATTACCTTCTAGATACCCACTAGGGATATGACTATGACTCTAGAAGATGTATGACATATCCTCATAGTCTATTTAGAGGGGTGTCTATATGCATTGGGTATGGTCAAGCATGGTGCTTAGAGCTATTGATAAGTAGTAAGGATTTTCCCATTGTTAGATCTAGCATAGACATTAATATCACATATAAGAGGAGGCACTTAGATTGATTGATAATGATATTATGTTCTCTTGTATCTAGGTATTGTTAGGGAATATTAGCAAATAGGTGATGCATTGGAGGTTGTAAAAATTTATCACTCTCATAAATGATCATTGCTCTCAATTGCAATAGGTGATGCATTGGGATTTGGAAAAATTCCATCGCTCTCAATTGCAATAGGAAATCCTTCAAAACTAAATATCTTATTTTTCATTCCTTATTATTTTTATTTTATGGTTCAAACATATAAAACTTAAATGAATACATTTGGTGGGGCTAATGCTAGGGTTTAAAAAACTAACATCCCAAATATTTTAGTGCATGTTTATTAGAAAAAGTTGAATCAAGTAATGAAAAACCCATAAGACAAAGAAGACAAAAGGAAAATATGTAAGATTAACTGGAATATATAAACTAATACCATGGCTATCCCATATCATGATAGACTAATAGTTTTAGAAGAACACATAGAGTCCTTGCAACATGAGATGTTGGAAATGATTGTAGTCATGAGGGAATAACAAAGCATCATCATTGAACAACAAAAAATATTTTTTGTAGTTTTTCAAATCAATCTATTGGAGACATCATTGTAGAACTAAAATCCTCCACTACTAGGGGCTTGTGTAGTATTAATGATTCTATAAATATATATCATCTTAAAATTGAGTTGTATATTAATAAAAAAAATGAATATGAATAAAATCTATTATCATTAAAATAAATATAGGCATCAATTGCAAACATAATGACAAAAAAAAAGAATTTTAAAATAAATTAGAAAAGACTAGATCACAAGCATAAGTGGTTAGAGATCCAAAAATTAAAACAAAAGAGCAAATATATTTAACATAGAAACAAATCATAATGCAACTATTCGAAGAAAAAAATGATAAAATAGGTCAATAAACATCATCATTAACGGAATAAAAAAACATGAAGAACAAGAAAACACAACCAACTTAACAAAGGATTTCCTTTTTAATAAACTTAATTGTAACAAATAAATCCATCATGCATGTAGACTAGGAAAACTAAGGAAAGACAAGAGAGCTAGACCAATTCGAGTCACAATGTTCAATATAGGAGATAAAAGATAGGTTCTTTGAAATATAGGATTGCTATGAACATCACATTTTTACCTAGATGAGGATCTTACTCATATGCAACAAGAAGAAATGAGGGTAGAATGGGAAAAGGTAAAGAGAATGAGTGAGATAAAAAGGTATGGTTCAAAAATGAGAGCATGCATTATAAATGGATCAAGATAAAATAAATAGGAAATTGGGACCCATTGGGAACAATTAACATTTGTGAGCTAGAAATATTATGGATATCCATGGAGAAGAGGTCCTAGTCTAGGGCCCATACCTAAATCAAATGATGTAGTTGTACAAATATAAATACATGAACTTGATGAATGCAAGATTTTAAATTATAAAGATGCAAATTGATATTAGTATGGAATGTAGTATAAAATGGAAAAAAGACATGGAGTAACAATACTAATAATAAATTATTGGGTTAGACTAATACAAGTTGAGAAAGAAGACCTAAACAAATAGTATATATGGATTAGAATCATGGATAATGACAAAGTGATTAGCATTTTATCTTGTTATTTTTCTCTCCAACAATAAAATCATTATGAGAAGCATGGCTTAGATCATGAGGATCTATATATGGAATTGGCCAAATTTATTACAAAATATAACAAGCTTGAAGAGGTGGTTTTAGTTTGTGATTTTAATGCTAGGATAAAAAATAGACAAACTAGATATTTAAATATAAATTAAGGCATATATGATAATCCACTATGGTTGGAAGAAGAGGTGGATCATCATTAGTTAAGGTCCTTAGATGATAGTCAAGCACCCATCACACACTATGGAGAAGAACTTCTTAAACTATGAAGTATAAAGGGATTAATGATACACAATGGTATAAACATGTGGTAAAAATTTGGAAAATATTTTTATCATACACTTAATGGATACAATGTAATTGATTGTACTAATTGATTATCAAATTTTATTTCAAGAATAAAAGATCTAAAAATTGAAGCAATTCCCATGGTGCTAAAATCTAATCACAATTCAATGTACATAAATGTAGCATAGGAGTGTAGTATTACTAGTGGGGAAGGTGATTTAGTGGATACGATAATGATTTCCAAGGTTTTGGAACACTCTTAGCCAAATCGTGTAGGGTGTACGATTTGCTTTGTACAACTTGTTAATATTGCAAAACTGCTTGTATGGATTGCAAATCATATAGTTGTACAATACAAATCATACAAAACTATAGCTTATATGATTTTCCACTTAGCCAATTCACTGGAAGTGGTTTTGCAACTTAAATTGGTTAGTTTTGTAATCAATTTCTCCAAAAGACTAGTTTTCCATGTTTGGCAAGTTCTAATCATGCAATTCCATTCCAAATTGGGAAAATAATTTGTTGTACAGTTTGGTGCATAGGATGTACGATTTGACCAAACCCTTTATGAGTTTATTAATCATAGACTTGCCAATTTACACCACATATCTCTTCAAGATAAGTTTTGGAATGTTTTCCTATTGCAAGTACTAACTTTCCTTCCAACATGCAAACCCTAATTCAATAGCATGAATTATTTATCACTATAAACATTTCCAAAAATCATAAAACTAACAATAACATTTATGTATAGCCATAATAACTCATGCAATAATTCTTCACTCTCACATTAGGTTTGTAGGAACATCAATAGCCATTTCCATTGTTATCCCATCAATTTAACATAACAATCTAGTCAATTAACACAGAATTTGTAAGATGCACTAATAACCACACACAATAGAAATCACATATTTGAAATAAAGAAGTTATATTATTATATTATCTATGTACAATACATCCATCATCATTGATCACAACAATGGACTCAATAATGGACTCAACAATGGATAGCATGAACAATCAAAAACTTATCAATGAACAATTAAGAACTATCAATAAAAAACCTAAAAAATTGAATGGGAGTTATATAATGCATGCCCAGGTTGTTCCAAAATGATTCCTAAGACATCGCATTACTTACAACTACCATCCTGAATTATCTCAAAATAATTAAATATAAGGTTTTACTAAGTCTAATTTCTTTTTTATCAAATTCATCCCAAATGCACATTTCATCTAATTTCATTAATATTTCAAGATGTACATTTGCAAACCTTGTATGTTTACACCTACTTGTATGTTTTGACCACTTGTACATTTTAATAAAAAATTAACATAACTGAACAAAATTATGCAAATCCAATAATAATTTCTTCTTCTTCTTCTTCTTCTTCTTCTTCTAGGAGGTGGATTTATTTCCTACATCTTCCTTCCTCTTTAAATTAGGTTGTGTTCTCACTGACTCAATATTCTTGGTCTTGGCCAATGGTTCTTTATGGTACTCATAAAGCTGCATATGCAAAGTAGCACACTCATCCTTCAATCGAATTGAGTATTGATTTACTTCTAGGGCTTTTAGTCCATATTCACTAGATTTATCTTTTGTAGTAGCTAGAAGTGCAAATAGCTCCTTCTAGTGTTCAAATTCTCCCTTGCACAACTTCTCTATCAACATGAATTTTATTCTAGCTGCTATGGATAACTCTTCATTATTTTTCGTAATGACCTATAGATTTTGGTGAATGTCAGCTTCACAAGCTGCAATATGCTCATCCTTAGCCCTATATCAAGATTTATAATCCATAATGATCTCATTGCAGTTCTTTGCATACTTTACCATATCCTCAATATTATGATTCTTCTCCTACAATTATTCATTTGATACCTTCAAATTATTTTCCTATTTGACCAATTTTTAATTTTATGCTACTAGTTGAGCTTCTAACTAATTTGTGTGCTCTTCCTCTTACTATATTACAATCTGCTTTTCCTCCTTCTATGAGCGCATCTTATCCTCATAAGTCTGCTTTATGTCAGTCCATTCTATTTTTGCCTTCTTCAATATTTCCTTGGCATTTGTTTTGCTACATACTAGTTCTTCTTCCATCACATCCATTTCCTTTTGAGTAGCCTCTAGTTCTTCTCTTTGTGCTTCCTTGGATTGATAAATCTATTCAAGACCCAAGCTAGGCCGCTCGATCCAATATATCAAGAAATTCAATTTCCTCGGGGTGAAGACCAATTTTGAAGGTACTTTATAAAATTTTGTACTCAATGTATTCAGTGGAAAAGTCTGATCTATTACCCTATCCAAGTACATGCATGGATGCTCACGATAATTTATCTTCACTCTCTCTGATAATCATTTTTTCCTAACATCATAGTTACCTCTCCCCTAGGTAAAAACCATGGGTGTTGCACATGAATCTATGCTATCTACATGGTACAATATTCATTGCACACCCAATCCACAATCTTCTCCAATTTAGTGAAGGTTTGCTCCATCCATTGTTTCAACTATCAAATGCCACCAATACAAAATTACAACCTGGCACTAGTGAATATGTCACTAGCTTGTTGGAATAAGTGATACACCTGTTCATCAGTATTTTCATCCTCATACCCTAAATTACCAAATTGAGGTACTTCAACTACAATGCTTGTACAAAGCCTTGGATCATTTTCTTGTGGTGAGGTCTGTTATTATTTTTTCTCTTCCTATGTATTTGAACTTCCTCCAACTTCTTTGATCACACTAGCTACTCTCCCTTCTTGTAGCGAGATGTGTGCTATTATATCATTTGTTTCTTCTTCATTGGGTTATATGATCTATTCAACACTAATGATATCTTGTAGAGACTACTACTCTATTATTGGTGCTTGGACTTCCTCTTATGGGTTAGGTAAGTCCTCATGTTGCATTTCTACCAACCCTTTCTCCTATGGGTTCGGTTACACTCACCTTAGTACTGCAACTGTCTAAGTAAGAGCAAACTCATATGGTGGTGGATGTGTGCTTGTCTTCTCCTATTGAATGTTATCACCTTGTAACACAATCATTATGTGAGGCTTCTTATTCTCCTGGGATTCATTAAATGGAACTTTCGCCACTACTTTTGATTTTACGGTTGGTGGTACCACTATTATTCCTACCAAATATTTGGATGAATTAAAAAAACTAAAATTTATGGTTTGAAGCAATGTCAGATATTTTGTTACTCCTCCCACTTCTTCCATACCAGGTATATTAAAATTTAGTAAATCCAACCCTTAGGATTCTAAGTATCCTTTCTCTAACACCTACTTGGGTTGCTCTTCCTACACAGGATTATTTTGTCTCTCATGTTGTTGCATGTTTGAATTTTTATAGGACTAGATTATTGTTATATTCTCTCCTCCTCTTAATAAGAGGTTGGTTGCTCCTATAGTTGTTGTTGATGTGCCTATTGTTCCAAGGTAGGTTCAAATTATCTTCTTCATTTCCTTCTACAATGAATATATTTATCAGATGTATTATTAACCTCTTTCTACATTAGAGGTACTAGTTGTTTTATGCCCTTCATGGCTTTTTATTTCTTTGGATTTGCCTTATTTCTTTGGAGTTGCCTTTAGTAGAGGTACAATATTTTCCCATCACAGTATGGTAGATTGATATGACGACAAATATTGAGGTTAAGTCCTACTAGGAAAGGAAATGCCCATTATGGATAATGCATATAACAAAAAAGTAATGGTATGAAAATTCATGTTGAAGGTCTTCCTCCTGGTTTTCAATAACTTTTGCATCCGTTGTTCCAGATAGGTTCCCCAATCATACTTCACTTCATTATAGATACCTTCTACATAATGATACATCTATATTGGCATCTTAGAAGCTTATGATTCTCTTGATAAGTGAGCCATGACAATATTTATTGCACATTCCAATTCATTAGTCTTCAACTAACTCTGCTTTATTCCACAAGTTCTAGAACCAAAAATCTTAGTTGCAATAGGTAACTTCATAAATGTGAGAGTCGTAATCAACCTGTGAGCTTCAATTGGATCTACCATCTTCTTCAAAATCAAAGTTCCCTCCTTGGGCAAGCCAAATGTTTATCAAAATACTTCCACTAAAAAATCCACCTTAATGTGTTGAATGACTACTCGCACAAAGGTGCAATTCTTAGCTAGTTTGTAGGATGAATTTTTTTTTTTAGCAAGTATTCATTGAAGAATACTTTATCTTGTGGTGGGATTTACGTGATGATGCTCACTTCGGAATTCTTTGGAGTAAGCTTTAATGGATTATTTACATCATTATTTTCCTACCATTTCCTATAAAATTCCATTTTCATCTATCCAAAAGTGATATCCTTGATATCCACTTGCTCTTCCTCTAGTTCACTAAGAAACTCATCCTATTTTTAGGGGTAGCTTCTCGATGAATTTCACTATGAAGCTCCCATTGGTGTACCCTTGGTGGATTCATATCCTCTCTTTGAAATTGTAGTGGTGCACTACCTCTACCACCACACTAATATCTCTAACCTATCAATGGACCATACCCTCTCCCTCTCCAAGGATGATTACCATACCTCCCACGTGATTGAAATTATCGCCCTTGGTCTTGGATGGGGTAAACTATGTTAGATCATTTGGGCTATGAATATCATTGGTGTAGTGGTCCCAGTGATATTTCCACCTTAGTTTCTACAATATGGTCAAATTGGGCTCTAAAATCTTACCTAGAGCTCATTCTTCTACCATCATCAAGTGGAAACCACATTCACATAATGTCCAATCAATCTAGAAAGCTAGGACAACTCAGCAAAATCGTTGCAAAATTTGTACAACTACTTCCAAAATGTACAAGGGCTGTTGGAAATCGTACAAGACCTCCATAAATCATATAAGTACATTTTTAAATCATACAATAAATTACCAATTCATACAACTTGCCCAAAACCATTCAACTACACCCGTTTTTGTACAATTTCACCAAATTGTACAATTGGAGCTCTAAATCGTATAATATCAATCTAAAATCATACAATAAGCCCCTAAATTGTACAAGGACATCTTCATTATGTACAATCATGTTAGAATACATACAACTACAAAAAGGTTTGTACGATTACCTTTGAGTTGCACAAATTGGGTCCTCGAAAGCCTTGAAATCGTATAATCTATCCCAAAATAATATAATCACACCTTCAAATCATACAAAAACCCCTAGAAAATATAACTTGAATAAAAATTCATGGTTTTTATCAAATTGGTATTATTTCTAGAATACCCATTTGTTTAAACTGTGCAATCTTTCTTTCCAATGCAATTCTGATGTTGTTGTGTAATTTCTCCTTCAATAAGTGTAATTTCTCTCCAAGACAAAATTTTTGGACACTATGGTAGCATTTTACAACCATCATTTTATTATTGTCCACACATGCAAGGTCAAGAAAATATTTTTGTGCTTTTATGGCTGATTTCTTGCACTAGGGTTTATCGGTTTGCCTCTTTTGTTTCTAACAATTCCCGCACTTCACTATTTTTAGAAAATAAAAACCTAGCCTTATTTGTTTTGAAATAAGGGTTTCTTTTGGCACCTCACTACTTAAAACCCTCATTTTTCCAGCCATTTTTCTCCACTTGCAACATGATCTCTAAAAATAGCTCAACTTTTCTAGAGTAAAACCCTACTATTTTTTTCCAATCTGGTTGCTTTTTTGAAAAAAAAAATTCTTGTGGTGAAAATATGAAATGGGTAACAAAATTTGTAGTAATGTGGTGAATTTCATATGCCCATTTAGAAAAATTTATTTGGTTACACCCTTTCTACTTCCAAATCCTCCGAATTCCAGTGTTGCATGTGTATGATTTGCAAGTGGGAAAAAGAAATTTGCATGGCACGTTGATTTTTATAATTTTTGAAACCCTAACATCTCAATGCATGAAATTCTACCATATAATCCTCATTTTAATGTAAAGTTATTCCTTTGTACGGATGATTGACAACTCACCTTCCTTTGTGCATGCAATTATGTCTTTTTCTCACTTTTGTCCTTTCTTTGCTTTTTTTTTTAAGCAAAAAATCCCTTGTAGGGCCACCTTGGTCTGAGAGACCATGAACAAGGGGTTCTACACCGTCAAAGTCACCCGGGAGTCACACCCGACCCTACCCGCACCAACATTATCAATTGGATTTTGGATACCCAATTCAGCTTTTTGGTAGGGTGGAGATTTGAACCTGGGACCTCTCTTGGAGGATTTCCCTCTCCTCTCCAACTCACCTACAACACCTGGGTATCTTTGATTTTTTTAATTACTTTATTATTTCTTTATTTTATTTTTCTTTTATTTTCTTTTATTTATATTTTCTTTTCTTAGAAGGGGTCATAATTTCTGGTTTTTAACCCACTTTAGAATAACCTACTGGTATCACCTATTAGGATCATTTTTCTTCCTCAGATTCCATAGGTCCACTAAAAATGGCATTACCTCAATTGGTAGCTCATACCACCTTGTAGAATTAAATATAATCAATATGATTAAAATCATCAACATGATGGGCCATAACTATCATCACCTATGATGGGGGTCAAGGAGATGAGAGCCCCATTGCAAGGTCAATGGATAGCATCCCTTGTGGGTTCAAGGGGAAATATCCCTCACATATTCCCCATCATAAGATAGGGTAGGTTCGAGGGGTTGAGCACTCATCAGATTCAGGGTAGAGCCCCAAAAACTCAATAAAAAAAGCTACTAAAACCTTCATTTTCAAAGTCAAATTTTTCTTTGTCGATACTTTGGTGGCCTTTACTTAACCCACTTAAATAGCTCACCATAAACTCCATTTTACTTCTTGAACTACCCTATCTTAACCACTTATGGAATACTTTGTATGATTCTGATTTGTACAATTTCATCTTGTATAATTTCATATTTTATGATTTCATCTTGTACGGTTTCATTCTATATGATTTGAAAATGAACGGTTTCACATTGTAAGATTTAATTTATAATCATACAATCTCTACCAACTACATGATTTTACTTACTATTTTTATGATTTGTACAAACTGTATGATCACACCCATCAGTTATACGATTTGTACCAACTATATGATTTCACCCAACAATCGTATAGTTCCCTCTTGCAAAATTGTACAATCCTAGTATGTCTTGGACAATTTTTATTGTATTATCGGTTGTTCTATTTAAGAAATATCTTCCTTAATAACATATTTCATAACATCTTCCATGAAAAAATCTTCCATAACAACATCTTCCAATTGTACAATTGATTGTTCCTCTTGAACAACATCCTCCAATTGTACAATTGGTCTACCCTCAATATCATACAATATTTTACCTCTTTTATTTCTATGAGGAGTGTTACAAACTTCATCACTAGTGACATTATTTCTCTTTACACCTTGGCTTTGGGCTATATATACCTATGTTTGTGATTTTGCATCACTTTCCCAAATCAAGGCATAATCCAAAGCCTCTTGGTATTATCTTAGAGAAAATATCTTCATATTCCTTTGAAACATCAAAAAAATCTATCTATGAACCATATCTTTGTCAATACCTATGACTTATCTTTCTCCATATAGTCAAACATCCCACTCAACCTTAGATCATAAGAACAAATAGAATCGTTCTCTCCTTGTACTTCATAAATTTCATCATTATTATATGATCAAAATTATTTCACAAATACATCATGTAATTCTTCCAATATCTGGAACTTATACTTTGGTAAGTCTATATACCAGTCTATAGCAAATTATTGAAATGTTTTAGGAAACAACCATCTCCAATATGCCTCATTGGTCTGCCCAATCACTTTCCACACCATGTAATAAATTCTCCAATGCTAAATTGGATCTTCCTTACCATATTTTGTGAAACGTGGACACCTTTGTTTCCTTACTCTCTTGGCTACACTAGCCATTGCTAGATTTTCTTCCTCTTCACTTGAAAAAGTATCTACTAGAATACTTTATTAATTCCTTCTTGGTGACTCACTATGTTGGTCCTCATCGAAAGTGTCTAGTCAAGGTGTCTTAGACTCACCAAACAGTCATCTACCAATATCTTGTGCATATTAACTCTGTGAACTACTTCATTGGTGTATAGGTTGTGGCCCTAGTTATTCTTCCTAAGACCTCATGCATTGTTGCTATGGTTCCTGACTCCCATCCATCGTACTCCTTTGCAACCTATCTACCACTTTCTCAGGTGTCACCATCCACTCACCTTGATATCATATAGTTTCCTCATTAACATGTTAAATTACTCTAATATTCTTCTTGACTCTAGGTGCTTCTCATTCTTCTTATATTTTTATCAATAATCTATCCATCCTCTCAATATCTCCTTCATCAGACATCCATACTTGTTCAATTACTAGTTCATGCATATTGTGTTCAACACTGTTCATGTTCACTCTTTGAGAAATTCTCATGCTCCTTATAACTGGGATATATTATCCTTGATCTCATCTCCTAAACATTTGCACACTTGTGTCTATCATTCACCTCCAATTTAGTACTACTCACAATTTATCACTTTGCAAGATCTTCTCGATTACAACAAATTTGACTCATTTTTAACAAAAATGCCAAAGTGTGATAAGGCATTGGTTCTAAATATAGCATAGGGGTGAATTATTCCTAGTGGTGTAGTTGATTTGGAGGATGTGAGAATGATTTCCAAGGTTTTGGAACACTCTTGCCCAAATCGTACACAGTGTACGGTTTGCCTTGTATGACTTGTCAATATTGAAAAATTGCTTGTATGAATTGCAAATTGTACAATTATATGATCTAAATTATACAAAACTATAGCTTGTATGATTTTTCACTTAGAAAATTCATTGGAATATGTTTTACAACTTAAATCGGTCAGTTTTGTAATCGATTTCTCCAAAAGGCTAGTTTTCCATATTTGGCAAGTTTCAATCATGCAATTTCATTCCAAATTGGAAAAAGATTGGTTGTACGGTTTGGTACACAGGATGTACAATTTTACCAAACCCTTTCTGAACCTATTAATCATATATTTTCCAATTTACACCACAAATCTCTTCAAGACAAGTTTTGGAATGTTTTTCTATTGCAATGATTAACATTCCTTCCAACATGCAAACCCTAATTCAATAGCATGAATTATTTATCAGTATCCACATTTCCAAAAATTGTACAACTGATAAATGATATTTTTTACAGCCATAATACCTCATGCAATCATTCCTCACTCTCACATCAGGTTCATAGGAACATCAATAGCCATTTCCATCATTATATTATCAATTTAACATAACAATCTAGCCATTTAACATAAAATCTGCAACATGCACTAACAACACACAATGGAAATTACATTTCTAGAATAAAGAAGTTCTGCTATTATATTATCTCTATATAATGCATCCATCATAATTGATCACAACAATGGACTCCACAATGGACTCAATAATGGATATCATGAACAATCAAGAAGTTATCAATGAACAATTCAAAACTATCAATGAAAAACCTAAAAAATTAAATAGAAGACTATAAAATGCATGTCCAAACTATTCCAAAGGGGTTCCTGATACATCTCATTACTTACAATTGTCATACCAAATTATCTCAAAATAATTAATTACAAGGTTTTACTACGTCTAATTTGATTTTTATCAAATTCATCCCAAATGCACATTTAACCTAATTTCATTAACATTTCAAGATGTACATTTGCAAACATTGTACGTTTATACCTACTTGTATGTTTTGACCACTTGTACATTTTAATCAAAAATTAACAAAACTGAACAAAATTTTGCAAATCTAGTAATTATCTCTTCTTCTTCTAGGAGGTGGATTTGTTATCTACAATAAAGATCCAAATGAAATAAAGTGGATAAGAAGAACATATTCATGTAATTGAAGGAAATACAACAAGAAACATCTTTATGAAAAATTAAAATAAAACATCACTACAACAAATTATGCAAATAGAGGAAAGAAAAAGGATAGATATTTTTTAAACTTATACTTTTGATAGTAGTAAACTAATGGATATAATTAGAGAAGACATGGAATCGTATAGAAATTTAAATCTTAGGAAAATAAAACATGAAATATTCCCTATAAATCCATGATATGATAAATAATGCAAAGTAGTAAGGAGAACCTTGAAAGAACCAAGCAAAGAGAAAACAAATAGCAAGATATATAAATAGCTAGGATATAACACTAAGGTAAAAAGAGTTGATATATGTTACAAAGCATAGCCTAAGACAATTTTAGCAAGAGCTACAACAAAGCAAAATATATACAAAAATAATATGGCAAGTGAACAGTGGTTGAAGCATGTTAATTAATTACATGAGAGAAAACAACAAAAAGATACCCCTTCTATAATTGACACAACTAAGATACCTTTTTTTTTTAAATATGTGAAGAAGGACATTATGAAAATATCAACAGGTAAAGCTTAGGATATAGATATTTTATAAGCTAGACATCTCAAGTGTGGGGTTGACATCTTAACACCACACATCCAAAATATTTTTAATGGAATAAAAAATAGAGGCTTTCCACTAGAATGGATAACCAACCTAGCTATGTCATTATATAAAAATGAAGACATCAATAATCCTTCAAATTACTACACCATCATGATTAATCCTCTGTTTGCAAAATTGTTTGGTAGCATAGTAAAAGAAAAATCAAGAAAAAAGGGTAATAGGGAAAGTAGAGTTTAGACAAAAGTACTCAACAATAGATCATTGCATTAATTGAAGGCACCTAATAGAGAGGATGTGGAATGAAAAATAAGAAGTTTAATGTTGTTTTGTATACTTAAAAAAGTATTTTAACACAATACCTAGAGGTAAATTATGGAAACTAATGAAAAATGGTATACCAAGCTATAGAGTAGTTTTACACAAACAGTATGAACAAGTGGAGAAAAAAGAAAAACTCCAGAAGGAAAATTAAATTTTTATAGGAGTGATATCAAGGTAAAATAAGGTTTATCATTATCACCTACTTTATTTGGCCTTTACATTGACAAATTGGAGGAATGAATAGAAAGGATAGGAGGAGAGGGAATATATTTGACTAATTATATAGTGAATCTTATTCTCTATATCAATGATCTCATCTTGATTACACTTGAAATTTTAAAAGATCATCTAAAAGCTTTATATTATTTTTATAAAGAAGTTAGGATGCAGGTTAACACTAGTTGAATTAACATTATGGTCTTCTCTACTCGGAGGGAGCAAAAATAGCCATATATTTTATTTAAAAGAAATCCTTTATAGGTAGTAATAGAATACGAATATCTTGAATTAGATTTTAAAAATAAACTCAATTAGTGAATATGTAGGATGAAAAAAATACAAGGAGTATGGATGGCACTCTACTCATTGTTAAATAGGGTAGAAAAGCAGAGCTATGGGATTGGAAAACTATTAGGGTCCTTTTTGTGTTATTAGTTATTCTAGTGTGGCTATATCGGTGAGATGTGGACCAATAATACATCAAATTCTAAATGGAGATAAATAGAAAAAATCAAAAGTGACTAATTACAATTAATTAATTTCATAATTAAAGCATTAGTTCCATATGATATTTCACTTGCTGAAATAGAGACTTTTCCATTAGAAGTAGAAGCTATGATAAGGTTATTAGGGTACATAAAGAAAATACAAATAATGGAAGATAATAAATTACCAAAATAGGTAATGAAAGAAACATTGGATAGAACTATTATATTCAGTAGACATTCTAGCAACAACATAGGAGTTCTGCAAAAAAAAGCCAGAGGTGTAAAATATTCCATTAGTTTAATGTCATTTTCCTCACCTGTGAGTTGAAGTGTTGGATGAACATGGTGCCACTTCTGAAAACGTTGCAATTTCTCAAGACAAGGTTGTGCATTGTCAATTCCTCCAACATCTGTGAAAGAGGGACCTCCCTTCTGTTGGATGTGCTAACAGTAATATTCACTTCATATTTCTTGACCTTTATCAAAATATTTGGAGCAGAAGCAGGATCAATACCAGAGGAGGATGATCCATTGTTAACTACATTATTCGTTAAACCTATCTCCTCAGTACACAATGAAGAAGACTCTATGTTTGTACCGTGTTCAGTCCTGGTGTTCTCAGTGAGCAACAAGGATTTCTTCTTGTTTTCCTAACTCCTTTAATATAATTTCAGCCAAGGGTATGTATTTCATGGTTTCACCGAGTATTATGGGTTGCTCTTTCTCAAAAATACATTCAGATGTTAGATATGTTAAACCTGATATTCACTTTCCGCCCAACTGCGCTTCAAAATTGGGCGACGTCGGATGGCGCTCACCAAAAACAACAAACTTAGACGTACAGCAAAAAACTTTGATTTGACGCTGCATGTGTCTTTGTCCAATCAGCATTGATTTCCTTCATGCAAGGGTAGGTGATTTGTTCGCCTTCCTTGACTATTTAAACTCTTGCATTCATTTGCATTTGGTAAGTAGTCACGGGAAAAAGAGATTGTCCAAAGTGCACAGGGCATAATAGTGACGGACAGATGCAGTCATTCGCAAAGCAACATAAGAAGTGAGCAAGGAAGCTCATCTGGTTGAACTCCGAGTAGCAGTATCAGTATTCTTTGATTTCTTTGTTATCCTACAGTTTCATCCGTAGAATATTGAAAACTCTCTGTTGAGGTTCAATGTGTTTCATTTTTGATAAATAAATGTTTGCCAGTGTTCAATTAGTTTCAAGGATTTATTAAATCCAACTGCATAGCTGTGGTTTTAAATATTCTCTACAACTCAAGTTCATTTGAATTTTGTCATTGTTTTTATCTACTCCAAATATACACATATTGTTAACATACTGAAGGAACAAAATTTGTTTGCATCTAATTCTAAAAAAACTATGACTCCCAGCGTCTTAGGGGTAGCAGACATATTCAAGTTTTTTATTATTCATCTTACACCTATGATATCAAATTAGAGGGTGCAAATTTGGGTAAATTTACCTTATGTAATTTTTATTTTTTAGCTGCTTGTCATCGCCCGACAGTGCAACAAATCCTGGTAGCGCTGCACCTTGTGTGTGCCCTTGGATGACAATTTTAGCCTTTTTTGGCTAAGTCCTAGCATGCGTCGTCCGACTGCACAGTGCCGCCCGATGGCACGACCTTTCCAAGCACTGCTCGACTTCGGGAATTACCTCCTGCACCGTCGGACTTCAGGAATTACCTCCTGCATCACCCCACTTCAGGAATTACTTGCGCAACCCAATTTTAGAATCTCTATTCTAAACTCTCGATAGCTTGAAAAATTTAAATATAAACTTCAAATTGGTATCAGAGCTTTAGTGCCCTTGACACAGAGTTTGAAGCATGGCTTTCGGTAGCAACCATTGACTACAGTTGCAGATCCTATTCTTCAATGGTAAGAACTACAATTACTGGAGCATCCAGATGAAGATCTTGTTCGAATATCAAGAGTTATGGAAGTTAGTGGAGAATGGCTACCTAGAACCGATAGATGCAACAGCATTGGCAGCTCTCTCCAAATCAGAAAATGATCTATTGAAGGAGAACACGAAGAAGGACCAGAAGGCCCTCTTCTACATTATGCAAGCGGTCGAGGAGACCATATTCCCATGGATCGCATCGACCACCAAGGCAAAGCAAGCCTGGGAGATTTTGGCCAGCTCATATTAGGGCACCAACAAAGTGAAGCTCATGAAACTGTAGATGCTCAGGAGGGAGTTCGAGAACCTATAGATGAGTGAATCTGATTCCATGAGAAACTTCTTCACCCGGACGACGGACATCATCAACTAGATGTGATTGAATGGATAAATTATGCAGAACCATAGAATCATGAAGAATATTCTCAGAAGTCTGTCTACCAAATTTGACTTTGTCATGATTATGATAGAGGACTCAAGGGATTTGGCAAGCCTCTTGACAAATGAACTCATGGGTTCATTGCAAACACATGAGCAGAGGTTGAGTCATTAATCTCAGACCTCTCTAGAGTAGGCATTCAAGGCTTGGGTCTCATTTTGAGACAATGGCAGGCAATATTATCACCAAGGCGCCTCTAGTTCTCAAGGTGGAAGAGGCAGAGGCAGACGTGGAAAAGGCAACAAGCAAGGAGGACGATAAAACCCTAATGAGGGAGAGACCAACTACAAATTCCATTAGCAAGGAGGAAGAGGTAGTGGGAGAAACCAACAAGCTGGAATTGGTCATAAAAAGGACAATTCAAAGGTCCAATGTTATTATTGCAAGAAATTTGGCCACTACATCTCCGAGTGTAGAAAAATGATGGCCAAGGAGAACCAACAATAGGCCCATTACATTGATGAAGCTGAAAATGCAGCTGGAGGAAAGGTGTTGCTGACTTGCAATATTGAGGAGGAGATCTAGAAGAATATTTGGTACCTGGACAATAGGTGCAGCAATTACATGACGGGGAACAAGGAGATGTTCTCACAATTGGATGAAACAGTCCAATCTGAGGTCAAGATTGGGAACAACAACAAGGTTACCATGATGGGGAAAGGAAAAATCCTCATCTGCACTAGGCACGGCAAATGGAAGTAGATCTATGATGTCTATTATGTGCTTGGTCTAAAGCATAACTTGTTGAGCATTGGACAACTCGTGTAGAAGGGACATACAATCCAGTTCAAAGACGAAGTTTGCACCATTAGAGATAAAGCTCATGGGCAGATTGTAACTATGTCCATGATGAAGAACAAGATGTTTTTGCTGCATATTCAGAATGAATCTTTGATGTCTCTAAGTGTAGTTGTGAAGGATGCTACCTGGTTGTGGCATCTCAGGTTCGGTCACCTAAGTTTCAATGGCCTGAATCTACTACACAAAAAATAGATGGTGAAGGGTTTACCCCTTGTTGAGTAGCAAAATCAAGTTTGTGAAGGCTACTTAGTCGGCAAACAACACAGGGATTTGTTCCCTTCTGGATAGTCTTGGAGAGCATCACAACCATTGGAGTTGGTGCACTCAGACATTTGTGATCCAATGCAAACCAGTACGTTTACTAGTAACAAATACTTCTTGAATTTTATTGATGACTTCAACTGAAAGATATTGGTATATCCCATCAAACAAAAAACAAAGGCTTTTGACAAATTCAAGGAGTTCAAGGCTCTAGTGGAGAAATAAAGCAGATACCAGATAAAAACCCTAAGGATGGATGGTGGAGGTGAATACATCTCCAAAAAATTCCACAACTTTTGTAAGCATCACGAAATTTGGAGGTAGCTCACTACCAGATACACACCGCAGCAGAACGGTGTAGTTGAGAGGAAGAACCAAACCATCATGGAGATGACACGTAGCATGATCAAGGCAAAGGTATTGCCACATGAGTTCTGGGTAGAGGTTGTAACCTATGCAGTCTACCTACTAAACAAATGTCCCACCAAGAGCGTGAAGGACAAAATCCCTTAGGAGTCTTGGAGCGAACAAAAGCTGTGTGTGGCTCATTTGCATGTATTTGGGTGCATTGCATATGCACATGTTCCAAAAGAGAAGAGGTAGAAGCTGGATAATAGAGCAAAGAAGTGCATATTCATAGGGTACAATGAGTAGGCGAAGGCATACAGACTATACAATCCTGTAATGAAGAAGCTCATCATCAGCCGTGATGTGAAGTTCCTGGAAGATGAAGCTTTAAATTGGAAGTCTAAGACTGGCTAGCCTGGACCAGTAGTTGTCGAGTCTATTGACTTGGAGGAGAGTAGTATGCAACCACTTGTAGTCTCAAGCAGCAGCAACACAACCTCACCATCTTGATCACCTCCACTTGCAAGCGGGATCCCGAACTTGAGGACTTCAACGAAGACAAGGAGCTTGCAATACATCTACGAGGCAATCCGCAACCATGAATATGAAGAGCACTCTAACTTTGCATTCTTCACTGAGTGATCCAGTGGAGTTTGAAGAGGTAAGTTAGAATAGGAAGTGGGTGAAGGTGATGGATGAGGAGATTTAAGCCATTGAGAATAAGGATACATGGCAGCTAGTAGATCTTCCAACAGGGAAGAAGACCATTGAGGTGAAGTGGGTGTATAAAACAAAGTTCAACACCCAAGGTGAAGTTGATTGGTACAAGGCTAGATTGGTGGTGAAGGGTTACAAGAAGAAGTCGGGCATTGATTACCATGAGGTATATGCGCCTATAGCCCGACTTGACATAGTGAGGATGATCCTAGAATTGGCAGCTCAGAAGGGTTGGAAGGTGTCTACCAGATGGATGTCAAGTCAGCCTTCCTCAATGGAGTTTTGGAGGAGGAGGTCTACATAGACCAACCACTAGGTTATGAGATTGAAGGCCAGGAGGGCAAGATCCTGAAGCTGAAGAAGGCCCTATATGGGTTGAAGCAATCACCCAGGGCATGGTACAACTGGATTGATGACTATTTTTAGGAGAATGGGTTTGCCAAATGCCCATACGAGCACACCCTGTATCTAAAGATAAATAAGACAGGGGAGCTCATAATCGTCTATCTGTATGTGGACGATTTGATTTACACTAGCAACAACAATATTATGTTCGACTAGTTCAGAACAACCATGAAGGAGTTCAAGATGACGAACTTAGGGCTGATGAAATATTTCTTAGGCATTGAAGTTGATCAATCGATAGATGGCATCTTCATTTCTCAAGGCAAGTATGCGAAGGATGTCCTGAAGTGGTTCAATATGGAGGACAGTAAACTTGCCATCACACCCGTTGCCACAAGTTTGAAACTCAGCAAGTTGGATCTAGGGAGGAATGTTGACCCAACCTTGATTAAATGACTAGTTGGCAGTCTGATGTATTTGACTGCAACTTGGCCAGATTTGATGTTCGGAGTCAACTTGATTAGTCATTTTATGGAGACTCCGAAGGATACACACTGGAAAGTTGTCAACCGCATCTTGCACTATGTCAATGGGACGCAAAACCATGGCCTATTTTATGCCAGATGAGACAAGTTAGATTTGGTGGGCTACACAGATAGCAACTGGGCTGACAGCATCGACGACCAAAAGAGCACTTTCGGGTATATATTCCATCTCAGATCGGGATCTATCTCATGGGCATCCAAGAAGCAATCGATTGTTGCGTTGTCCACTGTAGAAGCATAGTATGTCATTGCCACGTTAGCCGCATGCCAAGAAGTTTAGCTGTGAAGAGTTCTGGATGAATTGAACCATCCTCTAGAAGGCGCGACAACAGTGTTCTGTGACAACAATTCCGCCATTGCACTGTCGAAGGATCCAGTGTTCCATGGCCAAACGAAGCACATTGACATTCGATATCACTTCATCAGATAACTAGTGAAGTTCGGTGAAATTCAGCTACAGTTTTACAGATCCAAGGAGCAGTTAGCAAACATCTTCACAAAGCCTTTGAAGGAGGAAGACTTCAACAGATTGCGATGGCAGCTTGGATTCAAAGCACTCGTGAAATCATGTTTAAAGGAGGGTGTTAGAAATGTTAAACCTAATATTCACTCTCCACCCAACTGCACTCCGAAACTGGGTGATGCCGGATGGCGCTCGCCAAAAATAGCGAACTTGGACGTCTCGCCAAAAACTTTGATTTGACGTCGCATGTGTCTTTGTCCAATCAGCATTGATTTCCTTTGTGCGATGGTAGGTGATTAGTTCGCCTTCCTCAACTATATAAACCCTTGCATTCATTTGCATTTGGTGAGTAGTCGCAGGCAAAAGAGATTGTTGAGAGTGCGCAGGGCAGAATAGTGACAGACAAATGCAATCATTCGCAAAGTAACAAAAGAAGTGAGCAAGGAAGCTCATATTGTTGAACTTCGAGCAGGAGTCTTGGTAGTCTTTGATTTCTTTGCTATCCTGCAGTTTCATTTGCACAAGATTGAAAACCCTTTGTAGAGGTTCGATGTATTTTGTTTTTGATAAATAAATGTTTGCCAGTGTTCAGTTAGTTTCCAGGGTTTATTAAATCCAACTACATATCTGTGGTTTTAAATCTTCTCTGCAACTTAAGTTCATTTGAATTTTTTCCTTGTTTTTATCTTCTCCAAATATACACATATTGTTAACATACTGAAGGAAAAAAATTCGTTTGCATCTAAGTCTGAAAAAACTGCGACTCCCGGCGTCTTATGGGCAGCAGACATCTTCAAGTTTTTTATTATTCATCTTACGTCCATGATCGCAAATTAGAGGATGCAAATTTGGGCAAATTTGCCTTATATAATTTTTGTTTTTTAGCTGCTCGCCGTCGCCCGACAGCGTAGCGAAGCCCGGCAGCGCTGCACCTTGCGTGCGCCTTGGATGGCAATTTTAGCCTTTTTGGTTAAGTCCTGGCGTGCGCCGTTCGACTGCGCAGCGCAGCCCGACTACGCAGTCAGTAATCTGCACAACCCGACCAGCCCGACGGCGCGACCTTGCCAAGCGCCGCCCGACTTCGGGAATTACCTCTTGCGCCGCCGACTTCGGGAATTACTTTCTGCGCAGCCCGAATTCGGAACCTCTGTTTTGCGCTCCCGGCGGCTTGAAAAATTTAAATAGAAACTTCATCGGATAGTATAGTAAGTTTACAAAACAAGTTTATTGGATTCTACATAATCTAGTGTCACTTTCATTAAAAAGCTCAAAAAATTAACTTTTGATTCTGAGCTGACAACACTTACTGTTAATGTACGAATATTAGTTTGCCTAAGTTCATGATTAATAAGACTGCATGCTGCTGAAAATAATGATATCTCGATGACTACAACTAGGATGGAACTGAAGATGGGTTTCCAAATGCTTACATAGTTAATTCAGAAAATCTATTAAAATGAAAAGAAAAATGGTTTCATTCACTCACACTAAGAAAATCTAAAAATCAAACGCAATCCAGCTATTTTCTTCGTCTTTAAGTGTCATCTCACTGGAAATTAGAAGAGTGAAATGTAAAATGAAGGCTATGGAAAACGTCATCTAAATATTTAACGATCAGTAATGTTATAAGTAATATCTTAACATTCTTACCTGGTTTGGTCTTGTGGACATTCATTTCAGAAGATGGTATGGAGTTTTACATTTGAACTTACAGTATAGAAAATAGCTTAAACTATTATTTCAAAAATAGTCAGTGGGTGTGCAGATTTATAGTTTAGAGACCATCTTAATATACTAAATATTAACCATGAATAAAAGATCTACGTTTGTCCTCTAATATAAATTATTTAGAAGATCTATGGACAGAATTTTATAGGTATGTGAAATGAAAGGACTGTCTTGAAGCTTCTTAGTATAGAAACAGAAATAAATAGATATTTTGATATTTTACCTTTCCAGGGATAGGCTCCGGAAGAAGCGCATGAAGTGTCATGTAGAGCTCGTGCATAGACTTTCGCCTTTCCCTTTCCAGGAGCTTATGATTCTCCCTTGGGCAGGACGATACCTTTTTGGGCTTCTGGACTTCTAGCTGCCCTCTAACCTCTTTGTCAGCATTGCGAGCATTAAATTTTCTCTTCCGATTTGAATCACATGATACATTCGCTGTTTCACTTGATTTGGGCTCTCCAGATTGCATTAGCACTTCAGCGCTTGAACTGTTTCCTTGACCTTGCTTTTGTGGTAGACTTGTTTCCTCTTCTTGGATTTGTAGCATGGGAGAGGAAATGAGTAGATTGCTCAGTCCTTCGGAACCGTTACTCCGTACTTCATCTTCATGAGCACCATCGGTGTTGATGTGCTCAAATATGTGATGACTGGGAGACTGCAAGCAGTCCAGCAGCATCAGCTCCTCAAAAATGGCCTCTTGAAAAAATGGGTGATAAGCTTCCATCTCCATTGAACTGTAATGGATCAACCTCGGGCCCAAGTGGTATCTTGTTATGCCAACACAGATATGGGATGGAATTTTATCTTATAAAAACGAAAATCACAAAAAACCGGTTAGAAGAAGAGGGCCAACTAAGGACGTTCGTGACTGGGACATACAGACATCAAATATAATAAAAGAATGCAGTATAATAGGATTGTCAGCAATCCCTAAAAAGAAATGCCAAAATAGGCCAGCCCTGCCTACTATATCTAGGCAGTTAACCATGTGCCAACTATGGAGAGGAATATATTAATGTTTTAGCAAAGCTATTTTTCTTTACTTCCTTATTATGTGGTCAAAATTCCTTAATATCTTCCCATCCACCTAGTGTGATGTTGTGCTTAATAAATCGAGCTTATCTCTGGCCATTAAAGGATTGAGGTAATAAATTTGCATACAACATGCATTATCTACTAGGTCTAAACATGAATATAATTTTCTATTTGAAAGGTGTTATTGATAATCACCACTTTAAATTTTTATGCTAAAGCATTTTTCTTCTATCTTATTATTGTTTATACTTTGTTACATCAATGATCATGACCTAGAACTATTACTTGTGTAGGATATAACCTAAAACGTATAAATGCTTCTTGCTCCTCTTTTTATATTTTGATCAGTAATGTATCCAACCTCTTAATATCTCCTTCATTAGACATCTATACTTGTTCTATCACTGGTTCATGTATATTGTGTTTAGCATTGTTCATGTTCACTCTTTGAGCAATTCTCATACTCCTTCTAACTGGGATATCTTCTCCTTGATCTTGTCTCCTATGCCCTTACACACTTGTGTCTGTCATTCACCTTCAATTTAGTACTACTCACAATTTGTCACTTTGCAAGATCTCGATTGCAATAATTTTAACCCATTTTTAACAAAAATATCAAAGTTCAATAATGCAACAGTGTCAAATGTAGCATAGGGGTGTAGTATTCCTAGTGGGGGAGGTGATTTAGAGTATGTGAGAATGATTTCTAAGGTATTTAAATACTCTTGCCCAAATCTTATAGGGTGTACGATTTGTTTTGTATGACTTGTCAATATTGTAAAATTGCTTGTACATATTGTAAAACATATAGTTGTGTAGACACCTAAAACGCGTCATGTCAAGGTGACTACTCATATGGGATATGCTAGAAGATCTATAGAAGACCTTGAACAAATATCAAGGTATAGTAGTGGTTTTTACCACTCAAGTGGGCACCTTTGCCTAGTCAATGCTAGCCGCTGCTAACACCCGTGGTTAGTGATGAGGATTGATGTTTGATCACTCATATGAACCCTCTAGTAGTTCCTAGCTAGGTTTGCATAGTTTATTTCTTGCAAATTAATATTGTAAGTGAGTCTCTTTCTCACATACACTTGTGGGCACTAGTTGTCTTCTAGTTGTCACTTAGGAGTGTTAGTTAGGAAGTGTGAACTCAAAGTAGGAAGTGTGTACTTCAAGATAGCTAAAAGGATCTTCTAGTTAGTATCTTTCCTTTCTTTCTTAGCTTAGAAGTTACATACATTCTCCTTTGCACTATTATAGCTTATGATTAAGCATATTGGATCAAATCCATGATTTGGTGGGTTTGGTTATGTATTTTGGGCCTCTAGAGCCTATAAATTGAGTTGTAAATAAAATAAACATTAGTTGGATTTTCAATCCTTTTCATTGATATCAGAGCCTAGTTTATGTTTACACTAGGGCTTGTGAGGTGAGAGGGAAGGAGATAGATTATTTTTCATAAGAAATTATTTCTCATTGAGGACTCGGTTCAAGCTCAAGGGGATCTTGAAAACCATTCACACAAGGAATTTCCTTAGGTGTCAAACTCCTCGTTCCAACTTTTTACTTATGCTCAAGAGGTATAGGAAAAGTTTACCCCGATTCCTCTCTTACAAAAATCCCTTGGCATATTTGGACTACTCCTACGGTGAAATACGCATTAGGGAGCCATTTGTTCCTGCCATTGAGGAGTCTTGAAGATTGAGGAGCATCTATACCAGGTCGTGTGTCGACTTGGATCTGGTGGCCTTTCAAACGCTAGTCGTGTGTCGACTTGGATCTGGTGGCCTTTCAAACGCTAGTCGTGTGTCGACTAGATCTTGAACGGAGCGCTACTGAAGTCTTGAATAGCAGGATTTTCAATCTTGTTGCTGGTTTGAAGAAAAATTTACAAGATTTCTTGAAATTTCTTAGGTCAAATTACCTTAGTTCTTTGAAATCATTGTAAAATTTAAATATATATATATATATATATTTTTTCATATATATATATATATATATATATAATTTATATAAATATAAATTTTTTGGCCCTCAGCCCCATCTCAGCAGGAGCCGAGGGCCAATTTTATTGGCGTGCTCGGCTGATGCAGCGTCGACGCCTACCGACGTCGGCCACCGAACGTCCGTCGATCGACAAAAGTTGACTGTCGGCTGCTGACGGACGTCGGTCGAAAGGCGTTGACTGTCGGCTATCGACGGATGTCGATCGACGTTCAACACAGTCGACGGGACATCGGCTGTGTCGCATTGTAGGACCGATAGCATGGTAGGCGCTGTCCTGCCTATCAACACTGACAGGCGCTAGAGCGTGTCTGGGCCTGTTGTGACCTGTCTGTTCGCATGCAAGAAACGTAGTTGTGGACAACGATGTGCCACATAGCCGATGAGACGTCGGCTGTGCCGTGTCATACGAGAAACAACTGGTAGGCATTGTCACACCTGTCGAATTTGACAGGCATTAGCGCCCTGCCTGGTAATTGCTTGGCCAGGTAGGCTACAGCCTGCACGCAGCCTAAGGGCTACATCTGTTAGCCTCGTTGGGGCTGCCTTGCATCCGACCTCAGGAGGAGCTACTTGATTTTCCCCGTTGAAGAACAAAACTGCATATTTACCTTTCAGTTCATGCATTCTAGTTCCTCAAAAACCGTGCAACAATAGTTTGCAAATTTTCATGCAGGCTAACAGGGAGTGCAGTGACAGGTTAACTTGGACATGACAGGGTAATATCAGTTATTTAATTTTTACTTTATCTAAGGTTTAGAATTGCATGTAATTTTTTTTATTTATTTATTAATTTATTTTTAAATATCTTAATTAAATTTAATTAATCTCTTTTATTAATTAATTTCAAATTTTAAATAAGTTATTTTTAAATTAATAAATTATAAAAGACATTTTTAAACCTTAGGTTAAGTTAATTTTTTTATTTAGCCTTAGGGATAATTTTCAAGGCACTGCATTGTAACAGGGTATTTTCATATTTTACCCTGATTTTTAAGTGTTTTTGTCCTTGTTACTTTTGGCTTATACCCGGTTTCACATGGCTTCTGACTTGGCTCCCAAAGTGGCAGAACTGGCACATGTTGTGAATGCATTATCCGATAAAGCTAATGATACTACCATGGATGAAGTTCTTAGTGACATTGCAGTGAAGGTAAATGATATTTCCATTCACAGTGCTTCAACTTCTGCTCATGATTCTCGCCTGAGAGTTCGTTGTGAAGTGCCACTTTATGATGGATCCCAGAACCCCGAAGTCTTGAATAGTTGGATTCTTGACATGAGTTCTTGGTTTTCTTACACTCAGCTTTCATATGAGGATATGGTTCCATATGCTAAGCTAAAACTTTCTGGTTTAGCTAAAGTACTTGTTGAAAGAAAAAAAGGTCATGATGAACTCACCTCTTGGGATGAGCTTGTAGACTGTCTTAAGACCAATTTTTATCCTTCCAATTATTCTAAGGAATTGGTAATTAAGTGGTTTCGGTTTCGGCAAGGTCCTAATATGACTATGCAGGAATATATCTTTCAATTCAACAGGTACAGGATACTTTTGAATGTGGAGGAAGATATTAAAGCTTTGATTCTCAAATTTCAAAGTGGCTTGTTGGAGCATTTGTACAGGGAAATTATGTTTATTTCTATCGAAACATTGGATTCAGTTTTCAACCAGGTGCAACTTGCGGAGGACAAGTTCAAAGCACATTCGCAGGCATTCCGCGCACCTGCTACTCAAGTGGTTGCAAACTCATCAAAAGGGAATAGTTCTTTATCACAAAAGAATAATTTTTCTCAAAAGAAGAATTTTTCTTCTCCATCTCCTTCTTCTCCTTCTCCTTCCGCTCCTACTCCTTCTTCCAAATATTCTTCTCAAAATTTTTGTAACTATTGTAAGAAAAAGGGTCATGAAAAGGTTGATTGTTTTAAGCTTAAGAAGAATAGTTTAGTCATCACTACTCAAGAGGAGGATGCTTCCAAAGGTCCCCTTGAGTCAGTAGGAGAAAGTAGGGTATACACGGAATTACGAGGTAAGCTCAATGAGGTTACCTTGGTAAATGTAAGTTCATCAGGGGGTGCTCGTGATTCTTTGTTCATCACTCGAGCTCATTTGCTCCATAATTTTGCAATATATTGTATAGTGGATAATGGCTCATAGAAAAATCTAATTGTGAGTTCCATTGTCAAGCGATTGAAGTTACCTATGGAGCCTCATCCTCAAACTTATTCTTTGGGTTGGAAGGATAGTGGAAGGGGCTCATAAATCACTCACACTTGCACATTAAAATTTGCACTTGGACCACATTTCATAGATCAAGTCACTTGTGATGTGACTCCTATGGATTGTTGTGGGATTTTTCTTGGACAACCTTTTTAGTATGATCGGAGAGCTATTTATGATGCTTTCAAAATAACCTACACACTTCAAAAATATGGTAAGGTCTTTCTCATTAAAAGCACCAACACTCCTAATATCATTCTAAATTCCAAGCAAACAAAAAGGGAAATTAAAAAATGTGGTGACGTTACTCTAATTTTCATTCGCTCTCAAAACACTCCTACATCAACATCTATTCCAAAGCAACACTCTTCAATGGATAAAATATTGCAAAATTACTCACACACATTTCAGGAGCCAAATTCTCTTCCTCCAAATCACACAATTAATCACAGCATTGAAATCATTCCTGGTTCTTCACTACCTAATTCACCCATGTATAGACAATCTATTTTGCAAAATGAAGAAATTAAAACGTAAATAGAAGATTTGTTGTCTAAGGGTTTCATTAAGAAAAGTACTTATGCTTGTGCCTCACCTATTTTGTTGGTTCTTAAAAAATATGGCACTTGGAGATTGTGCATTGATTTTCATGCTTTGAACATAATTTCTGTAAAGAATAGATATCCACTACCATGCATTGATGATTTATTAGATCAGCTCCAAGGAGCTAAGTTCTTTTCAAAAATAGATCTCAAAAGTGGATATCATCAAGTGCGTATCCAAGCTGAGGATACATGGAAGACAACTTTTAAGATGAATATGGGCCTCTTTGAATGGTTGGTCATGCCTTTTGGTCTTACAAATGCTCCTGCAACCTTCATGAGGTTGATGAATGATGTATTTCGTGATGTACTTGAGAAATTTGTAATCATATATCTTGACGATATATTGATCTTCTCAAAAACTTGGGAGGAACACATTGGGCATATCCATCATACACTTGATCTTCTTGCGAAGAATCAATTATATGACAATCCTTCCAAGTGTTCTTTTGGCAATACTTTAGTTTCTTACCTTGGTTATGTGATTAGTGAAAGTGGAATTCAGGTAGATCCCACTAAAGTTGATGTTTTAATTAAGTGCTCCCCTCCTTCTACTCTCACTGATTTAAGGAGTTTTCTAGGACTTGCAAATTTTTATCGCAAGTTCATTCCTCAGTATTCCACCCTTGCAGCTCCATTACATTTTCTCACTAAGTCTAAAGTCCCCTTTCATTGGGAGAAAATCCAATATGTTGCCTTTGAGAAATTGAAAAAGAAACTTTGTACCGCACCTGTGTTAACTTTAACTGACCTCTCTCAACCTTTTGAGATTGAAACAAATGCCTCTAAAGTTGCTCTAGGTGATGTGCTCAAACAGAATGGTCATCCATTTGCTTATCATTTTGAAACTTTTTCTGCTACTAAGTTGAACTATTCTACATATGACAAGGAGTTGTATGCATTAGTTCAAGCTATTCAGTACTGGAGACATTATATTTTGGTAAAAGATACTATAGTACACACTGATCATATGCCTCTCAAGTTTTTACAATATCAAAGTAAAATTGAAGAATCAAGACATATGAAGTGGACCTCTTACCTCCAACAATTTCACTTGGTGATCAAGTACAAAATTGGGAAGAGTAATACTATTGCTGATTTTTTGAGTAGGCCTCCTGCCACTCTTGCCTTAATAGTTATGTCCACTTCACACTTGGGATTTCAGACTAGGCCTAATCAGTATTCATAGGATCATAATTTTGGGAAAATATTTGAGCAAGTGAGTAAGCCTTCTTCTTCCAATTTGCGTCCTTTCTAATATTTCCACATCAAATAAGTACTTCTTTACAAATTGGACAAGGTTTGTGTTCCTTGTGATCCTAGAGTGTCACTTCTTAAGGAAGCTCATTCTACACTTTATGGTGGTCACTTTGGGAAGCACAAAACACTTCATCACTTGCAAATATTTTTCTACTGGCCTAAAATGCATAGGGATGTGTTGTGATTTATCAAACAGTGTGCAGTTTCTTGTCGCTCAAAACCAGCTAACAGGAAGTTTGGCTTAGGCATGCCTTTGCCCATTTCTTCCTATCCTTGGGAAAGCATTTCCATGGATTTGGTTAGTGGTTTTCCCATGACAGTGCAACAACATTATTGTGTGTTCGTGGTGGTTGACGGATTCAATAAGATGGCTAAGTTTATTCCATGCCGCAAGACAATTTCTATAGCAAACTTAGCCCAATTGTTCTTTTACAGCATTTGGTGATCCTTTGGTCTACCTACCAGCATTATATTGGATCATGATTCATGCTTTGTGGGTCACTTTTGGCATTATTTGTGGAAAATTTTAGGAGTTTCCCTTAACTTTTCCATCGCCTATCATCCGCAGTCCGATGGGCAGACTGAAGTGGTAAACCATACACTTGTGCAAATTTTATGAATCTATCATCACACTTCACCAGCAAATTGGGACTTGATTCTCACTCATATTGAGCATGCCTACAATAGGGCCCTACATTATTCTATAGGTCACTCACCTTTTGAGGTTTGTATGGGATTTCAGCCCTTGGCACCTTATGAGTTACCTTTGTCTTTACCTTCTCCTATCACTTCACATATTCAGAAGGAGCAAGACAAGGCACACTCATTTATTCAGCACTTGCACATTCTTCAATCAAAGGTGATTGATATTTTGCAAAAGACATAGCAGCAGCAGAAAAATGCCATGGATCGACATCGCATTCCTCATCCATTTTAGGTTGGTGACAAAGTTTGGTTGGATCTTGACAAGCGATGTTTTACTGATAAGACTCATAGTAAAATCAAACCGATTTTCTATGGACCTTATACCATTCTTCAGCAGGTGTTCAAGAATGCTTTCCACCTTGATCTTCGCACACACTTGGGGATTCATGACGTCGTCAATGTAGATATTTTGAATTTGTACTTTGACTCTACATTGGAGACCGCACTAGCTATCAGTCACCCTATGGACGTGGTTATTGATTCTTAGTTACCATTGGATTTCGATTATATTTATGACACAAAGACTCGACAGACTCGCCAGGGATCTACCACCCCATATCTTATGGCTCGATGAGGACAGCTGTCGCATCAGGCTCATTGGATTTCTTTTCATCATAATATACCCATCTACAATTGAGAAATGAAGCCCTATCAAATTGCATACCCATCTACATGCATTGAGAGGGACACTTTTGCTACCCAATTGGAGATCAAATTGCCATGGAGGTCCTAGGAGCCTAGGAGAGCCAAGAAATACTAATTCATGCAATCCATGCACTATCTGATCAATTCAACTACCAAACCTATCAGAGGACACAAAGGCGACCCTTGACCATCAATTTGGCAAGGTGGATCAGAGATTAAGCCTTAATTTGGAGGGCAAGTTTACTCAGAGCTCCGCCACAATTGTCAGTCATAGTGAATAGTGCCACCCGCTCATCAAACCCATGGTGAGCAGATAATGACATATCCCCTTGTGTTATTTTCTTTAGATTAATTAGCTAGATCATATTATGCTTAATATAGGTTTAATTTGTATTTTAGAGATTCATAACTTGTTGAATTAGGCATTTAAGGTAGATTTCCACTTCATGTTGTCAATTTAGTGATTAGTGCAATTATGATCATTTCATGTGTTTATGCTTTCCATTTGATAAACTGATCTAATAGGTAGATAATACATGTTTTATTTCATATGTTTAATGGATAAATTTCATTATTAACATGGGTTTACTATATTTTATGCATTTTCTTGATTATATGCATTTTTGTGCAAATTTCCTCAAAAGGCCTCATCAAGAGAGGCTACCTTTGCTTTTGACATGTTTTTGTTGTTTCTTGACCACAGGGAATAGGTATTAAAGGAGACAAAGCTTTCCATTCCCTCTAATCATGGAGAAGAGGGTCATCTCCACCCTAGAGCATTTCATGTCACCCTAGAAGGCATTTGGATTGCATCTACCCTTGAGAGGGATTAGACACTATTGTAATTGTTGTATCAAATGGGTATCCCTAAGAGGGATGAATCTGTAATTTGACTTCATATGGAATTAATAAAAGATTCATTGTATTTTTTTATTTCTTGTTGTCAATTTATGCATGCTTATTTGTGTATCTTTCATCAATTGCAATAGTTAGACCCTATTAGGTGTAAGCCTTTTTGGTGGTTCTAGAAGGCGATCATGGTGGAACCCTATATTTTTAGCCATGATTTATTGACTGTGGTCTATGTTTTTATGGTAGGTACTCACCGTAGTTGATATCCATGGTCAAAAATTTGGCCCATGGTTGATAGGTGTGGGCAATAGTCTTACCCGCATGACAGAGCCGCGATCAACACCAGACCAATCATAAAATAGTAGGAGTCAAAGCTTAATCAGATGAGGACCTAAGGTAGGTCCCACTTTCATTTTCTTTTATTTTTTTTTCTGTCTATGTTTTTCCAACAAGCATAAAATGAAATTTAAAGTAGGATAACATTAAAAGAAGGATAAAATGAATTAGGTCCATTAGGTTTTTCATTCTAGGGTTTCATTAGGCACTTCTAGGAATAGTGGACCTCTGATTGTAGTCCACCCTAGAATCCATTATGCTAAAGTGTCCTTGTATGTTGGATTTCTTGCTTGAGGCCCATTTAGAGGCCATTTCCTCATTAAGTATGCATTGTCTAAATATCATGTAGGATTTAGCATGCATACTTTCTGAAATATCAAACGTTCTTTTTATGCATATCATGTAGGAAATGATCATGTGAGTGTTGTATTATGCATATTTCCTTTTATGCAAATTAAAAATAACCCACACACACCACATTTCAAAGTAAACGCTAGTGAGTTGGAAGTCACATCCAACCACTAGTAGGGTTTCAATGATGGTGGAGGTGATTTCCATCCGTTGGCCCAAATCCCATGTACCTTATGTTCTAGACCAATACCGGATCCAAGAACCTTTCGTAGCCTAGAAAATTTGCATATACTCCTCTTCGGAGGGTATGATATTGACTGGGTGAAAATGGGTGAGGATCTAGGAGGACCTATGCTCCCTGCCCGGGTGTGGACTTTCATTGCCACACTTTGGGGGGATTACATGACCTAGAGTTCATAGCCAGGTTGTCGAGCTACGAGTATATAGGTGAAAGCCCTTAAACTAAGTATATCATCAACTATTGAAAACATGATGAGAGTTTCATACTGATACAACACATTTTCAAACACACCAAATAGTTTAGGGTTCACAAGAAAAATTTAAAATAAGATAATCATTATTGTTTACTTTGCTTGCTCTAGAACATAATTTACTTAAAATATAATTCAATGGTGCAAACACAGAGGGGCCGATCCGGGCATAGACCCAAGATCGAAGCCCAAGCTCCACCTACTACACAACACAATGTAGAACCTCCTCAACCATAGAATCCTCTCGAACGTCGTTCGATGAGCATTAGAGGAGATAATTCTACATGAGGGGATTCCATTGAGAATACCCCAATTAGAGGGAGTGCTAGACATTCTTCTAGGCATAGATCAGAGCTTGGGGCTTCCCAACAAGGGGGTCCCCAATATCGTAGCATGTACCATGATCGCATTCCTCATGCATCCATGGGGTCTACCGAAGAATATGTCATCGAGGGATCCAGATTGGTACCCCTTCGACCTATAGCTAAGGGAGGCTCATGACCTCCACCATCCGAGTATAGATAGGCTCTAGATCCACCCATTCAGGGGTAATTAGATAGGGGCACTTTCGAGCGTATACCCAAGTAGACTCCCCACAAAGGTGAACCATGCAAGATCACCATAGATATATCCAAAGTGGGAGCTAAAGGCATGCCACCTCATGAGCCATGGTGCAGTAGTCAATTAGATGGTTTAGAAAGAGTCCTAGGTCATCTAGGATACAAGCCTACGCCTGCACCCTCTCATCCTACGAGTGTGTGCAGTGGAAGCACTATTAGGACCATCCAAGAACCTAGAGAGTGCTCCAAGCATTCTCATGACATGCATGCTCCTACATCCCATGTAGGCACCGAGTATGTTAGATAGCCTGATGCGAATGCCATCTTTACAGATAAGGGCAGGAGCATGGTGAACCAGTCCATTGTGGGACACACCCATAAAGCCGCTCGCATAGAGTGCACGCACCAGAGGCCTCACATGACCAATCATATAGACTTATCACATAGGCTGGTGTTGGAACAAAGATGTCAGATCCTCCAAGATCAATTGGAGGATGTTCATGTAGAATGAGAATGCCTCGAGCATGAGAGCATCCAGGGGTAAAGGCTCCTGAGACAACGCTTATATGAGCAGCGTATGCATGAACAATGCATCCTTGACCAAAAGGAGTGCATGGAGAGAGAGGATCGATTGGCTAGCACCAGTTTGCATCCTCGTAATGAGATCAGGGAGCGTATTTTGAGATGAGAGGCTTCATTACCTGAACTACGCCCTGAGTAGGTAAACCTGCATACTCACCATGCATCACCATAATGAAATTGATGCCCAACATCCGAACATCATGAGCATAGGTAGTATGAGGAGGAAGTGGGGGAGAAATTAGACCAAGAATATCCTAAAATCTCCCTAGTTGAGGAGGAGGATGAGCCTAGTCCACCACCTCAATAGAATAGGAATCTACCTTCGAAGCCACCTCCGAGGTGATCTCGAGAAGAGGAGATCCTTTCTTCACAAGCCTTCAAAGCCTTAGCAGAGAAGGTCCAAGCCATAGAGAAGCAAGGGATGACTTACCAAAAGCTGACCTTGAACAAAATTCATAATGAACCTCTATGCACGTCAGTGCCTATTCCAGCATACCCTGAGCATTTCAAGATGCCTAGGCTGGAAATATTTCAAGGAGAGGAAGACGCACAAGAGCATGTGACTAGTTTCTTAGATATGTGCTTTCATATTGAAAGCAATGATGCCTTGCTCTTGTGCACCTTCATCATGACCCTCTCAGGCCCAACTTGAGAGTGGTTCAACCAATTATAGAGGCACAACATCACTAGTTTCAGTCAACTAGTTGATGCATTTCTTGAATGCTTCTCCTTTGGCATCAATAAAAAGGTTAATCTATCAGACCTAGCAGCTTTAATGCAGCATGATGATGAGCTAGTGATGGATTATGAAAAGTGATGGAGGAGAATGATGGCAAAGTTGCCATTCCCCATCCCATCCTCAGAATTGACCTGAATGTTCATAAAGAGTTGTGCAAAGCATATTTTATTATTGTTGTAGCTACAACAATACCAGACATTCGAGGAGGCTTTGGCACAGGCCAAGGTAATCGAGGACATCAAGTTACAGGAGGGTAACTTGAAGCTAAGGAACAAAAAGGAGTGGAACAAGAAAGGTACTAAGCGACAACAGGCCAAGTCAGCCCACGTCAATCAGGTAGTGTTGAACCTCTAGAAATGGGATAAGGGGTAACAACAGCAAAATTATCAGGCCCAACCTCCTCCTATGTAGTATGAAAAGTGCAACAACAACTACAAGGGTAAAAACAAGGAGCAACACCCACCTCACATATTTACTCAGTTATCGAAGTCATTGGCTTCGATTTTTCATCAGTTATGCGAGGCTAAGGCCATAAACTTACCCGAAGTAAAATTAATAGACCCTAATCAGCCTAAGCCTAAAGGCTATAAAGATGATCAATATTGCATATTCCATAGAATGAAGGGCCACGACATCGAAGTATGTTGGTCCTTCAAACACCTTGTGCAAAATATGATCGAGAGGGGTACGCTTCTCGTTGACAACCCACAAGCGCCTGATAATCAAAATATGGGGATTTATAAGAATCCTCTACCTAATCATGAGGTATCGAGGAATAATGTTGGTCAGGTCAACCAAGTGCGCATTGAACCACCAACCCATGGGTTCATTGGCATGGTCAATGTTGTCATGAGGAATGTGAGGTATGAACATCCTACTCAACCTCCTGTACCTATTAGGGTCCAAGCTGCGCCTCCTCCAAGGCCAGCCTAGAATGTGCCTAGCCCACCAACTAGACCGGTGGTGACCATCAGAAGTAGGTTGGTTCAAAACCTATAGATAACTCCAGCAAAGTTGTCAATCTATGAGCTTATTCAACAGTCTCCTAAGCATAGGGAGATGCTTATGGACATTCTAAGGTCCATTGAAGTTCAGTCCCAAGATCCCAAAGCATTTACACACTTCGTGGGACATGTGCAATAGTGCTAGGAGCCGGTCATTCAATTTCATGACCATGAAGTCAAGATGGTCTCCACTATTATAGTAGACCCACCACTACATATTATCGCATGTGTAAACCACATACCATTTAAGCGGGTATTGATTGACACGGGGTCATCAATCAACATTATAACAACCAAGGTATTAACTTACCTAAAGTTACCTAAGATGCATATTATACCTTCGACCTTCACGTTGAGAGCATTCAATGATGCATTATGCTCGACTGTAGGTACTATAGTTTTACCTATTCAGGTAGGATTGAAGACCATCTCCATGATGTGTCATGTCATCGAAGGTGCTATGCAATACAACATACTTTTGGGTAGGCCTTGGATCAGAGAAATGCATTGCATCCCTTCTATTTTACATCAATGTATCAAATATGTGCATGAGGGATAGGTTCACGTAGTGCCTTCGAATGAAGAACCCTTTAAATACGTGAATCTAGCTGATTTATCAGGGGATTTCATACTCCCCTCAATGCACCTGGATGTACAACCAACATTGCCAATTCAAATGCCAGGAGGTAAAATCAAAGAGGTGTGTGCTAAGCCTACAATGTCTATATCTCAAATATTAGAGCACACAATAATTACTTCCACTAGACCATCTACATCCATGATGCGACGAGATGATAGGAAGTTAAAAGCTAAAATGGGTAAAAAAGAGATCAAGCTAGCACCCAAGCTAGTTGTCATTGAGGCCCCTACTCCCATGGAAGTAGAGGAAGCTCAAGTAGAAGTCGAAGAGGCACCTCAGCCTACTTCACCTGCATCTTCAGTAGGGTCATCTGCATCGTAGGTGACCATCCATTTGGTTAATCCTAGCTTAGGGGAATACATTATGTAGAATGTGATGTTCACACCGATCATTGAGACTACATAGGACATGGGCTGACCATGAGCCCATCACCTTCCCGTAGGGACTATGGTACAACTAGGGGTGCCACCTAACCAAATGAACTTCATCTATGGAGGTCTTGACCAGATAACTTCTCGCATGCCCATGGATGAAGATGATGATGAACCTTTTGTTATAAATGTTCATTATCTTTCCAACCCTGAGTATGCCATGTGATATTTTGAGCGTCACCATTGGCATGGTTACGGCCTTAGACTATTCGAGCAAGGGTGCAGGATACCTATCGAACCATGATATCAGTTACCTACTGATAGGTTCGGTGTAGGGTTTTATAGTGGAGGATAGGATGAACTCCTTGTGGCATCTCTAGACCACCTGTACCTCAGTCTAGGGGATGAAGTTGATTACAATCCTTATCACCCTATTCCTTCCACTTTTCGAAGGGATAACCGGCTAGTGTCCTATGTCACTATTGAACCACCCAAAAGATACCATGAAAACATCTTGGTGGGAACCGGTCCAGAACACATTCCAAGAGCCAACTTGGACAATCAAAGTCATGGAGCTACCGATGATATAGGTATGCATATCCAGAGTCTAGATACAATAAGAGACACTGAATCAAAAGTTGCTTTTGAGGACGTGCATGCAGTATCCATCATTAAAAGTGATGGACCAGACTATGATTCTGGAATAGATGACATCGAGATATCCTCAAACAATGAGTCATATGAGGATGAAACTGAGTTGGCTTATTTAGGCCCACTCAACTTACATCATCTGCTACCCATGGAACAATTGGATGAGATCGAAGAGTGCTTCATAGTTGAGAGTGACTATGAGGATGAGATAGAGCGGGCCTACTTGGGGCCTCATCTCGTTGATCACCCAATTCTAGTGGGTAGTGGTGAGGGATTTATATTATGATAGTGATGATGAGGATGAGATGGAGAGAGCCTATTTGGGACCTCCTTACTTACGTCATCGTAATGCACCATATACGATCGAGGATATGCATAGAGAGATCAATCTCCATCCTTGCCTTAGGGGAAGACCATCAAATCTTGATGTGATTTATCATATGGTATTTCTCGATCCATCGACTTATATGGAGCTCCTCGAGCCCAATGATCCCATCCGATAGTCTATTTATGGACCGGATCCAGAGATCCCCATACCCCCAGAACCACATCTCGAGGATGGAAGTTTTATTAATGTTGAGTCACATGCACGTGGTCCTAGAGACATCATCCATTCCATCAATATGATCTCCATATATTTGACCACTCCACTCCACAATCCAGTCGATCCTTCCAAACCATTGTATCTTAATGTAGATGCTATTGATTGGGATCATGCTGATTCACCCCTAGAGCCTGAAGATTTCTTCCCTAATGAAGAAATGCTACAACCTTTCCACTTTGCACCAGGCTGTGCTTATGATGTCTATCATGCTGAGGATGCTTCCAATGTGGAACCTATAAACCCAGCAGATGACATCCATTTGATCCCTACGCCTCATCATCTTGAGGAGGGATCACATATGTCAGTAGAGGAAACCTTCGAAGTGGATATCAGTAATGATCCCACCAATCCAAGGAAGGTTAAATTTGGAGAGAGTCTCACTCCCGATGAGCGTGCCACCCTCATCCCTCTACTAAAAGAGAGACCCAATATTTTTGCTTGGACTTACAAAGATATGCCTGGTCTAGATCCAAAATTGGTTACCCATAACCTTTCTCTAGATCTATCAAAGAAGCCAGTCAAGAAAAAACTTAGGAAGATGCATCCAATAGTAGCCTTAATGGTTAAGGATGAATTGCAAAAGTTGTTGGATGTAGAATTTGTCATTTCCATCGACTATCTAGAATGGGTATCCAATATGGTGCCTATAGGAAAACTTGATGGAAGGATCCGTATTTGTATGGATTTTAGAGATCTAAATAAGGCAACACCAAAGGATTCATTTCTGTTTCCGAATATTGATGCTCTCGTAGACGCAACTATGGGTCATGAGATGCTCTCCCTAATGGACGGTTTTTTTAGGTTACAATCAAATTTGGATTAAGCTCGAAGACCAGCATAAAACCATGTTTATAATGCCATGGGGGACATTCTGTTACAAAGTTATGCCATTTGGCCTTAAAAATGTTGGTGCTACATATCAACGGGCTATGACATATATTTTTCATGACTACATGCACAAGATCCTAGAGGATTATATCGATGACTTATTGGCAAAGTCATTGCTGCGTTCAGAGCATGCTGAGGTCCTGAGAAAGGTCTTCGATCGCCTGATAGAGCATAATGTCAGGTTGAATCCTAAGAAGTGCGTATTTGGCATAACTTCAGGAAAGCTCTTAGGATTCATCGTTTCAAAATGAGGCATCGAAGTTGACCCAACAAAGGTCAAGGCTATTCTAGAAATGCATCCTCCCTCAAACATCAAGGAGTTAAGAAGCCTATAGGGCAAAGTAGCATCCATAAAGTGATTCATCGCTCAATTATCGAATAAATGTCGACCCATGAATCAACTACTACACAAGGGGGTCCCATTTAATTGGGATGAGGACTATCAAGCAGCCTTTGCTGAAATCAAGCACTACCTAGTGACGTTGCTAGTGCTAGCTCCACCAAGGCTAGATGTGCCATTTCTGCTATATATATCGGCAATCGACTTTGCACTAGGGACCATGTTAGCCCAAAATAATGTGCAAGACAAAGAGCAGGCCATATATTATATTAGCCAAACCTTGGTGAGCTATGAGCTAGGATATGCATACATGGAGAAGTTATGTTTAGCAGTAGTGTTCACTACAAAGAAATTGTGACACTATATGTTAAGTCATACGACGTATGTCATATCAAAACAAAATCCTTTGCAGTATATGATGAGCAAGACATATCATAATACACGTACTGCAAAGTGGATCATGCTATTGATAGAATTTGATCTAGAATTCATTAGCCAAAATTCCATTAAGGGATAAGTCATAGCTGATCAACTGGTTGAGGCACCTCTCGAGAATAGTAGGCCCCTCACCATAGAGCTTCTTGATGATGCAGTATTTGCCTTATCAGAAGCACCCAAACCTGAAGAACCGGATAACAAAGCCGATATGACCTTGTTCTTCGATGGTTCGAAGTGTGAGCAAGGGGGTGGTGCAAGAATAGTGTTGTTCATGCCGCAAGGTGCTCCAATGCCCTTGTCATTCAAGTTGGACTTTCCTTGCACCAACAATAATGCTGAATATGAAGCCCTAATTTTGGGTCTCCAAATAACTGTCGCCATGAATATTAAGAGGCTAAATATCTTTGGTGATTCCCTTCTCATTGTTAACCAAGTTAAGGGACTATTTCAATGTCGATGCCTGGTATTGAAAGCTTACAAGGATCTTGTTGACACATATCTAGCTCGACTGGAGTGGTATGACATCGAGGCAATCCCTCATTCATCTAATAGATTCGTAGACACAATGGCATCTTTGGGATCCTTAATCCCTCAGAATCCATCTATCGACTTTACTACCATCCACGTAAAGACGTTGTCACACGCCGCTATGCAGCGTGAAGCATTGGATAACAAAGAGTCAATCAACATGATTCATGTAGAACCAAACCATGAATGGTTCTACAGAGCTAGAGACTTTCTGAAGAGAGCATCTTGGGGGTCTTTGATCTCGCAGGATCCGATAGGGAATGGTACTACCATTCACCATAGGGTTGTTTCCCAGTATGCATTTGCCAATGTAGAACCGCAGGGGGAGCATGTTGTCTTATCAGTCGAGGCTGAAGCTTACCAAAACTAGACATCACAGATACATGACTTCCTTAGACTTGGTGTAATCCCTCAGGGATTATCGCGTGTTGCAAGATGCACATTCAAATAGAAAGTGACTAAGTATGTCTTGTTAGCAGACATCCTGTACCATAGAAGCTACGATGGAGTTCTCCTTCATTGTCTTGAGCCCCAAGAGTCATCTTGGGCAATTTTAGAAGCTCACGATGGTACGTGTGGTGGCCATTTCAGCGGCATGGCTATCATCAAGCGCATCCTTCGCATGGGTTATTATTGGCCCACAATGGAGAAGGATTGCAATGTGTATGTCAAGAAATGCATTAAATGTCAGCATCATGCTAATATTACGCACTTGCCATCACAGGCCTTACAACCCATCCAAGCGGCTTGGCCATTTTCTCAGTGGGGATTGGATCTTATAGGTAAGATCTCTCCTCCATCATCGAGTCGACATACATTCATTATTATGGCTACTGAGTATTTTACAAAGTGGGTGGAAGCCATTCCCTTAACAATGACAATCAAAGCATGTATTGCTGAGTTCATACTCACCAATATCATTAGTCATTTTGGGATACCATCCAAGATCATTTCGGATAATGGAACTTCTTTTAAGAACAAAACTGTGAGAGCTTTGACGTCCAAGTATAGGATCAAACACAGTTTTGTGACTCCATATTATCCGTAGGCAAACGGGTAAGTTGAGGCCTCAAACAAGATAATGGTGTCCATCTTGAAAAATATGGTACAAGAACACCATAAAGATTGGCATATCCAGCTACCCCTTGCATTATGGGCTTATAGGACTAGCATTCGAACACCCACTAGGGCAACTCCATTTTCACTAGTATATGGCACTGAGGCCGTTATGCCCCTAGAGTTGGAAATTCCAATGTTGTGCATCACATTGAAAGAGTTCATTGATGATGACACTATGCGACAAGCTCACCTAGATCAATTGATGCTACTTGATGAACATCATGTGAATGCCCTTGAGCATCTTCGCATTTATTAGGAGTACTTAAAATGAGCTTACAATACCAAAGTCCATCTGAGAGACTTTGAGGTTGGTGATCTTGTGCTGAAAGAGAACCAATAGAACTCAAATTTACCACTAAAAATGTGAGACAAATTCATGGCTAATTGGTTGGGTCCTTATATGATCTCTGAGAATATTGGACCTGGCACATATCGCTTGACATCGTTGGAAGGATTTGAAGAGCCTGAACCTCTCAACATCCTTCATCTTAAAGCGTTTTATGCCTAAAACCATAAAAAGGCTCCAAAGGCATCTATAAGCCCTTTGGTCAAGTTAAAAAGGCTCTAAAGGCATCTGTAAGCCCTTTGGTCAAATTCAAAAGGCTCCAAAGGCATCTGTAACCCCTTTGGTCAAATAAAAAGGCTCCAATGGTTTTTAAAAATCCCTTGGTCAAAAATATGGAAAATCCAATATATATATATATAAAGCAATAAAATCCAAAAATATTGCAAAATATAAAAATCAAAAACATTTGCATCATTGCATTTCATTTACATCATGCATTTCATTTTGCATTCCACTCATGTAATTGCATTGCGTAGGCATTTCCATCCGTCACATTGCATTAGGTGAGGTTATGTTTACAATCAGACAAATGACACCACGTTTGTGTTTCAATCATGCATCTATGCATTATTATTATCATATGTCACCCTTGTGAGTAAATGTGTTTTTCAACACAATCATGTTGCTATGAAGAATATAATATGGGCTTTTTGGTCACTCAACCATACCTAGTGGTCATCTCATGAGTTTAGTGGAAAGCTTACTTTGCTTCTATGGATGAGGTCTAGTTAGTATAGCCCTTAGCATATCATAATCCTATCACTAATCAACAAATTAAACAATCCTAATAAGGACTAGGGGAAGATGAATGCCATGAAGCAGGACCAAGTATCCTGAGGTGAAAATATTTATTCTTGCTTATCCCCCTATGTGGATGGTCTAGGAAATGTTGGCAATTGGCAAAAGGATAGGCTTATTCCCTACCCAGAATCCCTTGCTTACATTAAAATGAGCAATATCCTAGAGTGATATCCTAGATCAATCCTCCATATTGATACCCTAGATCGATATCATAGATCGACATCCCATATTGATATCCCATATTGATATCATAAGATCGATATCCTAGATCGATATCCTAGAAATAGTTCCCCCAAAGCAAAATCCCCAAAGGAAGTTTCTGAAGCAAATTATCAAATGTAAATTCCATAAAGACAAGTCAAATGAAGACAAAATTGTACAAAGAAAGTCAAATCAGTATCAAATCCCTTGCTCAAAAGAAAGAAAAATAGTACAAAATAAACAGTGATTTTTATCACTAAGAGTATATACAAAATAAATAATGATTTTTATCACTATATATGAGCAAGTATCCCAAAAATTTGAAGAAAAGAAGGGAGCGAACCTGAATCCCTAGAATTGTTAGCACTACTGTACCTTATGCATGATGATATGTCTGATACATTAGCATTTTTCTTGTGTGTAGACCAATGTTTGAATGTGGAAGAGCTAGCTTCAGGTGTCTTGTATCACCTAGTGGTCTAGTCCAACTGAAATTTAAACCTAGGATTGGATAGACATATGCAGATCCCCAATATTAGCAATGGGCTGAAAGAATCCCTCCTGACATCGGGGTATGCTTATGCCTTATCTTAATATACTCATTTGCACACACATGGATAATGAATAGTTAGGGCCTATCCTAGCAAAAGCCTTATATTTCAGAAGTCTAGTATAGTAAGTATGCAACTTTTGATAAGTCAACTAGGGTGTTTGAGTTTCATGGAAAGCCTCAAAAATTCCCAAAAAGCAACAATCAAATTTTCAAATGCAATCATCAAATATCAAATTTCGTTTATGAGAGTTTGTTTATTAGAACTATTTGTGATATATGTTAGATACCGGATGGATGTCAGAAATGATATTTAAATGACCACTGACTATGTTATGCATATATTTTAATTTACAAAAACTTATAAATAGAAACAATGCATTGCAACTCACATATGAGTGTCAAATCAATAAAGATTCATAACCAAATATAGCAATTATCATGCATGATTGTTATACATTCTATGGTGTCATCCATTAGATTGTTAACCTCATATTGCATTTGTACATTATGTTTTAAGTGATTAAAACATACATGTCCATTTACAATAAATCAATATCATCAAATATACATGCAATACAAACATGGCATGAATCATGTCATAAACAGCATAAAGTAAATGCATACAAGTGAAGTATATCAAAATTGCATTTAACATTAAAACATTGCATTTATATACATCCATCATAAGTAGTCCATCTACACATGTATATCATTGCATCTACATCATATATTCATCATATAGCTAGTGCATGTCATCCATACATCACATCATATAGCATTAAAAAATATAACATATAAGCATTGCATCCATATGCATATCATAAAACATAAATAATGAACCATATAAAATCTACACATATAATGAGTCTCAAATGATAATATCATATATATATATACCAAAATAATAATAATGTGCAATACATCGACATGATAAAAATACCCATAGGCTACATATGTGTAGGTCCTCGACCTTACACTCAAAAATGGTACAATAACATCTGTGATATATGTACTAAATAGGGCATGCACCTAAGTCTGTGAGGCACCACCATCACCTCCACCCTATACATGAGTGCTCCTAGAGCTAGTACCAGTAGTTCTCTGTGACCTGTGAGTCTTGTGGCTGGAACTCGTAGATGACTGCCCTGTCTCCCTGGTCCTGGTCCTAGAATGGTGAGATCTTGTAGTAGTGGTATCCTCTGGAACCTCCCCACCTAGCAATCTTATGACACCCTCCAGTTGGGTGTTGTGAGCTATAGTTACTATGTGCCGATCATTACCCTCCTCCATGAGGATATGTAGCCTCCTAATCTCTACCATTGGGTCAAAACCTACTTGCACTGAGGTAGATGGTACTGTGGGAGGTGCCATGATAGTCTATGTAGATGAGGGATCTCCCCTCATTGCCCTTAGTAGATCCCACTCAGTTGGTCACATACACTAGCTGTGCTTGTAGTAGATCATGCTCACCAGTGATCTTCCCAATCTAGGTCTCTATTGTAGTTACCTATGCCTAGAGAGCTACCCTCTCCTCCTCATAGCTATACCATGTCCTTTGACCATGAGCTAGCTTCACCTCTAGAGTGGTGATGGTAGTATCCCTATGTAGAAGTTGGGTGTAGAGTCTCCCAATATAAGTTTGGAGATCAAAAATATATGCCCTAAGATATCTAATATCGTTATTCAAAGGTGCCTCACCCTCCTCGGATGCCTCCTTTGCCTTAGCCTGTGGGTCCTCCTCTGTAGTGGCCCTTGTGCCCCATGCACCCTCAGTCCTCTAATGGGTCCTACATCCCTGAGAGTCTACCTCTATACCCTCTGCACCCTCTACTATAAATCCATCAATTGGTTGGCCTAGAGGACCCTCTCCATGCCATTGGAAATCTGACCACCATCCATCATAGTCAGGAGTAGTGCCTGCATCCACCATGCCTGACTCTTGAAATTCATCATCATCATCCCCTAGTGGAGTCACCTAGGGCCAGGTCAGGTCCCTCTCTAGGACCAATCATCTATAGATAGTAGGCATCTCTGGGACATCTTATTGAATCCCAAACTACCTTAGGATATGAGAGTAGAGATGGTACTCATGCCAATCAGCCTTACGACCAATAATCCATCTATCTCTACATGCTTGGTGCAGGTACCTATCTACCTTTTTCCAGTCTGGGTAGTCCATGTATGGTCACCATCGTATGTGTTGAGGGTGGAGCTATGAAAATATGGAGATGTAATGATCTAGGTCTCTTACATGAGACCTACTCCTGAAACCCTCCTGCTCCCAGGGCTAATAGGTGATATAACACTGACCAACCTCATCAATGGTAGTGATCTCTAATGGTAAATCCATAGGATGCTCTATCAAGATGTGCTACCAGCCCCAAATCTATAGAAGGATGCTACAACTGATGCCCACTCTGCTATGGTGTGTGATATGATATAGCTCATGGTAGAGCTATGCTAGTAGGGTGCTCCCCCATGATAGAATGAGAGGTCGCTCATTTAAGTTAACCATCACCTCTCTGGTCCTAGCCATGAGGTTCCAAGGGAACCTCATGCCTGATGAGTCTAGGAGGACTATCTGGATGATCAAATGCATGAATACAACCTCTTATTGTGAGAAGAATCTAGCCTCGAACCACTCCTCAACATGGATACCTCTATGGTCAATGTGGCCCTATGCCTCGTGAATCCATATGCCAAATATAGCATCAAATATAGCATTTCTCGCCATCAATGGTTAGGGAGAAGATGCGGTAGATATCCTCTAGAGTCATAATCATTTCACCCATCGAAAGGTGAAATGTGTTGGTCCATGCATCCTAGTGATGGGTCAATGCAGTCATATACACCTGATCCAATATGATGGTGAGGAGTTCCAAGATGTATCCAAACCCTACGGTAGTGAACCAACCCTATTCCATGTCAGTGAGAGTGCAGTGAAGGTTGTGAAGGAGATCAATATCCCTCACTCTATTCATTAGAGACTGAGTACAAATAATCCAATAAATCAGAAAAATAATTAAAAATGATTAAAAATGACAAACAAATTAAAAAATCTCATGAAAATGCAAAAACATACAAAACATGATCAATAATTTCATAAAGAATTAAAAAAGTACTTCAAAAATGCAATAAATGGCATTAGTTGCCAAGAAAAATTCAAAAAAATCAAAAATTTGAAAACTTTTACTAAGGTTTTCGAATCGTAGGCTGCAACCATGATCGAGGTGATGGTCAAAAATATGACCATTGGGATTTAAATCTCGTCACGGTTGACAATCATGGCCCCCAATCTACCAATTGGGAACTACGTATGCTAGTCGTGGTTAAGGAGCATGACATTTTCAAGGTCATGTCCTTCCCCAAATAAACCCTAAAAATTAAATTAACCCACCCTCTAATCTAACCTATGCTAAACCTAGCTAGGGTGAGGTTCATTACCGACAGTTTAATGAGATTCGTTAACCCATTATTTAGTGTGGTTAATTTTAAACTAGTAATTTGCTTGCATGGTCTCAGTTTTTGAGTTACCTTAGAGGCACCGACTCCTCCACTGGTCGAAGCCTTCGGTTGGTCTACCATCTAGATGGGTGTAGAGCGATCATGTATAGTTTTCGGTAGTGTTTCATGTCATAATTTAGTTTTTACCTCTTAGAGCTCTCAGTTTTACTTTCATTGTTAGGTGAATAATGAAAATTTACAAATGGGAAAAACCTTATATAATTTTTAAATTTGGTTCGACCCACGGTTGACACCCATGGTCCCCGAATTAGGGTTTTTCACCCACGGATTCAATCCAAAGTTAAGTAAATTGCCCTCTTTTGATAGTCGCGTTAAAAAATTTGTAATAAATGCTCCCAAATCCAACCATGGAGAGCTATAAAATGCTGCGTTGAGCATGCCCACATGACCAAAATTGCAAAATAAATTCATAAAATAACAAAAAAATTAAATAATTCAAAAGCCAAATGCACCTCGTATTCAGTAATTTACCCTATACACTTGGTGGTTGCAGCGACTTGTGATCCATGCAATCCGGCAAGATGAGTAAATTACCATAAGGACATTTGGGGTAAATTCATCATCATTGAATTGCTATGCTTCATTTCAATCCCTAAGAAGGCCTACACAGTCGGACCACTACTTGGGAACGAGATATTCATGTCAATTCTTCTATGATATTTTTAGCATATCATCGATAATATGATTCAACACATGCCTAATTGAATTGCTATCATTTTGATTCCCTAAGAAGGCCTTTGTGGCTGGACCGCTCCATGGGATAGAAATATGCAATTACTATTAACAGTTGTAATCATAGCTGATTAGGCCTTGCCAAGTATTCAAATGCTAAATCTTAATTTGTTCAAAATCATTCATAGTGGTCAAGCGACCTCGTCGCTTCATTTAATTGTCATTACCCTCATCGACTCGTTGCTTGAGGGGGTAGTCATAATATCAAATCATAATCAAAGTCAATAGAAGATCCCTTGATCTTGTCAAAATTGCATTCATCCTTACGAATCATTGCTAAAGACTATCATAAGCTTACCCCTTTAGCTTGGGGAAAATAGCAAATATGATAGTTTAGTTTGTAGCTCTCTTCCTTTAGCCTAACTCCTACTTTAAAACCATGAAGCTACCTGAATGTCTGATGATGAGTGCAAACTTTTTCAAAATTAAGCCTTCCAGTTGGAAGCAATGATTCTAGGATGCGCGTCCTTTTGCTGGACTCGGGGCATCTAATGTTGATCAGATCAATGATCATCATCCAACCTACGACATCATTTTAGGAGGTCTATTTTTTCTCAGCGTTGTTCAATATCACAATGCATCTCAAAAGGGGTATCTGTAGACACCTAAAACACATCATGTCAAGGCAACTACTCATATGGGACATGCTAGAAGACCATATGGAAGACCTTTGGACAAATCCCAAGGTATAGCAATGGTTTTTACCACTCAATTGGGCACCTTTGCCTAGTAAGTGCTAGCCGCTACTGACATCCACGGTTAGCATTATTGGTTGCACTTGTCATCCATGGTTAGGACTAAGAATCAGTTGGCCTTCATCCGACCCAAAGTTGGTTGCAATGGCCAATTGGTTGTAGATTGGAGTGGTTTGAGTGAGGAAGGTTCTGGATTCTTCTGTCCAATAAGCTCAACCACCCAATATTGATCTTGGCTTCATGAGGAAGCCACCCCTAGCCCTGGGCCAATGCTATATAATCCCCCTCTAAATTGGGGATAATAGAGAGAGAAGCATAAATCAATTGAGTAGTGAAGCCTTGTCAAATTGCATACCCATATACATGCATTGAGAGGGACACTTTTGCTACCCAATTGGAGATCGAATTGCCATGGAGGTCCTAGGAGCCTAGGAGAGCCAAGAAATGCCAATTTGTGCAATCCATGCACCATCATATCAATTCAACCGCCAAACCTATCAGAGGACACAGAGGTGACCCTTGACCATCAATTTGGCAAGGTGGATTAGAGATTAAGCCCTGATTTGGAGGGTAAGTCTAATCAGAGCTTCGTCACGAATATCAGCCGCGATGCACAGTGCCAACTGCTCATTAAACCCACAGTGAGCAAATTATGACATATATCCTTGTGCACTTTTCTATAGATTAATTAGTTAGATCATATTATGCTTAATATAGGTTTAATTTGTATTTTAGAGACTCCTAACCTGTTGAATTAGGCATTTAAGGTAGATTTTCATTCATGTTGTCAATTTAGTAATTAGTGCAATTATGGTCATTTCATGTGTTTATGCTTTCCATTTGATAAATTAATCCAATAGATAGATAATACTTACTTTCTTGCACATGTTTAATGGATACATTTCATGATTAACATAGGTTTACCATGTTTTATGCATTTTCTTGATTATATGCTTGTTATGGCATCTTTTTGTGAAATTTCCTCAAAAGACCTCTTAAATAGAGGCTACCCTTTTTTTTGATGTGCTTTTGTTTTTAATTAATCGTAGGGAACATGTATTAAAGGAGACAAAGCTTTCCATTCCCTTCGATCATAGAGAAGAGGGCCATCTCTGCCCTAGAGCAGTTCGTGTCACCCTAGTGATGTAAAAGGTAAGCATCAATATTATTATTAAAATTTAGGGTTTAAATAGTACATTAGGTAGCTAGGAATAGTATTAGGAATAATATAAAATATTATCCTAAACTAACGCTAACAACTACGCGCTTAGCTAATTAAGCGCTAACCACTAACCTACTTAACGTAGTCAGAATGACTACGATAACTAACCTAGGATATTTAGGAAATAACCCTAGTTAACCATTAGATATTTATAACAGTAAATATCTACATGATAAATAGTAAAAGTAACTACTCTTTTACCTAGTGGAGTAAATGGTAAATATCCCAAGTAATGGAATATTACTCTAACATCCCCCCTTATTACATTATTTGGGTAATACATACATATCCTCTAATACAACAATATTTGGGTAAAGTATATAACTACCCCAATACAGTGAAGAAGATGTTGATCTGTTGGTTCTTTGCTCTGTCACAGTACTCTAGCTGCTCCTAAGCAAAAAGTGGGTCATTCCTCAATTTGTCTTCATGCCAACAAATGTCCTTATGGTAATCACATCATCCAACCGAATTGCATGGGTAACCAGCCACTGCAATCACTAGGTGTAGTAGAATAGATCACTTCATACAAGGTTCATTCATTTACAATATGAATTTGCAAAAGATAAGGTAGCTAAGGTGTCGTTCGTTGCCGAAAATGCACCCTTATAAGTTCCACCCTTCTTGTTGCAAAACATAGTGTAATTAATTTCTGAAGGAAGTCTGACTAAGGTGTCGGTCAAAGCCGAAAATGCACCCTTATAAGTCATCTTCCCTTTGTACAAAAAATTGTGAAGAAAAGAAATGGATATCCCCCCTCAATTGCATAAAGGTATGCAACTCAAGAGTGTTGTGAAGGATTTTACAAATATTGCCTCCTAGACAATTTTACATCACAAAAAGTTGCTCCTCTTGTTACAAGTACTTCAAACACTTAGAATTTGCTATTTATGAAGCCTAAAAGAGGTACAAGCACCCCTTATTGCAAGGTCTTCAAACAAAATACTTATGCTATTTATGAAGCCTAAAAGAAGAGAGATAATATGGTGCTTTTGCCCAAGGGACACATGTGTTTTCCCTCTACAATACTGTCTTTAGCAATTTTAGCACTCCTTGTGCTATCTTTGAACCATAAATAGAATTAGAATGAGAAACTTCACAAGAAATATGACGTCTTTGTTGTGCCTTTGCCATTTTAGTTTTGCTTGTTTTGAAACCAACACTGAATGGTGTCTTGGTTTGCATTTTTACAATCTGTGCAAAACTATTCTTTTTAGGCAATTTGATCAAAAAAGTTCACTATTTTGTCCTTTCTTATTGTAAGTACTTCAAGCATGTTTGTTGTTATGAAGTCTAAAAGAAAATATATAGTTTGTATGATGACTTCTACTTTTCTGATTGCCTTTACAAGTTTTATCTCCCTCTTGTCAAGATCTGTGTTTGAAGGAAGAAAGGAATTATCCCCCCTTAGTGCAAAGGATTGCTACTTTCAAGGTTCCTAAAAAACTTGTTCTTTCTTTTGATTACCCTAAAAGAGTACCAAAATATAATTCACTCAAACAGATATTTAATGGCACCTGCCTTAACTCCTTTCAAGAAGGATGAAAAGTTGGAGGAAATTTAAGCCAAACAAATAAGAGTGAATTAGGGGTTTTGTTTTGATTTAGGAGAGAATATCAGATACTTTTGGCTTTAAATCTGTGCAAGGATTTACACAAATTTGTGAAATTTTGGGGTTTAGTGTGTTCTTGATTCTATGACTTATAATTGCAAAAGAAATGATGCAATAATAAAACAAGAATGCCCACAAAATTCTTATCACCTAGGTGTCGGATGCAACCAAAAATGCACCTAATTTGCCAATAAATGTGTCGAGTAAAATAAAAAATGCACCTTTTAATTTTTGCAACAAAATGTGTGTTTTGTGTTGTGCAAAAAATGATATTTTTATGTCTCCTACTTTGTTTTACAATTTTGCAAAAGAAGTACAATGTTGTCTTCCCCCCCTGAATTTTGCAAAATTAACAATTTGAGCACTCCTTCCAAGACAAGTCGACACACGACCCGCATTTGGAAGGCTTCCAGAACTAGTCGACAAACGACTTAGTTTTTGATGGACCCAAGGTTACAATTTCTTCTCAAATTTTTGCAAAAAAGAATGTGCAATTTTATGTCTTATATCCCCCCTTGGAGAAAACAAATGCACACTTTGCCTTTGAATTTTACAAAAAATTTCAGTCTCCTTGTGTTACAATTTGGCAAAAAAGAATTCAGGTTTGAACCTTTATTGTATGCTAAATTAACAAGGTTTCAGAAGAATTAAGGTTCCCTAATTTTGCAATAAAAAGGTGCTCTTCTATGTCTTATATTCCATTTTATGAGAAAACAAAAGCACTCATTTGTTTGTGTTGCAAAAAATAGGTTTTTAATTCTCTATTTTAATGCAAAAGTTTAATAAATCTAATCATATTTATTTAATAATAAAATTTAATTTGGTAAAAAATCAATGTAATTTTTGAAAAAAAATTGATTTTAAACAAAATATATTAAATTATTAAAGAAAAAGATTAAAAAATAATTAAAAATTTACAAAAAAAATAAAAAAATTTAACCTTTTACTTGGGCTCTTCTCCGCCGCATTTTAAGCAAAAAAAATTTGGTTTTTGAACCGACGGGGTTTGAACTCCCGACCTCCTGGTCGAGAGACTGTCCGCCTAGCTCTCCTGCCAGTCGGGCTACACCACCCGACGGGAAGGGAAGGGAATTCCTTCCTTTTATTCCCGTCGGCCGTAGGAAACCCAAAAAATATTAGGTTTTCTACCCCACCGGGAGTCAAACTCCCGACCCCGCGGCGGTAAGCGCCCCGACTGGCGCTCCTGCCAGTCGGGCTACGCCGCCCGACGGGAAGGGAAGGGAATTCCTTCCCTTTATTTCCCGTCGGGGTGGGGAAACCCAAAAATGTGGGTTTTAATCCCACATTCATCCCGCGAGGGATGAATAAGGCCTTTAAAGGCCTTAACGCGTTCAATAACGCGTGATTGCCTTTAGGCAATCAGGGTCCAATTGGACCCCTTTTTGCTATTGCCCACGTGGCATGACCGGATGGTTCCACGTGTTCGGTGGTCCACGTGGCCACCACGTGTCCAGTTAGTTGCATCAGGTGCCATGTGGCCTGTCTGCCATGTGTTGCCTTGTGTGGTCTGTCCAGCATCGTCCAGTGGCTGTTTGCCACTTATCCGGTCCCGATCGGTCCAGTCTGCATCGTCCAATGGCTATCCGCCACATCAACACCTCGGGATCTATGCCCGAGGTCGAGTTAGAGGTTGTCTATCGTGTCAGCACCTCAGGATCTGTGCCTGAGGTCACGTCACGCTATCAGCCATGTAGGGGCTGGTCGTCGACATCCTGATAGGGTTGTCCCCCTGTCAGGGTTTGTCAGACTCGAGGGCGCTCCTGCCCTTGGGTTTGGGTTCCCGCTTGGGAGGGCTCACCTGCCCTCCCGACTGTGCGTTGGACCCTTGAGGGCAGTAGTAACGACCGACGATCACGGTCATCAGGGTCGGAGGGCGTGCCTGCCCTTGCAGATCCCGATCGTCGGATTTGTGCCGACAATCATGGTCAGCCTATCAGGTCTGACAAGTCAGACAGCAGAATGCTGTCGGACCTGCGGGCCTTCTCTCGAGGTCGGGCCAGAGAAAAAAAATCTCTGGTCACCAACAGGGGCTCCTCGGTTTCTGTGCCTGTGGGCCATCGTACCTTAGGATCTCGGGGGCTGTGGAGATACCACATTACCTCGAGAAGCGTGCTCTGCTGCTCAGGATCTTCCTCAAGGTCTATTTCGAGCAGCAAGTCAAGGGGGGTCCTGTCTCAGGATTTGTGCCCCCTTGGGTTCAGCTCCGCCTTTCTCCCAATGTCGCAGGCCTCTCAATCACGTGCTCTGATACCAATGATGTAAAAGGTAAGCATCAATATTATTATTAAAATGTAGGGTTTAAATAGTACATTAGGTAGCTAGGAATAGTATTAGGAATAATATAAAATATTATCCTAAACTAACGCTAACAACTACGCGCTTAGCTAATTAAACGCTAACCACTAACCTACTTAACGTAGTCAGAATGACTACGATAACTAACCTAGGATATTTAGGAAATAACCCTAGTTAACCATTAGATATTTATAACAATAAATATCTACATGATAAATAGTAAAAGTAACTACTCTTTTACCTAGTGGAGTAAATGGTAAATATCCCAAGTAATGGAATATTACTCTAACACCTAGAAGGTATTTTATTTAAATCTACCATGAAAAGGGACTAGATCTATTGTAATTGAAGTATCAAATGGGTATCCCTAAGAGGGATGAATATGTAGTTTGACTCAATTTGAAATTAATAAAAGACTCATGCATTTTGTTTCCCTTTTGTTGTCAATTGGTGCATGTTTATTTGTTATCTTTTCTTAATTGCAATAGACCCTATTAGGTGCAAGCCTTTTTTGTGGTTACAATTTGTATGATCCAAATTGTACAACACTACAACTTGTACGATTTTCCACTTAGCAAATTCACTAGAATAGGTTTTGCAACTTAAATCGATCAATTTTATAATCAATTTCTCCAAAAGGCTAGTTTTCCATATTTGGTAAGTTCCAATCATGCAATTCCATTCCAAATTGGAAAAATTATTTGTTGTACAGTTTGGTACATAGGATGTACGATTAGACCAAACTCTTACTGAACTTTTTAATCATATATTTGCCAATTTACACCACATATCTCTTCAGGACAAGTTTTGGAATGTTTTCCTATTGCAATTTCTAACTTTCCTTCTAACATACAAATCCTAATTCAATAACATAAATTATCTATCACTATAAACATTTCTACAAATCGTATAACTGACAAATGACATTTTTTTACAACCATAATCCCTCATACAATCATTCCTCACTCTCATATCAAGTTCATAGGAACATCAATAGCTATTTCCATTGTTATCCTATCAATCTAACATAACAATTTAGTCATTCAACATAGAATCTGCAACATGCACTAATAACAAAATACAATGGAAATCACATGTCTAGAATCAAGAAATTATACTATTATATTATCTTTTTACAATACATCCATCATCATTGATCACAACAATGGACTCAATAATGGATAGCATGAACAATCAAGAACTTATCAATGAACAATTCAGAACTATCAACTAATGATCTAAAATAGAATGGGGGGCTATACAATGCATACCTAGGCCATTCCTAAGTGGTTCCTGAGGCATCATATTACTTACAACTACCATCCCAAATTATCTCAAAATAATTAATTACATGGTTTTACTAAGTCTAATATGATTTTATCAAATTCATCCCAAATGCACATCTCGCCTAATTTCATTAATATTTCAAGATGTACATTTGCAAACCTTGTATGTTTTGACCACTTGTACATTTTAATAAAAAATTAATAAAACTGAACAAAATTATGCAAATCCAGCAATCATTTCTTCTTCGAGGAGGAGGTGGACTTGTTGTCTACAATAAATATCCAAATGAAATAAAGTGAACAAGAAGAACATATTCATGTAATTGAAGGAAATACAACAAGAAACATCTATATGACAAATAAAAATAAAACATCACTCAAGAAAATTATGCAAAGAGAGGAAAGAAAGAGGATAAATATTTTTCAAACTTATACTTTTGATTGTAGTAAACTAATGAATATAATTAGAGAATCCTTGAAATCATGGAGAAATTTAAATCCTATGAAAATAAAACATTAAATATTTCCTATAAATCCATGGTATGACAAATAATGCAAAGTAGTAAGGATAACCTTGAAAGAACCAATCCAAGAGAAAATAAATAGCAAGATAAAGTAGAATATATAAGACTAAGGTAAAAAGAGTTGATAAATGTTACAAAGCATAGCCTAATACAATTTTGACAAGAGTTATAACAAAGCAAAAGGTATAAAAAAACAATATGGCAAGTGAACAATGGTTGAAGTATGTTAAGCAATTACATGAGAGAAAGCAAAAAAAAGATACCCCTTGTATAATTGACACAACTAAGAAACATTTTTCTTTGAAATATGTGAAGAAGGGCATTATGAAAATAGCATTAGGTAAAGCTCAAGATATAGAAAGAAGGGCAAGTGTGAGGTTGACTTATTAACAACACACATCCAAAATATTTTTAATGGAATCATTAATAAAGGATTTCCACCAGAATGGATAACCAACATAGCCATGTCATTGTATAAAAATGAAGACACCAACAATCCTTCAAATTACTACACCATCATGATTAATCCTCTTTTTGCAAAATTTTTTGGTAGCATAGTAAAAGAAAAATCAAGAAAAAAGGTCAATAGGGAAAGTAGAGTTTAGACTAAAGTACTCAACAATAGATCATTGCATTAATTTAAGGCACATAATAGATATGATATAGAATGAAAAAAAGAATTTTAATGTTATTTTGTATATATATATATATATATAATATATATATATAATATATATATATATTATTTACATGGTGGAATCGATAGTCGCCACGAATCCGAGCAAGTTGTCTAGCTTATTATGGCCGCCACTGTATTTTGTGTTGTTCGGCCCAGAATGCGCCACACAGATCTTTGCGCAGTCCGCCCCTATAACCACCATGCCACAATCATTTTAAACCTTTTACGTCGTTGAAAGCACCAAGAAAGGGACAAGCGTTCAGTCCGGCGAGGCCCAAGATTTGAACCTTGGACCTCCGCCCCCTTATGGGGTTTGGATGAACCAATTGGTCTACACCTTGGACCTTGTTATTTTTTATATTTAAAAAAGTATTTTGACACAAAATCTAGAGGTAAATTATGGAAAAGAATGAAAAATGGTATACCAATGAGCTATAGAGAAGTTATACACAAATATTATGAACAAGTGGAGAAAAAAAAAAACTCCAAAAGTACAATTAGATTGTTTTAGGAGTGATATTAAGGTGAAATAAGGTTGTTCATTATCACCTACTTTATTTGGCCTTTGCATTGACAAATTGAAATAATGAATAGAAAGGATAGGAGAGGGAATATATTTGACTAATTATATAGTAAAAATTATTCTTTATGTCAATGATCTCATCTTAATTGGTAAGATATTAAAAATTTTAAAAGAGCATCTAAAACCTTTATAGTATTTTTATAAATAAGTTAGGATGTAGGTAAACACTAGTTGAATTAACATTATGGTCTTCTCTACTCGAAGAGAGCAAAAATAGCCATATATTTTATTTGAAAGAAATCCTTTAGAGGTAGTAATAGAATTCAAATACCTTGCATTACATTTTATAAGCAAACTCATTTAGTGAATATGTAGGATGAAACAAATACAAGGAGTATGGAGGGCACTCTACTCATTACTAAATAAGGTAGAAAAGCAGAGATATGGGATTGGAAAACTGTTAAGGTCTTTTTTTTTGTGTTATTAGGTATTTTAGTGGTGTTATATGGGTGTGAGATGGGGGCTAATAATACATGAAATTCTAAATTGATACAAATAGAAAGAATTCAAAAGCAACTAATTACAACTAATTTCATAATTAAAGCATCAGTCCCATATGAGATTTCACTTACTAAAATAGGGGTTTTTCCATTAGAAGTAGAAGCTATGATAAGGCTATTAGTGTACATAAATAAAATACAAAGAATGGAAGATTACACATTATCAAAATAGGTAATGAAAGAAACACTCATAGAATAAAAGATATATGGATGAAACAAAACAATAAATGAATGGACAATGAGGCATTAAATTTCATGAGGTCCCAACTCCAAAAAAAAAAATTAAATAGTATACCATGAAAAATTTTAGGCTTGTCACGTGGGCTAAAAATTTAGGAAGGGAAAAATAGATATCTATCAACAAGTTCAACCCAAATTGTGAATAAAACCAAAATAAGTACATAAATTCAAAATTCCAATAGATGAAAAAATTACTTATAATCCAACTAAGATCTAGTTTACACCATCTCAAATAAAAAACTACAAGATGAACAATTCCTCAAAAAATATGGTCAAAACAAATATGTATCTCTTTCACAACAAAATTAATGAAGACTTAAAAATATTTTATCATAAAATATAAAGCCTACAAAAATATCATATTTACACATAAAACACTCTAAAAATAAACTCATTAATAAATTTTTTTTTAAATCTGAAAAAAAAACATCAAAATCAAACAAAAATATATATGCATTCTGCACCATACTCTATCTTATATTAAAACCCTTAATTCCCTAAACTATTTTTAACTAGTATACTTAAAATAATTTCATTTTCCCTTGTTTTATTTTTTCGATGTTCACCTGTTGCATTAGATTTTTCCATAACCCCATAGATTGACATGTAACGGCTATTAATTTCATCATATCTTATCATGCTATGATTGATCTTATAAAATGCAAACTTTAACCATATGGATTACTCACACCACGTGAGAACTTTATAAAATACGAACTTTAACCACATAGGTTACTTGCACCACGTGCGAAATTCAACCACAAGCGCAACTTGCACCACGCCCACATCCACAGAGTTGAACAGCACAATATTTCTATTATTGTCTTTCAATACTTGCAAAAGTTATCAACAATCTCACCACGCCCACATCCACAGAGTTGAACAGCACAATATTTCTATTATTGTCTTTCAATACTTGCAAAAGTTATCAACAATCTCCCTTCTTGGGCATGAAATCAGTCTCCTCTTTATTAAGGCTATTAAGGCAATAAAATCAAACTAGTTGACCAACAATATATTTCGATTACTGTCTTGCAAAAGTTAAAACCTAAACAAGTCATCAACAATCTCCCATCTTGGGCATGAAAACAGTCTCCTCTTTATTAAGGCAATACAATCAAACCCTAGAAGTTGATTTGATGATTTGTGATTATTTATTATTCCATCCTATCAAATAAATTAGCTGGTCAGGATCTTTTCTAATCTACTTCAAATATTATATTCAGTAGACGTTCCAGCAACAACACAGGAGTTCTGCAAACAAAAGCCAGAGGTGTAAAATATTCCATTAGTTTAATGCCATTTTCCGCACCTGTGAGTTGAAGTGTTGGATGAACATGGTGCCACTTCTGAAAGCGTTGTAATTTCTCAAGACAAGGCCATGCATTTTCAATTCTCCAACATCTGTGAAAGAGGAACCTCCCTTCTATTGGAAGTGCTAACAGTAATATTCATTTCATCTTTCTCGACCTTTATCAAAATATTTGGAGCAGAAGCAGGATCAATACCAGAGGAGGATGATCCACTGTTAACTGCATTATGAAAGAAATTATACTAGGATCATTAACAGCCTCGTGAGAGGCAACTCAAACACAAACAGACAGATTCAGCTAACAACAATACAAGATGACTTTTATTAAGAAATAGATTCAACATAAGGACATTAAAGGCTCTGTTGAGCATACAAGAGCACTTCTAACATTTGCAGAATACACTGCCTAAATTTCCTGCACTGCTGTTGTGCAGGAACCTGGTGCTCCTGCACCCAAATTACCTAATGAGACCCGAGAACATGCATTTATAGATTGTAGAAGAACTCTCTAGAAGCACATGTCGGTGGAGGGAGTCTCTAGATTAGCTGGAAACATCTAGAGCTTATCTACTACAATAAATGACCCACCTACTTTGGAACCACCTAACACACATGGCATTCAACCAGATGGCCAGATGCCCAACGAACAAAACCGTTGGAGGCGGCAAAAGCGTGGGCGGAAGGTCGTGCCCCCAGGTCAGGCAAGAACACCCGCTGAGTTTAAGCATAAGACATGAAATTTAGATTAAAATAATCTCCAACATCCCCCTTAATCTAAATTTCCAGCTAATACAAAACATTTTGTTTTGCCTCTCCCAGGAGGTTACAGGAAACCACTACAAAGATAGACTTCTTACTGCAAACCCTAATTCTAAATACCCGCAACTATGGTGGTCATCTAGCTACATACAGGTAGCAACATTGAATATGTTGTGGCCTTTTCAAAGGCTCCGATATTCTTTGTTGGCAGTGGCTTCATCACTTTTTTGCACGGATACACATGCAGACGGACACCCATATTAAATTTCAATCCACCGAAGTGCGCAGGAAAGTTTAGCGCAGTCGGGCTGCGCGATTCAGAAACTGCGATAGCGGGCGATTTTGTCTTCACTTGGGGACAAACGTGTTGCTGGTCAAGACTGTGCCATCAGACTACACAGGTCAATGAGATTGTCCTTTTAAAGATATTGATGCCAACCTACACCAACCATCAAATATAGCACCCTCCACTCCAATGATATCTAAGGAGAATGATCAAGGGGATGAATTTGAATATCCAAATCTTACAACCACCTTAGATGTAGTTCATGAGGAGGTGCAAATTGATAAGCCAACATCCACTAGTGAGGATTATGCAAAAATGATCTCATTCATAGAGATACACGATTATCCGGATGAAGGGGTTCTAAATTCAACAATGTTTGATATATGTGATAGGACAGAACCCACTATAGAATTAAATGAAGTGGTTGAAAGCGAAATGGAAAGAGAATCAATAGATAAATTTGAAGATATGATAGAATTTCACCACTTGTTCTTGGAAGACACTATTGATGAGATGTGTAAAATTAACAATCAAGAAATTCTTCACCCTCCAAATTGTGATAAAATTGAATCATGGGTTACTAATTTGGATGATGATAGCCTTATAAATTTGAATTCAAGAAATAACCCACTTTTGGAAATAATTGAACCATCTAAGGAAGGTGAAGATGAATTTGATGAGAAGCATATTGATGAATTGGAAGATGTTGAAGAAGTAGTTGAACGTCACCACTTGATTTTGAAATATGATTATTATGATGCTTGGAAGAAGTGGGAAGACTACACTCAATCCAAAACTACTAATGAAACTTTTGTGCCAATTGATATACAGGACAACATAATTGCCTACTTAAAGGAAGATATTACAACTCCTATACAATTTGAGGATGTTTTGGAAGAGGGTTTCAAATCTCATCAAATTTTGGAGGATTATAATAATCCTATTGCCAAGGACAAAGAAGAAAATGAATTGATGAATGAATCAAAAGATAGTGTCACAAATACCATGGAGTTTCATCACATAGATCTGGATGACGATTTTCATAATGGTTGGGGAAGATATGATAATGCATTATTTTCTCACATCCCTATAGATGAGACTCATATTTCACTTGATATGCAGGATGTTGAACCTTCTACATCATACGAAGATCTCATATTCACAAGATTTGAAAAGGTGACAAAATTCGATCATGTTGAATATAAATTCATTGAAGGTGCAGATGCAAGTTTGCATGATGATTTTGAGGATTCAAATGAAGAGATACCATGGATAGTGAACAAAGGATTGGAACCAAAGGACAAAGAGATTGATCAATTGGAAGCAACTCAAATGAAGGATCATCAAGATGAGTCATGGGACATACACTTTGACCAAGAATGTTTGAGGATTGAAAAGGGTGACCATATTTTGAATTTAAATAATGTTTATGGTGAAATGTCATTAAAGGTAAATGAAAAACAAGGTATAATTTTTAATCACACCTTTAATAACATGTTTTTAATGAATGGAAAAGAAGTTGATGCACTTGAATTGTTAAACCAAATTCATCAACAATTACTAATTGAATCTAGGATAAAAACTTTTAATGATCCTAATTTAGTAAATATCCTAGATGCTTGTAAATTGTTGCACAGATTTGATTGGCCTACAAATTTGGAAAATGATGTGGCTTTGAAATTTGTAGAAATAGGCTCCTACTTACAAAATTGCATATTTGAAAAAGATAGCCTAATTCTAAATCAATGAGGGAATTATGAAGTTTACATTTTAAAGAATAGACATGATAAAATTGAAAATCATTTATTGTCTAATCATTTTAGTAATTTGATGCTCACCTATGGGAGTATTATTGGAACTAAATAAAATTGGTATGGTGAGCATGGCAAGTGGAAATTTGTTGCATTGTTTGGTCTAGTCTTGTTTTTGTGGGATTCCCACAACATTTGGCATGCATATCACGTTATATTTTTGTTGAAATGTTCTAATCATGTTTGGGATCCAGGAAAGTGATAATCCAAGCTTTGCACCATCTTGTATTATATTGTACATTTGTATATAGATTTTGGTTTTTGGGTTTTGGTTTGTGTTTTCAAGATCATTTTTTAAGTTACTTTGGGTTTGGTTTTGGTTTGTGTTTTCAAATTTTCATTTTTGGATTGCAATTTGGTTTTGGATTGAATAAGTTTTAATTTAAAGTTGTGTGTTTATTTGACATGTTTTGTTTGTCTACTAAAAAAAAAAAAAAAGAGATGAAAAAGTTGTCTTGAGATGCTAACTTATGTTCTAGATCAGGGAAATATGGAACATTGGAATTATGTGGTAGAAAGCTCCACAAGAAATACAAACAATTTAATAATATCATTTGAAACTTGTGATGCATGAAGTAGTCAGTTTTATATGGCAATATTTCATCTGCATTTCAAAAGACAATGCATTCATATTACATCTCACTTTGCACATGCATGCCATCTTAGTTGCATATGCATTTCAAATACAAATCATTAAAGTGTGTCAAATCCTCTTAAGGTTATGCTATCATAAGAAGAAGATCCTAAGGTTGGGAACTGAGTCTTGAGATATCTAGAACCAAGCACATTTTATACACATTAAAAAGGATCTTGAGCAAAATGATCAAAACTTTGCTTGGAAGAAAAGGTTTGGCAAAAGAAGTATTTCATGTCTATCCTATTATGCAGCATGATCCTTAAAACAGTGGTTTTGACCACTTCCATAAATATTAAAGCCTAAAATAAAAGTAGTAAGGATAGGGCTAAATCCTCATCGAACTTAGGTTGAGGATCCAACTCCCCAAAGCTTTGATTTGACCTACATGGAGTAGTAAGGATAGGGCATAAATTCTCATCTTGCTTAGGTTGAGAATCTGATTCCCCAAAGCTTCTATGTCTCATTTCATAATAAATCTTGGATTGAAAGGATCGTACTACTTGTCCTCTACAAAGGATGGGTAGTCATCCCCAAGGTCTAAGCAATAAAATTAATATTTTCCATTTTTATCTAAATCTTGGATTGGAAGGATCGTACTACTTGTCCTCTGCAAAGGATGGGTAGTCATCCCCAAGGTCCAAAGAAATGAAGGTAAGTCTTGGATTATGGGGTTAGGTATGTCCATGCATGGCAACATGTCTTATCTAAAAAACAAGACCACTCTCTGTTCAAAGGGTTAGACTAGCATGACCATTTCTTACATAATTGGTTAAATTATTTTGCTCAAAGTGAGGTAATGAATTCCAAATCAGAGTAGTAATAATAGGGTTAAACTCCCATCTCGATTAGGTTGGGACTCTGATTTCCCAAAGCTCTGATTTCACTTTCACTTACACATGGGTTCAAGATAGTAGGGACTCAAAACCAACTTTGGGATCTAATAAAGCAATTCATTATACATATAGTTGATCCTAAGAGGGTTTGATAATCTTGAATGTTTGTGTATGATACTAGAAGAAATAGTATGTATTTTATAAAAGCAAAATCTCTTAGCATATTTATTAGGTTACACAAATCATTCACAATCTCACATATGCATTCATGTAAAACTGACGATGGAATGTTGATCAATTTCAAACGATAGGGAATGAAACACATTGCACACATCGAGCTGATACTTAATGATTTTGATGATTCATGTATTTCTGATCTATGGGCATTTGTTTATATTTCTTATGTGCTAATGCTGGTTTCCGAGTTTGTATACTTCCAGGTTGGGTTCTCACAAAATGCTCAGGAGCATTTGACAGCAGAGTCGCCATTTGTTGTGGCTGATCTACAACACACCCCAAAATTGGGGACCCACATTTTTTGCATGCTTTCAAAGAAGATCTCAGTGACCCAGATGCTAAAAATCAAGAAAAAGGCAAAATTGCAAAAAAATGAAAAAGTGTTGCGATATCGTGACATGTTGCTCCGTCGTGGCCGAAAATGAAAAAGTGTCGCGATATCGTGACATGTCGCTCCGTCGCGGCCAAAAAATAAAAGTTGTCGCGATTTCGCGACATGTTGCTCCGTCACGGCCAGAAATGAAAAAACGTCGCGATATCGCGACATGTCAAGCTTTCGTGGCCCAAGCAAGCAAGAAGAGGCATTGATCGAAAATTGTCACGATTTCACGACGTGTTGTGAAATCGCAGTCCAGATAGGAGAGAGAAAGATAGAATGGAAAATTGTTGCAAAATCGTGACATGTCACAAAATCATGGTAAAAACAGTCAAACAGGGCAAGGCACTAAAAGCGTCGCGATTTCGCGACAGAAAGCAACAAAGGGACACGAAGCAGAAAAAGCGTCGTGATTTCGCGACAGGTCACGTTTTCACAGCTCCAAGCAGCAAAGGGGAACAAAGCAAAAAAGTGTCACGATTTCACGATAGGAAGCAGCAAAAGGGCCCGAAATAGAAAAGTGTCGTGATTTCACGACGAAAAGTTGGCAAAGTGGTATGGAACAGAGAAGCGTAGCGATTTCACGACAGAAAGCCGCAAGATAGCACCAAGTGAAAAACATCACGATTTCGCGATAGGTTGCGGCCGAAGGCGTACCAAGTGAAAAAGCATCACGATTTCATGACAGAAAGCCACAAGATAGCTTTGAATGAAAAAGCGTCATGATTTCACGACAGAAAGCTGTCGAGATGTACAGAGATGAAAAACGTCACGATTTCACAACAAGAAGCAGCCGAGGTGTACGTAGATGAAAAATGTCGCAATGTCGTGACAAGAAGTAGCCTCACAGCTCGAAACAAAAAAACGTCATGATTTCACGACAGGTTGCATTGGCAAGGCTGCTGGCAGGAAAATGTTGCGATATCGCGACATGTCGTGTTTTCACGATGAAAGTAAAGGAGCAAAGCTGCATGCATAAAAATGTTGTGATTTACATGGGGTCGTTACAGAACATGCAAGAAAGTGCGAAACACGTGGCGTACATGTATAAGGGCTGCAGAAGCGTTACATGTCAACAGAAAATATCAAACGTTTTGGCATCGAACATAAATTCAAAAGCAACGAAAAGGCGGGAATACAAAGCGATGCATTCTGGAAGGTGAAACGAGGCAATCTGGAAGACGAAATGAACCGTCATGGAAGGAGAAGCAATTTACCAAAACTTTAAAAGCAGAAGCATAGGACAGGTACGGAGGTCGAAAAACCACTACGGGCAGAGTTACAGAGCCAAGGGCAATAAGCCATTCTGGGCCTGCTTTTGTCGTGTTTTTCTTCCACTTTCTCTGGATATTCCTTTACATTGGACTGGGTAGGAAATTGTCGTAGCGAGTTGTAGTCTTGAAGGCCAGAGGGCAATTCTGGGCCTGCTTTGAGGCCGTTTTCTTCCATAGACTAGGTTTGGGAAACCAGAGATTCTGTTGTTGTATAATGACCAATTTTAATATAGAAAATTCAGAGAGTTGCATATCATTGGCAAGAAAGAAGGAGTTATTTTTTGCATGCAGGATTAAATGTTTATCTTTCCCTTTTTTAGATTTCTATGCTTATAGGTGAATTTTAATGCAAGTTCTCTTGGTTGCTTCATGCGAATGTCTAAATCTAAAAATTACAGTTTAAACCCCAGAAACCAGCACCTAACTTACCTGGATTGTGCGAGTTTGCAGGTTCAATAGGTTAGGTTGTATGCAGAAAACCTCATTAGCTTCGATTTTGTCAAAGAGGATAGCATCATACTGAATGCACTTTTCATTTTTTTTTCACATTTTAATTTCATTTTTTTGCTGCATTTTATTTTATTTACAGGCATTAAAATAAAAATTAAAAAATTAAAAAACTTTAAAATTTGAAAATAGAAAATTTCCATTTCAGGGCCAGAATTTCATTTACAGTTTTGTTTTTTCATTCATGAGCAGATGATGATATTCCCTTCATAAAATTCCAATTTCATTGAAGGGGTTATGTTTCAAGGCATTTCATCAGTTTCCATTTTGAAATTACAACTTGGTCATATAGAGATCAAATCACATTTGCTTTATTCGGGTTCAACGAACAATCATTTACAGTTTCACAGTAAAATAAACCACAGTGCCCCTTGTTTTCAGTTACTTGCAACCACTAAGGTGTTCCAAGAATTTTAATTGAATATCTTTATTTGAGATTATTAATACATCAATGCAAAATGCTAACATAACAGGAACCTTGGAGAAGTTACTTGTTTAATTTCTTTGCCAGCAGAGGATTTAGAAGCCAAATCCTATCGGAGAGTGTGTTTTCACAATCGGGTGAAAATACCACTCAACACTTTGTTACATCAATGACCATGATCTAGAACTATTACTTTTGTAGGGTATAACCTATAGAGTATACATCTATAATTTATTACATCTATTGTATTTTACATCTTATATAATTTTTTCAATATCTACTCACTACTTAATCCATTGTCTTGTCTTGAGGCAATTGAAAACTTACATTTTCATTAACATTGCTACCCTCCACAAGTGGAATCATATCCACATGGATCTCTTTGGAATGACTTAAATATAACACATTTACTATCTTTAATATTATTAGATAGGGTCCTAAATTAGGTTAATAGACCCTTTAGCATTAGGGTTAAGGTTTTTTTGAATGTTTAGTCTATAAATATATGAGTTGTGTTGTATTTATTTTATCATTCATACTTGTAATCTTCTATCACCTCTAGTGCACATAAGAGACTTCACCATATCTAAATGGCTAAGAGATTTTACCTTTTATTTGTGGATAGTATTGTTCTAAGACTTGGAATCTAGATCTTCTAGTTAAAATTATGATTTGTTTTTGTGGAATCTAAATTATGTTATAATGTATACTTTTCTATTACTACACTTATAAGATTTTCTACTATTATTACTATTTTGGAAAGTTCTTTAATTATATGTAATATTATAGAAATGATATTGACACCCTATTATGTGTAAGAAAGTATCCAAGGGGTGTCCGAGTTATTCCATAACCACTTATAGCTAGGTCTACCTTTTCAAATTAGTTATTTTTTGTTGACTTTTCTACTACCAAATTTTGATATATTTTTCTCCATAATATTATAATTCACGAGGAACCATTTGTGTTCAAAAATAAATCCAAAAATTATATTTAAGGTGCTTAGAACCTTATGGGAAACTTATCTCATTCTTAGTTTCTTCTTGAGATAATCAAAAAAAGATAAATGTTTAGTAATATATTTTGTTATTAATTTATAAAATCTATAGGTTTCATTATAAATTGGTAGTATATGTGCAACCCCTTGGGTTCCTCTAGCTAATGAGCCAGTGAGTATTTATGGTTCATAGATCTACATCTTGCAAGAAACCAAGACATGCAACTTAATATACTAAGGTACATTTGCAAATTTTAGTTTATTGCTATTTCTATTCTCAATACCACAAGTACCCATCCCATGACTCCTAAGGATCATTATTTCCTTATAAATACTCCCTCTAACCTTCCATATGGTCTTCATGAGTAATAGCTAGTTGAGCACCAAATATTGAATGAACAAATTCATAAGCTTAATTTTGCTCAAAACAATTTCTCTAAGCATCTCTACAACGTTGAATTAATATTGAACTAATTCTTTAAGAAGTGTGATCGTGAATTTTTCCATACTGACTAGTTATTAGACAATATTTTTTTATAGATATCTAGTACATAGTAGAAATATAAAACAAGGTGCCTACTATTCTATCTAACAACCCTCCACCTTTTTGAAATTTCCAATATCAATATTTAGGGCATGCCTAATGACCATCGTATGGAAAATATCCAAGGCCCTTTCAAAATAAATATCTAGGGCACTACCAATGCATAACTTTAAGTTAGGATTGATCATTCATCTAGTATATTCCTTCCAAACAAGATCTCAATTACTTTTGTATTACCCACATACATACCAAATCTACCATGAGCGATCCTTTAGGTATGGATGATCTTATTTTTCTATTGATATTGATTCCACTATATGTGTTGCTATATTTTTCTTGATTAGCCTTGTGATTTTTTCCTAGAATAGACATCTCTAGTTTTGAGGGTAATGATCCTCATAGTTGGCTATCCAAAATAGATTGAATCATACACTTGCACCATGTTATTAGGAATGGAAATATCACTTAAGACACTTCTATCATAGGTGCCCATGCTTAACAATGGCTTATTTGGAAACCAAGGTATCATGATTATCATTTTTTTTATTTTTAATGTTCAAAAATATGTTCCTACTCAAGTTTGATAAGGTTCCTTATACCTCTTATGTTGTTTTATTATTTTATATAAAACAACCTAACATAATGGAAGTGTCTTATATCAAGTTCATTAACCTTATCACATACACATATCATCTAGAACTAGTTATTATAGTACCTTCATTTCAGCATGGTATTAAGAATAACAATAGGTGGAAAGCATATATGCTTTATTAGTACACCCTCCATGATATGAAGAGTTTGGAACATATAACTATGAAGAAGATGAATTTTCCTCAATACCAACAACAATGGTAGTTTAGTCCCTATTGGTCTTACTTCAATAGCTATAATAAGGAATACCTACAAGGGTTATTTTATTACAAATGCCAATCTCACCATCATTAGGATTAGGAATTTGAGAAATGATATAGCTTCCACATGGAAGGAAATAAGGAAGAAGTATTCAAGGAGAAAACATTAGCCTTACCACAATAAAAGGTATAAGTATAAATTAAGGATCCTACACATCATACTAATACTATGGATATTTAGTAGTTTTTCTCATGAGATGTTATGGACCTAGTTTTTATTACCAAAATAATATTCACATTTATTGAAATAACAATATTCATCTGCAACTATTGCTCACAATAACAATTTTAAAATGAAACATTAGATATAAAACCAGTTTATTAAAAACATAAGCAAACCCTTGAGGTAGGGCAACATCGTACAATGCTCCTTATTGGAAGGAAGCCACTCCTTACAATATCTCAACTTGAGATAAATTACAATATAATTCTCTTCATATCCTCTCCATGATTCTTTACCTCTATTTATAATGCCTAACTACCCACCACTCCCACTTATCAATGCATGTGGGATAATTACATCTAATATAATATTATAATATTTATACAATATTATAATATTAAATACTTATCTTGGGTACCTAACATTACAATATTATAATATTAAATACTTATATTGGGTACTTAACATTCCATCCCCATTACAAAATATTTCATCCTCAAAATATAAGAAGATACTAAAAAATATGATCTTTTGATATTTGTTGTGAACTAGTTTGATCTTGATCATCCATCCATCCTAGGGAAATTTGGTGGTGGTGCTGATGTTGATATGCCCTTATGCCATTTTATTTTTTTAAAAGTAATCCTTTGGTTCCATGTGTTGGAAGTATCTTTCTACTGGCAATAAATATTACTCTTTTTCATCCATACTTGTTTGCATTTACCACTTGAGTATTCAAGTCTTCTTTGATGGCTCTATTCTTTTGCTTTCCTACTATGGTAACTCAAATTATGGACCCATTTATTCCTTGATGCTATTTGTAACAACCCAAGTCTACTCACTTGGTTGTACCACTGAAAAAAAAGAGTTACTTAGGGGGTCTATTTTTTTCGTACTCAAACTATAGTTTGTATATAAAAATAATTTTAGGTTCATAGGAAAATTTATTTCACCCAATAAATTATTAGCATACACTTTATTTAGTACAAGTATATTATACCACTTTTGGGCATAATATTGTTGTATACAGTCACCCAAGTGGATGATATTGGCCAAATCCCATGAAGGTGACATTAGTGTAGTGGACTATTCTCATTTAACGTCCTCATTTTTTGGCATGAGGGTCGACCCACAACAAGAGTTATCCTCTAGGGTCCATAATACCTTTAGGGTGGATGCTTGCTTCCATATCCCTTTCATATTTAATCTTTGACTATCTATTCAACTCATTCAATTATTTGTATAAAAGGGATTAGCGTACATATACCTCTATGACTAATTGGTTGCTCTCTACTGAGATACACTTAGTGCTATGTCAATACCCTGACCTTGGACTTCATCACACATGCCCATTGTGACTCAGAAATATTTATCCCTATATTATGCAAAAATATAACACCTAAGAAATTATATACAATCAAATTGAAAGCACATAATGTAACCATCAAGATTAGAAACAAGAATTAAAGAAATGATGCCCTTCTCATTACTATTAAAATTTTCCTTTACAATGCGGTTACAAAGATATCCCTATTAGGTATTTATACTAATTTGATACAATTTAAAATAAAGAACCAATGGTAGGTGTATTTCATAGGATATTTGCACCCTCAAAACTGATTTGGGGAGGAGTTTATTGTGACCTCCACAATGTGAGATAAAGATTGATGAATCTTCATGTTGATAGCTCCTACTAAAATTTGAAATCCACATACAAAAACACTCACAAGATGTTAATAGAAAATGAGGAACCTCTCATTATGAGGTCCATATCCATGATAAGAAAATGAAAGAAAGATGCTGAAAATGATAAAAAAATGCATGAAAACTGAATAAATATTTGTTAAAAAACCAAGGAATGTTTCTAAATCTATTGTAACTAAAAAACATAGAAAAATCAAATATCACTGAGAGGTCATCATGGGGTAAAGCAGTTAGACCTGCTAACTATCCTAGAGTAGGGTGGTGGCATTTTCAGGCCACTTCAAGTTGAAGCGACCATTGAACAATGAACTATTTCCTTGTGATCGATGCAAGAAATATTAGGGTTGGTCTAGCAAATTGATTTTTCAAGGGTTGTGCACTTGAAGCACAATTAAATTATGGAAATTAGCACAATATAATGTTGTTTTTATGGAAAAATATTATTTAAATTGATCTTCAAAATCTAAGGGACTCCGTTGTTGCATTTGATCTTCACAAAAGAAAATAATATTTAAAAAATTACAAATGTAATATTGTATATAATGCTTATTTAATGAAAATATTCTTTTCTTCTTGAAATCATAATAATAAAATTTTCAAGAAAATTTTTCCAAGTCCAAATGTTCAAAATGCATAAAAGTTGTTTAAAAATTATGAAAAACTATTACTATAGCTAGTATATCAAGAAGCAATTTTTTATACATTTTTGAGTTGTTCTCAAAAGTATTATGTTTAAATATTGAGTACTATTGGTTTGCTATTTCCATATAACCCATATATGTTCTCGTTCAAAGAGGTATTATGAGATTTTGAAAAGGATAACTTATAGATCATAAAGGATACTATGATAATAGGTAGTGTCCCCTTCCAATATTATCTAGATATGACTAATGTAGATATTTATCACATTTAAATACTCTCTTTTCTTAATATTATGATGATATCATTGTAATGCAATCATCATTCAAAGATATTTTGAGATACTTCTATGGAGGACAATTGGTCTAGGTTAGATATATTGCTTTCAAGGGGCTAGTGATTTCACAAAAGTAACATAAAGATATTACACTCTTAACTTAAATATTACCATAGCCACATATATATTCCATATTGTTTATAATATATTACTATGTTCCATTGCTTGCTTGACAACAATGAGCATGGAAGTAGCAGAGCATACTTTGAATGATATTACACGTTGGTATTGTGCCACATTTACATTCACTGGACTAGATAAATACATAGGGTTATAGGGATCATTCGTTTCAAATAAGGTATCCTTTTGTACCCAAACCTCTTATAAAACATTAGAATTAATACATTGATTTAATTTTCACTTAAGATATAATTATGATAACATTGTTAATATCTCACTACTTAACATATATCATCTATAGATAACATAAATTAAAATTTTATAATTTTCTCATTCTTATATTTTGGTCTTTAATTGTAATTTTTTTGAAATCTTTGTTTCTAAAAATCTTCAGTCATATACCTTCTCATTATTTATCTTATATTTTAAAATTCACCCATATCCTAATGGGAAACCAATCACTGTGCATTATCTTCATTAGTGATTTTTATAGTAGATAAGGACACAACTTCAAAAATGTGAGCATTGTAATAAAAGCACTAATGTCTTTACGGTTCATAATCGATTGAATATCCTTACTATATTTAATTTATAACAAATATCTCCAACCACTAAGGTATTTTATCAAATTCAATATTAGGTATAAGGTCAACCTCCATTTTTCCATGATTTTTGAAGCACTAACTAATCACTTTTTGTATAGCATCACCTAAATCCCACTTATTCTTATAAGAATCATTGCCATATATAAATAACTCATATGTATGGTACAACCCTTTAGTGTACCTTGTGTCACCCTATAATGCATCAATGCTATCTTTTCCTCAATGAGTCATTGTTATCCATTGCATTAAAACCATCTTATACTAGTGTGCCCTTACCATATCTTTCATCCATGCCACCCTTCCTAGTGTTTTCTTACATATTTTTGGTGTGTCTAATCTAACTCATGCTACACACCTTTAACTATTAGGTGCATCCATTGTACCTTCTAGTAGTGTCTCTTTGGAACCCCTTTATTACATCTATCTCTAGTAATTCTACTACTTTTCACCTTCCTATATATACCTTCTAGGATTTTTATCTATCTTTTCTTCTCTTATTTTAATATTATCTCTTCACTTTTAGCAAAGTTATTTTTATTTGCTTCCAATATTATGTGGTCAAAATTCCTTAATATCTTCCTATACACTAGTGTGATGTTTGGTATTTAATAGCTCGAGCTTATTTGTGGTTATTAAAGGATTGGGTAATAAATTTGCATACAACATGCATTATCCACTAAGTCTAAACATGGATATAATTCCTATTTGAAATGTGTTATTGATAATCACCTCTTTAAATTTTTATGCTAAAGAATTTTTATCCTATGCCTTATCATTATTTATACTTTGTTACATCAATGACCATGACCTAGAACTATTACTTGTGTAGGATATAACCTAAAAAGTATAAGTTCATACCTTCTTGCATCTTTTGAAGTTTACTTCTTATATAATTCCTTCAATATCTACTCACTACGTAATCCATTGTCTTCTCTTGAGGTAATCAATAACTTACATTTTGATCAACATTGCTAAGTCTTCTTTGTATTGTTAACACTTTATTCTTCTATACCTAAATTTGTGCTACCCTCCACTAGTAGACTCATATCCTCATGGATATCTTTGGAATGATTCCAATATAACACATTGACTATCATTAATATTATTATAGACCCTTTAGCATTAGGGTTAATATTGGTTGAATGTTTAGACTATAAATATATGATTTGTGTTGTATTTGTTTTGCCATTCACACTTGTAATCTTCTATCGCCTCTAGTGCACATAAGAGACTACACCATATCTAAATGACTAAGAGATTTTACCTTCTATTAGTGGCTAGTATTGTTCTAAGACTTGGAATCCAGATCTACTAGTTCAATTTATGATTTGTTTTTGTGAAATATAAATTATGTTATAATGTATGCTTTTCTATTACTGCACTTCTAATATTTGCTACTATCATTACTATTTTTGTAATTTCTTCAATTATAAGTAATGTTATTGAAATGATGTTAGAACCCTATGATATGTAAGAAAGTGTATAAGGGGTGTTTGAGTTATTACATAACCACTTCTAGCTAGGTCTACCTTTTCAAATTGGATAATTTTTGTTAACTTTTCTACTACCAAAATTTGATATAATTTTCTATATAATATTATAATTTACGAGGAACCATTTGTGTTAAAAAAAAATCCAAAAATCATATTTAAGGTGATTAGGTCCTTATGGCAAACATATCTCATTTATTTTCTTGATATAATCAAAACAAGCTAAATGTCTAGTAATATTTCTTGTTATTAATTGAAAAAATCATTGGATTTCATGTTAAGTTGATAGTATATATTCAACCCATTGGCTTATTTTACTTAATTAATCAATGAGTATTTTTGGTGCATAGATCTACATAATGATGATTGTGTAAGCCAAGAGAAAAATCTTGCAAGAAACCAAGATAATCAACTTAATATACTAAGAAAAATTTATAGCTTGTACTTTATTGGTATTTCTATTATAAATACCACAAGTACCCCATACCATAACTCCTAAGGATCATTATTTCCTTATAAATCCTCCCTCTAACTGTTGATATGGTATCCATGAGTAATAGCTAGTTGAGCAACAAAGATTGAATGAACAAATTTTTAAGCTTAATTTTTCATAAAACAATTTCTTTAAACATCTCTACAAAATTGAATCAATATTGAACTAATTCTTTAAGAAGTGTGACCTTGAATTTTCCCATATTGACTAGTTATTAGAGAGTAATTTTTAATAGATATCTAGTGCATAGTAGAAAGATAAAATAAGGGACCTACTATTCTATCTAACAACCCTCCACCTATTTGAAATTTCCAATATTAATATTTAGAGCATGCCTAATGACCACCTTATGGGAAATATCCAAGGGCCTTTCAACATCAATATCTAGGGCACTACTAATGTATAAATTTAAGTTAGGTTTGAAAATTCATCCAATAGGTTCCTTCCAAAAAAAATCTCAATTTATTTTTATTGGATACATACATACCAACTCTACCATGAGCAATCCTTTAGGTATGGATGAGCTTAGTTTGCTATTGATATTGATTTCACTATATGTGTTGCTACATTTTTCTTGATTAACCTCATGATGTTTTCCTAGAATAGACATCTCATGTTTTGAGGGTAATGACCCTCATAGTTATATATCCAAAATGGATTGAATTACACACTTGCACCATGTTATTAAGAATGTAAATATCACTTAGGCCACTTCTAAGATAGGTACCCATGCTAACAATGACTTATTTTAAAACTAAGGTATCATGACTATCATATTTTTTTTTTCAATGTTCAAAACAATGTTCCTACTCAAGTTTTATAAGGTTCCTTCTACCTCTTATGTTGCTTTATTATTGTATATAAAATGACCTAACACAATGGAAGAGTTTAATACCAAGTTCATTGGCCTTATCATATACACATATCATTTGGATCTAACCATTATAGTGACTTCATTTCATCATGGCATTAAGAATAAAAATAGGTGGGAAGCATATATGTTTTATTAGTATACCCTCTATGATATTAAGAGTTTGGACCATATTACTAAGAAGAATATGAAGTTTCCTCAATACCAACAATGTTATTTTAGTATATATTGGTCTTACTTCAATAACTATAATAAGAAATGCCTATAATGATTATTTTATTAAAAATATCAATATCACCATCATTAGAATTAGGAATTTGAGGAATGACATTGCTTCCACATGGAAGAAAAGGAGGAAGATGTCTTAGAGTAGGAACCATTAGCCTTACCACAATAAAAGGTATAAGTAGAAATTGAGGATCCTAAGCATCATAGTAATACTATGGATATTTAGTACTTTTCTCATGAGACTAAAATCTCATCACATTATCAAATTTTAGGATTTCATCAAATGATAATGGGTTAGTAAATTGAATTATCGATATAGTACTCACAATTATATCAATGATAAGATGATAAAATCCTTAGGGTTGCAGATCAACAATTCTTACCAAGAATAATTCAATGTATTTATTTTCATTGGTGGTAAGGCTCATTGTGTGGTTACCATTGATAATGTCTATGTAGTGAAATTTCACTACATTTAAATTTGGTTACCTTAGGCAATTTTTTGAAACAAGGATCAAATAAAAAGACTAGTGGAAGGTGAAGAGAAAGGCATTAGACAATGAAGGCAAAAAGGTTTTGAACAAAGTGATGGCACCATTTTATAAAAGTCTCAACCATGAAAGGAAGGAAAAAAAATTTATAACCTATTTCGTCTATAAGTCCAAAAAGCCAATAAGAGACAAATAAGTTTCTATGGGTGCAAGAAGAGCAAATATTATAAAGCTAAAAAATCGTAGAAGTTTCAAAAATAAAAAGAGAAGAAAAGTTCTTAGAGTCATACCATGAGTCACAAGAAACTTCTGAGGGAAGATAAAATAAAAATTTCAAAGAGGTAAAGCATTCAAAAGGTATGATAGGAGAATAGAAGAGAAGACTTTTGACAAATATCTAGCTTAGCCATAAAAGTTTATAATATTCTGATGTAGGGAGATGAGAAAACATTTTTACAACCATTTGGTAGAAAATAAATAGTTTGCATCTCCTTAGAATATAATATTAATCTAAAGAATACAATAGAAGTGCCCCAAAAGTATAGGCATAATACGTAAGTGGGAAGCAAATAAGAGTGGTCAAATACAGTGAAGTAATTTGTAGGAGGAAGATTATATTGTAAGAGATCAATGTCAGTTCATAAGCTCCAAAAATGGGTATATGAGCTAAGCTAATAACCTATTACTAAAATAAGTTAAGAACCACCTATTGGCATCACTTGGGTTTAGCAATCCTAGGAAAGTAGTTAGCTTATTAAAGGTAGAAGCATGATAGCCACAATGTCAACAACCCTAAATCTAAAAACATTGATTTTAGAGGGTGCTCATACTTACTATTTAGGATCCCTACAGTGGTAGTTGAGCATCCAATAGCTCAAAATTGAGGATCCCAAAGCCAAATATCTTGAATGGATAAAATTTACATAATAATATTCAAATAAATGGAGTAGTAGAGTAGCATTGTTAGGGACTCCTATGCAATTTTTGGAGGAAAAAATTTCTCATTTTATCTATACATTGTAGTTTTTTTATTATTACTAGGGTAAAATAAGAGGTTTTGAAAGGGTACCCGAACCTTGTACAAATATTTATAGGAAAATCAATAATGTTCCAAAAAATAACTTCATAAAGCAAATTAGCACAACATTACATCACAAAATAAAATAAACATTAAGAAACCAACCTTAGAATTGATCCCAACAACAAGCAACAAAATGATAATAAAACCAAAGGGTAAAACAAAACATGAAGGAACATGAGACACCAAGGATTTTTAGTTGTAATATTTTCCAACCTATTTATTTTTCTCCAAATAGGTACTTATGGGTAGATTCCTCACTATTACAGATCAACATTTGGATCATTTTTTTCCTTGAATCATTGATATCCTTAATGATAATATAATTTTGCTTGAGAGAATATAAAACATGATTTGGAGGGATATCACCAGTTATCTCATTCTTAATTTCCTAATTTCCTATTTTGCAATCTTCCTTGGAACTAGTTCCCCACTCAAGAAAAATGTGTAGTCCTAGAGAGTCTCCAATGAATGCATCTGTTTGTTGACCATCTCTACCTTAGCTTCATAATTTGGGAGCTCCACCACCCTCACCTTTGTGAAAGGAACTTTTCTCTTTTGGTCATCCTAGGAAAAATACGCACTAACACAGGCTCCCTATTTTTAACTTTACTAGGAGTAGGGAATATATCACAAGAATCCTCTTAATCATTTTTGGAAGATATTTTCTCTAAATATTGGAATTTAGAAATGATAAATTTCTTATCCTTTGAAAGCTTTAGCTCCACCATAGATTCATGAGGCTTCTCATCCTTGGGTTCCCAAATGACTATCCTAAGAAGGTCTTCCTTCACCATAACATGCTTGAATATTATAAGGAAAATACCTTGGTTAAAAGGTACAATAATTTTACCATGTTGGAATTCATTGATGTTTTTATCCAAGGATCTTAGAATAAAGGATATAATATTCATCTTTTGACCTCTTTGAAGATGATTCAAAAAAGAAAATTTGAAAATCCTCATAATAGAGGGCCTTCATTCCAATGTAATATAGCCCATAATTGGAAGGACAACACAACACCAAGGTAATGGCATGGATTCCCGTACCAATCCATTTTGTTCCTGATGAGGATATTCATTAATATAAAAAAACCTCTCAATATCCCTAGTGAAATCATATGTTTTCTCTATGGATGCACTCACCTTCAACTTTGCAACTAGTGACCTTGGCAAATAAAGCTATGTTTATGGTGAAATCATAGCCAAACACCTTGACCTTCCCTATAGCCTAATAATGTGCAATCATAGTAGAAAAATCCTAATCATACCCCTCAATTTTTCTAAGGAATATAGTAGGCCTCCCTTCTCCAAGATCACCTGGACTTCTTTGTTAATGTTTAAGAGTAGTGGCTCCAAACATAGGTTCTTGTATTCCATTTTCATGACACCAAACTCTAGATAATTCCTCTTCTTCCCTCATAATATAAATCTCAATCATCTCTTGAGATAATAAAGGATTTTTGACAAGTGGACATTGAGTTCACATGAACTTCCAAAATCCTCATCCCCTTTGGAATGTGAACCAATTGGAGGAAATCTGAGGGACAAATACTTCCCATATTGTATCCGCCTTCTTAGGAGTTGTATGATCCTATAGAGTCACATCCTCAAATGAGCATTTCCAAGGTGCCTTGTAACTCAACCACAATGATTAGTGATACAAATTGAAATAATAAAAAAGAGTTGTATGAGAGAGGAAAGACAAATAAATTCTTGATTTCCATAAAATTTCTTAGTTTCAAATATTATATATCATTTCCTAGATATCATCATGAATAGCAACATATGATGAACGTTTCATCTGCATGAACTCTTCTGATTATTAAAAAACTTACCCTTCTGGTTTCCATCCCCTAAAGTCTTCCTCCTTACACACCCTTTCAACCCCCTTGGATAAATTTTAAAAAATTATCCAGGCAAATGCAAAGGTTACCCACAATACCATATTTAAGTAGACTCACCATTTTGATTCTCATTATCAATAACTGCTAGTATTTAGAGGGGGAAATCTCTATCCCAAATTTTTAACCCCTCCTACAACACTCCCATGTTTACCATACAACCCACTCTTTCTTTTTCTTCTTTGAATATATGACCAAAATATACTACTTCCAAAGGGTTTAGATTTTGTCAAATTTTTTCTATCATTATGAATAAGTTCAAGATTACTCCTAAATTCCCCTTCATTATTATAATGAGATTTACAAAGTCTCTTTTTATGATAACTTTATTGATCTAAATATCCACTAAATAATTTATTCCTAGGAATAAATCCCAGGCCTCTATAAAATGGTTGGATTGGTCACCTAAATATTTAGAAAAATTCTTGACTAACTCCCCCTTCTCATATTTTATTACACCCTCAACACCAGTTGGCCTTGGATTTACTTTTCTCACTCCAGCAAAGTTTAGTTTCAACCATCCCACTAGAGGGGTTTCCTTTTAGTTTGTTACTTTACACTACTACAGGAGGGACTGATCAAAACTAATACAGGTTCAAGATCCTAACCTATAGCTACCAAACTCTCCTAATTTGATTCCTTGGCTCCTTTCTAGTTGACCAGCTTAGCATTTTTTAGCATAAGAGATATATTTATTATTTTGTTATTTCTAGATCCCCCAAAAAGAATTGGGGAGACTAAAATTCCATAATGTATTCAACCTTTTACTCTTGAATGGGGAGCTCCATTGAAGGAAGAGGTTTTAATTACATTTAGGGAAAGCCAATGAAAGTTGAAATTTATTTATGATAATCAGAATAACATCCTAAGCAAAGGTACAATTGAGGCATAGGTGGTTAACACCCTTCCATATATTTTCACATAAACTACATCGGTTAGATTTTATTTTGGACAAGGTAGAGAAAGAAGGAAAATTTTGGATTTGTCCTTAATCCAAACCTTAGATATCAAGATCTAACCTCTTTCTTCTCTTTCAAGTAAGTAGCACCCTATCTTAATAGTATAAAGACCTTGGCTAGAGTAATTACACCACATCGAGTCCTAAGCATCATGACTAATCAAAGTGTAAGTGTGGAATATTTTATTTAATTTCCAAATAGCTTAACTCTTTCTATGATCCATACCTTCCATAGGGATATGCATCCACAAATAAATACCTTCCCTTCATACTAAAACTTATTGGATGAGGAGCCCAAATAGAAGAGAAAATTCATGTTCTAGGAATCTAAAATATTGGTCCTCCTTGAGAGGGATACTCTTTATCCAAGGACCTTTCCAAAAAAAACACCTTTCTACCATTCTCGATTTTCCACTGTATTGTGTGACATAAAAAGGATTTGATAGTTTGGAGGCTATCCCAAAAATTTTATCCCATTGAAAATTCCTTTTCTTCTATAATTATCTCTTGGATATTTGGCTTGAATAATACTCACCCAACCTACCTTCTCTAACTTAAATAATTTCTAGCCAATATTTTCCACTAGGTATTTGTTCATTTTCCTTACATTTATAAGGCTAAGGTCTCCAACATCCTTTTTGTAAACATTATCCCAAGAAACCTACAGGATTCTCCTCTTGTCCTTAGAACCATACCAAAAAAAAATCCTCTAAATTTTATCTATTCTATCACAAACTTTGACAAGCATCTTAAATAGGGCCATAAAATATATTAGGGTACTCTAAAGGGATGATTCTACTAACTACGCTTCCCCTGGTCGACTAAGAAGGGCTCCTTTCCAACCTAAATATTTTCTAGCAAAACATTCCATCAATGGGTTCCACATCTCCTTCATTGATCTCTCTTTAAAGAGTGGCATCCCAAGATAAGATGATCGAAGAATACCAATTTTACAACAAAAAATTTATTGATATTCTTTTTTGTCTTATTATCAAGGTGTTAATAAAGTAGATAATACCTTTAGAAAAATTGACTTTATATCTAGCAACTAGCTCATAATTTTCTAGAATGGTTTTTAGATTTTTGGCTTATGGGATAGAAGACCTGGAGGTAATGATGGATTCATCGATTATCTATTGGTGGTAAATAGGATTAATAGTGGAAGTAGACCTAATAACATCAATATTTATTTATAACATAACTCTTGATAAAGACCTTCCCAAGGCTTTAGCCACAATAATAAAAAGATAAGGAGATAAGGGATCATCTGAAAGTCCATATTACATTTAAAGAAACCAACAACTGACCTATTAACTAAAATGGAAAACTTGGTAGAGATGAAACAAGCAGAGAGAAGGTTGATCAAATTTTGATGGAAACCAAAACTCCTCAAATATCTAATAATAAATTCCCAAGAAACTCTATTGTAGACCTTATTCATATCTACTTTAATAAGCATCCCCTTCTCTCCACTTTTATCTATAGAGTAGATAGTTTTATGAGTAGTAATTATGCCATCTAAAATATATCTCCCTTTGATAAAACCTCCCTACTAAGGGCCTATTATAAGTAGGAGAACCATATTAATTCTATTTTCCATATTTTTAGAGATAATTTTGTACAAAGTATTATAGAGACATAGGTTGGAACTACAAGAAATATCTATCTCATACAACCTTTGGGATAAGGGTCACAAAAGTGGAGGTAATATCCATATGGATGTGATGGCTCCATTGAACTTACTTAACCACATCAATGTTATTCAGACCCAAGATATGCTAAAATTTTTTGAAGAAACTTGTAAGGAAGCCCTCTGATCTTGAGGCTTTATCCTTATTCATGTTAAATAGAACTTTTTGGATTTCTTTATTCTTGAAGGGAGTTATAAGGTAGTCATTCATCTAATCATATATCAAAGTAGGGATATTCTAGATCATTAGATTTCATAGCCTCCTCATTAGGATTATCTTCTATTGGAGAATATTACATTATTTGGTACATGCCAATGTACCACCTTGGTACATCATTTTAAATATTAGATTAGAGTTGTATCCTAGAGTAAATATTTTATGTAATGTAATAATGTAAGAAATACCTTAACAACTTGAAAAAATATAGTGTTAAAAAGAAATCAAAAAATTATATTTAAGGTGATTAGGTCCTTATGGCAAACATATCTCATTTATTTTCTTCTTGAGATAATCAAAACAAGATAAATGTCTAGTAATAGTTTTTGTTATTAATTGACAAAATCTTTGGATTTCATCTTAAGTTGGTAGTATATGTGCAACCCCTTGGCTTCCTTTAGTTAATGAATAAATGAGTGTTTTTGGTGCATAGATCTACATAATGATGACTGTGTAATCCAATAGAAACATCTTGCAAGAAACCAAGATAATAAACTTAATATACTAAGAAAAATTTGTAGCTTGAACTTTATTTCTATTTCTATTATCAATACCATAAGTACCCCATACCATAACTCCTAAGGATCATTATTTCCTTCTAAATCCTCCCTCTAACATTGTATATGGTATTCATGAGTAATAGCTAGTTGAGCATCAAATATTGAATGAACAAATTTGTAAGATTAATTTTTCTTAAAACAATTTCTCTAAACATCTCTACAAAATTAAATCAATGTTGAACTAATTATTTAAGAAGGGTGACCTTGAATTTTCCTATACTGACTAGTTATTAGAGAGTAATTTTTAATAGATATCTAGTGCATAGTGTAAATATAAAATAAGGGATCTACTATTCTATCTAACAACCCTCCACCTATTTGAAATTTCCAATATTAATATTTGGAGCATACCTAATGACCACCTTATGGGAAATATCCAAGGGCCTTTCAACATCAATATGTAGGGCACTACCAATGTATAAATTTAAGTTAAGGTTGAAAATTCATCCAATAGGTTCCTTCCAAACAAAATCTCAATTTATTTTTATTCTCCACATACATACCAACTCTACCATGAGAAATCCTTTAGGTACGGATGAGCTTAGTTTACTATTGATATTGATTCCACTATATGTTTTACTACATTTTTCTTTATTAACCTCGTGATGTTTTCCTAGAATATACATCTCATGTTTTGAGGGTAATTACCCTCATAGTTAGATATCCAAAATGGATTGAATCATACACTTGCACCATGTTATTAAGAATGTAAAGATCACTTAGGACACTTCTAAGATAGGTAACCATGCTAACACTGACTTATTTTAAAACTAATGTATCATGACTATCATATTTTATTTCCAATGTTCAAAATGATGTTCCTACTCAAGTTTTATAAGGTTCCTTCTACCTCTTATGTTGCTTTATTATTGTATATAAAAAGACCTAACACAATGGAAAGTTTAATATCAAGTTCGTTGGCCTTATCACATACACATATCATTTGGATATAACCATTATAGTGACTTCATTTCATCATGGAATTAAGGATATCAATAGGTGGAAAGCATATATGCTTGATTAGTATACCCTCTATGATATTAAGATTTTGTATCATATTACTAAGAAGAAGATAAATTTGCCTCAATACCAACAATGTTATTTTAGTCTCTATTGGTCTTACTTCAATAACTATAATAAGGAATGCCTACAAGTATTATTTTAATACAAATATCAATCTCACAATCATTAGAATTAGGAATTTTAGGAATGACATAGCTTCCACATGGAATAAAATGAGGAAGATGTCTTAGAGGAGGAACCATTATCCTTACCACAATAAAAGGTATAAGTAGAAATTGAGGATCCTAAGCATCATACTAATACTATGGATATTTAGTACTTTTTCTCATGAGAGTATAATCTCATCACATTATCAAATTTTAGGATTTCATCAAATGATAATGGCTTAGTAAATTGAATTATTGATATAGTACTCACAATTTTATCAATGATAAGATGATCAAATACTTAGGGTTACATATCAACAATTCTTACCAAGAATAATCCAATGTATTGATTTTCATTGGTGGTAAGGCTCATTGTGTGGTTACCATTGATAATGTCTATGTAGTGAAATTTCACTACATTTAAATTTTTTTACCTTAGGCAATTTTTTGAAAGAAGGATTGAATAAAAACACTGGTGGAAGGTGAAGAGAAATGCATTAGACAATGTAGGCAAAAAGGTTTTGAAAAAATTGATGGCACCATTTTATAAAAGTCTCAACCAAGAAAGGAAGGCAAAAAAATTTATAACCTATTTCATATATAAGTCCAAAAAGGTAAAAAGTGACAAATAAGTTTCGATGGGTGCAAGAAGAACACAGCTTCCAAAGATAAAAAATCACAGAAGTTTCAAAAATAAAAAGAGAAGAAAAGTTCTTAGAGTCATACCATGAGTCACAAGAAACTTCTGAGGGAAGATAAAAAATTAAAATTTCAAAGAGGTAAAACATTCAAAAGGCATGATAGGAGGATAGAAGAGAAGACTTTTGACAAATGTCTAGCTTAGCCATAAAATTTTATAATATTATGATGTAGGGATATGATAAAACATTTTGACAACCATTTGATAGAAAATAAATAGTTTGCATCTCCTTGTAAGATAAAAGTAATCTAAATAAGACAATAGAAGTGCCCCAAAATTATAGGCATAATACATAAGTGGGAAACAAATAAGAGTGGTAAAATACAATGAAGTAATTGGTAGGAGGAAGATTATACTGTAAGGCATCAATGTTGGTTCATAAGCTCCCAAAAGGGGTAGATGAGCTAAACTAATAACCCATTACTAAAGGAAGTTAATAACCACCTATTGGCATCACTTCGATTTAGCAATCCTAGGAAGGTAGTTAGCTTATTAAAGGTAGAAGCATGATAGCCACAATGTCAACAACCCTAAATCTAAAAAAAATGATTGTAGAGGGTGCTCATACTTACTATTTAGGATCCCTACAGTGGCAGTTGAGAATCCAATAGCTTAAAATTGATGATCCCAAAGCCAGAGATCTTGAAGGGCTAAAATTGACATAATAATATTCAAATCAATGGAGTAGAAGAGTAGCATTGTCAGGGACTCCTATGTAATTTTTGGAGGGAAAAGTTTCTCATTTTATCTATACATTGTAGTTTTTTTATTATTACTAGGGTAAAATAAGGGGTTTTGAAAGGGTACCTAAACCTTGTACAAATATTTATAGAAAAAACAATAATGTTCCAAAAAATAAATTCATAAAGAAAATAAGCACCCCATTACATCACAAAAAAAAATAAACATTAGGAAACCAACCTTAGAACTGATCCCAACAACAAGCCACAACATGATAATAAAACCAAAGGGCATAAAAAAACATGAAGGAACATAAGACACTAAGGATTTCTAGTTGTAATATTTTCCAACCTATTTATTTTTCTCCAACTAGGTACTTATGGGTAGATTCCTCACTATTACAGATCAACATTTGGATCATTATTTTCCTTGAATAATTGATATCCTTAATGATAATATAATTTTTCTTGAGAGCATCTAAAACATGATTTGGAGGGATATCACCAGTTATCTCATTCTTAATTTCCTAATTTCCTATTTTGCAATCTTCCTTGGAGCCTGTTCCCCACTCAATAAAATGTGTAGTCCTAGAGAGTCTAGAATGAAGGCATCTGGTTGGTTGACCATATCTACCTTAGCTTCATAATTTGGGAGCTCCACCACCCTCACCTTTGTGAAAGGCACTTTTCTCTTGTGGTAATCCTAGGAAAAATATGCACTAACACAGTTTCCCTCTTTTTAACTTTACTAGGAGTAGGGAAAATATCACAAGAATCCTCTGAATCATTTTTAGAAGATATTTTCTCTGAATCTTGGACTTTAGAAATTATAAATTCCTTATCCTTTGAAATATTTAGCTCCACCATAGTTTCATGAGGCTTCTCATCCTTGGGTTCCCAAATGACTATCCTAATAAGGTCTTCCTTCACCATAACATGCTTGAATATTATAAGGAAAATACCTTTGTGAAAAGGTACAATAATTTTACCATGTTGGAATTCATTCATGGTTTTATCCAATTATCTTAGAATAAATGATATAATATTCATCTTCTAGCCTCTTTGAAGATTATTCAAAAAATAAAAATTGAAAATCCTCATAATAGAGGGCCTTCATCCCAATGTAATGTAGTATATAATTGGAAGGACAATGCAACACCAAGGTAGTGGCAAGGATTCTCGTACCAATCCATTTTTTTCCTGATGAGGGTATTCATTAATATAAAAAATCCTCTCAATATCCCTAATGAAATAATATGTTTTCTCTATGGATTCACTCACCTTCAACTTTGCAACTAGTGACCTCGGCCAATAAAGCTATGTTTATGGTGAAATCATAGCCAAACACCTTGACCTTCCCTATAGCCCAATAATGTGCAATCAAAGTAGAAAAATCCTAATCATACCCCTCAATTTTTCTAAGGAAATATAGTAGGCATCCCTTATCCAAGATCACTTGGACTTCTTTGTTAATGTTTAAGAGCAATGGCTCCAAACATAGGTTCTTTTATTCCATTTTCATGACACCAAAATCTAGATAATTCCTCTTCTTCCCTCATAATATAAATCTCAATCAGTTCTTGAGAGAATAAAGGATTTTTGACAAGTGGACATCGAGTTCACATGAAATTCCAAAATCTTCATCCCCTTTAGCATGTGAACCATTTGGAGGAAATTTGATGTAAAAGTTCTTCCCATATTGAATCCACCTTCTTAGGAGTTGTATGACCCTATAGAGTCCCATCCTCAAATGAGCATTTCCAAGGTGCCTTGTAACTCAACCCACAATTATTAGTGATACAAATTGAAATAATAAAAAAGAGTTGTATGGGAGAGGAAAGACAAATAAATTTTTGATATCCATAATTTTTCTTAGTTTCATATATTATATATCATTTCCTATATATCATCATAAATAGCAACATCTGATGAACGTTTCACCTGCATGAACTCTTCTGATTATTAAAAAACTTACCCTTCTGGTTTCCATCCCCTAAATTCTTCCTCCTTACACACCCTTTCAACTCCCTTGGATAAATTTTAAAAAATTATCCAAGCAAATGCAAATGTTACCCACAATACCATATTTAAGTAGACTCACCATTTTGATTCTCATTATCGATAACTGCTTGTATTTAGAGGGGGAAATTTCTATCCCAAATGTTGAACCCTTCCTACAACACTCCTATGTTCACCATACAATCCATTCTCTTGTTTTCTTCTCTGAATATATGACCAAAATCTACTACCTCCAAAGGGTTTAGATTTTGTCAAATTTTGTCTATCATTATGAATAATCTCAAGCTTACTCCTAAATTTTCCTTCATTATTATAATGAGATTTACAAAGTATATTTTTATGATAAATTTATTGATCTAAATATCCACTAAATAATTTATTCCTAGGAATAAATCCTAGGCCTCTATAAAATGGTTGGATTAGTCACCTAAATATTTAGCAAAATTCTTGACTAACTCCCTCTTATCATATTTTATTACACTCTCAGCCCTAGTTTGCCTTTGATTTCCTTTTCTCACTCCATAAAAGTTTAGTTTCAACCATCCCACTAGAGGAGGTTTCCTTTTAGTTTATTATTTTACACTACTATAGGAGGGACTGATCAAAACTGATACAGGTTCAAGATCCTAACCTATAGCTACCAAACTCTCTTAATTTGATTTGATGGCTCCTTTCCAGTTGACTAGCTTAGCATTTTTTAGCATAAGGTATATATTTATTATTTTGTTCTTTCTAGATCCCCCAAAAGGAATTGGGGAGACTAAAATTCCATAAAGTATTCAACCCTTTACTCTTGAATGGGGAACTCCATTGAAGGAAAAGGTTTTAATTACAGTTAGGGAAAGACCATATTTATGATAATTAGAAGAACATCCTAAGCAAAGGTACAATTGAGGCATAGGTGGTTAACATCATTCCATATATTTTCACATAAAATACATCGGTTAGATTTTATTTTGGACAAGGTAGAGAAAGAAGGAAAAATTTGGAGTTGTCCTTAATCCAAACCATAGAGATAAATATCTAACCTATTTATTCTCCTTCAAGTAAGTAGTGCCCTATATTAATAGTATAAATACCTTGGCTAGAGTAATTCCACCACATTTATTCCTAAGCATCATGACTAATCAAAGTGTAAGTGTGGAATATTTTATTTAATTTCCTAAAAGCTTGACTCTTTCTATGATCCATACCTTCCATAGGGATATGAATCCACAAAGAAATACCTTCCCTTCATATTAAAAAATCTTGGATGAGGGGCCCAAATAGAAGAGAAAATTCATGTTCTAGGAATCTAAAATCTTGGTCCTCCTTGAGAGGGATACTCTTTAGCCAAGGACCTTTCCCAAAAAATACCTTTCTACCATTCTCGATTTTCCATTGTATTACATGACATAAAAAGGATTTGATAGTTTGGAGGCTATCCCAAAATTTTTATCCCATTGAAAATTCCTTTTCTTATATCATTTTCTCTTAGATATTTATCTTGAAGAATACTCACCCAACCTACCTTCTCTAACTTAGATAATTTCTAGCCAATCTTTCCCACTAGAGATTTTTTCATTTTCCTTACATTTATAAGTCTAAGGTCTCCAACCTCCTTTTCGTAAACATGATTCCAAGAAACCTACAGGATTCTCCTCTTGTCCTTAGAATCATACCATAAAAAAATCCTCTAAATTTGCTCAATTCTATCATAGACTTTGACAAGCATCTTAAATAGGGCCATAAAGTATATCAAGATACTCTAAATGGATGATTCTACTAACAACGCTTCCCCTGGTTGACTAATAAGGACTCCTTTCCAACCTAAATGTTTTCTAGCAAAACATTCCATCGATGGGTTCCACATATCCTCCATTGATCTCTCTTTAAAGAGTGGTATCCCAAGATAATATGATAGAAGAATACCAATTTTACAACCAAAAATTTATTGATATTATTTGTTGTCTTATTATCAAGGTGTTAAGGAAGTAGATAATACCTTTAGAAAAATTGACTTTATATCTAGAAACTAGCTCATAATTTTCTAGAATGGTTTTTAGATTTTTGGCTTATGGGATAGAATACTTGGAGGTAATTATGGATTCATCGATTATCTACTGGTGGTAAATAGGATTAATAGTCGAAGTAGACCTAATAACATCAATATTTCTTTCCAACATAACTCTTGAGAAAGACCTTCCCAAGGCTTTAGCCAGAATAATAAAAACATAAGGAGATAAGATATCAGATGAAGGTCCATATTACATTTAAAGAAACCAACAACTAACACATTAACTAAAATGGAAAACTTGGTAGAGGTGAAACAAGCAGAGAGAAGGTTGATCAAATTTTGATGGAAACCAAAACTCCTCAAAAATTTGATAAGGAATTCCCAAGTAACTCTATTGTAGACCTTATTCATATCTACTTTAATAAGCATCCCCTCCTCTCCACTTTTATCTATAGAGTAGATAATTTTATGAATAGTAATTATGCCATCTAAAATTTATCTCCCTTTGACAAAACCTCCCTACTAAGGGCCTATTATAAGTCGGAGAACCATCTTAATTCTATTTTCTATATTTTTAGAGACAATTTTGTACAAAGTATTATAGAGACATACATTGGAACTACAAGAAATATCTATCTCATACAACCTTTGGGATAAGGGTAATGAAAGTGGAGTTAATATCCATATGGATGTGATGGCTCCATTGAACTTCCTTGACCACATCAATGCTATTCAGACCCAAGATATGCTAAAAATATTTGAAGAAACTTATAGGAAATCCATCTGATCTCAAGGCTTTATCCTCCTTCATGTTAAAGACAACTTTTTGGATTTCTTTATTCTTTAAGTAAGTTATAAGGTAGTCATTCATCTAATCATATATCAAAGTATGGATATTCTATATCATTAGATTTCATAGCCTCCTCATTAGGATTAGCTTCTATTGGAGAATATTACATTATTTGGTACATGCCAATGTACCACCTTGGTACATCATTTTAAATATTATATTATATTTGTATCCTAGAGTAAATATTTTATGTAATGTAATAATATGTAAGAAACACACAAGTATCATGTAAATAAGTGTGCAAGTGTTATGAGTGTAGATGTGCACAAGTGTCCCATATGTAAGTGTGTACATGTGTTCTTAGAATAGGAAAGTGAAGAGTTGCAAAGAAGGTAAATTGTAAAGAAGGCAACATATGAGAAGTCACATACTATTATATATTTATTACTAAGAATTGCAATTATAATCGAACATGCAAAGCTTTATGTTTGCATTAGTAGACCTTTATTCAATAGCATTTTCAATATTTTCATGTGCAATATTGTGAGCATGTTTATGTGAGTATTCTAATGAGATATTTTGTTTGATATTACATTTTGAGTTATTATTTGATTCATTATATTTAAACTTCATTATATTGGATCATATTATTATTTTCCTATGAGATTTACATTAAGTATTAAAGGTTCAAAAGCTAACAGTGGTATCAAAGTTACAACAAGGTTGCTTACACAATATTTACAAGTTGCAAAAGGATAGAGTCTTAAAAATTGCAAGAAAAACTAGTGAAGCTAGGACTTAGCAATAGAATTTGGATAAAGATAGGGTCTTTCCACAAGGTTGAAGAATAACCTATGAAGACTAGGACTCAACTAGGATCTTTCCACTAGGTTGAAGGATAACAAGTGAAGACTAGGATCCCTATTTAGGAAAATCAACATGAAGCAAATTTATTATTTAGGGAATAGCCAACCCTGATATTATTACATATTTTTAGGGACAAAAATACCCTAATATTTATTTCTCTCAAGGAAAGAGAATAATTATTGATTGGAGTCTTTTGTAGATTTAGGATTGCAGGAAGAACCAACTCATAAGAAAGTTGGTCATTTAGATTTTTTATTCTTAGGTAATGCTAGAGAAAGCTATCTAAGATATTGTTGTAGTGAAAATTGATCTTTAAAAATTGAGAAGCTTTCTATAGTGGATAGATAAAATTTTATCTTTGTGTACTAGAATGTTGAAGGCTTTCCTCAAGTAGGGATTTATTCGAGTTGCAATAAAGTAAAATTTTAGGTCATTAATATATTGACCTTGATAAGATAGATTGAGTTTACCTAATACAAGAAAATATTCATAATAGAAGGTTGTCTATAATACTAATCCAAGTCTTGAATATAGACCTTGATAAAAGTTTCAGGTCTTAAGGAAAAAACCTTGATAAAATGTTTAGTCATTTAGGTTCTATAGACCTTAACAAATTGGTCAAAGAGAAGAGACCAATATTAAGATATATAGTTCAAAGAACTAGAGATTTAATACCCTTTAGATAAAGAGGTCCATAGTGTAGATAAGTGGCCCTTGTAAAATAGAGGTCATATTTTATTGAGAAAGGAAGAAGTCATAAGGATAAAAGTCCTAGGATAATTGTAGATTCAAAGATAACAAGAGAAATGAGATATATTAGAAGAATTCCCATTGAAGGTAAAGAGAGGAAACTCATTAGAAGAATTCTCATAGAATATAGAAATTAAGTATCCTTTCTATAAGAGCTCCAACAAGAGTACTTGCCTTAGATTTTGGATAATCATCGTTATTCAACAACAATCCCATAATATAGATAGAGGAGACCTAAGGAATGATGTCCCATTGTAGAAAAATATAGTGGAGACTCAAGAAAGAGGTACCATATAATATAAAGATATTTAAGATCAACTAAATAAGGTCCTACTAAAGATGAAAGTTATTTGAATGAGACCCAGTTGAAAGGGGTCCATCATAGTTTATTATAAAGTAAATTTTGAGGTGAAAGCTTAAGAGTTTGCATAGAAGAAGACAAAGTGTAATAGAGGACATATTTGGTCAAATGTGGCAAGTAGAATATTTTGAAGGTAGCATAACCTTAGTATAAGTATATTTGGCTAAGAAGACAAAGTATACTATGTAGGTCAACAATATTAATTTTGTAAGTTGAGGATAGATTTGAAAATAGCATCAAGGTTGAAGGAAATGCAACCTAAGTATAAGCATTAAAGGTACATATAGGTGCAAGAAAGGGGAAATGAAAAATTAGTTATCTCGATGTTATTAGAGAATAGTCATTACAAAGGAGATAAAGGTGGTATCAAATATTTAAATCTCTTGCACTAAAGAAGAGCTAAAAGTCATAGTTGCACCTGCACCTACAATAATAAAATAAAAGTATTAGAACAACATGCAAGACATGTAAGAAAGCCATAACACAACATTAATTGAAGTGAAAAGAGTTGTCCTTAGAGATAAATGTAGTGCAATCCTATGTAACCTAGGCCAAACACTAGCATAGAAACTTCATCATTGCATCCAACAAGGAATGTCAAAAATATAACTCTTACAATCCAAAAAGAGCACAAAATCATCATTCTTGAAGTTCAAAAGGAGAATTGAAGCATCACACTACAAAAACTAGAGGGAAGTGCAAGAGATAAGTGAAATCTAAACGTTGGAGTGTAAGATCCAGGTCAAACCAAGAGTCACTTGGATATTGAAAGTAGAAAGCGAGTGTTGGAAAACCAAATTCCAAATGAAGTAAAATGGTTGAACATTACAAGCATTGGAACATTGAGTACCATAGTAGTGCCATTCATATCAAGCAAGAAGCAAGGCAAAAATTAAAACAAGTGTTAGGTAAGCATCAAGAAAGACTTATTATAAAGGGACATTAACTAATTCAATACAAATATGCGAGTACATTATAGTCATTAAATTTTTAGGTTGCATATGACAGTGAAAGAATAGAGGAACAAGTTGAAAATCAAGGTAGCCTCAAATCCACCTAACCTGCATCAAGTCATAGTAAAAAGGCCATTGGAAAAGTTAGTAAAGGCTGAAGGTAACTTCATAATCACTGAACAAGTTTTGCAACTAAAATCTAAGTATAATAATAAGGGTAAAGTGTCACATGAGCCAAGATCCAAGAATTGAATGTGCAAAATTAAAGCATCACAGAATTGAAATGACATAAAACTAAAACATTTCTAACCAAAGAGTAAGAAGTCAATAGCATCAATATGAAAATACAAAACCTAGTGAGGATATGTTATATGACAAGAGCTAAAGTGATGATATAAATCATAATGAATAATAATTAAAACAAAATTTCAAAAACCTCACCAGTGTTATCCAAACATGGTGTTGAGCATCAAATGTATAAGCTCTGGGAATAGTATAGTGGAGCATCTAGTGTGGAGTGAAGCATCTAGCTCGAGGCAAATGGAAGTGAAGTGCTCAATAATGCTAAACACCCTATGAGAGGAGATATAACACCATTCAAAGTACTTGAAAGGATAAATAATTTTAAAGTCCAAAGGTTTTCAAAATCAAAAATACGCCTAAGAATAACTTCACCATTGAATGCCATGTTATGGGAAACAAAACAACAGATAGGTGAACATTTTCTAAAATTCCCTAAGTTGGAGAACCTCTAAATATTGAAGTACCACATTGAGGACAATGGAACATTCATGATCCAAGTGAATCATTTCAAGTGGGAGAATTATATTAAGTAAGTCAGAATAGCATTAGGAGCATCATATTTTCAAACACAATGAAATATCCTTGGTTAGAGAACAAGAGCACCAAGTGCAAGATATCAATGCACAGGTATATTCTAGGGTTTCAAAAGCATATTATTTTTTAAATATAATTTTTTGCCTAAGGTTAAATGGAGGGATAAGGAATAATTGGTTTTATAAGGTTTAATTTTTTATTAATCATTTTATAAGGTTATTATTGAGATTAATTAGGAGTGATAAGGTTTATTATTATATTAATCAAGTTTTTTTATTATTTTGGAGTGATAAGTAGTTATAGAGATAAATTATTTAATTATTAAGGTTTTTGAGTAGTTTTATTAAAGTATTTTAAAAATATTTTTTTAATATTTTTTTAAATACAAAAGCTCATAGAATTTTTGTAAATGTTCTATTTTTGGAGAGATAAGGAAATCTACTTCAAATTTAGGAATATTAAATTTACAAAATTCTTATTTTCTAGTTTCTAATCAATTAGGGAGACATAAGGAATCCTACTACATAGGTTTGAAAATTTTAGAAACTTAGAAGTTATTATTCAAAGCCTAGGAAGCTATAAGGATGTCTACTTCAAAGGATTCAACAAATTCAATGGATATGGAAACTATGATTAGAAAATAAAGAGCAAATGTCATAAAATTTAGAATCAAGAATTTGATTGAGAAATCTAAAGGAAAAATGGATCTAGTTTCAAAATTGATTTATAGTGAAGCAAAAGAAGAAAACTTTGAAACATTAGAATACTATCTACATGCAAGAATTGTTGAAACAATTGATAATGGGAAAGATAGTGTTATGATACCTTTGGATATTGGTAGCATAGTATATATGACATTTATTACACTCAAGTTTTACAAATACAAAAATACAAAATAAAAGTATTTGATAGAATCTCTCAAAAAGGAAATTGAAAATAAGCAAAACTTTATTTGAGATAATATTCCATTCTTCTTGTAACATTGATATTCTAAGTTTATCTAATTCATAATATTATCATGATGCTTTAAGTTAATTTTCATAAGTATCTATATAGAATAATACATATGATATGAAGGACAAAGGTAAATAAAATATTCTTTTGCAAGAATTTAATGACAGTATGAATGTTCAATAAAATACAAATATTGAAGAACATGAAGCTAAAATTAAATATGAAGACAAACAAGAAGAAGAGGAACCAGGTCAAGATCAAATCCATTGCAAAGTCATATGAAGTTGAAGACTTAAAATATGAAGACTATATTGAAGACTAAAGTCTTCAATAACCAAATAATGTAATACAAGGGGGTGGTGGAGAATATTACATTATTTGGTACATGTCAATGTACCACCTTAGTACATCATTGTAAACATTAGATTAGAGTTGTGTCATAGAGTAAATATTTTATGTAATGTAATAATGTGTAATAAATGCACAAGTGTCATGTAAATAGATGTGCAAGTGTTATGAGTGTAGATGTGCACAAGTGTCCTATATGTAAGTGTGCATGTGTATCCTTAGAATAAGAAAGTTAAGAGTAGCAAATCAGAGAGAAGGTCACGAGTGTAGTAAATAAGAAGTCACATACTATTATATATTTGTGACTAAGCAGTGTAATTATAATTGAACATTCAAATATTTATGCTTGCAATAGTAGACTTTTATTCAATAGCATTTTTAGTATTTTCATATGCAATATTGTGAGTATTCTAAGGAGATATTTTGTTTGATATTACTGTAAAGCAGCAAAAACCATGCATCTAACTATGTAACAATGTAAACAAGATAACAAGATAAAAAAATGGGATGCTCTTCTTATTAATAATGTGAAATACGGTTACAATAGATACCTCTTGGGGATTCACCTATTTAATACACAATTACAATATGTAACCCTGCAAGGGAAAAAGATGCAATTCGCATGGTTCTGACTCTTTCAATACTAATTATAGAGGGTTTCTTTAGCAACATCTACTTTATGATACCAAGAAATAGGATCTTGGTGATGTATAGCTCCTAATTAATCCTATAACCTACACACAAAGAAACTACAAAAGTATCAATAGCAATGAAAGCCTCTCAATATGAGGTCCATTTCTTGAAAATGTAAACTATGAAGCAAATGCATAAAGCAATAAGGAAGTGCATGAAAAATAGTGAAATAATACATAAATACTGAGAAAGATACTGGTAATCTATGCCAAAAATAAAATGTAGAGCATCTAATACTAATAAAACTTGAAAATATAGGAAACTTAAATATCATTGCAAGGTCGTCCTTGATCAGAATGGTTGGCTCTGCTATCCATCTTAAGTGTCGACGATGATGCCTATGGATTGCTATTTAAAATAGCAGCCACTAAAAAAACACTTAATTCTATGAGCTCAATGAATAGAAACAATAAATTTGAATGCCAAATTGATGTTCAAGGATCGTTGTGTTTGGAAACACAATTGGATCATAGAATTAGTTTGGAATCAATGGTAAATTTATGAATAAAAGTGGTGTACTTGGTCCTTCAAGTTTGATTGTAGTCCATAATTGTTGATGTGAGCTTCATGATGCAAATTTGGTAGCATCATGATGCTTATGAGATATTACACTCTCTATTCACAAAAGGGTAGAACTTCGTTGCAGTCTATGGATGATCAATTCTTCCTATTTTTTCTCATTTTAAGGCACCTTAAATAGACTTCCCAAATTGGCATCCTAGATTGCTCAATAAGCTAAGATCAAGATTTGGTTGGGATAATGTAGGTGAGATGACATTTCTAAGAGCTTTTCAAACCAAAACCATTACACATTTGTTGTGTTGTAACCGATTTTACTCAACTCGGGTAGCTCAAGTTTGTTACAGATGAGGTCATCTTCGATCATAATGACCGACTCTATGGCTTTCATCATCGCTAGTGATCATGAGACCACCGCTAAAGGGTATAGTGTTGTAGGATGCAAAGAACTATTTTACCTTGTTTGAGTGGTTAGAACCACTATTAGGTCTTGGAAAGGTCCAATGTTAGTCATATGTTCTGAAAAGGTGTCCAAATGAGTAGCCTCATCAACATGATGTGTTTTAGGTGTCTACAAATGCTCCTTTTTGAGTTGCATTGTGGGAAAACACAACACTAAGAAAAATAGACAACCTAACATCGTATTGCATGTTTATTTATGTTCATTGATTTGGTCAACTTTGGATACCTCAATCATGTAAAGAGCACGCATTTTTGAATAATTGCCTCCAACAAAATGGAAGGCTTAATAAGTTTGATAAACTTTTTAGTCATGAAGAGGACCTAGAGTCTCCAACATCATGATTCAAGCATACCAATATTTGGTTTGATATTTTTGCATTTTCCCTAGAAAAATGGTAATTTTGTGATAGCTATTAGCAATGATTCATGGATAAATGCAATTTGCATGATTAAGTGTTTAATTTTTTATTTTTATTATGTTTTTTATGATTACGATTACCCCCTCAAGAGACATGTTTATGAGGAGATGTAAAATGATGAAAGTGATGAGTCACTTAACCAATATGGCTTGGATGAATTGAACAAAGAGATGGGCTTATTTGGAAATTTTGAGATGTGACCAAAGGAGACTCGAATGTCTTTGGAGCCTTTTGAAATTGAGATAGTGAGGCAAAGGGTGCAACCGTTTGAAACTAGTAAATTGATTTGTTTTGATTATTGTATTAAAATAAAACTTTTATTAGTAAGGCGCACTACCTAAATTTATCCAATATTGCTTTATTGATTGATTATTGATTGGGGGAATTATGTGATAGATCATGTCCTAGTTAATGCTTGAAAATATCTATTTGGTTGACAATTTTAAAGTTATGGGCCATTAGAGATTATTAAATGCCCAATATGAAGCTCATGATGTTAATAAAATGAGTGCACTTAATGTCGGTTTACGGTTTTCTTGAGGTACAATGACGGCCATGTTTGTGGTCATCAGTGGCTTTGAAGGCCAAGCTAAAATGCAACCATTCTCAAGATGAGTGGAAGTCAGATTTAAAAAATATAAAAGCAATTTTGGGTATTTACCTCATTTTTACAGCTAGTAGTGAGATAAATGTGCATTCTAAGGGTGAAGAGTGATAATTTGATGTGAAATGCTATCAAGTTTGAAACCAACCCAAGATGGTAGATCAACTCAAGATCTAAATAAGTGGTAAAGCCAGAGCTCCTAAGGTAGACTCTCCATCCAACCCTCATGAATCATGAAATTTAAAATGAACTTCACTAATTAATGGGTTAAATGAACCACATTAAATTGTCGATAATGAACTTCACCCCTTAGTGTAGGTTTAGCTTAGGTTAGATTAAGGATAGATAGATTTTAATTTTTGGAATTTGTGGGGCATGAAATGATCCTACGTGAGGGTCACTTTGAGTTCATCTTTGATGGGAGTAGCACTTGATCGGCCAAATGGAGGCCATCAGGGCTGCTGGGAGTGGGGTTTGAATTCCAACAACCAAAAATTTGACCACTAGTAGTGGCCATCGATGGTGTAGGTGGTAGTTGTGGCGATCGTCGATGCCATGAGCGACTGCCAACCTTAGGATTTATTTTTTATTTTTTATTTTTATGTGATTGTTGAATTGTGATGAGTGATTGATTATGTGCTTTAAAATGTGTGATACTGCATGTTAGACTTTGACTACTCAAGCTCAAGAGCTCAACTTGTTCTTGGATGTACGACCATTGTTGGATGATGTTGATTGGGAGTGGCTTAAGGTAATTGGTCTTAAGTAGGTTGTGTGCTTACCGATAGTGATGTCAAACTAGTCATACCTCATGAACCTAGCTTATCAGAGGACCAACACATTCCATCTCCTTATGAGTGAGATGATGGTGATGTTAGAGAATGTCTACAATTTTTTAGGATCTCTATCGATGAGTTAGCTATCACTTATCCTACTAGGGATAAGAAGGTAGTGTTGGAGTAGATTTTTGGTGATAATATAGCATAGGCACTGGTAGATATAGATTATGGTAGGCCTTTAGTCTAGTAGTGGTATGGTGTGTGCATATACTCACTGTGTCATGTAGTTTTGATGCACATCATATCGAATGTGCTACTACCAGAATCATCAAGATCGAGGTTCCATTGGAATCTTCTACACATGGTACAATACCTAGTGGATTATGACCTACAACATCCAATGATCATGGTATGGGGGAGCACATTGCTATCACATCTCTATAATGAGTTGTACGAGATCACACCATAGGGATGAGTTGGAGTGGGATGTAGTCTATTGATATAGATATGGGGTTAGGACCACATCCAAATAGACTGACATGGTGGATTACTACTACCCATAGATGACCTAGAGGATGATAGATGCTATGCAATGTGATGGTCATGGGATGCAAAGACTATTTAGATTCGACCACATGCAGGTGGGCTAGCACACTATATTGTGTCATTAGAGGAGTTATAGTAGATTCATATCATATGGAGGCCCTACCTAGACTATCAAAATTGGCCTAATGTAGGGAGTACTCAATCAGGGTGTAGTGTGGTAGATGGCTCATAGGGTTCCACGGGAAGGAGAGAGAGTACTTCCATTACTTTCGAGTAACTATATAGTTCAACATAGTCCAAGATGTGCCAGAGGATCCAATCATTTATCATCATAGGAATAATAATATACAACTTGTGTTGCCTTAGATGACAGGTTTGGCAGAGGAGGTGGACCCTCCTATTGATGAGATAAACCTAGATATATGGCATCATATGAGGGTGGTGATGAGGATGAGTGATAAGTGCATCATAGTATGGAGGGTGTGTGAGGGCCAATAGAAAGGTACATGGATGAGTCCCAGTATGAGGAGGATGATTAGTGGGATGCCCCAAGTGATGAGGTAGCATAGCTATAGGCACATGTATAAATTTTACAATAGTATTTTTGAGAGCAAGATACATCTCTTGCTATGATTTAGAGTCAGCTTTTTGTAATCCAATAGTAGTGGCGTAGGTATGCTAATGAGAGGACTACTCTCTAGGCTCATGTTAATACATCCATAGTGTTGATAGATACATTACAGACCTAGATGATGACCAAGACTATCGAGGTATATGCTCTTAGGGTACAGCTAGTGGTTGCTCCTATAGTTTAGGGTTACACCATCAACTCTAATCACTCAAGGACTGATAGCCTCAGGTGGGGATACAGAGATTAGGAGGCTATGAAACATCATTATAAATGATTTGATGTAGTGCACTACAGATTTAGCATACATAGTTGCTCTAGATACTAAGATTAGGCTCTGTGGTGGCACTATGCCAGTGAGTTCTACAACAAGGGGTTCAAAGCAAAGAAGGCAGAGTGAGTTTGGGCAGTCATCCATGCAGTCCAATCATAGGTTAGGTATGTGATTCGATATATCGAAAGGTACTAGCTCTAGGTAGTTGTACATAGATGGGTCCGAGGGTGGAGGTAATTTAGGGGGTACAAACCTTATTTGATATATCATGATGGTTGTATCACTTTTGTGTGTAAGGTCTTAGGACATACACAGTTGTAGCCTATAGGTATTTTTGTATCTTTATATACTCTGACATACATACATATATATATATATATATATATATATATATATATGATATATTTTTGACTCATTATGTGTCTTATGTTTTTTTATTTTATGTTTATGGATGCATTAGTAGATGTAATGCCTATTATGATGTGATTATGTTATGTATGCGATGTGATGATGACATGCAATATGTAAATGATTGATGATTAGATGTAATCTAGATGTGTAGATGTAATACTATGTTTGCATATATGGATACAATGGTTAATGTTAAATACATGTTTAGATTTGTTCTAATTGTTCATGATATGGTAAATGTAATGCATCAATTTCATGAGTATGGTCTAATGCAAATAAACCTATATGATTTAACCACTTAAAACATAAGGAATGAATCTAATATGTGTGTAGCAAACTAAAGGTAGACACCACATAATGTATGAAAATAATGAATGAAAATGTTAATCTTTATCATAATAATTAATCATTAATACATTCATATGTGATATGAAATGATGTGAGATGTATGGAATTTCCCTATAAGCTTATGCAAACTAAAATATGTGCACAAAATAGTTAGTGGCCATCTAAATATCATTGATGATATCCATCCGGTATCTATCCTATTCCATGAATAACCCTTAATAAATAAAATATTATAAGGAAAATTATGAGTGTTTGATGATATGATTTGTTGCTATAGGGGAATTTTTGAGGTTTTCCATGAGACTCAAATATCCTAGTTGATTGATCAAAAGTTGTATAATGACTACACAAGAATCCTGAAAGATACAAGCCTATTGAGATGACCCAGATATTCACTATCCCTCTATGTGCAAGGTGAATATATTAAATTATGCATAATACTACCTCATTTATAGGTGGGTTTCATTCAACCCATTACTATAATGAGGATCACCATATGGTCATCATGATCCTAATTTGAATGCAGTTAGATTAGACTACTAGGTATTACAAGCCACCTAAAGCTAGCTCATCCATAAGCTGATATTGGTATGTATAAAATAAGGTCACTAATGTGACAAACATATCACCAAGCATAAGGCTATTCCATTTCCATGTAGGTTTCATTCAACCCATTTGTTAGGATTCCACATCCTAACCTATATTTATCACTTAATTAACTATTTATTTTATGTTCTATAATTACAAATGAACCATTATATCATTTCATAGTAACCTTTAAATAGGTATAAAATAGGATATGTATTTTTGTATGGAAGAATTCATGAAAAAAATATATTTATTTATTTTATACATTGGAGGTACTTCCTACCAGTGAAACTGTGATTCTTTGTAAAAATCAATTTATATTATCTTCCATTAATTTTATTTAAAATCCATAAGTTAGAATCGAGGATTATAACTTCTGGTATCAAAGTGCTTTCCTAGAGTAGTGCAATCTGTTCCTTCCATTCACTATGTAATTCAGTGGCTTGAAGAGGATAAACAATATATCAAAATCATTGAGTTAAATATATGAGTTCAAGTTCACCAAGGAGACATTCTAGCTACATGCTCGTTCATTAGGGAGAAATTAATCACTTGTTGATGAGAAATTATGCACTCACTCATGAAGATGAAATCATTTCATAACTGGAAAAGAAATTCATGAAGATAAACTACGTAAACTTATATCTTGATGAAATATTTCATGATTAATTATCGGTGACAAATCATCGTATTAAACGTTATTTCGAAAGTTAACTTTGATAAAAAAATTATTCCATCATCGTTTACGTTTCCAGTTAGGTTTTGTTGGTGAAGTTCTAATTCATCATTTGGGAAATTGTGTCCAACATGTATCATGCAAGGTAAATTTTATGATTTAAAAGTAAATAAACCAATATAGTTCATCATGACTTAGTGTCACACTTGCCTTCATTTCATGTGATCCACCCACTCACATGTTGTTATCTCTATCCACATGTCGTTGTCCACTGGTCCCACCTCGTGCTCTACCCTGCTTCGATGCCACCTCATGCTTTGTTCTATTTCATAGTCCCTCATACTTCACCTTGCTTCAGTCCCACTTGGTGCTCCACTTTGCCTTGATATTGCCTTGTGTTTCTCACTTGTCATTGTGTTTGTCATCATTCTAACTTGTGCTTCCCACTTGTTAGTGCTCTCCCACCTGATAATTTAATGTTGTCCATTCAAATTTAAAATTCTTGACCATTAGGAGGGATCAAATCAAAATATAGTTGCTAAAATAATTTTTTTAGACCAAATACTTTTATTTTTTCTAAAATACATTAAAATTCACCAAAATTTAAATTAAAATTTTGTGAAGACTTGAATTTTACTACTACTCCTTGAATGGCTGACAGATGGAGATAGTAAGATATTACTCTTGAAAAACTCAACCACGAGCTTCGCCAACTTAAGGACCAATTTTCTCAATAAATTTTAGCTATGAGGTAGGATTTTGAGGAAAATATAATAGGGATACACTTGATGATAGACAATGTGAATAACTCTATTAATACGACAAATCAAAATATGACACTAGTTCTAGCTAGCCATTCCATCGGAGGGCGAACACACCCGATACATATTGGAGGGCCAAGAAAATCCATCCTTCCCAGAACCACTAAGTTGTATTTTTCCAAATTTGAAGGAGGTGACCCCACTAATTGGTTTTATCAGGCAGAACAATACTTCTCCCTAAACCAGATTCTTAAGGCATAAAAAGTTCGTATTGCATCCTTCCACCTCAAAAATGATGTTGTTCAATGGTATGAAAAGACTAATGGCACACCTACTTGGATAGACTTTACACATAATCTATTGGTGTGATTTTTCCCTAGTACATTTAAAAAATTTATAGGATCCCTTACCAAGATATGTCAAACCACTTTGATGCACAAATACCAAGCTCAAATTGATAAATTAGCCAATCACACAACATGGTTGGATGCCTCATTTTTTCAAAGTTGTTTTATCAGTGTATTAAAAGAAAAAATTTGGTTGGAGGTACAGATGTACAATCCCAATACCATGATGTAGACCATTGGATTGGTCAAATTAGCTGAAGATAAATTCAATGCTCAACGTCGATTAGGAAAACCACCTATGGGGAAATCACTAAATACTTACACCACCCCCACACCTAACCAAACCTTACCAATTAAACATCTTAGCTTTGAGGAAATGAAAGAATGACGAGAAAAAGGTCTCTACTATTATTTCAATGAGAAATTTAACCTAAATCATAAATGCACTACATAAATGTTAATTATTCTAGATGTAGCTGATCCTTGTAGTTCAAACAAAGAAAATGAGATCATAGAAGTGGTGATAGATAAACCTGATGATAGAACTAAAGGTCCACTAGAAATCTCTTTTAATGCTCTTTCCAGTGTTTCTTCTCCACAAACTATGAAAGTTATAGGGTTCTTCAAATGACAAAACCTCATTGTGCTCATTGAATCTGGCAGTACCAATAATTTCATCGATCCACATGTGGTAAAACAAGCTAAATGTTATATACAACCTTGTAATAATTTTGATGTCATGATTGGCAATGGAGTAAGGATCGCATGCAAATGGAAGTGTCAAAATATTAAGCTCACCATGGGAAATTACAATTTAAAACATGACATGTATGCACTTTCATTAGGAGGATGTGATATTGTCTTAGGGGTGCAATGGCTACGCACACTTGGTATAATCCAATTGGATTTTGAGGAATTTTGGATGTAATTCACAATAAAAAATAAACATATACCCTTAAATGATTACAATAAGACCCTTCCCAAATAGTAAGCTCTCATAGAATAGAGAAAATTATTTGCAGAGGCAAGGGAATGGTTGTACAATTATTTTCTATTCAATCCACCGAGGAGGATCGAAAAGAGATGCTAGAATTACAACTCCTAATACATCATTCAAGAGTTTTTAATGAACCGAAATGGTTGCCCCCCATCATTGTTATGATCCTACTATTCTTCCTACCAATACCTCACCTTCAATATATCCTTGCTTACAGAAATATGACAGACAATTTCCATCCCCACAATAATTTCCTCACTTTCAGCTTTGAGGATAAAGCTTCTTTTAAGGAGGGTGGCATGTTAGGATTCCACATCCTAATATATATATATCACTTGATTAACTTTTTATTTTATGTTATATAATTGCAAATGGACTATCGTATCCTTTCATAATAACCTTTAGAAAGATATAAAATAGGATAGATATTGTTGTAGGAAAGCATCCATGAAAAAGAATATATTTGTTTATTTTATACATTGGAGGGACTTCCTACTAGTGAAATCGTGATTCTTTGTAAAACCATGATTTATTTTCTTGAATTTCTATTATCTTTCATTAATTTCATTGAAAATCCATAAGTTAGAATTGAGTATCCTAACACCATTACTATAATGGAGATCACCCCATGGCGGTTGAATGCTGATAATTTTAGGAATTCAAGTTTTTTTTTTGAATTTACATGGTGGAATTGATAGCCACCACAAATCTGGGCAGGTTGTCTAGATTTTATGGCCACCATAGTATTCTGTGTTGTCCACCCTAGAAGCCACCACATAGATCTTCATGTAGTCTACCCATATAACCACCATGCCACAATAATTTAAACCTTTTACACCGTTGAAAGCACTAGGAAAGGGACAAGAGTTCAGTCTAGCAAGGCCCAATATTTGAACCTTGGACCTCCGCCCTCCTTATGGGGTTTGGATGAATCAATTGGTCTACACCTCGAACCTAGGAATTCAAGTATTTTACCCCCTTCTTTTATTTTAATTACTTGGGATACTTGCTCATGCTTAGTGATGAAAATAAATATTTATTTTACATTTTGTTTTATTTTGCAGCAAGGAATTTTCTTAGTGATGAAAATCACTATTTATTTTTCTTTGCTTTTGGAATTTTGCTCGTTTTGTGTAAAAGCAAGGTATTTATTGGGTAGGGAGGATTTTATCCTTTTGTCAATTATCAACATTCTAGTCCATGTGCATAATAATATTAGCAAGGAAAACCTTTCACTTAAGGTGACTAGGACCACGTTGTAGCGTCATTATTCCTTTTTCAAACTAGGATTTTTAATGTTTAGAATTATAATGGGATTTTAAGATATAAAAGGTATGATCAAAACTAGACCTCATATTCGAAATCCAAGATAGCTTTCTACAAAATCTAAAAAGATAATTAGGAATAGTTGAATGACCAGAAAACCCTAGTATACACTTGATAGCAAGTGATTAGATGTGTTGAAAATACAATAACTCATAATGAAGATGTGAATGATAATGATATGTGGATGCATGATTGACATACAAACATGGTGTCATTCATAAGAATGTAAACAAAATTTATCCTAATGCAAGTACAATGGATTAAGATGCCTAATGCAATGCAACTAATGGATGCATATAATAGAATGCAAAATGTAGATATTTTTGTGTTTTTGATATTTTGATTTTTTATTTTATTTTATTATTTTTTGATTTGTTTGGATTTTTGATGATTTTTAGGGAGGTGTGATACCTTATGTACCCCCAGTGTGTGCACTACTTGATAAAAGTAGGGAAGGTGCGATACATTTAGAATCCCCATTTTGATTCATCACTTGTGATGTGGATGGTAGGGAAGGTGTGACACCTTAGAGACCCCCAGTGTATAGTTTATCCATGGTAATATACTCGACCTGACTAGGAAGAGTGAGAGATCGATTCCCCCTACTATGGCATGGAATTTTGTGCACTATCATTATTTGTATGGGGTGATATTAATGACCCATTTATGTATATGGTCTTCCTATCGATAAGGTCCTAAACTACATGTCCAAAGACATGACAATCATGAATGTCTTGACCTCTTATTTGATGATAAATGCAAGAGTAATCCTCCCTGTAAAGTTTACATAGGGGTCTATTTGGGTTGAACAGGGGTATGTCTAGCAAGATTATTGTCTTTGTTTCTTGCAACTTACGAAAGATGGTGGACACTAATGGTATTTTTAGTGAGGATGTAAACACTATGGCTACATTTTATATGGTGTTTGAGTTATATATATCTCAGTAATTTTCTTAGGTGGCTCTCCTCGATCTTTTATCATAGGTGAGGTACCTTTAACTATGCTCACTTGTTGGATTTAGGTATTAATAAGGATATCAATTCAAATTTTATTCCTCTCAACCATGTTTTGTATTGTATTCCTGAAGCTATAACATGATTGGATAACATGGTCATCTAATCGATGGTAGAGAAAATACAAATCCTCTATATATCCATTGGATTTGTGATGGTTTAGATCTAAAGAGTGAACCTCAGGCAAAGTAATGGTATTTTTTTTTGCATAATCAATACCATAGGTTTGGATAGATGTGTATAAGTGTAATATAATTAACGTTGTTGACTCCACGCTTGATCATGTTGAGGCATTTCTTGTGGTTTCATAGGATATGGTTTGGTTTTAGAGGCGGTTTTCTTTTGTAGCTCAATTTTCATGAGCTGGTGCATGATTTGTTGCAAAGCCTTATTTTTTTGATCCACTTACATCTCTATTCTATCCAAATGATCTAGAATATGTTGTAAGACTTATGGGGATGTGTATTACATCATTGTTGATGGATTTGGCTAACAATTGACCAATGATGGAGGTGAATTTAAAGTGGGTGCAAGAGGACCCTTGGGTAATTATGGATCACCAATGTTCATAATCTAAGAATATGTGGATGTCTTTTGATTATCTCTTTTAGTGATTGCATCCACATGCTCTTGTTTTTGGCTCAATTCATGTTATTTTTCAACTTTGGAGTATTTAGTTGTGACTGTTGGAATACCCCCATTTTGGCATAAGGGATACACGTGTTCTTGTTCTTGTGAAGGTGTTGTGTGAAACAAACTAGGTGTGATTATTTTTTGTGGTAGTAGAACTTTTGATGTAGTAGATATTTTTTATGGGGCTTTTTGTGGTTATTTTCTATATCATTAAGAAATTGGGTCATCACTCCATAAGAAAATCACTGGTTCACAAATAGCACTGTGGACTCTAGTGGATCCACATCTTTAACTCGGTAAAATATTATCACAAAGACACTAGGCATACGGAGTAAAGTAAGGAAACTTTAGAGGCGACCCTATAGTTCTTCTCATATTCTCATGCTTATCCAAATTAACAAAAAAAATTAATTTTGTAATATTAAAAATGACCAAGATTTTATAGTAACTCCCATCTAATGCTTCAAACAGCAGACCGGTACCTTATCCATTGGGTAATTGTAGCCAAATTTAAAGGATGATGAAGAAATAAGGAAAGGAGATAAAATTGGACCAATCACATCCATTCAAATAATGTAACAGATATTACTAAACATACCAACGAATAATATGTCACTTATATATTCAAATAATATAACATATAAATGGGACAACAAGAAAAATTGCACACAAAAATATTAAAATGAGGAAGCAATATAATATTGATCAATAGATCATTACAAAGGAGTCTGGTCAGTGTAACCAGATCTCACTAAGCAAGTAAAAACAAGTCCTCTATTCAAATTATGTAACAAATAACTACAACTATTCATTCAAATGATGTAACAAAGAGCCATTGGAAATCATATCAGTTAATTGGGAACCTCCTTAGCAAACACTTGCATAGTGATAGGGAAGAAAATGAGATGACTAAACAAGATATAAAATAAAATACAACTACTAATGGTAGACACTATGGTATACCTCTTGCAAAATTACTACACAAAACTTGATTATCAAGGCTATTGCAGCCACTCTCTTATATAGCCCACAAATTGTTATTCAAAACTTGATGATGCCCCATAATTTCCAAAACTGCAACTGCTCCAGTAATGGCTTATAACTGCAACTGTTACTAAAAATTAGGTGATGGCCCATAAAATTGTAATCGCCTCTAGAATTTATCGACCATATTTCTTGGATTAAATGGTTCTTCTTCATGGCTCGGTAGTGGTCTCCAAAAAAAACATCTCCATTCCTATTGAACATGGCTCAAAAATGGCTTCGAGAAATTAAATTCACGTTGCTGAAACTTGGCCACAAAAAAGAGGTTGGCTATTAATTATTTAATTTTCCATCTTTTATAAGGTTTTAACTTTAGCCAAACTTAATTTTTATTATCTTTTTTTTTTTGGCTAAAAGATAATAAAAATAAAAAATAATAAAAATTAAGTCCATTTTTGGGTAAGACCCAAGGATGCATGGGTATCCATTCTATCAAAAATGCCCAGGACTCAGACCTGGCCTACCACCTTTGACATACTCAAGGAGCAAACAAACACACAAAACCAATTTAAAAATAATTAAATAAATTAGTAAAAAAACAACAAATATAATAAAATAAAATAAAAAACATGCTCTTTGAGTGTGTCAAAAACAAAAGCACAACCAAACACACACTCAATAAGATAAAAGAAACCACAACACGAACCACATAGAAAAACACAAGAACCACATAACAAAACACAAACAAGACAAAAACAATAGAACACTATAAAGACATAACCCAAAAAAAACATGAAAAATAAACACAACCAAAACCTAAAATATCAAAAAATTAAAATAAAAATAAAAATAAAAAACAACCAAAAATAGACAATAAACAAAAAAAAACATAGAAAAAACTCACACAAAAAAACACGAATTAACACAAACAAAGAGAAACACAAGAACAAGAATGAAAAAAACACAAGAACAATAACAAAAAACATAAAAAAACACAAAACAACAAAAACACAATAACAACAAAAAACAAAACAATAACACAAAAACAAAACAAAACAAAAAAAAAGGGAAAAGAAAAAAAATGAACATAACAATGAGCTTTCTGGCTGATATTAAAAATAATTACTCTGATATGAGCGGTGTGGTTGGCTTACAACTTAATTTTTATTATCAAAATTTAAATAATATTATCATTAATAATAATATCAATAATAACAATAATATTATTATATATTTAATCGGTTAAATGCATGGTTTAATAATATTTAAATATAATATTATTTAAAAGGCCACGTGGACCTTCTAATAAGGCCAAAATTCCCTTTTAGAGGGAAGTTGCCAATGGCAATGGCCATTACTATCGACCGAAATAATTCTTCTTTTTTTATAATTGTTTTTATATTTTTTTATAAATATGGAGGGGGGTCGTCGGTCGACCTTCTCTCATGGTCGACCGACCCCCTCTCATGGTCGGTCGATGAGGGTTGACCAATATATATATATATATATATAGATAGATATATTAGTCAACCGACAGGTGACAAGGGTCAGCCGATAGACATCAGCCAAAAAAATTTAGCTGTCGACTGATCAACCAATTTTTTTTTAGGAGGGGCTATCAGTTGATCCCCTCTTATGATCGATTGATAATTTTTTGAATAACATATATATATTATATATTATATAAAATGATGATAAAAGACCAAAACTGGGACCTGACTTTGATGACACAGAAATTTTCAAAGATACTTTCGGAAAGATGAGGCATACCAAGAAAAGACCCAAGGACCCAAAAATTTATTGAACAGAGATAGACCAAGGCAAATCTGAGCGGACTCACAGGACACCAAAATTTTTAAAAATTGGGGGTAAAACAAGTTGGATTTTGAGGATCCAACACAGGCTCCGACTGGGACAGGTGATGAAAAATATTGTTGGGCAATGAATCACCTGAGAACTCCAGAATCTCCAGCAGACCAAAAAGATAAAACTTGCCTAATCACCTATAGAAAACACCTTAGTCACCTACAAGAACTCCTTAATCACCTACAGAAAACACCTTAGTCACCTATAGAAACTCCTTAATCACCTAAAAGGACTACTTAATCACCTAGAAAGGACTCCTTATTCACCTAAAGACTGAAACACACTTTTTTTTGTGGCTTCTCAAGCCCTTTGTACAGAATGATACAATTTCAAATGTTGGCCATTGATAGGAATTGAAAATTCCTTGCCATCCAGAGTTTGCAACTTGTAAGTATGTTGGCCTACCATTTGAAGGATTTGATAGGGACCAAGCCATTTTGGTTCCCACTTCCCTTTTTCCCCATGCTTGTCATTCTTAGGATCCCAATACAACACTATATCTCCTTCCTGAAAAGGTTTACCTCTGGCCTTCTTATTGAACAACTATGATGTTTTATGAGCCTGCTCAGTCATCTTCATTAATGCATCTTTTCTATCTTCCTACAACTTCACAATTTGATCAAGTCTTCTCTGCAAGACATTTGGATTTTCATGATCCTGTAGAAGCAAAGACAAAGCATGAATTTCTACCTGAGGGGGCAATAGAGCATCCTCACCATAAACTAGCTCATAAGGAGATTTTCCTATGCTTCTTTTGACAGATATTCTATCAGCCCATAGAGCAAACTTCAGTTCACTGTCCCAACTTCTCTTGTTCTTGCCCAATGCTCTTCTGATTCTTGTGATCAAATTCTTGTTTGAGGATTCTGCTAATCCATTCCCTTGAGGATAGTAGTTTGTAGAATGAGAAAGCTCTATGTTGTACCTAGCACAAAATTCAATCATTTCAAAAGAAGTGAAGTAGTTACCATTGTCTGTAACTAACTTCTTAGGGACCCCAAATCTTGTCAATATTTGCTCTTCCAAAAACTTGATGACCACCCCTGTAGTAGATTTCTTGAGAGGTGCTGCTTCTACCCACTTGGTAAAATAGTTTGTTGTTGTGATGATCCACCTGTGACCTCTAGAAGAATTGGGGTTAATCTCACCTATGAGATCTATTCCCCATTGAGCAAAAGGAGCTTCAACAATCACTGGCTTCAAGGGCATGGCTGGCAAATTCTTCTTCCCTACAAAAATTTGATAGTTATGACAACTTCTAACAAAATGGTAGACATATTTAAACAATGAGGGCCAATAATAACCAACTCTCATGATTTTGTGAGCAGTGGCCTTTGGAGCAAAGTGGCCTCCACAAAAACTAGAATGATATTCTTTCAACACTTGAGGCACTTCTTTCTCAAACAAATAGAGAAGCAACACTCCATCTGGATGCCTCCAATATAGTCTACCTTCCTGAATATAATACCTTTGAGCCAATTGCTTGATAGACCTTCTTTTATTTTGGGACATGTCTCCTAGAAATGATAAGTTTTTGAGGTAGAATATTATGCCATCATACCATCTACAATCAAAATTATCAATTGCTCTAGCTTCTTGCTACTCATCTACTACAATAGTGTTATTCATATCTTCTCCCTCTTTGTTGGCCAAGTACTTTGCCAGTCCTTGTCCTTTGATAATCTGCACTACCTTGAACTCCACATCATACTATAGTAATTTGGCCATCCACCTTGCAGGACTACCTAAGGGTTCAGGTTGAGTGAAAACATATTTAATAGCAATGTAGGGGATACAAGCTATTACCTTATTGGACCCAAAGATATACTTGAAATGATCCAATGCTCTGATTAATGCATAAGCCTATTTTTCCAAAATGGAAAATTTTAGTTGAGCACCCTTCAATCCTGTACTCATAAAGGCTATGGGCCTTTCATTTTTCTCTTCATATTGTTGAGCTAGAACTATAACAATAGTGTGTTCTAAAGCAAATGAGTAGATTTTAAAATATTTGGAGTAATCAGGGTAGATCAATATTGGAGCCTTAGTAATTGCATCTTTGATTTTCTAAAAAGTTGTAGTATTTTCCTCTGTCCACCTTATTTCTCCATTTTTCTTGATCATGTCATTTATTGGCTTGGCAATCTAAGAAAAATCAGGGATAAACCTCTTAATAAAGTTAATATTTCCAAAGAATGATCTAACTCCCTTAAGATTCTTAGGAGGGGGAATTTTAGCAATGGCTTCTACTCTTTGTGGATCAATGCTAATTCCATATTTTGAAACAATATGCCCAAGTAGTTTACCTTGTGTGGCCCCAAACACACATTTTCTAGGATTTAAAGATATGCCAAACTCCTTGCACCTGTCAAACACTTGAGTTAGATGTGCAAAGTGATCTTCAAGATTTTTTGAAAAAACTGTAATATCATCAAGATATACTACCACTATCTTGAACATCAATCCTTTAAATGCAACATCCATTGCTCTCTGAAATGTTGCCCCTGCATTCATCAATCCAAAGGGCATCCTGAGATATTCAAATGTTCCCCATGGTGTAGTGAAAGTTATTTTGTGTCTATCTTCTAGATTCACTACAATCTGATTGTAACCTAAAAATCCATCCAATAAAGACATTCTTGATGACCCAACCACTACTTGAAGCAACTGCTCCATATTTGGAAGTGGATAATTATCTTTAAGAGAGCTCTTATTCAAATTCCTAAAATCTACACAAAGCCTGATCTCACCATTCTTTTTTCTAACTGGAACTAGGTTTTCCAACCAAGTAGAAAATCTCACCTTCCTGATTATCTTGGTATCCAATAACTTCTGCACTTCTTTCTGCATAATTGGATGCAAAGTGGGATTGAACTTCCTTTGTTTCTACCTAAAAGGCTTAGTATATTTTTGAAGAGGTATTATGTGAGTCATTACCTTTGTATTGAAGGTCTTCAGATCTTCATAACTCCAAGCAAAAGCATCCATGTTCTTTTTCAAGAACTTGATATACTGTTGCTTCTCTTTTCCTGATAGGGCCTTATTGATCCTAACAATCTTGGGCTCTTCCTCTGTTCCAATATTAACTTCATCAATCTCAGATTCTTGGACCAAAGGTTTATATGCTCTATCAAAGTCATCAAACAAGCTCTCTAAAGATACCAACCCCTAGGGATCCTATTGGTCTTTAGTTGTATGACTTCTGTAGGCTCTCCAATAACATCCTTCAATTTTTCTTCATCACTTTCATCACAAATAACATCAAAAAATTCATTCTGCATAGTCATAAAATCATTAATGTGTATATCATCATGAAAAACTTGTAAATATACCACATTATCAGGAATATATGGCTTATAAATATATATGGTTGGGAACCTTTCCATAAACCAAGTGTCTATCTCAAGATTTTCTTCTCTAGAAGCATTAATGGCCAACATATTAGCATTATGATTTTGTGCTCTAGGAATAAATTGTAGATCAAAAGCCAAGAATCTATCTATTTCATCCAACACTGCTGCTTATATTGCTTTAGTCTAGGGTGCTTTGTTTGATATTTCCCTTTTATTTGTTGGATTATTAGTTCAACATCCCCACTAACTTTGAGGTAATTAATACCCAATTCTTTGGCCTTCCTTAGCCCTAGCAATAAAGCTTCATATTCTACAACATTATTTGTACAAGAAAATTCTAACCTGTATGGTATGCCAAGATAGTTGCCATTGATGTCTATCAATAATACTCCAGCTCCTGCTCCTACTTTAGATTTTGCCCCATCAAAGGTCATAGTCCATATCTCAAAAGTCAGAATTCTATCAGTTTCTACATCTACTTCAGCCTTCAATTTTGGATCCATGTTCTCAACATCAGGTACTTCCAACAAGAAAGGAGAATGCTAGATAGAGTAAACCCCCATGTCTTTTTCCTCAATAGAATTCATGACATTAACCATATTATCATTAGGATATCTAAATTCAACTGAATACCTATTGAAGGGTTCTCTTTTCAATATCACTTTCTCCTTACCCTACATTGGAATAGTGGCATATGACCAATCTAACTGAATAGTACCACCTAACTGCTCTACCCAATGCCTAGAGAGTAAGATAGAAAAGAAAGGGTCCACATCTACAACTGCAACATCCATCACCACTCCTTTCTTAGGATATTTTTCAATATGGACAAGAAGTCCAGTGATAATGCCTACACAAGGTACTCTCCTGTTATCCATGATAGAAATAGGAGGGTGCTCTTTCTGACAAATCAAGCCTAACTGATCAACTACTTGTTTTGACATTACATTCATGGAAGCACCACTATCAAGCATGCAGTTATGAATAACATATTGATCCCCATAGCCTGATGTATACCTTAGTGAGATGTAAAATGGCTTAACTAAATATGGGGCTCTAACTGCATTATTCACAAGGCCTATGGGGTTTTGAGGCTTTCCTCCTGATTGATCAATTAATTTGAAGGCTTTACATACCTGATATCGATACTTTGGAATAGTCATTAATTCCCCAAAAGTGATGTTAACCTTCTTCTTGGCAACCTCTATACCCAGATCAAACTGATATTTCTTATCATCAATTCCTTTTTTAGTTTTCTGATTAGCCAAGTCACTTTGCTACTTTTGGATAATTTCTTCTACATCAGGCTCTTTAGGAATCATTTGTAGCTTCATCTGATTTACCTTTTTCTATGAAATCACTCCAGTAGCTTTCTCCTTTTGTGCAGGCCCTTCATCAACTTTGTCTTCCACTATTCTATTCTTGATATTGATAGCATGTATCTTTTCTAAATATTCAACCTCTTCTATTGTAGGTACAAGCTTCCCCTGCTTCATTCTATCAAATCTGGTACTAGGAGGCTCACTTGAGGTTGATGCCTCTCCAAAGACTAAGGCTCTTTGCTCAAGATCACTAGCACATATGTCCATGTCCCTTTCAAATTTTTGTTCTCTGGTTTCATCCTCCTGAGTCCAACATACATTAATTCTAATATCTTCATCTTCAGATTCAACATTCAAATCAACATTAGAATGCATACTTAGATAAATGCCACAATCAATAGGGTTATGTGGTGCATCACAAGTAGAGCAATAAAAGGGATAATATGATGCTATATTATTTTATGGCATGGGATTTGGAATAGAATTTAGATCTCTCTCTACTTCTTTCTTTTTCCAATTTCCATTCCGATTCTTGTTTCCTTCCTCATTTCCATTGTTATTCTAGTTTCTATTGAAATTCCTCCTAAAAGGAGGCCTGTTATCTTCCTGTTGTCTATTATTTCCCTATGAAGTTTTTGTAGTGTTGTCCTTACCTTTTTCAAGTCTAGCCAACCTGTTATTCAAAGTAGTAAACATCTCACTCAATTGATTAGCTATTTTGTTCATTGGATCTTGATCTATTTTCTTAGGGATAGAGAACTCAACCTTCTTAGGCTTTCTTTCAGGTTGATTGGGCTCCAGAGAGTATGCTTTCATTTTACCACTATCAATCATATGTCTCTCTATTTCAATAGCTCTTTCCATACATATATCAATGGTGGTTGTTGCTTGTTGCCTTAGCTCATAACTAAAATCTCTAGGGAAAGCATTTTTGTAGAAACAAATGGATTGATCATCATTTGGCCTTAATGCTATAGGAATATTATTTCTGGTCTTGAAGAACCTCCTATTGAAATCTTCTACTGTTTCATTTTCCTTCTTCTTCATGGTGGCCAACTCTATCAACAAAGATTGTTCATTCTTCCTCTCTCCATATTTCCTAAGGAAAGTGTTCTCTAGCTCTTGAAAATTATGGATAGTACCAGCTCCAAGGTTGTTAAACCATTCTCGAGCATCCTTCTCTAATGTTTGAAAGAATAATCTAAGGATAACATCTTCATCATCCACCTCAAGACTATCCATGGCATATAGAAAATCTCTAATATGATCTTCACCAGTCACAACATTGTTTCCTTGGAACTTAGGCAAGTACTTATGAGCTTTACCAGGGAGAGGATTCAGATTTGTAGGTAAAACAAAAGCTCTATATCTATTGGTCCTCCATTGATTAACATTAGCATTGGCATTTTGATTGACATTTTGATTTGCATTAGGAGCTGCCATACTCACTACAGGTTGATTCACTATAGGTACTTGGTTTACAATAGGAGAAGACTAATTCAAACCAAGATTTGGGCTAGAAACTAAAATTGGAATTGAATATTTTCTGTGAGACTTGAAAAATACCTCAGGATTTGGCACTCTAACAAGCACTTCTTTGCCACTTCTTCTTGTAGATGCTAGATCCAACTCCTTTTATTTTTTATTTTTGAGTTCATTTGGAGTCGCCAACATAGATGTGCAAAGAAAGAGCAAGATCTTCAACAATACTTGGGCTAATATTGCTCAACTTGATATTCACTCAACTCTCACAAATTCCACTCTAGGAGAGACTAAGAAAAATAAAACACACAAAAATACTAAGCCACCAAAAATTGTTGTAAGTGTTTAATGTCAAAAATTGTTGTGGTGATTTTTTGTGTCCTTAAAATTTTGGGTTGTCATGCCATAAGAAAATCATTGGTTCACAAACAACATTGTGGACTCTGGTGGATCCACCTCTTTAACTTGGGAAAATATTATCACAAAGACTCTAGATAGACCGAGTAAGGTAAGGACACCTTGGAGGTGAGCCTATAATACTTCTCATATGCTCATGCTCATCCAGATTAACAAAAACAAAGTAAAACTACAATATTAAAAATGACCAAGCTTTAGAGTAACTCCCAGCTAATGCTTCAAGCAGTAGACCGATGCCTTATCCATTGGGTAATTGTAGCTAGACTTAAAGGATGATGAAGAAATAAGGGGGAGGAGATAAAACTGAGCCAATCACATCCATTCAAATAATGTAATAGAGATGATTAAACATGCCAATGAAAGAAGATACCACTTATACATTCAAATAATGTAACATATAAATGGGACAACAAGCAAAATTGCACATAAAATTGCTAAAAGGAGGAAGCAGGATAGCATTGATCAATAGATCATTACAATGGAGTCTGGTCAGTGTAACCAGATCTCACTAAGCAAGTACAAACAAATCCTCCATTCAAATAATGTAATAGAGAACTGCAACTCTTCATTCAAATGATGTAACAAAGGGCCTCCTAGCTTCTAGTCTCAATCATTGGAAATGATCTCAATAACTGGATACCTCCTCAGCAAAACCTACATAGTGATAGGGAAGAAAATGGGGTGACTAGACAAGACACACAAAAGAAAATACAACTGACAATGACAAAAATTCTAGTATACCTCTTGCAGAATTACTACACAAAACTTGATGATGAAAGTTGTTGTAGCCACTCTCTCATATAGCCTGTAGATTGGTTCTCATTCAAAGCTTGATGATGGCCCATAATTGCCAAAACTGCAACTACTCTAGTGATGGCTCATAACTGCAACTGTTACTAAAAATTGGGTGATGGCCCATAAAAATTGTAACTACCTCTAAAATTGATCCACCATATTGCTTGCATTAAATGGTTCTCATTCATGGTCTGGTAGTGGTCTCCAAAAAAAATGTCTCCATTCCTCTTGAAAATGACTCAAAAATGGCTTTGAGAAATTAACTTCCCATTGAAACTTGGCTGCAAAAATGAGGTTGTTTTAATTATTTATTTTTCCATTTTTTATAAGGTTTTAACTTTAGCCAATTTTAATTTTTATTATCAAAATTTAAATAATAATAAAACTATTATCATTAATAATAATATCAATAATAATAATAATATTATTATATATTTAATTGGTTAAATGCATTGTTTAATAATATTTAAATATAATAGACCCAAGTGTTGTAGGTGAGTTGGAGAGGAGAGGGAAATCCTCCAAGGGAGGTCCCAGGTTCAAATCTCCACCCTACCAACAAGTTAAATTGGGTACCAAAAATCCAATTGATAATGTTGGTGCGGGTAGGGTCGAACGTGACTCCCGGGTGACTTTGACAATGTAGAACCCCCTGTTCGTGGTCTCTCAGACCAAGGCGGCCCCGTAAGGGGTTTTTCGCTATATATATATATATATATATAATATTATTTAAAAGGCCACGTGGACCTTCTAATAAAGCTAAAATTCTCTTTTAGAGGGAATCAGCCGATGGCAATGGCCATCGACCAAAAATTCCCTCTGTAAAGGGAATTTTTCGATGGCTATTGCCACTAGCCAAAATAATTTTTTTTGTTATATATATTTTTTATTTTTATATAAAAATATGGAGGTAGGGGGGGTCGTCGACTGACCTTCCTCATGGTCTATTTACCCCCTCTCATGGTCAGCCAACAAGGATTGACCAATTTTTTTTTTTTTTAGTTAGTCGATGGTCGACAAGGGTTGACCAAAATTTATTTTTATTTTTATTTTTTGGAGGGGGGTCATTGGTCAACCCCCTCTTATGATCGGCCAATGAATTTTTATTTTATTTTTATAACTTATAAATATATATAATATAAATATATATATATATATATATATATATATATATTTGATCACAAAATTCACCTAGTTACAAAGTTTATGCCTTGTGTGCCCTAGATTCGACCAACATTGAAAGACCAGAGAAAAGAAATATCCTCCAGGCCAATCTCTAGAGAGGGCTAGCTCCCTTCCTAATATACTTTGGTTGAAAGTTTAGGGTAATAGGAAATAAATAGGGAAATATGGCTATAAATCAGCAATATAGGATGCGGATAGACTAACAGCCAAATTTCCACCAAGCAATTAGCAGCATTCAATAGAAACATAAGTGCAAAAACTTTTAACATTTATGTAGGAAGATAACCCCAAAGTGCATTTCAGTGTAAAGACTAAATTCAAAAGCAAAATTCACTCACATCAAATAACTGAAATGAAAGCCTTCAAAAATTACACATAGAAAATTATCAAATGTAAAACCACTCGAAGAACTCGATGTTAGAGTTAAAGTAAAGTGCACTATGCCTTCCTTGACACTTGTCAGTTTCTCTTGACAAGTGTCATGTGTTGAATATAGGCTTATGCCTATATATTGTAACATTTATCAATAAAATATAAATCCCTTTAGTTTTCCCTCCCAACATTTGGTATCAGAGCAGGCTTTCCCTGCCTTGTGAAACCCCTGAGGGGGGATTTCCCTCGTGGAAATTATAGTATCCATGTGGCATTTCAATCTCACTTCTACTCTCTGTGTGGAAAAAACTCATTTAGAATAAAGTGCTCTCTAAAGAAAATAATGCCCCATAGATGACAAATACTCTCAGAACTCCCTAATTCTTATACAAAAAATGGTCCCCTCCACTTTATGAAAGACAATGCCCCACTTTCAATTTTTTAATAAAATCCCCACTCATTAAAAAAAAATATCGATAAGGAAAAATAATTTAGACTTTGAAAGAACTCGTCGTATTCTTCCACTACCAGCGTCTTTCCCTCTCATGCTGTCCTGGAAAAACTGGCTGTGCCGTTAACATTTGACAAAGGATTCCATTTGATGAGACTTCGAGCACCACCATTCAAACCTTCAAATGAAGGGTCCACCTGCACAATGGGAACCAGGATAGATAATGGCACCAGCAATGGCACATTGGACGCATCACGTCATTTAACAGCAACAATCACAGCAGTCATGGGAGGTGCATCATGGGCAACTGCACGGGGCGAGAAAAAAATAGAAAACAAAACATGAATGTTGGAATCACCATCCCATCGATATTCGCTCCATCGACAGATATCCACAACCAGCCATGCAGGTTACCGTGTCATCCAGGAGATTTGATTCTATTGATGCAAAAAAAATAAAGTTTTTTTATACAGAGTTTCCATCCTTCCATCCTTTGCAATAAAAATGATTAGTATTTTATAGAGGGATTTCACCTCTATCATTTAATGCATATACAAAAAAATGTTGGTAGATCAAAAACTAGTGCACATATTTTCCTCTTCAACATCAATGACGTCTTTAGTAAAAACATTTGGCAAGGAAACCACGATCCAACTTTGATGGTGGAATCACATAAAGAAGTCAAAATGAGTAAATGCTTGAAGCAATCTTGGACATCAGTGCACCAGGACATAGCAAAACATCTAAAAATTGAGCATTTGGTCATTGAATTTTCTTCACGTCATACCTTCAAAATTCACTTTCACTAGGAAATTACACCAAACATTAAATTTACTTTGAAAATCGACAAGGTTGATAGTTGGTGCATTGTAAATAAACATGAACTGTCTCTGATATCTCGACCTTGAAGTGGACATTCTGGAAGCACTACCTGCATTGCTTCTAGAATTAAATTATATCCTTCCTCACCTCTTTTCTATAAAAACTGCAAAATCATACCTTTGGGAGCCATATCTATGTCAAATAATTGAATTCATCCAAGGACAGGATGAAACAGCCTTTTCGAGGTAGCATCGGGTGACAAAATAGTTGGGCTTGACATTTGAGCAATTTCACCTTTCAATTTTCATTCTTATTACTATCCTTTTTGCTTTCACCTCGAAAGAGGGTGATAGAGGCTTTCGTCTTTCTACAGAGGTGACATAATTTGCTAATTTGATATGGAATAGTGTGCAATGACTTTCTCCTGAAATGGAACTTTCAAACTCCATTCGTCCCTTGGAATATGCAACCACCTGGTGCCTCTTCATAGAGGTGGCTTTAATTTATGGTACTTTAAACTTACATTAGGCGTTATCTCTTACCTCTTCCTAATTATGGATGAAATCATCAATCACATCAAAATGGGCCTTTATGATGTCAACCTCTTTCTTGGCTCTTGAAACCTTGGAAATACTCTTTCATCCCAAAGGAGGGTGACAAAGAGCTTCACCCCTAACTTGGGATGAAATTGCTGCCTTGAATTACCCATGTTGGACCCACCATGTTTTAAAACCTTCTTCAGATATGTTTTACCCCAAGGAGGGGTGACAAAGAGTTTCGCCCCTCACTTGGGATGAAAGTGCCTCTTATTTTATGTTATCACTTAGTTCATGAAGCGCTCTTTCATTTTTAAAAAATTTTCTTTTATGTTATGTCTTCATCCCAAAGAGAGGCAACAAATAATTTTACCCCTCTCTTGGGTTGAAAGCACCTTTTAAAATTTTTCTTCGATTCATGGGCATTCGGCCCTCGTGGCCCTGCTTTATATATTTTTTAATACGTTTTGCTCCAAAGAGGGGCACTCAGGATTTTTGCCCCTCTATTGGGGCAAAAGCGTCTTCAACATTTTTTACATAGCACATTTTAATCTATATTTGATGTGGCCATTGCTTAAAATGACTTTCACCCCAAATGGGGGCAATAAGAGTTTTTGCCCCTCTGTTGGGGTGAAAGTGCCTTACTCCTTTATTTTCTACTTGAAATAATTTTTCTTTCCCATCGGGAAAATCCACTTCCCTAAAATTTGTTTTACCTCCAAGAGGGGTGATAGAGATATTTGCCCTCAATTGGGGTAAAACTACTCCCTTACCTTACTTAATTTTTTGCTTTTGAAATTAGAGCACGATTTTCATATTTCTAAGGTGAAACTTCTTTTGCTTGTGGAGTTTGGGGTGAAAGCACCCAAATTTATTGTTACTTCTCTCTGGAGAGCTACTTGTTTTAGAACCAATTCCTTGTTGGTGCTTTCATTCCTTAGTAGTTATTAAACAAAATTCTTCATTAATTGCATTCATAATTTCCATGTTATTTATAGAAATGTAATATTATATAAAAAAGGTAAAAAAATACAATTAAATATGCATTAAACTGTAGTGCCTTCATCAGCAAATTCATTAAAATTTTACAATCAATTTTTCAACAAAATTATAATGTGGTAAAGTTGCAAAATTGCCAACATTCTTGGTGGCTCATGGGGTATCCAGCTCGCATGGATGTAATCGACCCCAAGACTTCATCCATTGGGCTTAAGAGTCAGCTCCACCAGGCACATTGGGCTACTTGTTGCTTACTCATGCATCTCGCTCCTCGACCTCTTTTTCTACAGCTTCTTATTCTAAGAGAAATGCAATGTAGCCTCATACACTACAATAGTGTCAGACCAAACCTCTATAGTGATTATCTTTGGGTCGTTAAGCGAATCCACCAGGTACTTTAAAATATGCACTTGCCCCATGTCAATGTAATTCACCCACTAACTAAGCTCTACTAAACTAGAATCGATGCATATGAGCTTTCTCATCAGTAGAAACACATGGACTTTGGTAAGTGGCTCCTCCCAATCATAAAATTTAGAGTCATGAATAAAGACTGTCCAATATGCTTCTAGGTATGCTTTTGATAGAATATTTTCCCTATCATCAGTGAAACTAGGTAAACCATTCTCGAGCACTGCATTGAATAGGTCATTGAAATTCTTCTCTTGCTCAAACATGTCAAGCAACTTGTGGGTCTCCTTCACCTAATCCAACCTAAAGTAATACTAATGTAGTACAAATTTGGTGCTTACCCAAGTTTGGGACATATCACTCATGGGGTAAAATCAAAGATCTGATCTAGCAAATATCTGCATCTATGATGCTTTTACAAGGAGAAGCTCTAAGTGCTCTTTGCCATGCTCCACTATGTACTAGCTATATGAGAAAATAGTCTGAATTACCTTAAGGTATATGAGGACTTGTGTCGCTCTCACTACCTGGGTCTTACAATGAGCAAGAAATTAGTTGTGTCTCTTTGAATTTCTATTTTGTTAGGACTATGGCTTGCATTGCTTTCATAGCTAGTTGATCTTACACATTCTAGAGTTGGCTCTTCAATGCATCAACCTATTGTTCTAATCCTCCTTTGGCCTATTGATGCTTATAGAACATTGTCTACAAATATTCTACCATTTTCTACCATAGAGTCACCTCTAACTTTGGGGATTGCAACTACGCTTGACTATTCACCAAAGACTCCTCTAGATCAATGATCTTAGCTTTAGCCTCAAAGAAGTAATTATTATAATGTTCTCCATGCAATAACAAGGAGCTCATTTATGCTTGAATGTTTCCCCCTATGTCCATGGTATCAAGATTTGTGAGATCCTTGGTGATGATATAATAATTATAATCATTCGAAGTCATATCACCCTAAGGATTTTGAACCTAGGGAATAATCTTCATTGTATGGGCCTCCATGGTGGTGGGATCAAAGGCAACCTACTTCAAAGGCTTCACTGGTTCCATGGATTCTCTTATCTTCTTACTCTTCAACCACTATGATGAACTTAAGCGAGCCTAGCTAATTTTTGTTGCAATGGGTTGCAATGGTACAACCACTATTATTGACTTAGAAACCACTTGAAGCTCCAAAAATGGGGTGAAAAGGAAACAAGACAGCTATATATTTGGCTCGAGAGAAGTGGAAATTGGCATAGTGGAAATGGTGGTGAAAATAGAGGTAAGGGATTTGGTCATAGTCACACTCACTCAAGTGGGAGCTTGTGTACTTATAGGTATAACGAAAGTTACTTGGATGGATGATACAGGAAATGAAAATGAATTCATAGTGGAGGTGAAATAACTAAAAGAAAGGGAAGTAGAAGAAGTGAGAATAGAAGGATTGGGAGTGGTGGTGACCATTGGTTAGGAAATGGGAGGTAAAAATAAAGTGGAAGGTATACCAAATTGAGGGGATATAGAAGCGAAAACTAGAGGAAGGGAAGCAATAGGCACCACTCACTCGGAGGGAGAATAAATAGAATAAAATATACCTTCAGGCTCTAACACCTTCGAAGCCAATGAGGATGCAGGAATTTGTGAAACCGGATCTTTCTATGTTTGGTCCTTTGGTTCCCTTGCAACTTCCTCCTCAATATTGATAACATCAGTGCTCTGAATAAATAAATTTACCCAAACCAAAGGAATGGCTTCTAGTAATTCTATCTGATCAACTAAAACTACAGGAGGAGGGTTTGATGAAACTACTCTGGTTCTTCAATTCTTCAAAAATTTTATAACCGATAGCTTTTCCTACCTGCTTTTCTCTTTCTATTGCAATGGCTCCTCTAGAACTTGCTCGTCTTCCTTGGGCACAAGTGGTGCTTCTTGTACCATGGGATACTCTTCTTCAGCCATGTCTTTCTCATTGCTTGACTTTTGAAAACTCTAAGGTAGAATGCAAGCAAACGTAATCACCTGGTAACTAGAGTAAAACTCATCATAGGTGTTAAAAAATGTTCCATCCATTACTAGACCATACAATGACCCGGTATTCCTTGATTAGCTTGCATGATCCACCAGTTTGTAATTTTCTCTTCATATCAACTTGAAATTTGCTCTTTCATTTGGTTAAATAACCTTGGTGGAGGAATCTAATTTTGTGTGTTGCAGGATTATATTCAGCCTCTATTTCATAAAAACTATGCCAAGGTGGTAGCAACATCATGTTCTCCATGTGCTACTCCATGTCATGCCCCTCCATATTTTTTTGGTTCTTTTCAATATCTGGCCTTGAACAACAATGAAAGCTTTTGACCTTGATGTGCTCAGCAAAGATATCCAAAGGATCATACTTCCATCATTGTGGTAGCTCCACCATTTTGATGTCGTAAAAGGCCTCAGTTATCAGCTAGTTCTAGCCCACCTAGCTCACCTTGATGCCTTCCTTTCTTGGACTTCTTTCCTTCCTCATTATTTTATGAGTCCAAGTCATTATTTTCATGGTGCCTTGATTTCTTGGACTTATTTCCTTCCTCACTCTTCTTCTTCATCTTGTTCGGCTCTTTGGCACTAGCAGATTCAACAAATCTCTTTCCCATTTTTGGTAAACTCTAAAATAATATCACCTTAATGAATTAATGCCTTAGGAAAAATAGGAAAATCTTTTACCTTCTTCTCGTGGGAGTGCCAATTTTATAATTGTGCCTCACCAATCGAATTAAATGCACATGTATATTTTTAAAGGTATTGGAGCGAACATGTGTTTCGATATTTGCATCGAACATAATTTTTAATAATTTTTTAACTATCTTCAACTCATTTTTCCTAAAATATTTCTTGATTGTTGTGCCTTGATCATCTTCAACCTTGAAAAGCATTTTTATGGACCTCAATGAGAAACTTCAAGAATGAAAACTACCAAGTGTCTACACAAGGCGTGCCTCAAGATGAAAATAAATCGCTTTCGTATCTCAAATTTGTCAAAATCTTATTCGATAGTGAAACAAGTGAATTTTTAAAATTCCCTAAGCAATATTTTAGAACGATGTCAAGGTGTTTCTAAAATAATTCTTTGACAAAAAAGATCTTCAACATGTGCGCTTCACTTTATAAAAAACATCTTTAGGCAAAATCAATCCATGCTTTGATATTTTTTCCATCCACTTGTGCTTTCAAAGTCGTTCTTCCTATAACTTGGAGAAAATAATAGTGGGAGTTCCTTTTTAAAATATTCTTCCTCCTTGATTTAGCTTTCAAGAGTGCTTTCCTTAGAAAAGTGAGCTTTTCTCTGCTTTTGTCTTTTTAGAACAAAAACCTAATAAAATCAATTCCAACTCTTTAAAAAATTTTAACTAGTGCTTTTCCCTTATTTTTATTTCACCTTCAGCAATTGCACCTTAAAATAAGCTTTCGCTCCACTTTTGCATGGTACAAATCTTAGGGTAAAAAAAAACTCTTATTGCTTTTCTTCTCTTTTTTAAAATTAAAAATAAAAAATAAAATTTAACCAAATGAAGCGCTTACAACTTTCACCCCCTAACCAAGGTGAAGGCACACCTTTAAACATTCTATCACCCCCAAAATAGGTGAATACAATTTTTACCCCTTAATTGGGGTGAAAGTATGCCTTTTTTTTTATGTTTCACCTCAACATAAGACGACTATGACTTTCACCCCTTATTGGGGAAAAAGTGTTTTTGTCTCTTTTTTTTATTATATCTTCATCATTTTTTTATAACTTCACACAATATTCTTAAGAAAAATAAAAGGAGAGAACTGTACATATATACATACTTGAGTCCCGATGGTTTCAATGGTGGTAAATCTTAAGATGAAGCCCATTTATTGGAATCGATAGCTCTCGACCATCCATATCCTGAAGATGATAAGCATTGACAGAATTTTCCCCTAAGATATAGAATGGGCCTTCCCATATCACCTCAAACTTATGGTGCTTGCCAGGTTTTACCTTATCTAAGTTCCACTTCAACACCAAGTCACCAAATTTAAATGCTCTTTCGAACATCTTTTTCCCAAACCACTTTTGTGTTGTTTTGGCATGTGTTGTGAAAGTGTTATATTATTTTTATCTTTCTTCATCAAGCTACAAGAGTTGCCATAGTCTTGCGCTCATGGGATCAATTTTGTCATTCTCATCATGAAACAAATATAAATTTTTGAGGATTGAAAGTTTAGTATTGGTAAGCAATACTGCCTCTTTGCCATACACCAAGGAATAGGGAGGAGTTTTAATTGACTTCTCACTGATATGTGATCTGGACACAGAGCTTGATCCAGCAGTATATGTCAACTTCTCTTATTGCTCCTAAGTGTTATTTTCAATATCTGAAGAAGATTCTTGTTGGTAGACTCAGTTAAGCCATATCCCTATGGGTAATAATTAGAATATGCTTTTAGGTAAATTTCATATCTACTTGCAAACTCAATAATATTTTCTCTAGTGAAGGGAGTCCTGTTATAAGTCACAATGATGTCTAGCACACCAAAATGGATAATCATCCCCTTAAGAAAAGAAATAACTAGTGCTTGGTCTACCTTTATTGTTGGGATGTCCTCTGCCCACTGAGTAAAGTAGTTTTTTGTTATCAAAATGTACTTATGCTCAGTATAATATTTAGGATCAATGACCCCAATTAATTCTAAGCCCCACTATTGAAATTGAGCTTCTACTTGGATCGGATGTAGAGGTAATAATACCTTTTTACTCCTACCAACATACCTCTAACAATTATCACATCTTTGACTCACATTATGTGTATTTACAAAAAAGGTGGGCCAAAAATATCCAGCCTAGATGATCTTCAAGGCCATAGACCTTTCTACATAATATCCATAAAACAAGCCAGAGTGGAACTCCTCTAAGATATTTTGCTTTTTTGACTCTTTCACACATATGAGGAGTACTTTGCCTATGTTTTTTGTGGAATAACCCACTTGGCAACAAGATGTATTTGAGCACCTATAATATAAATATTTACCTTTGAGAGGAGTTGAGGTGAAGGGGACATCTTCTAGACATGAACAATTTAACAAGGTCCTCTATCTAGTCATGATCACTTGCAGCTTGGTTGACAAGATTACTCTCACTAATAACTTCGTCATGCAATGGCACTAGTGACTGAGAAGCTACGCTTCTGGCCAACTCTTGATAGAGTTTTTGACTATGAACCAACTTGGTTGGTTGAATATCCAAATCATACTCTTGAATATTTGAAACCCAACCTGCTATTTTGTCTCCAAGTTCTCCTTGGATGATAAAATTCCTAACATCCAGATGAATGACAAACAATAATTTTACTTTGAGAGAAGAAATGCTAGAATTTCTTAAGATATTTCATGATCGCATACACCTACTTTTCAATAAAGTTATACTTTTCCTGGTGTGGCTGAATAACTTGGCTTAGGAAAGTGATAGGTTGTTTCTCTCCATCATCTTACTTTTGTGTAATAACAACATAACTCCCCTTCTCACCCACTACGTAAAGGATAAAATCCTTAGAATAGTCTAGATTGATCAATACAAATGCTTGTATTATCTGTTGTGGTTAATCCACAACACACCCCAAGATTGGGGACCCACCTTGTTGCAGGTTTTCAGAGAAAATCTCACTGACCCAGATGCCAAAAATGAAGAAAAGGGGGCAAAATGTGCAAGTGTAGAAAAGTGTCGCGAAATCGCGACATGTCGCACCGTCGCCACTGAAAAAAGAAAAGTGTCGCGATATCGCGACATGTCGCTCCGACGCAGAGAAAATGGTCACGATTTCACGACGTGTTTTGACGAAGTGTACGGACGATGAAAATGGCAGTGAAATCGTGACATGTTGCTCCGTCGCGGCCCAGAGAGGAGAGAGAAAGGCAGAAGGAAAAACTGTAGCGAAATCGCGACGTGTCACAAAATCACGGTCAACATGGTCAACGGCAGCAGGTGGGCGAAAACGTCGTGAAATCGTGACGTGTTTGATTTTCGCGGCTTGAAAGTGGATAGAGGGCACAGGGTAGAAAATGGTCGCGAAATCGTGACAAAACTGGGATAGAGGTGCATAGCTCGAAGAGGCGTCGCGAAATCGTGACGTGTCACGTTTTCACGGTGCAAGTGGATAGAAAGGGCCGAAGGAGAAAATGGTCACGATTTCGTGACGTGTTTTGCCAAAGTGTACGGCTGATTAAAATGGTCATGATTTCGCGACGTGTTTTGGCAAAGTGGACCGAGGATAAAATGGTCACGATTTCGCGACGTGTTTTGGCAAAGTGGGAGGGAAAATGGTCGACGATTTGGAGTGTTTGAAAGTGTACGGACAGAGAAGATGTCGCGATATCGTGACAGAAATGAAGACCATGCCTGAAGCAGAGAAACGGTAGCGATATCGCGACAAAAATGAAGACCATGCCCGAAGCAGAGAAACGATAGCGATATCGCGATAGAAATGAAGACCATGCCTGAAGCAGAGAAATGGTAGCGATATCGCGACAGAAATGAAGACCATGGCCGAAGCAGAGAAAGCGGTAGCGATATCGTGACGGGTTGCGGTAAGATGGCCCGATGGGTAAAATGGTCACGATTTCACGATGGGGTTATAGCCGAAGCGTACGGAGAATGAAAGCGTCGCGATATCGTGACATGTCGCGATATCGCTACGAAAGCAAAGAAGCAAGGCCGCGGGCTATTTTTAGTCGAGATTTTTGGGGACCGTTATTGAGCATGCAGAGAGCACTGAACACGTGGCAAAATTCATGAGGATCAGAGTAACGCTTCGAATCGACGAGGTTGTTGGCCGCGAGAGAAGATCAAGCGTTGCAAATGCATGCGAAGGGTTAGAACACCAAGAGGCGAGAAACTAAAACGAAGCGTCCTAGAAACTGAAACGAAGCGTCACAGAGCAGCCGAGAGCAGCGACAGAAAGTTTAAATAGCAAAAATGTAAATGGATACGGGGTTGGAGATTGTAACAAAAAAGGACATTATTTGTTGAAATAAAGGAGTTATTTGGTAAAAGCGACTTTTGTGTGTAAAATCAAAAGGAGATCGAAGCTAAGACTACTGTTTTCATTGTCAATCTTTCCTTTGCATCATTTTTTCTTGTATCTATTCATTTACGCCATGAGATGGGTTACGATAGGTGAATGACGGAATGATGCAGTTATGTTCTTTCCTTAGAGTCTTGCATCTGATCTGATTGGATTGTGTGTTAGTACAGGTCCGCTCGGTCGGGTTGTCTTAGAACTTCATCTCTTAACTTGGGGTTTTGCGGGGAGGAGATTGCTAACCGGATTAACATCCTTCTTTGGTTTTCCAGCTGATTTGTATAAGAACATTTTCTGTTTTAGTTCCCGATACGTTTAATCTCATATTAAAGACTAACGTTAAAATAACGAGAATGATTAAACAAAGATAAAATGAACCAATTAACATTAGAATAAACCATTAATGTTAGAACATTAGAAGGATTTTTGTTGCATGATTGATTATTTTAACAAATTAGGGTTACAAAGTTGGTTGTGAATCAACAAAGGCCCCTTGTTAATAGTTACTTGCAGGATCTGAGTTATTATGGGATATATTTGTTTATGTGCATTAAGTTGAAATCGGTTTTATGCATATAGAGATCTGTTCCACAAGAAGCTTGGAGAAATAAAAAATTAATAACTTATTTCTTTGCAAGAAAGAGTTTCCTGTCAGAAACTCTAGTTGTGTGGTCATTTTGTTGTGAGACAAAATATTCACTCAACATTTTGGCGCTAGAAGGAGGGCCTTCTTTATTGCTTTGTAATTTTGATTTGTTCTAACAATTAACGTGGGTAGTTTTGTTTCCACCCATTGTGCTTGCAGGTATAACATTTAGATGTTTTATTTGGCAAGTGAGTTGAGAGAAATCTTTTAGAGTTCTAGAGTTTCCAAGCTGGCCCAACCTGAGTACATAGCTACAAGGTCTAAAACCACAGGGGAAACTATCTTCCAAAGCCTTTCTCCCACTGCTAGGAGGCCGAAAAACAAAACATTAGAGGTCGAAATACCACCCGAGTATACTTGAGTTAGGGATTTCTTTAGACTCAAGTACGTCTAGCGGGCCTGAGCCCTTAATTTCAAGTGCGACAGTAGCACCAAGTGTATCTGTCTCCACAGTTCCAAGCGGTTCCATTGTTCCCACAGGGTTAACACCTTTGAATAACATGGCCCAGCAGCAACAACAACAACAACAACAACCACCTGCCCTTTGGTATGGTGCTCAAAGTTCCCCCTTAGATATTCTCGGGGCAGTCCACGACTTGCCTAGAAACATTGAAAGGGGATTACCCAAATTCATTCACGATGGTCCCACAACAGCGAGGAAGATCATGTCCAAATCTACAAAGATTACATGTTTAGGCAAGGGGTTACTCACGAGGACGTTGCTTGCCGGAGTTTTCCCTGCTAGTCTAGACCCCACGGCCAATGAATGGTATCGAAATCTGCCAGTAGGGTCCATCACTTCATGGGCCCAATTAGAAACCGCCTTCATAAGCCAATTCAGAATGTTAGTGGATCCCTCCATAATCTATAATTTGTTCGTATCATGCAAAATATTACCCAATGAACCCATACGAACATTCAATCGGAGGTTCCAAAAACTATACACGAATGTGACTCGTCACTTTGCGGTAGATCCTGCGGTCGCCTTGCAATTATATTTCGGAGCCTTAGATCCTTTAACGTCTTTGTTGACTAGAAGGAACCCTCAGGTTACGACGCTTCCTTTGGCCTATGCAGAAACAATGACTCTCGAACAGCAGATGAACCTTGCCGGGGGCAGGATTGTCTCAATTGATTGGGATGGGACAATACGGTCCATACAGTAAATTTGCCATGATGAACCAGTTAATGGCACCACAGGTCCCTATGATGAATAGTTTTCAAACACCTGCTCAAGTAGCGCCATTTCAAAGTTATCCGAATGCCTCGGTCCAAACGCGGGGATTAATTCAAAATAGCCCGATGGGTTTGCACGGGTTCGGCATGGGCGATAATTTGTTGACCATGCCGGGGTTTGCTCCCATTAGCACGCCAAGCTCAATGACTTATCCAACAGTTACTCCTATTCAAAGTGTGAATCCAGGGTGGAATCCACCTGCCCAGACCCAAACTATTCAAAGTGTGAATCCAGGGTGGAATCCACCTGCTCGGACCCAAGCCATTGTACCTATTCCAGAGGTGGCTAATGCAGCAAACACAAGCTGGACCCGGAATTACGAGTGCCTCAACCTCAAGGGTCTGAATCCGCCATAGAAAACATGAAGGAAACCTTGGCCAAAGTTTTGGTCACGGTAGGAAATGTCAATAAAAAAGTGGACCAAGCCATGGGTCATAACCGGCCTCATAACCATAGAGGAAAAGGAACATACAACACGCAGCCGAATAATGGGCGAGTACCCAATCCCGTAGCCAATCAGGCAGATGTCTCGGAAGATTTTGGAGAATCGGGACCCAGTGATAACGATTGTATGCACTGTGGCCACGGGAAGCATGAGTCTATATTGAGTGAGGTTATACATTCCCAAGAAAGTGAAGAAGAGGAGGATGTAGAATTTTTTGGAAGCGAAGATGAAGAAACCTTGGAAGTTCATGCCAACAAACGTTTTGGGAAAGGAAATCACAAATATTACACTAGGAGTTCTAAGGAGCCCAAAACTTCCTCTACACCTCCAAACAATCAATTACTCCCTCCTGATTTTAAAGGAGAGGTCAATCCCCCTCCTCCATCCATGGTGGAAAAGTCTAAGATGGTGCAAGATATGCCAAACTCAGAAAAACCCACTTATGACTTAGTGGAAGACATGAAGAAGACTAAGGCCAACGTCTCGATGTATGACATGTCCCGATTATTAGGCCAAGAAGTAAGTTCACCAAAGAGATTAAATCCATCTGCCCAAGTTCATGAAGCCAAAAGTGCTGAGTCCCGAATGGTTTTACAAAAGGAAAAAAGAGATATACCTCCTTTTTTGATAACCATTAGAATTGCAGGTAAAAACTTGCACAATTGTTTAATAGACTCAGGGGCCTCGGCTACCATCATGCCCCTAGAAATCTATAAAAAATTGGGACTTACACCAAAGCCCTCTAGAAGCAGGGTGGTGCGGCTGGATAGATCAACCATGGAGGCAGTGGGAGAATTGGGTGATGTGCTTATTCAAGTCAATTCAGAACCTAGGGTTCAACAGCGCATAGACATATTGGTGCTCGACATTCCTATCAAATATGGCATGGTTTTGGGAAGAGATTGGAGTAAAAACCTAAACGGTTACATTGTGACAGATTCTTCACATATGTGGTTGCCTTGGAGGGGAGTGGCCAATCAAATTCGGATTGATAGTGAACCCAGGCTCAAAGAGATGATCACAGATTACAACAAACCGAATGAGATCCAGTACATTGAAGCGGAATTGGGAGCATATTGTTTGGACATAGAAACACCTGAAAATACCCAAGATGAAAGGATTGGGTGCAACGTAACCGAGGGACACCGGGACATTTGGACTTTAAGATTTGATGGATCCAAGTCCGAGGCAAGGAGCGAGGAGCCGGTATTGAATTATCATGTTCGGACGAGAGAGCCTACGTTCGCCGCATACGGACTACGGTTCCCTGCCACCAACAATATGGGAGAATATGAGGCCTTGATTCTCGGACTACAATTGGCCCTTCGGAAGAAAATTAAATATATCAAGGTTCTTGGTGATTCGAAGCGGTGGTAAAGCAAGTCAAGGGACAATACGTATGTAAGGATAGGCGGCTCGGGCTTTATCGAACTAGGGTTAGAGATTTGATAGACGAGTTTCATGCTTTTAACATATCTCCGATTTCTAGGAAAGGCAATCGCCTAGCTAGACTCCCTAGCCGTGGCTGTGAGTATGTTGAAGCCAGTGGACCATAAGAAATGCAAGAAGTTCTCCATAGAGCTGGTCCCTTGTCCCTCGATACCAGATAATGTCACGAATTTCCAAGTGTTTGACAGTGACAGGCACATATTCCATTTTGTCACCAATTCTGGTATATTTGAAAAGCAGGTTATAGATGAGGACGAAAGGGACCTAGAGGAGGCAGTTTTGGATGAAAAAGTTACTGGAAATAAGATGCCAGATGAGATGGCTTCATTAGAAAAAACTTTCGACATTGGATACCAACCCAGAGAGGGTAAAAAGGTTCCACCCCCCAGAGAGGCCTGTGATTTAGTTAACATTGGAAGTGCAGAAAATCCTCGAGAAGTATTCATAGCAAAAGCATGTACCAAGCAGGAGAAGGATTCCATCGCCAATGCATTAAAAGAATACATAGACTGCATAGCCTGGAGTTATAAGGAGTTGAAAACCTATGATCAGAATGTCATAATGCACACGATTCCATTGAAGCCAGATTTCAAACCCTTCAGGCAAAGGCAAAGGCGAGTTAATCCATTATTAGAACCCTTGATAGAGAAAGAGGTGAAGCGACTGTTAGAAGCTAAGATCATCTTTCCTGTTAGGCATTCCACATGGGTTGCTAACCCTGGTCCCCGTGAGAAAAAAGAGTGGAGAAATAAGGTTATGTATCGATTTTAGAAATCTTAATAAAGCCTCCCAAAAGGACAACTACCCGTTACCCACTATTGATGAAATACTCCAAAAGGTGAACGGGTCGGAGATGATGTCATTCCTGGATGGCTATTCGGGATATAATCAGGTCCTTATCCATCCTAGTGATAGGATGAAAACTGCTTTTACCACAAAGTGGGGCACCTTTGCATACAGGAGAATGCCCTTTGGACTATTGAACGCAGGTGCCACTTTCCAGTGAGCTATGGACTTTGCTTTTAAAGGGCTCATAGGTAAGTGCATCATTGTCTATGTCGATGACATTCCTGTCTTTTCTAAGAACAGGGAAAACCACGTCAGGGATCTTAAGAAAGTTTTTCAAAGATGCAGGGAACACGGTATTTCTCTCAACCCAAAGAAATGCATTTTTGGGGTAACGGAAGGAAAAGCTGTTGGGGCATATAATATCTAAGGATGGAATTTCCATTGACCCTGAGAGAATAGAGGCCATACAGCAGATTCCTTGTCCCACTAGCAAGAAGGGGTTGAGATCATTTTTCGGGAAGATCAATTTTGTCAGAAAATTTATTGCAGATTTTGCAGAAATAGCAAAGCCTTTGAACGACATGTTAAAGAAAGAAGTCCAGATCAAGTGGACAAATGAAAGTATAGATGCTTTTAAAAATATCAAGGACGCGATTTCTAAAGCCCCGGTTTTAGTGAGTCCCGATTATACGAAGCCTTTCTATATCTACACCTTTGCTTCAGATCACTCCTTTGCGAGTGTTTTAACTCAGAAGAGTGAAGGCAGCATTGAAAATCCCATTGCCTTCCTGAGTAGTCCTCTCAAAGATGCGAAGCTGAGATACTCTATTTTGGACAAGCAAATGTATGCTCTGGTTAAGACTATGAAAAAATTCAGGCATTACATAGTCCACAGTAGGGTCTTTGCTATCGTCCCAGATCCTGCAGTCAAAGCCATGTTCATACAGAATGAATTGGGTGAAAGACGTGGTAAGTGGGTTTCAACTTTGCAGGAGTTTGATCTTGAGATTCGGTCGATGAAGATAGTTCGGGGTCAAGGGTTGGTTAAGGCGATAGCAGAGCAGGATCTAGCAATTCCATGTCAACATTATGAAGTCTCAGATATAACCAAAGATGAGTGGTATGCAGATGTGGTGTACTATCTACTAAATGGTGAATGTCCACCGCATTTGAATGCTACTCAACGAAGAGCCTTGCGTTTGAAGTCTGCTAATTTCCTAATTAGATCCGGCACATTATACAAAAAAAACCATGAAGGTATTTACCTTCGTTGCGTTGATCAAAAGGAGGCAGTGCAAATCCTCGAGGAATTTCATGGTAAACATGGGACGGGGCATGGGTCCGCTAATGCCACAGCCCATCAAATCCTCAGAGCCGGTTATTATTGGCCTCGTCTATTCAAAGATGCCCATACTCATGTGAGGTCATGCCATACATGTCAAACTGCAGCCAATAGAGACAGGAACGCTTCCATGCCTTTACAATCCGTAATTGAGTCTAGACCTTTTGCGCAATGGGGCCTGGATTTTGTTGGGATTATCAGTCCCAATTCATCTGATTCCCACAAATACATTATGACGGCTACGGATTATTGCACAAGGTGGACCGAAGCTATCCCCACAAAGAATGCTACTTCGGAGGTTGTTATTAAATTTTTAGAGGATAACATTGTCACTCGGTTCGGGATGCCTAACTCCATTGTAAGTGATAATGGTCCAACTTTTTCCTCTCTAGAGTTTGCTAATTGGGCATTTGATAACAGCGTGAGTTTAAAATTCTCTTCCAATTATTACCCGCAAGGTAACGGATTGGCCGAATCATCTAACAAGAATCTGTTAAATGTCATAAAAAAATTGTTGGAAAGAAATCCGCGGGATTGGCACAACAAGCTTAAGTTGGCCCTTTGGGCTGACAGAATCAGAGTCAAAGAAGCAATAGGAACATCTCCTTACCATCTGGTTTATGGACGGGATCCCATTTTTCCTACAAATCTCAGATTACAAACACTGCATTTCATGAAAGATTATTTCGGAACTAATGATAAACTTAAGTCTAGACTAACGCAATTAATGCTTCGGATGAAAAAAGGGATGAAGCTATGCTTCATTTTAGTAAACACCGGGATGTAGTAAAAATATGGTTTGAAAAAAAGTCTAGAGCAAAGGCTTTTAAAATATCAGATCTAGTTCTGTTATGGGATAAAAGACATGAGAAGAAAGGGGAGCATGATAAGTTTGATTACCTTTGGTTGGGTCCCTACCAGATTTCAGAAGTCCTAGGGGAAAACAGTTTTAGACTAAGAACCTTGGATGGAAAGGATTTGGCATTACCTATCAATGGGTTGCACTTGAAACACTACTTCCAGGCTTGAGGCAGCTGGGTTTGTATTATATGTAATTATGCCATGCTTTGTTTCTTTTGTGTGCAGATTTGATACTTAAGTGTGTGTTCTTGACATGTCTAGTTTTGTATTAATGTTGTGCTTGGTTTCTTTTGTGTGTAGATTTGATATTTAAGTTGGGTGTTTTGACATGTTCAGGTCTTTGTATTAATGTTGTGCTTTGTTTTGTGTGTGCAGGTTGGACATTTAGGTGGTGTGTTTATTTGACATTTTTTTCATTGTCTTATATATATAAAAAAAAAAAGGGAATAAAAGTTTGAAATGTTAAACACATGCCTAAGATTGGGAGAATATGAAGCATTGGAATTATATTGTAAAAGCTCCACATGTAATACAAACAGTTAATTAATATCGCTTGAGGCTTGTGATGCATGAAGTAGTCAGTTTTACAAATTATGTTAATACTTCATTTGCAATTTAAAGAGCATTGCATTCATCTTACATCTCACTTTGCATATACATGCCATCTTAGTTGCATATGCATTTCAGATACAAATCATTAAAGTGTGTTAAATCCTCTTAAGGTTATACTATAACATAAATAAAGAAAAATCCTAAGGTTGGAAACTGAGCCCCAGGATATCTAGAACCAAGCACAATTTGTACACACTAAAAAAGATCTTGGGCAAAATGATCAAAACCTTCCTTGGAAGAAAAGGGTCAAGCGAAAGGAATATTTCATGTCTATCCTATTATGCAACATGATCCTTAAAACAGTGGTTTTTACCACTTCCATTAAGCTTAAAGCCTAAAATCAGAGTAGTAAGGATAGGGTTAAGTCCTCATCAAACTTAGGTTGAGGATCCAACTCCCCAAAGCTTTGATTTGACCCACATGGAGTAGTAAGGATAGGGCATAATTCTCATCTCGCCTAGGTTGAGAATCTGATTCCCCAAAGCTCATATGTCTCATATCAAGATAAAACTTGGATTGGAAGGATCGTACTACTTGTCCTCTGCAAGGGATGGGTAGTCATCCCCAAGGTCTAAGTAATAAAATAATATTCTTCATTTTCATCTAAGTCTTGGATTGGAAGGATCGTACTACATGTCCCTGGCAAGGATGGGTAGTCATCCCTAAGATCCAAGAAGTAAAATTAACTTTTTCCCATCTCATCTTTATATTGGATTGAAAGGATCGTACTACTTGTCCTCTGCAAAGGATGGGTAGTCATCCCCAAGGTCCAAAGAAATGAAGTTAAGTCATGGATTATGGGGTTAGGTATGCCCATGCATGACAGCATGTCTTGTCTAAAAAACAAGACCACTGACTGTTCAGAGGGTTGGACTAGCATGACCATTTCTTCCATAATTGGTTAAATCATTTTGCTCAAAGTGAGGTAATGAATTCCAAATCAGAGTAGTAAGAATAGGGTTAAACCCCCATCTAGATTAAGTTGGGAGTCTGATTTCCCAAAGCTCTGATTTCACTTTCACTTACACATAGGTTCAAGATAATAGTGACTCATAACCAACTTTGGGATCTAATAAAACAATTCATTATACACATGGTTGATCCTAAGAGGGTTTGACAATCTTGAATATTTGTATATGATGTTAGAAAGTCTATGCATTTGTAGAAGCAAATCTCTAAGCATTTTTCATTAGGTTTCACAAATCATTTACAATCTCACACATGCATGCATGCAAAGTTGACAATGGAAGGTTGATCAAGTCCAAGCGATGGGGAATGAAAACAAATAGCACACACCGAGCTAATACTAATGATTCTGATGTTTCATGTACTTCTGATCTGTTGGTATTTGTTTATCTTTTATGTGCTAACGCCTGTATCTAAGCTCATATATTTCAGGTTGGGTTCTCACAAAATGCTCTGGAGCATTTGACAGTAGAGTCACCATTTGTTGTGGTTAATCCACAACACACCCCAAGATTGGGGACCCACCTTGTTGCAGGTTTTCAAAGAAAATCTCACTGACCCAGATGCCAAAAATGAAGAAAAGGGGGCAAAATGTGCAAGTGTAGAAAAGTGTCACGAAATCGCGACATGTCGCACCGTCATCGCTGAAAAAGAGAAAATGGTCACGATTTCGCGACGTGTTTTGACGAAGTGTACGGACGATGAAAATGGCAGCGAAATCGTGACATGTTGCTCCGTCGCGGCCCAGAGAGGAGAGAGAAAGGTAGAAGGAAAAATTGTAGCGAAATCGCGACGTGTCGCAAAATCATGGTCAACATGGTCAACGGCAGCAGGTGGGCGAAAACGTCGTGAAATCGTGACGTGTTTGATTTTCGCGGCTTGAAAGTGGATAGAGGGCACAGGGTAGAAAATGGTCATGAAATCGTGACAAAACTGGGATAGAGGTGCATAGCTCGAAGAGGCGTCGCGAAATCGCGACGTGTCGCGTTTTCACGACGCAAGTGGATAGAAAGGGCCGAAGGAGAAAATGGTCACGATTTCGCGACGTGTTTTGCCAAAGTGTACGGCTGATTAAAATGGTCACGATTTCGTGACGTGTTTTGCCAAAGTGTACGGCTGATTAAAATGGTCACGATTTCGCGACGTGTTTTGGCAAAGTGTACGGCTGATGAAAATGGTCACGATTTCACGACGTGTTTTGGCAAAGTGTACGGCATAGAGAAGATGTCGCGATATCGCGACAAAAATGAAGACCATGCCCGAAGCAGAGAAACGGTAGCGATATCGCGATAGAAATGAAGACCATGCCCGAAGCAGAGAAACGGTAGCGATATCACGACAGAAAATGAAGACCATGCCCGAAGCAGAGAAACGGTAGCGATATCGCGACGAAATGAAGACCATGCCGAAGCAGAGAAAGCGGTAGCGATATCGCGACGGGTTGCGGTAAGATGGCCCGATGGGTAAAATGGTCACGATTTCGCGATGGGTTACAGTTGAAGCGTACGGAGAATGAAAGCGTCGCGATATCATGACATGTCGCGATATCGCTACGAAAGCAAAGAAGCAAGGCCGTGGGCTATTTTTAGTCAAGATTTTTGGGGACCGTTACTGAGCATGCAGAGAGCGCTGAACACGTGGCAAAATGCATGAGGATCAGAGTAACGCTTCGAATCGACAGTTGTTGGCCACAGAGAAGATCAAGCGTTGCAAATGCATGCGAAGGGTTAGAACACCAAGAGGCGAGAAACTGAAACGAAGCGTCCTAGAAACTGAAACGAAGCGTCACAGAGCAGCCGAGAGCAGTGACAGAAAGTTTAAATAGCAGAAATGTAAATGGATACGGGGTTGGAGATTGTAACAAAAAAGGACATTATTTGTTGAAATAAAGGAGTTATTTGGTAAAAGCGACTTTTGTGTGTAAAATCAAAAGGAGATCGAAGCTAAGACTACTGTTTTCATTGTCAATCTTTCCTTTGCATCATTTTTTCTTGTATCTATTCGTCTACGCCATGAGATGGGTTACGATAGGTGAATGACAGAATGATGTTGTTATGTTCTTTCCTTAGAGTCTTGCATCTGATCTGATTGGATTGTGTGTTAGTACAGGTCCGCTCGGTCGGGTTGTCTTAGAACTTCATCTCTTAACTTGGGGTTTTGCGGGGAGGAGATTGCTAACCAGATTAACATCCTTCTTTGGTTTTCCAGCTGATTTGTATAAGAACATTTTCTGTTTTAGTTCCCGATACGTTTAATCTCATATTAAAGACTAACGTTAAAATAACGAGAATGATTAAACAAAGATAAAATGAACCAATTAACATTAGAATAAACCATTAATGTTAGAACATTAGAAGGATTTTTGTTGCATGATTGATTATTTTAACAAATTAGGGTTACAAAGTTGGTTGTGAATCAACAAAGGCCCCTTGTTAACAGTTACTTGCAGGATCTGAGTTATTCTGGGATATATTTGTTTATGTGCATTAAGTTGAAATCGGTTTTATGCATATAGAGATCTGTTCCACAAGAAGCTTGGAGAAATAAAAAATTAATAACTTATTTCTTTGCAAGAAAGAGTTTCCTGTCAGAAACTCTAGTTGTGTGGTCATTTTGTTGTGAGACAAAATATTCACTCAACATTATCCTCTCTTTAATTTCTTGGAATGCCTACCTCCTCTTTTCTATCTATTTGAAATCCATATTTTTCTTCAAGAGCTTTGTCATTGGTTTCACCATTGGAGTGAAGTTGGTGATGAATTTATGGATAAAGTTGATTTGGCCAAAAAATTACTATAGATATTTTTTGTTAGATGGTAGTGGTATTTTTAGGATAGCTTCAACTCTCATAGGATAAATGGCTAATATTTCCTTTGAGATCACATATCCCAAGAGTTTTCCCTCCTTGATAGTGAAAATGGATTTCTTTAGGTTAATGGAAATACCAAACTCATAACACTTTTTGAACACCTATCTAAGATGAGAGACATCCTCTTCCATGCGATGTGAGAAAACAGTCATATCATCAAGGGAAATTACAATAATTTGATTCAAAAACTCACAAAAGGTGACATCCATGGCTCTTTAAAATGTGGTGTCAGTATTGTAAATATCGAAAGGTATTATTTGATAGGAAAAAGTTCCCCTTTTTGTTGTAAATGTTGTTTTGTGCTCGTCTTCGTCCTTAACCTATATCTTATTATAATAAAAGAAACCATAAATAAATGAAAATCTCTATGATCCAGTGACAAAGTGAAGAATCTTGTCAATCTGCTATAAGATAAAATAATATTTCAAATATGCTTGGTTCAAATTTTAAAATTCCACACACAGGTAAATATATCCATTCTTCTTTTAAACTGGAGCCAAGTTTGTCACCTAGGTCGAGTGATTTATAGGGTAAATTATTTTCACCTCCAACATTTTCAATAGTTCTACTTTCATAAGCACTTCAATCTTCAAATTAATAGGCCTCTACTTCTATCAAAAAGACTTCACCCCTCCTGCAACTCAATGGTGAGCTATATTATATTATTTTCATATCCTTTCAGATCATGATAGCTCCATGCAACAATTTCATGGAACTCATAATATAGTTCTTTGATTTCTTCTAGCTCTCCTAGATAATAATATATCCTGACTTTGATTACCTTATACATCTTCAATCTCAATTCAATATATTCCTTTTCATCCACCTTGATTCAATGCTTTTTTGCTTTATCATTTTGATCAAAGAGACTTTCTAATGTAATCAATCATTTTAGGATATGATTATTTTTGAGCTGGATCAAGCCTTCTGCTCATCTCCATCTAGTGTTCTTCCCTCCACACTATCGATATCTTTAATTAGAAATTTTATGATTTGTTCATCATTATAAAAAACTTGTCAGTACATGTTCTTTTTAAGGACTAAATATCTATAAATCAACCTTACAGTCTTGGGCTTTCGTACCACACTCTCAATAAGAGATAAGTTTACACCAAGGGATGCTAGAAGATCTGTATGCTTATTTCATTATTGCAAAATTGCTTGAGAATTTAATGCAGTAAATGATTCAAAAATGTCCTATAACTTATTACGATATACCTTTAGGTAGTGCTACTTTGAAACACACTTTTTGGTCACCTGGTTGACAATCAACTCATAATAACCAAATATATGCAACTATTTAATCCTAATTTTCTCAACTTTCTTCAATCCTAAGCATAGTGCTTCGTACTTGATGGCATTATTTGTATAGATCCAATTCAATCGGTATGAATATATTTTTTGGATACCAAAAGGAGAGATGAAAACTACTCCAGCTCTGGCACCATTCTTGCATCGGGCACCGTCGAAGTACATTTTCCACAATTGGTCAAGGTAAGTGAAGAATACATGCTTATATTGAGAGGGGGGGTGAATGGTATAAGATCAACTTTTACTTTTCTTTCCCAAACAATATTATCCAATATTATCAATGGTAATATCAAAAACATAAATCAAATCAATGAACAAATCATCACACATAATAGAGACATAATTTAACATGGTTCACCCAATGTGGGCTACTCCACGAAGAAAATATTTCTACTAAATTTTATCAATAAATATCTTGGGAATTACTTCCCTATTACAATATTCATGGACCTCTATCCAAAGGAGACACCAATCACCTAATGCTCTGATTTGTGGATCACTATCCACAGGGGAACTCTTTTCCCTTTTCTTTGGTTTGTGGAACTTGATCTAGGATAACTCTTTCTCCTCAAATGGTTTATGAATATATCTCCATAGAAGAAATCTATATTCCTAGCTGGTTCATGGATCACACTCCACAGGAGAACTCTTTCCCCTTTCTCTAGTTTGTGGATCTCTATCCATAGGATAAATCTTTCCCCTCTACTTTGGCTGATGATCTTCTAGAAGAATTTTACCCCTACTACTTTGGCTTATGGAACTCTCTACATAGAATATCTCTATCCTCACTACCCTGGATAATGGATCTCTATCCATTGGATATTGTTGTCCTCTACTCTATCACCTCCAAATCTTGCTCCTCTAAACTCTATCTCAAATTTGCACCAAACTCTATCCCAAGTGTAGTACAAATCTACTCACAAATATCTATCTCAAATCTATCCTCAAGCCTTAACACAAAGTTTGATCCAATAAAAAATCAACTCTGCTTAGATCTACCCCAAGCATTAATAGAAATCTTGAACAAATCAAAAAATCAACTCTGCTTAGATTTCCCCCAAGCCTTAACACAAATCTTGAACAAATCAACAAATAATATCTTCTTAAATCTACCTCCAAAATTTCTCATAGACTTGCTCAAGTCTACCTTCAAGCCTTCTCAAAGACTTACTCAAATCTACCTCCAAGCCTTCTCAAAGACTTGCTCAAATCTACCTTCAAGTCCTCTCAAGAACTTGCTCAATTCTACTCTCAAGCCTTCACAAAGACTTGCTCAAATATACCTTCAAGTCCTCTCAAGAACTTGCTCAATTCTACTCTCAAGAATTCATAAATACTTGCTCAAATATACCTTCAAGTCCTCTCAAGAACTTGCTCAATTCTACTCTCAAGCCTTCACAAATAATTTCTCAAATCTACCTTCAAGTCCTCTCAATAACTTGCTCAATTATGCTCTCAAGCCTTCACAAAGACTTTCTCAAATCTACCTTCAAGTCCTCTCAAGAACTTGCTCAATTCTACTCTCAAGCCTTCACAAATACTTGCTCAAATATACCTTCAATTCCTCTCAAGAACTTGCTCAATTCTTCTCTCAAGCCTTCATAAAGACTTGCTCAAATCTACCTTCAAGTCCTCTTAAGAACTTTCTCAATTTTGCTCTCAAGCCTTCACAAAGACTTGATCAAATATATCTTCAATTCCTCTCAAGAACTTGGTCAATTCCGCTATCAAGCCTTCACAAATACTTTCTCAAATCTACCTTCAAGTCCTCTTCAGAACTTGCTTAATTTTGCTCTCAAGCCTTCACAAAGGCTTGCTCAAATATGCCTTCAAGTCCTCTCAATAACTTGCTCAATTTTGCTCTCAAGCCTTCACAAAGACTTGCTCAAATATACCTTCAAGTCCTCTCAAGAACTTGCTCAATTATGCTCTCAAGCCTTCACAAAGACTTGCTCAAATCTGTCTCCAAGCCTGCTCAAAATAATTTTCCAAGGCACTTGACAATCTTCACTATATCAAAATCCTGATAGATTCAGCGAACTAACAATTGTATTATTCATCAGAGTTTAAATAATATGTTACAGTGCCGGGAATAGAACATCCGGCGTAACTGAACTGTTACGTTGTAACAGTGTAGCAGCAATAGCATTTGTTACAACAGGAATAACAAATGCGTGTAATAAAACAAAAATAGGAAATAGTACGCTAACATCCCCCTTTATTACATTATTTGGGTAATGTAATAACTAATAGCTATACTAGATTACTAACATCCCCTTACATCATTTTGCAATACAAAGTGAGCTGCGAAACAATTCAAATTTGACACGTCCAAGTGCCTTAGTGAAAATGTCTGCAACTTGAGCATCTGTAGGAATGTGCTGAAGCTGAATTCGGTGCTTTGGAACTTCATCTCGAATGAAATGACATTGTGTGTCAATGTGCTTTGTTTTTTCATGATGGATTGGATTCTTGACGAGGTTCAGAACACCCTAATTGTCGCAGAACAAGTGTATTGGAGATTTTTATGGATGGCCCATACTTATCAGAATGCGACGTAACCATATCACTTCGCACACAGCTTCATGTGCGGCACAATATTCTGCCTATGTTGATGAAATATCAACCACCCGTTGCTTCTTGCTGTGCCAAGAGACAGGACCGGATCCCAGATGAAAAATATATCCAGAAGTTGACTTGCGATCATCAAATGATCCGGCATAGTCGGATTCCGTGTATCCTTGCAAGAAGAATTTGTTGTTCCTCTTGTATTCTAGGCCATATTCTATAGTACCACGGACATAGTGAAGAACACGTTTTGCTTGCTTTCCAATGAGTGGTCTTAGGCTCCTGCATGAACCTCGAAAGATAGTTGATAGCAAATACGAGATCTGGCCTAGTATTGGTCAGATATATGAGACTCCCAATCAACTGTCGATAGAGAGTACCATCTACCTGAGGTGAGTCATCATATCGTGATAACTGAAGTCCATTCTCCATTGGAGTTGCCATTGGCTTGCAGTCAGTCATGCGATATTTATCGAGCAATTTCTTGGCATATTTTTTCTGAGACACTTTGATGGAGTGCTCCTTCTGGCTGAATTCCATACCAAGACAATAATGGAGAAGTCCGAGATCTGTCATCTCAAAATATTTGCACAAGTTTCTTTTGACAGTAGAGATCATAGTTTATGAACTCCCTGTAATGAGCAGATCATCCACATAGAGTACAAGCAACACTATCTCAGAACCCTGTTTCTTGAAATAGAGGTTTGCATCTAACGGACATCTCTTAAATCCATGCTACATAAGGTGATTTTCCATTTTTATATACCAAGCTCGAGGAGCTTGTTTCAGACCATACAAGGATTTGACCAATTTGCAAACTTTCTGCTTTTGGCCTTCCACTTCAAATCCTTCAGGCTGTGTCATGTAGACTTCTTCTTGGAGATCACCATTAAGAAAGGCACTTTTGACATCCATCTGGTGAACTTTCCACCCATATTGTGCTGCCATAGCACACATAACCCGAGCAGTAGGTGCAAAAGTTTCTTCATAGTCGATGCCTTCCTTTTGAGCATAGCCCTTTGCAACAAGACGAGCCTTATGCTTATCAATTGTTCCATCTGCCTTGTACTTGAATTTGTATACCCATTTGCAGCCAATGGGTTTCTTTCCATGCGGCAGATCAACAAGCTTCCAAGTTTTATTCTTCATCAGAGACTCATACTCTATATCCATAGCGGCCTTCCACTGAGGCTCACTGAGAGCATCTTGCACTGATGCAGGTTCAAGACTATCTATGGTAGACATGAATGCCTTGTCATCGTCAATATCCATATCCTCAACTTTTGTACTTGGAGTCACAGAAAGTTCCTCAAAATATTGACAAAGATCATCAACCTCACCAGTTTCTCTGGCTTCTCTTTCCTTTTGAGCCATACTGCGTGTACGAGGTCTATCCAAATTCAAATTGGGAGGAGTGGATAAATTTGTGTCTCTGATTGTATTTGTACACCATTTTGGATTCTTCTTCGGTGGTGGTGAAGAAGATGTAGAAGGACCTCCTGTCTGTGCTGACGAAGGAATCATCTCTTCCTTAGTTTCCACAATATCCTGGTGTACTTGTAGATGTGCTCTTGATGTGAAAGCTTCATCAAAGACAACATCTCCGCTGATATGAATTTTCTTGGTCAAAGGATCTATCAACCGATATCCTTTAGAGTGCTCGAAATATCCAAGAAAAATACATCTCAGTGTTTTCTCATCTAGCTTCTTCCTTTTCTCTTTCAGTATGTGCATGAAAGCTTGACACCCGAAAATACGTAGATGAGATATGGAGGGTTTTCGACCACTCCATGCTTCCTGTGGAGTCATTCCTTTTAGGGCCTTTGTGGGTGCCCTATTCAACAAATACACTGCAGTGGTGACAGCTTCTACCCAATATTGTTGCCCAAGAGTAGCACCTGTGAGCATACAACGAACCATTTCCATTATAGAATGGTTCCTTCTCTCAGCAACTCCATTTTGCTGAGGAGTATAGGCAGTTGTTAACTGTCTCTTGATCCCATGCTTATCTAGGAATGCAGAAAATTCATTAGAGGTAAACTCTCCCCCTCGATATGAGCGGAGGGTTTTAATAGAAGCTCCTGACTCCTTCTCAACGGATTTATTGAACTGCTGGAAGAATGCGAAAGCTTCAGATTTCATTTTGAGAAAGAAAACCCACATCTTTCATGAGTAGTCATCTACGAATAACTGAAAATACCTCTTCCCTCCAACACTTTTGGGTGTGAAAGGACCGCATAGATCGGTGTGAATTAACTCCAAAGGTTTTCGTGCTCTTGTAGAGCTCTTCTAAAATGGTACTCTATGCTGCTTTCCTACCAAGCAGTCAGAGCACACTGGCAATGTGGCAGAAAGGGAAGGAAGACCCTTTACCATCTCATACTTGCTGAGCTCAAGTAAGTAGCCAGAACTAAGATGCCCATATCTCTTGTGCCATAGGGAAGTTGCCTCCTTGGTAGAGACAGATCATGGCAACATGTGGAGTAGAGATAGCATCTAGTGCAAATAAGCCGTGCTTATATGAAGTTGTTGCAATCTGCTTACCCTTCCTGGTAATGGTACAACACTTCTTTCCATTCTCAACACGAAAGTTGACAACCATATTTCTGTCTAGGATTTGTGTCACTGACAACAAATTGTTAGCCAATCTCGGAACATAGAGGACTTTGTCAATCTGACACTTGCCATCAGGAAGAGTGATTGAAACTATACCCTCTCGCTGAACCCTGTAGGTTTTATCATCAGCAATGGTGACAGGTTTGCCCTCTTTGGCCTCAAATGATTCAAACCACGATCTGTCGCTAGTCATATGTTTGCTAGCTCCAGAATCGACATACCGGATAGGATCCCTCTCGTGTGGAAGTCGTGGTAGTCATGAGCACCTTGTGTGCCCATTCAGAATCTGAGTCAGATTCTTCAACAACAACATTCACTTGGGGTTGCTTGTTTTTATTTTGTTGTTTGTTTTGGCCTTTTTGCTTGTTCTTATGCCAACACCTGTTGGTGTCATGGTTGTCTTTCTCACAGATCTTGCACCACCTCTTCTTCTGTTGAGGTTTTTTGCCTTTTCCTTTCGTATCTTGTTGATAATTTCCTCCTTTCTGAAATTTGCCTCCTTTTTGCCCATTACCTTTCTTCCTAGAACCCTGCCTGTTGGTGTATAGGGCCGTATTGGAAGAATCATCCTTGTGAAGTTGGCGTGCCTCCTGTTGTTGAAGCAGATTGACCAACTCGATGTAGGTAATTTGTCGTTGGGACACCTGGATGGAGGTTATCAACATGTCAAATGAAGAAGGTAAAGCTCTCATCACAAGTGAAATGAGAAGATTTTCGTCCACAGTATCTCCCAGAGAACTCAATTTCTCTTTCAACTCAAACACTCTGCACAGAAAGAGTTCAACTGTTTCACCCTGTCTCAAACTCAGGTTATGAAGTTGTTGTTGAAGATGAAGAATGGTGGATTCATTCTTCCCCTCATAGATGGTTCTAAGGGCATCCCATGCCTCTTTACCACTTGCTTTGTCGACTATATGAGGTTGCACTTCATCTGAAACGACAAATAAAATGAGCACCTTTGCTCTACTGTCTTTCTTGTCAAAAGCTATCTGATCTACTAAAGGACCTGTGGATCCTGCTGTTGGTGAAGGCCTGGTTGCTACTCCAGTAACAATATCCCACAAATCTTCCATTTGGAGAATAGCCTTCATTATGTGTTTCTATGGTGTATAATTTGGACCTTTCAATAACTGATGTGGATCAGTCATCAACTTTGCAACAGCGGCCATAGTGAAGGTTCCTTATATCACCAATTGGTCCCCCTTTCGATATACCTTTTGCTAGGCCAATATACCGTACAAAATACCTGCCCTTACGTGAGGGAAACTATAGGTATTTAGAAATATCAACAAAAAATCACCCGCCCTTACGTGAGGGAGACTATAGGTGAGTTTTAGAGATCATACGATACATGGAACATAAGCGGTACTAAAAGGGAATCGCCTTGTTGATGACACCTACCATAGAAGATTCTTCTTATGCGTGGGGCGTAACTTCCCCTAAACACTATGAAGAATACTTCGTCAGGATTTACGCCTAAACACAAGTGCGATAAAGGGTAGTGGATGGAGTAAAAAAATGCAAAAATGGCATACTTATTCCTCCCCGATGATTTATAGAGAACAAGCTCAGACGTCGTTATAGCAGCTATATTAGGCGGCGGATACAGTAGCCAAATCACGACAACTTTACCTATAAGTGCTGGCCAGAGGTATCACAAATACCGAACGCTGCAGTGCAATAAAATTGCACGGATGGGTTTTATATTCCGGGGACTTAGGGAGTGTTTTGATTTTAATTTTTAATGTTATAGTGCAAAAATGAAATATGCAACATACAACAAAAAAAATTGCCCACAAGAATAACCCACAAGGTGTCGGTCACAGCCAAAAATGCACCTTTTACAATGCCAAATTGCTATTTTTCGAAAAATTACTCACTATCCCCCTTTGATTTTTGAAAAATATCCCCCCTTAAAAGGCGTTCTTTAACAAAGCATTTTAATAATTATTATAAATTTAAAATTAAAATAAATAATTTAATTTATATAGTTTTTAAACTTATAAAAAATAAATTAAAATTAAAATTTTAATTTATAAAGTTAAAAAACTATTAAAAAAAAATTAAAATTAAAAATTTTAATTTAAAAAAAAATAATAATAAAAAAAATACTTTGAAAAAGAAAAATTATACCTTGGGGGGTGTCGGTGGGATTTGAACCCCCGACCTGCAGGCTCCCTGAGCCTTACCGCACGGCTCACGACCACGTGAGCCAGTGGGCTGATCCGAGAGGATCAGTCAACCTCCTTCTTTTTCAACCTCGGCCTGCCCGTCCTCCGCTGCTTCCAGCTTCCCGAGCCTCCTCTGCAACTCGCGGCCGCTCGCACTGCGTTTCGTCGCGCGTCGCTGGTTCCCCTCGCTCGCACTGCGTTTTCCCTTCGCAGATGCAAATGAACGTGCTGGGAAAAAAAAAACAGCGTCGGGGTTTGAAAAAAAACGCCGGTTGGGGGGCCGTCTAGGTTTTTTTTTTAAAACAGCGTCGGTTGGGGAGGCCGTCTGAAATAGTGCCGAAGGGTGGGCACGTCTGAAAAAACACAGTGCCAATTTTTTTCTTTTTTTTTTTTTGGCTGTGTGCCGCGAGGGGGGGGGGTTTATACTCCCCCAACAGGTAATTTTAAAATTCAAAATTCTCGCTTTGAGCGGGGGGGCGAGGGAGGGGGGTCTCGGGGGGCGCGCATGCAATTTGTGCATCGCGTGGGGGGGGGCGGGGGTGGGATGTGCGTCCCACCTTCACCGACGCAGCCCGCCTGTGACGTGGGCGGTGGGGGTGCTCCTCCCCGATGCACCGCGCCAATAGGGGCCGGGGGGGCGGGACAACTGTCCCTCCTCCTCGCAGGTCATGACAGCGCTCAGTGCGCTGCGTCCTGTGGCTGGAAATGCGGACATGGCCGCCGCGTGTTGTCCGTCGTGCTATGCGCGGGGCTCCTTTGCCTGCTATGCTTCATGTCGCTCGCAGGTCTGCGCTCCTCCTTTTTTTTTTTTTTTTTTCTTCTCCGGCTGTTATCGCGCGACAGAGAAATCACGTCGCCGAGAGAGAAAATAAAAATAAATTATAAAAAAAAAAACGCACTCTCCTCCGCCTCTCACTGCTCCCTACTCGTCGCTGGCTCTGATGCCATGATAGATTCATCGAACTAACAATTGTATTATTCATCAGAGTTTAAATAATATGTTACAGTGCCGGGAATAGAACATCCGACGTAACTGAACTGTTACGTTGTAACAGTGTAGCAGCAATAGCATTTGTTACAACAGGAATAACAAATGCGTGTAATAAAACAAAAATAGGAAATAGTACGCTAGGAAATAGTAAATCCAAAATAATTGTAACCCTTGTTATAGAAACAATAAAAATTATTTAACACCTTATACCTCCCACATTAGTACATACCATACAACTTAGAACCTTAGGTGGCATTTTTATTAAAGCAAAAAAAAAATACCTTACACATTGACTTTGTGGGAATTGCACCCCAGCTGCACCTCCCGCATATGCCTTAGCTATGGCCTAACCACCATGTAAGCTAAGCACTCACTTGAAACCAACAATGCACTCTCTTTCCTTTATCCTTACATTAGTGCCAAAATGTATTTAAAACAAAAACACTTCCCTCTGCTACCACCAAAAATTGAACATGAGACCTACCATCCACCAAAGCCTTATGCTATCAAGCCTTACCACTAGGTGAACTGCATGGTTGGTGATAAGGGCATGTACCCTTGCCCCCTTATCCTTCCACATGCTCTTCTATACCTTTTAAAAATAAAAATATTTGTCCTCTTTGGCTCACAAAAATCGCATCAACAAATTTAATTGAATGTTTGCATGTACATTCGGAGACTTACCTTTTGTCTCCAAACTTTATGGTATAAATACCATGTTTCCTTCTTGCTCGAACGTTAGCGAAAATTAAAATATTTAAACCCTAACATTGGTGCCAAACCCTACTTAGGGTTATAAAATTATTATAATATAAATATTATAATTTTTTTATTTCCTTTGGGCCTAAGTGTTTATTTACTTAACCTTAGGCCTTATCTTAACAAATTTAATATTATAATAATAAATATTATAATATTATTTCCTTTGGGCCTAGGTATTTCCTTCCTTCGAGGTATTTAGAAAATATTTTGACCAATCATGTGAAGCTTTAAACCAAATATCTTGGGCTTAAAATATAAATATTTTAACCCTCCTTTTTTCAATTTCTTGCACTGATATGAACTAAAATTTGACATTAATGACAACATAACTAATCAAAACTTCCAATAGGAAGAACCTAGACCACCAACCACCAATCACCTTCACCTCATCCTCCTCAAGTTTAGTGATGGTATAGTAGATGATCTCAGTTTCCATCATCGTATTTAATTCAAGAATAAAAAACTCAATCTCTAATCGGAGCTTGTCTAAATATTCCTCCATAAGGTTCATCTCCTCTAACTCTTTAGTCACCATGTTCACTGAATATACAAATTTTTCTTCATCTTCAATCTTTTCTATATGGTATGTGGAGGACTTATCATTATAAATTTGTATTCTCTTCCCTTTGAATGGAATCTCTAGGTGATAATATTCCAATGATAGGTAGCCTCCCAAATTGGTCGTAAATTCTCAAGATAAACACATACTAAAGTATGGTTCCAAGTCTACCACAACTTCTTTTATGATAGTAATCCATGGCATGTTGTGCAGAAAAATTATGATATACTTTATTACTCCTACTATCTTGATAGGAGTACCATCCAAATGCAAAATGCCTAGGCTACTTCTTGTATACTCCATTCCCATGACTTCGTATACCACCTTCGGCATGACAATCATTGCTACACCAGAGTCAATCGTACAATTATGTACAATCCAACCCTCCATTTTGAGAGATAGATAGAATGGGGCAGGTCTATTTTTTCCAATGGATGAGGTGGGTAACATCTCGGTAACACTATCTACGTAGGATTTTTCTTCTTATCCTTCATGATTTTCAATGATTCCTGCAACAGATCTACTTGTCTAGGTAGTTGTAACACATCGTAGAGACTCACCTTAGTGGGAATCCTCTTCAGTTATTCCATAATATTATATGACTTCTCATTGGGCTCCTTTGATTCACCAGCAACTTCATATTTACTTAAATATTATTGAGTAGCCTCTACCCTCTGACGCTTGGTAAAATATGGGTATTTAAGCTTCTTCTTCACATGTTCTTTTGTTTCAATCTGCACTTGTGTAGCAGTAGATTACGAATTTGATGCTTTTGCTTGTATTATATCCTTTTTTGAGGTAGACAAAAGATATTTCAATAAAATAGGCTCATCTATTTTGGCTACTGGTATAGGCACTTTTTCTTGAGGCTATTGCTTTTCATTTTTCATCTTATGTTCATCAAATACCTTCAATGGCTCTAATTCAGCTGGATCTACAATGATAGGTTTCTTCCCTAATATTGTGATAACTGATACTTGCTCAACATATGAGACCATGAAGTTGTGATCAATTTATAAGATCATATTGACTTAACCATTGGTAGCACTTTTTTCCAGTATCTGCATATAGTTCAAATGAATCATGCAGGTATCTTCACCATGAGGGTCGTTACAAGTAGAGCATCAATGTGTTCACTTTGATGTACTTACTTATTCATTTTTCATAGAGCACCAATGTGTTCACTCTGATGTACTTACTTATTCATTTGTCAACATAGTTGTGTTCTTCTTAGAACTTTTGCTCATTGAAGTTGCTTGCTCTCTAGTAATTGGAGGAGTTTGAAATCTTCTCAATCAAAACTCATCTTTAGCTTACTTCTTCTTGATGGATGTGATTTCATTTGGTATTGTCCTTACTTTTGAATTAAGTAATTGCATCTCCTATAATAATTTCATGTGGGGATCAGGACTTTAAGGCATGAGAGGTATTGTCAAAGGTAAGGGTACTGGTGGAGGATGAAATGCTAGGACAAAATGGGGAGAAAGTAATTACGAAATAGCTAGAGCAGGTAATTGCAGGATTGGAACTAGTGCAATTTGAGGTGGACTTGAGCTCCATGAAGGAATAAGATACATAGAAGGCATGGGTTATAAAAATGCACTAGAATATATATGTTGTGGAAGATCGGTAAGAATAGGCATTGTTACTTTTGGAGGCAGTTCACCTATGGTAATCAAATTCACTTCAGCCTTTTGCACCTACGTATACAAATATGGAAATATGCTGACATTGGCTTATTGGATAGCCATTCCAATGTCAAAATTGAATGCTCAAAGATAGTAAAATACAACTTGTTCATGGGTAGGTCACAGAACATTAGGGATTCTCTACCAAATTTGAGTGAAATATACTATTTCCTCCTATGAATATCTTTGGATGTTTGTGAATTGATGCAATAAGGAAAAAGGATCAGCTTGCTCATGGAAATTCTTAATCAAAAATTATGCTAACTGATCCCATGTAGTAATAGTAGCAAGTGTCAAGGATCAGTACCAATATATTAATTTTTCTCTAAGAGATAACATGAGTAATATTACCATAATATCTTCATCTACGATGTGTATTGTTTCCAAATAAGCCACATCTTGGATGTTCTCATAAGCATTCTTACTTGTACCATAATAGGTAGGTAGAACCTTCAATGCTACTATAGGTACTAGGTTTTGAGCTTCTAGTTTCAAAGCTCCAAAGCTATTCCATACTAGAAATTGCCTTGGTGGTGGCTGCTATGGTGGTATATTTTGAGCCATGTGGACTGGTGTGTGTGGTTGGGAATGTGGAAAACTAGTAGCTGTACTTGCAGGACTTGAAGGAATGAAAAATACACCAACTAATTGAGAAGATGTTGTAGTGAATGGGATAGTTGTATGAACTAACCTAGAGTGTTCTCCTAGATATTGGATGTCAAGTTCATAAAACTCAATAGGATCTTTGAATTTTTTAGCCTTCGATCATGTAATCATGAAGAAATATTTTGCTTACTTCATGTTTGGAGGCTTCTAGGTAGATCTGAGTCACCAAATGTTCTAATAATACAATATAAGGTGAACATAAAACCTTAATACTATTGAAAGTGGAACCCTTTTGAAAGTCCCACTAGGCATGCCAAAAATTGTTGGTCATGGAATCCATCTAGTTATGAAGTTTATGCCTTGTGTGCCCTAGACCCAGCCAAAATTGAAAGGTCGAAGGAAATAAATGTCCTTCGAGCCAATATCCAGAGGGGGTTTGCTCCCTTCCTAATCTACTTGGGTTGAAATTTTAGGGTAACAGGAAAGAAATAGGAAAATATGGCTATAAGCTAGCAATATAGGATGGGGATAGACTAACATCTGAATTTCCACCAAGCAATTAGCAGCATTCAACAGAAACGTAAGCACAAAAAATTCTAACAGATATGAAGGAAAATAACCCCAAAGTGCATTTTAGTGTTCACTCCCTCACAATAAAATACTAAATTCAAAATCAGAATTCACTCACAGCAAATAATAAAAATGAAAGCCTTCAAAAATTACACATTGAAAATTATCAAATGCAAAACCACATGAAGAACAAAAAATTGAAGTGTTTCTATTGATGCAAAAAAATTAGAATTTTTTTTTGTAGAGTGTCCATCCTTCCATACTTTACAATGAAAAATTATTAGTATTTTATATAGGTATTTCACCTATATCATTTAATGCATATACAAAAAATGTTGGTAGATCAAAAACTAACACACATATTTTCCTCCTCAACATCAATGACGTCTTCAGTTAAAACATTCTGTAAGGAAACCATGATTTGTATTTGATAGTGGAATCACACAAAGAAGTCAACAAGAGTAAATTCTTGAAGCAATATAGTATTTTGGTGCATCGGTATGTAGTAAAATCATCTAAAAATCAGGTATTTAGTCATTGAATTTGCTTCATCTCACACCTTGAAAATTTACTTTCGCTAGGAAAGTGCACCAAGCATTAAATTTACTTTGAAAATTGACAAGATTGATAGTTGGTGCATTGGAAATAAACATGAATTGTCTTTAATCTCTTGACCTTGAAGCGGAAATTCTAGAACCACTACCTGCATTGCTCCCAAAATTAAATACTATCCTTCCTTACCTATTTTCTAGAAAAAATGCAACATCATGCCTCCGGGAGCCATATCTTTATCCAAGAATTGATTTCACCCATGGATGGGGTGAAATAACCTTTTCAGGGTAGTTTTGAGTGAAAACATGGCTAGGATTGATATTTCAGCAATTTCACCTTTTAATTTTCATCCTTATTATTGTCCTTTTAACTTTCACCTCGAAAGAGGGTGACAGGGGCTTTTGCCTTTCTGGAGAGGTGACATCATTTGCTAATTTGATGTAGAATACTATGCATTGACTTTCACCAAAAATGAATCTTTCAAAATCCATTCACCCCTTGGAAGGAAAAACCACCTAGTGCCTCTCCATAGAGGTGACTTTAATTTATGGCACTTTGAACTTACATCAGGCGCTATCTCTTACCTCTACCCAATCATGGACAAAATTATCAATCACATTAAAATATGTCTTTATGACATCAACCTTTTTCTTGGCTCTTGAAACCTTAGAAATACTCTTTCACCCCAAATGAGGGTGATAAAGAGATTCATCCCTCACTTGGGGTGAAATTCTTGCCTTGAATTACCCATTGTAGGCCTACCATGAGGAGGGACGATAGAGAGTTTTACCCCTCACTTGGGGTGAAAGCACCTCTTATTTTTTGTTATTGCCTAGCTCATAAAGAACCCTTTCCTTTTTTTTTTTTTTTTTTTTTTTTTATGTTACATTTTTACCCCAAATAGAGGTAACAAATACTTTCACCCCTCTCTTGGGGCGAAAGCACCTTTTGAAATGCTGCTTTGACTCATGGGCGTTTGATCCTTGTGGCATTTTTTATATATTTTTTATAATATGTTTCACCCAAAAGAGGGGCACCAAGGAGTTTTACCCCTGTATTGGGGTGAAAGCACCTTCAACCTTTTTTACATAGCACATTTTAATCTATATTTGACATGGCTAACACTTAAAATGACTTTTGCCCCAAAGGGGGCGACAAGAGTTTTCACCCCTCTCTTGGAGCAAAAGCACCTTACTCCTTTATTTTCCACTTGAAATATTTTTTCCTTCCCATCGGGTGAATCTGTTTCCCTAAAATTTGTTTCACCTCCGAGAGGGGATACAAAGATATTCACCCCTCGATTGGGGTGAAAATACTCCCTTACATTCATTTTTTGCTTTTGAAATCATTTTCTAAGGCAAAAATTCTTTAGCTTGTCGAGTTTAGGGTGAAAGCACCCAACTTTATTGTTGCTTCTCTCTGGAGCACTACTTCTTTTGGAACCAATACCTTGTTGGTGATTCCATTCCTTAGCAATTCTTAAACAAAAATTTTCATTCATTGCATTCAAAATTTCCATGTTATTTATAGAAATGCAATATTATATAAAAAGGTAAAAAAATTATAATTAAATATGCATTAAACTGTAGCGCCTTCATCAAAAAATTCATTAAAATTTTACAATCAATTTTTCAATAAAATTGTAATGTGGTAAAGTTGCAAAACTGCCAACAATATTATATAATATAGTATATAAAATGATGATAAAAGACCAAAACTAGGACCTGGCCTCGATGACATAGAAATATTTAAAAAAGCATTTGGAAATATGAGGCATACCAGGAAAAATCCAAGGACCTAAAAATTTATTGGATAGAGACAAACCAAGGAAAATCTAAATGGACTTATAGGACACCATGATTTTCAAAAATTGGGGGTAAAACAAGTTGGATTTTGAGGATCCAACAAGGCTACCAGTTGTGTAGAGTGATTTAGAGAAACTTGGTTCTCTATCTTGACATTGATCATTCCCACAAACTCATGGGAAGATGTTTTGGCACTTGGACAAGTTGTGAATGGCTCATCAACTTGCCTTGGGTGTTCTATTTTAGTTGGGAACACTATGGTTTCCTCTTCATCCTTAGGTATGATGATATCTTGTGTTACACTAATGGGAATATATGGAGGAATTTCCTTGATTGGCCCCTTCATATGCTCTCTTTTAAGAGATCCTAACACTGTAAAAGGGGTATAAGGAGAAGAAACTAATAATGGTGGATATGCAATGGGTGGTGATGGCTTAATATATGATCTGGCTAAATGTTTTATGATTTCATCTGAGTATCCTTGTGCTTGCATGGTTATGGAGGTTCACATGGTTCATCAATCATTTTGTAATACTTGAAGGGATTTGGATCGGTATGTACCACATATACTTGACCTTGGTGTATGAATTTGAGGTGTTGATGTACTATGGATGGGATGCATTCCATATCTCTCATCCAAGGTCTACCTAATAGTATATTTTACTTGTCTTTCACCCTCTAATATGTGGCACAATGTAGGCATAATATTTATCCCAACCTGAATAGGTAGGACTATTGTACCAATTGTAGGGGATATTGCATCATTAAAGGCTCATAATGTGAATGTGGATTCTGTAATATGTGAAGGTGGAAGGTTGATATATTTTAAAGCAATGACAGTGATGATATTAATAGATGAATCAATGTCAATTAAAACTCACTTATACGGAGTCTGATTTATCCTAGCTATGATATGCAATGGCGGATCAAGTTCATTACTAGGGACTAGTCTAATCTCTTTCTTGTAGAATGTGATCACAAGATCCTTGTATGATTAAAATGGGATTCAATTGCTATGAGGATTGTAATACATGATTAGATTTTATTGGATTTATCAGTGATGTAAACTGATCAGGTTATTTAATGTTCCCTATTGTGATATTAATCATGCTGATAAAACCCTCATTAGGTTGGGATATATGCACCTCATTCATGTGTTCTATTTGATATTTATTGATATCATGTTTGGGTAAGGGATTTTTTAATATATCGATTTGTTGATTATTGACAGCAAGAGGGTTGTAAATTTGTATTTGATCTTTGTCCAACATATTCTACACCACGTTTTTAAATGAAATTCAATCTCGGATGTCTTTGCTATTTTACCTATGATATACACAATATAAATCTTCCCTATACCCTTTAGGTTTTGGATTATTAGGATCAATGGTATGAATCTCAGGCAAGATAATAGCCTTAGCCTTGCATATGTGGTTGGAAAGTGATGCCAAGTATTTAGGCAATGGCGTGTAAGTTTTGAGGTGTTTGGTGTTGTTATTTTTATGCCTAGTTTTGATGTAACTAGTTATTATTTTGAGTTGGAGGGGGTTGAGCTTGATAGTTAGATTATTGGGGCCCTTTCTCTACTTTTAGAACTTTTATAACCATCTGGTTCACAGGCACTGGTTTAGCTTGATGATGGTTGTTGTGTTGGTTATTTTTCCATTCTTTTTTGTAAATTTTTAGCTCTCCCTCTTGGATTTTAATGTCCTCTATTAATTTGGCTTGCACCAAAGCTTCCTCAAATATATGATACTATTGCAATTGGAGTAGCAACGAGATATGCTTAGAATACATTTGAGTGAACATTAAGGTTAATACAAAAATGGGGATGGCAAATGATAATTTTCAAATTATTTTCATTATCTATTCCTGTAATCCATAATCAGCTCATTGTCATATTGACGTAGGTTTAAAATTTTGGATATATTGTCCTTCTTCTTGATGCTGAAATAAAAGTGTTCAAGGAAATCATTTTCTAGCTATTCAAAGCTATATATATTGTGTCTTGGTAACTAATTATTGAAGAACACAAGCTTATACTAAGAGGGGGGGTGAACAGTATAAGACCACTTTTTATTTTTGCTTTAAATCAACTTTCAAATCAGCTTTATGCAGAGAACAAATAGCAGTATCAAGAGCAGGAATTAAAACAATGCACAACACATCAACAACAAAGAGACACAACAATTTACGTGGTTCACCCAATGTGGGCTACTCCACGGATAAAATTTCTTACTAAATTTTATCAAAGTCCTTTGGGAATACTTCCCGATTACAATGTTTATGAGCCTCAGCTCAAAGGAGACACCTTCCCCTAATTCTGCTTTGGCTGGTGATCCTCTAGAAGACCTCTACCTCTTCTACCCTTAGCAAGTGGAACTCTATCCACAGAAGACACCTGTCTTCCCTGCTCTGGCTGGAGATCTCTGTCCTCAACTCTGTCATAGCAAGCTGGTCCTCTTTTCTACACCAAAACATAGTCCTTCGATCTGGCACAAATTTGTCCTCTTCCTCTTTTATTTTCTGTTATTGATTCTACTTGGTTGAAACCAACTTTTCACAGTCTACGCAAACACAGCAGCACTTGATAAAATTAAACTCTTATGTGATAAACTCAGTGTAGCACCCTAAAATTGGTGCAGTCAAATTCGAATAAATACATTCACCTTAGTAAATAATTTTAAATTCAAATTTAACCTCCCAAATCGCCCGTTAACCATCGAGAAACCTGTTTCCACTTTTTCCATGCCATTTTTAGAGGTTGTTTTGACCGTTTGACGATATCGTCGCCGATCAGACGATATTGCCCTAGATTTGATGATTTCGTCTGGACTAGGACGTCCAGATGATCTTGTCGCAAAACTGAATTTGCATAGATAGACTCTGTTCCAACGGGTCTCCAATTCGGGCAGAAGCGTGTCTACGCTATTGGGACCCTTCCCCCATTGGAGATATCCCAAATCGGGATGATCTCTAACCTCCCAACAACTCCCCTATGCCTATTTAAACTCTAGGACATTCCCTCCCCAACCCCTAGCTGAATTTTATCTGCAAGTTGAATCCATCTGCACTAAAACACCTTAATCTTATTTTTGTACTAGTCCTATAGCATTTTTTATGCAGGTACACCACTGATTTTCAATCGGAGCCAGCACCCATCACCGTCGACGAACCTGTCAAGATCAGAGGCGATCCTGTCAAATTTGAGACAATTTTGTACTGATGCGAGACGATCTCGACTGCAGTCCACATCAAGGCAATCAGTGCCTGGAGTTTGCTTTTCTTAACTTTGCCTCAGTTATTTTGTTTTACAAATTAGATAATCTATTTAGTTTTTATCCTATTTTGCATCTGGAGTTCACCCATCTAGTCTAGATTGCATGTTAAGCTCATAATCTGCCATTAAAGTATAGCAATTTACTTTAATTTCTATTTTTAAACTTTGTTCAGTATTCAGTTTATTATTTGGCATATTTTGCCTCTGTTTGCACAATAGGAATTCTTGTATTTTGCATCTGTTCTCTATTTTGTAGGTCTTTGATGAATTTGTCTGACGAATTCGTCAGATTTTAGATGATTATGTTAGTCTCAGACAAATCTGTCAGATTCAGATGATTCTGTCAGATTACAGGCGATTACGTCGAATTCCAGACGATCCAGACTGCTTCAAGCATCAGAAACTTCTTTAGACTTCGGATCAGGTAATCTCCATTGGCCTCCTACAAATTCTCTATTTTCTTCTTTCTACTTTGTTTACTGTATTCATTTAAATTGCATTTTCATATAGATTAAGTTAGATTCATTTGGCCAAACCTAGGATGAATGCTTAAGGATAAAACGAACTCATCAAAACACATTCCAAAAACCTAAGCGTGGAAACTGTCGCCAAATGTTTCCTAGTGAACCCACCATCCGTCAAAAAATCACCAGAACACACCTCCCTTGAGAGGTGGGACCTTTGTAAAGTCCTTTCGTCCAAGGTACCGCACCATCCTTTTCCCATCCTCCTTCCGGGCGCGGATCCAATAGCCTGAAGGTAGGGATGCAAAAAATTTGGAGCGATACATTTTGGTGAACCAGACGTGAATGCATTATAACCTTTTGAAAACAAAAATAAAAAAAAATAAAACAAAAAAAAAATTATAACATCTAAAACTTAGATGCATTTTAAAGCTCTTAAAGTTTGAAATCATGTTTAGATGGTAGCTCCTAAAAAGAGGTTAGCAGTTACTATAAACATAGAAAACCAATTGGCAGCTATAGAAGTTAATTCTGTCCTTAGTATCCCTGAAACAAGTAGAAATCAATCCTTGTGGGACGAACTTGTCAGGAGACTTAGTCTCATCTCATCTAGGTCCACACAACTTAAACAGATCAAGAGGCTAGTCTTGGAGAGAATCCTGGATCCTCATCAATTAGTGTTCTATCATGAACTTCAGAGAGCCTTCCATAGATGGTTAGCCTATAGGAGAGCTTTAGTATCTTCATAATTGTTCAGCTTTGAGGAATACCTCGAGAATGCAGACATTGTACACCGATTCTTAGGCCTTGTAGAAGACCAAGAAGTTGTTCTTACAGATAGGGAAATATGGAATAGAGTTCCTCATGCTATGTTATATCGAGAGTATTGCCACGAGCTTTACTTCTATCAACTAGCATCTGAGACAGACAATATCACCATAGCCCTTTTCATAAAATTCTTAAAAGAAAACTTTCAATTTGAAGAAGAACATTTCATGACCCCTGAACAACTCGAACCTATTAATGATATTCATAATAGGTTCATTTACTTTCAGCTTTATTATTATTGCGTGCATTTATTGTTTTATTTGCTGTCTTTATTGTATTATTTCAAAAATTAAAGAAAAACTAAAAAAATCAAAAAAAAAAAAACATAGCAAAAACTTAAACATTTCATTTCAAATATTGCATTAGGTATATATAAATATATACCTTTTAATTTGTTGCATATATATATATATATATATATATATATATATATATATATATATATATATATATATATATATATATATATATATATATATATATATATATATATTTTGCTGAAATCAAAACTTAGCACCATGCCTAAACTTAGGAATGGTAAAGAAACTCTAGGAGAAGGAGAATATTGGTTACAAGATACAACTGAAAACCCAAATGTTCTTCTTGGAGATACAAATCCGGAAGGAGAAACTCTAGGTCAGTCAGACGAAGACTTAGGTGAAGATAAGGAACAAGAAGGAAGTGTTAAAGAGAATGAATCCTCATCCCCTAGAATAGCTCCAAATGGGGGCATCACTTTTGACAACGCAGAACATTTTCAAAAATTTCTCAATCAAAATATCGACATCCTTAATGTAGCAGTCCGTATTGATAGAGGGGAAGTTAGTGATGCTCAAGCAGCTATAGAACGGGCGCTTGATATACACACTAATCCTTTATCTTTTGTTGATCAAGAGAGTGATAAGGGTGGACCATCCAATACGGATATGGTCACTATGTCAAAACAACAGGTTACCCAACATCCTAAGGAACCTGTTACTCAACCTAAAACCACTCTTGCATAAAAGAAAATTCCCTTCACTACTTTGTTCCGCCAAACTATTGAGCAAAATGCTTTAAATAAACAGAAATCTAAAACAAAGCTAAATACAAATTTTCAACAATCTGGAACACAACATAATCTAACTTCAAAATTCCTCCATAACATTTTTCCTACTAAAGTTTTACACAATAGTAACATGGCATATAATCTACATGTTCCTCCATCCTATGCTCATAAAACTCATGTCAATGCCCTACCGAATCAATATGGGGGGCAAACTAGTAATCTGGAAGCTATGGTGAAACAATTGGCTTCACGTATGGACCAGATAGATCCCTACCGTCCCTTGTACAATTATCAAGAGATTTGTAGCCAACCATTTGATCCCATAGTGGTAGCTCAACCATACCCTAAACATTTTCTCATGCCCGTCCTGCCTATATATAAAGGAACCGAAGATCCCATAGAACATCTTCGCATGTTTAGGATAGCATGTCACGACATATCGCATGACGAATTGCTATTACTAAAAATGTTCCCCAAAAGTTTAGGTGGAATGGCATTAGAGTGGTACTATCAATTGCCCACTCACTCCTTAAGAAACTTTGAAGAAACAGCTGAATCATTTGTTCATCAATTTAGTGCCTACATCGAGAGACATGTAACTATTAAAGACTTATACAATTTAAAACAAGATAAAGATGAATGTTTTGCTGATTTCTTGGCTATATGGAGACAATTGATAGGAAAACTACACTTTGTGCTACCCTATAGGGTAATGCTAGACATTTTCATCAATAATTTACAAGAACAACTCTCTTATGAGCTATCAATAGCTACTTTGACTACCTTCTATCAAGCTATAGACTTAGCTCAAAGAGTAGAAGATGCCCTCATTAGGATAGGCCAACTTAGGAAGAATTATGATGAGAAAACATCTAGAAATCAATATAAAAACAAACAGGTTGTCGGTGACGGAGTCACTGACAACAGAAATGTTGCTAATGTCAATGCAACAAAGACAACAAAAAAATTCATATTGAAACCCCCTGACAAGCCTCCTCGAGAATTCACTAGATTAAACCAACCCTTGTCAACCATTTTACCTCAATTGCTTGAAAGAGGTTTAATCCAATTACCAGCTATCCGGGAATCTGACCCAAGTATACCCGGATATAGAGCTGATTTGCACTGTGACTTTCATAGAGGACCTAGACATTCTACCAACGCTTGTAATAGATTGAAACATAAAATACAAGATTTGATTGACAATAATGAAATGGAAGTGCAAGCCTTCCAACCCAAACAAAACCCTCCTAATAATACTCAAAATACTGTTCCCCAAAATCAAAATCAAAATGCCAATCAAACTTTAGACATATTTCAACACCCTTTACCACGACATGGTAAAGAGGTAGCTAATCAAATTGAACATCATAATGTTCCCCCTCCTACCCGATATGTAGGAACCATTAGCGAACAATTACCTATTCAGGATTCTCAAATATTTGATACAACCTTATCCCTGGTTACAACCAGGTCCTTACATAATTTTCAAACTTCTGATTCTAGTGATATAGAGTCAGATAGTGAAAGTGAAGTAGACACTATTCAATCGAATAGTTTTGAAAACGAATCAGATCCTATTCAACCTGTCACAGATGCTAATGTTCCAGAAGAACCATTTCCCAGAAGAGTCACTACTCGACCTTCTTCTAATTAAGTCATTCCTTATGAACAAGCCATAAATTCTCAACCAAGACCGTTTCAACGTCGTCACTATAACATTGTAGGTACCATCGGAGTCGTTACTCGACAACAAGCTCAAAATTCTCAACAAGAACCAAACCAGAATGATGGATCAGCTCCATTCATTCTAAAAAATCCCAATAAAGGAAATCATGCTCCTATTGTTCAACCCAAACCTTCTTATAGCATTAATGAGCAATTGTCTAATACCACGGCTAGAATCTCCCTTCTAGATTTATTAAGATCCTCTCCCACACATAGGGATGAGTTGATGCTTACATTGAGCCAAATGATGGTACCTCAAAACATTCAACCTGAAGCTATGGCCAATACTATCATCACTTGAGAGATTGATTGTATTGACTTTCGGGATAAAGATATCCCACAACACAATTTACACAAGGATAATCCCTTGTACATTACTGCTCTAATTGGAGATGTAGCTGTCAAACGAGTCCTGATTGATAATGGCTCATCTCTAAACATTTGCACCTTTGACTTCTACCAACGATTTGGTTTTAGAAGTGATGAAATGAAGAAAACTGATATGATTATCAAAGCTTTTAATGACGAAACACAAGAAACATGTGGAGTCATTACCCTCCCATTGCAAGTTGGCCCTAGAACCCTAGAAACAACAGTGTTTATTCTACATTGCCCAGCATCATACAATATACTTTTGGGTCGCCCTTGGATTAACGCCATGCGAGCAGTCTCGTCAACTTTACACCAATGTGTGAAATTTGAGTTTAAAAATCAGTTGGTCACTATTCATGGTGACCCTAGACCTTTTGATATGTGTGCTTTGGCAGAACCCGTTGGAGTACAATTTTGCCCTGCTCTATCATCCACACATTCTAGTTCTTCTTTTTCATCTAAAACGGTGAAACATAAACCCATAACTTCATCTATTCCTCCTCCATTAACTTCATCTTCCTATAAAGACCAACAACCTTCTAAACAAATTTTAGAATCTCAAAAGGATCTCAAATCTACAACTAATCCTTCAACTATCATTCCTATAAATTCAAAACCTTTAGACACATCCATCATACCTTCCACACCTCAAGACATAAGTAATAAACCTTCTACATCTTATGCCCTTTCTGATGAACTTTTACCAGATTTATCTACAACCTTAATATCAGAAAAAATGAATGCTTTCATGCAATATTCAAACCTTTTAAATAAATTACCGCCCTCTCCTCGTACTTTGGGCCTCCCACAACCTATGGGAAGTACTTACCAAGTCGGGAGTTGTGCCTTCATTTATAAAGGATATGACTGGGGAAGAATCCCTCGGAATATCAAAACTCATCATGAGGGATACGCTCGTTGTTATTTTACCAATGATTATGTTAAAGCTAAACCCATGATGCTTAAAATGGGATATAAAGGGAAAGGCTTAGGACCTTTCCAAAATGGCATGAAAGAACCTTTCGAGGTAGAACCGTGGCCTGCCCGCTGTGGTGTGGGCTTATTTCCTAGTAAGGGACAACCCTTTCCTTTTGAGGATGATGATCACCTCATATGCTATCAAGATTATTTGGATAGGCATGTTGATTTGCCTCTTAAAAATCAGTCATTTTCATGCAACATGCTATCCATAGCCTACCCTGAAATGATTGCTGACCCCGATGAAGAGTTGGAAGGAGATATCTTCCATGATGTCTCTGTTGAAGAGATGTTGCACAATGTATTCTATTTTGATGGTTCTATACCAACTATATCCCAGCTTGAGACCACTAATCCTCAGAATGAATTATCTAAATTAACTTTACAAGAATTACAAGAACTGGGTGTTTCACCCGCCCCACCTAACTTTGAAAGAGATCCACACATGGAGGTAGAAAATGTCATTAAAATTAATATTGGAACTGAGGACAATCCTCACATGATCAATATTGGATCAGAACTAAGTCAACAAAAATAGGAACAATACATTGCATTCCTTAAAGAGTATGAAGATGTCTTCGCTTGGACATATGAAGATATGCCAGGTCTAGACCCTTCTGTCATCATGCACCATCTAGTGGTCCATCCGGATGCTAAACCGGTTAAACAAAAACTTAGAAAAATGCATCCCAAAGTGGCTCTGCTAGTCAAAGGGGAGTTAGAAAAACTCCTGAATGTTATCTTTATACAAGCTATTGATTATGCTGAATTGATCTCAAACGTAGTTCCAGTCACAAAAAAGGAAGCTACCAAAGTTAGGGTTTGCACAGATTTTAGAGATATTAACGTTGCATGCCCTAAAGATGACTTTCCCATTCCAAACATGGATCAAATTATCGACTTCACTGTCGGAAGTGGGATGATGTCCTTAATGGACAGATTCTCCGATTATAATCAGATCAAGATAGCTCCTGAAGACCAGGCTAAAATAGCCTTTATTACCCCCTAGGGTACTTTTTGCTGGAAAGTGATGCCCTTTGGCTTAAAGAACGCCGGTGCAACTTACCAACGGGCTATGACCTAAATTTTTCATGATATGATGCATGATATCTTACATGATTATGTAGATGATATTATAGCTCTCTCTCTTATTGAAAATAATCATTTAGATGATTTAAGAAAAGTTTTTAATCGATTACGAGAATATCTCATTTGATTAAATCCAGCAAAATGCATATTCGGAGTTAAATCCGATAAACTATTAGGGGTTTTAGTTTCTTTACGTGGTATCAAAATTGACCCTCTCAAAATTGCGGCCATCACTGATATGCCCGCACCCACTAATATATCTGAATTACGAAGTTTACAAGGTAAACTTCAAGCTATCCGTCGCTTCATTGATAAGCCGGCGGACAAAACTGGTCCCTTTCTCAAACTTCTTAAGAAGTATGTCCATTTCAATTGGGACACAGAATGTAGAGAAGCTTTTGAACTTCTCAAACAATACCTCCTTACTCCCCCGGTGCTTTCACCGCCTAAATCTGATCACCCATTTCTTCTATATATTTCTGCTTCAGATTCCGCCTTAGGAGCTATGTTAGCTCAACTTGATGATGAAAAGCGAGAACGTGCTAATTATTACATTAGCCAAACTTTCATCAGTTATGAAACCCGCTATACAGCGTTAGAGAAGTTATGTCTAGCAGTCGTGTTTGCTATGCAAAAATTACGACATTATATGCTTAGCCAAAAAACGTATGTCATTGTCAAATATGATCCTTTAATATATCTTATGAGTCGCCCTTATTTATCGGGTCACACAGCCAAGTGGGTTCTTGCTCTAAGCGAGTTTGATCTCACATTCATAGGACAAAAGTCTGTTAAGGGTCAAATCATAGCAGATCAATTAGTCGCTGCACCCTTAGAGTCTACTCATCCTCTCATCATCGAGTTTCTCGATGAATGCCTTCAATTAGAGGCGAGACCATCCCGAACAATGGTCCTTATACTTTGATGGAGCCCGATGTATGAGTGGGGCTGAAGTGCGGGTATTATTTTAATATCTCTGCAAAAACATCTTATTCCTCTGTCCTTCAAACTGACCTTTGCTTGCACCAACAATACTACTGAGTATGAAGCTCTAATCCTTGGATTATGAGCTACTTTAGCACTAAAAATCAAAAACCTCTTAGTTTTTTGGGATTCCAAATTGGTTATAAACCAAATTAATGAAGTTTATCAAACCCGAGATGATAAAATTCGTCCATATAAGGCCTATTTTTTACAATTGATGTCTTTATTTGATCAAATTACTTTGGAAGCCATTCCTTGAACTAGCAACCATGCAGCTGATGCTATGGCCGTAGCTGCATCCCTCTTTCCCTTGGAGTTAGACGACGAATATGCCACTATCATCATTCATCGACTCCAGGAACCCGCTTCAAATAAGTCATGCTTAGAGCCTTTGGATGTGTTTCTAATCAATGAAACTACTCCTGAACCTTGGTATATAGAAATATTTGATTTCCTCCAAAATGGGACGTTCCCTGCTAATTCTAATAGAAACCAGAATCGGTTATTACGTCGACGAGCAAGTCAATTTGTAATAATTGGAAATACTTTATATAGAATATCTTTTGAAGGTATCCTATTAATATGTCTAAATTTAGAAGAATCTAAATCAGCCTTGAGTGAAGCCCACGATGGATCTTGTGGACACTTTAGTGGTAGTATCATTGCTAAAAAGCTCCTTCGGATAGGATACTTTTGGCCTACCATGGAAACGGATGCACACGAGTATGTGTGTCATTGCGACAAGTGTCAAAAACATGCTGACCTTGTCCATGCGCCTGCACAAGAGCTACAGGCTATTTCGTCTCCTTGGCCCTTTTCTAAATGGTGCTTGGATATTATTGGTAAAATCAATCCTGTGTCTTCTGATGGACACAAGTTCATCATAACTGCCACTGAGTATTTCACGAAGTGGGTTGAAGCTATGCCTTTAGATTCTTGCACTGGTTCACAGGTCTCTAAATTCATTTTTAATCAAATCATTTGCAGGTTCGAAATTCCTACGAATCTCATCTCTGACAATGGAACTCCTTTTAAAAATAAAGATGTTAAGAAATTATGCCAAAAATACAAGATTCAACATCGCTGGTCCACTCCCTATTATCCTCAGGGTAATGGTCAAGCAGAAGCATCTAACAAAACTTTAATCAAAATCCTCAAACGATTGGTCAATAAAATTGGTCGTGACTGGCATATTCAATTATATCCAGCCTTGTGGGCTTATCGAACTAGTGTTCGAACCCCCATGGGCACTTCACCATTTGTTTTGGTATATGGTGCCGAAGCAGTTTTTCCATTTGAATTGGAAGTTCCTTCTTTGGCTTTGCTACTTCAAGACACTGAAGTAGGAGATGAATATCGTGTTGGCAGACTCAGTCAGCTAGAACTCTTAAATGAAAAATGCATCAATGCTTTGGAGCATCTCCGTGCATACCAAAACAAGCTTAAAAGAGCATATGCTAAGAAAGTTTGTCATCGATCCTTTGAGATTGGCGACCTTGTTCTAAAAGAAAATAAAAAAAATACAAACGCAACTAAAGAACTTAAAGGTAAGTTTGAGCCCAACTGGCTCGGACCATACATCATTACTGCAAAATTTGAATCAGAAGCATATAAATTATCTGCCTTAGATGGTAAAGAACTTAAAGAACCCATGAATATTTTACATCTCAAACGTTACTATGCATAAATTTGGTCATTTCATCCATGTATATATTTGTTCAAAGTTACTCTCTTATATTTCTTTCAATTTATAAAAAAATTCAAAAACATCAAAAACATTCATAAATCTCCAAAAATCTTCAAAACTATCTATTGCATTTATTTAAAGCACTTGTTAAGTTCTTTTTGCTCAAAAACAAAAATCTAAATAAAAATCTAACAATAGCTATATGCTTGACTCTTTCGAAACCAAAACAATATACAGAAGAAAGAGAGAGTCAACATTCTCCCAACTTCTAAAAAATCATGTATATATATTTTCTCACAATTATTGCAGTTATATGTTTCAACTTATTTTGGATACAATTAGCATTTATTTGGCATCCCTCACTTGCACACTCACAACAATAAATATCTTGATTTTATCTGGCATGATTACTAATCTGTCTTATATCAAAGTTCACAAAATTCAATTAACTAAAGTTTGAGCATAGAGAATTGATCTTGTTATTTACTTAAACCAAGCACATCTTTTCACAATAAAATGATTATATTTGTAATTTCCATATTTTGCTACATAGTAGAAGTGATTTCTTGAGTGAAAAGTTTCCCTTGCTATCCTATCATGCACATGGTCTAGAATCTTTGAGAATTGGCAAAAGGACAAGCTCACCCCTACCCAGAATAAAAATCCCTTGCTCTACAGCTAATCTGAGCAAGTATCCCTAGCAAAAAAAAAAAAAAAATTCGAGAAAAAGAGAAAAGAAAAATGTTCTTTTATCGTTACAGCAATGTTCCAAGCATTATCAAGCAAAAGAAATACAAAAAGCAAAAGATAAAGCAAAAGCAAAAGCAATAAAATCCCTTTCCCTACCCTTTGAAAAGAAAAGAAGGGTTGATGAGCTTGAATCCCTGGAATTCTCAATTATTCGAAAACTGTGAGGTAAGCCCCATAACGGGTGTTTTGTGCCCAACCCGCTTGGCCTTGGGTAACTCCTAGCGTGGCGATATGTCCGTCACATTAGCGACCTTCTTTTGTACAGACCTATGTCTGCTTATGGATTAGCTAGCTCTTGATAATACAACCTACATAGTAGTCTAATATGGTTATATGCATCTACATCATGGTTAATGAACACTTATTTGGTTTTTTCAAATCACTTGTATCATAATATCTTGTTCAAACCTGGTAAATGAACAATACAATTGCACACACATTTGTATTTGAGAGATTTTTTCTATCATTCTGATAAATCAAGATTGAAAATGAATTCACATATGCACATGGGATCCCTTATAAATCTAATTTTTTTTTTCAAAATACTTTGAAATATTATTTTTGCAACTTTTTTGGAATAATCAAGTACAATTATTTACCATAAAGACAACTATATAGTAGAAAAATCACAAATTTCTTTCAGAACATATGATATATATCATATCGACTTTCGTGACGATGGTATAGTTCTAAAACCAAAATTGGAATTTTATGCCTAGCGCAAGTCCTCATTTTCATATTTTTTGTTCATCAAAAATCAATCATGCAATAAAACTATCTATTTTCTTTGATTTTCGTGATGATGGTATAAGTCTATACCTACATATTCTATGCCTAGCGCAAACCATTGTAACAATTTTTATTCCCCCATTTATTAAAACTCATAAAAACCATATGACTTCATTTTATTACACAAATTTTGCTTTTCAAAAGAATGCACATTTTCATTATTTCATGTCATTATGTCAACCTCCAATTTTGCAATGATGGTATAATTCCTAAGGAATTATTCAACAATTTTATCACACTTAGGAATTTATGCCTAGCAAAAATCATTTTTTACAAATATTTCATGCATAATATTTTTATGGAAATCTGAAAACAAACCATCATCATTTGCATCATCACAACAAAGTCTTAAGACAGTCTCTTAAGCACTCTTTCACTTTTCACAATATTTCTATAAATGGGATTAGCTTGATGACCGAGTGAGCAGCGACTCCATGAAATGGTCTATAATAGCGACAATGTCCTTTGAAATTATTGTTAAAAGTCCCTTTTTCTTTTATCAAATCATTGCATCACAAACAACCAATTTGTTACATCAGATTATTTCATCAATATTACAGCATGACATCAAAAGGTATAAATTATTTTCCAACGACATAATTACAAGCATTATCAAAATCAATCAATCAAAGCATCATCAATATACTCATAACATAAGTCATATGACCAAAAATATCTCATCTATATATATATCTCAAAAATATATATGTACATCATATCAGATAGATTGGTATGCCACAATCGATATCTTGGCATACTCAATCAAGTGTCCTCCAAGCAGTGTCTCGAGAGCCCCTAGAGCTCTCAGCCTCATCTCCTCCCCCACCCTGCAGAGGACAAGGTGGTCCCATCATAGTATGTGTGGTACTACGAGTCCTCGTCGTCGATCGGGATGAGCTCCTCGACGACCCTGTCCTGATCGGATCTGCTATGGCAGCCGACAGCTGTACCCTTTAGCCCTTTGACACCGCCTGGTAGTATAGAGCCTGATAGAATGCGGTCTGAGAAATCGATCGCAGTAGCTCCTGAGTGCTCACCCCTCCACCCCGTGCCCTAAGATGTGCATTCTCGTCTCGCAGCTGCGACACCTCAGCCTGGTGTTGTGCGATCGCATCCTGTAGTGTCTGCACCTAAGTCTGCAGATGATCTCTCTCTACCCGGAGAGTAGCCATCTCGCTACTCTCTCCTATATCCATGCCCTTGCCCTTATCGGGCGATGGTGGCCTCTGTTGAGATGGGGGTCTCGCCTCCCTCTTATCCCTCTCTCTCTGCCGCGGATGCTCCTATGCCTGTGGCCTCCTCTGATCTCTCCCGACGTGACCCTGGTCTGCCTCTATCATCTCTTGGCACCGCCTCCCTATCCGATGCATGACTGTGTGGATCGGACCCTATGCCCTCGTCATCCAAGGAGGGCGGATGCCTGCATACCAGGCATCGTAGCCATCGGCTACTCCTACGTCGTCCCCATCCACTGGCTGAATGGGGGCATCATCTGAGTCCTGGCTCTAGAATCATTGCATGTCTAGAGCCTCGCTAACAGTGGTGTTATCCCGAACGGTCCGAGAAAACTCATAATCCCTGAGAGATGGGATCCCCTGCTGTAGATCGAACTATCGCAAAACTCGGTCATAGCGGTGGAGCTCCACCTCTCCCCTCTCCATCCTCAGCCAGCAGACTCGCCTGATGTGAGCCAGCTCCTGTTCGTCCTCTGCCCACCCTGGATGCTGCCTCCACGGCCTCTAGGTGATCTAGTCCAGGACAAGGTCATCCAGTAGTCTCTGGGACACCGGCAGGTTGATCTGTTGCTGTGCCCCTCTTCGGAGCCACCAGTAGAAGACTCGGGGCCTCTCCCCGTCTACCCCTGTCAGTGGAAGCCCTACCGGCCTTCGCATCGTAATGTGCTCCAAGCACCAAACCTGTAGAAGCGATGTCATAACCAGACATCGCCCGCCCTTGTACACGACCCCATAAAGGATCCTGTACAGTCGACATAGTACAAAGCTGCCCCATGAGAACCTATACCCGTGGTCCCGTATATCATAGATCACATCTGCCAATATCCACGGTACCCTGCACCCACTCTGATGGCACAGTAGAAGTCCACCAACTACTCCAGCTAGAACCCGTGTCAGTCTAGATGCCCCAGGCATCTGGCATAGTGCCTCGATGTTCACTCTACCCTTCTCCAGGGCGAAGCTCAGGTCACCGCACAGTCGTCCCATCACGTGGCCCTGATTAGCCGTAGGTGTGATCATCCGTCCTTGTATGGGGATTCTCAAAATCCTCCATACGTCCTCTAGTGTGGGAGCCATCTCCCCTGTCGATAACCGGAAACATGAAGACCCCGGATACCATCTCTCTGCTAGGGTTGTCAGTAGCCCCATTTCTATGGAAACCTGCGGCATCTCTGCCACATGCTGCAAGCCAGCCTGTGCCAGTAGATCCCACTCTTCCTGTGTGAGCGCAGCCAAGTCGTCTCTCAGTCCGCCGTACTTCCACTCTCTGCTTTTTAGTAATCCTCTCTGCAAACATAAACAACAAAACAACAAACAATAATTAATCAATAAATTCCAGTAATTAATAATGCAACTTAAAGATCAATTTTTTACAATTGATGATATCGCCCACTATTGGATGATATCGTCCCAAATTTGAGCATAATCGTCTCCTATTTCATAGTTCGAAATCGTCTCTAATTTGATGAAATCGTCCCCCTTTCGACGATTTCGCCCTCGGGCGAAATTGCCGAAATTGAGACGATTTCGTCCCGATGACGTCGACGGCCAAAAACGGCCACGATGCTCCAAATTCACTTAAAAATTCATCTAGAAAGCATGTAAAAGCAACTTAAATCAATCTAAATTGAGTTTAGACCCTTACCCCGTTGGAGATCTCACAAATTGGGATGATCTCCAACCTCCCAACAACTCCCCTATGCCTATTTAAACTCTAGGACATTCCCTCCCCAACCCCTGGCTGAATTTTATCTACAAGTTGAATCCCTCTGCACTAAAACACCTTAATCTTATTTTTGTACTAGTCCTATAGCAGTTTTTATATAGGTACACCACTGATTTTCAACCGGAGCCAGCACCCATCATCGTCGACAAACCTGTCAAGATCGGAGGCGATCCTGTCAAATTCAAGACAATTTCGTACTGATGCGAGACAATCTCGACTATAGTCCACATCGAGGCAATCAATGCCTGGAGTTTGCTTTTCTTAACTTTGCCTCAGTTATTTTGTTTTACAAATTAGATAATCTATTTAGTTTTTATCCTATTTTGCATCTGGAGTTCACCCATCTAGTCTAGATTGCATGTTAAGCTCATAATCTGCCATTAAAGTATAGCAATTTACTTTAATTTCTATTTTTAAACTTTGTTCAGTATTCAGTTTATTATTTGGCATATTTTGCCTCTATTTGCACAATAGGAATTCTTGTATTTTGCATCTGTTCTCTGTTTTGTAGGTCTCTGATGAATTCATCTAACGAATTCATCAGATTTCAGACGATTCTGTCAGTCTCAGACGAATCTGTCAGATTCGGATGATTCTGTCAGATTACAGGCGATTACGTCGAATTCTAGACGATCCAGACTGCTTCAAGCATCAGAAACTTCTTCAGACTTCCGGATCAGGTAATCTCCATTGGCCTCCTACAAATTCTCTATTTTTTGCTTTCTACTCTATTTACTGTATTCATTTAAATTGCATTTTCATATAGATTAAGTTAGATTCATTCGGCCAAACCTAGGATGAATGCTTAAGGATAAAACGAACTCATCAAAACACATTCCAAAAACCTAGGCGTGGAAACTGCCGCCAAATGTTTCCTGGTGAACCCACCATCCGTCGAAAAATCACCAAAACACACCTCCCTTGAGAGGTGGGACCTTCGTAAAGTCCTCTCGTTCGAGGTACCGCACCATCCTTTTCCCATCCTCCTTCCGGGCGCGGATCCAATAGCCTGAAGGTAGGGATGCGAAAAATTTGGAGTGATACACTCAGCAACACATTCTTCACGCATACAACAACATAGTCTTTGCATAAACAGCAGCACAGTCTTCACATGAATAGCAACATAGTCTTCCACATGAATAGCAGCACAATCTTCCACACTTTAGACGATTCGACAGAATGCACTATTATATTGTAATCAAACTTTGCACTCTACTTTTTCTATGATCTAACCTCACTGTCACACTAAATCTACGAATGTCACTCTTTGAACGCACACTTCGATCGATGCTAAGACTGCTCAAACAACCCTCCTTAAATACTCATAATCTCAAGTTGAAATCTTGTTCTTAGTCGGCTGTTTCAACCTTCAATCACGTCGACTGTAAAACCCTGCACTGCGTTGGCCCAGTTTTAACTCTGTCGGCTTCACTGCCTCCTTGAAGCTCCTAGCACAAAACTTCAACATGTCGCAAAATCATGACACCTTTACTTGTCGTACACCCTCTTTAACTTACTGTAGCGATATCGTGATGCTTTTGCTTTTGTATGCTTCCTTCGCTCTTCTGTCACGAAATCATGACACTTTTGCCTGTCCCTGACGTCATCTCACTTTTTTTGTGAAATCACGATGCTTTAGACTTCAAAGCCTTCTTCTCTGATTCTATCGTGAAATCGTGACACCTTTGCCTCTTTCTAATGTCATCAGCAATTTTGTCATGAAATCATGACGCTTTAGACTCCAAAGCCTTCTTCTCAGCTTGTGTCACGAAATCGTGACACCTTTGCCTCTTGCTGATGTCATTTGTAGCTTTGTCACAAAATCGTCACACTTCTTGCTTCTTCAACCTTTTCTCGATTTGCACTAGTGAAAATGGAACATGTCATGAAATCATGACACTTTCACTGCCTTAAGCTCTTTTCTACCAACTGCTCATGAAACTGGAACATGTTATGAAATCGCGATGCTTTCACTGCCTTAAGCACTTTTATGCCAATTGCTCACAAAACTGGAACATGTCATGAAATCATGACGCTTTCGCTGCCTTAAGCACCTTTCTACCAACTGCTCACAAAACTAGAACATGTCATGAAATCATGACGCTTTTGCCAACTACAAGCTGCCAACTCAACCTGTCGTGAAATCGCGACACTTTCTACATCCGTACAACTTCTTTGAAACATGTCGCGAAATTGTGACACTTCCTGCAACTCAAGACTGTCAACTCAACTTGTTGTGAAATTGTGACACTTCCTGCAACTCAATGCTGCCAACTCAACTTGTCATGAAATCGTGACACTTTCTGCAACTCAATGCTGCCAACTCAACTTGTCATGAAATCATGACACTTTCTGCAACTCAACGCTGCCAACTCAACTTGTCACGAAATTGCGACAGTTTTGCCTAAACTTTCTCTCTCCTCAAACATGTTGCGAAATCATGATAGTTTTGCCTACTTCGTCTCTGCCTTCTAGCATGTCGTAAAATCATGACAGTTTTGCCAGAAATTTCTCTCCTCAAACATGTCGCGAAATCACGACAGTTTTTCCAACCGCCTGCAAACTTTTTCTAACTTATCTTTTTTTGGATTTTTTGGCAACTGGGCTACTCTGATTTTCTTGGAGACTTATTGACCAGCTAAAACCTTCATCAAAACACATACTTAGACATAAAAACAAATTGCTTCAAGAACTCCTTGACATAAAAAACAACAACTACCAAGATATCCTTGACATCAATGACAACAATTAAACTTAGGCAAAGGCAATGTACTCAAGGTACCCAAAATTGCCAACAATCTCCCCCTTTGTCATTGATGGCAACCCTTTACTAAAAACACATCTTAAAGAGCCAAAACTGAAATCAGTCTCTTTGAAGTTTTTCTCCCCCTCACTTGAAGCTTTCCTCTTCACTTGAAGCTCTCCCCCTTACTCATATCTCCCCCCTTACACAAATATCTCCCCCTTTGTCATCAATGGCAAAGGGTCACCTTTGGGGCTTGGGACTAAGAATGAGTCTCTTAGCTTAGTCCCTCCCCTACCTCCTAATGAGGTGATTTTAAAACATAGTTGGGAGTGAAACTCCCATTAGACATTCATCATCATCAGTGTCTACAATTTCTTTGCCGGGCCTTTTCTTGAGCTCTTTGTTAATGTTTATGTTCTTGACACTTTTCTTGTTCTTGTTCTCATCTCTTTTCTTGTCCACACCTTGATTCTTGGACCTGATTATACCATTTTTTTTGTTCCTATACCTTGGAATATTAGCTCTGCACTTTCTGGCTGAGTGACCTGTATTGTTGCATTTGTAACAGACAACATTATTTCTTTTAGGCATAGTTGTTCTTTGAATCCACCTGTTATTTGAATTGCAAAAAATTGCCTTGTGCCCGAACTGATTACAAGAGTAGCAATACCCTTGAAATAGATTACGACTTTTAAAGTTATTGTTACTCTTCTTAATTTGAGACATACAATGTGTAGCCATGTGTCCAAACCTGTAACACGCAAAACATCTGTCGTGAAATATTCTTTTAATCAATCTCTTGGGTCCCAAGAACTTCTATTTCACATTCAAAAATCTGTTTTCTGATCTTGCGCATTCATTACTCACATACTCATGATCTGAAGTACTTTCATCATTAGAACTTTCTTTTTTTTGAAATCTCTTGCTAGATTCCCCAATCTGTTTCTTGTGTGGCTCAACAAAATCGAGACCTATTTTATCTATTGGATTTCTTTGATTTTTGATGAGAGACTTAACCTTCTTGGAGCTATCCTGAAATCTGTAGAGTTTATCCTTGTAATCTTTATTTTCTTCTTTCAAAGAAACCATTTTCTGCTCTAACTTATTATACTCAAGAATCTTAGACTCTAACTCATCCTTGAGTTCTTGTGTTTTGGCTATAAAGAAGTCGAGACTTTCTATAAGATCGTCTCTCTCCATACAACATTCATCTAACTTAACCTTGAGTCTATCATTCTTCTACCTTTCCTTTTCCAAAACACTGAGATCATTATTGAGTTCACATTCAAGATTCTCTATTTGATTACACTTTGAATTATCAAGACCTTTTTTTGATTTCTTATTACTAGATGTGCTACCCTTTTCAAAAACCATACATGCATCTTCCTTATCATTTTCTGAAGCATCCTCATACATACTAGCAACCAATTCAATATTTGTGCAATCATCCTCAAGGTGCCCAAAATTTCCACATCTAAAGCATTTCATGACCGTAAATTTATGTTTTAGTTCTTCTTCTTTTTTTGAAATTAACAGCATCTCATTTTCATTATCACTGGAAGAGCTTTCACTATCACTGCTATAACACTTACTTACTTTGTCCAAATAGAAGCTCTTCTTGTTCTTATGTGAATACCTCTTTCCTTGATTGCTGTGTTCATATTTGTTCTTTCTGTAATACCTTTGCTTTTCAGAATCCTTGCTCTTGAAATTTTGTATATCTTCATCACTTTCATCTTTAGAAACACCACAATCAGTAGCATAATGACCATACTTTCCACAGTTGAAGCATCTTATATTTTTCTTGCTTTTGTGCTTTCTAGAGAATTTGCCTTTCTTGTTGTAATATGCTTCTTCCTCACTAGAAGACTCATCACTCTCTTGAATCTGTTTGCCTTTTGATTTCTTGGTAGCTTTGAAAGCTGCCTCTTTCTTTATATCAACATTCACTTGAGTTCTCAGCTCAAAAGCTGCAAGTATACTATGGAGCTCATCCTTTTTCAATTTATCTAAATCTTTGGCTTCCTCAATAGCAGAAATCTTTTCACTAAATCTATTAGGAAGAGATCTTAAAATCTTAATACACACATCATTTTTAGTAAGTTCAAGACCTAAGTCTTTCATGGAGTTCACAATCTCATCCATCCGAAGCATTTAGTTACTAATATTTTCATCATAATTCATCTTGAGTTGTTCAAACATACCTTTAAAATGTCTCAATTTGGCCTTTCAGACATTTGCATCACCTGTATGAACAACCTGCAATTGTTTCCACATTTCACTAGTCTGTCTTATAGTGAATAACTTTGGTAAGATCAGCCTTCTGTAAACCTTTCAGGATTGCATTCATGGCTTTTGAGTTGCTATGATGTAGGAGCCTGTCTTCTTTAGTATAAGGACCATTTGCAGGAATGGTGTACCCATCTTCAATAACTTCCCATGCCTCATTACCAAGAGCCATTAGATAGACTTTCATTCTTGCACTCCACAGACCGAAATCTGATCCATCAAGAATAGGTGCTGCATTGCCACCTGAGAAATCCATTGTGTTCTAAATCAGTTCTTTCTTCTGACTATAAAACCTTTCCGAAGGAACCTGCTCTGATACCAATTGAAGAACACAAGCTTATACTAAGAGGGGGGGTGAATAGTATAATACCACTTTTTACTTTTTCTTTAAATCAACTTTCAAATCAGATTTATGCAGAGAACAGATAGCAGTATAAAGAGCAGTAATTAAAATAATACACAACACATAAACAACAAAGAGATAGCAATTTACGTGGTTCACCCAATGCGGGCTACTCCACGGATAAATTTTCTTACTAAATTTTATCAAAGTCCTCTAGGAATACTTCCCAATTACAATGTTTATGAGCCTCAGCTCAAAGGAGACACCTTCCCCTAATTCTACTTTGGTTGGTTATCCTATAGAAGACCTCTACCTATTCTACCCTTATCAAGTGGAACTCTGTCCACAGAAGACACCTATCTTCCCTGGTCTGGCTGGAGATCTCTGTCCTCAACTCTGTCACAGCAAGCTAATCCTCTTTTCTGCACCAAAACACAATCCTTCGATCTGGCACAAATCTGTCCTCTTCCTCTTTTCTTTTTTGATATTGATTCTACTTGGTCAAAACCAACTTTTCACAGTCTACGCAAACACAGTAGCACTTGATCAAATTAAACTCTTCTATGAGAAACTTAGCAACACATTCTTCGCGCATACAGCAACACATTCTTCGCATAAATAGTAGCATAGTCTTCACATGAACAACAACACAGTCTTCCACATGAATAGTAGCATAGTCTTCCACACTTTAGACAATTCAAAGGAATGCACTATTATACTGTAGTCAAACTTCGCACTATGTTTTTTTGATGATCGAACCTCACTGTCGCACTAAATCTGTGAACGTCACTCTTCGAACGCACACTTTGATCGATGCTAAGACTGCTCAAACAACCCTCCTTAAATACTCACAATCTCAAGTTGAAATCTTGTTCTTAGTCGGCTGTTTCAACCTTCAATCACGTCAATTGTAAAACCCTACGCTGCGTTGGCCTAGTTTTAACTCTATCGGCTTCACTGTCTCCCTGAAGCTCCTGGCACGAAACTTCAACATGTCGTGAAATCGTGACACCTTTACCTGTCGTACACCCTCTTTAACTTGTTGTAGCGATATCGTGATGCTTTTGCTTTTGTATGCTTCCTTCGCTCTTCTGTCATGAAATTGTGACACTTTTTCCTGTCCCTGACGTCATCTCACTTTTGTCGTGAAATCATGACGCTTTAGACTTCAAAGCCTTCTTCTCCGCTTCTATCGTGAAATCGTGACACCTTTGCCTCTTGCTGATGTCATCAGCAATTCTATCATGAAATCATAACGCTTTAGACTCAAAAGCCTTCTTCTCAGCTTGTGTCATGAAATCACGACACCTTTGCCTCTTGCTGATGTCATCTACAACTTTGTCGTGAAATCGTGACACTTCTTGCTTCTTCAACCTTTTCTTGGTTTGCACTAGCGAAAATGGAACATGTCATGAAATCACGACGCTTTCGCTGCCTTAAGCTCTTTTTTGCCAACTACTCGTGAAATTGGAACATGTCACGAAATCGTGATGCTTTCACTGCCTTAAGCACTTTTATGCCAACTGCTCGCAAAACTGGAACATGTCACAAAATCGTGACACTTTCGTTGCCTTAAGCACCTTTCTGCAAACTCCTCGCGAAACTGGAACATGTCATGAAATCGTGACGCTTTTGCCAACTACAAGCTGCCAACTCAACCTGTCGTGAAATCGTGACACTTTCTGCATCCGTACAACTTCTTTGAAACATGTCGCAAAATCGCAACACTTCCTGCAACTCAACACTGCCAACTCAACTTGTCATGAAATTGCGACACTTCCTACAACTCAACGTTGCCAACTCAACTTGTTGCAAAATTGTGACACTTTCTGCAACTCAACGCTGCCAACTCAACTTGTCGTGAAATCGTGACACTTTCTACAACTCAACGCTGCCAACTCAACTTGTTGCGAAATCATGACAGTTTTGCCTGAAATTTCTCTCTCCTCAAACATGTCATGAAATCGTGACAGTTTTGCCTACTTCGTCTCTGCTTTCCAGCATGTCACGAAATCGTGACAATTTTGCCAAAACTTTCTCTCTCCTCAAACATGTCACTAAATCACGACAGTTTTTCTAGCCGCCTGCAAACTTTTTCTAACTTATCTTTTTCTAGATTTTTTGGCAACTGGGCTACTCTAATTTTCTTGGAGACTTACTGACCAGCTGAAACCTTCATCAAAACACATACTTAGACATAAAAACAAATTGCTCCAAGAACTCCTTGACATCAAAAACAACAACTACCAAGAGCTCCTTGACATCAATGACAACAATTAAACTTAGGCAAAGGCAATGTACTCAAGGTACCCAAAATTGCCAACAATTATACCACTCCATGGTAGAACCCGCGAGTGTGATAACAAATGTACGCAATAGTAAGGCATAATTATTTTGTATCTAGAAGCACAAGTTCATAAAACTTGTAACGTGCTCATGAGCATCATCATTTTCCTTTAATTTATCCAACTTAAGCATCTCAAAATTCTCGAGTTAAATTGGTGTGGGCACTGATGGATGGAGGGGTTGGTTATATAATTTGCTTAATGTGGGTTTTGGTAAACCACATCTTGGTTCATGAGATGATGAGATGATATTACCAACCCATATGAGATCATATCCAAAAATATGAGATCATCTCATATTTTTGGAGGGGTCTTCTAGGAAACATAGGTGAGAGGTTTAAATTAGAATGATTTGGTTGATTGTGATCATCCATTAAGTCTACAAAAAATGGTTTAGGATATGCCTTATACTACTCCTCCACTTTGATATCTTGATAACCCTCATATTCTATAATTTTTGGCACTAACCAATGTCTTTTCCAAGAATTATGCATTTAAGTACGAAGAGGACGGTTCTCTATTGGCCTATTAAAAAAATCTTGATGAAACGTAGAATACCTTGTGGTGTATTGTTTCCTATAGGTACTAAGCATAGCTCCTTCTTCTTGAGCTATTCTACAAGATTATTCTTTGTGTAGATTTTGCTCAAGGATTATTTCTTTATGTATGCAATGTTCATACATCAGTTGGTGATGTAATCTCTATTCCTATTTGTGTTTATGATCTAGTTGTTCATGTTCATGATGCAAATACTTCAATTGATATAGGAGTAACTATTCTCTGATGAGCATCAGGATTAGACAGTAAATTTGTGTGATCTGCTATATAGGGTTGCTAACTTTGCAACTCTATATGAGGGGATTTAGCAAATTTTGTTCTTAATAAAGGTATAGCTACCCTCTTACCTTGTTCTATTGAGGCTACATTGAATCCATGTTCAACCCTATATGTATTACCCTCATGTGCATATGGTGAAGGTGTAGTGTTCTCACATAGAACACTCATCGTGGGAATATGTATGATGAGATATCCCTTCACTACGTGCACTCTCTTAATGATAATAAGTGAAAAAAGGGGCTCTATGGGTTGGATTTTGATCATACTAAATGATCTATCTTGTGAGTTTTCTAGGGTTGGCTAAGAGGAGTATCTCTTTCACCAATGCCAAGAAGTGTCATGTATTTTGCTCTTTGCTCGGAGGGATTTGAATATCTATTGGGTATTTAAATATGTGTAATATCTCTAGTGTACCCCTCATTGCGTGGATTTTTTCGATCAGCATCATGGTATGATTGAGATCTAGAAGTATCCTCATCATGATCATGAGGAGTTCTCACTTTTTTTCCTCCTAGTAGGGGGTTTCTCAATGATATCCCCCATGGGTGGAATTGTCTCCATGGATACATCGTTTAGGTAAAGGTTGGTCTAGTGGGCTATGTCTAAGGTAGTTTATGCCTTTCTATGTATTACCTGCCACCTCAATTTTTACCTAGGTATGGCTCCGTGTAGTGACCATTTATTTTTATTATATCATATGTAATTAAGAAACAAACAATGTTAACAAGTGATTATCTCTTTTAAAGATTAATTATGTTTCCTAGAAAACTATTTTGTGTGTTTTGACCATTGAATACCTTACCTATTTCTTGTATGAGTTTGAAAAATAATTGATGTAATTCTCAAATATTTAAGGGATTTCACTTGTACACTCTCACCCACTAATTCGATGATGAAGTTCGGATTGTGAAACCCACCAAAATATGGAGATGAAGCCCATATATGATAAGGAAGTGCATGTCCTACCAATCCTCACCCAGTTTACCGTGATTAGCAATACACCTTTTGAATAAGTTTATGTGCAATTTATCATGACTACGATAGTTCTTGGAGCTGGCCTTGGCCATAGCCGAGTTCAAAAATCACAAAACAAGCCAAACAGGTGGTGATGAAGGACATTGTTGGTCTTGATAAGTGGTTGGATGTTACTTCCAACTAAGTTGATTTTAAATTTATAACATGAAGTGTGTTTGGTTCATTTTAATTCATGTTGAAGTAAAATGCAATATACAACACTCCATGATATTCTCTACATGCATGAAACATACGTTTCAAATTCAAAAATATGTAAGTAAAAATATTTTATCTTTCAAAAAGTTGCAATGCGGATGTAAATGAGATAGTCATTAAGTAGGCTACAAGTATGAAAACCCTAACAAATAATTTATTAGGGGCTATCTCTATGAAAAATGGTCAACAATAGTGGTTGTCAGACACAGAATCAGTCAGAAATTTGGTCTCTAGATTCTATGGTGGTGATAAACAGAGGTCATTGTTCCTAGATGCGAAGGCCAAAAAAAAAATAGAGATCTAAATTTTTATCTTTAAATTTATCTATGTTGTTTAATTAAATTGCTATTCTATCAATTCAAGGAAAACATGACAGAAAATAGGGATAGAACCACTTATAGGTGAAGCCCTCATTCGAAGAAGATGTTGTTAATCGAGTTTTCTATTTTCTATTTTGAGGTCATCAAAGATTAGAGTAGCGACCATGTTAGGCATCCATTATTATCTATGCCCACTTAGAATGATGGTACTTGCAATGCAAAAATAGTAAGAAAACTCAAGTTAGCAATAATTTAGGAATGGTCCTGCACGTGATTACCACTATAAAGCAACAAAAACCATGCATCTAACTATGTAATAGTGTAAATAAATTGACAAATAAAATTATATAACCATCAAGATAACAAGATAAATAAAATGGGATGCTCTTTTTATTAATAATGTGAAATACAATTACAATAGATCCCTCTTGGGGATTCACCAATTTGATACAAAATTACAATATGTAATCCCACAAGGGAAAAATATGCAATCCATAGAGTTCTTACTCTTTCAATACTTATTATAGAGAGTTTCTTTAGCGAAATATGCTTTATGATGCCAAGAAATAGTATCTTGGTGATGTATAGCTCCTGATTAAGCATGTAACCTTGTATCGCTCCAAATTTTTCACACCCTTACCTTCAGGCTATAGGATCCGTGCCCGGAAGGGGGATGTGAAAAGGATGGGACAATACCTCAGACTGAGAGGCCCTTTGAAAGTCCCGCCTCTCGGGGGAGGTGTATAAGGGTGAATTTTCGATGGATGGTGGGTTCACCAGGAAACTTTTGAATGGAAGTTTTCATGCCTAGGTTGATAGTGTGTTTGATGTGTTCATTTATATGCTTGATCATTCAATTCCTAGGTCTGGCAAAATGAATCTAAACTATTCTATATGAAATGCAAATTTAAATGAATACAGAAGATAGATTTAAAAAAAAAATACAAAGAACAAGATAGATGAGAAAAACCATACTTGATTTTGGATGTCTGATGGAGGTTCTGATTTTGAAGCAGTCTAGATCGCCTTTGATATGACAGGATTGTCTGATATCAGACAAGATTGTTTGAGATCTGGTGAATTCATCAGAGACCTGCAATCAAAGAAATAGACACAGAATACAAAAAATGTAGCTATACTAATAGAGGAAAATGATGTAGAATAACAGTAATAATATTAAACTGATAATTACAAAATAAAAATATAAGTGCATTACAATGATTTAATGACAATTATGACTTTATTATGCATTTAAGCTACATGGATGAACTCCAAGATGCAGAATAACAAAGAATAACAATAAACTTAATTAAATGTAGAATAAAAAAATAGAAAAGAGTGAAGAAACGCAAACTCTGGACACTGATTGCCCCTAATGTTGGCTGCAATCGAGATCTTCTGTAGGATACGAAATCATCTCGAATTTTGGCATGATCATTCGAGATCGTACAGGATCATCTGCGACGATCTGAGCTTGCTTCAGCTGAAAAATAGTGAGGTTCTTGAAAACAACTTGGAAAAATACAAAGGCAAATAGTAATTTAAGATGTTCTAATGCAAATAAAACTCGTGTTACAAAAAATTTCAGCCAGGGGAATGTCAAGGGGAGGGGGCCTAAGACTAAATAGGCATAAGAAGTAGGTTGGGAAGTTGGAGTTCATCCCAATTTGGGAGATCTCCAACGAGGAAAGTCTATAACCATGCAGACACGCTTTTGCCCCGGTTAGAGATGTCGTTGAAACAGAAGCTAATTATGAAAAATCAGTTTTGGGACAAAATCGTCTGCACGTTCTTCTCCAGATGAATTCATCCGATCTGAGGTGATATCATCTGATCGACGACGATATCGTCCAACGGTCACAAAAAATCTTAAAAATGGCACAAAAAACAAGGAAAGCGGGTAAAAGGCAGTTTAACGAGCAGTTTGGGGTTAAAATTCAAATTTTAATATTTTATCTTTTTACTAAGGTTTTAACCATGCCAATTTTAGGGTGCTACATTTTGCCCCCTCTTTAGTGAATTTTCTAAAGAAAATACGTTAAAGATGAGTTCTTATCGATCTACGAAAAAGCATAAATTTATTTCGATTTTTAGGCGACGATTTTAGGTCGAATCATACGATAGCTTACTATGGTGCCCCCTCCGTGTTTTTACCCCAAATCGAACGTTTGAGGTAAAAACACAAAAAGCAAAATTAAAATGTTGTTAATTTGTTTTTGAATTTAAGAAAAGAGGGTAAAGACCCTAATTCATTTTTACTGTTCATTTTTATTATTTTTTTGATTTTAGAGCTCTGCAGTCGAGGCTAGCTGCTGACTGACTACAGACTGCACTATATTGCCATTATTATTTTGAGAGGATTGAGTATGCCAGGATATAGATTGTGGCATACCAATCCAATTGTGATATGATGTACAGATATTTTTGATATATATATATGATATTTTTGATGATATGACTTGTTCATATGTTTTTATGATGCTTTACTATTTGAATTGTTTGCTTATTGGATTGAGGATTCATATAATTATGTTGTTTTGAAATATTATAATTTTGATGTCATGCTATAAGATTTTAAATGAAATAATCTGATGTAAACAATTGGTGGTTGTGGTGTGATTTGATAAAAAATAAAAGGGACTTCTAATAATAATTTCAAATGACATTGTCGCTATTATAGACCATTTCATGGAGTCGCCGCTCACTCGGTCGTCAAGCTAATCCCAGTATAGAAATATTGTTAAAAGTAAAAGAGTGCTTAAGAGACTGTCTTAAGACTTTGGTGTTGTAATGATGGAGATAATGATGGTTTGATGATTTGTTTTCAGATTTTCATAAAAATAGTATGCATGAAATACGAAAATAAATATGATTTTGCTAGGCATAAATTCCTAAGTGATAAAATTTTGAACAATTCCTTAGAATTTATACCATGGTTGCAAAAACTGAATTTGAACATAATGACATGAAATAGAATAGATGTTTGTTTGTTTGTAAAGCATAATTGTGTAACATAATGATGCAAGTCACATGTTTTGATGAATTTTATTTTTTTTAAATATATGAAAAAGAAAATTAGAATGATGGTTTGCGCTAGGCATAGAATTATAGGTATAGACTTATACCATCATCGCGAAATCCAAAGAAAAATAGATTGTTGGTTTTATTGCAAGATGCATTTTTTACTTTTGATAAACAGAAAAATAATAATATGAAAATTTTGTTTGAAATTATTTTTGAGATTTTATGAGAAGATGTATGTAATTGTTGTGATACAAAACAAAAAATCTGAAATAAAAGGATACAATTATTTCGAAAAGAGTTACAGAGATATTTTAAATTATCTCAAAGAGAAATGTAGATTTATAAGGAATCCGCATGTGCAAATGTGAGTTCATTACCAATCTTGATTTATCATAATGATACAAAATCTCTCAAATACAAATGTGTGTGCAATTGTATTGTTCATTTATCAATTTTGAGCAAGATAATTTGATACAAGTAATTTGCCTTGACCAAATGAATGTTCGTTGACCATGATTTATATGCATGTAACCGTACCAAACTACTATGTAAGTTAGGTTATCAAGAGCTAGCTAATCCATAAGCTAACAGAGGTTTTTACAAAAGAAGGTCGCTAATGTGATAGACATATCGCCATGCTAGGATTTACCCAAGGCCAAGCGGGTTGGGCACAAACCACCTATTATGGGGCTTACCTCACAGTTTTTGAATAATTGAGAATTCCAGGGATTCGAGCTCATTCACCCTTCTTTTCTTTTCAAGGGGTAAGGAAAGGGATTTTATTGCTTTTGTTTTTGCTTTTCACTTTTGCTTTTTTTTTTTTTGTACTTTTGTATTTTTGCTTGATATTTGAGATAATGCTGAAATATTGCTGTGATGATTCAAAATAACCTTTTTCTTTTTCTCTTTTTCTTGAACTTTTTTTTTCTTCCTATGCTAGGGATACTTGCTCAAATTAGCTGTAGAGTAAGGGATTTTTATTCTGGGTAGGGGTGAGCTTGTCCTTTTGTCAATTCTCAAATATTCTAGACCATGTGCATGATAGGATAGCAAGGGAAACTTTTCACTCAGGAAACCATTTCTACTATGTAGCATCATATCAAATGTGCAATGAAATCATTTTAATGTGAAGAGATATACTTGGTTCAAGTAAATAACAAGATCAGTGCTCTATGCTCAAAACTTTATTTAATGCCAATGTGGACTTTGATATAGGAGAGATGAATAATCATAACAAATAAAATAAAGATATTTATTTATGTGAATGTGAAAGTGTGGGATTCCAAATAAATACTAATTTATCCAAAATAACTAAAAATATAACTGCAGTACTTCACAAATTGACAGATATAAAAATAAAAGATGTTTTTGAAGATTTTGATGATTTGGATATTTTTGGTGTTTTTATATTTTAAGTTTATGAGTTGAAAGAAATATAAGATAGTGGTTTTTTGAAATGTTTTAAACAAATATATACAATTATGAAATGACCAATTTTTATGCATAGTAACGTTTAAGATGCATAATGTTCATAGGTTCTTTTAAGTTCTTTACCATCTAAGGTAGATAATTTGTATGCTCCTGATCCAAATTTAGCAGTGATGACATATGGTCCAAGCCAGTTGGGCTCAAATTTACCTTTAAGGTTTGTAGTTGCATTAGTATTTTTTTTTTTTTCTTTTAAGACAAGGTCGTTGATCTCAAAATATCGAGGATGAACTTTCTTAAGATATGCTCTCTTAAGCTTGTTTTGGTAGGCACAAATATGCTCCAAAGCATTAATGCACTTTTCATATAGAAGTTCTAGCTGACTAAATCTGCCAGCACGATATTCATCCCCTACTTCAGTATCTTGAAGTAGTAGAGCTAAAGAAGGAACTTCTAATTCAAATGGAAAAATGGCTTCGACACCATAAACCAAGACAAAAGGTGAAGTTCCAGTGGGGGTTCGAACACTATTTTGATAGGCCCACAAAGTAGGATATAACTGAATGTGCCAGTCTCGACCAATTTTATTGACCAATTTTTTGAGAATTTTGATTAAGGTTTTATTAGATGCTTCTGCTTGACCATTACCTTGAGGATAATAGGGAGTGGACCAGCGATGTTGAATTTTATATTTTTGACATAATTTCTTGACATATTTATTTTTGAAACAAGTTCCATTATCAAAAATGAGATTGGCAAGAATTCCAAACCTACAAATAATTTGATTAAAAATAAACTTGGAAACTTGTGTTCCAGTGCAAGAAGCTAATGGCATAGCTTCAACCCACTTTGTGAAATACTTAGTGGCGATTATGATGAATTTGTGTCCATCAGATGACATAGGGTTTATTTTTCCAATGATGTCTAGGCCCCATTTTGAAAAAGGCCAAGGAGATGAAATAGCCTGTAGCTCTTGTGCAGGCGCATGGACAAGGCCAACGTGTTTTTGGCACTTGTCGCAATGTCACACATAATTATGTGCATCAGTTTCCATGGTAGGCCAAAAATATCCTATCTTGTTGAGTGGTATTTTCACCTAGTTGTGAAAACACACTCTTCGATAGGATTTGGGTTCTAAATCCTCTGCTTGCAAAGAAATTAAACAAGTAACTTCTCCAAGGTTCCTGTTATGTTAGCATTTTGCATCTGTATATTAATAATATCAAATAAAAATATTCAATTAAAATGCTTGGAACACCTTAGTGGTTGCAAGTAACTGAAAACAAGGGGCACTGTGGTTTATTTTACTGTGAAACTTAATGATTGTTCATTGAACCCTGATAAAGTAAATGTGATTTGGTCTCTATATGACCATGCTGTAACTTCAAAATAAAATTTAATGAAATGCCATAACATGAATGGAATTATTTATGGATTTTGAAGTTTTTTAATTTTTTTATTTTATTTTAATGCTTGAAAAAAAATTAAAATTGGAACTTCTGAAAATAAAGTGCAGCAAAAAGAAACTAAAATGCAAAAGAAAAAGAGATTAAAATTGCATTCAGTTTGATGCTATCCCGTCCTGGCAAAACCGAAGATGTGAGGTTTCCATGCATGCAACCTAACCTATTGGACCTACAAACACGCACAATCCTGATAAGCTAAGTGCTGATTCAAAGGGTTTTGAAATAAAATTCAAATTTTGAATATTCTCCTAATGCAACCCACAAAAGTGGCATTTAACATTATCTATAAATCCGAAATCTGAAAATGAAAGAATAAACATTAAATCTATAGCATGCATAGAAAATCTCCTTCTTTCTTGCCCACAAGATGCAAATTTTTGAACACTCCTGCATTAAAAATAAATCATGTTACAATAGCAGCATCTTTGGTTTTCTCAAAACCAGCAAAAGGGGAAGAAAAAAACTCCCAAGTAGGCCCAGAATGGCTTCTCGCCTTAGGCACTGCAACTCTGCTCGTAGCAGTTTTCGACCCCTGTATCAGTCTATGCTTTTAATTTTATACTTCCTAATGCGGCTCTCTGTTTTGCTCTGCGGCGCTTCGTTTCACCTCCCAGAATGCATCGCTTCGTATTCTCGCCTTTTCGTTGCTTTTGAATTTATGTTTGGTGTCGAAACATTCGATATTTTTTGTTGACCTGTAACGCTTTTGTAACCCTGACACCTGTATGCCACGTGTTTCGTGCTTCCTTTGCCTATTCTGTAATGGCCCCATGTAAATCGTGACATTTTTATGCATGCATCTTTGCTCCTTTACTTTCACCGTGAAAACCCGACATGTCATGATATCGTGACATTTTATTGCCAGCAGCCTTGCCAATGCAACCTATCACAAAATCACGATGTTTTTCTGTTTTGAGCTATGAGGGTGCAACCTGTCGTGAAATCATGATGTTTTTCATCTCCGTACGCCTCGGCTGCTTCTTGTCGTGAAATCGCGATGCTTTTTCATTCGAAGCTATCTTGCGGCTTTCTATCGTGAAATCGCGATGCTTTTTCACTTGGTACGCCTTCGGCTGCAACCTATTGCGATATCACGACGTTTTTCACTTGGTACACTTTTGGCCGCAACCTGTCGCAAAATCGCAACATTTTTTCGTTTCTTTCACTCTAACAGCTTTCTGTCGTGAAATCGTGACATTTTTCTCTTTCGTGCTGTTTCACTATTTTTTGTCGTGAAATCGTGACACTTTCCTGTTCTGTACCATCTGCCAGCTTTTCGTCGTGAAATCGCGATGCTTTTCTATTTCAGGTTGTTCTTGCTGTATTTGGTCGCGAAAATGTGACATGTCGCAAAATCGTGACATATTTTCCTTTCGTACCACTTCATTGCTTGGAGCCACAAAAACACGACCTGTCGTGATATCGTGACGTTTTTCTGTTTTGTGCCCCTTTGCTGCTTTTTTTGTCGTGAAATCACGACGCTTTTTGTGCCTTGCCTTGTTTGACTGGTTTGACCACGATTTTGTGACATGTCACGATTCCACGACAATTTTCCATTCTATCTTTCTCTCTCCTCTCTAGACCGCGACAGAGCAACATGTCATGATATCACGACACTTTTTCGTTTTCAGCCGTGACGGGGCGACATGTCGTGATATCGCGACACTTTTTCATTTTGTGCAACTTTGCCTTTTTTCTTGATTTTTAGCATTTGGGTCACTGAGATCTTCTTTGAAAGCATGCAAAAAAGGTGGGTCCTCAATGTTGGGGTGTGTTGTGGAGCAGCCACAACATATCCGAAGGAGTTTCTTAGCAATGGTGCTACCACTAAAATGTCCTCCATAAGATCCATTGTGGGCTTCATTCAAAGCTTATCTAGATTCTTCTAAATTCAAACATCTCAATAAGATGCCTTCAAAAGATCTTCTATACAAGGTATTACCAATAATCACAAAGTGACTTGCTTGTCTACGTAATAACCTACGCTGGTTGCTAGTGCAACCATCAGGGAAGGTTCCTTTCTACAAAAAATTAAATATATCAATATACCATGGTTCAGGAGTTGTTTCAGTGATGAAAAACACATCCAAGTGTTCTAAACATGATTTGCTTGAAGTGGGTTCTTAGAGTCGATGAATAATGATGGTAGCATATTCATCGTCTAACTCCAAGGGTAAAAGAGATGCAGCTGCAGCCATAGCATCAGCCGCACGATTGCTAGTTCGAGGAATAAATTCCAAAGTAAATTTATCAAACAAGAATAAAAACTGCAAAACATATGCTTTATATGGGCGTAATTTATCATCTCTAGTCTGATAAACATCATTGATTTGATTTATGACAAGTTGGGAGTCACCGAAAACCAATAAACTTTTGATTTTCAATGCCAAGGAAGCTCGTAATCCAAGGATAAGAGCTTCATACTCAACAGTGTTATTGGTGCAAGCAAATATTAATTTGAAGGACAAAGGAATAAGATGTTTTTACAGAGATTAAAATAATACCCTTACCAGCCCCCCTCATGCATCGAGATCTGTAAAAGTATAAGGACCATTGCTCTAAATGGTCTATCTTAAGTTTAAGGCATTCATCAAGAAACTCAATGATGAGGGGATGAGTAGATTCTAAAGGTGCAACAGCTAATTGATCTGCTATGATTTGACCTTTAACAAACTTTTGTCCTATGAATGTGAGTTTAAATTCACTTAGCGCAAGAACCCACTTGGCTGTGTGACCAGATAAATATGGTCGAATCATGAGATATCGCAAAGGGTCGAATTTGGCAATAATATACATTTTCTGACTAAGCATATAATGTCATAGTTTTTGTGTAGAAAATACGACTGCAAGACATAACTTCTCTAATATGGTATAACGAGTTTCATAAATTCTGCAAGACATAACTTCTGCAAGACATAACTTCTCTAATGTAATAATTAGCATGTTCTTTCTTCTCATCATCAAGCTGAGCTAACATAGCTCCTAAGGCAGAATTAGAAGCAAAAATGTACAAGATAAAAGGACGATCAGATCTAGGTGGGGAAAGCACTGGAGGTTTGAGGAGATATTGCTTAAGGAGTTCAAATGCTTCTTGGCATTCGTCGTCCCAATGAAAAGAGACATCTTTCTTAAGAAGCTTAAGAAAGGGTCCAGTTTTGTCTGCCAACTTGTCGATGAAGCGACAAATAGCTTGAAGCTTACCTTGTAAACTTCCTAATTCTGATATATTTGTGGGTGTGGGCATATCTGTGATAGCCGCAATCTTGAGAGGGTCAATTTCAATGCCACGTAAAGAAACTATAACCCCTAATAATTTACCGGACTTAACTCCAAATATGCATTTAGCAAGATTTAGTCGGATAAGATATTCCCATAACCGATCAAATACTTTCTTTAAGTCATTTAAATGATCATATTCTTTGATGGAACGAGCTATGATATCATCTACATAATCATGTAGGATATCATGCATCATGTCGTGAAAAATATAAGTCATAGCTCGTTGATAGGTTGCACCTGCATTCTTTAAGCCAAATGGCATCACTTTCCAACAAAAAGTTCCCCAAGGGGTAGTAAAGGTTGTTTTGGCCTAATATTCAGGAGCTATCCTGATCTGATTATAACCGGAAAATCCATCCATTAAGGATATCATTCCGCTTCTGAAAGTAAAGTCAATGATCTGATCCATGTTGGGAAGAGGAAAATCATTTTTAGGGCATGCAACATTAATGTCTCTAAAATCGGTGCAAACCCTAACTTTAGTGGCTTCTTTCTTAGTTACTGGAACTACATTTGATATCCATTCGGCATAGTCAATGGCTTGTATAAAAATGACTTTCAACAATTTTTTTAGTTCTCCTTTGACTAGTAAGGCCACTTTGGGATGCATTTTTTGAAGTTTCTGTTTAACAGGTTTAGCATCTGGATGGACTACTAGATGATGCATGACTATAGAAGGGTCCAGACCTGGCATGTCTTCATATGTCCAAGCAAATACATCTTCATAGTCTTTAAGAAATGAAATGTTTTTATCTTGTTTTTCTTGACTTAATTCTGATCTAATATTAATTATGTGAGGGTTATGTGAGGTTCCAATGTTAATTTTTATAACATTTTCAACTTCCATATGTAAATATCTCTCAAAATTAGGTGGGGTGGGTGAAACACCCAATTCTTGTAATTCTTCCAAGGTTAGCTTGGATAATTCGTTTTGGGGAGTTGAAGCCTCAAGCTGGGCTATACTAGGTATAGAGCCATCAAAATAAAATTCATTATATAACAATTCCTCAATGGAAATATCATGAAATATATCTCCCTCCAACTCGTCGTCGGATTCGGCAATCATTTCAGGATAGGCTATGGATAGCATATTGCAGGTAAAAGAATTATTTTTTGGATACAAAGAATCTTGTTTATCTAGATAATCTTGATAACATACGAGATGGTCATCATCCTCAAATGGAAAGGGCTGAAATTTACTAGAAAATAGGCCCACACCACAGTGGGTAGGCCATGGTTCTACCTCGAAAGGTTCTTTCATACCATTTTGGAAAGGTCCCAAAAATTTCCCTTTATATCCCAATTTAAGCATTATGGGCTTAGCTTTAATATATTCATTAGAAAAATAGCATAGGGCATATCCATCACAATGTGTCATGATGTTTTGGGGTATTCTTCCCCAATCATATCCTTTATAAACAAAAGCACAACTTCCGACTTGGTAGATACTTCCCATAGGTTGTGGGAGGCCCAAGGTACAAGGAGAGGGTGGGAGTTTATTTAAAAGGAGGGAAGTCTGCATGGCAGTGTTGATCTCTTCTGATATAAGAATTTTAGATAAATCGGGTAAGAGCTCATCAGTGAGAGCATAAGAGGTAGAAGGAACATTTCCTTGATCTTCTGATGTGGAAATAATGCCTATAGTGGATGATGATGTTATAGGGATATCGATGGATGAGTCTATCGGTATGGAAGTTATAGGGGTAAAACAAGAAGCATTGGTTGTAATTTTGGGATCTTTTCGAGGTCCTAATGTGGTTTGTTCAGAATATGGTTGAGCTAAATGTATAGGTGTAGTTGAAAGAGTAGATGATGTTATGGGTGTGTGTTTCACATGTTTGAGCGGATGATAAGAATTAGGATGTGTGGATGATAGGCCAGGGCAAAATTGCACTCCAACAGGTTCTGCCAAAGCACACATATCAAAGGGTCTAGGATCACCATGAATGGTAACCAACTAGTTTTTAAATTCAAATTTAACACACTGATGTAAAGTGGAGGGGACCTCTTGCATCGCGTTGATCCAAGGGTGACCCAAAAGTATATTATACGATGCAAGTCAATGTACAATAAACACGGTCGTATCTAGGGTTCTAGGACCAACTTGCAAGGGTATAGTAATGACTCCACATGTTTCTTGTGTCTCGTCATTGACGACTTTGATAATCATATCCGTTCTTTTCATCTCATCACTTCTAAACCCAAATCGTTGGTAAAAGTCAAAAGTGCAGATGTTTAAAGATGAACCATTATCAATCAAGACTCGTTTAACAGCTACATCTCCAATTAGGGCAATAATATATAAGGGGTTATCCTTACGTAAACTATGTTGTGGTATATCTCTATCTTGAAATTCAATACAATCGACTTCTCGAGTGATGATAGTATTGGACATGGCTTCAAGTTGAATATTTTGAGGTACCATCATTTGGCTTAATGTAAGCATTAAATCATCCCTATAGGTAGGAGAAGATATTAACAAGTCCAAAAGGGAAATTATGGCTGTAGTATTGGATAATTGTTCATTAATATTTTAAGGAGTCTTAGGTTGAACATTAGACATATGACTCCATTTATTGGGATTTTTCAAAACAAATGGAGCTAATACATCATTCTAAGTTTGATCCTATTGAGAATTTTGAGCCTATTGTCTGGTAACGACTTCGATGGTACCTACAATGTTATGTTGAGGACGCTGAATTGGTCTCGGTCTAGCGTTTATGGCTTGTTTATTAGGAAGGAACTGATTAGTAGAGGTCGCGTAGTAACTCTTCTAGGAAATGGTTATTTCGGAACCATAGAATCTATGATAGGTTGAATAGGATCTGATTTGTTTTTAGAACTATTCGATTGATTTGAGGTGATGTCTATTTCACTTTCAGTATCTGATTCTACATCACTAAGATCCGATGTTTGAGTATTATATAGGGGTTTGGACGTAACCATGGAGAAAGTTGTACCAAATATTTAAGGATCCCGAACAGATAATTGTCCGCTAATAGTCCCTACATATCGGGTAGAAGGGGGAACATTATGATGTTCGATTTGATTAGCCACATCTTTACCATATTGCGGTAAAGGGTGTTGAAATATGTCCAATGATTGATTGGCATTCTGATTCTAATTTTGGGGAATGTTCTTTTGAGCATTATTAGAAGCATTTTGTTTAGGTTGGAAGGCTTGCACCTCCATATCATTATTATCAATCAGATCTTGTATTTTATGTTTTAGTCTTTTACAAGAGTTTGTAGCGTGTCCAGGTTCTCTATGAAAATCACAATGTAAATTAGTTTTGTATCCGGGTATAGTTGGATCAGGTTCCTGGATAGCTGGTAATTGGATCAAGCCTCGTGCTAGTAATTGAGGGAGAATGGTTGATAACGGTTGATTTAACCTAGTAAATTCTCGGGGTGGTTTATCAGGAGGTTTCAATATGAACTTCTCCGTTGTTTTCATAGTATTAACATTAGCAATGTTTCTACTATCAGTGACTCCGTCACCCATAACTTGTTTATTTTTATACTGATTTTTGGATGTTTTCTCATCATCTTTCTTTTTGAGCTGACCTCTTCTAATGAGAGCATCTTCCACCCTTCGAGCTAAGTCTATAGCTTGATTGAATGTGGTCAAGGTAGCAGTTGATAGTTCATAGGATAGTTGTTCTTGTAAATTATTGATAAAAATATCCAACATCTCCCAATAAGGTAACACAAAGTGTATTTTCCCCATCAACTGTCTCCATCGAGCTAAGAAGTCAAAAAAACACTCATCTTTGTCTTGTTTTAGGTTGTACAAATCTTTAATGGTTACATGCCTTTCAATATAGGCACTAAATTGATGCACAAAAGACTCAGCGGTCTCTTCAAAATTTCTCAAAGAATGAGTGGGTAGTTGATAATACCACTCCAATGCCATCCCCCCTAAGCTTTTTGGGAACATTTTTAGTAATAGCAAATCATCATGTGATATGTCATGACATGCTATCCTAAACATACGAAGATTCTCTATGGGATCTTCGGTTCCTTTATATATAGGTAGGACAGGCATAGGAAAGTGTTTGGGATATGGTTGTGCTACAACTATAGGATCTAGAGGTTGACTACACATCTCTCGGTAATTGTACGAGGGACGGTAGGGATCTATTTGGTCCATACGGGAGGTTAACTATTTCACCATGGCTTCTAGATTGCCAGTTTGCCCACCATATTGGTTCGGTGGTGCATGAGCATGGGATTTGTGAGCGTAAGAAGGTGGAATATAAGGATTCGATGCTATGTTACTATTATGCAAATGATTGGTAGAAAGAGTATTATGAAGAAGATTTATGGTAGCATTATGTTGTATCCCAGATTGTTGGAAATTAACATTTGGTTTTGTTTTAGGATTTTTTTGATTTGAGGTATATTGATCAATAGCTTGGCAAAATAGATCAGTGAATGAAGGTTTATTTTGTGTAGGAATAACCCTTGGTTTGGTAACAGGCACTCTAGGTGGTTGGGTAACCTGTTGTTGTTGCATGTTCTGGATTATAGTAGCCATGTCCAAATTGGACGGTCCGGCTTGATCACTCTCTTGATCAACAAAGGACAAATTATTAGTGTGTATGCGATATATATCTTCTAGGGTTGCTTGAGTATCACTAATTTGATCTTTATCCATACGAACTGCTCTATTAAGGGTGCCAATATTGTTATTGAGAAATTTCCAAAAATGTTCCATGTTCTCAAAAGTAATAGCTCCGTCTGGAGTTATTTTAGGAGATGAGGATCCTTCCTCTCTATCATTTTCTTTTTGTTCATTTGCGTCCAAAAATTCTTCTTCTTCTTGGTTTAAATTTACTTCTTCCAGAATTGGTTCTTCAAGAAGGGCATCTGGTCTATTGTTTTTTCCTAACCAATATTCTTCTATTTCAATTTGTTTTCCATTCCTGAGTCTAGTCATTGTGTCTAAATTTAGGTTTTAGCAAATATATATTAATATATTTGCAACAGATCTTGGGAGGTATATATTTTAATTATATACCTGCTATAATACTTAAAAGAAAATGTTTTAATTTTTTCTTTTTGTTATTTATTTTTTTTTATGATAATTTTATTTTGTTTTTGTTTTTGTTTTTATAAAGACAATAAACAACACACTGAATACAAGAAACAACAATAATAAAATAATAACTTAGTTTTCTATTAATAGTTTATAGATGTCATTGATAGGATCAAGTTCATCAAGAGTCATAAAGTGCTCCTCTTCAAATTGGAAATTGTTTTTCAGGAACTTAATAAAGTGTGCTATAGTGATATTATCTGTTTCAGTTTCTATTTTGTAAAAATAAATCTCATGGCAATATTATCGATATAACACAGCTCTGGGAACTCTATTCCATATTTTTCTATCTATAAAAATGACCTCTTGGTCCTCAATACGAGCTAGAAATTGATGTACTATAGCTACGTTATCGAGGTATTCCTCAAAGGTATACAACTCAGAAGAAACAAGGGCTCTTTTATCTGCTAACCACCTATGGAAAGCTCTCTGAAGTTCATGATACAAAATCACTTGATCGGGATCCAGGATTCAATCTAGGACAAACCTCTTGATTTGCCTAAGTTCAGTGGCTCTAGATGAAATGAGATCGAATATCCTATTAAGTTCATCCCACAAAGGTTGAACCCTATTTGTTTGAGGTACGCCAAGCACACAGGTAATCTCTATAGCTGCTAATTGGTTTTCAACATTAATGGTGACAACTCATATTTTATTATAATCTACCATCTAAATATGACATGCAATCTTTGATTCTAAATGCATTTATGTTTTTTTTTTTTGGATTGAATGGAGTTATTTTCAAAAGGTTTTTAGTTTTCACGTCGGGTTCACCAAAATGTATCGCTCCAAATTTTTCGCACCCTTACCTTTAGGCTATAGGATCCGTGCCCGAAAGGGGGATGTGAAAAGGATGGGACAATACCTCGGACTAAGAGGCCCTTTGAAGGTCCCGCATCTCGGGGAGGTGTATAAGGGTGAATTTTTGACGGATGGTGGGTTCACTAGGAAACTTTTGAATGGCAATTTCCATGCCTAGGTTGATAGTGTGTTTGATGTGTTCATTTTTATGCTTGATCATTCAATTCCTAGGTTTGTCCAAATGAATCTAAACTGTTCTAGATGAAATGCAAATTTAAATGAATACAAAAAATAGATTTAAATAGAAAATACAGAGAACAAGCTAGATGAGAAAAACCATACCTAATTTTGGATGTCTGATGGAGTTTCTGATTTTGAAGCAGTCTAGATCGCCTCTGATATGACAGGATCGTCTGATATTAGACAAGATCATCTGAGATCTGGTGAATTTGTCAGAAAAATTCGTTAGAGACCTGCAATCAGAGAAATAGACATAGAATACAGAAAATGCAGCTATACTAATAGAGGAAAATGATGTAGAATGATAGTAATAATATTAAACTGATAATTACAAAATAAAAATATAAGTGCATTACAATGATTTAATGACAATTATGACTTTATTATGCATTTAAGCTACATGGATGAAATCCAAGATGCAGAATAATAAGGAATAACAATAAACTTAATTAAATGCAGAATAAAACAACAGAAAAGAGTGAAGAAATGCAAACTTTGGACACTTATTGCCCCCAATGTTGGCTGCAGTCGAGATCTTTTGCAGGATACGAAATCGTCTCAAATTTTGGTGTGATCGTTCGAGATCGTCCAGGATCATCTATGATGATCTGAGCTTGCTCCGGCTGAAAAATAATGAGGTTCCTTCAAACAACTTGGAAAAATACGAAGGAAAATAGTAATTTAAGATGTTCTAATGCAAATAAAACTCGTGTTATAGAAAATTTCAGCCAGGGGAATTTCAAGGGGAGGGCCTAAGATTAAATAGGCATAGGAAGGATGTTGGGAAGTTGGAGATCATCCCAATTTGGGAGATCTCCAATGGGGGAAGTCTCTAACCACACAGACACACTTTTGCCCCAGTTAGAAGAGACGTCATTGAAATAGAAGCTAATTATGAAAAATCAATTTTGGGACGAAATCATCTAGACGTTCTTCTCCAGATGAATTCGTCCGATCTAAGGCGATATCATCTGATCGGCGATGATATCGTCCAACGATCACAACAAATCCTAAAAATGGCATGAAAAATGAGGAAAGCAGGTAAAAGGTAGTTTAACGGGCAGTTTGGGGTTAAAATTCAAATTTTAATATTTTATCTTTTTACTAAGGTTTTAACCATGCCAATTTTAGGGTGCTACAAACCTTCACACAAAGAAACTATAAAAGGATCAATATGAATGAAAGCCTCTCAATATGAGGCTTGTTTCTTGAAAATGTAAACTATGAAGCTAATGTGTAAAGCAATAATAAAGTGCATGAAAATTAGTGGAAGAATGCATAAAGACTAAAAAATATAATGCTAATGTATATTAGAAATCAAACGTAAAGTATCTAAGACTAATAAAATTGGAAAATACAGGCAAATTAAATATCATCGCAAGGCCATCCTCGATCAAAATGGTTGGCTCTACTAATCATATTCAACGTTGATGGCGACGCCTATGGGTCATTTTCAAAAATAGTGACTACCAAATAGAGACTTTTTTCATTGAGCTTGATGAATAGCAATAGTCAATTTGAATAGCAAATTGATTCTCAAGGATCGTTGTGTCTAGAAACACAGTTGGATCATGGAATTGGTTCGGAATCAATGGTGAATTGATGAAGAAATGTGGTGTAATTGGTCCTTCAAGTTTGATTATACTCCATGATTGTTGATGTGAGATCCATGATGTAAATTTAGTAGCACTGTGATGCTTATGATATATTGCACTCTTTGGTCACAAAAGGGTAGCACTTCATTGCGATCTATGGATGATCAATTATCTCTATTTTCTCTCATTTTTGGGTGCCTTGAATAGACTTCCCAAATTAGCATCCTATCTTGCTCAAAAATCTAATATCAAGATTTGGTTGGGCTGAAGTAGGTGAGGCAACATTTCTAGAAGCTTCTCAAACAAAAACCGTTGCACATTGGTTGCATTGTAACTGATTTTAATCAACTTAAGTAGCTTGAGCTTGTTACAAATGAGGTCGCATTTGATCAAAATGACTGGTTCTATGATCATCACTACTGCTAGTAGACATGAGGCCACTGCTAGAGGGTACAGTGGCTCAGGTTGCAAAGGCTTTTTTGTTTTTTTTTTTAGTGGTTAGAACCACTGGTAGGTCTTAGAAACGTCCAAGGTTAGTCTATGGCTTGAAAAGGTATCCACATGAGTAGCCTCCTCAACATGATGTGTTTTAGGTTTCTACAATTATATTTTGAGTTATTATTTGATTTATTATATTGCAACTTCATTATATTAGATCCCAAAATAATTTTCATGTGAGATTTACATTAAATATTAAAGCTTCAAAATGTAACAACTTCCACCCCAATAAGAATTATGAAGAACTAAATTGCCTCTATTCTAATCACCATTGGATCATCAATCAATTGGCCATCCTCTTTGATAATTTTAGTGATACTATTGCTAATTTGGTGTCTAAAGGTGGAAACATGAAAAAAATTCATATTGTGATCCCCTTCTTTGAGCTAGGTTGATCTTAATTTATACTGCAAAAAAAATATTTACAAGCTAAATTGTTATAGAACTCAGATAAAATTAGTTTTTTCTATCTCGTACTTTAACTGATATGCCTTCCTTTTCCACTATCTGCTCAATATCCTATACTTTATTTTTAAGCTCTTTAAAAAAAAATGTCCAAAAACATCCTTGTTCCACTATTTCAAATTCTTTTTAATGAATCATAGTTTCTTGGTGATTTGTTAGAATTTATCTCTTGGAAAGTCAACCTTCCACCACTCAAAAATTTGGGGTTCCAAATTTTCATGTCTAAGACACATCATCTAAAATCTGAAGGGACTCTTGAATATCTTCCTTGAATCACCTATCTCCCATAACAAAGGGCTATGGTAAAACCCTGATTTCAAAAGGGCCAAAAGGAGAGAGTCCCTAAGAAACTATAGGCTCTTTGGTAAGAACCAAAGTACTTACAACTTATTTTGACTACAGAAGAATGGATTAAAATGCAGATAAGTGGAAATACAAGAATCACAATTTGTAAATGAATCACTTTTTCAAGAATCATAGTTTATAAAACAATCGAGGTAGGTTTCCAAAAATTTATTAACTACTTCGATTTGACAGTCCATTTGGGGATGGTAAGCGAAACTCATACAAAGTTGAGTGCCTTGGAGTTTTAAAATTCTCTCCAAAAATTACTAGTGAAGGTGGGATCATGATCACTAACTATAGTGGAAGGCATGCCATGTAATTTAAAGATATTATCAAGAAAAATTTGGGTGATGGTACTAGTTGCATAAGGGTTGGACACAGGGTAAAAATGAGCATATTTAGATTAGCGAACCACCAAAACTAGAATGGTAGTTTTATCGGTAGATTTTAGAAGGCCTTCAATAAAATCCATTGAAATATCATCCCATGTTTTAGTTGGAATTGGAAGGGGTTGAAGAAGACCCGAAGTACCCACTATCTCTCCTTTGTGTCTTTGGTAGGTCTCACATTCATTCACAAATTTCTTGATATCATTTTTCATCCCTACCCAATAAAAATATCTAGACAAGTTTTGAGGAATCCATAGTTTCCTACAGTGGGTGTAACATGTAACTCATGGAGAATTTTTGCACGATATAAGGATGTGGGGGATAGGACAATACACCCTTTGTACCTAAGTATGTTATTACTCCAAGAATAGTGGGGTTTACAAGTGGAGTCTTGTTAATGTGTGGTAGTATCATTAAACCATTCTTCATTGACTTGGTATATCCATTTAGGAATAGGAGAGGAAAAAGCATGTAATTGGGGTATTTCTTTGAGCTTTCTTGAAAGGGCATCGACAAACATGTTATCTTTCCTCTTTTTATATATGATATCATAATCATATCCTAGTAGTTTTGTAACCCAATTTTGTTGCTCTGGAGTGGTTATGTGTTGATCAAGAAGGTATTTTAGACTATGGTGGTCCGTACGAATAATGAAATGTTGGCCAATAAGGTAAGGTCTCCAATTTTGAATAGCATGAACAATGGCTAACATCTCTTTTTCATATGTGGAGTGGGCCAAATTCTTCTAAGAAAATGCCTTGCCAGTAAAATCCAATGGTATTTCATTTTGCATGAGTAATGCTCCTATCCCAACTCCTGAGGCATCGCTCTCAATAATAAATGGTCTAGAAAAATTAGGCATGGCTATGATAGGGGTAGTACATAGTGCATTTTTTTAAAGTGATAAAGGCATCGTCAGATTTTGAAGACCAAATAAAAGCATTCTTATTGAGTAGTGCAATTAAGGGGGCTACGATTTTGCCACAATCTTTGACAAATTTGTGATAGTACCCTATTAGTCCTAAAAAACCATGCAAGCCTTTCAATATTTTTTGGATAGGCTAATTGTTTACATTTGCAATCTTGCAGGAGTCAACTTTAACTCCTTTAGCGATAATATGTCCAAGGTATTCAATTTCTTGTTTTTCGAATAAACATTTTGATATTTTAGCATATAATTTATTTTCCTCCAAGGTATTTAATTCTTAGTCTATATGACATAATTGATATTCCCATGTTTTACTATAAATCAAAATGTCATAAAAGAAAACTAAAATAAAATTTCGAAGGAAAGGGTGAAATACCTTGTTCATTAGACTTTGAAATGTCGAAGGGGTGTTGGTAAGGTCAAATGGCATAACCATGAATTCAGAATGTCCTTCATGTGTGTGAAAGATATTTTTTGTAATATCACTTTATTTAACTTGAATTTGGTGGTATCCCGATCATAAATCTAATTTAGAGAAGTATGCAATACCATGAAGTTCATGTAATAATTTGTCGATGATACGGGAAGAGGAAATTTATCTTTGATGGTTAATTTGTTAAGGGTGTGGAAGTCAACACATAGGTGCTATAATACATCCTTCTTTTAGACTAATATAACAAGGGAAGAATAAGGACTAACAGTAGGTCTAATAACCCCTACTTTTAGTAGTTCTTGTACTAGTTTTTCTATTTTTATATTTTGTAGATATGGATGTCGGTAGGGCTGAATATTAGGAGGTTGGTGACCTAGAAGAAGTTGAATGGCATGATCATAGCTTCATTGCGGAGGTAATTCTTTTGGTTCATTAAATAATTTATCATGGAATTCTAGGAGTTGTTGTAGTTCAGGTGCCACTGGTTGTTCTTCATTGGTGGGTTGAATGGAAAATAGTTGTGTGATCATACCTTTACCTCCTTTGCGAATAATTTTTTCCATTCTATGAAAACTTACTATTTGTGAAGGGCCTTATTTTAAACCTTTAATATTGTATGTTTGGTCCCTTTTTGTAAATTTTATCCATAAGTATTCAAATTCCCATTAGATTTTTATGGATGTTCGTAGCCATTGCACTCCTAAAATGATATCACATCCCCCTAAGGGTAGTACATACATGTACCATTTCATGTTATAATCACCCATAGTGAGTTTAATATTTTGGAACTTTTCTTTGCACACAATTCTTTCTCCATTTCCAATCATGACTTAAAAATTATTACAAGGATATATAAAGCAGTTAGCTTGTTTTGCCATCCTTGGGTCAATAAAATTGTGTGTGCTGCTAGAGTCTAGAAGCACAATGAGGTTTTGTTTTTTAAAGTATCCATTAACTTTCATAGTTTGTGGGGCATAAAATCCTATGAGGGCATTAAAATATGTTTCTATTTTATCCTCGTTATTTTCCTCTTGGATATCTATCACTACTTCTACTTCAATGTTATCCTCTTCTTTTGGAGTATCATTCTCAATCGTATTAAAAATATATAATTTTGGTGTAACACATTTGTGATTAGGGACAAATTTCTCATCACAATGAAAATAAATGTCTTTTTATCTTCTTTCCTTAATTTCCTCAAGGCTAATTTGTTTAATTGGCATGACTCTATTTAGTTTTGGGATGGTGTAAGTGTTTGGTGGTTTCCATATTGATAGTCTTCCTATTCAGCGCTAGTTATTGATATTTTCTTTCATCATCTGGGCTAACGCAATAATGTGTATCATGTTGGTGGGATTGAGCATTTGTAATTCTAATCAAATTTCTTCCTTTAGACCACTAATAAAGCAACTTTGAAAAAAATATGCATCTAGTCCTGATGTAAGATTTACCAATTTTTTGAATTGAGGTTGGTACTGTTGTACTATCATGGTTTGATAGAGTTTGGTGAGAGCCCCTATGAAATCTTCAAATTTGCTTGGATAGAATTATACCATTAGATTTTTTGTAAATTTTCTCGATGTAGGGATACCATTTGTCTTTTTGTACCATTGGTACCATTGAGTGGTGATTTGTTCCAGGTGGAAGAATGCAATACAAATATTTTGGACCTAAAGGATTTGATAGAGGGATAAATATTAGTCCGCTTGATAGATCTCATTTGTGGGATCACCTCCTTCAAAATTTGGAAAGTCCAATTTAGTGGTTCGAGGTAAGATTGATGTTTGTGGTCCCTCGAGTAATTCTTGTTGTGTTGGTGCTACGATAGGTTGGATGGTTTGGATTAATGCTAAGTTTTTTTGTACCATATCAATAGAGTGGTTGGTGGCATCCATTTTTAGGGTTAACTCTACATTAGTGGCATCCATTTTTTGGGTTAATTATGTCATTTTTGTCATCATTTTTTTTTTTAAATCATCTTACCATTTATTAATCACTTACAGGATTTCTTTTATAATGTCTTTCACAATGTCTTATGATCTTCGTCCATCTGTCGTGGTATGGTTTTTATGTATTTACAACTCCTTGGGTTTATTTGCAAAATATTACAAATAATTGCAAAAAATGCAAAAAGTTGCTAAAAGTTGTTAGCAACTTTGCAAAAAGTTGTTTTTTAGCAAAAAGTTGTTTCAAAAAGTTGTTTTACAATTTTTTAGCAACAAATAGCAAAAAATTATTTCAAATTTTTTTTTTTCAATTTTTAGCAACAATTTGTTTTTCAATTTAACCCAAAATTATTTCTTTTTCAATTTTGGAGACACCGACAACCGGCTGGCAAAAGGAAGGAGGTGGCAGAGGTGGCTGGCAGGAGGTGGCAAAGTGGAGGCAATGGCGGTGGCTGGTAGGAGGTGGCAAAGCAGAAACACAAGATCATAAGTGGAGTGGTCAAACGAAGGCTAGTCAAACCTTCAATGAAGGCACAAATTTTGATAATAGCACAAGTGGAATGCAATGGTCACACAAAGGTTTCTAAAACGAGCATGACCAAAGTCATGTGAAGCTTAATGTGGCTTCATAAATTTAAACTGTTTGTTTCCTTTTTATTTTTAAATGTGGGATTAAATCCCTATTATTTATCTTTCACGACATAAGCTTTATCTTCAAATTTTAATTTTTTTTATGATTTGTTCCCTCCGATAACTGTTCAGTGATGGTAAGTCATTTTTTTGACACCGTCAAATTATTTAAACCTTATAAGTTTAATTTATAATATTTGGTTGGAGTTTTCTGGATATGTCATTGATGACTACTTTGAGGTGGCAAAATAAAAATTTATTTATTGTTTTGCATTCTTATTTAAACATTTTTGAATCTAATGATTTTCTAAAGTTTTTAATAGATATTTTAGTGTATTTTTTAATGTATTTAGGTGATTTTTTCCATCAAGAAATCCTGTTTTGGACAATATTCTTTGGACCAATTAGATGTCACCTGCACAAAATTTTATTGGTAATTTTGAAACTTCTTTTTAATATGTTTCCTGGTCTGTGGTAAAAAGGATTTATGATGTCCTCTTAAGGAATTTGAGTGTTTAGATTTTACTTGTTTTATCCCTACAATTGTGCTTTATCAGTGTTGTTTGGTGTTTATATATTGGTAATAATTATGTACTTTGCTTGGATAGGATGAAATTGCATGATATACATTGGTTACAAGGATGATACATGATAATGGTAAGCAGTGTAACTATGCACAAGAAATGGTGATGGGCACAGTGGACAAAAGAAAAAAAATTGTAAAAATATGTATGAATGGCTTTAAGGATTCAGCTCTGATACCATATGGTAAGAACCAAAGTTCTTACAACTTATTTTAACTACAAAAGAATGGATTAAAATGCAGATAAGTGGAAATACAAGAATCATAGTTTGTAAATTAATCACTTTTTCACTAATGGTAAACCAATCAATGGATCTAAATAAATAATTGTTCTTCGATGGATGGTTTGAAGACACCCATGGAATGCATATATAAATCTATCTAAAGTTGTGATTGTGAAAGGACGCATTGGTCCGTAATTAAATTAATGGATTAAATAATATGAAGAGTTAGGATTAGATTCCTAACACTCTTTTTAGAAATCAACACCCTATCTAGTCTAGATTGAATCAGTTTCTCACCAATATGATGGTTACTTCAAGTAAAATTTTCTCCCCTTAGGTCTACATCCATAATATAATTATCATTAGTGTGTTAGAGTTACTATGCTACAATAACTATAAATTATTACCTCATTTAGTAATTTGTAAGATTCACCTAGGTAGATTTAATTTACCGCATGGTAAAAAGTAGTTTGTTACTTTTTACCACTAGTTTTTACTATTTACTATTTACCTAGGGTTAGTTAGTCATTGTAGTCATTTTGACTACATTAGTGGTTAGTGGTTAGCTACCTTCAAGGGGGGGCTACCTATAATGCATTACTTATTAGTGTGTTTTTTATCTATGTTAGGGGATAATATTTTATATCATTTCCTAATGTTATTCCTAGCTACCTAATGTACTATTTAAACCCTACATATTAATATATTCGCAATGCTCATATTATGCTCTAACTTCTTACATTGGTATCAGAGCGGGCATATTTTGGCTTCGCTCCATGCTCTAATTTGTAAGTATGTGAGTAGGTTCCACCATTCGTGGATAATACCTAACTCACATCTGGTCCAAGTTACAACCATTGGTGGACAAGGCCTAGACACGAGCATTTCTCTGTAGCAGTAGCTGACTAGGTAGAGGAATAAATCCTATAGGTTTTCTTCCTAACACCTGCATGCAATACCTGGTTTCATTAGTTTTAAATTGGTCTGGTTTGTAATTTCATTTTATTATTTAAAATTTTGTTTTAGTGGAGGCAGGAGGCCTCTCACTAGTCGATGCCTCATTTTTCCACCTGCAAAGGTCACTAGACCGACGACCAAACCACCAAATCCAGCCATCGAATCCTCCAATTCTCTTGGTTTGGTCTAGTGTGGTCTAATATTTTCCTAGCATAGTCCTCATTGGTAAATGCAAGTGGCTAATTCAATTGTATTGTGAACTAACTGATCAATGTGTGCACATCCCGGTTAGATACCGATAGTCCAAATTAGTGGTATGATCTAATGCGACCCTCAAACGAGTGGTGTGATCTATCAAATCCAAGTTCTAACCTGCACTACCATCTAGGAGATTCACTTCCAATATGGTATACCCCTCTACAGGAGATTCATCTCAAAACTACAACCACCTCGGGTGGATGAAATCTGAAAAGTGGTGGATGGTGTGACTTTCAAGGCCCTCAAATGGTGATAAGTGGTGATTTGTGATTTGTCCTATGATGTTGATGTGGCACTCTATGATTGCTACTAGATGGCATGATGTGGCAGTTTATGGTTTTTTGGCTCGGGTGTGATGTGGCAGTCTATGGTTTGTTTGTTTTGGTGGCAAAAGTTCTCCATATCCAGCCTGATTGCCCAACGGTAATAAAATAACATGGTCGGTGCTTTTATTTTTAAATACCCCATTCATCCCACTATGGATGCATGTGGGATATTTCTTTTAAAACATCCCTACGTGTGCCTTTCACACTAAAAGGAAGCTTTTATTCCTATCCTTTCATTAAAGAACATCATGGTAAGAGTGCTCTTTAATGAGCACAAGGTCACGATTCAGATTCCCTTGAGCACCCAATCTATTGCATAAATTTTTTTATGCAAAACGATATTAAATTAAATTTTCTATGTTTATTTTTAATTAATTTTTAGTTATTATTATTAATAATATAAATTTTAGTTGTTTCAAATCATTTTTTTCTAAATTAAAATGATTTTAAACATTGTTTTTTATTATTAATATATTTATGCTAATATTAATTAGAGATTTGCATTAAAATTGCAATTAAAGGTCTTTTGAGACATATTTTGCAAGGGAATAACATTGTTGTTATTTTTGTTTTATTTCTCCAATTCAAAGGGAGTATAAAAGCCAAAATTCAAAGCACAATTCCTTTTGCAAACCATTGAAATTTTATAAGACTTAGCTCCACAATTTTTTTACATTTTGGGAGTCCAAGTTTATTTGTCTCATGGGACAAAGACCTTATATTTAGACAAATCTTCTCAAAATATTGTTAATTTTCACACCATAAAGTATCAAACTTGAATTCTTTCTTGCAAAAATTATAACACAAGGAGACATCACATTGCTGAGCCACCGTAAGCTTGTGAGCAATGATAAGAGATCAAAGACCTTGCATCCATAAAAACCAAGTCATTTTTTGACTGGTTATAGAAGCCTTTCAAATGCGGTTTGTGTGTTGACTTGTCTTGAAAGGAGTGCTACTTTGTTAATTTTGCAAAACAATGGGGGGGAGAAAAGAAATTGTATTTCTTTTGCAAAATTGTAACACAAAGTGAGGAGCACTTAAAACAAAATCAAAACTTGTTAATTTTGCAAAACAAAAAGGAAAGGCAATTGTTTTATGCCACATTCTTTGCAAAATTAGAAAACAATAGGAGACATAAAATATCAATTTTTTGAACAACACAAATCAAAATTTGGTTGCAAAATTTGGTGATAAAGGTGCACTTTCGATATTACTCAACAACTTTATTACAAATTAGAAAATTAGGTGCATTTTCGGTTGCATACAACACCTAAGTTATAATAATGTGTGGGAACTCTTTGATTGATTATTGCATTTACTTTCTTGTTTTATGCAATTATAAGTCACAAAATCAAGAGCACTCAAAAACCCCAAATTTCACAAATAATTGTGTAAACCATTTGCACAACTATAATCCATTTGTAAAATTGATATTATCTCCTTAAAAACCCCTAATTCACTCTTATTTTTTGGCTCAATATCCTCAAACTGATTATTCCTCTTCAAGAGGATTTTTAGGCAGGTGCCATTAAATATCTTTCTAAGTGAATTCACTTTCACTTTTTACTTGTTTGGCTTAAATATCCTCTTCAGGCAGGTGCCATTAAATACCACTTAAGAGTGAAATAAATATCATCTTAGTGCAAAATTCTAAGACCTTCATCATGGCAACTATCAACAAATACATAAATGATACACAATTTCTTAAAGGTCCTAGCTATTTAGCATGGAAAACTAATATGAAAGCCATTTTTATTGTAGGGGAAATGTGGGATTTAGTATATGATATTGAAATAAGACCCACATCACTAGGAGCAATAAAAAGCATGGGATAAAAAGAACAATCATCTTCTCATGTTGATCCTCCTAGCTACTACTTATGAGATCCAGCCTCACATAAGTGAAGCTAAAAATGGTAAATATGCATGCGATGCATTTAGTACTATTTTTGAATGCAAGAATCAATTGACTATTCTAAACCTTCAAACACAATTTCATACACTCCTTATGAAGTCAAGATAATTAGTAGAACTATTCCTCTGTAGAGTGGTAAAACTGAAGTTAAAGCTAAATGCTTTAGGAGCCAAAGTAGAAGATACTATTCTAACTTCAATAATATTGAGGGCTCTTCCTAAATTCTACAAGATGTTAATAACATCCCTTATTGTATCTCAAAGAGAAATCACCTTTGTGGAGTTAGTCAATTTACTTCAAATAGAAGAAGCAAATCAACTCCAAAGTGATGAAGTGACAAAAATGCACTTTAATAAAAAAATCAAGGTGAAAATAAGAAAGGAAACTTTCAGAAGGGAGGATCATATTCAAAAGGTAAGGGAAAGAAATATCAAAATAATTTTTGCTGGCATTGTAAAAAGGACAACCATAACACCAATCGGTGTTGGTTTAAAAATAAGCAAAACAAAAATGACAAAGGCACATCACAAAAGCAAAATAAAGGCAATGTTGCTAGTGAAGTGTCTAATTCAGATTTTGATTCTGGTTCAGAAAGAGCACACAAAGTTCTCATGGCTAAGACAGTATTGTAAATGGAAATAAACTTGTCACCCTATACAATCACCATTTACACTCTCTTTTTAGGCTTCATAAATAGTATAAGTTTTTATTTGAAGTACTTCCAATAAAGGGGTGATTGTACCTATTTTATGCTTCATAAATAGCAAAATATCTTTGTTTGAAGTACTTGTTACAAAAAGAGAAATTTTTTGGTGTAAAATTTGCCTAGGAGGCAATATTTGTAAAAGCCTTAACAAAGCTTCATGAGTTGCACATATTTTAAAAATAATGGGGGATAAACATTTCTTTTCTACTTCACATAAATGTTTGTAACAAAGGAAGAATTCTTATAAGGGTGCATTTTTGTTAGTGACCGACACCTTAGTCATAGTTCTTATAGAAATTACATTACAATATGTTTTGCAACAAGGGGGGAAACTTATAAGGATGCATTTTTGACAACAACCAACACCTTAGCTACCTTATCAAAACTTTTACAAAATCATATTATAGCCAAATGAACCTCGTATGAAGTGATCTACTCTACTACACCTAGCAATTGTAGTGGCTGCTTACTCATGCAATACGATTGGATGACAATATTACAATAAGGACATTTGTTGATGGGAAGACAAAGTGAGGAATGACCCACTTTTTTCTTAGAACATTCAAAGTGTTGTGATTGAGTCCAAGCCAGAGCAAGAACCAACAGATCAACATATTTTTCACTGTATTGGGAAAATTATCTACATTACCCAAATAATATAATAAGAGGGGATTTTAGAGTTACTATGCTACAGTAACTATAAATTATTACCTCATTTGGTAATTTGTAAGATTCACCTAGGTAGATTTAATTTACCGCATGGTAAAAATTAGTTTGTTACTTTTTACCACTAGTTTTTACTATTTACTATTTACCTAGGGTTAGTTAGTCATTGTAGTCATTTTGACTATGTTAGTGGTTAGTGGTTAGCTGCCTTCACATGGGGACTACCTATAACGCGTTACTTATTAGAGTGTTTGTTAGCTACGTTAGGGGATAATATTTTATATTATTTCCTAATGCTATTCCTAGCTACCTAATGTACTATTTAAACCCTTTGCATATTAATATATTCACAATGCTCATATTACGCTCTAACTTCTTACATAGTGAAAAGGGCAACATCTCTTATTCCTTATGATATGGATGGGTTACCTCTCTTCTTATCACACGGATTCAAATGTGAGTTAAAATCTCCAACCACTATCTAGAGGAACCTTAAAAAAAGCTACCTTTGTTGGCTCAGTTTTGGCCAAAGTTGCTTTCTCCATTTATCAATATTCAAGGCATAAACATTCATCAAAATCCACTCTTTCAGTAATTATATAGTGTAGAATTGTAGAAATAAATCTATTATATTGAATATTTACTCTCCCTTCAAAAATGTTCTTATCCCAATGACTTAGAATACCCCTAGAAGCACTTGATGCAGGGCTATAATTTTTTTTTGCATTCCTCCAAATCATTTGTTTAATAATTTTAGTGTTAAAATGGTCCACTTTAGTCTCCTAAAGAAGGAAAATTTGTGGTTTCTTCTTATTTCTCAAAATTTAAGCCAATCTATGTTTAGTCGGGGATTTGAGTCCCCTAATGTTCCTTGAAAGAAGTTTTTTTTTTTTTTTTTTTTTCTTGAATACTTTTTCTCTCCTCTATCCAAGGATAAAAACCATTTGAGAGCCATTTGCAATGTTATATTTTGTTTCCATTTCTCTAATTTTCTATTTGGGTTGTCATACCAAAGTCCAACCCCACATCAATTCTATTTTTTAATTTCTAGTCTACTTTCTAGGAGTAGGACTAACTACCGCTAATTCCTCCAATAACTTCTCTTGATTTCCTTCATATTGGATTATAGAATTCTTCAAAAATATTTGATTTTAATCCTATAGATCGATATTGAACCCTAACTAAAAATTATCCTCTCCATCCTTATCTAAATGATTGGATTTCTCTAAATCGAGGATTGATAATTCTAATTTATCAAAATAATTTGAAATGGAGATTTCAAAAATTTCTAAATGGGGGTTTACTACACATACCTTTGGATATTTCTTCAATATTTGAGCTACTTTTGGGGCTCCTTACTAAATTGATTCTACCTTCTAGGCTTCAACTTATTTATTAAATTCATCCCTTTCATTTTTGACTTGCTTCGGATAAACCTCCTCCATTTGCTTCCTTTGCCACACATTTTAACTTTGGGCTACTTATTTTTGAGTGGGACATGCATTAGACATATGCCCTAGTTTCTTGTAGGAACTACATCTGATTGTTGCATTTTCATAGTCAATAATCTGGTTCCAAATACCTAATTTTGATACCAAATAGATTGAATCAATTAGTTTCTTATCCATATCCACATTAGTATAGATACGAGCATGAATAAGTTAGGATCGAGCCTTCATGGTAGTATCAATAGCAATCAACTAGCCAATTCCATAGCTATTTCTATAAACACCTCCACATTCCAAAATTGGAAGGGGAGGCTTCGTAATATCACCCACACCGAGGCTTGAGAAATATTTTAGGTCTTTGGATTAAAGGCATATTCTCATCTATGCAAAAGGAGACTCTTGCACCTAAAAATATAGGGGTCACCCAACAAAATAATTTTTGAATCTTCATTGCAATTTACCTTGACCATGAAAAATATCTTTGGCATTGCCACTATCTCCATATACTCATTTAGTTTCTATTTTGTGAAATACCACTTCCTAACCACAGACAAGTTAGGGCAAACTACTAATAATCAACCAACCAAGTCTTGAACTCCTTGCGCAATTGCCATGTTTACCAAAATTTTCATAACAAGTAGCTCACCTCCTTCTAGTTTAAAAACAAGATAGTTCTCTACGTTGTTTTATTTACCTTGAACCACAAGAGATCATAATTACTCAGATGAAAATTATGGTTCTAAGGATCCTACGAGGTACCTATACTTTTCATTGAACCCTTTGAAATAGACTCCAAAATTGGTCCCAACAACTTGTTAAGACTCGATAAAGACTTAACATTCTCTACCTCCTTACTATTGCCAAATCTAGTCTCACTCCCACTACTTCCAAACCCACTACTCCCAAAATAATTACCACCAATAACATCCTTTCCACATTTATTTCTCCCATATCTATGACTCCCACCTCCATCACTCCCACTACTATCTATCCCAATTTCACCTACCATTCAAATTCACCATCCAATTCTATTGCTAAATCATTCAAATTCACCATACAAATAGTCAATTCAATCTATAATTTATAGTTTTTGATGGCTATTTAGCCAGATTATCTCATAGGTCCTCTTTTATAAGATCTAGTATAAATCACATAAATCATATAAAGGCCCACTCTTAGAATAATATCAATATCAATGAATCACATTCATAGAATAACAACAATATTTCTCAATAATAGAACTTGCAATTATTCATAAATCAAATATAAAATGTCTTGGATTCTTCATGATGTAATGCATGGAGCTTTGTCTATAAAATATAACCTTAGAATATGACTCTTAAATACTCGACTATTGCTCTCCTCATATATCTAGGAGATGCACCATTTCTTATTACTCACATATGACAAAAATCTCATGAATCCTGGCTTTACATCTTTGATCGAGAGCCAAAATTACAAAAAAAAAAAAAAAACTATTTTATTTTATTCACATGCAGCAGATAATTACTGTTACAACAGAATATTATAGTCACAGCACAATATTACAGTCACAGTAGAATATTATAGTCACAGCAGATTATTACATAAGTCGCAAAGGGATTGCGCCTTTACAGAATTTCACAAATCTGGAAATACCATAAGAAAATATTATCATTTCAGCAATTTTTCATCTCTTGTGCATGCCTTTGCTCTCCTTTTTAAAGGTTCTTGGGTGATGCTCCATTTCTAGCTGGTGGCCCTTCGTTTCCTCTTCTAGAACCTTTCGTTTCACCTCCCCATGTCACTTCATCGTCCAGATATTCGACACGTCTCCCTTTCTGACTCTTCGTCTTCGACTCATCCTTCGGTGCATAAATACGACATGTCACGATATCGTGACATGTCATGATATCGTGACATGTCACGATATCGTGACATGTCATGATATCGTGACATGTCACGATATCATGACATGTTGCGATATTGTGACATTTTCCTTGCTTGCTATCTTCCTCGCCTTCGGGTCACGATATCACGACATTTTCCTCCATCGCTGCCTTCCTCACCTTCGGGTCGCGATATCATGACATTTTCCTCCATCACTGCCTTTCTTATTTCCAAGTCGCGATATCATGACATTTGCCTTTGGATGCCTCAGCTTTTCTGCTCCGATCATGATTTCATGACATGTCATGAAATCACGACAAATTCTTTGGCCTCCTCTCCCTCCTGTAGCTGGTCGCGATTTCGTGACATGTCACAAAATCGTGACATTCTTGCTGGTGTCTTCTTCAGGTGGCTACTTGTCATGATTTCATGACAGTCACGATTTCATGACATGTCATGAAATCGTGACCTTCCCAATGCGTCTTCTTCCGTTGCCTCCTCCTTGTCGCGATTTCATGATAGTTGCAATTTCGTGACATGTCACAAAATCGTGACCTTCCCAATGCGTCTTCTCCCGCTGCCTCCTCCATGTCATGATTTCATGACAGTCATGATTTTTTGACATGTCATGAAATCATGACCTTCCCAATGCATCTTCTCCCGCTGCCTCCTCCATGTCGCGATTTCGTGACGATCGCGATTTCATGACATGTCACGAAATCATGACCTTCCCAATGCGTCTTCTCTCGTTGCCTCCTCCATGTCGTGATTTCGTGACAGTCACGATTTTGTGACATGTCATGAAATCATGACATTCCCAATGGCGTCTTCTCCTGGTGCCTCCTTGTCATGATTTTGCGATGGTCACGATTTCGTGACATGTCGTGAAATCGTGACAATATATATATATATATATATATATATATATTATGTGGATGCAAGATTGCACTGCTGCCATCGGATGCTCCTGCATCAGACATCCGAGGTAGATTGAGAAGTGATCCTCACTTCTAAACTATTAGAGGGAGACCCAGGTGGTCAACCTCCATTTTAGACAACCAAGTTGCATCTTCTACCGGTTTTCCCTTCCACTTGAGAAAATATTCAAAATACTGTCTGTTTTTGGTACTTCTGCCTTCTCTTGTGTCCAGTATTTCCTCTATATCATCTATGGTTGGAGTAGATGCCGGAATACTCCACAACTCTGCACTTGGTGCCTCACTACTATCCCCTTCATGGTATTTCACCAAATCTAAAATATTAAACACGGGTAATATGTTTAACCCACTTGGCAATTCTACCTCATACGCATTGCCTGAATCTCGTTTTGCTAGGATTCTGCATGGTCCAAACTTCTTCATCTTTAGTTTGTTATAGGTTTTAGCAGGAAATATTTCTTTTCTCAGATGGACCATCACTTCATATCCTACTTCGAATTCCTTAAACTACCACTTTTGGTCTACTTTCGTCTTATATTGTGTATTCATTTTAGCAATATGCCTCTTCATTTCTTCATGCAGGTTCTTCAGATGCTCTGTAGAATCCTCAGCCTCGACACTGCACTTTTCCCCTGTATTTAGCTTCCTTAACTCAGAAAAATTTCTTGGACTGCTTCCATATATTATCTGAAATGGAGATTTGTTGGTAGTCTTGTTGACAGAATTGTTATATGCAAACTCTTCCTGCGACAAAATTAGATCCCATCCTTTGGGCTTATCTCCTATTAAGCATCGCAATAGGTTACTCAAACTTTTGTTTACCACCTTTGTTTGCCCATCTATCTATGGGTGGTATGCTGAACTGAATTTCAAATCTGTCTTTATTTTCTTCCATAGGGTTCTTCAAAAATACCCAACAAACTTGGTATCTCTATCGAAAATGATACTCTTCGATAGACCATGTAGCCATACCACTTCTTTGAAAAACAAACCTACAATATGAACTGCATCATTAGTTTTCTGACAAGGAATAAAATGTGCCATATTTGAAAACTTGTCAACTACCACAAATATGGAATCATTTCCCCTCTGTGTCCTTGGTAGACCAAGAACGAAATCCATGCTGACATCTTCCCATGGTTTCTCCAGTATAGGTAACGACTGATATAATTTGGTGTTCTGTATCACACCTTTTGCCATCTGATAGACTCTATAGCTCTACACAAATTTTTGCACATCTTGCTGCAGTTGTGGCCAATAATAATTCTCACTCACAAGGGCAATGGTCTTATCTCGACCAAAGTTCCTAGCCAATCCTCCACTGTGTTTTTCTTTGACTAGGTTTTCCCTCATAGAACTTCTTGGAATGCATAATTGGTTTCCTCTGAACAAAATTCCATCTTGGATCAAAAAATCCAACCACTTGGTTCTATCCAAGGTAACTAGTGCCAAGCAAGCCTTCTAGGCTTCTGCAAAATCAAGATCTTTAGGGTACAAACCTTTCAATTCATCAAACCCCAACACTTCCACCTTCATTTTTGTCAGTAAACTCTACCTTCTACTCAAGGCATCTACAACTCTGTTGGACTTTCCACTCCTATGCTTCAACACAAAGGAATAACTCTGCAGAAACTCAACCCACTTCAAGTGCCTCTGGTTCAGTTTTCCCTGGTTGTTTATATACTGTAAGGCCTGATGATCAGTATATAACACAAACTCTTTTGGTAGCAAATAATGTCTCCACTTCTTTAGGGACTGAACTATCACATAGAATTCTTGGTCATATACTGAATACTTCTTCTTGGCCTCATTGAGTTTCTCACTGAAGTAAGCAATAGGTTTGCCTTCTTGACTCAGCACAGCTCCTATGGCACTGCCACTGGCATCATAGTCCACCTAAAATACCTTGTTAAATTCTGGAAGTGCTAAAACAGGTTTCTCAGTGACCTTCTTCTTTAACATATCAAAGCTCTTGTCTGCTCCTAGGGTCCACTTAAAGTATTTCCTATCCCCTCTCATTGTTTTCATAAGGGGTGCACAAATATTGCTGAAATTTCTGATGAATTTCCTATAAAAATTGGCTAGACCATGAAATGATATCACTTCAAAAGTGCTTCTTGGAGTAGGCCATTCAATGATAGCCCTCACCTTTTCTGGGTCCATTTTCAGACCTTTAATGGAGATGACAAATCCCAGGTATACCAACTCCTTTTTTACAAAATTTCACTTCTTCAAGTTGATCAACAACTGTTCTTCCCTCAGCTTCTCAAAAACCCTCCTGATATGCATCAGGTGCTCTTCCAGGGTTCTGCTAAATATCAGAATGTCATACAAATAGACAATAACAAACTTTCCTAAAAACTCCTTTAGAACTTCATTCATCAACCGCATGAATGTGCTTGGTGCATTGGTTAGCCCAAATGGCATGACCAACCACTCATACAAACCTTCTCTAGTTTTGAAAGCAGTTTTCCACTCATCTCCTTCTCTGATCCGAATCTGATGGTAGCCACTCTTCAAGTCAATCTTGGTGAAGTACTGGGCTCCACTCAAACATTCCATAATAACATCTATCCTTGGTAATGGAAATCTATATTTTATGGTGATCTTGTTTATAGCTCGGGAGTCTGTACACATCCTCCACTCCCCATCCTTCTTTTGTGTTAGTACTGCAGGTACCGCACATGGACTCAAGCTTTCTCGAATTAGTCCCTTTTTCAACAACTCATGGACTTGCCTGCTCAGCTCCTCACTTTCCACCAGAGTCATTCTATGGGCTGCCTTGTTGGGTAAACTAGATCCAGGTACCAAATCAATATGGTGACCGATCTTCCTCATCGATGGTAAACCCTCAGGCACATTATCTGATATGATGTCTGGAAATTCTTCTAACAGGTGTTCGGCCTCTGCTGGAACATCTATATACTGTTCTTTCTTAACAGTAGAGATTAATGCATAACACATTGAATCCCTCTTCAAACCATCCAAAAAATGTCTTCCATCCACTAGGCAGATTCTGGCACTACTGCACACTTTCTCATCCACTTCCTTCAGTGGATTCAATTTGTGATGTACTCCATCCTTCATTAGAGAGTACGTATTTGCATGCCCATCATGCACTACACATCTTTCAAATTGCCATGGTCTTCCCAACAACAAATGGCAAGCATCCATCGACAATACATCACATAGGACCTCATCTTGATAATCCCCAATGTGAAATTTGACCAAGCACTATTCACTGATAAGTGCTATGTGGTCTTTCTGCAACCATGCAATCCAATATGGATGTGGGTGCTTCCTCTTCCCTAATTTCAATTTAGTAACCATCTCTTCTGAAACTAAGTTGTTTGTGCTACCATTATCAATGATAACATTGCAGACCTTCCCTGCACATTTGCACCTTGTGCAAAATAGACTCTTCCTCTATTCTAGTTCTTTCTCCTCATTCAACAGTGTTCTTCTCATCATCAACACTTCTCCTCCTTCTACCTCTTCAGAGTGTTCTGACTCTGCACCTTCATCTGCCATAGTAGCTTTGGCATGACAGGTCTCTTGTCTGTACTTTCTTGGTGTTGAGGACACTCGTATGACTGGTGTCCCTCTTCTCCACACTGGAAATAGGTTTCATATAATACCCCTCTTCCATACCCACGACCAGGTCTACCTCTTCCTATATGGTAGTCATTGTTCTGATCATGCAGGCGATAGGTATTCTCCTTTTTTTGTTCTTGGGGTTTGCTTGTTTCCCCAGTCTTCTCTTGGTCTTGGTAATTTCCTCCACCTATTCTTCCACCAGTTCTTCCACCATGGTCCCTTCCTCTCTGGTTGCCTTTGAATATTCTATTTATTTTCTCTTCTACCTTCAAGTCCAACTGGTATGCATCTTCTATGGTGGCTATTCTGATCAAGCTGAGTTCTTCCTGAATGTTCATTCTCAACCCATTGATGTATCTGGCTACTTTCTCCTTATTAACCCCTGAATGGCCAGTTCTTATGGAGATCTTGTAGAATTCTTCTATGTATTCTTGGATAGACTTGCCTGACTGCCTCATACTCTGCATCCTTCTCAACAAGTCCAACTCGTAATCTGTGAGAATAAATTGTCTCTTTAGTTTCTCCACCATTCGGTCCCATCTAGTTATTTTCTCCTTTCCATTTTTATTTCTTTCGAGTTGTACTCCTTTCCACCATAAACTAGCATGGCCTTTCAATTTTGTTTTTGCAAATTTGATCCTATCAGGATCTGTAATCTCCTCATACTCAAAGTATTCCTCCATATTGTTGATCCAGTCAATCAACTCTTCTGGGTTGAGATTCCCAGAATATGTATAGACATCAAACTTCGGTCTCTTCCCGACATGAGCTAGAGCTTTCAACAATCTAGCTTCAGAAGGATCCAATGCTTCTTCATCATCTGATGGACCCTCAGTTTCCCAGGCTTCATCGTCACTCTGGTCTTCTCCCTTTGGTTCGACCTTTTTTCGCAACTCTTCCTACAGGTCTTGCACTTGCCTTTACAACGCTCTGAAATCTTCATCTTGTGCCACATTTCTCCTATGACCATGATTTTTTTTTGGAGGCATTCTTCTGTACTCCTCTTACAAGTCCTTCCACAGATCTTGGTGCAAACTGCCTCACTTTCGACGATCTGCTTGCACACTCAAGAACTTCCCGCTCTGATACCACTTGATCAAGAGCCAAAATTATAGAAAAAAAATAGTTTTATTTTATTCACATGTAGTAGATAATTACTGTTACAACATAATATTATAGTCACAGCATAATATTACAGTCACAGCAGAATATTATAGTCACAACAGATTATTACATAAGTCGCAGAGGGATTGCACCTTTACAGAATTTCTCAAATCTAGAAATACCATGAGAAAATATTATCATTTTAGTAATTTTCCATCCCTTGTGCATGCCTTTGCTCTCTTTTTTAAAGTTTCTCGGGTGACACTCCATTTACAGCTAGTGGCCCTTCATTTCCTCTTCCAGAACCTTTCGTTTCTCCTCCTCGTGTCACTTTGTCATCCAGATATTTGATACGTCTCCCTTTTCGACTCTTCGTCTTCGGCTTGTCCTTCGATGTGAAAATACGACATGTCACGATATCATGACATGTCATGATATCGTGACATTTTCCTTGCTCGTTGTCTTCCTCACCTTCGGGTCATGATATCGTGACATTTTCCTCCATCGCTGCCTTCCTCGCCTTTGGGTCGTGATATCGCGACATGTCACGATATCATGACATTTTCCTCCATCGCTGCCTTTCTTATTTCCAAGTCACGATATCACGACATTTGCCTTTGGATGCCTTAGCTTTTCTGCTCCGGTCATGATTTTGTGACATGTCATGAAATCACGACAAATTCTTTGGCCTCCTCTCCCTCCTGCAGTTGGTCTCGATTTCGTGACATGTCGTGAAATCGCAACATTCTTGCTGGGTCTTCTTCAGGAGACTACTTGTCGTGATTTCATGACAGTCATGATTTCACGACATGTCACGAAATCATAACCTTCCCAATGCATCTTCTTTCGCTGCCTCCTCCTTATCATGATTTCACGATCGTCACAATTTTGCGACATGTCACGAAATTGTGACATTCCCAATGCGTCTTCTCCTGCTGCCTCCTCCATGTCACAATTTTGTGACAGTCATGATTTCGTGACATGTCATGAAATCGCGACCTTCCCAATGCGTCTTCTCCCGCTGCCTCCTCCATGTCACGATTTTGTGACAATCACGATTTTGTGACATGTCACGATTTTGTGACATGTCATGAAATCGTGACCTTCCCAATGCATCTTCTCTCGCTGCCTCCTCCATGTCACGATTTCATGACAATCACGATTTCACGATAGTCACAATTTTGTGACATGTCATGAAATCGTGACATTCCCAATGGCATCTTCTCCCGGTGCCTCCTTGTCACGATTTCATGATGGTCATGATTTCACGACATGTCACGAAATCATGACAATATATATATATATATATATATATATATATATATATATATATATATATATATATATATATATATATATATATATATATATATATATATATTTTATGTGGATGCAAGATTGCGCTGCTACCACCGGATGCTCCTACATCAATCTTTCCACATATCATGTGACTCTTCACTTGCATATTTGACACCTAATTCTATGAATCTTGACTTACTTACATGACACTTTGCACACTTGCACACTTTATTACATAACACTTGGACTCTTCTCACACATTGACACATACTTTAGAGAAATATAAATCACACTTCCTAATCTAATATTTACAAATATACAATGTACCATGGGGTACTTTAACATTTACCAAATAATATAATATCTCCAACACCCCTTGTATTACATTATTTGGTTTGAAGACTTTGTATTTAATCTTCATATTTTACTTTGATTCTTCAAGTTTTGTTCTTCTTCCTTTTATTCTTTCCTTTGTTCCTCTTTTTCTTGGTCTTACTCTTTTTCTTCTTCTTTTTTGAGTTCTTTCTTGTTTCTATTACACTTCTAAACAAATCATCATAGTAATATGATTCATATCCTTATTCAATATTGGTTTTGTTGTTATCTTATTTGTTATCTAATCTAGGATATAAATATTCACCATTTTCATACTCATTGTTAACTAATCGTGTATCATAATTCTTGTTATCATTTTATGATTTCATGTCACAATTTTCTCCACAATTCAAATCCTAGATATTTGACAATTCTTTTCCATTTTTATGAAATCAAACTTCTAGTGAAAGTAATGCCATATGCTAGATAATTTTCAAGAGTTCCAAATTGTTCATTTTTGGATTTTTTGAAAATTATTTGTATTAACTTTTTTAATTTTGCATCTTTTTATTTTTTAGCATTCTCTATCATGCTTTGCATACAATGTTTTAAATTTCCCAACATTTCTTCACTATCCTCTAAAGATACATTTTGATCATTTTCATTCATAATGATTTTTGTAAAACAGTTTTTCAATCAATTCCTTTATTATAGAATAATTTTTTTTCCAAAATTTTAATCACAATTTCTTCAAACATTTTCTTCAACCTTGAATCAAGTAACCAATTTCAATATTCTAATAACTACCAAAACAATTAATTTCAAATTCTTCCCAATATTCAAATCCATCACATTCACCAATTTTCAAATTCATTAATCAAATTCAAATTTCAATTTCAATTTTCCTTATATCTTCCAAATTTCAAATATCAAATTCAAATTTTCAAATAAAATTTTATCATCTTATATCTCCCAATTTAACTCCTAATTTCTAAAACAATCTTGTAAATGATAATTTTACCCTCACTCTATTCAATTCTAATTTAATTCAAATTTTAAAAAATAATGTGTTCCCTTATAAATCATATTCATCAATGCATTCTATCTCCAAGATTAAACCTCATCAAATTTCAAATTGCTTGTACAAAACCTTATAACTCCAACTAAAAATTAGGTGCCCAAAATTTAAATATTGTTATGCCAAATAAGTAATGCTTACCTTAATCTTAACTAAAATTTTATACTGCATAGTCTAACATCTTCTCTCATATTAGTGTAGGATTTTATCAATCATTTCAAAAAATTTCACCATGTAAATTCCTTGCTGCTCTTCCGTATTAATTATTTTCAACCTTGAGTTAATGTTTTCTCTTCTACTCAACTTACTGCATCACTTTGTCATAGGGTCATATCAATGCATCCTTCATAGGCACTCAACTCCTCCTTCCAACTCACCCACATTCTGGTTTCAAAAAAAATTAGACATTCAACATATCATAGATTTCTCTAGCTTGGAATTCACATAGATGTTACACCTTTGCTAGTTCTATATGCTCAAGCTTTTGCATTCTCTAGACAACAACATATCTGGACACTCTTCATTCTTATTCTCTCTATTCTATATTCTTCATGCACTGGTTTGCTTATCCTCTTATAATCAACAACAATATTTTCAATGCACTCTATCTCCTCAACATAGCTTAATATTTAATGTTGTCTACATTGCAAAAAACATGCAACAATAATATATTCACTCAAGCAGTATACCGTTGGCATTTTTGCCACACTAAAAAATAAATTTTGAAATTCTTCCAAGTATGAAGTACATCCAATGGTGAAATAAAAATTGAACGAAATGATCTTTAAATATTTTGTTGTCGTAGGATATATTACAATAGACAATCGGGTTAACAGATCAAAAGTTATGGCTTCGAGAAACTTTACCACCAGAAAATCAATTTCGGGGAAGAAAATGCAATTTCAAAGTCAAAGTCAATTTTGCCCCTTTTTTTGGGCAAAAAGAGAAAATTTCCGAAAAGGCATTTCAGCCCAAAAAAGGCATTTCGCCCCAAAAATGAAAAAATTCCAAAAATAGAAAATTACCAAAAACGGAAAATTTTCTAAAATGAAAAATTTTCCGAATAAAGTGTTTCATCCCCTGAAAATGCCTTTTCGCCCCCCGAAAATGGCATTTCGCCCCAAAAATGGAAAATTTCCAAAAATAGAAACTTTTCGAAAATAGAAAGTTGTCAAAAATGGAAAGTTTTTGAAAATAGAAAATTGCCAAAAATGGAAATAGAGGCGAAAATGGAAAAATTCCAAAAATGGAAAAAAAGAGCAAGTTTGGAGAAAAAAAGGGGAAAGAAAGCATGTTTTCACAAGTCAAAGTCAATTTCACCCCAGATTGGAGCGAAATTCATTTTCACCCCCCTTTTTAGGCGAAATTAATTATTTTTGCCCTCCTTTGGCAATTAAAGATATTTTCGGGTGAAATCAATTTCTGCCTCAGTGAAGTTCCTTTCCAAAGCGCCATTGCTGCAGATCTTTCTTGGGAAGGGCCAGAAATTGATGAAATTTAATTATTGGGGCACCGAAAGTGATATTTCCAGAATCTCGATTGAAGAGATGCCAGTATTAAATGCTCTTGTTCATTTCCAAGGCACCAACTATGGATTCCACTTCTTGTCAAAATGGAGTTAATTTTCTAAGGCACAAGGTGAAGCAAATTCAATGACCAAATACCCAATTTTCAGATGATTTTGTTGCGTCCCGATACACCGACATCCAAGATTGCTTCAAGTATTTATTCTTGTTGACTTCTTTGTGTGATTCTCCCATCAAAGTCGAATCATGGTTTCCTTGTAGAATATTTTAACTGAAGATGTCACTAATACCAAGGAGAAAAATATGCACGATGATTTTTGATCTACCAGTATTTTTTTTGTATATGCATTAAATGACAAATGCGAAATCCCTCTATAAATACTAAGAATTTCATTGTAAGAAAGGAGGATAGACATTCTGTGGGAAAATACTTTAAGTTTTCTACAATAATAGAAAGATATTCGGCTTTTGGTTCCTTGAGTAGTCTTGTGGTTGATCACTTCTTGCTTGTCATTTCTACTTATGTTTATGTTCGTTATTAGTTGCTTTTAAATTTTACATCTAAATTTAACTACTGCTAGTAAGAGAATGAACACTGAAATGTGTCTTGGATGTTATCACTGCAAACTATGAGTGGTTCCTATGCTTACTTTTCTATTTTATGCTAACTCAAACTTGAATATGGTTTCTTGCTGTTATTTTATCCCCACCATAATTTTCTGTCTTACAGCCATATTTCCATCTCTTATTATTTCTTTCTTGTTACCCTAAGCTTTAAATTGAATTAGATTAGTAAGGGAGCCAACCCTCTCTGGAGATCGGCCCAAAGGAATTTTCTCTTTCCCTTGGCATTTCAATGTTGGTCGGGTCTAGGGCGCACAAGTGATAATACTTTGTACTTAGGCATATTCGTGACCAACATATACCATCAAATTTCTAGTAACTTAGCAAATATTCTTTTATCAAAATCCTATCCAACATCTTTTAATAAACTTTGATCAAACTTCTCTTCAATTTCTTTTTTTAATTTTTAACAATCAAATTTCATCCAACTTCACTCATTCAATGATTGGGTTCAATCATAGCATAAACTCTTGTCCAATAATCAATATGCAATATTTCAATCAATTTGAGTCGCCAAATCTATTCTTATTCTCAAGTGAATCACTTCCTCAAACTTCCTCCATAAATATTCAAATCAAAATTTGGCTAGAGCATAGCTTTGATCACACTCATGGCTATTTAGCTAGATTATCTCATAGGTCCCCTTTTCTAAGACCTAGTATAAATCATACAAAGTCCCACTCTCAAAATAATATCTATATCAATGAATCACATTCATAGAATAACAACAATATTTCTCAATAATAGAACTCATAATATTATTTATAAATCAAATATACAATCTCTTGGATTCTTCATGATACAATGCATGGAGCTGTATCTCCATAATATAACCTTAGAATATGACTCTTCAATAGTTGATTATTGCCCTTCTCACATATTTAGGAGATGCATCATTTACTATTCCTCAATATGACAAAACTCTTATGACTGTTGACTTTACGTCTTGCCACATATCATGTGACTCTTCACTTACATATTTGATGCCTAACTCTGTGAATCTTAATTTACTTACATGAAACTTTGGAAACTTGCACACTTTCATTAAATAAAACTTGGAATATTCTCACACATAGATACAAACTTTAGAGAAATCTAAATCACACTCCTAATCTAATAAATCACTTTGTAAACTAATATTTACAAATATACAATGTACCATTTGGTTACTTTTTTTTTATAAATAATATATGTTATATTATTGGTAGATTTTTAAAGGCTTCCTTAACCTATTTACAAAAACAGCCAAAATGGCAATGTCATGGTAATAGATATGCTTAGATACTATAGCAGAGTGTGTACTAACATAAGTAGAATATGAGGACACAACCTCAGACTATAGCAGAGTATGTACTAACATGAGAAAAATATGAGGATGCAGCCTCAGACTTGGATTTCCATACATTATAGGAATAACTAAAAAAGAAGGACCTTACCTTGGACTTGAGGATATTACCAGAATAGATAACAACTTTAGACAAAAATTTGTGACAAGTTGCAAGCATACTACCACACAGGAAAATACATGAAAACAAAAACTAATAAACATCGAACCAAACCAGGTAATCATAGGAACAACAAAATAAGGAATGAGGAAATTATTCCTCAATTGAGGTCTTCTCCTCTTCCTTGGTATCATCCTTCTCAGTGTCCTCATGCTTTTCATCCTTGGGTTTGGTCTTCACTATGACCTTGTCTACTTCAAAGATTTCCTCCACTTCCTTATTAGGCTGGCCACCATAGAATATCATTTGAAGTCCTTTTCTGATGTCCATTATGTAATTCACCATTGAATTCATCAGTACTATGGTGGATGAGATGATGAAGTCCTTCAACTATTTGTTTTCATCTTGCAGTTCTTCCTCATCATTTGAATTATCTATGACACTCCCCCTGGTGGCCATGTTTTGGAGTCTAGCAGACTTCTTCACTGGTTCTTCGATATTTTCAAAATAGATACTTTTCCTTACCCTTAATTTGGCAACATTTTGCATAGCCTTTTTCTTCCTCTCAGCAAGGGGAAGTTTGGCCATGGGGGATTTAGAAGAATTGGCTGTGATAGGATTAGGCTTAGGGTTGTTGGCTAGGATATAGGTATAGATGAATTTGAACAGACCCTGATGCCGAGGAAGGTTGTAGTTTTTCTTGTCCCTACAGTTGGGAATAGCATGGTTCATGGAGTTAAGGAGGAATAGGGGAATGTTGAGGGGGTTGATTTCTCTGAAATGATTAATGAAAGCCAGGTGATAGGTTTTGAAGGCTTTGTTAGGGTTGTCTATTGTAATGAACTCCATGATTGGTTTCATTACAAAATCCCATGAAGAATTGAAGTCACTTCTGAAGAGGCCGAGGCTCTTGGATTTTTCGAGGATTTTGTCATTCTCTTGAAATTTTGCTAATTCAACCTCCCAATTATGTTTGTGGTGGTGAATGGAATGACCTTTGGGGTTCTGGCCAGTAATAGTCGCTAAAAGGTGGACATATACAATGATTTTTTTTCATAGACAGAGACAACCCCGTTATCCCAGGTCTCAAGGAAGGCAATGGTGATGTCGAGGTTATTTTCAGAGAACATAAGGAAGAAAGGCATAAATTGTCTATCTTGGAGGACCTTTTTTGTAATATCATCGCAGACGAGGGAATCGATCTTGACGAAATCACTAGGCATGGTGGGGGTGAAGAAGTGGCTAGTAAGACACAAACAAGGATAGAATGGGTGAAGGATGAAGTGACAAGGTTTAAAAGGAGATGGGGAGAGGGGGCATAACTTAGCTAGGTGTGGCTTGGAAGGGGAAGACTAGGCATGGAGGCTGGTGAGAGGTGGATCATGACAAGTAGGAAAATCACACAAATGACAAGGCAACCACCTCACGTAGAGACACAAATCAAGGTAAAATGTGGGCTTAGAAAAACCTGTCACTAACAAGAAAAACCACCAGGAAAGTTGAAGGAGGACCAGTAAGGAAAGATACACATCCCAATCTAGTAGAAGTGGGGTACTTTGAGGAGTGTGAATCCAACCTGTCTTGATCGTTAGCCAAGGTATAGATCATATTGTTTTGCCACGTCATGCCACTAAGAGTGTGGGAAATGCCATCATCATGGGTATCTGTAGTGGATCGGTATATGGAGATGTTTGCACCATAAGATGCGTGGTTCTAGATTTATATTTTGTGTGAATTATTGGAGCAAAACATATCTTTGGCCGTCTTCCTGTTATTCATGTTGGAAACCGCAACTCGGGACCTACAAAAGTTGAAACAATAGCGCCAGAAGCTAAAAATTAAATTAGCATGCGTTCCAAATAAAGAGGCCTAAAGGGGGATTGCAAGGTGGCAGCCAATGGAGTGGGGGAGAGAGTTGTGGGGGTAGTGGAATATGACATGGACTAGCCATTAGTAAAATGAGTGGCAGCGGGTGGGGGTTGTGGGGACAAGTAGAAGGCTACGAGGAAAGCGGTGGGCCATGTGGATGATGAGGTGGTGGTCACCCTTATGAATGACAGGGGTAGATATCCAATAAACAAAAAGAATTGGAATGACCACATGGACCTTGACACTAATAACTGACCCTATAATATTATGCATGAGGATAAGGTTGAGCGTCTTGAAGAAGGACCTCCTACTAAGGAAGGTTGATTTGTTGTCTCTCTTGATCTGCAAGAACTTGAAATTTCCTCTGGGATGTTGTCGTACCAAGTTTGAGGATTGGCCATGTTGACCCCAATGTTAGCTAGCTTATCTATGACCTTATTAGATTCTATGAAAGCATGTTGAAAGATAACTTCTTACAAGTTGATGGCTAAGATCCTAGCTTCCTCAATATACTATTTGACTCTTCATGAAGGTCTAAAATTTTTGTTCTTGAGGTAGTTGATGATGTTAAGGGAATCACATTCAATTATAAGTCTAGTGTAGTAGTTATTGGTGAAGCATAAACCTCTCCACATGATTTTGGCTTTAGCTACATGATTAGTCTAGTCACCCAGCCTTTCCAGGATTACCTTTAGCAGCTCCATCAAAATTAACTTTGTGTCATACTAGTGGAGGAGGTTTCCAAATAGACTCAGGACAAATGTTAGCAGGGGGCAGATGTCATCTAAGGGTAAACCTAACTCTAAACCAAGGTTGTACTTAGCTTTGGAGGAAGGTTTTGAAGCTGGGGGAATGAGAGAGGCATTTTCCAAAGTAGAGGCCAAGATTTTAGAGGAAATAAGCTTGGGGACCTTGGGCTTGCTGGAGAAAAATTTAAATTTTTTTTTGAGCCAAACTTACCAAATGAAATTATGAAGGGATACCTTCCAGAAGAACTTGAGATGAGGATAATGGAATGGGGAATTCCAATGGATGAACAAATATCTAATGGAGTAGGGTTTAACTCACTGAATATGGAAGGATTGGAAAATGGAGTCAAGGATGGTAGAGGAAACAGGGTAGTGGAGGAAGAGATGAGAGGTGGATTCTGAGGCAGAGTGGCAGAGGTAGCATCTATTAGGGATGGGTAATCCTTTTTTCATGAGAAGATCAATGGTAAGGATTTTCTCTTAGATGGTAAGCCATGAAAATAAGGAAATCTTAGGAATAAGATGCTTGATCCAAACACAGTCAAAAGGAAGTAACTGTTCCTCGTGGTCAAGGAGGAGAAGATAAGCCGATTTAATAGAGAATTATCCACTTTCAGGAGGACCATTGGGTTACTTTAATATTTAAAAAATAATCTAATATCTCCAACACCCCCTGTATGACAATATTTGGTTTGAAGAATTTTAGTCTTCAATATTTATATTTTCTTTGATTCTTCATCTTTGATTTTTCTTCCCTTGTTTATTTGCTTCATTTCTCTTTTTTTTTGTCTTGCTTTTTTTCTTTTGTTTCTTTGAGTGCTTTCTTGTTCCTATTATACTTCTCAACAAATCATCATATTAATATGATTTACAGCTTTCTTAAATATTATTTTCATTGCTATCAAATTTATTATCTGATGTAGGATATAAATATTCACCATTTTCATACTCATTATTAACTGATTGTGTATCATGCTTCTTGTTATAATTTTATGACTTAATGTCATATTTTATTCAATATTCAAATATGATATCTATGACAATTATTTTCCTTTTTATGAAATCAAAATTATAACAAAGGTAACTCTATATATACTTTATCATTATATCAACAAGTATTTTGATGGAATTTTAGGAATCTTGACTTGCTTCAGTAGATGATTGTGCCATTGTATGTTGTTTCTTACCATGCCAAGATATTGGTCCTAATCCAAGATTAAAAAAAAAAACAATGTACCCTAAAATAGGGTTCCTATCATCAATAGAACCAGCATAATAAAAATCTAAGTAACCCTGTAGACAAAAATCTTTAACATTATTCATATAAGTTATTCCATAATCAATAGTATTCTTAATATATTGCAATATTATTTTTATAGCTTTCCAATGACTCTCTCTTGGCTCTTGCATGAATTGTGAAATATAATTTATAGAAAAAACTAGATTAGGTTGACTATTTGTTAAGTATAGAAGACTTCCAATTAATTGATGATACATTGTAGCTAAAACTAAAGGTGTTCTATCATTTTTGGATAATTGAAGCCCTTGTTCCATAGGTGTATCTTTTGGATTATAGTCCTTCATTTTATATTTTTCAAGTAAAGCTTTTGCATATTTTGATTGTGTAATTGTAATATTATCTCCATTTTGATGAATTTCTAGACCAAGACAATAATTCATTAGTCATAAATCAGTCATTTCAAATGCCTTCTCAAGATCCTTTTTTTATCTCACCTATTAATTTTTGATAAATTTCAATAATCACTATATCATCAACATATACTATAAGAATTAATATACCATTTTCCATTTTATTTTTATATAGGCTTGGATCGGATGTACTTCATTTGATATTATGTTGTAACAAATGATTATTAATTTTTATATTCTATGCTCTGGGAGCTTGCTTTAGACCATATAAGGATTTGTTTAATTTTCAAACCATATATTCTTACCCTTTAACAACAAATCCTTCTATTTGTGACATATAGACCTCCTCTTCTAAGTCACCATTAAGAAAAGCACTTCTTACATCCATCTAATGAAGTTTCAAACCTTGATTATTATATTTTGGGGTAGATCCCAATGGGTGATTGCAATCACAAGATGCAAAAATATGAAATAAAGTACATTCAAGATATTTCAAAATTATGCTATAAATAGAAATGATGAAAATTAATATATATTGCTATGGAGGAAATGGAAACTCCATGCAAGATGCTACAAAACTATAATGTTCTCCATCACTAATGGATTCACCCACTACTCCTATTACTACCTACTAACTTGCTTTTCAAACTCTTACAATGAGGGTCTATTATAATGGAAGATATATTCCTTGGCCAACACTCTACCTAGTTGTACAAAGGACACCTTGCACATTTACAACTTGCACATTGACACTTGTGCATTTATTACATTGCATGAAGTAACTAGATAACTTCTCCTTAAAGTAATATAATGTCCTAAGTATGTACCTAGGAAGGTAAATTTACATGATCCAAATGATGTAATAAACTCTAACTCTAAAACCTCCTTGTATTACATTATTTGGATACTGAATACTTTTGATCTTCAATATGGATCTTCTTCCATTGGATAATGGAACTCATATTCTCCTTCATTGTTGACTATGATTAGACTCATCCAGTAGTTTGTTTCTTTGTTTGATGTAGATTTAGTTGATAATATAGGTTCCTCTTTAAATTGAGTGTGCCCAATAGGTTTAGTATTTGTAGTGTAGTGTCCCTTTTTTATATGTCTTCTCTTCTTCCTTATTCTCTTTTTGTAATTCTACATTGGAGCTGGTGAAATTTCTACTTCATGGCAAATTAGTTGATCATCACAATAATATTATTCCTTTTTGCTAATTTTTTTCTTGTGTTGAGTAAGTACAAACACAATCAATTATAGATAAATTATTACACTCTTCTTATGAGAATATAATCAATTTTTGTGAGTTCCACCTTGCTGTGAAGAGGATTTCATGGAGATAATTAATCAAGGTTGCAAATTTACCTTCTATGGCTTCCTTAAGAACTAAGGAAAATTTCTCTTTATTTCTTGCTAATAGATACTTGTATCGTTCGAGAGTATCTATTAAATTTTGAGAGTAAAATTCTACTTCTTGGAAGAGTTCTTCATTTTTGAAATATTTTCTCAAAATTTCATCGATGAAATATTAGGAGTATATCTTACAGCTCCTAGTCTTAGGTTATATATGATCCTTAGAATATAAAATCTTGATTTGATAAAGAATATAGTTAACCCTTAGGTTATGTAGACTTTATTATATCTCTCTAATGATGAGATTTTACAAACCTAATAAGTTTTAGGTTTTGTAGCAATCATACATCTATCCAAAAAATTTACAAATTGATAATTTTTTATTGATGCTAATATTACCAAGTTTTGTACAATGCCTTATGACTCCCTAGGATGTTTTCGATAGGATGTATTATCAATATGGTGCTTTTGTAAATTGTAGTTCAATTTTAAGTTGATTTTATAAAATTTTGTAAATACAAAAAACAACTTATTTATCTCCTTATTACTCCTATTGAACTAAGCACTATTTTCAATTATTTGAAGAGGTTTTGAAGTTGGTATTTATTTTCCTTTCTTTAAGTTTTTTTGAGACAACACTAGAAAAAATCAACTTTTGAAGACTTTGAATAACCCTCTTTAAATACCCCTTTTTGATTGATTTAATATTTTCTAATTTCCAATTCCTAAGTTGATGGTGTATTCCTTATAACTCCCAAGTTTGGAAAAGATTAGAAAATAATATTTGCTACTAATTTTAACAATAATAATATCCCTTATTCCTCCTTGATAACTTTTGCAAATATTAAAAAATATAAAGTATGCTTGTTTAATGAAAATATGTTTCCTTATAACTCCAAAACTGATGATTACACAATGACACTGAGAGGGGGGGGTGAATCAGTGTAGCTATTAATTTTTATATCTACAGCATTTAATATGAAATAAAGAGAACTTGACAACTGAAAAACAACTTGAACAAGAGAGCACACCACAACACTCAATATACCGAGGTTCACCAATTTGGCTACTCCTAAAAAATGACCGCTTGGACTCCAATCCAAATCCAGTCTTTGCAAAATCAATTTTACAAATACTTTACCAAGCATCAACTGGAAGGAGCACAAACTCCTGTAATTTTTTGCTGCAACAGATGGAGCACCAACTCCTAGTACCAAGCACCAACTTGGACTGCAATTCCGATCAATTTAGAATGACATAAAAATGTCTTCACTTTATGCACGACCCTGACTGGTCTGCAATTAACCCAACTCTACACACTCTCACGGCTCTGCTTATTTTTCTCTTGATTCTTTTCTAACCCTCCTTTTACAAGCAATTTCTCTCTAACAACAACAACATCTTCTATGTACGATTATTCTTTTATAACCTTTCAATCCTGCATGCAATCGAATCACATACTTTGACTGTTCGAATCCATGCAATACGGCTATTTTGTTTCATGCACTTTGACTGTTCGAAACCATTACTCCTGTCCATAATGTGACTGTTCGAATGCATGAACATACGGCTGTTCGAGTGCTTTTTCTCCATTTTGTTCGAACTCATACACATACGTGTTCGAATTTCTTTTCTTTTCTCCATATGCAATTCTTCGAAAGCTTTTCGATTCTTCATGTTCGGCTTTTCTGTATGCTTCAAATACGTCTGTTAGAATGCCTGCAAATACGACCTTTCGAATGCTTTTATTATCCTTCATATTCGGCTTTTCGAATGCGTTTCAATTATGCATGTTTGGTTGTTGCATTGCATGTCCAACACCTGTCAACGTTTAACTGTCTATCTGACTTCAGTTACTTCTTATGTGACAGACTGCATGATGCTTTTCTGCCATGTGTCACCTTTCATGTTGCTTCGGCATTTTCCAGTCTAACTGTTTCCTATCGCGATATCGCGACACTTTTAACTTATGCTGACGTCACCCTAAAGGTTGTCGCGAAATCGTGACCATTTTGGCCTTGAAAGCTTTTCCCCCGCTCATGTCGTGAAATCGCGACACTTTGAACTTTTGCTGATGTCATCCTCAATGCTGTCGTGAAATCGCGACGTTACAGGCTTCCGTACAACTTTGCTTGCAACCTCCAACGAAAATGGAACATGTCGCGAAATCGTGACGCTTCCGGATCTTGCTGACGTCATCATCCTTCTTGTTGCGAAATCGTGATGCTTTTGGCTCTTGCTGACGTCATCAATCTTCTTGTCGTGAAATCGCGACGTTTTCGACTTCTAGTAGCTTTCCTTGAAACTTGTCGTGAAATCGCGACACTTTCGGCATTTGCTGATGTCATCCTTAAGCATGTCATGAAATCATGACCGTTTTGGCTCTTGGAAGCTTTCCCTACATCTTGTCGCGAAATCGCGACACTTTCAACATTTTCTGACGTCATCCTTAAGCATGTCGCGAAATCGCGACGCTTCTGGCTTCCGTACACTCTCCTTTGCCAAAAAATGGAGCATGTCACGAAATCGCGACACTTTGGGCTTCCGTACACTCTTTGTTTCGTGCAGTAGCGAAATCGCTACAACTTTGTGCCTTGTGCTTTTGACTTGTTACATCTTTAATTTTTTCAACTTTGAATGGTAGCGAAATCGCTACACCTTTGTTTTTATACATTTTGTCATGCAGCGAAATCGCTACATCTTCTTGTTTGTGTCTTTTCACTTGTAGCGAAATCGCTACATCTTTGTTTTCTGCACTTCCTAATTGTAGCGAAATCGCTACACCTTTGTGCCATGTATTTTCATCATGCAGCGATATCGCTACACCTTTGTTTCCATTCATTTCAACATGTAGCGATATCGCTACACCTTTGTTGTCGAGCATTCTCTCTCCTCTTCGGGTCGCGAAAACCCGACGTGTCGCGATATCGCGACACTTTTCGTTGCTAGCTCCTTTTCTCCATTTATGTCGCGAAATCGCGACATCTTTTCACCTTGCTTCCCTCTCTGCCAACATGTCGCGAAATCGTGACAGTTTACCTTTCACTTTCTCTCTCCTCTGCCATGTCGCGATATCACGACAAATTGGCATGCACTTTCTCTCTCCTCGGCAATGTCGCGAAATCGCGACAATCTTCCTTGCAGTTTCTCTCTCTTCAGTTTTGTCGCGATATCGCGACACATTTTCTCTCTCCTCAGTGAAAACTCGACATGTCACGAAATCGCGACATTTCTCCTTTGGCGTGCATTTTCTCTCTCCTCTTTTTGTCGCGAAATCGTGACACTTTTCTCTCTCTCAACGAAAACTCGACATGTCGCGAAATCGTGACAGTTTTGTGCGCCTTCTCTCTCCTCGACCATGTCGCGAAATCGCGACAGAAAACATGTCGCGATATCGCGACAGTTTTCTTCCTTGTCTCTTTCTGCCAGTTTCTGAATCTGGGTCACCTCTGTTTTCCTTGAAACTTTTTGCACTTGATCTGACTGACCTCTGAACTGCATCAACTGCATCAATCTATCTGTGTTGACAACAATGACAATACTTTTGCAATTCTTTTGCTGCACCTTGCTCAACAATCTCCCCCTTTGGAATTGTTGGCAACACACTGCAACCTTGCTTAATTTCTTCTCCCCCTTTGCCAATAATACCAAAGGGCTGCTGTAGACTCCCCCTGAGTCTATGCACAACATTCTCAGACTTAAAAAGTTTGAATGCTCCCCCTGAGAATGTGTTTCCCATAGCTAGTCAGTGCTTGGGTGGTGTGACTACTCCCAACTTCTTTCGAAGGTATTCAAATACTTCCTTTGGCAAAGGTTTTGTGAATATATCAGCTACTTGCTCTGTAGTTGGAACAAAATCCAATTTAACCTCTCCTTCTGCAACTTTATCCTTCAAGAAATGATATCGGATTGCAATATGTTTGGTTCTTGAATGCATTACTGGATTCTTGGATATGTTGATAGCACTAGTGTTATCACATTTAATTGAAATTGGCTCTTTGAAATGAATACCAAGATCTTTCAACGTTTGTCTCATCCATAATATCTGAGTACGACATGTTGTTGCTTGCAATGTATTCTGCCTCTACGGTGGATAGAGATATCGATTCTTGTTTCTTGTTGTGCCATGCTACCAGCTTGTCTCCAAGATAAAATGCTCCTCCACTTGTGCTCTTTCTGTCATCAATACATCCTGCCCAATCTGCATCAAAATATGCAATCAAAGTGAAATCTTTACCTTTTGGGTACCACAACCCATAATCCATAGTGCCCTTGAGATATCTGAAGATCCTCTTTACAGCTGTTACATGAGTTTCTTTGGGACTGGCTCTGAAATCTTGCAACCATACATACTGCTTGTAATATATCCGGTCTAGTGGTCATTAAATACAGCGAGGCTTCCAATCATAGACCTGTACATTGTTTGATCTACATCCGGGGATTTATCATCCTTGCTCAACTTGCGACTTGTTGTCATGGGAGTGCTTGACCGGTTTCTTGTCTTCCATTGTGAACTTTTTCAGCATTTCTTTTACATATTTAACTTGAGAAATAAAAATGCCTTTTTCATTTTGATTGACCTGCAGATCCTAAGAAATAAGAAAGTTCACCAATCATTGACATCTCAAATTCTTTTTTCATTTTAATTGATATGTCTTTGCGGTATTCATCCATCTTGCTTGCCAAATATTATGTCATCTACATAAACAACAAGAACAATAAGATGACCCTTCTCTGTTTTGACATATAAGTTGCTATCCACCAAACCTTTCTTAAACCCTTGTTTAATTAGATAATTATCCAGACCTTGCATACCATGCTCTGGGTGCCTGTTTTAATCCATATAAAGCTTTCTTTAACCTCGCAAACAAAATCTGGATTGTCACCAAGTTGGAAGCCATCTGGTTGTTCAATGTAAACCTCTTCTTCCAGTTTTCCATTCAAAAATGCTGATTTTACATCCATTTGATATACTTTGAAGTTTTTATGAACTGCTAATGCCAGAAACATTCTGATTGCCTCTAGTCTGGCTACCGGTGCAAAAGTTTCTTCAAAATCAATGCCTTCAACCTGAGCATAGCCTTTACATACCAATCTTGCCTTATTTCTGACAACCTGCCCATCTTCATTCAATTTATTTCTAAAAACCCATTTAGTGCCAATTATGTTTTTATTTGTTGGTCTAGGTACTAATTCCCAGGTATTGTTTTTCTCTATCTGATCTAGTTCTTCATTGATTGCCTTCATCCAACTTTCATCAGTGCTTGCTTCAGCAACATTTTTAGGTTCAATACTAGATAACAGAGAATAGTTCCTCACTGCTGTTCTTCTTGTCTGAATACCATCTGTGGGATCCCCAATAATCTGTTCACTTGGATGATTTTTCTGCCAGTTGCCTGTTTTAAATTTCTTGTTTTCTTCTTCTTCAGATTCAGTTTTTACACCATCTGGATCAATTTTCTGATTCTTCTCTGTTTCTTTTTCATCATCACCTTCAATGACTTCTTCATACATAGGGTAGTTTTCTTGATAAGTAGTTTCTTGTTCTCTACCTTCATCAACTTTCACATCAGCACTTTCAACAATTTTCTTCAACCTCTTGTTGTAACATGTGTATGCCTTGCTTTTTGTTGAGTAACCAAGAAAGATACCTTCATCAGCTCTATCTTCAAATTTACCGAGGTTATCTTCAGTCCGTTTTATGTAGCACTTGCTTGCCAAATACTTTGAAATGTCTTGTTGTTGCCTTTCTGCCAAACCACAACTCATAAGGTGTTTTGCTTTCATGTGGTCTCAGCATGCACCTGTTTTGAATGTAAACTGCAGTATGGACTGCCTCTTTCCAAAATCTATCAGCTATTTTGTTTTCTGCCAGCATTGTCCTTGCCATTTCCTGCACTGTTCTATTCTTCCTTTCTACAACACCATTCCGCTGAGGTGTCCTAGCTGCTGAAAACTGTCTTCTTATCCCATGTTTTTGACGAGTATTCGCAAATTCTTCGGAGATAAACTCTCCTCCCCTGTCCGATCTTAGGCATTTAATTCTTTTTCTCGATTGATTCTCAACAAGATTTTTGAAGGTTTTAAACATCTCAAAGGCTTCGACTTGAGTTTCGAAATAGTACCCATGTCATTCTTGAGTAGTCATCTATACACGACATAAAATATTTGTGTCCATTTATGCTTTCGGTTCTCATGGGTCCACATAGATCGGTGTGAATTAGTTCTAATGGCTTGCTAGTGAAGTATTCTTTTGCTTTGAAAGTGGCTCTGGTTTGTTTTCCCTTTTGGCATGACTCACGAGATGCTATTTACAGGGTTTGCCAATGTTTGGTATATCTCTAACTTGCTCTTTTTGAACTGATTTTTGCCAGATTGTCAAAACTAATATGCCCAAGCCTCTTGTGCCATAGCCAGTTTTCATCTTCCTGTCCCATCAAGCATGTTCCTTCTATAGTTTCTGAAAGTGTATACAGATTTCCTGAAGTTCTCAGTCCAGTGGCTATTAACTTTCCATTTTTTGTCTTTCTTACTTCACAGCCCTCCTTCTTGAAGATTACATCATGACCTCTGTCACATATTTGACTTACACTTAGCAAGTTATGCTTCGGGCCAATTACAAACAAGACTTCTTTTGATTTTATATTGCCATCACTGATCTTGACTGATCCCTTTCCAACAATCTTTGCTCCATCATTATTTCCAAATTTCACAGAACCACCTTCATAATTCCGTAAATTCTCAAACTTTTGCTTGTCACCTGTCATGTGACTGGAACAACCACTGTCAAGTATCCAAGGTGCTGATTTGTTCTGAGCTTTAAAAGCAGTCTGGACAATCAAAGATTCCTTTTCTTTCCATTCTGGTTTGATAGCAGATTTTGCTACTTGTTTTGCCTTTGTCCTTTCATTAGCATGTGCCTGTTTTTCAGGAAATTTCTGGTTTTGTTTCAACCCACTTGGCTGAGATTTTCTACCCTGATAATTATTTGATGCAAAAGTGCTTCTGCAGTTTCTAGCAATATGTCCAAAATTATGACAATTATAACATTCAATTGCATAATTCATTAAAGGAAAAAAAACATTTCTGCTTGGTAAAATTCCTTTGAGATACATTATGCCTGCAATCCGAAATCTTATGGCCATAAGCATTGCATTTAAAACAATAACCAAAAAATGCATGATTAAACCTCGGGTGCCGGTCTTTGCCGGTTTGAAGTAGGAGCCATGACTCTTCTCCTCCTCGGATGTGTGACTTTTGTGAATCCATCTTTGTCGGTATTCTTCTTGAATCCGGCATTATTGTTTTCTTTTGCATGATTTTGTTTTTCTCGGTTCAACCTCGATCTTTTCTTCTTTCTTTATGGGTTCTATATTCAAGTTCTTTGAATCCTTTGAAGATTCTCCTTCATCAAAGCCTAAACCAAATTTGATGCCAGAAGGCCTTTGGTTATTTAAAATTTTATCCAACTTTAGAGTACTTTCTTCAAACTTATGAAAACAGTTCAATTTTCTATTCATCTCCTCTAATCGCATCCTTAACTTAACAATGTCTTCCTCTAGCTTGCTGCATTCAACTGTCTTTACAGTTAATTGTTCATCAAGAACTTCAGACATTTTCTTGAATTCCTCTGTCTGTATTTTCAGATTGTTTATTATGTCTGTGGCATTCTCTAATTTCTTTGAAAATTTTTTATTCTTCTTCCTTTCTGCACTCAACTCTTCAAGTGCAGCCAACCAATTCTCCTTCCAAATACACTTCAACTTCATCCTTGGAATTTTCATCACCTTCCTGATTTTCCTCTGTTCTTTCTTCTTCAAGTGCCATGAACAGAGCTTCACCTCCTTCTTCTTCAGACTCCTCATCTGTGCTTTCTTCGAGCTCGTCGACATTCTTGGTTATGAAGCTTTTCTTCTTGAAGTTGTTCTTTCCGAAATTTTGTTTCTTCTTCCAGTCACCTTTTTCTTGGTGTGAACCTTCACCATTTTTGGTTCTCTCCTGCATTGGACATTTGGCTGCAAAATGACCGACTCCTCCACAATTGAAGCATTTAAAAGGTAGCTTCCCTCTATATTTTCCTTTTCCTTTTGTGAGTTTTCGAACAAAATTGGCTTCTGTTTCATCCAGTGTTCCTTCATCCTCAGATTCATGTTCAGATTTTACATTCTTGTGTGCTTTAAAAGTCGCTTCTCTGTCTGTAGACTTGGTTTGTCCTATTCTCATTTCATATGCTTGTCAGGGGAACCATGCAACTCATCCATTCTGAAGTTGTTTAGATCTTTTGCCTCTTCTATTGCAGAGACTTTGGAGTTAAATCTTTTGTGAAGTGTTCTGAGAACCTTTTTCACAACAACTGCATCATCAATTTCTTCACCGAGTCCTCTGATTGCATTAATAATTTCGTTGACTCTCAGCATATAAGTCTCTATGTTTTCATCTTCATTCATTTGCAGTGCTTCGAACTGTGCTCGATGAGTTTGCAGTTTTGCTTCCTTAATCTTACTGTCTCCTTCATGGATGCTCTTCAATTTATCCCACATGTCTTTTGCTGATTTACAACTCATGACTCTTATCAGTTCACTGTCAACAAGCCCACACATTATGGCATTCTTAGCTTTGGAGTTGTTTTCAAATTTCTTTTTCTCAGCAGTATCTGTTGGAGGGGTAGTGGGTGCTTGTGTATCCACTATCTACAGAATCCCAAATATCGTATCCCAATGCACTCAGATATGTTTGCATTCTGAGTTTCCAAAGGTGTAATTTGTTCCATCAAATAAGGGAGCTTTGTTGGATGAAAATCCTTCACCACCTGCCATTGTTCCTTCCAAGATCTCCTTAGGCGATTAAGCTTGTACAAGGAACCTTGCTCTGATACCAATTGATGATTACACAATGACACTTAGAGAGGGGGGGTGAATCGGTGTAGCTATTAATTTTTATATCTACAACATTTAATATGAAATAAAGAGAACTTGACAACTGAAAAACAACTTGAACAAGAGAGCACACCACAACACTCAATATACCGAGGTTCACCAATTTGGCTACTCCTCAAAAATGACTGCTTGGACTCCAATCCAAATCCAGTCTTTGCAAAATCAATTTTACAAATACTTTACCAGCATCAACTGGAAGGAGCACCAACCCCTGTAATTTTCTGCTGCAACAGATGGAGCACCAACTCCTAGTACCAAGCACCAACTTGGACTGCAATTCTGATCAATTTAGAATGACATAAAAATGTCTTCACTTCATGCACGACCCTGACTGGTCTGCAATTAACCCAACTCTACACACTCTCACGGCTCTGCTTATTTTTCTCTTGATTCTTTTCTAACCCTCCTTTTACAACAATTTCTCTCTAACAACAGCAACATCTTCTCTGTACGATTATTCTTTTATAACCTTTCAATCTTGCATGCAATCGAATCACATACTCTGACTGTTCGAATCCATGCAATACGGTTGGTTTCATGCACTTTGACTGTTCGAAACCATTACTCCTATCCATAATGTGATTGTTTGAATGCATGAACATACGGTTGTTTGAGTGCTTTTTACTTTCCATAGGTTCGAACTCATACAACTTTCGAATTTCTTTTCTTTTCTCCATATGCAATTCTTCGAAAGCTTTTCGATTCTTCATGTTCGGCTTTTTTGTATGCTTCAAATACGTCTGTTAGAATGCCTGCAAATACGACCTTTCGAATGCTTTTATTATCCTTCATATTCGGCTTTTCGAATGCGTTTCAATTATGCATGTTTGGTCGTTGCATTGCATGTCCAACACCTGTCAACGTTTAACTGTCTGTCTGACTTCAATTACTTCTTATGTGATAGACTGCATGATGCTTTTCTGCCATGTGTCACCTTTCATGTTGCTTCGGCATTTTCCAGTCTAACTATTTCCTATCGCGATATCGCGACACTTTTAACTTATGCTGACGTCACCCTGAAGGTTGTCACGAAATCACGACCATTTTGGCCTTGAAAGCTTTTCCCCCGCTCATGTCGTGAAATCGTGACACTTTGAACTTTTGCTGACGTCATCCTCAATGCTGTCACGAAATCGTGACGTTACAGGCTTCCGTACAACTTTGCTTGCAACCTCCAGTGAAAATGGAACATGTCACGAAATCGCGACGCTTTGCTCTTGCTGATGTCATCATCCTTCTTGTCATGAAATCGTGACGCTTTCGGCTCTTGCTGACGTCATCAATCTTCTTGTCGCGAAATCATGACGTTTCTGGCTTCTAGCAGCTTTCCTTGAAACTTGTCACGAAATCGTGACACTTTCAACATTTTCTGACGTCATCCTTAAGCATGTCGTGAAATCATGACCGTTTTGGCTCTTGGAAGCTTTCCCTGCTTCTTGTCGCGATATCGCGACACTTTCAACATTTGCTGACGTCATCCTTAAGCATGTCATGAAATCGTGACGCTTCTGGCTTCGTACACTCTCCTTTGCCAGCAACTACGAAAATGGAGCATGTCGCGAAATCGTGACACTTTGGGCTTCTGTACACTCTTTGTTTCGTGCAGTAGCGAAATCGCTACAACTTTGTGCCTTGTGCTTTTGACTTGTTACATCTTTAATTTTTTCAACTTTGAATGGTAGCGAAATCGCTACACCTTTGTTTTTATACATTTTGTCATGCAGCGAAATCGCTACATCTTCTTGTTTGTGTCTTTTCACTTGTAGCGAAATCGCTACATCTTTGTTTTCTGCACTTCCTAATTGTAGCGAAATCGCTACACCTTTGTGCCATGTATTTTCATCATGCAGCGATATCGCTACACCTTTGTTTCCATTCATTTCAACATGTAGCGATATCGCTACACCTTTGTTGCTTGAGCATTCTCTCTCCTCTTCGGGTCGCGAAAACCCGACGTGTCGCGATATCGCGACACTTTTCGTTGCTAGCTCCTTTTCTCCATTTATGTCGCGAAATCGCGACATCTTTTCACCTTGCTTCCCTCTCTGCCAGCATGTCGCGAAATCGTGACAGTTTACCTTTCACTTTCTCTCTCCTCTGCCATGTCGCGATATCGCGACAAATTGGCATGCACTTTCTCTCTCCTCGGCAATGTCGCGAAATCGCGACAATCTTCCTTGCAGTTTCTCTCTCTTCGCTTTGTCGCGATATCGCGACACATTTTCTCTCTCCTCAGTGAAAACTCGACATGTCACGAAATCGCGACATTTTTGGCTGTGCCTTCTCTCTCCTCGACCATGTCGCGAAATCGCGACTTGTCTCTTCTCTGTTTTGCTCGCATCTTCTCTCTCCTCGGACATGTCGCGAAATCGCGACAATTTGGCGTGCATTTTCTCTCTCCTACTTTTTGTCGCGAAATCATGACACATTTTCTCTCTCCTCAATGAAAACTCGACATGTCACGAAATCGTGACATTTTCGGCTGCGCCTTCTCTCTCCTCGACCATGTCGCGAAATCGCGACAGAAAACATGTCGCGATATCGCGACGCTTTTCTTCCTTGTCTCTTTTCGCCATTTTCCGAATCTGGGTCACCTCTGTTTTCCTTGAAACTTTCTGCACTTGATCTGACTGACGTTTGAACTGCATCAACTGCATCAATCTGACTGTGTTGACAACAATTACAATACTTTTGCAATTCTTTTGCTGCACCTTGCTCAACAATCATAAATAATCATAAATATTTTATCTCAATAGCACCTTACTGTTGTACATTTGTAGATTTGTAGCTACGTGTTGCATAGCACTTATGGGCAATTCATAGCCCTATTTGAGTGACATAAAATTATCCCTCGATTGGCAATGGTTTACTTTTACAATATGGTGGATTCGAATATCACTTGGTGGGCTTCTCCAAATACTAGTTTTATGACAATATCTTTAATATCTTCCTTACACTATTGAATGGCATATAGATGTTACACCTTGATGCATTAACTTAGTTTGACTACTCCTTGCTTTGCTTGGCTAAATTCTACTACTATGTCATTTTCTCTCCAAGATATGTGTCTTAAGAAGGATGTACTTCATGACAAGTGTCACACGAAGCATTACAAGCCAACTTATTAATATTCCTTTGATAATGATGAATATTCCTTTGGCAATGAGTATTTATTCAACAATGAGTATTTATTTAGTAGTGATAAACATTCCTTCAGTAATTATGAGGTTGGTGGTAACCTCCAATGAATATTAACTCCCTCCAACTAAGTGTAACTTACTTTAGGTGAGCACTTGAAAATTGGGATATGTAGAGATTTTATGCCAAGTGACTTGTGCGTGCAAGCCTTCTTTCTAACACTCCAAGAAACCCTAATTTTTCCTTTATATTTGTACCCTATGTGAGCTTTCTATGTTTCTTGGTACACAAGCTATCTTTTTCTTCCTGTATTGGATAGTATTATGGATGGATATAACTAGATAGGTGCATGGTCTTATGATAGACCTTCAATATATTCTCTTGGTGGATGCTTGCTTCAATTGATACCTTAGGTATAGATCTTCTCTCTACACTTGTTTGTAGATTTCTAATATTGATTTATTCCTTCCTTTGTCACTAGTTATAATAGCCAATGCTTTCTATTTTATGTAGATAATTAGTCACTAAATACTACACTTCTTTCTACATAAGTATGAGTGTTAATCCCTTCTTATAATGACTCCACTATTGCAGGTGATGCGCTACTTTATAGGGCTGAATATTATGAAATAAAATGGTATTTTTAAACACCTCAACTCCTGGACGTGTGAGATATTTGGTAGCTCTTTATTTGGCTGCAACTTTGTTGTTCGTATGGTCTCCTTCACCTAGATGCAAGTCTATTGGAAAAGGATGTGCAAGCTCTCTGGTAGCTCTTCCTTTTAGCCATAAATCTACTGCTTGTGTGAACTTTGGATAGCTCCTTCCCTTGGTCATAAATCTGTTAGATAAGAACATCCTTTTGCCCCCTGTAAATGTTAATGCCTTTGTTCTTCCAAGGGAAAAAAGAGGTGTCTTTTGTAATATGTGATTATTACACCTAAAATAAATAATTTTTATAATCCTTCTTTATTCTTTTGGATTATATTCAATCCAAGCTATTGAAATGAATCTTGAGACTTCCAAGGTTTTGATTTTAGGCTTCCTTAAAGGATTTCAATGGTGGTTTTTCTACTTCACATTTATACTTGTAATGGTGGCTTATTTTGGCCACTAAAGTGTTGTAGATTTTTTATTTTTATTTTGTGCTTCTTAATCAACACAAAAAAATATAGAGCAACTAGTCAAAAGTTTAACTAGAATAGTGCTTAATGAATTAACTATAAATTGTAACAATAAATTCACCTTATTGCTCCACTGATTTCTTAAATATGCTCTTAACAATTCCACTACAACTTTTCAAATATGATTTACAAATTTCACTACAAACACAGTTGTAGGATCTAGTCTTCGTTTTTAAGATATAAGATAGGTAGTTGATAGATAGTTGTAATTTTATAATCTAATCAACTCCAAATTAATGTGCAAATGAACCTTAAAAAGAACTTTCCTTTTTGCACTTCTTTGAATACTTTTAATACAATCTTTATTTTTGCAAATTTTTATCTATCATAAGGTGATTTAACAAATCTGTTGAGTAATTTTAATAATGAATTCACTTGCACCAATAATTGCACCTTTTTGAAAGCTTTTGAATAGAATGTAGATCAAGATTATTGCTTTCTGCAACTTTTATAATTTTTTCCAAGTAGCTCCTCCTTCACCAAAAATATGTCTTGAACTTCCTTTCACAAGCCTGGGGTTTGGTGATTCAGTCCTCTCCTTTTGGCTATGGATTTAGAGGAATATTTGGGAAATCCGTAAGTATCTTGGATTTAACAAAATCCTTTTATCTTTGAGTCTTCTTGTTGAATTTTGACTTCAAGAAAGATCTTCTTCTTCTCAAGAATCTGAATGTCTTGAGGTCTTTTGTATCTTCTTTGGCACTCCTTGCCAATTATTCTTCTCCTTATTGGGTTTTTTTTCAAATGGCAATAATTATCTCAAGTCCTTCCCTTGTGAGAAAGTTTATCCTTGATGGAGAATTTCTCCAATGAGTTCTCATAGGAACTCTTTTGTGATCTTGCTTTAGCATCAAGAGTTATCCAAGCCTTTTTCCTTGAGACCTCTCCTAGGTCATTGATTCTATAAATACTATGGTCTTCCTTGAGACCTTCTTCAACTTCTAGAATTGTGATATCCTTCATGGATCTCTTGATTCTATTGCTTTTGGATATGAACAGGATCCTCCTAGTCCTTCTCGTCCTTCCATGAATAGAATTTTCTTGAGATATTTAGCTGAACTCTTCACCTTCAATTTTTCTTCACGTGTTATATGATTATGAAGTAAATAATCTTCCTAATTTTCTTGTAGTAAGTTTCCCAACTTCATTGGATCTCCTTTTTCCTACAACAAATGATTAGTACTGAAATCTAAATTTACTTTTGAATTAGGTACTCTCTTCTGGAGTCTTTTTTAGGATCAAAGTTTTTATGGTCTTTTTTTTAGATTAATTCTTTTATGGTCTTTTATTTTAGATCAAGGCTTCCAGGGTATTTTTTTATATTAAGGCTTCTATGGCATTTTTTTATATCAAGGATTTTGTTGCCTTTTTAGATCAAGGCTTCTATGGCATTTTCTTCTGTGAAGTTGAATTTATCGATAGAGATCTTCAATCTCTAGTCTTCACTATGAATCTTTCTCCTAGAGTCTCTTCTGTAGTATTCTTATTTTATAACAACTAATCTCCACACTATGAAGGCACTTCGATATTTAGGTAACAAAGTTGAAATATCCTATATTTTTATTTTAGGTGTCCTAATAATTTGAGAGTTAGTTCCTTGTAGTAAGAAGAAACTTCAAGTAATAGTTACCAAGTCTAAAATATTTTGTATGATCTTCACTAGATGATATGTCAATATAGTGGATTGACTACTAAGTCCTGGTCTTCACAAGTTTTCCTATAACTTTGTAGAGAGACTCTAGTCAAATGCATTCTCATTATTTTATGAAACTAAGATTTTTGTTAGTCCTCATGTGTGACTCTCCATAATTCTACCACCTAGACTATTCTTAGAATTTTTTATAGTGACTGGTCCAACAGTGCATTAGGTTAACAAAAAACTTAGACTCAATAATAATGGTGGTATTAATATTGACCTATTATGACTAGATCTACCATGGATATGATACCACTGTTATATTTTGAGGTAGATCCAAATGGGATATGGAAATATCAAGATACAAAAATAAGAAATAAATTACATTCATGAGATTTTAGAAATATGCTATAAATAGAAATGAAAAAATGAATACAATATTTCTATGGAGGAAATGGAAACTCCATGCAAGATGCTAAAAAATCATAATGTGCTCCATCATTAATGGAGTCTTCCACTACTCCTACTACCACCTACTAACTTGCTTGTCAAACTCTTACAATGAGGGCCTCTTATAATAAAATATAGATTCCTTGGCGAACACTCTACCTAGCTGTGCAAGGGATACCTTGCACATTTACAACTTGCACATTGACACTTGTGCATTTATTACATTGCATTAAGTAACTAGATAACTTCCCCCTGAAGTAATTTAATGTCCTAAATATGTACCTAGAAAGGTAAATTTACATGATCCAAATGATGTAATAGAATCTAACTCCAACATTGATGAGCTACTAGAGCTCACATTGTTCAGATAGTAGTGACTCTAGATGTAAGTGTGAATGTTTCTTCAAAGTCAATACCCTCTATCTGAGTATATCCTTTGGATACTAACCAAGATTTGTACTTTTCAAGTGTTCCATCTACTTTGTACTCAATTTTACAAATCCATTTGTAGCCCACAACTTTCTTTCCTGGAGGTAATTCCACTAGATTCCATGTTTTATTATTTTGTAGTGATGAATATTAAGATTCCATAGCTACCTTCCCATGTGAGTGATTTAGGGCTTGAAGTGTTGATGTTGTCTCTAATATAGTGCTTAATAATCCTTTGTTTATTGTACTTTGACTACAAGTTTGAGGTCTTGTAGTAGGAATATTTGGCATTTGTTCTAAGTTTGATTTCTTAAGTGTGTCTCTGAGCCATATTGGTTTATTTATTTGAAGTATTGTGAATGTTTATATATATTCACTATCTTCATATTTAAAATTTGACTCTATTTCTTCATTTACCACATCTTCCTTTGATAAATTTAGAAAAAAAATTGTATCATTACTTTATTTTTCAGTGTCAACCTTGACTTTTTCATCAAAAACTACATATTTGCTTATGTATATCTTCTTTGTACTTGGATATATTATTCTATACCCTGTAGATTCATCATCATAGCCAACAAATATACTAGCCATAGTTTTATCATCTAATTTTGTCCTTTTTTGTTTTGTTTTAGAATATGCATATAATATTTGCATCCAAATATTCTTAGTTTTTAAATATTTGTTTTTTGTCTTGACCATGCTTCCTTTGGTGTAACATGCTTGAGTATTCTTTTAGGTAATCTATTTTGTAAGTATACTACTATTTTAACCACTTCTACCCAATATTAATGATCAATATGTGCTAATTTTAACATACACCTCACCATTTCCATTATAGATTTATTTCTTATTTATGCAATTCCATTTTTTTGTGGTGAATATGCTATTGAGTTATCTTTAAATTTCATTTTATTCTAGAAATGAATCAAATTATTTTGATATAAATTCACCTCCTCTATTTTAATGAAAAGTTTTGATAGTCTTTCCTGATTATTTCTCTACTTGAAGTTTCAATTATTTAAAATAATTAAAGTCTAAGCATAAATTTGTATATATCAATTCTAATGGTTGGTGAGTCCTATGTTGATGAAGTTCAAATTCTATGTTGTTTTCCTGCTAAGCATTTTGGACAAGCAGTAGATTATAAATATAGATTTGGCATTCTTTCAACAATTTGATATTTTAGCATTTCATTCATAGATGGTACACTGGTATGTCCTAGCTATTTGTGCCATAGATCTAAAGTATTAACTGAAAAAGTTGAATGTGTAGTAGTATCCAGAACAAATATACCACTTTTATAGGATCTTGAAGCTATCCTTTTTTCTTGTTTGATAATATGACATTGTTTTCTATCATTATAAAATTTTAATTCTATTGTCATATTTTGATCCATAAGTTGAGAAATTGAGAGAATATTGGTATTAAATCTAGGAATATGCAACACATTGTTACTTTTATATATATTATATTGACTAGAATATTTTCTATCCCTTTTATTTCATAATTTTTACTATTTGCTATAGCAACTGGTTTCTCATTTTTTTACGTAGTGAATCAGACCATTGTTTTTTACCAATCATGTGTTTGCTTGCTCTTGAATCTATGTACCAATAATCCATAGCTATAAATATTTCAATTTTATTTGAATGAAGTTGACTACCTTATGACTCCCTAGTTTAGAGATCAATGAACTCTTTTCAATTCCTCAAGTTTTGTAGAATACCTTGTGTGTACCAAATGTTTTGAATATACTATGGTCTTGATAGTATGCTTAGCTTTCTAATTTTTTATTAAGTTGAATTCCTTTTATCTCCTTAACTTTCAACTTCTATTTTTCACCTTATTTATCCCTATGAATGAATAGAAATATAAAGATAGATTTGATGCAATTTCAATTGGTAAAATTCTCTATCTTAAATACCTTAAATTTGGATTCCTTATGTCTCATTAATTAGAGAAAGAGACTAATTCAAAATGCAATTTCCAACTTTTCAATAGCTTCTATGTTTTGCTTATTTCAATTTTCAATAGAATAGTTTCTAAGTTTCAATAATCTATTTTGGTGTTGAACTCCTTATATCTCCGTAATTGTAAATTTAGAAACTATGGATATTTGTAAATTTAATGTTTCAATTTCTATGTAATATTTAGTTTTACTCCAAATGGGTTATTTACAAATATTTCTTATGCTTGATAAAGTAATTTCAAATGCTATTCAATTGAATATTTCTTACTTCAAAAAGGTTTTCAAATATTTCAATAATGTATCTAAGGCAATAATATATCAATGCAATTCCTTATACCTCCAATTATCTAATTAATCTCAAACATAAAGATTAACTAGTTTTGACCTTAGCATTAATGTTCCTTATTCCTCCTTTTATAAAAATGAAAATTGATTTAAATAAATATTAATACCTTCTTGACATGGACATGCACTAAGTACGAGATCTATTTCTCCTTTGACTCCTCTGCAACTTGCACTTGTAATAAAGTGTTGTTCACTCTTCCATATTGAATGCTTATGACATAGTATTAATTGCACTCCCTTTTGGTTCCTTCAACGTTGTTGAATAACTTCCACGTGTTGTTGGTTATGTTCTCCTTCCATTGTGTTGTTGGTTTCACTTCACTATGTTGTGCTATGTTCTCTTGAATTATCTTCTTATTGCATGAATAAGTTGGAAACTTGTCACTCATGCAAGGCAAATGTTTCCTCTTTCCTTAGAGTTTTCTTTTGCATCGTGACACTTGGTAGGAAAAATCTTCACCTCCTTGTCCTTCCAATTCATGGTACTTATTCTTTGTAATGTTCTTTCTACTCCCAACATGTTGTCTCTTATTCCACGTGGTGTTAACTTCCTTCTCTCTTCTCTACTTGGTAGTGCACTAAATATTCTCCATCGGGCATTGTTCTTCACTTTGTAACATTCCTTTTATGTAGTGTTATAACTTATAACACTTATTTCATATGGCGCTATGCTTTGTAACTCTCTTTCATGTGCTATCTTCTATGTAGCACTCTCTTTTACTTTGTAATGCTTCTACAAGTGTTGTATCTTTTCAAAATGGCTCCTTTGATGATAAGCTTACTCCTTATTCACTTTGTAGTGCTTCATGCTGCAACTGAACTCCTTTTTTATGAATGATGCTTCTCCTTTTCATTGGTTAATGTTTTTCGTTGGTGTTTTCAAGTTAATGCAGTATTTTCAAACCTTCAATGTGAAATATCCTTATATCTTGCACTACTTTGCTCACTAATGGGACTATGGTGACTAGACTTGTTGGGATTAAAAATCCTAACTTATATTTCACCCCTAATTTTTAAACATAAGTATCATGTTTAGGTGATTATAGGTTGCAATGGTCAAAGTAAAAAGTAGACATTTCATGGTCATAAAAGTATTCGAATGCAATTTTATCACCTCCAAGTACTTTATGAAAGTTTAAGTTCATTAAAATATGTTTGTAAGCTACATTTTCTCTAAGTAAAAACATTGATCATTAATTCTCCCATGCATTCCAATCCCCTAAGGTATCAAGTATATCATACATGTTAAATTCTTCCCCATTTCTAAAATATCAAAAGTTACCTATGTTCTAATACCTTAATCATCATGCCCAATAAATATTCCCATTGACCATCTCATTCGACAAGGTAAAGAGAAACGACTATCCTAGTCGATGCCTTCCCCATTCATTTTGCTCGATCATCCATAAGTTCATAGGCTATCATGTATAGCCCAAAATAGTTATCACCCAACAAAATGTAGCTGTCGTCTATCTCACCCAATGCCCTCTAGCTTTGTTCAACAATTGGGTTACAATTTATCATCATGTGTGTCTAAATTTAAAAGTGACTAAGCCACCCAAATTTAAGTTTCTCATTGTGTGTCTCAATCGATGACCCTCTTCATTCACTCGATCGCTTATCTTCATCAGGTATCTTGGTTGATAGTCACTTTCATTATGCGCTCCAATCAAATGCCTCATCTGATGGTGGTAATTTTACTTTAAAACATGTTTTTCCTACCTAGGTCTTCAAGGGTTTAACCTACATAATGAATGCATCCCCCACCACTATTGTAGGTCATCCCATTCAAAGGTTTCTCATGGAAAATAATTGGTCATATCTCTTGCCCGACACTATCTTATTGGTCAAACACATCAGCCAATTCCATTCGATCACTCAAAAAATAAATGGTGCAAATGAGCTTGGATAATTAAAGTGATGATCTCCCATTGGTTTACCTTTTCACCCGATAATCACCTCACTTTAAGAATTGGGTGGATGACTCATCCAACGATGCTCGATAGTTCAAAAATAAAATCATGTCAACCATTTCAATTGTTGTGTTGGGCAAAAATATTGGTTAGTTTTTAATGGTATGAATCATTGCCTCCATTTAATTGTCAATCTAGGGTAGCTCATAAACTTGTGAGTAGCCCTGTATAATATATACCTATAATATCCCTTTAATTAGATGAGTCCCTTTGATTCTATGGTTTTGGGGGTGTTTTTTTTTCATTGGAGTTCTCATTTATCTTCCAACCCACTAATATAATTTACATTATCAAATACATGATTGAAATGCCTTGAAATCAAAACTGCACACTTGCTAGAAATTTACAAAAAATAGAGAAAATTGCAAAATTAAATTAAACTACAAGAAATATAGAAAAAAATAAAACAACTAATTAAAATAATAGAAAACATGTGAAATAAGGTATGAATATTGTTGAGAGTGGGCCTAGGATTCCAACACATTCCAATTGTAATAATTCATACACCGGATGCTAGTTGAATTTTATTAAAAGACTCAAATGTATTGTATTGAAATTTGCAGCAGAAAAATATAGAGAAAATTTGGGATCTATTTTTCAAGGGTGGCCTGCATATTTATAAGATATGTGGCCATGCCCTATTACATTCTAAAATAAAATAAATTTCTGATTTTTTTGTTACAAAAATACACAAAAATAAAGGATATAAATCAAAACATTAATTTTAGAATATATTTAGTGTATTTTGTATCATAACAGAATACGTCTGATATTTTCTCTACCTGATTACATTGGTTTTTATGTGATTTCTGAAAAATATATGACATATGGTCATTGACATTATCCTTGGTCTGCATCCATTGTTGAGATCACATCCACACCCATAAATGATATCATCATTCTATTCTATCGACAACAAGGGTTGTGTTGTAATTCTGCATCAATGGGAATCATGTGCCTTATCTTTACAAGACAAGAATCAGGTATCAAAATGAAAGTTGGATGCCTAATAGGAATTAGAAACCTGATAGTCAAGCACCAAACATGGATTGGGTGCCTAAAAATCAAGCACCAAATGGGAATCAGGTGCCTAAATAGGAGTCAAGTTCCTGAATTAGCACTTCATCATTGTTTTGTTACAGATATTTTTACGAACACAAAATAAAAAGTGCTAGGTTCGAATGGGACCTAGATGTAGTCATGCTAAAATACTGTAAAATCCACTGAATATACACATAATTCACTCAAAAATAAATATTAGACAACATACGTAATATAATATTAAATACATATAAAATTTGCATCCAACATATATTTCTACTAAAATAAATATCGCAATATATATAGAAAGTTTATACAAAAATGAGCATTTTCAAGGCTTATCATTCCCCCATGCTTAAGGGTTGGTACATCCCTATGCCACTTTGAACTGGTAATTACCAATCTCACTAACACCCTTTCAATAGGCCCTAATTTTTTCCTTCCTCTTCTTTTCAGTGGCTTTGGCTTTTGCCTTATCTTTGGGCTTTCACCCTTTTGGTGTTTTGGGGGTGGCTACCTCTTTTTGTTGTTTTTTTAGGTGCTTACTATACCACTTTTTTGACTTGGTCCTGCTCCTTCACCTGGTTGTTCCTTTGTCCAAACTTTCCTCCTTGCCACATTCCTCAAGTAGTAGCCAGTAAAAGTGGAGGTATCCTTCTAGAATGTTGGCTCAACCTACTTCTAGTATTCATGGTGAGGGGGTAAAATTTCTCCCACTAGAACTATAGATTCATCACCAAATGGAATGTTGTATTTTTTAGCAAACTTAGTCTTGGGAAAACTAGCCACCATTGGCTCAAGTTTAGCATCATCTTCAAACTCTACTTCTTCTACCAGAGGAGATTTTCTTGTTGTTTCTTGAGGTACAGGTGGTACATGACCTAGCAGTCCCATATTCATAAAATATGCCTTCATATTTGAAGGTTGATCACCTATTGGTTCATATAAATCCTATAATTGTGTTGGTCAGACAAATTCAATTTTCTTACGAGGAGCCTTGGATGCATTTTTTGCCTCTTTTCTAGTTTACTTGGCAACTCTCTTAGAGGATTTTCTATACTCCTTATTATCTTCCTTTATATCTACCTTGAGTTGTTCGAAATTATTTTTTTGCTCATAAAATAGATTCAAAGTATCTATCCATTCTTCATCAAAATTCATGCCTGATTATTTTAGCTTTGTAGTCCTTGCTCTGGTTCTCGATCTTCATTGAGGTCCCCTTACAACCTTCCTCTTTGGTCTTAGCTTCTTGGGATGTTTTGTAGGGCCTGTAGATGTATCTAAAATAAGGGTATTTCCCAATTCTACTATTTCTATTGCTATTTTTGCTTGATATTCAGAATTTGGAGACTTCTAAGTCTCTTGTGCTTGCTCAGTAGGCATTTTCTTAGGTGACCCTTCAGTCACATTTTGTGCAGCAAGTGATTCCTCTACTAAAATTTCTTTCTGTACCTAAAGCTACTCAAGCACAACCCTTGCATCTCCTTCTAAATTCTTACCTACAGAATGAGTGGACTCTTGAGATTTTACAACCTCTTAATTCTTTGCTACAACTTTATTTAAAATTTTAGGCTCTTCAACCTCAATTTCAACTTCCTATCTTGTGTCTTCCTTTGTAAATTTGTTGAAAGTTAAGGTTCTTTGACCTCAATTTCATCCTCCTATTTTACCTTTGTATCTACAGAGGAAGAATATGTTGGGGACTATCCCATATCAAATTAAATACCCTAATATTACCCCTATTTTGTAGAGTGAGCTAGTGAATGGGGATGTTCAACCTCCATTGATGCATATATTTTTTGCTCTACTTTTACATGGGATTTTAGGGAGGACCCTTTACTTGCACTTTCTATAATAAATGTAGGGGTCCCTACCGATAATTAGGGTTCTCCTATGCAAACATATATCTAGAATAAGTAGATAATTAGTCCCCTAATTCAGTTTCCTTGCTATAATTCCTTGCATCTGACCAAAAAGGACTAGAGAAGGCTATTTTCTCCTCAAAGTCTAGAGAGATAATGGGAACTTCCATAGCCCAGTCAATTTGCACCACTACATCTACCCTAGATATCCATTCAACCTTAGTTTATTGGGCCTATAATTGTAGCTTCAATATCATCTCCTACATTTAATGTATGGTCTGATACAGCTCCTACAATTTCTTTACAACTACTTTTCTAGACTCTTGTAAAATATTTTGCTCCTCCTTATACTTGGGCTCCCAAGTACAGGCTTGTTATTTCAATATATGCAACTGCTATTGTAGATTCTTTGTCTATATTTCCTACTAAGGAGTACTTTCCTTGGATAATTCCTGCAATATATGGACCACAAACTCATCCTTATTCAACTCATCAATTACTACATCATCATTCAATGAGCTATAAACCACCATGGAGGCCTTTGTCCTCATGCTCCTGGTTCTGGTGGAAACTGGCATGTAAGTAGGGCTTGGAAGACAATGCCCTACCTCATCATAAAATTAAGTTCCAAATTGTGCCTGTACATCCTCATTAATGCCTGAACAATTTGTAGGCTCACTTTTTTTCAATAGATGGTTGGTTGATTTTCCCCCATGGCAAAGTTCAAAATTTTCTCAGCTTTGAGTTTTATTTGCAGTAATTTATCACACTCTAGTTTTTATCTCCTGCAACTCTATTATTTTCTTGCACAAAGTTTTTCCAATTCATGGTTTTAAATTTCCTATATCCATGAATGCAAGTGCATGATTACCATAATTAGAAATAATTACAGTTATTTGTGCAAAATATTGTTAAAGTGTGTATCATATTTTAAGTGGATGACGACCAAGAGTAACCTCCCAACAAAGTATTTACATGTGGAAAAATGCCAAGTGGAGCAAACTAGTTGGATGGATAATTAATGGGGATCGTGTAGGCACTATTTTATAGAAATATGTGGCTATGAAAATAATATATATAAAACACAAAGTTAAACACATACCCATATTATATTTCATAGGTGTATAATGCACAAACGCTCATGGTGCATTGACATTGGCTATTGTATGATGACTAGGCATTTCGAAACAAATAATGATAGGCATATTTCCCATGTGGTAAGCTTTTATACATTTTGATTGGTTCTCTATTGCTACAATTTGATTCATTTGAGTATTCCTACAATATTCCAAGAAAATATAAAAATAACACATCCTAGTAGGATGACACACATCCCTTACTTGGAAATTGTTTACTGATGACCTTGGAATGTGCACAAATATCCAATAGAAAAATTAAAATAATTTCATCCATGTTTAAATTTGTGCACATGGATGAAATTTTGACATGGCTCGAGCCACTTCCCAATGCTGAATATTATTCATACAAGGCACAAACACCCATGAAAATAGAAAGCATGCACCTACTTATATGGAAATTAGGTGCCTTCTTTTGAATCAAGGAATGCAGATGCTTGGTAAATAGAAAGTATGCACCTTTTTTTAGCAATCAGGCACCGTTCTTAATATGGAAAGTAGGCATATTTTGCTGGCAATCGAGCATCGTACTTAAAGAAGAAAATAGAAAGTGGGCACCTTTTTATTGGTAATTGGTTGCCATACTTAAAAATAGAAAGCATTTTTTTTATATGTCTAGGAAATTAGGTGTTGCTTTCCCAAAAAATGAAAATCGAGCATCATTTCCTTAGAAAAATAGAAATCAGGCATCGGTCTACTGAAAAATGAGACGGGCACCTTTTACTTGACATACTAGGAGTCAGGCACCTTCTATTGTACAAATGGCAATCAGGAACTGTTTATTTGAAAAATAGGAATTGAATGCTCTCTTTCGTAAAAATGGGAATCAAGCACCGTTTCTTCAAAAAATAGGAATTGGATACCCTCTTCCGTAAAAATTAGATTCGAGTGCCATCTTATCCAAAAAATGAGAATCAGATGCCTTCCTCTTTAAAATATAGAAATTAGGTGATCCTCCTTTATTTCAACATCTACTGATGTGTCTAGTAGTGTGCACTTATAGTTGATTAGGCCTCCAATGTTCTGGTTTAAAGAACAAGGAAAAAATTAACATCCGTGACCTGAACCAACATTCAGGTATTTTTATTCATGAATACCAAAAACAAACACCCAAACGCTTATTCATATATGGTTTCCCCCTCCAAGTGGGGATGAGCTAATTATAGTGGAACTTAATCTCTTATAAAGCTAGGATTGTGCAGGTTCATGGATATTGTGCTTGTTAGGCCTAGGTTTCCTAGGCTACCTAACAGGTGCACTTAGGGCATTGTTCCTACAAAATAGAAATACAACTAAAGAAAGAAAAATTACATAACTTTAAAAGAATAATTATTTTTTGACCATGTGGATAACATCCACATATTACTGAATCATTTTAAAACTAGAATTAACTGGGATCTCCCCCATGCCTAATTTGGACTTCATCATATAAGTCTCACACATGATATGGCCGCAATCGAAGACCATTGACTGCTAATGTAATGTTGTTGATGTCAATTATTCTAATCCTAACAACACCATTGTTGATGATTTCAATCACTTCATATGGCCCCATCCAGTGTTGCATAATTTTACCTTTCCTTTATTTTTCTAAATCGATATTCATACAATAATGCCAACTCTCCCACTTTTATCTACTTTAGCCTGGTGTGATGATCATGCCACTTGGTTCTTTGTTTTTGGATGACCTATATTCGATGCAAAGCATCTCTTCCATATTCATCTATTTGGTTAAGCTATTGAATCTACTCCTTTTTTGCCTCATACAGATTAAAATTTATATCTACTATAGTTTTGAGAGTTTTAATCTCAAATTCTATGGGCATCATGGTATTCTCCCCATATACTAGCTGGAATGGTTTAAAACTAGTAGTAGTTTTCCAAGTGGTTCTATAAGCCTACATTTCTTCTAGCAATCTTGTGGCCTAGTCCTTACTATGTTGTTATACCATATTTGTGAGAATGTTCCTCAGTTCACAGTTGGTTACCTCTACTTGCCCATTTATTTGTGGATGATAAGGAGTGGTTTTGTTATGCCTGATTTTATATTGTTGCATGAGTTCCTAAATAAATTTTGAAGTAAATTGAGGCTCTTGATCAGTTTTGATCTCCCTTGGAATCTAAAATCTAGTTAAAATAGATGAATACAAGAAGTCTACTACAATATTCTCTTTAGAATCATGTAATGTCTGCACTTCAACCCACTTAGTCACATAGTCAGTGTAAACTAAGATATACCTCTTACTTGCTAACTATGGATTAATGGGTCCTATAAAGTCCATCATCCTTAATTTATCAAATGACTCTATGTGTACATGTTTTTGGAGTGGAATTTCATCTATGAGAGTAGGTTTGCCCATCCTTTGATATTGGTCATATTGGATCACATGCTTGGCAACATCTTTGAATAGTGAAGGCCAGTAATAACTAGCCTAGAATACTTTGAATGCAGTTATTTTTCTTGCAAATGGAAACCACAAGGTTAATTATGGTAAGCTTTTATTATTTCTACAATCTCATTATTAGCAACACATATTCTCATGACCCGATCAGGCCCTGTTTTAAATAGGTACCCAATAATCCATGAGAAGTTTGCACTTTTCTCAATTAAATTTTATTTCTCATGTGGTGAAAGTGCAAGGGATACTTTACCAGTGGCTAAATAATTAGCCATATCTACATACCATGGTATTTTTTCATTAATAGCAAACAAATGCTCATATGGAAACTAATATTCTATGGTTGAATAATTAGGAGGTATTGATCTAGAAAGAAAATCTACCACCACATTGTCCTTTCCTGGTTTGTCCATAATTGTCACATCAAATTCCTACAAAGTAATAGCCATCTGATAATTTTACCACTAAGGCTAGGCTTGTTTGTTAGGTATATGATAGTTGAATGATCAATGTGTATAAAAACCTGATATCCTATAATACAATCATGGAATTTGTTAAGATCATGTATTACTACAAGAAAATCCTTTTTAGTGATAGTATAATTGAATTCAGCACCTGTGAGATGTTTACTGATATAGTAGATGGCATAGAAATCATCACCATATTTCTGTCCTTGAACTGATCCTATTGCATTATTGGATGCATCTACATATATATGTGAAAGGATATGGTCTAGTTTGGACCCCTCAATACTGGAGAAGAAGTCAAATTTTCTTTCAAAATGTTAAATGCTTGTTCACGATCATTTGTCTAAACATACTCTATATCTTTTGCTAACAATGTGCTTAAGGGTTTAGCAGTTTTTTTAAAGTATACTATAAACCTCCTATAGTAACCAGTTGAGCCAAGGAAACTATGGATATTTTTCTAAGTTTTAGGAGTAGGTATATTTTGGATTACCTCTATCTTCTTTCTATCTACCTTGATCCCATATGCAAAAATGTGATGTCCTAATACTATCCCCTCCTACATTAAAATATAACATTTCTCACCACTTAGGGATATATTGGTTTCCTCACACCACTGAAGTCCTATTTTTTATTTTTTTGTGGCTTCTTCAAAGGTTTCACCATATCAATGAAATTGTCCATATATACCTCCATAGTTTCTCCAATAATATCATAGAAGATGCTCAAAACTATCCTTTGAAATGTGGCAAGTGCATTACACAAACCAAAGGGTAAAACTTGATAAGCGAAGGTTCCCCATGGATAAGTGAACGTGGTATTATCTTGGTCCTCTTCCTCAATTTGAATATGATTATATCCACTAAATCCATAAAATAAAGAAAAGTATTTCTTCCCTTATAAGGTGTCAAGGACATGATCTATGAAAGGTAAGGAGAAGTGGTCTTTCTTGATTGATTTATTTAGTGACCTGTAATCAACACAAATCCATCACTTTCTATTTTTCTTGGGAACCACCACTAAAGGTGATGCCCATTCTCTCTCTGAGATAGGGGAGATAAATCCAATTGTTAGGAGTTTCTACAATTATTTTTTAACAATCTCCTTCATACTTGGATTCATTCTACTTTGTGGTTGTCTTACCAATTTTATTTCATCTTCAAGATATATTTTATGAGTATAGGTTTCAGGAACTATTCCTCTCATACCTAAATACTCCCAAGTAAAGGCACCTCGATTTTTGACTAATGTTTCTTTGAGTTTGATATGTTATTCATATGTCAACCTATCATTTATGTTTAATACTCTCCTAGGTGCAACTCTTATTTTCTAACTATGGTAATATTTACCTCCCACTAATGGCAACTATGGAGGAGGACAAGAGGGTTCTCCTTGGAAAATTTTTGATATCACCCTATCATCATTACTCCCATCCTATAACTCATAAAGTTCCATGATGGATTGAATCATTGATAAACCAATCATATTCTGGTTCTCACATTCAGGTTCTCCCAATAAATCTATAGACTATGCATGTGGATGGATGATCATATTTTTTTACATTCTGACCACTAAAAATGGTCATTTTCCCATTTCTATAACTTTTGTAAGCATAAAATATTTCCAGATAAGGCCTACCTAAGATGAGTGGATAACCATTCAATCGATACTTAGATTATAACACTAAGAAATCTACTAGGTACTTCCATGTATCCACTGTGATAGTTATGTCTATAGGCAACAAATCCACCTCCCAGAAAAAGAAGAAGTGATAAATGGATTTGCCCAGGTTTAAAAATTTTTAAAGTTTTGTAAACCATATAGGTATGAGTAAACTATATAGTCAAGAGGGCAAACCATACAAGGCAAAGGTAAATCATACAAGGCACAATAAAATTAAATAAAATGCATGGGAAATGTAAATTTAATTTGTAATTGCACATGTATTTGATTATTAAGGTGTTAGACTTAGTAAAAGTATTAATTAATGCATTCCTTTATGCATGGGTAGTTTTAAATAACTAATTGCCTTAATAATAACTTTGGAACAGCCTAGGGAATGTTATATAAGACCCCATTTTAAATTTTGATGGTCTGGTAAGCTTTTGGTTATGATCTAGTGTTATTTTAGTTATTGGGAAATGATATGAGTTCTTGTTGTGAATTATTATTGTATATCTCTACTTTTGAGTGAAATTGTTGAAAAATAATAAATATTGACATATTTCATGGTTTCTCTTACACAGTGTATGATCCTGGAGTGGTAGAATAGCACTTTATAGTTTACTTCCATTGTATGTACTTCCTTGTCATTATGGCTATTTTATACATTACTATGGAGGAATTGGATTAAACCAGCACTGGTGTGGATTTTTTGAACTATCTATGATGATAATGAGATCAAGGGGACATATTTAACATAGTTGTATGATTTTTTTACATTGCCATTGGATATTGATCTCTCTCAACCCTGATAAGAGTGCTTTGCATGTTGAAGGAACTAGGATTAATTGACATATTAAATCCTTACAAAACTTATATTATAGGGATTTTACTAGCAAAATATCCAATTTATAACTTGGTTGTACCTTTATTTCATATAAATCGTACACCAGAGTTCATACAAATCGTACAAAAGATAATTACTTGATTTGGCAGTTTATGTGATTGAAGGGAATTTACCCGATTTGGCAGTTTTGGGAGATCGACTTGTTTAGTTACAAAAATGTGTATGACAACTTGCAAAACCAAATCTGAAGGATTTAATAAGTGTTAAATTGTACAAGATATATCACTATATGATTTGGGATCATACAACGGTATGATTTGGTGCCTATACAAGTTGTTTAGTGTTGTACATTACTAGTTATGAGGATTGTACGGTTGTATGAATTGGTCCATCAATTGTGAGTGGCAATTTGATCATTCTAAGATTGGTAAAATCACCTCCCCACTAGGAATAATACACCACTATGCTACATTTGGCACTATTTTCTCATCGAATCTAGCATTTTTGTTAAAACAGGTCAAATTGACAAAGTAAGAATACTACAAAATTGGAGGTGAATGACAAACACCAATGTACAAAGACATAGAATATGGGAAGTACGAGAGAAAATTATAGTAAAAAGGAGCACGATGATTTCTCAGAGTTAAAATATAAGTAACTCAGACCATATTACACATGAACTATAAATAGAGCAATTTTGGGCATCTGTAGAAGGAGATTTTGAGGCATTATTGATAGATACAAAACATGAGGTAATAGAACCACCTAGCGTAGAGGCACGAGTTGATAGATAAGTAGTACAAGAGGAAGGATATTGGATGGTGACACATAATAAAGTTATGAAAGGGTTACAAGGGAGTGCAAAGGATGGGAGTTAGGCACCAGAGCAACAGGGCGTGAGGTCTTAAGAGGAAGGACCAAGACCATCTCTCTCACATCAGCAAAGGAGGTCATGGAGTGAAGATGCATGTGAGTTTGGTCAATTATTTGTGGGATGGAATAAGATGTTTCAAATAGAAAATTTTGACAATGATAGTAGTAAGACAACCCCAAGGAGGAATTAGATAGAGATTCCACAAGAAATATCAAGTGACAATGATGATTCTCCGAAGATGGCTAATAAGGCAGCCAAGTAGAGATGTACATATTTTACAGGTGAGGGTAAGGAATACCCCACAAGATATATCAAAACTTGTATAACTATCTGGAGGAAAAATGGTGTAGATCAACTAGATGACTGGGTAACCTTATTTTCTACTACCTTGATAGGATTGGTGATTGATTGGTATCTAAAAAGAAAATATATTGCAGATTTTCAGACTTAGATTCAAGTGAAGGAAAAATTCATTGAGGAATTTCACCCTTTGAAGGATGATGGAGATATTGTTACTGATATTTACATGACAAAGCAAAATTTGGATGAATATGTAAAATCATACAACCATTTATTAAAGAAGTTAGTAGATAAGATGTATATATCTTTGGCAGATGTATTGATAAAACAGTGGTTTGTAGATGAATTACTACCAAAATATAAAAAAAATATGAAAGAAGTATCATCATAAATGTATGAAGAAGTTGTAAAGCATGCAAATAATTTTGAAAGTTAATCAAAATAGATGTATACAAGAATTTTGTCTTACCCCAAGTCTAATGACTCAGATAGTGGAGAAGATAACACTATACAAAGGATATTGGAATCATTTCATCAAGATTTCAACAATATCATGAAATAACAAAGAAACAAACCTGATAGGAATGATATTTGGTACACAAAATGTAATACTAAAGGTCATACAAATGTAAAGTGTCCATAAAATAACTATTATCACATCTATAATGTGATGAGACACAAGGTAATGTTATTTATGTATAATGCAAGAGTACATCCACAGGTTCTGACAATCCAAGAGTAGGAAGAGAAATAGAAGACCTTAGGAAGTTGGCAACAAGCAACAAGTGGTGATTATAGAAATAATCGATGAGGTGGAAGGTTGAACCAAGGCAATAGACAAGGAGTATAGATTCATTTGTTGTATGACTCAGAATGGAGGCCAATCATATAGTGTCACAATTACTAGGAATGGGGGTATTTTATGAAAATATTTCCTTCACCTCAGAAATAGGAAACACCACAAGAGAGCACTACACATATGTGTAGGTGGTGTGGTCTGAGGAACCATAAGGAAGCAAATTTCCCCAAGTAAGCGAGTTCAAGTAACCCATAGAATGTAAATTATTTAGACATTGAGGTTCCTCAAGTTAAGGTGAAAACCCTGAAAGTTTTAGTTATGACAAGGAATCAGGCTAAAAATTATAAGTATCTAAAGCCAAAAAAGGAAAAGTAGCACTAGAAATTAGCAAAGAAGATACTACAATATGAAGCACAAAAAGCTAAACAAGTGAAGTTAGCTAAAGGAAAGGAATTGAAAAGTCATCAGAAGAGAAGGATATTATGCAGAGTCTGGTAGCATAGGTTTTGGACACCACAATAGATATCAAAGTGGAAAACTTGTTGGAAGCTATTCCATCATTATAGAAAGAGATGGTGAAAGAGATACAACCACATAAGGTTATGGAAGTGTAGAGTAGTCGATTCAAGAAAAGAACAAAAAGACCAATTTATGGATCCAACTATATTGATGATTGATGTGGAAAAGAAATCTACATTAGTTTATATGGAGATCCTAGGGCATAAATTGATACAAGTTATTATGGATGAAGGATCCAATGTCAATGTGCTACTTGAAAGGACTGGCTAGAACTAGTCACTCCATCTCTATGGGTACTAAGCTTTCGATTATATGGTGCTAACCAGTATGGTATCGAGACAAAGAGAGTCTTAATAGCACAAGTGGTGATAGCTGGCTAAGATTTTATCTTGGATTTCATTGTGATTACTATGCAAAAGCCTATATACGATGCTCTCTTGGGGAGAGTATGGGTATGAGTAGCCAAATTTAATCACAATTGGAGGAAGAGTAATATAACTTTCAAGAAGAGACAACACAAATATATGATTAATCTAGCTAATCAAAATATCAGTTAGGATGTAGCTATGACCTACCAACTAGAAAATTCCTCAAGTGATGAAGGGTATGAATTAGATGGATAATGAAAGCTATACCTGGATGAATGTAGTGAAGACAAAGCTAAATATGATAGCAGACTTATTCATTAGTAAATGGAGGAGTACAAATTTTTTTAGCCTAATTGCCTCTGCATTGACTCATAGGAGATCAATGAAAAACAAGATGAACCAAAAGTCAACCACTAGCCTAAGAAGGAGGTGAAAGATAAATGGAAATATCCAAAATATTTTGCAGAGTATACAGTAGGACATGCAAAAATTGATACAAGATTAGCACACCCAATGAATGTAGATAAAGCAACAAGTGATCTAGAGAATATCAAATATGAAGGATCTCAGATAGTGGACATCAATCTAGGAATGGAGGAAGAACCTAGGATGATTCACTATGGTGATGATTGGAACCTAGTATTGAAAGTGGTATCTTTTAATAAATTCTTGGAATATAAGGATGCCTTTGCATGGAAATACAAGGACTTGAAGGGAGTACCACCTAAGTTATGTGTCCACAAGATTACACTAATACCTGGAGCACAACCCATAAGGAGGATACCATATAGAATGAACCCAAAGTATGTTGCATTAGTAAATACAGAGATAGAAAAGATGTTGGAGGTAGGAATTATCTTTAAAGTGACAACCAGTGAATGAGTATCACCTATAGTGATCACATTGAAGAAGGAAGTGGATAAAATTAGAATATGTGTGGACTTTAGGAGTCTAAATGTAATAACTATCAAGGACCCCTTCCCTATTCCCTTCATAGATTCTATCATAGATAAAGTCGTAGGATATGAGATCTATTCATTTTTTGATGGATTTTCATGTTACAATCAGATAAGTATAGCCAAGGAGGATAATCTAAAAAACATATTTATTGTGGGGAATTGCATCTATGCATACAATCTAATGCCATTTGGGATTTGTAATGCCCTAGCTACATTTTAGTGCATCATACTATATATATTTGATTAGTTGGAAATAAGGAAATTCAAAGCATTTTTGGATGATTGGTCCATTTATGGGAAGATCAAGGAGCATGAGTAGGTTCAGGAATGCACAAATATCATTAAATCCTAGGAAATGCTACATAATAGTACCATATGGAAAATTGTTAGGACACAAAGTGTGCAGTGAAGGATTAAAAACAAATCCTGATAAGATTCATGTGATATTGTACATGGAAGAACCATACAATGTTAGTTAACTTCAAACCTTATTGGTATCAACAATATACTATCAAAGGTTTATTAGGAACTATGCACATGTGTTCTATCCATTGGATTCATTAACAAAGAAGAATGTTCCTTTTAGATGAAAAATGAGCACCAAGGAGTATTTGAGGAGCTGAAGGCTAAGCTTGTGAGTAGCTCAATTTTGGTGTTCCTAAATTGGGATAAGGAATTCCATGTCCATATTGATGCTTTGAATTTTGCAATCGAATGTGATTTGGCACAAGAAGGATAGTTCATTCTGGATCAGCCTATTTTCTTTGCTAGTCACCTATTGTCAAGACCAGAGAGAAATTATAGTAAAATAGAGAGAAGCTTTGGAAATGGTATATGTAGTCCAAAATTTTAGGCATTATCTATTGGTGAATCCCTTTGCTTTCTATGTAGTTCACTAAGCCCTATTGTACTTGATAAACAAATTGATGATACAAGGATATGTTAGTAGGTGGATCATCACCCTCTAGGAGTTTGTATTCTAAGTAGTAGTGAAACTTGGTAAGAAGCATGCCATTGCAGATCAGTTGTCTTGGATATGATTAGGAGAACTTGCAAGAATAGGAGTTCCAAATAGATTTCTTGATGCATAGTTATTTTCCATAAATGTTATCCCATAATGGTACAAGTTGATTGGCTAGTACATTTACACAAGAGAGTTGCCTAAGAAATTATGGCAACTAAGAAAAAGAAAGTGATTTTGAAGCTAGCACCCTTCCAGTTAATAGGATGATTGTTGTATAATATGGGAAGTGATGGTATCCTATGAAGATGTATGATGGAAGAAGTCAAAGCGACATTGAAAAAATCTCAAGAAGGCTTAGTAGGAGGGAACATGGGAACAAATGTGATAGCTAGAAACATATTACTAGCAGGACTATGGTGACCCACACTGTATATTGATGCAAAAGATTATGTGAAAGCATGCAATACTTGTTAAAGGGTAGGAAATCCAGTGAAGAGGGAATTTATGCCTTTGCATCCATCACAACCCCAAGAACTATTTGAAAGGTGGGGATTGGACTTCGTCAAAAAATTGAAGACATATCATAGAAGGAAGTGTAGATACATTGTAGTAGAAATGGAATACTTTTAAAAATAGGTTGTAGCAAAGCATTACCTGATAACTCAGCAAAACGTACAACAATATTCTTGTACAAGCAGGTAATCACAAGATTTGGTATTTTGCTACAAATAACGAGTGATCGAGGATGAAACTTTTTCAATGAAATCATTAAGATCTTGACGATAGAATTTAGGATTTTACACTCATTTTTTAGTCTGTATTACCCCAAAGCAAATGGATAGGTGGAAGAAACAAAAAAGTCCTGGTATTTGCTCTATATAAAACCTATGGAATAGAAGAAGCATATTGTAAATAAAGGCTACCATCTATTTTGTGGGTATATAGAAAAAAATTTAAACCAACAATAGAGCACACACCTTTACAAATGATTTATGGATAGGAGGTAGTGGTGCCAATTGAATTATTGATACCAAGTTTGAGAGTTGTGGTAGAGCATCACTTGGGTGATTAAGAAAGTTTGGAAGAGTGACTGATAGCATTGATCAAGTTAGACAAAATAAGAGTCATGGTACAATGGGTGATTCAGGTAGCTCATAAAATAAGGAAGTCATGGCATGACAAACACTTGAGGAAGTTGGAACTTAGTTCGGGTTATTTAGTTCTAAAGTTTAATGGAAAGCAAAAAATCAAGCCTAGTAAGTTGAAGACTATATAGCTTAGCCCCTATAAATTTGTAGAATTAATGAATAATGGAGCATTCAAGTTGTAAAAATTGAATGGGATGGAAGTACCCAACACTGTAAATGGATCAAATTTGAAGCTTTATAAAGTATAGTGCTTATTCATTTCTTCAAAAGAGATTGAATGAAGAAGATGAAAAGAAGCTCAATAAAGGACTCAAGGTGAGCAAGGTCCTTTATAGGAATATCCTGACACATGACTCACATATTTATTTACATAAGGGAAGAAGACAATACCAACCATAGAATATCAATATTTAGCACCTGACCCAAATAAAGAAGAATATTGTGAGTGCATGTCATATTTCCATATGGGATCAAACGAGTAGAAGAGGAAGATGAATAATGGATTCCTTCAAATTAAAGAGGACATCAGGAGATAGTACTATTACCCAAAAATAGGGGAAGGCAAGAAGAATCATCCCAAGTAAATAGAAATAGGATTTATCCTTGGGTGGAGTGTAGAGAACTACCCCAACAAGCTAAAGGATGAAGAAGGATATAGTTAACAGTATGATATGAGTATAGAATGGACACCTTTGAAATAGAAGTTCTATAAGAGGATAGGAACGAAAAAATCGATGAAGAATTAACTAAAATTACTCCGTTAGCTTGGATAGGGCTATTATAGTAGAGAATGTGACTACAAACTCAATAACTATAGAAAAAATATCAAATGTTATGAGGTCATAATTCAAGGTTGAGAGAACAAACCATCAAGAAATTTGATAGTACAATACATAGGTTAGATAAACAAAGAATAACTAGGCTATAGGATCTAGAAGAAGAACCTACAGATGATGAGGGGATAACTCCAAGAAGTGGTGTAAGAAATTATAGCGAATTCACAATTTCACAAATGCCATCAAGTGATCCTCTAATGACGAATGATTATGTAGAGATGCTTTGGCGAGATATTAAGGAAGCAACCACATAAACTAAATCACAAGGTAATGCACAACTAGATTTGAGTGACTCTAGTGATGAAGGAATGCCTTTTCTTGTAAGGGAACCTAGAAAAAAAAGTAGTGATGAGAAGGATTTCCCAGGGAATCCCTAGAATCCTTGAGATAATCATGATATCCCAACATGAGCAATATCACAACGACAAATAGGGAGATAACAGGAGCATCAAACCAACCTTGACATATAATAATATATAATAGCCCATAAAAAAATGATAAGACAAAGGAGATAAGTAAGGATATTGGAGAGATTTATGAATTTACCAACAGACTGGGCAGAACAGAGAGAAGAGAATCAGAGTGATTCAATTTCTGAGATATATTTTTTAGACACATATAGAGGGATCTTGGTAACTTAATTTTTGTAAATATGCTTTGAAGAAATAATATGGATACATCACTTAGCACATGCAGATCATAGAATCAGAGCACTATGACAATTCTCATCAAGTATAAGAAGAAGTAGAAGTCCACTAGCCAACGTTGAGTTGGTAGAGATAACTCCTGATAGTCGAGAAATGGGAGGAAGGACTAGAGAAGGACCCCTAAGGCTTCAGGAATGGGAGGAGGTATTCAAATATGAAGTGAGTAAGGACAAGGTGATGTTACAATGAGAGGAGGAAGAGGATGAGGAAGTTTTCAGCCCCCTACTCCTAGATGACCGGGAGATGCGTCCTTAGCATGTATGAACTAGACAAGGACTCTATGAGGTATACCAAGAATGAGAGGGATCTTACCTAATCCTATAAGGTAGTACCCATTGGGACAACCACCACTAATATAATAAGGACCTTGAAGAGTGGTAGGTGGTAGAGGATTACTTTGAGAAAGGGAGGAATCACCACTAGCACCGAGAAGCTTGATGTTAAGAGGAATAGGATGGGGAAGACACTCACGTGGTAGAGGCCTTGCTGGTAGAGGAAGAGTGCATTTTTTAGATGAAATAAACCAAGGACAACAAAGTATTTGATCACCAATTTTTGAGCCATAATTGATTCAAGGAGATAGACATAGAAGTTACTTGAATTATAGTAGAATAGTAAGGACACCACTACCAAGGTATCAATCACTTGTATGACAAGAGGAAGGGACACCAAGTGGAGATACTCCAAATTGCAATTGTATAATTTAAAATTGTATACATGGTATGGGAAGGCCAGGAAACTTGGTAACATCACAAGTAGAGATGAATCAACCTAGAGAGCAAGTGGAACCAGGTGACACAACCACTCAGAATGTCACAGTCAAAACTCCAAGAGAATAATCCGACGGGATCGTACAAGTCAATGTCACTGTGCGATTTCCACAATGGTAAGTGTAAATAGGTTAGGAAATTAAAATAAAATAAAATAAATAAATAAATAAAATGCCTTATTTGTGAAAATCCCTCGAGACACAATTAAGAAGGAAGTGGGTTGAAAATTAGAAATGATGACCTTTTAAAAGATAGACAAATAGAAAAATTATCAAAGTGAAAGATCATACAAGTCAAATTAAAATCCGAAAAGCACAAGTAAGATATCATACAAGCATAATTGAGAAAAGTATATTTAGAATCGTACAAGAAGGAATGTTGTACGATCTAGATTGTACAACATACAATTATGGGTAAATTTATACAATTTTCAATCATCACATTTAATGTTCACATGTGTGGAATGATGAGTTGTCAAAAAAGCATGGGAAAAAAATTAAAATCACATGAAAAAGTGATGAGTTGTTGATCATCTGGGAAAGGAAGATGAAAATACATGCAAAGTGGTACAATTTTAAATTTGGAGCTATTAGGGTTTGAGAACAGTTTAAATAAAGGGCAAGGAAGATGAAAAGACATGCAAAGTGGTGCAATATTAAATTTGGAGCAGTTAGGGTTTGAGAAAAGTTTAAATAAAAGGCTCACCATAGCAATTTTATAAAATATACAAAGAGGAATTTTAATTTTTTTAGGAGGACTACATGAGAATTAAAATACATCAATGAGCTATAATATTACATGACCCATATTTTAATTTACACCACGGAGACTTTTCACACTCAAAGAAATCAAACCAGAGGAGAAAAATCAAGGGTTCAACTCCATTAAAAATAGAATTCAAGTTCAACCAAAGAGAAATGAGGGTTTGCAGCAAAAGGCATCCAAATATGAATCAGGTTGTTAAAAAATGTACATTAGGGTTCAATAAATTTATGGATTAGAGCTAGAGCAGAGAAATTGCAAGGAAAAAGGAAGCTACAAACCCTAATCTGATAAAAGTGGCCAAAAAAAAACTAGAGAAGATAGAGGAAAGGAAGTAGAAAATTGTACAACCCTGTTGAATAGCCAGAAACTTTTATTTTTGGGGATAAATTACGCCAAGTATGTAAAATTGGAAAATTACTCTTGAAAGGCATTTAAAAGATAGATCGGGGCATTTCTGCAACTGGTGCAAAGAGAAATCATGAAAGAAAAGTGGAAAACATGATATTTAGGTGAAAAAGGGTTTCAAGAGATGTACTATATGATTTGGAGGTAGATTGTACAGTCTCAAGAAAAGAATTGTGCGATTTTGGGTAATTTTTGGGCTATTTGAAGCCATTTTGAGCAAATCATACAAAATAATAAAGAATTGTATGGATTCGACAAGGAAAAATAGCTAGAGAGGGATATTGTATAGATTAGTACATCCCTATAAAATTTTAGGTTGTAGTTGTACGATTTACAGAAGATCAAATAGTTTGAAGATTGAACAATGTACGATATGGAGGTGGTTGCTGATAAGGAAACCATACAGGAGCAAGTGGGAAAGCATATTGTATGATTTATAGTAGATTGTACAATTTTTGAAACACTTCTAATTGTGGAATTGGTGATGTTCAAGTAGCAATATAACTGAAGGTATGGCAAGAAAATAATTTCATCCAAAGAGTTCGGATATAAGTTATGAAGAATTATAGCCAATAGGGTGGAATGGTCACCAAGACCCCTACACAAGAGAGACTCACAATCATTAAAATACCAAGGGTGATAGTTTTGGTCTTGTGGTTGGCATGGTACTCATCCTTGGAGGAAAGGAGGGTACAGGCCATGGAGAGGGCAGAGGTATTAGATGTTGGCAATTTTGGGTTTGAGATCCTAGCTCCTTGTCTATGAGTTGTCATTGATGTCAAAAGGAAATGGCATTAATGTTAAGAGGATGTGTTGGCTTCAAAGGTGAAAGATTCCAAGAGAATCTTCTTAAGAGAATCCGGAGAGATTCCATTGGATAAGGTTTTTGGATAGGGTTTTTATTAAAACCAAGTTAAATGGTTTTTATTAAAACCAATGGAGGTTCTCTTTATTATTTAATTATTATTTAAAACCCTTCAAGGTTTTAATTAATTAATTATTTAATTAATTAAGGGAGAAATTATTTTTAATTTATTAAAAATACTTAAAGGTTTTTAAACCTTTTTTATTCTTAATTTATTAAAATTAATTAAGGGTTTTTTAAACCCTTTAGAAAGCAATTTCGATTAAATTCGAAATTACGTTTCTCTGCCATCGACGTGTTCTAAAGTCCACGATTGGACTATAAATATGGGAAGGATCCTAAGGTTTAACTCCTCTTGAGAATTTTGAATGCATTAATTTTTGGCTGCGATCGATGCTCTGTTGACGCCGCGGAAGAAGAGAGCTCGCGTTTGAAAAACTTACGAAGTGCTTGTTCGTTGAAGTGGTAGGAAGTCTGTCTTAGACTTCGTTAGCCCCTTGTGGGCTAGTGGCAGCATAGGCTGCATTTGGGCTTTGCGTAGGCGGAGGTCTGCATTTCGATTCCCGCGGAGGGAGCTGTGCATGGATTAAGTCACGTTTTTGTTAAAACGTATTTTGTGCCGCGTTTTTGGATTCGTCAAAGGCAGCCATTCCACGATTTTCGGATTCGTCAAGGGCAGCCATTCCACGATTTTTGGATTCTTCAAGGGCAGCCATTCTAAGGTGTGATTAATTTCTTGATATAATTTTTGGCATTGTTTAGCATTGTTTAAAAGACATAGGAGAAATAAGGGGATATTTCTTTGGTTGTATTTTTGAGATTAGTCTTTTGCTATGCTAAAGTTTAAAATGGAGATATAAGGTGTAAGTTTTGGTTGTTGTGTTTTTGACTTCTTTGGTGGTTGTTTTCAAAAGAAGAGAAGCTAAAAGGTGTACTAAGGAAAGTTTTTATATGCTCATTTATCTTGGTTCTAACCCTAACTTGGTTGGAAGTTTGAGGGTTGTGTGTGGTGACAGCTTTAAGGATCAAGTTTCTTCTACTCCAATAAGGTATGGGCACATTCTTCTTATGAGTATGATTGGTGTATGTTTTCTGAAATAAGGTTGGAGTGAAAAGGTTTTCAACTAGGTTTTCTTTGATTGGGTGTAAATCCTATTTTCTGGTTTGTTGAAGACTACTTATGCATTGTTATCCTTAAGGAGAGTTTTTTGATGAATGCATAATTTTTGGTTTGAGATAGTGGAAGCTTTGTGCACTAGGGTTTGTATTTGTGAGTCAAGCTACTTGCATTGAGTTGGTGGAACCCTTGGTTGGTTGTTTTGAGTTTGATGGTTGAGTTGCTTCCATAGAGGTTGTTTGATCAAGTTATTGCTTTACTTGATTCATGATATTGGGCTTACTCCATTGAGTTGATTTGAGCAAGTTATTCTTTGCATTTGGTGATATTGTGTTGGTGGTTGTTTTGTTCAAATATCTTTGGAGGGAAAAGGATTTCTACTTGTTTCCTTTTCTTGTGATGATTGGTTGAATGCTTCAAGGTTAATGTTGAGTTGAATGATGTTGGTTAAACCTTGTCTATAAGCATTGTTGTTAAAGCCCTAATTGGTTGAGAAAAGATATTGGTTGTGGAAAGAACATGAGTAGCATTGTTATATGAGATATTGCATGTTTGGCAATTGTTGGGTTGTGTTTCATGTTCTTGAGAAAAGCATACTACATCTATCTTATTCTTTTGAGATTGAGATTGAGTTGAGATTGATATTGGGAGTCAAGTATAGATCATATTGAGTCTCTAACAATTCTCTTTATGTTTCTATGAGATTTGAGATTGAGATTGAGAGTTAAATATAGAACATATTGAGTCTCTAACAATTCTCTTTATGTTTCTATGAGATTTGAGATTGAGATTGGGAGTTAAGTATAGAACATATTGAGTCTCTAACAATTCTCTTTATGCTTCTATGAGGTTGATGAATCACATTGGGTCTCTAACAATTCTCTTTGTGGGTTCATGCTAAGCAAGTTTTTCTTGGTGAACTTGTGAGCTATTTTGGACAGGTTCCATTGGGGACTTGTGAGCAAGTTTTGGACAGGTTTCGTTGGGGACTTGTGAGCAGGTTTTGGACAGGTTTCGATGGGGACTTGTGAGCAGATTTGGACAGGTCCTAGCAGAGGACTTGTGAGCTGAGATTGATAGTTCTATCAGAGAACTTGAGGATAGAGGTACATTGGTTCTATCAGAGAACCTGAGGACAGATTTGGCAAGTCTTTGAGAAGGCTTGTGGATAGAGGATTGATTTGTTCAAGAGTTGGACAGATCTGACAGACAGAGGAAGACTTGTACTAGACTGATTGATTATGTTTGGTACAAGTTGCTGAGCTATTGTGGACGTGATCATAGAAGGCAGAGGTCTCTTAGGCTAAGCATTGAGGATAGGAGGTCTTCGGTGGAAAGGAGTTCCACGTGCTGGCAAGAGGTAGAGACAGTTGATCTTCTGAGGGATCATATCCAGAGTAGAGGGGAAGGTATCTCCTTTGAGCAGAGGCTCATAAATTTAGATTGGGGGAAGGTTTCTCCTTTGGGTAGAGGCTCATAAATTCAGATTGGGGGAAGGTATCTCCTTTGAGCAGAGGCTCATAAATTCAGATTGGGGGAAGGTATCTCCTTTGAGCCGAGGCTCATAAACATTGTAATTGGGAAGGTTTCCCAAAGAACTTTGAGATAACTTTTAGAGAAAAGTTTTGTGGACGTAGCCCGTGCATTCGGGGTGAACCACGTTAAAATTGGTGTCACTTTGTGGATGATTTTGTGCATTGCTTTGATATTGCTTTGGGTATATTGCTTTACTATTTTGAAGTATAAAGGAAAAAGTAAAAAGAGGTCTTATACTTGTTCACCCCCCTCTCAGTATAAGCTTGTGTTCTTCAATTGGTATCAGAGTCGGTGCCTTCGAAAAGTTTAACAGCTTGAAGGAAGATCTTACAAGAACACAAATGGCAAGGAAAGGCAAAAGCAAAACCATAAGACACAAGAAGAAGAAAACACACATGGTCATGAAAGAAAATGAAGATGAACTCAATGTTGCTATTTTGGGAAGAAGAATGGAAATAGATTCAAGAGATGAATCAAACAGTGGAGAACAGGCCAGATTAATAAAGTTTTGCACCGAGATGTGGGAAGACCGGTCACTTTGCAGCTGATTGCTCACAAGGTAGAGAATGTTTTGTTTGTGGTCAACTCGGTCATAATGAACGTCATTGCCATGGGTTTAGTAGCGGTGAAGATGAAGATGATCCATTCAAAATTGGTGAAGAAACAGATTCAGAACAGGAATGTGATGAAGAAGGAAGTGATGCGAAGCAAATTGGAAACAGAAACTAATTTTAGCTCTGAGTAAAAAGGTTGAGGATGCAGAAGATATAATCACCAGTTTGAAAGTACAAATAGAAGAATACAAGAAATTTTTTGAAGATCTCAAAATGCAATTAACCAAGAAAATAGAGTATTGCAATAAGCTAGAAAAAGAAATTGATGGTTTAAGAATGCAGATAGAAGAAATGAGTAATAAAGTCGATATATGCAGCAAACATGAAGAGGAATCTAACAAAGTTGTTAGCAATCTGAAGCTGCAAATAGAAGAGTCCAAAAGGAGTGAAGAAACTCTCAGGTCTCGGATCAATGAGAAAGAGAGCTGCTTGCTTGCAAACAAGAAGAAGAGATTGTTTCATTGAAGAAACAACTAGAAGAGGCCAATACAAATCTTAAAATCAAAGATGAGCACAACAATCAAGGAAAGAGGTATTCTCACAAGCACAAGAAGAGTTTCTACCTAGACAAAGCAAGTAAGTGTTCTAGTAGTGATAGTGAAAGTTCTTCAAGTGATAATGAAAATGAGATGTTGTTCATATCGAGAAAAGAGGAAGAACCGAAACATAGATTCATTATCATGAAATGTCTTAGATGTGGAAATTTTGGTCACCTTGAGGATGATTGCACAAATAATGATTTGGTTTCTAGTATGTATGAGGATGCTTCAGAAAACTATAAGGAAGATGCATGTATGGTTTTTGAAAAGGGTAGCACCTCTAGTGATAAGAAATCTGAAAAAGGCTTTGATGATTCAAAAGGAAATCAAATAAAGGATCTTGAAAGTGAACTTATTAGTGCTCTTAGTGCTTTGAAAAAGGAAAGAAAGAAGAATGCTAGACTCAAGGATAAGTTAGATGAATGTTGTATGGAGAGAGATGATCTTATTGAAAATCTTGATTTCTCTATAGCTAAGACACAAGAACTCAAGGATGAGTTAGAGTCTAAGGTTCTTGAGTATAGTGAGTTAGAACAGAAAATGGCTTCTTTGAAAGAGGAAACTAAAGAGTACAAGGATAAGCTTTACAGGTTTCAAGATAGCTCCAAAAAGGTTAAGTCACTCATCAAAGGTCAAAGAAAGACAACAGATAAAATAGGCCTTGGTTTTGTTAAGTCACACAAGGAACAAGTTGGAGAGTCTAGTAAGAGACTCCAAAAGGAAGAGAGTTCTAATGAGGAAAGTATTTCAGATCATGAGTCCTTGAATGATAGATGCACGAAAATAGAAAACAGAATTCAGAATGAGAAGAAGAAGAAGTTTTCAGGACCCAAGAGGTCAAATAAAGGAAAGTTTCAAGGCAGATGTTTTGCTTGTCACAGGTTTGGTCACATGGCTTCACATTGCATGGCTCAAGTGAAGAAGGTAAATGATAGTTTCAGAAGTGCTAGTTACTTTCAAGGGTATTGCTACTCTTGTCAACAGTTTGGGCACAAGGCAATTTATTGCAAGGCAAATAACAAGAACAGATTTGGTCAGAACAGGTTTGGCCAGAACAGGTTTGGTCAGAACAGGGTTGGCCAAAACAGGTTTGGTCAGAACTGGTGGATTCAAAGATCAGGTTTACCATAGAGAAATAACATTGTTACTTGTTATAAGTGCAACAATAAAGGTCACATAGCTAGACAATGTAGAGCTAAAATTCCAGAATACAAGAACAGGAACAGTGGCATGATCAGGTCCAAGGATCAAGGCATGGACAAGAACAAGGATGAGAACAAGAACAAGAACAGTGACAAGAATAGGAATATGGACAAAGAGTTCAAGAGAAGGCCCGACAAGGAAGTTATAGACGCTGATGATGATCAGTGCCTAATGGGAGTTTTACTCCCACCCAGAATTAATCACCTCATTAGGAGGTGGGGGAGGGACTAAGCTAAGAGGCTCATTCTTAGTCTCGAGCCCCAAAGGTGACCCTTTGCCATTGATGACAAAGGGGGAGAGATTTGAGTAAGGGGGAGAGCCTCAAGACAGGGGGAGCTGTTTATGTTGAGTTTTTGTTGTTGAGAAGCATGGTTTGCCATCAATGACAAAGGGGGAGATTGTTGGCAATTTTGGGTTTGAGATCCTAGCTCCTTGTCTATGAGTTGTCATTGATGTCAAAAGGAAATGGCATTAATGTTAAGAGGATGTGTTGGCTTCAAAGGTGAAAGATTCCAAGAGAATATTCTTAAGAGAATCCAGAGAGATTCCATTGGATAAGGTTTTTGGATAGGGTTTTTATTAAAACCAAGTTAAATGGTTTTTATTAAAACCAATGGAGGTTCTCTTTATTATTTAATTATTATTTAAAACCCTTCAAGGTTTTAATTAATTAATTATTTAATTAATTAAGGGAGAAATTATTTTTAATTTATTAAAAATATTTAAAGGTTTTTAAACCTTTTTTATTCTTAATTTATTAAAATTAATTAAGGGTTTTTAAACCCTTTAGAAAGCAATTTCGATTAAATTCGAAATTACGTTTCTCTGTCGTCGACGTGTTCTAAAGTCCACGATTGGACTATAAATATGGGAAGGATCCTAAGGTTTAACTCCTCTTGAGAATTTTGAATGCATTAATTTTTGGCTGCGATCGATGCTCTGTTGACGCCACGGAAGAAGAGAGCTCGCGTTTGAAAAACTTACGAAGTGCTTGTTCGTTGAAGTGGTAGGAAGTCTGTCTTAGACTTCGTTAGCCCCTTGTGGGCTAGTGGCAGCATAGGCTGCATTTGGGCTTTGCGTAGGCGGAGGTCTGCGTTTCGATTCCCGTGGAGGGAGATGTGCATGGATTAAGTCACGTTTTTGTTAAAACGTATTTTGTGCCGTATTTTTTGGATTCGTCAAAGGCAGCCATTCCACGATTTTCGGATTCGTCAAGGGCAGCCATTCCACGATTTTTGGATTCTTCAAGGGCAGCCATTCTAAGGTGTGATTAATTTCTTGATATAATTTTTGGCATTGTTTAGCATTGTTTAAAAGACATAGGAGAAATAAGGGGATATTTCTTTGGTTGTATTTTTGAGATTAGTCTTTTGCTATGCTAAAGTTTAAAATGGAGATATAAGGTGTAAGTTTTGGTTGTTGTGTTTTTGACTTCTTTGGTGGTTGTTTTCAAAAGAAGAGAAGCTAAAAGGTGTACTAAGGAAAGTTTTTATATGCTCATTTATCTTGGTTCTAACCCTAACTTGGTTGGAAGTTTGAGGGTTGTGTGTGGTGACAGCTTTAAGGGTCAATTTTCTTCTACTCCAATAAGGTATGGGCACATTCTTCTTATGAGTATGATTGGTGTATGTTTTCTGAAATAAGGTTGGAGTGAAAAGGTTTTCAACTAGGTTTTCTTTGATTGGGTGTAAATCCTATTTTCTGGTTTGTTGAAGACTACTTATGCATTGTTATCCTTAAGGAGAGTTTTTTGATGAATGCATAATTTTTGGTTTGAGATAGTGGAAGCTTTGTGCACTAGGGTTTGTATTTGTGAGTCAAGCTACTTGCATTGAGTTGGTGGAACCCTTGGTTGGCTGTTTTGAGTTTGATGGTTGAGTTGCTTCCATAGAGGTTGTTTGATCAAGTTATTGCTTTACTTGATTCATGATATTGGGCTTACTCCATTGAGTTGATTTGAGCAAGTTATTCTTTGCATTTGGTGATATTGTGTTGGTGGTCTATTTTGTTCAAATATCTTTGGAGGGAAAAGGATTTCTACTTGTTTCCTTTTCTTGTGATGATTGGTTGAATGCTTCAAGGTTAATGTTGAGTTGAATGATGTTGGTTAAACCTTGTCTATAAGCATTGTTGTTAAAGCCCTAATTGGTTGAGAAAAGATATTGGTTGTGGAAAGAACATGAGTAGCATTGTTATATGAGATATTGCATGTTTGGCAATTGTTGGGTTGTGTTTCATGTTCTTGAGAAAAGCATACTACATCTATCTTATTCTTTTGAGATTGAGATTGAGTTGAGATTGATATTGGGAGTTAAGTATAGATCATATTGAGTCTCTAACAATTCTCTTTATGTTTCTATGAGATTTGAGATTGAGATTGAAGATTGATATTGAGAGTTAAATATAGAACATATTGAGTCTCTAACAATTCTCTTTATGTTTCTATGAGATTTGAGATTGAGATTGGGAGTTAAGTATAGAACATATTGAGTCTCTAACAATTCTCTTTATGCTTCTATGAGGTTGATGAATCACATTGGGTCTCTAACAATTCTCTTTGTGGGTTCATGCTAAGCAAGTTTTTCTTGGTGAACTTGTGAGCTATTTTGGACAGTTTCGTTGGGGACTTGTGAGAGGTTTTGGAAGGTTCCGTTGGGGACTTGTGAGCAGGTTTTGAACAGGTTTCGTTGGGGACTTGTGAGCAGGTTTTGGACAGGTTCTGGTGGGGACTTGTGAGCAGATTTGGACAGGTCCTAGCAGAGGACTTGTGAGTTGAGATTGATAGTTCTATCAGAGAACTTGAGGACAGAGGTACATTGGTTCTATCAGAGAACCTGAGGACAGATTTGGCAAGTCTTTGAGAAGGCTTGTGGATAGAGGATTGATTTGTTCAAGAGTTGGACAGATCTGACAGACAGAGGAAGACTTGTACTAGACCGATTGACTGTGTTTGGTACAGGTTGTTGAGTCTGTTGTGGACGTGATCATAGAAGGCAGAGGTCTCTTAGGCTAAGCATTGAGGACAGGAGGTCTTCGATGGAAAGGAGTTCCACATGCTTGCAAGAGGTAGAGACAGTTGATCTTCTGAGGGATCATATCCAGAGCAGAGGGGAAGGTATCTCCTTTGAGCAGAGGCTCATAAATTTAGATTGGGGGAAGGTTTCTCCTTTGGGCAGAGGCTCATAAATTCAGATTGGGGGAAGGTATCTCCTTTGAGCAGAGGCTCATAAATTCAGATTGGGGGAAGGTATCTCCTTTGAGCCGAGGCTCATAAACATTGTAATTGGGAAGGTTTCCCAAAGAACTTTGAGATAACTTTTAGAGAAAAGTTTTGTGGACGTAGCCCGAGCCATTCCGGGTGAACCACGTTAAAATTGGTGTCACTTTGTGGATGATTTTGTGCATTGCTTTGATATTGCTTTGGGTATATTGCTTTACTATTTTGAAGTATAAAGGAAAAAGTAAAAATATGTCTTATACTGTTCACCCCCCCTCTCAGTATAAGCTTGTGTTCTTCATTAGAGGGTTTATCGAAGGGGAAAACCACCAAGATAGTGAGAGGAGGAGATGGTAAAAAAAGGATCCCAAGGAAGGAGTTGAGGAGAGAAGTACATTTCTCAAATTCATATGATCTTACTAGCATACCTAAGGAAGGATAGGTTGGGATAACAAATATATCATTCATACAACATGGAGGAGAAACATGTAGGAGGTGGTGGAGTAATGAACAGAACAAGAACCACCCTTGGAGAAAATAGTTTGAGGAGGCTGGTGTAGCTATAATAACATAAGTTCCACTATACCATAAGACTTTCTTCTACAACTATTTATTATAAATGGTTTAGGTGTATAATCCTGCAACCAGAATTACCTATGTTAATATGGGCAAACAATTGGTGAAAATAGAAATTACGGTAGAGCCATTCATAAAACATTCAAATTACTAGCATATGACATAGATATAGTGAAGAATTTGGTTTATCCTATTGAGACATATTGAATCATAACTTTTCTTACCAATGTGAAATCACAGACTGATGTGAAGATCTTGGGTGTAGGGACTCAAGGCATTAAGTAGAGACAATTGAAAGGGAATGATTGACCATGTGCTATGAATACTATTATGGCATTACTGTCAGGATATACATGGGCTATAGAGATGCCAATATGGATGGCTCAATATGTAGAGGGTATCACCAAAGGAATCAAGTATGATTGGGGTACCTATTTAGAGAAAAATTATGAATGAAGTATTGACAAAGAGACCAAAGAATTTTGGGATGACATTCCATGCCATTGGATTTTTGTTAAATACTATTACAGATAAGGGAATCCACTTTCCAGGTTTGATAGAATCTAGGAATGTTAAGGTGGGATAGCCAACCATTTTGACATGGGCAAAGTCAGTACTAGTTCAGAAGGAGACTCTAGATAAGTATCAAACAAATAAAGAACAACAATCCAATAAATTACAGGAGGATAAATCCTTAGATGATGAGGATGTACACCCTCAGAGAAAAATTCCTAGGAAGTTGGAACCTAAACTAGAGCAACAAGCATTTCAGCAATGGCAACAGAAGTAGCCGTCAGTTCAGGAAAGGGAGTAAATTATGGGAAGATAATCCAGCCCAATACAAATAATAACAAGGAGGCAATGAGAAATAATGGTGAGTAATCCTACTCTAGAAAAATAGGTCAATATTGTACAAAAGGATCAACAAGAGGAAGAGGAATAGTCAGACTTGGAGAAGCTCAAATTGCATGAATGGAATTGGACAATAGCAGAGAGGATGCTGAAATCTCCACATATTTTCTAGCATGATGAATTTAAAATTTTTTATTCTTAAAAAATATTGGAGGATACAGAGGTGATGCAGATAGCACAGGAAGTAGAAGCCACTACTCAGGAGGAAAAGGAGGAAATCAAAGTGAGAGTGTAAGCCTCAGAGGAAGATTCTAGAGAAAATAAGAAGCCCCATTTTAAATTTGTAATGGGGTGAATTTCAAATCATAGTGATGCACAAGAAGAAACAAAGGCATCATAGGAACATGAAGAACCTATTGTTGCAAAAGTTACAGTAATGGAGACACAAGATAATCAAGAAGAAGAGTAGGTGACCAAAGAACAATAGGTGGGCTTGAGTGAATAGAAAGAAGCTCAAGAATTGATAGAGTAATAACAATATCAGTAGGAGAATGTTAATATAGATGAAAAAGTAAAGGTGGAGAGGACTGTGTAATAGACTCCACCAAGATGAAATATAAATATAGATAACACTACTATATCTTGGGGGAAGCTCTAGTCACCACATGAAATAGGAGGAAGAACTAACTCATACAAATGAGGAACTATAAAGAATACAAACAAGCTATCTTCTAAAGGCACCGTAGTTCAACAATATTGAAACTAAGTAGGAGGTGCAAGGAGTATAAGATGACGTGGAATATTTCTTCTCTCAGATAAACAATGCCATAGCTAGCACCAAATTATATTTTTTTATTGGATGCATGGAAGAATTGAAGTTGTGGTAGGAACAAGTGTCTCTCGAGTTGGATAAGATAAAAAAATGGGTGAGCAACAAGGAGAGTACAAGGAGAATTGAAGACATTCATATACATCACCCATGGAATTTACCTAGGGAAGAGGTAACCATGCTGTTGGGAAGAGACGACTTGCCAGAAGAAGTGAGAACCAATTACAAGCAGCATTCAAGGTTGTACCTAGATAGATCCAACTACCCGACTTGTCCCATTAATACAAAAAAGTTGGAACACAAGAGGGTTACTACATGATTGTATATCACTTTGAGGAAGTTGAAATTTCTAGCACATTGGATAGAGTGGTTGTGAAAGTAATAGAAATAGAGAACTACACAGTCATATTGAAGAACAAACATGCAATTATTCAATCCCAAGTGGATGACTTGAAAGCTATTTTCATGAATTACGAGGCATAGCTAAAACAAAAGGATGAGTCAGTGAGGACACCGACCAAAGTAAAGTGGTGGGTAAGGATGATTCAGTGAGGACACTGACCAAAGTAAAGGGGTGGGTAGATGTAGGTAGAATATCCACCTCCTAGAAGAAGTGATAAATGGATTTGCCCAAGTTTAACAATTTTTCCAAGTTTTGTAAACTGTATAGGTAGGAGTAAATCATATGTGTATGAAGGAAAACCATACAATGTAAAGTAAAATCATACAAGGTGCAATTAAATGAAATTAAATGCATGGGAAATGTAAATGTAAGTTGTAATTGCACATGTATTTGATTATTAAGGTGTTATACTTAGTAAAATTCTTAATTAATACATTTTGTTATGCAAGGGTAGTTGTAATAACTAATTTCCTTAGGAACCACTTTGGAATAGCCTGGGTAGTGTTATATAAGGTCCCATTTTCAATTTTTATACTCTTGTTAAATTTTGGTTATGATCTAGTGTTGGTTATTGGGAAATACTGTGAGTTCTAGCTATGAATTGTTATTTTATATCTCTATTTTTGAGTGATATTGTTTAATAATAATAAATCTTGGCATATTTCATGGTTTCTCTTATGTAGTGTACAATCCTGGGGTGGTAGAATAATATTTTATAGTTTACTTCTATTGCATATACTTCCTTGTTGTCATTATGGTTATTTTATGCATTGCTATGGAGGAAATGGATTAAACCAACAATGGTGTAGCTTTGAGGAATGATCTATGATGATAATGAGATCAAAGGGGACATATTTAACACTGTTGTATGATTTTTGTGCATCACCATTGGATATTTATCTCTCTCAACCCTGATAAGAGTGATTTGCATGTTGAAATAACTATGATTAATTGACATATTAAATCCTTACAAAACTTATCTGAGAGGTATTTGCCTAGTAGAATATATAATTTAGCACTTGTATGTGCCTTCATTTCATACAAATTGTACACCAAATTTTTTACAAATCGTACAAAAGACAATTACCCGATTTGGTAGTTTATGCAATTGAAGGGAATTTACCCGATTTTGTAGTTTTGGGAGATCGACTTGTTTAGTTACAAAACTGTGTACGGCAGCTTGAAAAACCAAAAATGAAGGATTTAATAAGTATGAAATCATACAATCTCTATCACTATATGATTTGGTATCGTACAATGGTACAATTTGGTGCATGTATAATTTTTTTAGTTATCGCACATTGTTAGTTATGAGGACTATACGATTGTACGAATTGGTCCATCGATTGTGAGTGGTAAGGTGATCATTATAATCTTGGTTAAACCACCTCTCCACTAGGAAAACTACACCCCTATACCACAATATCTTCCAAAATTCCTTCAGGGAGCATTGTTGACCTATTTGCCAACTGAAGGATAATTTTTGTTGGCTTCATATTGGTTAAACTAAGTTTCTACATGGTTTCCTTGGGCATGGTTAAAACACAAACTCAAATTTTCATATTTAAAATAGGGCTTCTTGGGTTTGAATATTTTTGGTTGTAGGTATTTCCTAGCATAATATCAGCTAGTTGTCCTACCAAATTGATTACTTGTGCTGGTTTTCTTCTTGGTTTTATTAGACACAACTCTCTTATGGCCTTGCTATAGATAGGAATATCCCTGATGGCCTGAAAGAGAGGAATTGTGACTATCAAGTTCTTCAAACTAGAAATAATATCAAATTCTGGTTGTATTGGCTTCTTTGGTTCCTGCAACCTTATTTGAAAAGGTGGAATCCCTTATCTATTATTTATAGTTATTGGTTCTTCTTATACTTCATCTATAAGAGGTGATTTCTCTTTTTCTAACTCTATACTTTCCTCCTCTTCTAGTAGAGGAGCTAATTCTACATCTACCTATCTACTTGACCTTAATTGTATGGGACTATAATCTACTTTGATATTATATATAAGGTACATCTCATTGTTCATATGGTATGCTGGCTATGATTTGATATTTGGATTAGAAGTAGGTTTTACCAGTAGTTGATCAATTCTCAAAGCAAGGGAAATTGACAGACTTAGCTATAATGGAATTGGTGTAAAATGCTATGGATTTTGGCTCTAAGCATTCTGATTTCTCCACTAATGTCTAGGCTACTGGTATGGCATCCATGGATAGGGATTGTAAGGATTTGTTCCTTGGGGAAATTGAGTCTAAGTTTGTTGTCCCCACCAACCCATGTTGGATGGATGAACTTGATCTTGGTTATGATAATTGCTGCCCCCATAGGATGGCATTCCTCCTAGCTTGTTGTTTCCCATAGGAGACTATTACTATTTTCTCCTATTACCCATGAAGTATGGTTCTGTTACTTAAGGTTCCTCTCGATATTTTGATAACTACAGACACAAATTACTTTTATGATATTTTTGATACATAGTGTACACTATAATTTTTTTTCAGGACATTCATTTTTAGAGTGCTTTCCCCTGCATTTAGGACAAAAATAGGCTAGTGTTGCCTCATTATCCTACTTATTTTTATGAAGTAGAAGAGTTTTTATTTAGAGTGCAAGATATGACAACATCTCACTCTTGAGGTATTCAAGCATATTTCCTATTTCTATTATAGTGATAGTGGTTGATTGTTTGATATTATTGGGGGTTAACTTACCCTACCTTATTGAAAAGTTTTGACACAACTGCTAGATATTAGACATTTTGTGTTGATAAATGTTCCATCCGAATATCATGTTTAATGCATCAAGAGATTCCTTTGTAAGCCCCTTTAAGAAGATACTTATCAAGGACCTATCTCCTAGTCTTGCATGAGGAGATATTTATAAATTAAAACTGAACCTATTTGAATACTCCTCCAATGACTCACCTTCCTTCTAAGTCATACCCATAAATTATTCTCTGGAATCCCATGCCCTATCAAAGTCTTGATACTGATCTAGGAAGAGTTTTTTCAAGTCTTCCCAGGTTGTTATATGGCTGTCCTAAAATTATGAACCAACATAGGGCTGCATCATCAAAATTTGAGGGAAGTAACTTTAATTTATAAGCATTGATTTTATAGTCTACTGACCTACATAGAATGTAAAACTTGAACATAAATAGGTTGGGATCATCCAATTGAAATACTCTAAATATTGGAAGCTGGGTAGGAGATATATATTTCATCTTGTGGTCTCCTCTTGAATATTCTATAGGGAAGTTAAAAATAGTGGATGCGTCTTCTACTGTTTTAGCCATCTTGTCTGCTATCAAGGTGTCTACACCTACTATGTTTAGGGTAACTTTCAAGGACTATATCTCATTTCTTTTATCCTCTAGAAGGATTACTAAATCAATATTCCAAATAGTCCCTTCCTCAATTGCTTGCCAACATTCAAGGTTCAATAAATATTCCTCAGATTTAAATATTCCTATCTCAGATCCTTCCCTAAGGTTTTGTGGGTATGTTTTAGAAGGATCCCATGCAAACAATTAATGTTTACTCCAATGCATAGGTGGAGACAATGATGGAAAGGTTTCAATCTCTAGATTTGGTACAGTTAAAATAGAGGCTTTTTGAGAAACAACATTTGTATTCTTGATAAAATGATCATTCGATCCTCTTATTCTAGGTGGACTCATACAAAATTTCAAATGGAGGTTCTGTAGAAAGTAACCTAAACTACTTCTAACATAATTTATTTATAACAAAAAATTACAGTTAGATACTCCCTTCCAATGGCACCAAAATGTTGGGCAAATAATTGGTTAGTTTTCTATGGTATTAATCATTACCTCCATTTAATTGTCAACCTAGGATAGCTCATAAACTTGTGAGTAACCCTGCATAGTATATGCTTGTAATATCCCTTTAATTAGATGAGTCCCTTAGATTCTATGGTTTGGGGGTTTTGTTATTTTTTTGGAGTTCTCATTTATCTTCCAAAACATTAATCTAATTTACATTATCAAATACAATATTGAAATACCTTGAAATAAAAACTACACACTTGATGGAAATGTACAAAAAAATATATGAAATTACAGAATGAAATTAAACTATAGGAAATAAAAAAAAAAAGTTCATAAAACTAATTAAAATGACAAAAAACATGTGAAATAAGGGAGGAATACTATTTAGAGTAGGTCTAGGCTTCTTTTAGATTCCACCTGTGTTAAGTCATACACCTGATGCTAGTTGAATTTGATTAAAAGACTCAAATGTATTGTATTGAAATTCACAGCAAAAATTTACAGAGATAATCCAGGATCTATTTTTCAAAGGTGGCCTGCATATTTATAAGATATATGGCCATGCCTTCTTAAATTTTGAAAGCAAATTGATTTTTGATTTTGTTGTTACAACAATACACAAGAATAAATGAGATAAAGAAAAATATTAATTTTAGAATATATTCAGCGTATTTTGTATCAGAATAGAATACATTTGATATTTTGACCTACCCAATTACATTTATTTTTATGTGATTGCTGAAAAATAGATGACATATGGTCATTGACGTTGTCCTTGGTCTTCATCTATCATTGAAATCATGTCTACATCCATAACTAAAATCACCGTTCTGTTCTACCGACAATAGGGGTTGTGCTGTAATTTTGCATCAACAGGAATCACACACCTTATTTGTAGAAAATGGAAATCAGGCATCAAAATAGAAGTTGGGCATCTAATGGGAATCAAATGCTTGATAGTCAAGCACCAAATAGGAATCAAGCACCCAAAAATCAAGTGCCAAATGAGAATCGGGTACCTAAATGGGAGTTGGACGTCTGACTTAGTGCTTCATCACTATTTTTTTGCAGATATTTTTACCATAACAAAATGTAAATTACTAGGTCCGAATGGGACCTCAACGTAGTCATGCTAAAATACTATAAAATCCACTAAATCTACACATAATTCACTCAAAACAAATATTAGACAACATATGTAATCTAATGTTAAATACATATAAAATTTGCATAAAACATGTATTTCTATCAAAATAAATACCACAATATATATGGAAATTTTATATAAAAATGCGTGTTTTTAGGGCTCATCAGACTGCGTATTCATTAGATCACCCCTTTTCCTACCAATTCCCTATCAATCAATCATAAAGGGTGCTCATACCAAAGCTATCACTTAACTCATGCCATTGACTGTAACACCCAAAACAATACTTTCTGATGACTATCGCACTTACCTAAGCACATGACTTACTTGATAGGACTAAGTTTAGTACATAAATCACCTAATGGATTAATGACCTTGTCCTATGTGCAAAATTGATCACCCAACCAAAGTATTTAGTTTCAAATGATTAAAAGGTGAATGCTCGAGATCAACGATGCAGACAATATCATGAGAAGAGGATAAACAATTGAGATCATCTAAAGACTAAAAACATAATTTGTTAGGAATTTTATTTTCTAAGTGAATGGATAATATAAACTTTTTTACAAATAAATACCTGTAGTAGAAAAATCCAAAGAAGGATATTTTCATTGAAATAAGAACCATGGTTCGACAACCTATTTGAAAGGAAATCCCCAAAAGTGATCGAGCACATTGGTCCTCACACACAACTCGGCCTACTAACCAATCAGGAGGATTAACAAAGCTTTTATGGAAATTAAAATAATTTTTTGGAATACAATGTGGCCAAAGAGGTGGTAAAAATCTATTTATTGAGAGTAAACAAATCATTTGAATTTATTTAAAATTGGCATGCTACAATTTTATATCAACACAAACTCAAATTGGTGCAGAACTGCACAGTTCAGTGAAGAAGAATCAAGACATACCAGTAAGAAAGAGTTTTATTAAGCACTAGAAAATATATATAGAAACATATAAGAGTGTCAAGATGACTTGCTCCAACTCTTCTAAGCATGAAGTTCCATAGTCTATAGTAATAAAGAGAATATATGAACTCACAAATGGGTTGCCATACTTGCTACTCAAAGGAAAGGTATCCACCATTGATACTGATAAATTCATCAAATAATCTAGATGAAATAGAGAAATCACACAAGTACAATAGTGGAAGATAGAATAATAGGTCATATTCACCTACGAGAATACAAAGAATGCTTATAGCTCACATCAATGGCTATTGACAGAATTGTATGATAAGGCATGGAGAGATAAATATAGGAGAAGCCCTTATTGTAACTCATGGAGGTGTAATGTGGTAAATTTGATGTTATCAAAGGTCTAATTATCCTCTAACCTCCTTTCATAGTTGGTAGTGGCTTATGATATAAAATCCCTCCTAAATTAAAATGATATATTATAATTTAGGGCATTGCCAAATAAATACTTTGGTATTGCCAAAGTATTACCCAACATCTGTAGCAGCCCTTGAGATTGCAAGACAAATAGTAGAGGAAACAAAAATAAGGCTACTCAGGAAAAATGTAAAGCTCTCATGGATAGCCTTCCCTTGCAATTTGGGCCATTAAACTTATAGGGGCCAACTCAATATGATGACTGCTTTGGAGAAAATGGACTTGTTTTATTTTGCTAAAATTTCTCAGTATCCTTACGACATCTTGTGGCTACTCCACAACGTACCCCAAAATTGGGGACCCACATTTTTTGCATGTGTTCCAAGAAGACCGAAGTGGCCCATAGGCTAAATTTCAAAGAAAAAAGCAAAACACCACAAGAAAAAAAAGTGTCGCGATATTGCGACATGTTGCCCTTTCGTGGCCAAAATAGAAAAAGTGTCGCGATATCGTGACATGTTGCATCGTCGCAGCCACAAGGAGAAAAGTGTTGTGATATCACGACATGTTGCACTGTCACGGCAAAAATAGAAAAAGTGTCACGATATCGCGACATGTTGCACTGTCATGGCCAAAATAGAAAAAGTGTCACGATATCGTGACATGTTGCACTGTCATGGCCAAAAGAGAAAAAGTGTCACGATATCGCGACATGTTGCATTGTAGTGGCTAAAAGAGAAAAAATGTCATGATATTGTGACATGTTGCATTGTAGCAGCTAAAAGAGAAAAAGTTCCATGATATCATGACATGTTGCACTATCGTGGCCAAAAGAGAAAAAGTTTCGCGATATCGTGACATGTTGCATTGTAGCGGCTAAAAGAGAAAAAGTGTCACGATATCATGACATGTTGCATTTTCATGACCAAACGAGAAAAGAAAGAAGAAGAAAGAAAAGTGTCGCGATATCGTGACATGTTGCATTTTCGTGACCAAACGAGGAAAGAAAGAACAAGAAAGAAAAGTGTCGCGATATCACGACATGTTGCATTTTCACGACCAAACGAGGAAAGAAAGAACAAGAAAGAAAAGTGTCACGATATCACGACATGTTGCATTTTCGTGGCTGAAAGAGAAGTGTCGCGATATCGCGACATGTTGCATTTTCGTGATTCAAAGCAAAGAGAGAGAGAAGAAAGAAAAAGTGTCGTGATATCGCGACATGTTGCATTTTCATGGCCAAAAGAGAAGAAAGAAAAAGTGTCGCGATATCACGACATGTTACATTTTCACGGTGAAGGGCCACAAAATGAAAACTGAAGCACATACGCATACGAGGGAAGGTGAAACGAACAACCATTGGAAAATGAAATGAACAGTCAGGGAAGGTGAAATGAACAGCCATCAAAAAATGAAATGAACCATCATGGAAGGAGAAACAATTTTTTTAGAAGTTTAAATATGCCATTCAAAGAGGCCAGAAGGGGGTGGGAAACTGCTGCAAGTAGCATTGCAGATTTGAAGGTGATAAGGCCATTTTGGACCTAGTTGGGCTGTTTTTCTTTCGTAGACTAGTTTTTCTTCTTCATGGACAGGGGTTGGAAACCGCTGCAAGTAGAGTTGTAGAGTTGAAGGCGATAAGGCCATTTTGGACCTTTTTGAGTTGTTTTTCTTCCACATACTGGTTTGGGAAAACTAGAAATTCTACTATTATAAAATGACATATTTTTTAATGCAGAAGTCTTCAAAAATTTACATCTTGTGGGCAATAAAGAAGGAGATTTTCTTTGCATGCTATGGATTTAATGTTTATTCTTTCATTTTTTCAGATTTCGAATTTATAGATAATGTTAATGCCATTTTTTTGGGTTACATTAGGTGAATATTTGAAATCTGAATTTTATTTCATACCCTAGGAACCAAAACTTAGTCTATGGGGATTGTGCTTGTTTTGCAAGTCCAATAGGTTAGGTTGCATGCACGGAGACCTCACATCTTCGGTTTTGTCGAAATAGGATAGCATCATACTGAATGCATTTTATTTTCAGTTTTTGCATTTCATTTTCATTTTTTTGCATTTTATTTTTTTCCAGAAATTTTAATTTATTTTAAACTTTCAGGCATTAAAATAAACATTTAAAAATTTTCAAAATCCAAAAAAAACAATAAACAATCACTAAATTTTCATGGTGAAATACACCAACCTTGCCCCTTGTTTATAGTTACTTGCAATCACTAAGGTGTTCCAAGCATTTAAATTGAATATCTTTATTTGAGATTACTAATACACATATGCAAATGCTAATACAGTGAAGACCTTGGAGAAGTTGTTTATTTAACTTCTTTGCAAGAGGGGATTTGGAACCCAAATCCTAAAGGAGAGTGTACTTTCACAATCGGGTGAAAATACCACTCAACAGATTGGCGGTAGAAGGAGGGCCTGAATTGTTTTATTTTAGAGTGATTTAAATGCTATAGGGATTTAAATTTTAAATATTCCATGCCCTATTGGTTATTATCTTTAGCCATATTTTAACAATACAGCCTTGTAGTGTTAAAAGGAGGACACGAATTGCTATGCATTGTTCTAACACTTTTTGATTGTTCATATAGGAATAATGTGTCTTGATTTGATTAAAAAAAAAAATCTTGACTAACGAGGTTGTCTCCATGCAATTACTCTCATTTTATTTTAATGGATACATCTCTTGGTTTATGCTAACATGATTATTCATACGTTACATGTTTGATATTTTCTAGTCATTTCATGCTTATTTTTAAGGAATTATTTTGTCTAAAAATGTATTTGTTGTCGGTATTGTGCTCTTTACCTGCGCGTAATGTGATCTTGTGAATCAAAAATCCTACAACACTAGGAGTATGCTCTTCACTTGCGCATATGCGATCTGGTGAATCAAAAACTAATTTACATTTTTAGAATACTGCTTTGTTAAGGTTATTCTTTGAATTTCATTAATTGCAGGATTTTATGTGTGTTGCAGGTTTTATTTGAGGTACTCAGAGTTTTGTCAGGTTCTTGTAGGGTTATCATCATCACTTTTGAATCAAATGGCCCAACCTCCACCACCTCCTTGGTACGGAGCCCATAACATTCCTTTGAATATTGCAAGGGATATTCACAAGATCCCTAAGAATATAGAGAGATTTTTTCCCGAATACAAATCGGATGGCCCAAGGACCGTAGAAGAACATATTCAGGCCTATAGGGATGTTTTGATAAGATTGCAAGTTCAACATGAATATGTGGCTTGTAGACTCTTCCCCATGAGCCTAGACCCAGTGGCCTATGAATGGTATATTTGCTTACCTACTGGTTCCATTACGTCATGTACGCAAATGAAGAATGCTTTTGTCAACCAATTCAAGTCACCATTAGATCCCACAATCATCTATAATCAGTTCATTACATGCAAAAGAGGCCAGGGTGAGCCATTCCAAAATTTTAATCAGAGATTTCAAAAGTGCTATAATAGAGCAATTCGACATTTTGCCATTGATCTTGTAGTAGCTTTGCAAATATATTTTGGGGCATTGGATCCTATGATGGCAATGTTTGCAAGGTGAAATCCTCAAGTTACCATGCTTGCTCTAGCCTACAATGAAGCTATGACCATTGAACAACAAATGACACCACAGAGTTATGGGTTTTCCCAGATGCCTATGGTAGGACAATATGGTCCATATGGTCAAGCTCCTATGATGAATCAGATCATGGCACCACAAATATCAGGCATAAATGCTTGGCCTTATCAACAACCATATTCATCAACACCCGCTTAAGCACCCAATCCAATTCCGTTTCAAAGCGTGAATCCTTATGCAAATCAAGTGGCTCAAAATCCAACTCAAATGTTAAGTCAAGATCTCACCAATTATGCAAACCCTACTGGAACTAGAAATAACATAGCTCAACCAAAAGATATTTATTCAGAGGTTGAAGAACTCAAAAATATAGTTCACAAATTGAGTAATGATTTGGTTCAAAAATAGAAGTATGAATCCCATGCCCCTCACCCAAATCAAAATTTCAACGATAGAGGGAGACAGTGGAATACAAAGCCGAACAATGGGGGTGTGCCTTCCCCTATTGCTAATAAAATAGATACTTCTGCAGGACCAAGTCACTCTAGTTCCATTCTTCATATTTATGATTTTGCGTGCGAAAAGGGGTGTAGATTGCATAATACAAAGAAGCATAATGAAAGGAATTGTCCCGAAATTGCTAGGTATACCCATTGTCTCCAAGCTCAAGTGGATGATTTGGAACTTGTGCCAAATAAGAGTCCATCCCAACATCAACAAGGATAGGACAACATTTTGGTGGTGGAAACTCTATATCGTCAAGAGAGTGAGAATGAGGAAGGTGAAGATGAATTGGATGAGAAACATGTTGATGAATCGGAATATGAAGAAGAAGTACTTGAGCATCACAAATTGAACTTGGAGGATGATTACTATGATTCGTGGAAGAAATTGGAAGAATATTATCAATTTAAATATTCTAATAAACTTGTGTCAATTAATATGCAGGATAACTCAATTTCTTCCTCGCATGAGGATTCTATAAATCCTGTACAATTTGAGAAAGTTTTCGAAGAGGAATTCGAATCTCATAAAATTTTGGAACATGATAAGGATTCTACAACCATGAATCAAGAAAGAGAGTCATTTGATTTAGATTCCTTTGAAGGAAAATAAATTGAAAATATTGATCCACTTACTTGTGCTACAATGATTATGCCATTTCAAAATGAGAAAATTACAAAACCTGAATCATTTGGGTTTGATATCATTGATGATCCAATTGAAAATCTCACGTTACCCAAAACAACCCAAGTGATTGATCACAAAAATGTGTTAGTTAACCCATCCCTAGATAGACAAGAATTATGGTTTGAAAGGGATGGGCATATTTTCAATTGGGTACCTAAGTTTGGTGCCTTTGATAAACGAGTCATGGAGAAAGAACAAGTGCTACATGATGATGAATGTCATGAGAGAAAAGAGGAATTTTCAAATCCTCTTCAAGTAAGGTCAAATGAAAACATGCCAAAGGTAAAATCTCATATTTTTGGTTTCACCATGCAAAATTCAAATGAAGATTTGCCTAATGAATGGTTTGATTCAAATATTATTAATGTTATGGCTTTATTGAATGAAAATGAAAGCTTATTTCTACACCATGAATCAAAGTGCAGAATGTACATCTTAAAGAATGGACATAAAGGAATTGAATATCAATCATTGTCTAATCAATTTGAAAACTTTAAACTCCACCATAGGATTATTAATGAAACTAAATCAAATTGGTATGGTGAGAGGGGCAAGTGGAGGTTTGTTTCTTTGTTTGGTTTGATCTTGTTTTTTTTGGATTCCTGCAAAACTTGGTATGCGTATCACGTCATATGTATTTTAAAGAATTCTAATCAGGTTTGGGATCCGAGAAAATGATAATCCAAACTTTTTGTACATTTGTATATACTTTTGATTTTTGTGTTTTGGTTTTGGATTGGATCTCATTTTGGTTTTAAGTTTTGTGTGTTGGTCCTTTGGAAACTTTTGGTTTGTTAAATTATGTCCTTATGAATGTTGAATAAGAATAGGAGAATATGAAACATCAGAATTGTATTGCAAAAAGCTCCACGAATATCGCAAACACATTAAAGAATATCGTTTGGAACTTGTGATGCATGAAGTTGTCAGTTTTATAAATTATTGCAAAGTAGGTGGTATACTCCATCAGCATTTCAAAAGTAGCAATGCATTCATATCTCATGTACATTCCGCATTGCATATACATTTCATCTCAGTTGCATCTTCATTTCATGTACAATCATTGAGAAGGTGTAAAATTCTCTTAGGGTTATTACATAACATATATTAAAAGGATCCTAAGGTTGGGAACTGATGCCCGAGCTATCTTGAACCAAGCACATTCTGCACATATTTTAAAAAGGATCTTGAGCAAAATGGTCAAAACCATACTTGGAAGAAAAGGTGAGGTGAAAGGAGTATTTCGTGTCTGTCCTATTATGCAACATAATCCTTAAAACAATGGTTTTTACCACTCCCATAGTGCTTAAAGCCTAAAATCAAAGTAGTAAGGATAGGGTTAAATCCTCATCGAACTTAGGTTGAGGATCCAACTCCCCAAAGCTCTGATTTGACCTTCATGGAGTAGTAAGGATAGGGTCTAATTCTCATCTCATTTAGGTTGAGAATCTAATTCCCCAAAGCTTCTATTTTACCCACTCAAAAACTTGAAATTCCAAAGCAAATATTTTTCATTTCATCATTAATATTGGATTGGAAGGATCATACTACATGTCCCTTGCAAGGATGGGTAGTCATCCCCAAGGTCCAAGAAACTAAAAGTAGAGCCAAATCATGGATTATGGGGTTAATATCCATCAGGGATATAGAACCTGGCTGGAAGTGGAGTATGCTCATGCGTGGAAACACGTCTTGTATAAAAACAAGACCACTAACTGCTCAAATAGACAGGCTAGCCTGATAGTTTCATCCATAATAGGTTAAATCATTTTGTTCAATATGAGGTAATGAACTCCGGATCAGAGTAGTAAGGATAGGGTTAAATTCCCATCTCACTTAGGTTGGGAATCCAATTCCCCAAAGCTCTGATTTCACTTACACTTGCACATGGGTTCAAGATGGTAGGGACACAACCAACTTTGGGATCTAGTAAATTAATTTAGTATGCATATATTTTGTCCTACGAGGGTTTGAAATTTTTAATATGTTTGTTCATGATACTAGAACATCTGAGCCTTTGCAGAGCAGGTTGTTATATCTCTAACATAGTTGTCATACGTCAAATCCTGCACAAATCATTCATAGCCTTGCATACAAATCATAAGTGAAATTGACAATGGAAAGTTGAACGAGTTTCAAACGATAGGGAATGAAGCACATTGCACACACTAAGCTGATGCTTAATAATTCTAATGCTTCATGTATTTCTTGTCTAGTTTTATTCTTGGGATATTTGCTGACGCTTGTATTTGAGTCTGTGTGTTTTTAGGTTGAGTTCTCACCAAAATGCTCGGGAGCATTTTCCAACAGAGTCACCATTTGTTGTGGCTGCTCCACAATGTACCCCAAAATTGGGGACCCACATTTTTTGCATGTGTTCCAAGAATACCGAAGTGGCCCATAGGCTAAAGTTCAAAGAAAAAAACAAAACACCACAAGGAGAAAAAGTGTCTCGATATCGCGACATGTTGCCCTTTCATGGCCAAAAGAGAAAAAGTGTCACGATATCCTGACATGTTGCATCATCGCGGCCACAAGGAGAAAAGTGTCACGATATTGTGACATGTTGCACTATTGCGGCCAAAAGAGAAAAAGTATCGCGATATCGCGACATGTTGCACTATCACGGAAAAAAGAGAAAAAGTGTCATGATATCATGACATGTTGCACTATCGCAGCCAAAAGAGAAAAAGTGTCATGATATCGCGACATGTTGCATTGTAGCGGCTAAAATAGAAAAAGTGTCGCGATATCGTGACATGTTGCATTGTAGTGGCTAAAAGAGAAAAAGTGTCATGATATCGCGACATGTTGCACTGTCGTGGCCAAAAGAGAAAAAGTATCGCGATATCACATGTTGCATTGTAGTGGATAAAAGAGAAAAAGTGTCGCGATATCGTGACATGTTGCATTTTCGTGACCAAACGAGAAAAGAAAGAAGAAGAAAGAAAAGTGTCGCGATATCGCGACATGTTGCATTTTCGCGACCAAATGAGGAAAGAAAGAACAAGAAAGAAAAGTGTTGCGATATCGCGACATGTTGCATTTTCACAACCAAACGAGGAAAGAAAGAAGAAGAAAGAAAAGTGTCACAATATCGTGACATGTTTCATTTTCGTGGCCGAAAGATAAAAAGTGTCATGATATTGCTACATGTTGCATTTTCACGATTCAAAGCAAAGAGAGAGAGAAGAAAGAAAAAGTGTCGCGATATCACTACATGTATTTTTGCGGCCAAAAGAGAAGAAAGAAAAAGTGTCAAGATATCGTGACATGTTACATTTTCACAGCGAAGGGCCACAAAATGGAAATCGAAGCACATATGCATACGAGGGAAGGTGAAACGAACAACCATTAGAAAATGAAATGAACAGTCAGGGAAGGTGAAATGAATAGCCATTGGAAAATGAAACGAATCATCATGGAAGGAGAAACAATTTTTTTAGAAGTTTAAATACGCCATTCAAATAGACCAAAAGGGGATGGGAAATTGCTACAAGTAGCGTTGTAGATTTGAAGGCGATAAGGCCATTCTGGACCTAGTTGGGCTTGTTGAGTGGTATTTTCACCCGATTGTGAAAACACACTCTCCGATAGGATTTGGGTTCTAAATCCTCTCTTGCAAAGAAATTTAATAAACAATTTCTCCAAGGTTCCGCTATGTTAGCATTTTACATCCGTGTATTAATAATCTCAAATAAAGATATTCAATAAAAATGCTTGGAACACCTCAGTGGTTGCAAGTAACTGTTAACAAGGGGCAATGTTGGTTTATTTTACTGTGAAACTTTAATGATTGTTCATTGAACCCGAATAAAGCAAATGTGATTTGATCTCTATATGACCAAGTTGTAATTTCAAAATGGAAACTGATGAAATGCCTTGAAACATAACCCCTTCAATGAAATTGGAATTTTATGAAGGGAATATCATCATCTGCTCATGAATGAAAAACAAAACTAAAAATGAAATTCTGGCCTAGAAATGGAAATTTTCTATTTTCAGACTTTGGAATTTTTAGTTTTTTTTTTATTTTAATGCATGTAAATAAAATAAAATGCAGAAAAAAAATGAAAATAAAATGTGAAAGAAAAATAAAAAGTGCATTCAGTATGATGCTATCCTCTTTGACAAAACCGAAGCTAATGAGGTTTTCATGCATACAACCTAACCTATTGAACCTGCAAAATACACACAATCCAGGTAAGTTAGGTGCTGGTTTCTGGGGTTTAAACTGTGATTTTCAGATTTAGACATTCGCATGAAGCAACCAAGAGAACTTGCATTAAACTTCACCTATAAGCCTAGAAATCTGAAAAGGGGAAAGATAAACATTTAATCCTGCATGCGAGAAAATAACTCCTTTCTTGCCAATGACGTGCAACTCTCTCAATTTTCTGTATTAAAAATTGGTCATTATACAACAACAAAATCTCTGGTTTCCCAAACCTAGTCTATGGAAGAAAACACCTCAAAGTAGGCCCATAATGGCCCTCCGCCTTAGCATGCAACTCGCTACAACAATTTCCTATCCAGTCCAATGTAAAGGAATATCCAGACAAAGTGGAATAAAAACACCACAAAAACAGGCCCATAATGGCTTACAGCCTTTGGCTCTGCAACTCTGCCCGTAGTGGTTTTCGACCCCCGTACCAATCTGTGCTTCCGCTTTTAAAGTTCTGGTAAATTGCTTCTCCTTCCACGACGGTTCGTTTCGTCTTCCAGATTGCCTCGTTTCACCTTCCCCGCCTTTCCATTGCTTTTGACTTTATGCTCGACATTGAGACGCTTGATCTTCTCTATGAATTGTAATGCCTCTATAGCCCTTACACATGTACGCCACGTGTTTCGCACTTTTTTGCATGTTCTATAACGGCCCCATGTAAATCGTGACAAAAAATAGCATGTCGCGATATCGCGACGTTTTTATGCATGCAGCTTTGCTCCTTTACTTTCACCGCGAAAACGCGACATGTCGCGATATCGCGACATTTTCTTGCCAGCAGCCTTGCCAACGCAACCTATCACGAAATCGTGACATTTTTCATCTCGAGCTGAGGCCTGTCACGAAATCATGACGTTTTTCATCTCGTACACCTGCGTGCATTCTTTGAAATCGTATGCTTTTCTTCTTTTTTCGAAATCACTTTTCTTTTTTTTTTCGTGAAATCATGACACTTTTTTTCGTACCCTTTGCCACCTTTTCATCGTGAAATCGTGACGCTTTTCTATTTTTCTTTTTTTTTGCTTCTTTTCCTTGGCCTACTGTCGCGATATCGTGACGTTTTTTTTTTTCTTTTCTTTTTTTTGTGCTTTGTCCTTTTACATGTGGAATCGTGACTTTTTTTTTTCCTTGCCCTCTTTACGGTTTGATCTGATTTTGTGACATGTCACGATATCGCGACAATTTTACATTTTTTTTTCTGACGACGGAGCAACATGTCGCGATATCGTGACACTTTTTCATTTTCGCCGCGACGGAGCAACATGTCGCGATATCGCGACACTTTTCATTTTTGGCCGCGACGGAGCAACATGTCGCGATATCGTGACAACTTTTCATTTTTGGCCACGACGGAGCAACATGTCGCGATATCGCGACATTTTTTCTTTTTGGCAGCGACGGAGCGACATGTCGCGATATCGCGACACTTTTTCATTTTTGTGCAATTTTGCCTTTTTCTTGATTTTTAGCATCTGGGTCACTCGAGATCTTCTTTGAAAGCATGCAAAAAAAGTGGGTCCCCAATTTTGGGGTGTGTTGTGGATCAGCCACAACAAATGGCGACTCTGCTATCAAATGCTCCTGAGCATTTTGGTGAGAACCCAACCTGGAAGTATACAAACTCGAAAACCAGCATTAGCACATAAGAAATATAAACAAATGCCCATAGATCAAAAATACATGAATCATCAAAATCATTAAGTATCAGCTCGGTGTGTGCAATGTGTTTTCATTCCCTATCGTTTGAAATTGATCAACATTCCATCGTCAGTTTTACATGAATGCATATGTGAGATTGTGAATGATTTGTGTAACCTAATAAATATGCTAAGAGATTTTGCTTTTATAAAAGGCATAGTCTTTCTTCTAGTATCATACACAAACATTCAAGATTATCAAACCCTCTTAGGATCAACTATATGTATAATGAATTGCTTTATTAGATCCCAAAGTTGGTTATGAGTCCCTACTATCTTGAACCCATGTGTAAGTGAAAGTGAAATCAGAGCTTTGGGAAATCAGACTCCCAACCTAATCGAGATGGGAGTTTAACCCTATTCTTACTACTCTGATTTGGAATTCATTACCTCACTTTGAGCAAAATAATTTAACCAATTATGGAAGAAATGGTCATGCTAGTCTAACCCTTTGAACAGTCAGTGGTCTTGTTTTTTAGACAAGACATGCTGCCATGCATGGGCATACTTAACCCCATAATCCATGATTTAGCTTCATTCATTCTTTTTCTTTTATTTCTTGGACCTTTGGGATGACTACCCATCCTTGCTAGGGACATGTAGTACGATCCTTCCAATCCAATATTGAGATGAAATGGGAAATATTAATTTATTTTTTTTTACTTCTTGGACCTTGGGGATGACTACCCATCCTTTGCAGAGGACATGTAGTACGATCCTTCCAATCCAATATTTATGATGAAATGAGACATAGGAGATTTGGGGAATCAGATTCTCAACCTAAGCGAGATGAGAATTTATGCCCTATCCTTACTACTCCATGTAGGTCAAATCAAAGCTTTGGGGAGTTGGATCCTCAACCTAAGTTCGATGAGGATTTAGCCCTATCCTTACTACTCTAATTTTAGGCTTTAAGCTTTATGGAAGTGGTCAAAACCACTGTTTTAAGGATCATGTTGCATAATAGGATAGACATGAAATACTTCTTTCGCCCAACCTTTTCTTCCAAGCAAGGTTTTGATCATTTTGCTCAAGATCCTTTTTAATGTGTATAAAATGTGCTTGGTTCTAGATATCTCAAGACTCGAGTTCCCAACCTTAGGATTTTCTTCTTATTTATGTGATAGCATAACCCTAAGAGGATTTGACACACTTTAATGATTTGTATTTGAAATGCATATGCAACTAAGATGGCATGTATGTGCAAAGTGAGATGTAATATGAATGCATTGTCTTTTGAATTGCAGATGAAATATTGCCATATAAAACTGACTACTTCATGCATCACAAGTTTCAAACGATACTATTAAACTGTTTGTATTTCTTGCGGAGCTTTCTACCACATAATTCCAATGTTCCATATTTCCCTGATCTAGAACATAAGTTAGCATCTCAAGACAACTTTTTCATCATTTTTTTTTTTTAATATAGACAAACAAAACATGTCAAATAAACACACAACTTTAAATTAAAACTTATTCAATCCAAAACCAAACTGCAATCCCAAAAATGAAAATTTGAAAACACAAACCAAAACCCAAAAAACCAAAATCTATATACAAATGTACAATATAATACAAGATGATGCAAAGCTTGGATTATCACTTTCCTGGATCCCAAACATGATTAGAACATTTCAACAAAAATATAACGTGATATGCATGCCAAATGTTGTGGGAATCCAACAAAAACAAGACTAGACCAAACAATGCAACAAATTTCCACTTGCCATGCTCACCATACCAATTTGATTTAGTTCCAATAATACTCCCATAGGTGAGCATCAAATTACTAAAATGATTAGACAATAAATGATTTTCAATTTTATCATGTCTATTCTTTAAAATGTAAATTTCATAATTCCCTCCTTGATTTAGAATTAGGCTATCTTTTTCAAATATGCAATTTTGTAAGTAGGAGCCTATTTCTACAAATTTCAAAGCCAAATCATTTTCCAAATTTGTAGGCCAATCAAATTTGTGTAACAATTTACAAGCATCTAGGATATTTACTAAATTAGGATCATTAAAAGTTTTTATCCTAGATTCAATTAGTAATTGTTGATGAATTTGGTTTAACAATTCAAGTGCATCAACTTCTTTTCCATTCATTAAAACAATGTTATTAAAGGTGTGATTAAAAATTATACCTTGTTTTTCATTTACCTTTAATGACATTTCATCATAAACATTATTTAAATTCAAAACATGGTCATGCAAATTTAAAAATTATTAATTTATAAATATTTATTTTTCTTTTTTTATTTTATAATAATCCATTAAAATCCTCCTTTTCAACCCTCAAATGTTTTTGGTCAAAGTGTATGTCCCATGACTCATCTTGATGATCCTTCATTTGAGTTGCTTCCAATTGATCAATCTCTTTGTCATTTGGTTCCAATTCTTTGTTCACTATCCATGGTATCTCTTCATTTGAATCCTCCAAATCATCATGCAAACTTGCATCCGCACCTTCAATGAATTTATATTCAACATGATCGAATTTTGTCACCTTTTCAAATCTTGTGAATATGAGATCTTCGTATGATGTAGAAGGTTCAACATCCTGCATATCAAGTGAAATATGAGTTTCATCTATAGGGATGTGAGAAAAGAATGCATTATCATATCTCCCCCAACCATTGTGAAAATCGTCATCCAAATCCATGGGATGAAATTCCATGATGTTTGTGACATGATCTTTTGATTCATTCATCAATTCATTTTCTTCTTTGTCCTTGGTAATAGAATCATTATAATCTTCCAAAATTTGATGAGATTTGAAACCCTCTTCCAAAACATCCTCAAATTGTACAGGAGTTGTAATATCTTCCTTCGAGTAGGCGATTATGTTGTCCTGTATATCAATTGGCACACAAGTTTCATTAGTAGTTTTGGAATGAGTGAAGTCTTCCCACTTCTTCCAAGCATCATAATAATCATCTTTCAAAATCAAGTGGTGACGTTCAACTACTTCTTCAACATCTTCCAATTCATCAATATGCTTCTCATCAAATTCATCTTCACCTTCCTTAGATGGTTCAATTATTTCCAAAAGTGGGTTATTTCTTGAATTCAAATTTATAAGGCTATCATCGTCCAAATTAGTAACCCATGATTCAATTTTATCATAATTTGGAGGGTGAAGAATTTCTTGATCGTTAATTTTACACATCTCATCAATAGTATCTTCCAAGAACAAGTGGTGAAACTCTATCATGTCTTCAAATTCATTTATTGGTTTTCTTCCAATTTCACTTTCAACCACTTCATTCAATTCTATGGTGGGTTCCGTCCTATCACATATATCAAACATTGTTGAATTTAGAACCCCTTCATCCGAATAATCGTGTATCTCTATGAATGAGATCATTTCTGCATAATCCTCACTAGTGGATGTTGGCTTAGCAATTTGCACCTCCTCGTGGACTACATCTAAGGTGGTTGTAAGATTTGGATATTCAAATTCATCCCCTTGATCATTTACCTTAGATATCATTGGAGTGGAGGGTGCTATATTTGATGGTTGGTGTAGGTTGGCATCAAAAGAACAATCTCTCATATGAACATGTTGTGCCTTTTCTTCTTCAAGACCTTGTCGTTCTATCTCTTCCAAGATCTCATGGATTTTCTCTAGAGACAAACCACTCAGTTTTTCCTCAATGAGTGAAGCAAGTGTGGGGTGTATGGCTCCTAGGTATACTTCCATGGCTTCCTCTTCTAATGTGTTAAAATTTTCCCACATTTGGGAGTGCAACTCACGAAATCTTCCATTGAATTGACTCAAGGATTCATTAGGCTCTTTACATATGGAGGTAAACTGATTTTTCAAGATTTCTAAGTCAACTTTGATTACCAAAATGATAAAGATAGGCTGCTTCTAGTTGTATCCAAGAAGTCCTAACCTCCATGGGTAGTTGGCTATACCAAAAGAATGGTTTATCATCCAAAATGTATGCAAATAACTTACAAGCCACCTCCTCATAGAAAATCTGGAATTGACACAATGTATTCTTGTAGACATGCAGTCTTTGCAAGTATTCTAGTGGCACCTCTTGATTAAAACACCGTAAAAAATCCAATAACATTTTAGGAATATGATAGGGTATCACATGTATAGACAAACCCTTATAATGATCCTCCATTATAGATACCATTCTTTCTCTTAGAGACATTATTTCAGCTCTTAGGGATACCATTTGCTCCTCAAGTGTTGCCATTAGTGAAACTCAAAATGTAACTTTAGAACCAAATCTGTTGAATATTCAACCTGCAATGTATAAAAAAAATCAAGTTAGCATCAACTAAGAGATGTATTCATTAAAATCAAATGAAAAGTAATTGCATGAAACAACACTTTGTTAGTCAAAACCAAAATTTTCAAAATTAAATCAAATCACATTGTTTCTGTATGAACAATCAAAAAAATATACAGCATACCTGAATTGCTTAAAATAGAATAAAGTAAACCAATTCAGGCCGTCCTTTTAACAATCTGCCGAGTGTTAGAGGAGTAAAGATAACAATTAACAGGGCATGAAATATTCAAAATTTAAATCCCTGTAGCACTTAAATCATCGTGAAATAAACCAGTTCAGGCCCTCCTTTTAACGCCAATCTGTTGAGTGGTGTTAGAGGAGGCCGAAGATGCTAATCAAATGGACTTGAAATATTTAGCAATGTAAAGCTCTTAAACAATTATAAACCTGTAGCATCTAAAATCATGATAAAATAAACCTTTTCATGCCCTCCTTCTAGCACCAATCTGTTGAGTGGTGTTAGAAGGCTAAAGATAACAATCAATAGGGCATGAAATATACAAAAATTTTAAATCTCACTAAAATAAACCCATCCAGCCCTCCTTCTAGCGCCAATCTGTTGAGTGGTATTTTCACCCGATTGTGAAAACACACTCTCCGATAGGATTTGGGTTCTAAATCCTCTCTTGCAAAGAAATTTAATAAACAATTTCTCCAAGGTTCCGCTATGTTAGCATTTTACATCTATGTATTAATAATCTCAAATAAAGATATTCAATAAAAATGCTTGGAACACCTTAGTGGTTGCAAGTAATCGAAAACAAGGGGCAATGTTGGTTTATTTTACTGTGAAACTTTAATGATTGTTCATTGAACCCGAATAAAGCAAATGTGATTTGATCTCTATATGACCAAGTTGTAATTTCAAAATGGAAATTGATGAAATGCCTTGAAACATAACCCCTTCAATGAAATTGGAATTTTATGAAGGGAATATCATCATCTGCTCATGAATGAAAAACAAAACTGTAAAATGAAATTCTGGCCTAGAAATGGAAATTTTCTATTTTCAGACTTTTGGAATTTTTAGTTTTTTTATTTTAATTTTAATGTCTGTAAATAAAATAAAGTGCAGAAAAAAAAATGAAAATAAAATGTGAAAGAAAAATAAAAAGTGCATTCAGTATGATGCTATCCTATTTTGACAAAACCGAAGCTAATGAGGTTTTCTGCATACAACCTAACCTATTGAACCTGCAAAACTCGCACAATCCAGATAAGTTAAGTGCTGGTCTCTGGGGTTTAACTGTGATTTTCAGATTTAGACATTCGCATGAAGCAACCAAGAGAACTTGCATTAAACTTCACCTATAAGCCTAGAAATCTGAAAAGGGGAAAGATAAACATTTAATCCTGCATGCAGAAAATAACTCCTTCTTTCTTGCCAATGAGATGCAACTCTCTGAATTTTTTGTATTAAAAATTGGTCATTATACAACAACAGAATCTCTGGTTTCCCAAACCTAGTCTATGGAAGAAAATAGCCTCAAAGCAGGCCCATAATGGCCCTCTGGCCTTCAGCACTGCAACTCTGCTTACAACAATTTCCTACCTAGTCCAATGTAAAGGAATATCCAGACAAAGTGGAAGAAAAACACCACAAAAGCAGGCCCATAATGGCTTATTGCCTTTGGCTCTACAACTCTGCCCATAGTGGTTTTTCGACCCCCGTACCAATCTGTGCTTCCACTTTTAAAGTTCTGGTAAATTGCTTCTCCTTCCATGACGGTTCATTTCATCTTCCAGATTGCCTCGTTTCACCTTCCCCGCCTTTTGAATTGCTTTTGACTTTATGCTCGACATTGAGATGCTTGATCTTCTCTGTGACATTGTAACGCCCCTGCAGCCCTTACACATGTACGCCATGTGTTCCACACTTTTTTGCATGTTCTGTAATGGCCCCATGTAAATCGTGACAAAAAATAGCATGTCGCGATATCACGACGTTTTTATGCATGCAGCTTTGCTCCTTTACTTTCATCATGAAAATGCGACATGTCGCGATATCGTGACATTTTCCTGCCAGCAGCCTTGCCAATGCAACCTGTCATGAAATCGTGACGTTTTTCATCTTCGTACGCCTCGGCTGCTTCCTGTCATGAAATCGTGATGTTTTTCATCTCCGTACGCCTTGGCTACTTCCTATCGTGAAATTGTGATGTTTTTCATCTTCGTACGCCTCGACTACTTCTTGTCATGAAATCATGATGTTTTTCATCTCCGTACGCCTCGACTACTTCCTATCACAAAATCGTGACGCTTTTCATCTCTGTACGCCTTGGCTGCTTCTTGTCATGAAATCATGACGCTTTTTCATTTGGAGCTATCTTGCGGCTTTCTGTCACGAAATCGTGACGCTTTTCTATTTCGTACCACTTTGCCAGCTTTTCATCGTGAAATCATGATGCTTTTCTATTTTGGGCTGCTCTTGTTGTATTTGGCCGTGAAAATGTGACATGTGAAATCGCAACATATTTTCCTTCCATACCACTTCGCTGCTTGGAGCCGCGAAAGCGTGACCTGTTGTGATATCGTGACATTTTTTTGCTTCGTGCCCCTTTGCCAGATTTTCATCATGAAATAATGATGCTTTTCTATTTCGGGCTGCTCTTGCTGTATTTGGCTATGAAAACGTGACATGTTGCGAAATCGCAACATATTTTCCTTTCGTACCATTTCGCTGCTTGGAGCCGCGAAAACGTGACCTATCACGATATCGTGACATTTTTCTGCTTCGTGCCCCTTTGCTAATTTTTGTTGCAAAATCACGACGCTTTTAGTGCCTTGCCCTGTTTGACTGGTTTGACCGTGATTTTGTGACATGTCACGATTTTGCGACAATTTTACATTCTGCCTTTCTCTCTCCTCTCTAGACCGCGATGGAGCAACATGTCGTGATATCGCGACACTTTTTCATTTTCGACCGCAACGGAGCAACATGTCGTGATATCGCGACACTTTTTCATTTTTGATCGCGACGAAGCAACATGTCGCGATATCGTGACACTTTTTCATTTTTGGTCGCGACGGAGCAACATGTCGCGATATCGCGACATTTTTTCATTTTTGGCCGCGACGGAGCGACATGTGGCGATATCGCAAAACTTTTTCATTTTTGTGCAACTTTGCCTTTTTCTTGATTTTTAGTATCTGGGTCACTGAGATCTTCTTTGAAAGCATGCAAAAAAAATGGGTCCCCAATTTTGGGGTGTTGTGGATCAGCCACAACAGGGCTGTTTTTCTTTCGTAGACTGGTTTTTCTTCTTCATGGACAGGGGTTGGAAACTGCTGCAAGTAGAGTTGCAGAGTTGAAGGGGAGAAGGCCATTCTGGACCTGTTTGAGTTGTTTTTCTTCCATAGACTAGTTTGAGAAAACCAGAAGTTCTGCTATTGTAAAATGACATATTTTTTAATGCAGAAGTCTTCAAATATTGGCATCTTGTGGGCAAGAAAGAAGGATATTTTCTTTGCATGCTATGGATTTAATGTTTATTCTTTTATTTTTTCAGATTTCAAATTTATAGATAATTTTAATACCATTTTTTTGGGTTACATTAGGCGAATATTTGAAATCTGAATTTTATTTCGTACCCTAGGAACCAGCACTTAGTCGATGGGGATTGTGCCTGTTTTTCAAGTCCAATAGGTTAGGTTGCATGCACGGAGACCTCACATCTTTTGTTTTGTCGAAATAGAATAGCATCATACTGAATGCATTTTATTTTCAGTTTTTGCATTTCATTTTCATTTTTTTGCATTTTATTTTTTTTTCAGAAATTTTAATTTATTTTAAACTTTTAGGCATTAAAATAAACATTTAAAAAATTTTAAAATCCAAAAAAAACAATGAACAATCACTAAATTTTCATGGTGAAATAAACCAACCTTGCCCCTTGTTTACAGTTACTTGCAATCACTAAGGTGTTCCAAGAATTTAAATGGAATATATTTATTTGAGATTACTAATACACATATGCAAATGTTAATACAGTGGAGACCTTGGAGAAGTTGTTTATTTAACTTCTTTGCAAAAGGGTATTTGGAACCCAAATTCTAAATGAGAGTGTATTTTCACAACTGGGTGAAAATACCACTCAACACGACCCTTTTGACACCTACAACCTCAATGTCAGGCCCTTAGTACCAAATGCAATAGTGGTCCATCATGAATATAAAATAGTATTAGCTATTTCTAAGGGAGGACCATAATTGAATCAACAGTTAATGTCCCTATGGAAAGACCATAAGAAAAAAAGAGACTACCCCAAAATAAGGAGTGTAGGCCAATATTCAATTGAGTTGAAGGATAAGAAAATATTCTATGGAAGTATCGACCCCATTAGTTCCACCCATTCTACTAAAAGAAATTCAAGATCCACTAGTAAAAATAATAAGAGAAGAGCCCCAAGAAATAGAAATGGTACTTGAAATAACAAAACTTGAGGCTCCTCAGTTATAACTTCCTGCAACAGAGATATCTACTATCACCTCTAAGATACCTATCCTAGAAATATCACATAAGAGGAAACAAATTATTGTATTTTTAGCAAAAACAATTGAGTACGAGTTTTCAAATATGGTACAACAAATGGTGGACCCTATAAGAAATCAACAAGAAACTGCCAATGTACCCCAAGTAAGACCCAGATCAATAATAATTAACGATGAGGAAATTTAAATTTCCAAAATCTTGTAGAAGGGTCATGTTAAGTGGAGGATAGGGAGTCTTCCTTTGTGATTATGAAGTCACTTCCAAAGGTTCAGAGGCTCCCCCTGAAACAAAGAGAGCCAAAATAGAAGATCCTTATCAAACTAAAAGCTTCACCCTCACAAGAAAATAAGAAGCCTTATAATTTGATGCCAATCAATATAAGCAGCTCCAAGATATTAAAGAAGCAAGAGACCCCCAAAAAAATAAAATACAATGTACTGGAATCAACACCAGCCAAACCACAAGTTTTAGGGGAGTCATTGATTACATTAGAGGCAACTATGCCCATGGACAAAATCAAATCTATGCAAGTCGATCCTATTACTTAGGTGGCTCATGTTAAGCATCAATAAGATCCATTATTTCTAGTTAAAACATAAGATCAAAACCAGGTGGCTGTCACAAGAAGTTTACAATAGAGAAACCAAGTCCTATCAGCTAAAATGACCAAGATGCAGATACAAAAGAACTAATGCAAACTAGAATTTATAAATTGTGGGGTGAAGTGAAGCAGCTAAGAAGAGAAGTAATGCAAGCCTCTAAAGGGTCATTTGATATCTTAGAATACATAAAACAATACAAAAAATGACTGATAGAGGACATAAAAGGATAATTTGAGTCTCTACCATAGATATTTGGAGAACTAAAAGACATGATGAGGTTGACTCATATAGTCAAGGACCTATTGCTAGACACAAAAAAGAGAGCATCAACCTTCAAACCAGCATATCTGAAGTACAAATAAGAATATAACCTACCGGGAGATAAAAAAGTTCACACTATAGGACAAAGTCACAATTGCAAAGAAGAATTTCAAAAAATAAATGCTTTCATCCACCATAAGCCCAAGTGTGAAAGCACTCTGCAAGAAATATAGGAATTAGTCCAAAAAATAGATGATAAAAGGAAAATATAGTGTAACTTGATTAGAGAGACAACTACAATTTAGTATGTAGAAGTTTTTTCCATAATTAAAATATAAGAGTTTGAGTGTACCAATGAAGATGCGCATAAAATAGGTTGAGCTAGAAAATTTGACTTTACTAGTCCACAAATTTACAAATAAAAATTAGTTTATTTTCAAGAAACATAACAATAAATTGATGATGGTCAAACATGACATAAATTTGACCATCACCTTTTTCGATGAAGCATGGAGTCATATCACTCTTCTTTTGGGCTTGGCACCTATAGAGAAAGACAAAAGGATAGAAGTTGATGCAAGACCCACCACAAAATAAGATAAATAATATTTTTATTTTATCTTTTAAAGATGACTAAGATGAGAGAGCTAAAGAATCACTAACATAGAACCATTAGATCAAACTCAAATAAATATGGTATCATATTTTGATTTTGGATAGACCTAATATAGTTTTGATGTTCACTAGAACACACTCTAGGAGATACAAGATCAACAAGGACACACATGGAGCAACCAGTACCAAGTATCAATAACAAAATTTTGGGAAACTGGGATACATAAGGAGATGAAGAGGCTATAATTCATCATAAAGCATCCATTGTAATACTTGGAAAGAAAGGTATACTATGTGTCCTATGCTTGGTCATCATCAAAATTTTACCCAAACCCATCTGATCTAGAAGAGCTAGAAGGATAATTTATCCATGTTTAATTAGGCTCATATTATGGTGTCCAAACATGACCTATTATTCCAAAAATATATTTTAAACCCCAAATAGGTCAAATAGGCAAGTCCAACAGAGCTTGCATATTGTTGTGATTCTAAAATTTTAGGTAGCATGACAACCATTATTCTAAGGCTATCAAAATTTTCCACAACAAGACCTTGCTATTTTATGGAGCTTTTATGCTTACTGGTTACTATACATACCTTTATAAAACTCAAGATTGTGCCTTTAAAATGCTTGTCTCCTTGTACTTTCAACTATCACCCTTTATTTCATGAAATTGTGATTTCTACTCTTGAATGTGATGGTGGTGCCTCTCCTTTTTGCTATTCCTCTGGTGGCTTCTTTTTACCAAGAAGTGGTAATGGTGATTTATCTTTCACATTGCCCTTTCTTCTTTGGCTATTCTGCTACATCTCCTTCTTGGATCAATGCTATGGTGGCTGCAATATTCTAAACTATACCAAAAATTTTACCAATATTTTCTATAAAATATTGGTGTATTTCCTTTCCAATAGATAGTAAGAAGTTGATATTTTTTTTTCCTTGTATTATATCTAACTTCTTTTTTGTGCAAGTTTTAATACCTTGTAAATGCAATCTACTCCAACCTTAAGACATAAATATAAGACCTTTCCTCTTACAATTTTGAAACCTCAAATTTGGTGATTTTAAAGACTTAATAATAAGCTAATATGAACATTCAAATTATGAACTTTTGGCACAAAAATTTCATACCTTTTGGTCTCTTTTTGTAGCTTGTTTTCTTGGTGATTTGACTCACCGATTTGCTGCCTCGAGTTCATAAAATTTTTATCTCTAATCCCTTTTTATTTGCTACTCTATAATATTTAAAATATTCTTAGAATCTCCTCCTATGTCCTTGTAAAATTTTGACTTCAAACTTAACCTCTTTCTCAAGAATCTAAATATCCTGAGATCTTCGAAAAACCTTTTCAAAAATTTGACAAACTTCTTAACAAATTCTTCTTCCTTTTGGGATAGTTTTTAGATGACAATAATTATCCCAAATTATTCTTATTAGGAGCTTCTCCTTACTTGAAATATTCTATCAAGTTCCCTTATAGCTCTGATACCAATGATGGTTTTGCAGTATTCAATCTAATCAAGAAATAAAATTGCTAAAGAGAAAAAGAAAGCCAAAAGAACATTATGAGAAAAATAAGCATAGCTTCATATTACTTGAATAAATTTGTACAATGAAATATGGAACCAAGAGTTCAAATATATGTTTTACAAAATGATCTTTGGTTTACCTTAAGTGACACTTGGTATACTTCACTTGACACTTGGCATGTATAAAAAATAATGTAATATATTCTAACATCTTCATGATACAATGCATGGAGATTTGTGTCCATAATATAATCTTAGAATATGACTCTTCAAAACTTGACTATTGCTCCCTTCACATATTGGGGAGATGCATCATTTTTTATCCATAAAATACAATAAAAATATCATGACTCTTGACTTTACATCTTACCACATATCATATGACTCTTCACTTGCATATTTGACACCTAAATATATGAATCTTGACTTGTATACATGATACTTTGGACACTATCACAATTTGCATACTTGCACACTTTTATTACATAACACTTGGACTCTTCTCACACATTGACACATATTTTAGAGAAATATAAATCACACTCCCTAATATAATAAATCACTCCTTAATCTAATATTTACAAATGTACAATATACCATGGGGTACTTTAACATTTACCAAATAATATAATATCTCCAACACCCCCTATATTACATTATTTGGTTTGAAGAATTTTTGTCTTCAATCTTCATATTTTGATTTCATATTTTTTCTTCTTCCTTTGATTCTTTTCTTCATTCCTCTTTTTCTTGGTCTTGGTCCTTATCTTCTATTTATCTGAGTTTTTCTTGTTCCTATTACAATTCTCAACAAATCATCACAGTAATATGATTCATATCCTTCTTCAATATTGGTTTCATTGCTATATAATTTGTTATATGATATAGGATATAAAGATTCACCATTTTCATACTCATTGTTAACTAATTGTGTATCCTAATTCTTGTTATCATCTAATGACTTCATGACATATTTTACTTCCACATTCAAATCCAAAATATTTAACAATTCTTTTTCATTTTTATGAACAAAAATAATGTGATATATACTATTATAATTATATCAACAAGTACTTTGATTTAATTTTAAAAATATTCCTTTTATTTTGTTAATTTTTTGCTTAGATAGTTTTCAAGAGTTCCAAATTGTTCATTTTTGTCTTTTTTAAAAATTATTTGTAATACCTTTTTCAGTTTTGCATATTTTTATTTTTTAGCATTCTCTATCATGATTTGCATGCAATGTTTTAAATTTCTCATCATTTCTTCACTATCCTTTAAAGATACATTTTGATTAATTTTTTCCATAATGATTTTTGTAAAATAATTATTGAAGCAATTTCTTTGATGTATAAATCCTTATTTCTCCACAATTTTAATCATAATTTATTAATTCTTCATTAAAGTAATCAATTTCAGTCTTCTTAAAAATACAAAAAGAATTAATTTCAAATTCTTCTCAATCTTCAAATCAATCACATTCACCAATTTTCAAATTCATTAATAAAATTCAAATTTCAAATTTCCTTATATCTCCCAAATTCAAATTGTAATCTCTATTTATATCTCCCAAATTTCAAATATCAAATTCAAATTTTAAAATTCAATTTTATCATATTATATCTCTCAATTTAATTCATAATTTCTCAAATTCTCCTTTAAATGATAATTTCACCCTCACTCCAATCAATTTTAATTTCAATTCAAATTTTAAAAAATAATTTGTTCCCTTATAACTCATATTCATCAATGCATTTTATATCCAAGATTAAACCTTATCAAATTTCAAATTTCTTGTACAAAACCTTATAACTCTAACTAAAAATTAGGAGCCCAACATTTAAATATTGTTACCCCAAATAAATAATGTTTACATTAATCTTAACTAAAATTCCATATTGCATAGTCTAACATTTACTCTCATATTAGTGTAGGATTTTATTAAGCATTTCAAACCATTTCACCATGCAAATTCCTTGCTAATATTCCTTATGAATTATTTTCAGCCTTAAGTTAATGTTTCCTCTTCTACTCAACTCACAACATTTCTTTGTCATAGGCTCATATAAATGCATTCTTCACAAGTGCTTGGCTTATCCTTACAATTCATCCATAGTCTAGTTTCAACACATTTGTCCAACATATCATATATTCCTTTAGCTTGGACTTCACATAGATGCTACACCTTTGTTGGTTCTCTATGCTCAAGCTTCTATGTTATCCTAAAAAAAACATCTTTGGACACTCTTGGTTCTTATGCTCTTAATTCTAGATTCTTCATGCATTAGTTTACTTATCCTCTTGTCTTCCATAGCAATATTTTTAATGCACTCTATCTCCTCAACATAGTAGATTCTTCAATGTTCTCTAGATTACAGTCAACATGTAATAATGATATTTTCACTCAAGTAGTTTACCATTAAATTTATAGTAACTTAGAAAAATTTCTTCTATCTAAAATCTTGTCCAATGTCCTTCAATAAAATTCGTTCAAAATTCTCTTCAAATTTATTCAAATTTTTAGCAATCAATTTTTTCTAGCTTCACTCGTCTAGTGATTGGATTCAATCATAGCATAAACACTTCTACAATAATCAATATGTAATACTTAAATCAAATTGAGCCACTAGCTTTATTCTTCTTCTCAAATGAATCACTTCCTCAAACTTCCTCCATAAATATTCAAATCATAATTTGGCCAAAGTGCAACTTCGATACCATTAATGGCTATTCAACCAGATTATCTCATAGGTCCCATTATTTAAGACATATTATAAATCTTATAAATCATATAAAGGCTCACTCTTAAAATAATATCAATATAAATGAATCGCATTCATAGAATAACAACAATATTTCTCAATAATATAACTCACAATATTATTCATAAATAAAATATACAATCTCTTGGATTCTTCATAATACAATGCATGGAGTTTTATCTCCATAATATAAACTTACAAAATGACTCTTTAATTCTTGACTATTGCTCTCCTCATATATCCAAGAGATGCATCCTTTCCGATTTCTCACATATGGAAAAACTCTCATGAATATTGAATTTATATCTTGCCACATATAATATGAATCTTCACTTGCATATTTGACACCTAACACTATGAATCTTGACTTACATGACACTTTTCACACTAACACAATTTTATTACATAATACCTAGAATCTTCTCAAACATTGACAAATGCTTTAGAGAAATATAAATCACACTTTGTAATCTAATAAATCACTGTGTTATATAATATTTACAAATGTACAATGTACCATGGGGGTACTTTAAAATTTACCAAATATATAATATCTCCAGTAGTTGTTTAGGCATTGTGAAGGATCAGTTAGTTGCTATTTGTATCTCTCTCTTTATTTTTTCTTGATAATAGTCTAGATATCAACCTTGAGTGGTTTTGTGGTTAGTCTTTTGATCCATCCCTTTTGGCATGATTTATAACTATCATTATCACACACAGATATATATATATATATATATATATATATATATATATATACATCTGGAATTTTTTGTCCTATTTCTTGTATGTATATATGTATAGGCACATATATAAGAGGTAATGATTATCTAATATTCAAATGTTTACACTAAAATCTCTCTCATACTACATTGGGAAATATGTGACAAATTAGATCAAGCTTTTATAGAACATGGTAAGATTATGTGCAATTTATAATGTAACAAAGTAAAATGTGGTTTTGAGATTGATGGTGGCATCTTTCATAGATAAGGCTCATAAGTGGTATGTCTCACTTCAACCACAATAAATTGTCGAATAGGATCAACTTTATTTATTATTCATGGAAATATTTAGAGAGAAGGCACATGGAGTGTCTCCCTTGAAGCAATTTTCAACTATAAAGAAAGCAACAATGGAGGCTATGGATGATTTCAATATCCAATTTCATAAGGCATGGAAATACCTAATGATATTTACCCTTTTCTAGGTATGGAATTTATATATTATTTGATGGCCTTACTTTCCAAGATATTTATGATAATTCAGGGTAAGGAAGGAAATTATTTGCCAAACACCTATGACCTAGCCATCCAAGCTAAAAATGAATTGATCTAGATTGGAAGGCTAGCTGTTAAGCCCTTAATTCCACTATTTACTAGTACTCAATATCTATATCAACCTCCTTAGTCCATCCATCCAATAACCTTTCATTCAACCTTATTTTTACCTATAAACCCTACTCCCCTTCCTGCACCAACTCCCTTTGCTTTAGATAACTTTGAGTTTGAAGTTGTCATGACCCTTCTTGGTAGAAATTTTTTGCATGAAAAATTATGTGATGATAAATAGTACTTTGATACTTAACTTTGTACAAATGAATTATTATACAATGTTTAATTGATTAATCTTTGGAGAATATAGTATTGTTGACATAATCATCAATGTGCAGGATCAAGTATTCTTGTGAGGTGGAAGAAATAGAATTATCCATCAGGAATGGAGCACTTGAAGTAGGAGAAATTATTATTATGATGACAAGGGATAACATGGATGAATACCCTCATATAGGTATGCATTATCGCTTAAGGGATAATCATCAACTAACCAGCCATCTAGAGTTGCAGTTGATATCCTAATAGCTATCATAAATTCTCGGATAGAGATGGGTGACTAGGTTGATGGAAATACTCCCTCTTTGCTTGTTGCATATGATTTATTATCTTTTACTTCATCACTGCTGCATCACTAGCTTTGGAAAATATGCATGTGATTGGTTGCCTTTAACTTGTTGAATTTCTATGTAAATCTTATGGAGAATAAAACATTGCTAATGTTTGATAAAAGAACCTTATGCAAATATAATTACATATTATAAAGTCTAATTTAAATAAAGCTAGAATTTATTTAAATTGATAATAAGACCTTATTTAAATAATAATAGAATTTTATTTAAATAAATGATAGGTCTTTAGTTTTAAATAATAATAGACTTTTTATTATTTAAATAAATGATAAATTCATAATTTAAAGAATATTAGAATTCCATTTAAATATATAATGAGAACCTATTTATTTAAATAAAAATAGAATTTTATTTAAATAAAAATAGGGATCTATTTTTAAAATATAATGGAATTTATTTTATTTTATAGAAATCCATAATTTATCAATGAAAGAGCATTTTTTTAAACATATGAAAACATCTCAATCTAAATAATATTATAAATTATTTAAAGCAAATATATGAGGTACTGTGGAAGCTTCCACCATCAAAAGAATAAGATCTTCATTATGGTGAAACTTTGGAAAATAAAAGAATGTTTAAAAAACATAATATCTTGCTCGATGCTAAGGAGAAAGAGAAGGTAAATTAAAGGCAACAGTTGGAATTAAATAGGAGGGGAGACGTGTTTCAAGAACACTTATTTTTATGGACAAGAAAATTGGACACCGTTCGGCTCTGGCGATTTGGCGATTTGGCGGGAAATTTTCTGTGACGGCGTCTGGTGCTGCTCGAGGGATTCGGGCCCGAATATCTTGCCTGGGGCATTGGAGGGTTGTTTTTGATTTCGTCTGAAGGTTCTTAAGTGGTCCCGGGAGGGCCCGATGGGGTCTCCTCCAGTTTCTCCTGCTGGGAGAAAGACCTCATATGCTGAGAAGTTGAAAGATAATCCCTCGCCTTCCACTGATGGATCATAGCGGAATGCTTTTCAATCGATACTCAAGAATGTTGCCAATGGCCCAAATGCTCACCGTGTTAATGGATGCCTCCCGCAATCCACTTCCAGGCCTAAGATTGTAATAGAACCAATGCTGGTCGAAGATACAATCGTCTACCGAGCTAATCACAACTTGATCTGCAAATTCATGGGCATCCGACCCACACTGAATTTTCTGCATACCTAGGTTCGCCAGAACTGGGAGCCACACGGTGAGTACTCTTTATGGCCTATAAGCAATGGGTATTTCATCATAAGTTTCTCTTCTTTAGCAGATAGAAATAGAGCATTTGAATCCAAAAAAATAAATCACGGACCAGCAGGGTTATTTGTCCAACCCTGGAGAGTGGGTTTCGACCCCCGCATCGAACCCACGGCTGTCCCGGTCTGGATCCGGCTGTACGCTCTCCCGATGGAGTTTTGGGGTGAGTAGGTGTTGGAACTAATAGGTAATTCCCTAGGAAGATTTTTGGGAGTCTCCAAAGATACCATAGAGGGTAATACTGTTGTCTTTGCTAGAATATGTGTAGAGATGGACATTAGTCAGCCTCTACCAGCTGAGGTGGAACTTGAGCTTGCAGGAGTACCCTGGATCCAGCAGCTAGACTATGAGGCCCTACCTTTCAGGTTCCGAGTATGCCATAAGCATGGACATTTGGCAAGGTTCTGCCCAAACGTAGTGAGCACAAAAATGGAGGCTCCAAGTGGATTGTCAAACCGCCCTAGAGAGGGTAAGTCCAGTCCGGTCAATGAACCCTCTAGCAATTCTCCAGGTCCTGATGCTTAGCAGGATGGCTTTGAACAGGTGAAACGAAAGAGAAACAAAAAGAAAAATGGCAAGGAGAAGGTACAGCTCAAGCCAAACAATCGGTATGAAATTTTTAAGTCATTAGTGGATCTGGAGGACCAATCTATGGAGGGAGTGGTTGGGAATGGTGAGAATGTCATCACTCCACCTCTTGTTCCTCCTTCCTTCACTCTGGTAGTAGAACAGGTGACTGTGCCAGTTGAGAACCTGCAGTCAGAGAATCCAGGGGCATTGGTTATACACTCCCCAGCACAGCCGGCTATAAAAGATGTCACCATGGGAAATGCAGATAAAAACAGAGAAAGGCCTGCTTTAGGGATTTCCCAGGTGGAAAAGAGATCTAGAAACAATAACTCTCAAGGAGCGGGAAGAAAATCCAATAAGGAACTACTAATAGCGCAAGGAGATAATCTAATCAATGGAGGATTGGTGAGGACCATTGATTCTTACTGCTCTCAAGGTTTTCAATGATTATTCAATCTTGGAATGTTAGGGGTTTAAACAGTAGAACCCATCAATATGTTGTTCAAAGACTCTTAGAAAACCGTAAAACAGACTTTTTGCTTCTTCAGGAGACCAAAATGTCTTTAGATATTATGAGTAAAACTGCTACTAAAATCTGGCGGGGAGCTGGGTATATGGACGTGGCTGCCCAAGGAGCTTCAGGTGGAATTGTTACCCTTTGGAACCCTCTGGTCTGGACTGCTTTAGAACATGTAGCTTGCAGGGGTGTACTTACTTCTCTCTTCAGAAATAACTTCAATTCTGAGCTGGTCCTTATCACCAACTTTTATGGGGCCCAAGATCTTGATGGCCAGAGGCTCCAATGGGACGCTGTTCACAACATGAGAGCATACAGGGAGTGTTTTGACTGGATTATTGCAAGGGATTTTAATGCAAAATTATCTGTTCGGGACCAGGAAGGTGGCACCCCTGTTTTGGATCCAGGGGACCGGCTTCTGATAGCCCAAGTTCAGGCCTTTAATTTAGTGGACGTTCAAGGCCCTAGTGTTTTTTCACTTGGACAAACAAGAGAAAGGAGCCACATAGCAGGAAGGTCAAGTTAGATCGCTTTTTGGTCTCGGAGGAGGCTTTTGTTAAATGGACTTTTAAGTTCCAGATTTTGGAGGGCCCTATTTCGAATCATTTTCCCATTTTGCTTGAGGGAGGGACTTCGAGAGGGCAGCACCATAGGCCTTTTAAATTTGAGAATTTTTGGTTACAAAAGGAGGACCTTCGACAGAAAATTTCTCAATGGTGGACAGAAGGCCGTCCACCTTTTGGGACAACAATGTTCAAATTTCATAAACAGCTTCAATTTGTCAAAATTCAATTGAAACAGTGGAGGAAAGGAAACAAGTCGGATTTCCAGTCCCAAAGGGCCCCCTTGGTGGCTAGATGGGAGGAGGTTCAGAAACTTTTTAGGGAAGGATCAATTACTGAGCAACTCAAATTTGAAGATGATGAACTGCGTAAAGCGGTTGAGGACATTGACAACCAAGAGGAGATATACTGGAAACAGAGGGCTAGAAATACTTGGTTATTAGAGGGGGACAGAAATACCAAATTTTTTCATCGGTCAGCTTGTGCTAGGAGACAGATGAACAATATGGAAGTTCTCAAAGATGAACATGGAAATGTCTTCGATACTCTTCCTGGCATGCATTCCCATGCTATCGATTACTTTTCTAAACTTTTTAAGGAAAGTATACAGCAAGATGTTGAGGCTCAGAACGAAGTTCTTAATGTTATTCCTCCTATTATATCTGAAGAGGACAATCAGGCCCTGCTTAGACCCATTGAAAGGGATGAACTGAGAAATGTGGTCTTTGGTATGAGTACTGGAAAATCTCCTGGTCCAGATGGCTTTCCTATTGAATTTTTTCAGGCTTTCTGGGACACCTTGGAGGAGGATGTTCTGGCTGTTACTGAGGAATCCAGATCCAATCGAAGAATGCTCAGGGCGATCAATCACACCTTCATTGCTTTAATTCCAAAAGGGGAAGCGGGGACTCATATCTCTGATTTCAGGCCTATTGCTTTATGCAATGTGATTTACAAAATCATCACTAAGATAATGGCTGAGAGGCTTAAACCCCTTCTTCATAGCATCATTTCTCCTAAACAGGGGGGCTTTGTTGAGGGAAGACAAATCTTGGATGGGGTGGTTTTGGCCCAGGAGGCCATCCATTCAATGCAAACTTCGGGCAACAAAGGAATGTTCATTAAACTGGATATGTCCAAGGCTTATGACCGGGTGGAGTGGTGCTTCTTGTCAAAAATGATGGCTGCCTTTGGCTTTTCTCAGGAATGGATTGATTGGGTTATGAGTTGTGTTTCTTCTCCCTCTTTTTTTGTTCTCATCAAGGGCCTTCCCTCGCTTCCTTTCGGCGCCACCCGTGGTCTCCGCCAGGGAGACCCTTGTTCTCCCTATCTCTTCCTTCTCTTGGCTGAAGGTTTGGGCAGACTATTTTTGAGGAGAAGGCAACAAGGTCTGCTATCCGGTATCAAGGTTGGGGAGGAAACTCTGACTCACTTGCAATTTTTGGATGATACGGGTCTGGTTGGTGCGGCCACTCTTCGGGAAGCTAGAGGAATCAGAGATACTTTGAATTTCTACCTAAGGGCTTCAAATCAGGTTCTAAATGTCAGGAAGTCCAAAGAGGTCTTTTTCAATCTTGACCAACGGCTTCAGGAGCGCGTTATTGAGATCCTGGGCTTCACAAGGACTTCTCTTCCAATTGTTTACCTGGGCGTTCCCCTTCATTTCAAAAAGTTAAATATTGACATTTGGAAGAATCTGTTAGCAGGCATCAAAGACAGAATGAATCATTGGGCCCATAAATGGCTAAGCTACGGGGGTAGATTAACCTTCCTGAAATCGGTTATTCAGGCTTTGTCGATCTATAAATTCTCAATACTGGCTGCCCCTCATACCATCTGGAAAGAGCTGGACAAAATGGCTAGAATATTTTTATGGGAAGGCGCAAAAGGGAAGAAAAAATGGGCCTTGGTTGGGTGGGACAAAGTTACCCAGCCTAAGGACAAAGGAGGGCTGGGCTTGAGAAGTTCTATGCTTAATAACAGAGCTTTGGCTGGAAAACTGTATTGGAGGTGGATTTCTCAGCCATCCTCCCTCTTCAGCAGAATTCTTTCCAGTAAATATTTGGGGCATGTTCATCCCAATGAGGTGGGTCACTTTCCCTTGGAAGGTTCTGGTTCCTTAGTGTGGCAGACTCTCAAGCTTGGGTCCCAGATTATCAAAGATCAATTATTTTGGAAAGTGGGGAAAGGAGACAAGGCTCGTTTTTGGACTGACTCTTGGGACCAACATCTGCCCATTATTGTTATGTTCCCTGAGCTACAACCAATCAGGACCGCCTTAGAAGCCCAGGGATGGATCCATATTGATAATTATCTTCTTACCAGTCAATTGGGGGGGTATAAATTTAAAAATTTTAAGCGGTGGGAGGAGTGGCCAATTACTGTCTCTCCGGAGTTGGCGCCTATCCTGCAAAAAATATTGTCAGAAAGGTTCCTCACGGGGAAGGATGAGGAAGATGAATTAGCCTAGGGCTATGGAAGCCTTGGGGTCTACTCAGTTAAGGCTAGATATGAAGAGATCCTCCCTGAGCCTCCCCCACACTCTTTTTTGGTTCAGCATTGGAGAAGGATTTGGCATTCAAAGGGTTGGCCGAAAGTGAATTTCTTCGCTTGGAAACTTATGCATAATGGTCTTATCACCTTTGATAATCTCAGACGTAGGGGTTTCAATGGCCCCTCTCAATGTGCTTTATGCCTCCAACATGAGGAAACTGCAGATCATTTGTTTTTTGAGTGTCCTTTTACTCATCAGATTTGGGAACGCTGGTTCTCTCAATTTAAACTCCAGGCTAATGGTGTTCTCAACCGTACCAATATTTGGGAAAAATGGAAATGGGGCAGGTTCAATTCCATAGCTCTCCGAACTGGCTGGCAGTTAGGCTTTCTCTTCATTTGGTGGCAAGTTTGGTTGGAGAGAAACGCCCGGATCTTTAGAAACACTTTCTCCTCGATTGACGGCGTTTGGCAGGTCATATGGAGCAAAGTCACAGAAACTGTTGCTACTTTTGTTAATGAAGAGAATCAGGCTACTCTTGGGCATCCTGAAGAGGGGGTTGAGGGACATGAGAGGCAAGGCAGAGCATGCTGGAAACCTCCCCCTGTAGGCTGGATCAAGATCAATACTGATGGGGCTGCAAAAGGCAACCCGGGCAATGCAGGAATTGGTGTTGTTTGTCGGGATCACTCGAGTGCGGTTCTTTACTGGGAATTGCAGGGATTGGGCAGAGCCACGAACAATGAAGTCGAAGCCTTTGCCATTAAGTCAGCGTCTATCTGGGCTGTTAAGCAGGGTTACCGGAGGATAATTCTTGAATCTGATTCTCAAGTCCTGATCGGCGCTCTAGATTGCTTGCGGAATTTCTCTTTAAAAGCCTGGAGACTGCAGATGTTGATATCCCAAATCAAGGAGTTATGGAGGGAGTTAGATGATGTTATCCCTGTGTATGTGAGTAGAAATCTGAACACGGTAGCTGACTTCCTTGCGAAGATGGGTGCTGAGAAAGAGGTAGGTGTTCAGCTGCACAGTGATATGCCTATGATAGATGAAGAGATTCGGAGTGGTCTGGAACGATCCCTGCATCCATGAGCTCAAAAATGACTAAGGTTAGTTTCTGTCGCGATATCGCGACATATTGCGCCGTCGCGACCTTGTTTGGAAATCTGTCGTGATTTCGCGACATGTTGCTCTGTCGCGACATGTTGCTCTGTCGCGACATGTTGCTCTGTCGCGACCTATCCTGGATAACTGTAGCGATTTCGCTACCCTTTTTGTTGCCGTGGATTTGGGAGGAAAATTGTAGCGATTTCATGACTTGTTGCGTCGTCGCGGTCTTTGATGAGAAGGTGTCGCAATGTCGCGACCTTTTTTGGTTGGTTTTGCTGCTAGAGGAAAAGTGTCGCGATATCGCGACGCTTTGAGAAAAATTGCGTGAAAGGGAAAAACCGTCGCGATATCGCGACAATTTTTGTGAAAATCTACTCTAAGGAAAATTTGTCGTGATTTCGTGCCTTTTTTGAGGAAAGGACACAAAGGGGCATTCCTGTAGCGATTTCGCGACGTTTTGAGCAAAATTACGTTAAGTGGAAAAATCGTCGTGATATCGCGACCTTTTTTGTGAAAAGCCTCCCAATGGATAACCTGTCGTGATTTCACGACATGTTTATGGAAAGGAAGCAAAGGGGCAAACCTGTAGCGATTTCACGACAGTTCTGGAGAAAAACTGCATGAAGGAAAAACGTCGCGATTTCGCGACTAGTTTAAGAAAAGGGCACCATGGGGGAGAACATGTCACGATTTCGTGACACTTTTGAGGATGGGGCGCCCATTGGAATTCTTGTCACGATTTCGCTACACTTTCGGCCAACTGGGGCTCCAAGGAAAATCCGTCGCGATATCGCGACACTTTCTCAAAGTTGCTGCTTAAAGGTGAACTCGTTGCGATTTCGCAAAAATTTCGGAGAGCAGGTGCCTCCAGGATTTCTCGTCACGATTTCACGACTTTTTTGGCGTTTGGGTGATTTGGTGCTGTGCTGTCGCGATTTCGTGACATTTTTCATGTGTTGTGGCTTCGGCGCTTTTTGTCGCGATGTCGCGACATGTCGCGATTTTGCGACATGTCGCGTTATCGCGACTGGTTGTTGTGGCGCGGTGGTTGTTAGGTTAGGTGTCGTGATTTCGTGACATGTCACGTTTTCACGACATGTCACGTTTTCGCGCCCTTTGTTCTTCTGGTCTCTTTGCTCTTGGTTGGGATGCCCTTTCTCCCTCTTGTAACTGTCATTTGTTTTAATACAAGCTTTTTTCAAAATTTTCAAAAAAAAAGAACACTTATTTTTACAAAAATGTGGGTAGGTAGGAGTTATGGGAGAATGCTAGAATATATGGGAGAGAATAATTCTACCCCCCTTAATAATGAGTTGGAAAAGAGATAAGAAGTTCAACTCACAGTGGAGAAGAGGAAAAAATAAGGAAGAACAAGAAGGTTGGACGTCTTGAGAAGATAGCACCTGAAGGAAATATGTAGCCATTTACCAACATCTACAAGCTGGTTTAGCATGTCTATTACCTTATATCCCTTTGAACTATCATTTCTTTAACATTATTGGTAAGGTTTTGTTTGGTTGTGTTGTCTTTGTTCTATTCAATTTTCATCGTGTGTTCTAATAGCTAGGTTTGTTGTCTCATCACTTAGAGCTTGAAATCTCTAAGTTACCTTGAGATATTTTTACCTAAACTTGGTATTTACATTCCTCCTAGATTGCACCGTGAACAATTAAGATCACATTATCACATAAACCCCATAGATATTATGCTTTGAAGTCGCTATATCTATAGAAAATTGCTTCAATAACGCTAGTCTAGTGATCGTATTCTCCTTCATGCTATGCTTTGTGGGAATTATATCTGTATCGCTCCAAATTTTTTGCACCCTTACCTTCAGGCTATAGGATCCATGCCCGGAAGGGGGATGTGAAAAGGATGGGAAAATACCTCGGACTGAGAGGCCCTTTGAAGGTCCCGCATCTTGGGGGAGGTGTATAAGGGTGAATTTTCGACGGATGGTGGGTTCACTAGGAAAATTTTGAATGGCAGTTTCCACGCCTAGGTTGATAGTGTGTTTGATGTGTTCATTTTTATGCTTGATCATCCAAGTCCTAGGTTTGGCCAAATGAATCTAAGCTAAGCTATATGAAATGCTGATTATATGAATACAAAAAATAGAATTAAACAGAAAATACAAGAAATATACTAGATTAGAAAAGCCATACCTGATCCGGATGTCTGATGGAGGTTCTAATTTTTGAAGCAGTCCAAATCGTTTGGAATTTGACAGGATCGTCTGAGATCTGACGAATTCATCAGACGAATTCGTCAAAGACCTGCAATTAGAGAAATAGACACAGAATATAGAAAATGCAGCAATACTAACAGAGAAAAATGGTGTAAAATGACAATATAGATACTAAAACGATAATTACGAATAGAAATTCAAGTAAATTATAGTATTCTAATGACAAATTATGATCTTATCATGCACTTAAGCTATATGGGTGAACTCCAAAATGTAGAATAGCAAAAAATAATAATAAACTAATCTAAATGTAGAATGAAACAACAGACAAAAAGAGAAAAGTGCAAACTCTGGGCACTAATTGCCCCTAATGTTGACTACAGTCGAAATCGTCTGTAGAGTGTGAAATCATCTCGAATTGGGGCGTGATCGTCCGAGATTGTACAAGATCGTCTATGACGATCTGAGCTTGCTCCGATTGAAGAATAACAGAGTTCCTACAAGAAAACTCGAAAAGGGACAAAGGAAAATAGTAGTCTAAGACATTCTAATGCATGTAAAACTTGAAGTGCAGTAAAATTCAGCTAGGGGAATGTCAAGGGGAGGGCCTAAGATTAAATAGGCATAGGAAGGAGGTTGGGAGGTTGGAGATCATCCCAATTTGGGAGATCTCCAATGGGGGAGGTCTCTAACCGTGTAGACACGCTTTTTCCCAGGTTAGAGACGTCGTTGAAATAGAAGCTAATTATGAAAAATCAATTTTGGGACAAAATTGTCTGGACGTTCTGCTCCAGACGAATTCGTCCGATCTGAGGTGATATCATCTGATCGGTGACGATATCATCCAACGGTCACAACAAATCCTAAAAATGGCATGGAAAACAAGGAAAGTGGTTTAATAGGCGGTTCGGGGTTAAAATTTGAATTTGAATTATTACTAAAGTAATTTTAATTATTTGCTAAGGTTTACTGCGCCAATTTTAGGGTGCTACATTTTGCCCCCTCTTTAGCGAATTTTTCGAAGAAAATGCGTTAAATATGAGTTCTTCTCGATTTACGAGAAAGCAAAAATTTATTCCCATTTTTAGGCGACGATTCTAGGTCGAATCGTACGACAACTTACTATGGTGCCCCCTTCATGTTTTTACCCAAATCGAACATTTGAGGTAAAAATGCGAAAAAGCAAAAAAAAATTAAATTTTTTTTTAATTGTTTTTGAATAAAATTAAGAAAAATAGGGAAAAACCCTAATTCATTTTTATTGTTCATTTTCCTAGTTTCTAGAGCTCTATAGACAAGATGGTCGAGACAGCGCACAGATCGACAGAGGTCCGGTGTGGGCTACGGGTAAGGGTCCAAACTTAATTTAGAATGCTTTAATTTTGAATTTCATGCTTTTTAGATTAATTTTGAATGATTTTTTAGCATCACGGCCATTTTTGGGCCGTCGATGTCGTCAGGACGAAATCGTCTCAATTTCGTCGAAATCATCTCGATATCGCCGATTTTGTCCAAGGGTGAAATCGGCGATATGGGGACGATTTCGTACAATAAGGGACGATTCCCTCTTGCAAAATCAGAGATGAATTTTCTCAAATTTTGGACGATATCATCCAATAGTGGACGATATCATTATTTGTATGAAATTGAACTTGTTTTACTTGCATTTTATAATCACTGTTTTATTAATGATTTTTATTGTTTTGTTATTTATGTGGTAGAGAGGATTACTAAAGATCCATGAATGGAAATACGGTGGGCTGAGGGATGACTTGGCCACTCTATATTAGGCAGAGTGAGATCATTTGGCTCAATTCGGCTTGCAGCATGTGGCAGATATGCCATAGGTTTCTACAGATATGGGGCTATTGACAGCCCTAGCAGAGAGGTGGTATCCGGGTTCTTCTTGTTTCCAATTACCAATAGGGGAGATGACTCCCACATTGGAGGATGTATGGAGGATTTTGAGGATCCCCATACAAGGACGGCTAATAACTCCCATGGCCAATTAGGGCCACGCAATGATGCGACTGTGTGGAGATCCGAGCTTTGCCCTGGAGAAGGGTGGAGTGAACATCGAGTCGCTATGCCAGATGCCTGGGGCATCTAGACTGACACAGGTTTTGGTTGGGGTGGTAGGTGGTCTGTTGCTATGCCATAAGAGTGGATGCAAACTACCATGGCTACTAACAGATGTGGTTTACGACATGAGAGACCACGGGTACAAGTTTTCTTGGGGGAGCTTTGTACTATGCCGATTGTATAGGATCCTGCATGGGGTCGTATACAAGGGCGACCGATGTCTGGTCATGACATCACTACTATAGGTTTGGTGCTGGGAGCACATCATGGTGCGGATGCCGATAGGGCTCCCACTAATAGGTATTGATAGGGAGAGGCCCCGAGTTTTCTACTGGTGGCTCCAGAGAGGGTCACAACGGCGGATAGATCTGCCAATGTCCCGGAGACTACTTGACGACCTTGTCTCCAACCAGATCACCTAGAGGCCTTGGAGAGATCATCCAGGGTGGGCCGAGGATGGACAGGAGCTGGCTCACATTAGGCAAACCTACTGGCTGAGGATGGAGAGGAGAGAGGTGGAGCTCCATCGCTATGACCAAGTTTTGAGGTAGTTCGGTCTATAGCAAGGGATCCCATCTCTCAAAGACTACGAGTTTTCTCGGACCATCTAGGATAACACTATAGTCAATGGGGCTCCAGATATGCAACACTTCTAGAGTGAGGACGCGAACGATGCCCCCATTCAGCCAGTGGATGGGGATGACGTAGGGGTTGTTGATGGCTACGATGCCTGGTACACAGGCATCCGCCCTCCTTGGATGACGAGGGCTTAGGGTCTGATTCATGCAATTGTGCATCGAATGGGGAGGCGGTGCTAGGCGGCCATTGAGGTAGCATAGGGTCACGACGGGAGAGAGCAGAGGAGGCCACAGGCTTAGTAGAGGCTATGACAGTGGGAGAGGAGGGAGGAGAGACCCCCTTCTCCATAGAGAGAGAGGCCACCATCGCCCGATAAGGGCAAGGGTGTCGAGGTAGGAGAGAGTAGCGAGATGGCTACTCTCCGGGTGGAGACTTTCCATCTCTAGGCTCAGGTGCAGTCCTTGCAGGATGAGGCTGCACGACACCGAGAGGAGGCCACACAACTCAGAGATGAGGTCACACGCCTCAAAGCACAGAGCGAAGGGGTGAGCACTCGGGACCTAGCATGGGCTATTGCCCAGATCACATTCTATCAGACACTATACCACCATATGGTGCTAGAGGAGCAGAGGTTACCACTATCGGCCCCCATTGCAGAGCCTGTCATGATGAGGTCATTGAGGACATCATCATGATCAGAGTCTAGGACTCATAGCACCACACGGACTACGATGGGGCCACCTCGTCCACCTCAAGGTAGGGGAGGAGATGAGGTTGAGAGCTCGAGGGGTTCTCAAGGCTAGCTGCTACAGATTGCATTGCACAGATTGATACATAGTGTTTATTATTTTTTATAGAGGATTGAGTATGCCGAGGTACAAATTGTGGCATACCGATCTAGTTTTGAGATGATGTATATATTGTTGATATATATATAGATGAGATATTTTTGATCATATGACTTGTCTTATGTGTTTGTATGATGCTTTAATGTTTTGATGTGATTGATTTGATGATTCATGTAATTATGTCGTTTGGAAATATTATGGTTTGAATGTCATGCTTTTAAAATTTAAATGAAATAATCTGATGTAAACAAATTGGTTGTTTGTGGGATAATTTGATAAAAATAAAAGGGACTTTTAACAATAATTTCAAAGGACATTGTCGCTATTTATGACCATTTCATGGAGTCACCGCTCACTAGGTCGTCAAGCTAATCCTAGTATAGAAATATTGCTAAAAGTAAAAGAGTGCTTAAGAGACTGTCTTAAGACTTTGTTGTGATGATGCAAATGATGATGATGATGGTGATTTGTTTTCAGATTTCCATGAAAATATTATGCATGAAATATATATATATATTTTTTAAATGATTTTTGCTAGGCATAAATTCCTAAGTGTGATAAAATTTTTGAATAATTCCCTAGGAATTATACCATCATTGCAAAATTGAAGTTTGACATAATGACATGAAATAGTAACAATGTGCGTTGTTTTAAAGCATAATTGTGTAACATAATGATTTAAGTCATATGTTTTTATGATTTTAAATAAATGGGAAATAAAATTAGTACAATGGTTTGCGCTAGGCATAGAATATTTAGGTATAAACTTATACCATCATCGTGAAATCCAAAGAAGAAAATAATAGTTTTATTGCATGGTTGATTTTTAATTTTTGAAAATAAATAGAAAATATAAAGATGAGGACTTGCGCTAGGCATAAAATTCCAATTTTGGTTTTGGAACTATACCATCGTCGCGAAAGTCAAAAAGTTATATATAAATGTAACTTTATTGCATGTTTTTTGAAAATGATTTTGATTTTTTTGATAATGCATGTAGTTGTCTTTATACTAAACAACTATTCTCGGATAAGAAAATGAAATTATTCCAGGACAATTTGCAAAAATATTTCAAAGTATCTTAAAGACAAAAGTTAGATTTATAAGGAATCCCATGTGCGTATGTGAGTTCATTTCCGATCTTGATTTATCATAATGATACACAAAATCTCTCAAATACAAAAGTGTGTGCAATTGCTTTGTGCATTTACCAGTTTTGAGCAAGATAATTTGATACAAGTGATTTGAATTAACCAAATAAGTGTTCATTAACCATGATTTAGATGCATATAACCATACCAGACTACTATGTAAGTCGGGTTATCAAGAGCTAGCTAATCCATAAGTAGACATAGGTCTATACAAAAGAAGGTCGCTAATGTGACAGACATATCACCACGCTAGGAGTTACCCAAGGCCAAGCGGGTTGGGCACAAACCACTTGTTATGGGGCTTACCTCACAGTTTTCGAATAATTGAGAATTCCAGGGATTCAAGCTCATCAACCCTTCTTTTTTTTTCAATGGGTAGGGAAAGGGATTTTATTGCTTTTGCTTTTGCTTGTTTTGCTTTCTTTGCTTGCTTATTTTTTTTCTTTTTTTTTTGTATTTTTCTTTTTTTCGTATATTTTGCTTTGATATTTGAGATAATGCTGAAATAGTGCTAAGAGAGTACAAAATGATTTTGAAATAATGCTTCTTTTTCTCATGATTTTGCTTGATTTTTCTTTTTCTTTTGCTTCCTATTCTAGGGATACTTGCTCGGATTAGCTGTAGAGCAAGGGATTTTTATTCTGGGTAGGGGTGAGCTTGTCCTTTTGTCAATTCTCAAATATTCTAGACCATGTGCATGATAGGATAGCAGGGGAAACTTTTCGCTCAAGAAACCACTTCTACTATGTAGCATAGCATGGACATTACAAATATAATCATTTTATTGTGAAAGGATATGCTTGGTTTAAGTAAATAACAAGATCAATTCTCTCGTGCTCAAACTTTATTTAATTGAATTTTGTGGACTTTGATATAAGAGAGATTAGTAATCATGCCGGATAAAATCAAGATATTTATTTTTGTGTTTGCAAAAGTGAGAGATTCCAAATAAATGCTAATTTATCCAAAATAATTTGAAAATATAATTGCAATACTTTAAGAAGAAATATATACAACAAATATTTGTGAGGAGTTTGATAATTTTGACTCTCTCTTTCTTCTCTATTTTTTTTTTTTTGGTTTCGAAAGAGTCAATAATATTGCTGTTTGTTTTTGTTTAAATAGTTTTATACATTTTTAAAATGAGACAACATGCAAAATATATACAAATGATGAAATGACCAAATTTTATGCGTAATATCGCTTAAGATGCATAATATTCATAGGTTCTTTTAAATATTTACCATCTAAGGTAGCTAATTTGTATGCTCCCGATTCAAATTTAGTAGTGATAATATATGGTCCAAGCCAATTGGGTTCAAATTTACCTCTAAGGTCTTTAGTTGCATTAGTATTTTTTTGATTTTCTTTTAAAACAAGGTCACCGACCTCAAAGGATCGATGACGAACTTTCTTAGCATATGATCTTTTAAGCTTGTTTTGGTAGGCACGAAGATGCTCCAAAGCATTGATGCACTTTTCATCTAGGAGTTCCAACTGATCGAGTCTGCCAGCTCGATATTCATCTCCTACTTCGGTATCTTGAAGTAGTAGAGCCAAAGAAGGAACTTCTAATTCAAAGGGAAAAATAGCTTCAGCGCCATAAACCAAAATAAAATGTGAAGTACCTGTGGAAGTATGAACACTAGTGCGATATGCCCACAAAGTTGGATATAATTGAATGTGCCAGTCGTGGCCAGATTTATTGACAAATATTTTAAGGATTTTGATTAAGGTTTTATTAGATGCTTCTGCTTGACCATTACCCCGAGGATAATAGGGAGTGGACCAGCGATGTTGAATCTTATACTTTTGACATAATTTCTTAACATCTTTTTTTTTTTTTTTTTTTTTTTTTTTTTTTTTTTTTGGGTTTTTTTGTTTTTTTTCTGGGGGTATGGTTTTTTTAAATATTTTTTTTTTGGTTTGTGGTGTGGGGGGGGGGGGGGGGGGGGGGTGGCCCCCCCCTTGTTTTGTGGGGGGGGGGGTTTTTTTTTTGTTTGTGTGTGGTGGGGGGGGGGGGTTTTGTTTTTTTTTTTTTTTTTGTTCGGGTTTTGGGGGGGGGGGGGGGGTGTTGTGGGGGGGTGTTGTTTGGGGGGGGGGGGGGGGGGGTGGGGGTGGTTGTGGTGGGGGTGGGGGGGGCCGCCTATGTGGGGTTGTTTTTTTGGTTTGGGGGGGGGGGGGGGGGCGGTTGTTTGGGGTTTTTTGGGTATGAACCCCTCTTCGGTGTGCCCCCCCCGATCCCTCGTGGGGGTTCCTTTTTTTTTTTTGGGGCTTCTTTTGGGGCCCTTTTTCGAATAATAATTGGGTTTTTAAAAAAAACTTTTGGGGTTTTTCTTACTCCCCTTTGACTAGTAAGGCCACTCTGGGATGCATTTTTACAAGTTTTTGTTTAATAGGTTTAGCATCTGGATGGACTACTAGGTGATGCATGACTACAGAAGGGTCTAAACCTGGCATATCTTCATATGTCCAAGTGAAGACATCTTCATATTCTTTAAGGAATGCAATGTATTGCTCTTGTTTTTCTTGACTTAATTCTGATCCAATACTGATGATGTGAGGATTATCCTTAGTTCCAATGTTAACCTTAATGACGTTTTCTACTTCCATGTGTAGATCTCTTTCAAAATTAGGTGGGGCAGGTGAAACACCCAATTCTTGTAATTCCTTTAAGGTTAACTTGGATAATTCATCTTGAGGAGTCGTGGCCTCAAGCTGGGCTATAGTAGGTATAGAACCATCAAAATAAAAACCATTGTGTAACAACTCTTCCACGGAGACATCATGGAAAATATCTCCTTCCAACTCATCGTTGGATTCAGCAATCATTTCAGGGTAGGCTATGGATAGCATATTACAGGTAGAAGAATTATTCTTGGGATACAAATAATCTTGTTTATCTAGATAATCTTGATAACATATGAGTTGATCATCATCTTCAAAAGGGAAGGGTTGACCCTTACTAGGAAATAGGCCCACACCACATCGAGCGGGCCATGGTTCTACCTCAAAGGGTTCTTTCATACCATCTTGGAGAGGTCCCAAGCCTTTCCCTTTATATCCCAATTTAAGCATTATGGGTTTAGCTTTAATATATTCATTAGCAAAATAGCATCGAGCATATCCATCACAATGCGTCTTGATGTTTCAGGGTATTCTTCCCCAATCATATCCTTTATAAATAAAAGCACAACTCCCGACTTGGTAGATACTTCCCATAGGTTTTGGGAGGCCCAAGGTACGAGGAGAAGGCAGCAAATTACTTAAGATAATGGAATCTTGCATAGAAGCATTTGTTTTTTCTGATATAAGAATTTTAGATAAATCAGGTAAGAGTTCATCATAAAGAGCATAAGAGGTAGAAGGATCATTCCCTATATCTTTAGATGTGGAAGGTATGATAGATGTAGATAATGTGGAGGTGTTAATAAATGGGTCTATAGGTTTTGAAATTATAGGGATGGAACATGAAGGATTGGTTGTGGATTTAAGATCTTTTTGAGGTTCTAGTGTGGTTTGTTTAGAAGATTGTTGAGCCATATATGAGGGTGAAATTAATGGAGGAGAAATAGATGAAGTTATGGGCGTGTGTTTCACATGTTTAGATGAAAAATAAGAATTAGGATGTGTGGATGACAGAGCAGGGCAAAATTGAACTCCAACAGGTTCTACCAAAGCACACATATCAAAGGGTCTAGGATCACCATGGATAGTGACCAACTGATTTTTAAATTCGAATTTAACACATTGGTGTAAAGTTGATGGGACAGCCCGCATTGCATTGATCCAAGGATGACCCAAGAGTATATTGTATGATGTAGGGCAATGTACAATAAACACGGTCGTGTCTAAGGTTCTCGGACCAACTTGCAATGGGATGGTGATAACTCCACACGTTTCTTGTGTTTCGTCATTGAAAGCTTTTATGATCATGTCAGTTTTCTTCATTTCATCACTTCTAAACCCAAATATTTGGTAGAAGTCAAAAGTGCAAATGTTTAGAGATGAACCATTATCAATCAAGACCCTTTTGATTGCTACATCTCCTATTAGGGCAGTAATATATAAGGGGTTATCCTTATGTAAACTATGTTGTGGGATATCTTTATCTCGAAAGTCAATACAATCGACTTCTTGAGTGATGATAGTATTGGACATGGCTTCAGAGTTGAATATTTTGAGGTACCATCATTTGGCTTAATGTGAGCATTAATTCATCCCTATGGGTAGAAGAAGATCTTAACAAGTCCAATAGGGAAATTTTGGTTGTAGTATTGGATAATTGTTCATTAATATTGTAAGGAGGTTTAGGTTGAACATTAGACATATGATTCCCTTTATTGGGATTTTTCAAAATAAATGGAGCTGATCCATCATTCTGAGTTTGATCCTGTTGAGAATTGTGAGCCTATTGTCTAGTAACAACTCCGATGGTACCTACAATGTTATATTGAAGACGCTGAATTGGTCTCGGTCTAGCATTTATGGCTTGTTCATTAGGAAGGAACTGATTAGAAGAGGGTCGAGTAGTAACTCTTCTAGGAAATGGTTCTTACAAAACCATAGAATCTGTGATAGGTTGAATAGGATCTGATTCATCTTTAGAACTATTCGATTGATTTGAGGTGATGTCTATTTCACTTTCAATATCCGATTCTACATCACTAGGATCCGTTGTTTGAGTATTATATAGGGGTCTGGACGTAACCATGGATAAAGTCGTGTCAAATTTTTGTAAATCATGATTAGGTAAATGTTCGCTAATAGTTCCTACATATCGGGTGGGGGGAGGGACATTTGTGCTCAATTTTTGCCACCTCTTTACCATGTTTTGGTAAAGGATGTTGAAATATATCTAATGATTGATTAGCATTTTGATTCTAATTTTGGGGAATGTTCTTTTGAGTATTACTAGGAGGATTTTGTTTAGGTTGAAAGGCTTGCACCTCCATTTCATTATTATCAATCAAGTCTTGTATTTTATGTTTTAATATTTTACAAGAGTTGGTAGCATGTCCAGGTCCTCTATGAAAATCACAATGTAAATCAGCTCTGTATCCGGGTATAGTTGGATCAGGTTCTCGGATAGTCGGTAATTGAATCAAACCTCTTTCTAGTAATTGGGGTAGAATAGTTGATAATGGTTGATTCAATCTAGTAAACTCTCGAGGTGGTTTATCAGGAGGTTTTAATATAAACTTCTCCGTTGTTTTCGTAGTATTAACATTAGCAATGTTTCTACTATCAGTGACTTCATCACCTACAACTTGTTTGTTTTTATATTGATTTTTGGATGTTTTCTCATCATCTTTCTTTTTGAGTTGACCTCTTCTAATGAGAGCATCTTCCACCCTTCGAGCTAAGTCTATAGCTTGATCGAAGGTGGTTAAGGTAGCAGTTGATAATTCATAGGATATTTGTTCTTGCAAATTATTAATAAAAATGTCCAACATTTCCCTATAAGGTAGCACAAAGTGCAGCTTTCCTATCAACCGCCTCCATCTAGCTAAGAAATCAGCAAAACATTCATCTTTGTCTTGTTTTAAGTTGTATAAATATTTAATGGTCACGTGTCTCTCGATGTAGGCACTAAATTGATGGACAAAAGATTCAGCTGTTTCTTCAAAATTCCTCAAAGAATGAGTGGGCAATTGATAGTACCACTCTAATGCCATTCCTCCTAAAATTTTTGAGAATATTTTTAGTAATAGCAAGTCATCATGTGATATATCATGACATGCTATCCTAAACATGCGAAGATGCTCTATGGGATCTTTAGTTCCTTTATATATAGGCAGGACGGGCATGGGAAAGTGCTTAGGGTATGGCTGTGCTACAACTATGGGATCCAAAGGCTGACTACACATCTCTCGATAATTATATGAGGGATGGTAGGGATCTATCTAGTCCATGCGGGAAGCTAACTGTTTCACCATGGCTTCCAGATTACCGGTTTGCCCACCATATTGGTTCGGTAGGGCATTAATATGGGATTTGTGAGCATATGATGGAGGGACATGAAGATTAGATGCTATATTGCTATTGTGTAAATTGTTGGTAGGAAGGGTGTTATGAAGAAGTTTTGAAGTTGTATTATGTTGTATCCCAGATTGTTGAAAATTGGTGTTTGGCTTCATTTTAGGTTTTTGTCGATTTGAAGCATATTGATCAATAGTTTGGCAAAATAAAGCAGTGAATGAAGGTCTATTTTGTGTGGGAATTATTTTAGGCTCAATAACAGGTTCCTTAGGGGGTTGGGTAACCTGTTGTTTTTGCATGTTCTAAATCATAGTGACCATATCTATATTGGATGGTCCAAATTTATCACTTTCTTGATCGATAAAAGACAAAGGATTAGTGTGCATATTAAACATATGTTCCATGGATGCTTGAGTGTCACTAATTTGTCCTCTATCAATACGAACTACCATATTAAGAGCACCAATGTTATTACTGAGAAATTTCCAAAAATGATCTATATTATCAAAAGCAACAGTTCCATCTGGAGCCATTCTAGGGGATGAGGATCCTTCCTCTTTAACATTTTCTTCTTGTTCATCTACAACAAGCTCATCTTATGGTTTTTCTAGAGTTCCTCCTTCTAGAATTGAATCCTCAAGAAGGACATTTGGGTTTTTTGTTTTGTTTCCTAGCCAATCTTCTTCTTCTTCTTTTAGTTTGTTTACCATTCCTAAGTCTAGGCATTGTGCTTAAGTTTAGATTTCAGCAAATATATATATACTTATATATATATATATGCAACAAGATTAAGAGGTATATATTTTAATTATATACCTACTATAGTATTTAAAAAAAAATGTTTTGGTTTTGTTATGTTTTTGGTTGTTCTTTTTGTTTTTTGTTTTTTTATAACAATATTATAAAGATAACAAACATCACACTAAATGCAAGAAATAATAATAATGAAAGCAATGATCTAGTTTTCTATAAATAATTTATAAATATCATTAATGGGCTCAAGTTCTTCAAGAGTCATGAAATGTTCTTCTTCAAATTGAAAATTTTCTTTCAAGAATTTGACAAAAAGTGCTATAGTGATATTATCTCGTCTCAGACTCGGTTGGTAGAAATAAAGTTCGTGGCAATACTCTCGATATAACACAGCTCTAGGAACTCTTCTCCACCTTTCCCTATCCATAAGAATGACCTCTTGGTCTTCTACATGACCTAGGAATTGGTGTATAACAGTTGCGTTCTCGAGGTATTCCTCGAAGGTGAACAATTTTGAAGACACAAGAGCTCTCCTATAAGCTAACCACCTATGGCAAGCTCTCTAAAGTTCATGATAAAAAATGAGTTGATGAGGATCCAGGATTCTATCTAGGGAAAACCTCTTAATTTGCCTAAGTTTGGTTGATCTAGATGAAATAATACCCAATCTCCTATTAAGTTCGTCCCACAAAGGTGGAACTCTATATGTTTGAGATAGTCTAAGCAAATAATTAAACTCTATGGCTATTATTTGATTTTCAACATTAATGGTGACAACTAGTCTTTTCTTAGGAGCTACCATCTAAACATGATATGCAACTTAATGATTTTAAATGCATCTATGTTTTTTTTTTTTTTTCAAAAGGTTTTAGTTTCACGTTGGGTTCACCAAAATGTATCGATCCAAATTTTTCGCACCCTTACCTTCAGGCTATAGGATCCGTGCCCGAAAGGGGGATGTGAAAAGGATGGGACAATACCTCGGACTGAGAGGCCCTTTGAAGGTCCCGCCTCTCGGGGGAGGTGTATAAGGGTGAATTTTCGATGAATGGTGGGTTCACTAGGAAACTTTTGAATGGCAGTTTCCACACCTAGGTTGATAGTGTGTTTGATGTGTTCATTTTTATGCTTGATCATCCAAGTCCTAGGTTTGGCCAAATGAATCTAAGCTAAGCTATATGAAATGCTGATTATATGAATACAAAAAATAGAATTAAACAGAAAATACAAGAAATATACTAGATTAGAAAAGCCATACCTGATCCGGATGTCTGATGGAGGTTCTAATTTTTGAAGCAGTCCAGATCGTCTAGAATTTTATAGGATCGTCTCCGATCTGACAGGATCATCTGAGATCTGACAAATTCGTCAGACGAATACGTCAGAGACCTGCAATCAGAGAAATAGACACAGAACACAAAAAATGCAGCAATACTAACAAAGGAAAATGGTGTAAAATGATAATATAGATACTAAAATGATAATTACGAATAGAAATTCAAGTAAATTATAGTATTCTAATGACAAATTATGATCTTATCATGCACTTAAGCTATATGGGTGAACTCCAAAATGCAAAATAGCAAAAAATAATAATAAACTGATCTAAATGCAGAATGAAACAATAGACGAAAATAGAAAAGTGCAAACTCTAGGCACTAATTGCCCCCAATGTTGGCTGCAGTCGAAATCGTCTATAGAGTGTGAAATCATCTCGAATTGGGGTGTGATCATCTGATATTGTACAAGATCATCTGCGACAATCTGATCTTGCTCCAGCTGAAGAATAACAGAGTTCCTACAAGAAGACTTGAAAAGGGACAAAGGCAAACAGTAGTCTAAGACATTCTAATGCATGTAAAACTCGAAGTGTAGTAAAATTCAGCCAGGGGAATGTCAAGGGGATGGCCTAAGATTAAATAGGCATAGGAAGGAGTTTGGGAGGTTGGAGATCATCCCAATTTGGGAGATCTCCAATGGGGGAGGTCTCTAACTGTGCAGACACGCTTTTTCCTAGGTTAGAGACGCCGTTGAAACATAAGCTAATTATGAAAAATCAATTTTGGGATGAAATCGTCTAGACGTTCTACTCCAGACGAATTCATCCAATTTGAGGCGATATCATCTGATCGACGACGATATCGTCCAATGGTCACAACAAATCCTAAAAATGATGCAAAAAACAAGGAAAGCGGTTTAATAGGCGGTTCGGGGTTAAAATTTGAATTTGAATTATTACTAAAGTAATTTTAATTATTTGCTAAGGTTTATTGTGCCAATTTTAGGGTGCTACAATATCATTGGTTAAGTGAAGAAAACAAGCTTATACTGAGAGGGGGTAAACAATATAAGATCAACTTTTACTTTTCTTTCCTAAAAAATATTATCCAATATTATCAATGACAATATCAATAGCAATAATCAAAGCAATGCATAAATAATCACACACAAAAGAGACACAAATTTAACATGGTTCACCCAATGTGGGATACTCCATAGAGAAAATATTTCTTCTAAATTTTCTCAACAAATATCTTGGGAATCAATTATCTATTACAATGTTTATGGACCTCTGTCTAAAGGAGACACCAATCCTCTATGCTCTGATTTGTGAATCTCGATATCTCTCCATAGGAGAACTCTATCTCTTTTGCTCTGGTTCATTGAACTTGATCTAGGATAACTTTATCTCTTCAAATGATTTGTGGATCTCTCTCCACAGAAGAACTCTATCTCCCCAAATGGTTCACAAATCTCTTTCCACAAGGAAACTCTATCCCATATTTGATCTAGTTCATGAAATTCTATCCATAAGAGACCTCTATCCCCACTACTCTAGTTGGTGAATATCTAACACAGAAGACCTTTATCCTCACTACTCTAGCTAGCATATCTCTATCCACATGAAACCTATAACCCCACTGCACTAGCTAGTGGATCTCTCTCCATAGGATACCTCTATCCTCTTTGATATGATCACCTCCAAAGCTGGTACTCACCTCTACTTAACTCTGCTCCAATATACCCCAAGACTTAACACAAATATTGATAAAATAATCAAACAAATATGCTCTCAACTTTTCTTAAATATTCCTCAAGCCTTAACACAAATCTTGATCAAATTAGCAATCAAACCTGCTCTCACCTTTGCTCAAATATTCCCCAATACTTAACACAAAGCTTGATCAAATCAGAAACCAAAACTACCCTCAACTCTCCTCAAATATTCCCCAATCCTTGACACAAAGCTTGATCAAATAAACATCCAAAATTGCTCTCAACGCTGCTCAAATCTACCTTCAAGTCTTCTCAAAAGACTTGCTCAAATTTACCTTTAACACATGCACAAATCTACTCTAACATATGCTCAAATCTGCTCTAACTCATGCTCAAACAACTCACAAGATATGCTCAATCAATCCCAAATTTTGCACATAATGCTATCAAATGCTTTGTCTAATATTCAATGTAATTTCTTTAACTTGAAGCAGTTTAGACATATTCTACCCAAAATTCATTTAACCTATTGAACATATAGAGAATGATATGCACTTGCAAATAGCTCAATATGTTCTACTCAATCATTAAGTCTATTTCTTTCACATGTCTCACATTTATTACTCTTTTAAAGGTAGGTCTAGTCTAGAACATGATACTTGACTTTCTGATGCACATACTTGCTTCACAAACCTTATTTCTAATGCTTGCACATTCACTTTCATTATCACTCAAAACCAATGCCAAAAAGCTTCACAAACTTATTCAACCAATGAAGCACATTTTGCTCACTAAACCTAAACAAGTGTTTTCAAATTTCTTCCAACAAAGATGCACAATGTAGGTCTCAAACCCTAACTCAAATATTTTCAACAATGCTTATCAAACAACCCTTTTATCTCCACCTTATTTTTTAGAAACATTCATTCAACAAAACACCTTAAATAAGGAAATATGTGCCCATACCTCTTAATTTTCTCTTATGAAGATATATCTTCAAAAATTGTCTTACAAAAAGATATCTTTCGCAACTTCAAAATATTAGCACCACACCTTTTCATATATTGGGAAACCTTTCTCAATAAGTGTGCACAATTAAATTCCAAACCAACTCTCTTGGTTTCTCAAACTAGAACATTAAATCATAAAACCAAGCCCTTTGAAATGAATCAAAACTACAAGAAATAAAAGTACTTCATACATCTTTTAACTCCCTCTTAATTTCAAAAACATTCATAAAAGAATTATCATAAGTCCTTGTTACTCTACAAAATCACTTTTCAGCAAAAATACATTTTTCATAATATTTTATTCAAAAGAAATTGGAAGAAATAATTAAAAATTATTTTCCTTTATACCTCCCTAAGTCAAAAACACTCAAATAATCAAACACACCTCATGCGCCTAACCCTCAACCTTAGGCAATTAAAATTTTAATCAATGCTTACCAAAACTACCATGAAGATATTTGAACACAGTATCTTCTACCTACCAGCACGTTAGCACCCTTTGGGCCACCGCTAGGCCAACCTCCCACATGAGGATGAAAAGGCATGATGCACACTTTGAACTCTGCTCAAATTCCTTGCCAACATAACTGATGAACAAAACTATTGCCACCCAGATTCGAATAGAGAACCTGCTATCTCCTCTGCACCTTAAAACTGCCTATTATTCCACTAGGCCAACTGCCTGATTGGATATAAGATTAAATGGTATTATATTAAAATTGTTGATGCCTTCCCTTAGATAACTTTTATATTTTTCTTCTCACGAAACATATGCAGGATAAATTACATTAACTAATTTTATCATACATCGAACACACCATAGGGCATCAAACATTATCCATATTAATATGGATTACCACCATGCTAAGGACATCGACAATGCTTTGAAGTTTTAAAAAAAAATATTGGCACCAAACCCACTTTGGGTTATATAAAAATTATAATATAAATATTATAATTATTTTATAATGCATCCTTAGGCTTTAACATTTTAACTTTAATATTAAAATATTATAATATTATTTCCTTTTTGAGCCTAGACACTTTCTTCCTTTGGGATTTTTAGACCAAGGCCTTCAACCTTTTAACCAAACATATGGAGCTTTGTCCCAAACCTCTTGGGCTTAAAATATAAATATTTTAACCCCCTTTTTATCAATTTCCTTGCACTAATATGAACTTTGCCTTGCATCTAACACTTGACATCAATGACAACATAATTACTCAAAATTTCCAACAATTTCCCCCTTTGTCATTGATGGCAACCCTTTCTAACAATTTTTTTTTTTTTACTACTAGATTCCAAATATGCTCCCCCTGACTAAATGCTCTCCTCCTTACTCAAATCTCCCCCCTTTGACATCAATGGCAAAGGGACTCCTTTGGGGCTAAATATAAGACTCTTAGCTTAGTCCTCTCCCCACCTCATCTTCTTGAGGTGATTAATTTTGGGGTGGGAGTATCTCTACTCCCATAATACAATGCTCTTTTCTTTGTCAACTTTCTTTTTCAACATTTTTGTAACCATACCTTTTTTATCCTTTTGAGTGTCCATGTTCTTGTTTGACTCTAGAAGTTTTGAAAAATTTGTTCTACATAACTTGGCCTTATACCCAATATTATTGCACTTGTAACACTTAATGTTGTAGTTCTTGAAAGGTGCAATTATCTTGAAGTTTCTCTGGTGAAGCATAATCATTTATGTCATGAACCCTACAATGGATCGCTTTATGACTAAACTTATTACAAGAGTAGCAATACCCTTGAAAGAGATATCTATATTTGTGAAAACACAAGATTCCGAAAACAAAAAGGATAGACTAAAAATGCAATGTAAACGAAAATAAAATAACGCTTAAACCCTATGTTATTGAAAAATGCGTAAAAAGAAAGAACATGAACACAAAATATCAAAGCAATATAAAAAACGGCCCTTTTATTGATATGCTTTACAAATTTGTGTTACAATGTGTCTCCTTCCTTTTTAGGGGATAGGAGCGTTAAATGTTGGTCTTTTACAACTTGTTTCAGAATTCCTTCTTCCGCGTGCCCACATATAATATGGGCGAACCAAAACGTTGTCGTCGCTTGTGTTGATAAAGGTAGATTCCTCGTTGCTCCTCTAATGTTGAAAATCTGCATTCAAAGAAATGAACAAAGAATCAGTAGCACCTGTGTATGAAAAATAAAAGATAAATCTAACGATGGTTAAAATGAGTCTAAATAAACTGAAAACTTGACAGAAGCATAATCATGAAACTAGATAAATACTACAAAATAAATAGTCACCAAAGGCAATAAGGTGGGGGGTGCCTGAAGGCAAACCACCCATGGGTGAAACTTTGTTTCGACACCAATCCTCTTGGGATGGGTCCAAAAACTGGTGTGATGTGTTATTGGCAAATTGGTAGGATATTGTGGTCAAAAAAATCGGGTGTTGGTTATTGATTCGTGCCTTCAAAAGTCACCCAATAACCTCTCTTTCGATTAAAAAATTATGGATGTTGAAAGCACAAATCGCAAGTATGTAAATTAGCAGCACTTTGTCACTCAAATTCTCCTTCTCTGTATGTCTTTTGGGTGAGGAAGCTCACCATTTTATAGACCCAAGGGGTCTCTTTGAATTAACATGCAAAAGTGTTACTTTGCAGAAATGCTTTTTTGTGAAGAGAAGACTTCTTCTTGATTAAAGGCTTCTTAACTGTCTCTGTGCATGTCTTTGTATGTTTAGAAAAACTCACTCGCACTCCCATGCAATGAAGGGATAACTAAGTGGCAAATCTGAGTTGTCTTAAAAAGCTCACTCCCATTCCCATGCAATGAAGGGAGAGTCAATTGGCAGATATGAGTTGTCAAAAGAACTCACTTGCACTCCTATGCCATGAAGGGAGAGCTAAGTGGCAGTTCTAAGTTGTCATGCGTCGAGGTCTGAATTTTTTTCGGTCAAACCTGGCGTTCGTCCCACCCTGGAGCGAGCGCTGGGAATCGTCCCTAGGTGAAACGAGTACCAATCTGCGCTTGTCTTTGGGTGAGACGAGTACCGATCCGCACTCATCCCTGGGTGGAGCGAATAAGTAGCAGAGTGTCTAAAAGGTGCCAAATTGATCTCTGACTTGTAAAACTACTATGTGAGTGGTTAGAACCACTATTTTAACCTCTGGGGCTGCCCTAGGGGCTGTGTGTGTTAGTGCGATTAGTGTTTGCAGTCACATAATCAGATTGGTGCTATTTTGGTGTCTACAGATGCCCCTTTTTGGAAAGCGCTACACATGGTGCAGTGCTGAGAAAAAATAGATAACCAAAGCACTAATGATTAGGGTTTCTCAGTAACCTAACCAACTCTTGATGCCCCAAGTATGGAAAAGGGGGCGCATTCTTGAATCCTTGCTTCTGACGAGCTAAGGAACTTAAATCAAGCATTAACCTGGTTCGGTGAGGTATTACTTGAACTTAGACATTGATCAGTCATGAATAGGCAAAGGGCACAACCTTTTGTCTATGGGAACCTTGAGTTCATGATTCACGAATGCCAAGTATATGATCAATTTGTGATAATTGCTTGTTTGCTACCCCAAGCAAGGGTGCGATTGTCTTTTGCAATGATCCTTTGAATGCGTGTCATTTCCAAGATTGGGTATATTGTTGTTGATTGGCAACTAAGTGTGACTACCCCCTCAAGCGACGAATTGATGAGGGAATGACCGACATGAGAAAAGCGACGAGTTGCTTGACCCAAGATGACTTAAGTGAGGGTGCATTTAGATGTTATCCGATGCATGCTCGAGCAGTTTCTCGATTGTTTTGACCTATTTTTGGTGGGTGTGAACCCATTTTGGGATGCCATTTGGGGTTAACATTGGCGAAAATCCATCTTCCCATGAAGCGGTCCGGCTATGGTAGCCTTCTTAGGGAGTAGGATAATGACAAGGTAGACCCCGACATCAGTTTTCTTATGCCAAAAGGTTAAGTGCAAGAGCAATTTTGTCCGGCAATTTTTTTTTTTTTTTAAGTGGTTTTGTTGGTATTTGTCATTTTTATATTTTGGTTGTTTTTGATTTTTTTTTTTTATTATTCATTTATGGGGGGGACGAACTCCATTATGGTACTCGTCCTGGGGTGGGACGAGCATGCCTCTGAGGAAAAACCACTCATTCTAGGCAGGGACGATTACCAGCAAGCAAAAAGGTATAAATAGGCAAAAATGACAGATTTGGCTCATTTGCACTGTTCATCGATTGTGATTTGGAGCTCTAGGGAGGAGGAGGTAGATTTTCTGATGCGAAACGTTGCTGGATTTTCTAGCCACCATGAGTGCACAGACTGGGTCGTCAGGCGGTAGAGCCGAGGCGAGACCAGTAAGTGCACCATCTCCTCAAGTTTGAATTTGAAAAATGCAAATGTGTTTTTATTATGTTTTTCTTTTGTTTAAGACATGGAACCCTAATTAATTAAATTAAAAGGTGAATGAATTTGATTGAAAGACCCTGAAACAAACTAAAACGTGTATGCAAACCGATGGAAACCTAGATGGAAAACCGTAGGATAAACCCAAATGAAACTTAGAGTAACACTTTAGGGTAACCACGGTTATAAAAATGTGTTTTTTTTTTTTTATGTGAATGGTAAAACTTAGGTCGAAACCTTAGGTAAACCATGTCCATTTTTGTCTATTTTTAAAATGAAACCCTAGATTAAAAAAATTGATAATTTTTTTTTTTTGGAATGGTAAACTTAGGTAAAACGTAGGTAAACCATGTCAAATTTTTGTTGTTTTTGATGAAATGTAAGATGAAAACTTGATGAATTTTTTTGTTTTGAAATGGTAAACTTAGGTAAAACCGTAGGTAAACCATGTCAAATTTTTGTTGTTTTTGATGAAATGTAAGATGAAAACTGGATGAATTTTTTTGTTTTGAAATGGTAAACTTAGGTAAAACCGTAGGTAAACCATGTCAAATTTTTTTCGTTTTTGATGAAATGTAAGATGAAAAATGGATGAATTTTTTTGTTTTGAAATAGTAAACTTAGGTAAAACCATAGGTAAACCATGTCAAATTTTTGTTGTTTTTGATGAAATGTAAGATGAAAACTTGATGTTTTTTTTTTTGTATAAAATGAAAGATGAAAAAGTGATGAATTTTTTTGTTGAAATGGTAAACTTAGGTTGAAACCATAGGTAAACCATGTCGAATTGTGTGTTATTTTTTTTTTTTTTTTGACCAAGGGATTTGGATATGGAGTGATGAGAATCACTATTGTTTGTGCCTTTTGATGTGTGCACTGTAGGATGTCAAATTGTAGTGTTTTGACGTTTTGCAAATTTTTTGATGTTTTGCAACTTTTGAGAACTTGGGATTCTTGGGGAATTGGGTAGGGAGGATGCTTGTCCTTTTGCCAACTCTCAGCATTCCTAGGGTCATTCCCACAGGGGGATGAGCAAGATAGTTGTTTCGCTTATGGTGACCTGGATTACTTTGCAGGTTTCATCTTTCAATCACACAACTTAGGAATTATTATATGTGTGTTAATTTGTGTTGGGATGCTACGTAACAAGGTGTGATCCAAGTAAAACTTTCCCTTGTAAAATCTGCTTAACTGTGGACAATTTTTGGCTAGAAATTTAAAGATAGTTGAATGACGAAAACCCTATATACATTAGGAGACAACTGATGATGCTAAAAATGGCGATGGTGCTATTCTAGGTGTAGGCGTTTACGAAAATGGATCTGATGTGGAAAATGATGGAATTGCCAAGTAATGACTGTCTATGGTGCTTTTGACTTGTATGACCTAGCAAATGTTTAATGTATGGATGCGATGCCTAATGCAACCTATATTTTTGTATTTTGATTTGTATGAGAATGCATGGAATTGGAATGCAATTGTTTTTGTGATTTTGATTTTTATGAGAATGCATGGAATTGGAATGCAAATGTTTTTGTGATTTTTTTTTTTTTTTTGAGTATGCATGGAATTGAAATGCAATTGTTTTTGTGATTTTTGACGATTATATTGTTTTTGTTTATTTTTGAATATTTATGTTGACCAAGCAGTTATGGTAACGCTTGGAGCTTTTGGTGTTGACCAAAGGGTTTATAGATACCTTTGGGGCATTTAGGGATGACCAAGCAATTATGATAATCCTTGGAGCTTTTGTCTTGACCAAAGGGTTTATAGAGACCTTTGGGGCATTTAGGGTTGACCAAGCGATTATGATAATCCTTGGAGCTTTTGTCTTGACCAAAGGGTTTATAGAGACCTTTGGGGCATTTAGGGTTGACCAAGCGATTATGATAATCCTTGGAGCTTTTGTCTTGACCAAAGGGTTTATAGATACCTTTGGGGCATTTAGGGATGACCAAGCGATTATGAAAATCCTTGGAGCTTTTGTCTTGACCAAAGGGTTTATAGATACCTTTGGGGCATTTAGGGTTGACCAAGCGATTATGATAATCCTTGGAGCTTTTGGTTGGACTATGGCTCTCTAGATGTGGAATGGCCTCAAATAAATGATGTTCAAGGGTTCTGTTTCCTTGATTCCTTCAAGAGAGGCAATCCGGTATGTTCAGGGTCCTATTCTACTGTCAATGATGTAAGGACCTAACCAGTTTGCCATGAACTTGTCCCATAGATGGGACAACAAATTAGAATTTTGTTGGTTCTCTTTTAAGACCAAGTCACCAACCTAAAATTCCCTAAGGTGGACTTTCATGTTGTATGCTTTCTTAAGTCGCTCTTGATAGATACACAAATGCTCAAGAGCATTAACGTGTCGTTCGTCAAGCAACGTTAGTTGATCTAACCGGGCCTGTCGTGCAGTGTCATCATCGATGAAATATTGCATTGAAATGTGTAGCGAAGGGATTTCCAACTCGAAAGGCATGACTGCCTCGAAGCCATACACCAATGAAAATGGAATTGCCCTAGTGGGCGTTTTAATGCTAGTGCGATAAGCCCATAGGGCAAGCGGGATCTGAATGTGCCAGTCCTTATGATTGTCTGCAACTGTCTTCTTGAGAATGGTGACTAGCATTTTGTTTGACGCCTCTGCTTGCCCATTTGCCTACGGATAATAGGGTGTTGAAAAGCTATGCTGAATTTTATACTTTATGGTCAAAGCACGCACATCTTTGTTCTTGAATGGTGTCCCATTATCTGATAGGATCTTGGATGGAATACCAAAATGACATATGATGTTATGCAAAATAAACTTCGCAATGCGGGATCCAGTCATAGTGGTCAGCGAAATTGCTTCCACCCACTTGGTAAAGTACTCTATGGCCGTTAAAATAAATGTGTGATGACCAGACGATGTAGGGGAGATCTTTCCAATTAGATCAAAGCCCCACTACAAAAAAGGCCAAACCGATTGAATCGGCTACAAGGCCTGAGAAGGTACATGTGTTAAATGAGCATGGTGCTGACACTTCATGCACTTCACATATGTGCAACAATATCGCTCTAAAGATGGCCGATAATAACCCATGTGAAGAATGCATTTTACGATGGCCATACCGTTGAAGTGGCCACCACATGTACCATCGTGAGCTTGGGTGATCGCCCAAGTAGACTCTTACTGGTCCAAACAACGAAGGAGGATTCCTTCATAATTTTGATGATACAAAATGTCTCATAACAAGACATGCTTTGTCGCTTTCTGTTTGAATGATATTTTTGCGGCTTGTGTCAATCCAAGTGGGAGATTACCTAGCTTAAGGTAATCCCGAATAGGTGTGTACCAATCCTGTTGATCAAAAACCTTGATAGTATGAATGGCAAATCCCTCTTGAAGTCCATCCCGAACAAAATTTGAGCAGGAAAGAACTTGTAAAAACAATGTGGTGTTGCTATTAAGAGGGGTCGGGGAGAACAAGGACCCCCAATTGGCTTGAGTCAAACAATCTTGAATTCGAGAGAACTTATTTGGAGATGGTTCAATCTAGATCAGGTGGATTCTTGGCATCAAACTAGAGCTTGCATGCTCCATCGCATATTGCGATAATGTTTTAACCTGAATGGTTGTCATTTCACCAGAAGGGTCTTACGGGATGAGTGACCCCAAGGAGGCCATAGTATCCGCAAAACGATTTGATGATCGAGGGAGTGCCTCGATGTCATACCATTCAAGTTGTTCTAGGAATTTGTCCACAAGGGCTTTGTAGGCCTATAGAACTGGACATTTACATTGAAAAATCCCCTTCACTTGATTGACAATCAACAACGAATCACCAAATATGTTTATACGTTTAATGTTCATGGTGATTGTTGTCTGAAGACCTATGAGCAAGGCTTCGTATTCTACATTGTTGTTGGTGCACGGGAAGTCTAATTTAAATGAAAATGGCATTGGAGAACCTTACGAAGAGAAGAATACAATTCCTGTGCCACCCCCTTGCTCACATTTAGAACCATCGAAGAATAGGGTTATGTCAGCCTGTGACTCAGGCTCATCAGAATCTGGCAATTTTGAAACATGGAAGACCCCATCATCAGGCAGTTCAAAAGTCAGAGGCTGATCATCTTCAAGAGGAGCCTCAGCTAGTTGATCGGTGATGACTTGACCTTTTATGGATTTTTGTCCAATGAACTCTATGTCAAACTCCATCAACAACATGATCCATTTTTCCGTGCGGCTACTATGATAAGTATGACTCATCATGTATCACAATGGATTATCCTTAGACACAACATACGTCTTATTAATGAGCATGTAGTGGCATAGCTTTTTGGTAGCAAACACCACTGCCAAGCAGAGCTTTTCAATGTATGCATAGTTAAGTTCATAACTGACCAGGGTGCGGCTAAGATAGTATGTAGCCTGTTCTTTGTGAAGTTCATTTTTCTAGGATAGCATGGCACCCAATGCCACCTCAGTGGCTGAGATGTATAAATAGAACGGCACTCCTGGTCTAGGTGGTGCCAATACTGGAGATGAAGCCAAGTACTATTTAATGTCGTCAAAGGCGGACTGGCACTCGTCATCCCAATGAAATGTGACCCCCTTATGCAATAATTTATTCATGGGTCGGCATTTGTCAGATAACTGTGCTATGAAGCACTTGATCAACACAACCTTTCCCTACAGACTCCTGAGCTTCTTGATGGTGGTTGGGGGATGCATTTCAAGGATTGCCTTGACTTTGTTTGGATCGACCTCGATTCCTCGTTTGGAGACTATGAAACCCAAAATCTTTCCAGAGGTGATGCCAAAGATGCACTTCTTAGGGTTTAGTCTGACTTTATGTTCAATGAGGCGATCAAGTACCTTGCTCAAGTCACCTATGTGATCTGGGCGCAAAAGATATTTGGCCAACAAATCATCCATGTAATATTCCAAAGTTTTGTGCATGTAATCATGAAGTATGTACGTCATGGCACGTTGGTAAATGGCGCCAACATTTTTAAGGCCAAAAGGCATGACCTTATAGCAAAATGTCCCCCAAGGAATTGTGAATGCCATTTTTAGTTGGTCCTCAGGATTGATACGAAATCTGATTGTATCCTGAGAAACCATCCATAAGGGAAAGCATTTTGTGGCCCACTATGGCATCTACCAATGCATCGATGCTTGGCAAGGGAAAATCATCCTTAGGACTTGCTTTGTTAAGATCTCAAAAATCGGTGCATATGCGAATCCTCCCGTCGGGATTCTTGATGGGAACCATGTTAGACAACCATGGAGGATAATCCACACAGATGACAAACTGGGCATCCAACAACTTTTGTAACTCATGTTTTACCATTAAGGCCACTGTTGGGTGCATCTTGCATAGTTTTTGCTTGACTGGCTTGATTGTCAGATCAAGCGTTAAATTGTGTGCGACTAGCTGTGGGTCTAGTCCTAGCATATCCTTGTATGACCATGCAAAAACCTCCTTCTTTTCTTTAAGAAGGGCAACATAATCGGCTCGCTCTTCGAGGGAAAGACTTACCCCCAGCTTGAGAATCCGTGGATTCTTTGGATCTATGCCGATGTCTACATCAGTCGTTGTTTTGACCGACATATGGGATCCTTCTTCCAAATGGTGTGGAATTGGGATTAGATGGATATCGTTTGATGAATTAAGATCATCATTAGGAATTTCAAGTTCCTCTTCAACATGGAAGACATCCTGAGTCTGTCCTAGAGTGAAATGAAACATCCCACTGCAAGGCCAACACTCTGATGGAGATGGTGGTGTGTTAGCATGATCCCAATCTATAGCCTCTATGTATAGATGCAATGATCATGTTGGATTGGCTGGATCATGGATGGGGGCGGTCAAGTCAATGGAGATCATGTTTATGAGATGATGGTAACCACCATTATCGCAAGTGTGATAACTCTGACATTTTGGATGCTATTGGTCTGTTGGATCGGGATCTGTAGGCACTAGCACAAAGGGATCAGCCCTATGCGTGGACCTATAAATAGGGTCTACCCTAGGCACTGATGGTTTGATAGGGTCTCCAAGCGAAAGATGCTCTCTGTATACCTGGAGTGGCGGGTGCAGTAATTGCTATAACTATGCCGAGTTGAGATGCCACCTATGTCTTGGACCTATGTGTAAGTGTTCAAACATGTCATCTATGTCCAAAGGATATTGTTGTTGTTGAGGTAGCCTATGCTCACCGGGATCATTCAATGGGAACATCATCAGGAAGCTTTCTTGATCGTCATTCATTGGATATTCGTGCGAATTATCGTACTTCGACTCATCTTCAGAAGACCCTTCATGGTCTTGTCCATCTTCCCCTTGTGGGTGAGTCCATGAGGTTTCTCCTTGTTTGGCCGTAGGGAAAGGGTTGTTGAGGTCAACAAGGTTATTTGTTTGTAATGGGAAATAATCCCCCAGTGTATAAGTTGTATTTGGATTGGCATATGGATCTGATGCCAACCCATCCTTGTTGCCTATCCCTAGGCTTTGCATGTTTTCAACCAAGATGTCGAGGGGAAAAGGGTGATTAAACCCTACTCCTGACTTGTCATAAGGCATTTGGTATCTTGGTTGGCACAAAACACACATTCCTTGTTCATACCTGCCTAACCCATATCCATGCCAATTGCATTGGCTAAGATATCGTAATGCGAAGTCTGGGTTAGCCAAATAATTGACATCTTCCACAAAGGGATCTTCATCTTCCTCTTCTTGTCGGGAAGGTTCAACGCCATGATCCAGGCCCCCAAAAATAAAGTTTTTCTAATTAGGTGGGTAGCCTAAAGGAACCACGGAGCCTATGGGGAGTCGAGGTTTTCCCATGTCTTGCATAGATTGAAGTGTGGGCGTTGCAACAACATTGTGCACTATATACTCCCCCATGTCTGTGTTAGACATCTCAATAGTAATCGTTGGTGATTGAGAGGAAGCGAATGGGAGTTCTCCTTTAGTCCACGCCATGTGGGGTGAACTAGGCATCTCAACTTCCATTCTATTAGGCATCTCTTCTGTAGAGATGTTGGAGACTAGAGGTGGTTCCGCTTCCAGGGGCTTCTTTCTTTTGTCCGTTTGTGTGGCCACCATAGGTGGCATCGTTGTGGGAGGACCGGATGAAGAAGATGAACCCGCCTAGGAATTTTATTGATTTGGTAATGGAGATTCTTGCTTAGTCGGACCCCTCTTAGATGGATTTAACTGGAAATCCATGTGCGTTGAAGGGAGGGTCAACTGCGGCATGATTTGCACTGAGTTGCAATATTTAAAAGGTTCCAAATCTGCGAGGACCACATGAACTTGTCCTTCAAATGTATACTTCAAAAATTGATGAGCAATTGAAGGGACACACTTCATATCCCGGATCCAAGGCTGCCCAAGAAAGATATTGTAAGCCATCTCACCTTCTAAAATGTGGCACAACGTATGAATGGTATTTTGTCCCACTTGTATGGGCAGGACAATTGTGCCAATCGTTGAGCATATCGCATCATTGAATGCTCAAAGGGTATAAGTGGAAGGTACAATGTGAGAGGCTGGCAGCTTCAAATGTTTTAGTGCAGCGATTGTAATAATGTTACTGGACGAACTAGTGTCTACCAACACCCGCTTGTACGGAGTCCCGTTGACCCATGCAATAACGTGCAGGGGTGGATCCACTACATCTCCAGTCACCATTTTTAATTCATCTTCCCTAAAAGTGATGACTACTTCAGTACATTGTTTAACATGCCCCATAAAATTATTGAACGAATTCATTTCGTGGGGATGCAACTCAATTGCCTTTAATATCTCCATAAGAGCTTCCCGATGGAGTGTCGATTTTTGAATAAGCTCATAGATGGAGAGCCTAGCCGATGTGGTCTGTTGACTTTGAGTAAGTCTAGTTTGAATCGTGGCCACTGGTCTAGGTGGGGGAAGCTGTGCAGGATTCACTTGAGGTTGTGACATGGGTGGAACTTCCCTGGTGGCTGTCATGGGGGAAGCTCTTGGGTGTCTCTTGTTTCTTGTCACAATGCTAATCATCCCAACATACCCCTCCATGGGGAAATTCTGTTGCACTTCACTGACATGAAGAGGTTTTACTTGTGCATCATGTGTGGGTAAAGGATCTTTGAAAACACCCATTTTTTGGTTTTTGGGTGCGATGGGGTTATCCACTACCAATGTGTTATTGTCAATGAGGTCTTGCACTAAACCTTTAAATGTCCAAAAGACATTAAGGTCATGCACTTTCCTTCTGTGGAATATACAGTAAAGATCCTCTCTATAGCCCTTAGGCTTTGGCGCATTAGGATCGATTGTTGGAATCTCTGGCAGATTAATCAAGTTTGCCACTGACAAACGGTCAAACAAGGAGTCCCTAGACTCGGTGTATGGTGTAAATTTCTGCCTAGGGTGACATTGCTGATTGTGATCTTGTTTTTTATTATCTTTCTCATAGTTATTGTGAGGCACTGCCTGATAATTAGCCTTTGGAGGCTATGTTGCTTGGGCAGGCATAGGGGCATTGATAGCAACTTGATTGACCGCGGTGGGTTTTTGTTGCGTATTCCCTATTTTGGTGCTCTTGTTCCACTCTTTTTTCTTAGGCTTGGAAATTTTGCCATCCTATATCTTGATCTCTTCGATAACTCTATCTTGCACCAGAGTTTCTTCTAAAGTGGAATATTGCTGCAGATGCAATAGCACAGAGATCGATCGCAAATAGCTCTTTGCAAACATTTGAGTTAGGTCGAACATAGGAGGGAGGTAGGATAGCTTTAAAAGCAACGTCCTCCACCGATTCCCATATGCCACCATATATTCCTCCTCATACTGCTTGAGGCTAGCTAGATCACTTAGTGACACCTTTTCTTTGTGTTGAAAGCAAAACGTTCTAGGAATGCGTCCACTAGCTAATCCAAGTTGTAGATGCTATGCTTCGATAGATGGGTAAACCAATCCGAGGTAGATCCTACGAATGTGGTTATGAATGTTCTTAATAGAAATGCATCATTGTCTTGTATACCGAAGCATTGGCTTAAAAATCGAGTCACATGCTCTTGAGCATCTTCATCCCCTCTAAAGAGTGCCAATTGGGGTAGCTTGAAATGTTCAAGGTATGGAGGTGCTGGCACTGATGGATGCACCGGATGACTACGGAGTTGGCATAAGGTAGGCTTTTGGGGCCCAAAAGTCTTGAGTTCCATAGTCTCCAAGCGTTCTAACAACACTTTGTATGCATCGGAGTACTTAATCTCCTCCTCCTTGGTTTGCTCCCATTATAGATTGTAGGGAACTTGAGGCCTTTGGAGGGATAAATGGGTAGCATCCCTTCTGATTTGATAGGGCATTTAAGCCCGATCTTCTTCTTGGTCATAATCCTCATAATATTTTTGAGGAGTGTCTGGCCTAGGCCTGTAAACATTGATGGGTGCCTACGGAGGATGCCCATCATGGTTGCAGGGAGTGGCCTCTCGCTCATGTCTAGTAGGTCTTAGAGGTAGTGCTTGCTGAAGTCGCGGAGACCTGTCTTGCACTAGGGGGTTGTGCCTCACATACATCTCAGATTGTTGTGCACGAGGGACTGGGGCCTTCTCAAGTGCATTGTTGTGAAGCAATTCAGCTGTCTGATGCTGAATGCGCTCTTGATTAAGGTGACACAAATGTTCTAATTTCTGTTGGTCTTGCCTAAGCCGCATGATTTGTGATTGGCAGGCAGCTAGTTGGGCAAATGCCAAGTCATTTTTTTTGCTGTCTCTTGTTTAGGATGCCTAGATGCCTCCCCTACATATCTATTTTGATCATGGTGTTCGAAGACCCCTATATGTTGCTTCCCTCTATCGAGGTTGGCAGCATTGACTTGAAGCTCTGGTCTCAATGAGCGATCTAGATATAAAGCAGGTGCAGACATGCATCGTTCCCACACTGTGTACTGTTCTTGAGGAACGTAGTGATCCTCCTCACACTCTGTTATATGCAAAAAAGGTGCGGGCCAAATTATCTTGCCCTATCGGGAGAACCTGATACTCTGGATATGGTCTCATGTGTCTGACATTGATCAGGGGTAAATTAGGAGTAACAAAATCATATGGTTCCTCATTTTGGACCCTTTGTTGTTCTAGAGTAGTATATAGTGCTTCATCACTAGGCCACCCATAAAAAACTTCAAAGGGGGGCCTTGTATCTAGGCCAAGTGCTACATGTTGGTTATTTTCTTGAAAAGAATGTTGTTGCTTAGGAGTTCTCCCTAAGGAGGTGCCTCTATAGTCCTGTCTATTGATGGCATGAGTCGGAGTGCCCCTCAAGGAGGTGCCTCTAGAGCCATGTTCTATGACTGCATGGTGTGGACTAACTTGTGTACCCTGCCGCCAAGGTGGGATGACCAAGTATTTAGGGCTATATCGGAGATGATTTGTCTCTCTTGGTGCATTCTCTGCAGCTTCTGCCCGTGATTGGGCTTGACTACGAGTAAACACCATGGTAATGTTAACCTAAAGATGCAAAAATTCTTTTTATGATTTTTTTTTTGTCTAAACATAAAATAGCATACACACAAGCAATGATTATCTCTTTTAAAGATTAATAGTGTGCCCTAAATCTGGTTTAGTGTGTTTTTGTTGTTTGTTTTTGTGTTTTTGAAGACTTTTTATGAAAATCGTTTAAATGCAATTATGAAGGCTCTTATGACTCCCAAAATGGTCGCCCCTTAAATATACCATTGCCGGACCGATATACCAACATCTCTATATACCCGCCCTTATGTGAGGGAGACTATAGGTATGTGAGAGCAGATGATACGTGGAACATAGGCGGTACGAAAGGGGAATCACTTTGTTTATGACACCTACCATAGAAGACTTATCCTCATGCACTAGGAATCACCCTAGCTACACTCGGTTAGATTTCATCAGAATTTACGTCTAGCAACAGTCACGATCGGGGTAATGGATGCAATATCTCAAGCCAAAGTGATAATGGAATCCACCTTTGGTCTTGCTCAAGGGTTGGGGTTTTACGACCAACTCCTTGTGTTTAAAATACCATGTGGTGTGTGGGGTTCATTTTAATTTGCAAAAATTTGAAACAAGCAAACAAAAATGAAACTTTCCCTAAGCCATACAAAATTGAAAACCAAAAAACAAAAAACAAAAATTTGACAGAAGCTTGTTAAAAATCCCTACCTCTTCTCTGCCCAACAAGATGTTTCTAATTTGCTTTGAAAAATGCACAGAACTATACTCGTCCCTGGGTGAGGAAAATATCAAAAAATTATTCATTCTAGGGTGAGATGAATGCTTATTCATCCCTGGGTGAAACAAATACAAATTCTGTAATCATCACTGGAAGAAGCGAATAACAGTCTGATAATTGAAAAATAGGTACCTATAATCAAAACAAGAAATTTCAGATCAAAAATCTAACCTAAAAAAAAATAGAGGACAGACGTCCCACCATGATCGCCATTGAAAACACGAGATTCCGAAAAAAAAAGGATAGACTAAAGATGCAATGTAAACGAAACTAAAATAACGCTTAAACCCTATGTTATTGAAAAATACGTAAAAAGAAATAACATGAACACAAGATATCAAAGCAATATAAAAAATGACCCTTTTATTGATATGCTTTATGAATTTGTGTTACAATGCGTCTCCTTCCTTTTTAGGGGATAGGAGCGTTAAATGTTGGTCTTTTACAACTTGTTTCAGAATTCCTTCTTCCGCGTGCCCACATATAAGATGGGCGAACCAAAACGTTGTCGCCGCTTGCGTTGGTAAAGGTAGATTCCTCGCTGCTCCTCTAATGTTGAAAATCTATGTTCAAAGAAACAAACAAAGAATCAGTAGCACCTATGTATGAAAAATAAAAGATAAATCTAACGATGGTTAAAATGAGTCTAAATAAACTAAAAACTTGACAGAAGCATAATCATGAAACTAGCTAAATACTACAAAAGAAATAGTCACCAAATGCAATAAGGTGGGGGGTGCCCAAAGGCAAACCACCCATGGGTGAAACTTTGTTTCAACACCAATCCTCTTGGGATGGGTCCGAAACCTGGTGTGATGTGTTGTCGGAAAATTGGTAGGATATTGTGGTCAAAAAAATCGGGTTTTGGTTCTTGATTCGTGCCTTCAAAAGTCACCCAATAACCTCTCTTTCGATTAAGATATTATGGATGTTGAAAGCACAAATCACAAGTAAGTAAATTAGCAGCACTTTGTCGCTCAAAATGCTCCTTCTCTGTATATTTTTTTGGTTGAGGAAGCTCACCATTTTATAGACCCAAGGGTCTCTTTGAATTAACATGCAAAAGTGTTACTTTGCATGAATGCTTTTTTGTGAAGAGAAGACTTTTTGCTGATAAAACTTGGCGTTCGTCCCACCCCAGAGCGAGCGCTGGTAATCATCTCTGGGTGAAACGAGTACCAATCTATGCTCGTCTCTGGGTGAGACGAGTACCGATCTGCACTCGTCCCTGGGTGGAGCGAATAAGTAGCAGAGTGTCTAAAAGGTGCCAAATTGATCTTTGACTTGTAAAACTGCTGTGTGAGTGGTTAGAACCACTGTTTTAACCTCTGGGGCTGCCCTAGGGCTGTGTGTGTTAGTGCGATTAGTGTTTGTAGTCACATAATCGTATTGGTGCTGTTTTGGTGTCTACAATTTGAATGAGTTGAAGTTCCTCTTAGTGAAACCATACTCCTTTTTTCTATGAACCCTGCAATGCATAGCCTTGTGACCAAAATTATTACATGAAAAACAATATCCTTTGAATAAATATTGTTTTGAAACATTTGGTCTCTTAGTCCTTTCTTTGCCTTCTCTGTGATGATCTATGTTTCTTGTTTGTGTATTGTTTTCTTTCTTATTGAAGTTTCTATTCTTCAACTTATCCACATAATTCTTAGTTTATTCTTCATTCTCTTCTTTTGAAACTTCTTCTTATTTTGAGCTTGATATTGACCCTTCTTCTTGTTTCCCTTGTCCTTCTTCAAAACCAAGTCCTATTTTGATAGATGAAGATCTTTGTGCATTGATAATTTTATCCAAAGTTTTTGAACTTTTCCCAAACTTGTGTAGCTTGTCATTAGAATATTTCACTTCCATCCTTAGATAAACTACCTCATATTCTAATATTTCACATTCTAACTCTTTTGCCTCTAAATTTTTAACCATAACCTCTTTAAATCTCCTTGCCTTAGCTTTTGAGTTTGTCAGGTCTTGTAGAAGATTTTTATTTTCTTCCTCATGTTCTTGAAATTGAGCCTTTAGTCTTGAATTCTGCTTTTTAACTCTTTTCAACTCTCTAAGAGAAACAATAAGTTCTTCTTCTAGATCTACTATGCATTCCTCTTCATTTTTTGAATCTTTCTCTACTTCTTGGTCTTCAAGAGCATATTCATACTTTTAACTTTATCTTAACAAGATCTTTTTCTTCCTCTTCTATTGCCAAAAATAGAATATCTTCTTATTCACTATCTGAGAGTATTTCATCACTATCACTTGAAGAATTACTTGCCTTTTTAACATAGAAACTCCTCTTTTACCTTTGAAATAACTTATTTTCATGCTTGCCTTGACCATACCTATTTTTATTTTCATGCCTGAATTTTACTTCTTTATTTTTCTTATGATCCTGTTTCTCTTCACTTCTATTGCTTTTGGATTGTAGACAATTAGATGCCTAATGACCAAAATTACCACAATTAAAAAATTTCATAGTCTTCATACCTTTGTGCTTTCTTAAGTCCTTGTTTCTTCTCACATAGTTAGCTTCTTCATTACTGCTTGAATCACCACTTGATTCTGGTTTGTTATCTTTTGTTTTCTTTGAAGATTTGAAAGTTGCCTCTTTATTGGAATTGTGATCCTTTTCTATTATCATCTCATAAGCTATGAGAATTCCATGTAACTCATCCATAGTCAACTTATCAATATATCTCATCTCTTCTATAGCTGAAACCTTTGCATCATACCTTATAGGGAGTGATATTAATACTTTATGAGCAACACTTAAGTCTTCATTTTTGAATCCAAGTCCACACATGGTATTAAAAACCTCATCCACATGAAGTAAATACTTAGAAATATATTCCTCATCTTCCATATTCAAATATTCAAATATTTTCTTGTGGTTTTGTAGTTTTTCCAACTTGACATTTTTATCTCCTTCATATGTTTGCTTCAATTTGTCCCACATATATTTTTATAGTTTACATTGCATAACTTTCACAAACTCTACTTCACGTAATCCACTTAAGATCCTATTCATAACCTTGGTATTATTCACATGTAATTGTTTACCATATTTATTTATGAGAGGAGTAGTTGTAGGTGTGAACCCATCCTCAATAGATTGTCATGTCTCATATCCTTATGTCATCAAGTAAGTCTTCATCATTATACTCTAGAAAGTATAATTGTTTCCATCGAACAATAGAGCCTTGTTTGATGAAGATCCACTCAGAGAAGCCATTTTTATTCCTAGAATATCTTCCTTCATGTTGTTAGAATTTTTTTAAGGAACCCACTCTTATACCAATTGAAGAACACAAGTTTATACTGAGAGGGAGGGTGAACAGTATAAGATCAACTTTTACTTTTCTTTCCCAAACAATATTATCCAATGTTATCAATATCAATAATAAAATCAATGCATAAATCATCACACATATGAGAGACACAAATTTAACATGGCTCACCTAATGTGGGTTCCATCAACGAATAAAATATTTCTTCTAAATTTTCTCAAGAAATATTTTGGGACTAAATTCCCTATTACAATATTTATGGACTTGTGTCTAAAGGAGACCTCAATCCTTAATGCTCTAATTTGTGGATATATCTCCATAGGATAACTCTATCCCCTTTGCTCTAGTTTGTGGATCTATCTCTACAAGATAATTTTATCCCCTTTGCTCTAGTGTATGGATCTCTCTCCATAGGATAATTCTATCTCATTTGTTCTAGTTTTTGGATCTCTCTCCATAGGATAACTCTATCCTCTCTACTATGGTTTGTGGATCTCTCTCCACAGAAGAAATCTACCCCTCTAATCTAGTTTGTGGATCTCTCTCCATAGGAGAACTCTATTCTCTCTACTCTAGTTTGTGTATCTCTCTCCATAGGAGAACTCTATCCCCTCTAAACTAATTTATGGATCTCTCTCCACAAGGAAAATCTATCTCCTAAACTCTAGTTTGTGGATCTTTATCTATAGGATACTCCTCTCCTCTCTACTTAGGTATACTCCAGTATACCCTAAGCCTTACACAAATTCATGCTTAAACATACTCTCAATGTTGTCTCAAATCTACCCTAAGCCTTAACACAAAGGCCTACTCAAATTTACTCTTAATACTATATAACATCTATCCCAAGCCTTATCACAAGGCTAGCACAAATCTACCTCAAATTTACTCATAGATCTGTCTCAAGCCTACTCTCTATATCTGCCCAAATTTGTACTAAACCTCGTTACAGGGCTAGCACAAATCTTCTCTAATTCTACTCATAATTTTGTCTCAATGTTTTTTCAAGTCTTCTCACAAGACTTGCTCAAATCTACCTCAATACTTGCTCAAATATTCCTTAATGCTGCTTCAAGTCTTCTCACAAGACTTGCTCAAATCTACCTCAAGGCTACTTCAAGTCTTCTCAAAAGGCTTGATAAAATCCACCTTAATTCTGCTCACTGAATCTACTTAAATATTTTTAAATATTGCATATAAACAAATGCTTATATCTATTTCAAAAATACTTTCTTCAACTAGACAATTTAGACATATTCTACCTAGAATTTGTTTAACCTCTAGAAAATATAGAGAATGATATGTATTATCAAATACCTAATATATTATTCAAGTATCAAGTATCTCTCCACCTACCATGCTATCCTCTATATTAATTGTGATGACGCTTACACATAGCCTACCATATCAAGTCTCTTTCCATATACTATGCCATCCTCTACATTAAATGTGATGTCACCTACCACATATCATGCAAACATCTCTACCATATCAAATGTATAAATTTCCACATTAGATGTAACGACTTCCATTTTTTTAGGTGCCATGTTAGTATGTTGAACAGGAAAATGGGTGATATCATTAGGTGTCATGTCATTACATAATACCATGTTATAAGTTTATGATATCATAATGATATCATCAATTTTCAAAAGGTTATGGTGTTAGAGGGGTTCAAACATAGGATATCTTTCTATCTCAAGTGCCTTAAGTTGGGCTATTCTATCTACTATCCCCATGGTGTCCCTTGGGAGATAAATGGCAACAAAAAAACTTATATAAAAACATGCCAATTAAACCGCTTCTCTTTCCTTGTAAGATTTTGATGTCAATGTGCATCATGTTGATATGTGCATAGCATGATGTGCACACATACACATTTTTTTTGTCATGCCCCTAAGGAATATTTTACAAAATATTCTATAATTTAAATTTAAATTATTTCAATTTGAAGGAAATTACACAAACTTTTAAGGCTCAAAATGTAGTACTTGGAGGTAGATTGGGAAAAGCATTGCACTAGGACCCCTCTTAAATTTCATGAAGAATTTAAAAATCCTAACAATTTATCTATATCAATCGTGACTTTCCCTACACAAACTTTTCATTAAATATAACCAATAAAGACATTCTCTCATGTTTATGTAGAAAAAAACATTTCCATATAGTTTTAGTAGCCTTATCAAGTGGCTCAGAGGTTGTTTCCAAGTATGAAAATCCTCTCATGGGTTTTCTAGCACCAAGGGTTTTTTTTTTAATTTAGTCTCTCCTTTTTTTCTCTTAAAATAGGTAAGTATTGTGTCCTCTCATTTATGTCTCTATTGGACACAAGAAATCAAAAGAGGAAAGGAAATAGATATTTAAAAAAATCATAAAAAAATAAATGATGTTTTAAAAATACCTCAAAAATATAAATCCTAAAAGTAGGGCATATATCTAGTTAGAAATAACAAGAAACAAAAGAGAATTTAGTTTGAATGATAGGAAAAAAGGAACTTGTTGGTGAATAATTCCCTTGGAGTATATATGTTGAATAAAATATCATCCTTGTGATCCAAACCCACCTAGGATATTTTAAAAATCCTTCTTCATGTCCTACCATTAGCTTTACAAAAAAATCTTCTTGTTTATTCCAATCATAGTTTCCCTTGAAAGAAGCTATAAAATCCAAAGTGTCAACAACAAGCAGTTGAGTAACATAGATTCACACCTACTTCGATACCATGATGGATTTCATAGTATTTTCCATGAATGAATGTAATCAACACATTAACTAGTATTTCTAAAAAATAAATACACACATTGTAATGCACAAGTATATGGGGGTACCTATGGACATCAAATAATCTCATTATCAAAAAATAGAATTACACTCCAAGTAATGATAAAATGGTTGGAATTATGCAGTATTTATACCCAAGTGCAAGTTACCTTTAGGTTAAGATTAAGAGATTGACCTTAAGGACTAAAATAATAAAAATATTACAAATATACCTTTTCAAGGTTTACAAGGGTCCAAAGGGATTATACAAATAATACAATTCAAAAGAGATTCAAGGCCATAAGAAAAGCATAGCCCACATATTCCAATGCCTTTATTAAATACTTGGTTGCATTTATTAGGATTGTATCCTTGATTTTGATAGTTTTTATGACCTCCTTGATTAAAACTTTGATATTTATTTTAATTCACTCGCTATTTTTGGTTGAGAGATTTTTGTTTATGGTTGAGGAATAGGGTATTATATGTATCTAAACTCTAATTATGAGAATGATTATAGTATTTTTGGAGACCCTTAGTCTTTTCATTAAAAAATTGATCTCGTCATTATTAATTTTATCAACATTAATAGAACCAAAGGTTTGTTTATAGAAAAATTTATGTAAATTTGAGCAGGTAGTATAATCCTACCGATAATCCCAAATGTAGTTTTTTTGGGATCATGCCACTTAGGTGCTTCAAAAATTTTGTTATAAGAGTAGTTTTTTATCATAGGTAGTGATAAAATTTTAGGAATATCCTCATGAGTCCATTATGGCACCATATTCTTAGGCCTTGGACCATCTTCAAATTATTCATAGGATCTCTTGTAATCTCTAAGTCATGAGATTTATCTTGAATAAATATATTGTGAATTCCATCCCATACAATATTCTTGTGAGTGTGTTTATGTTTCAAGGATTTTTGGTCTCCCTTTTTTCCCAATATTCAAGGATTTTAGCAAATTATAGGACCATGTCTAGAGAGTAAATTATATGGGTTATGTTAATAGATTCTAACTTGAAATGGTGGTTTAATATTGTTTACAAATGTTATTGTGGTTGTGCCTTTAGTTAATATTATATTAGCATGAAAAATAAGTATTTCAAACCTTTGTGGAAGTTAGTTATTGTAGACCCAAAATTTTTGCACCTCTTTCTCCTAGGGTAATGGATACATGTCTGAAAGGGGGAGGGAAAATGATGAATATGTATCTCAGATGAGAAGTGCTTGAGTTGTGCTTTCCTTTGTGATTATCGATGAATGGGGTAACGGTTCACTAGGAAACACTTTCTATGGCATTTTCCATGCCTAGGTGGGGATTTGTTTGATGTGTTGTTTTAAGCTTACTCGCATACACCTAGGTTTGGCCAATGCAACTAAACTAACCTATATGCAATTGAGATTCAATGAAAACAAATACACACAAATGTTCTAAGAAGTAAATTTTTGTGCAATTTTACATTAAAATGAAATTTTAAGCCTTATCTAATCTGGTTGGCTGAATCTGGAAACTTTCTGACTTGTATGTGCAAATTCGGGTACTACAAGTAAATTCTTGGCCTTTTGAGCAAATCCTTAACTTTATGAATTTTATTTTGGGGATCCACAAAATTATTTGAAACTTGCAGTTTCATAAAATGACACTAAAACCTGATTGAAAATCAAAGATTAAACCAGATAATTAATATATTATGATTTAATATGATTACATCTTTGTAAATTTCTAGAAAGTAATCAAATTATATATCTCAAATTTGAATTATTGTATGCTAGATGAACTGATATTTATCTTGAAATCATGTAATTCTAACACAATGAAATGATAAATAATACCTCAATTCAATAAGGAAATATAATCTATAGTATTGAAAACATGAAATGAAATTAGGAATATGCGAACTTTGATCTAAATGTACCCCCAAGTGTGATGCAGATGATTTTGGGAGTGATATCATAATTTTATGAGTAATTTCATGAATTTTTAAGCTCACAAATTCATCTTTTGAAAAGCAATGATCAAATTTATGCCCCTTTCACAATTTTAGGTCTGTAACCTACAATTTCATGACCTACAACCTACAAAATTGACATAAATTCTCTAACATGAGGATTAAAGCAAGTAGAGGTAAAATCAAAACACTAGGGAGCTAGGGAGAATCTAGGGAGAAGTCTCAGATTAAATCCATCAAGGTTGATCGCTAAATTGGGTGTAGTAACAAGAAATTAAGGCTTCACCCTAATTTAGATAGACTCAGGAGGTCCCGAATTTGTCAAGGATGTGCTTTGGCCAAAATAAGGAAAAACACAATTATTTCTAATTTATTGTCATAATTAGGTAATTTTCATGTCTGGATGATTTTGTAACAACCCGAAATTGTCGCAAATGTCCCGAAATTTCCAGAGAGAAGAAAATGTCCAAAAAATAGTCATGTAAAACAAGGAAAGGGGAAGAAGGGTTAGGGAGATGTTGCTAGAGGTTAGCAAAATTATTTTCTAAGGGGGAGAATTTGATATGGGTCAAATTTCCCCTACTACATTTTACCCCCTCTTTAGCACATTTTTGAAAAAATGTGTTAAAGAAAAGATGTAGCAAAAAGAAGGAAAAATATGTTTTACGAGAAAACCAAATTTTTTTTGCAAAAATTTATTCAATTTTTTATTATCTGAGATACCCCCTTCGAGTTTTGTATAAAATTCTAAATTTTAGTGCAAAACTCAAAATTTTGAAAAGAGGGTAAAAAGTGAATAAAATGAAAAATTAGGGTAAAACCTAATTCATTTTTACATTTTATATTTTCAAGAAAGCTCTAGAGAAAGAAAAATGGCAAAATCACGACATTAGGTAGATGAGGTTCATGTGGAAAATAGGGAGGGCATCCGGATCTGGGTAAGGATTCTAGCCATCTTAGTGTAGAAAATTTTTGTTTGTTGTCATTTTTTTGTCATGCTTTTGAATTTTTAGACATGGCTTACCATTTCACGGCCAACATCAAATTCAGGGTATTGCGATGATTTTGTAACATCAAAAATTTGTTAAAAATGACCTAAATATTCAAATTTGATCCTAAATTTGACTTTTGAATTCGTAAAATTGGGTTGAAATTTACAAATTCGGAGAATTATTTTATGGAATTTTTGAGACATTTTTTTTTTGTTTTTGTAATATGATGCCTAATAATTATTTTATTTTGGTTTTCTTTGGATAGATAGGAGCATTGATAAATAGAAAATGGAGATGCACAAGATTTCAAGGATATGTAGAATCCCTGAATGCAGATGAGAGATCAGTTCTGCATGCGACAAGACTAAAACCTATGGTAGAGATACCATGAATTGCTACAAATTATAGCCTTATGATGAATTTGGTTGAGAGATGGTATTTGGGGTCTTGCACATTCTAGTTACCTATAGGGGATATGTCTCATACTTTAGAGGATGTTTGGAGGATTTTGAGTGTCCATCAAGGGCCATTTTGTATACCTTTCGAGGAACTAGAGACAAGCGATGAGGAGATTAATAGGATATCCTACCTTTTTGAATTATCAGAGCAATACCAACCTGGATATGTTGATAGCGATAGAGGGAGTTTCTACACTTATAGTAGTGTTTTCAGGTGTAGTTGCAACTTTTCTAGTATGTCATAAAAGTGTTCAACATCTACCATGGGGTATGGTAGAGGTCATAGTAGATATGAGGAATTAGAGTCATAGATTTGCATGGAGACCCTACATATTATACCGCTTGTATATGAATCTATTCAGAGTCATGTACAAGAAGGCCACATGACTGGTTTTGACATCCTTTCTATAGGTATGGTGTTGGGAGCACATAGTAATGAGGAGACCTATGGGACTTTCTTGACAGTGGATAAAGGTTTATAGACCAACTGTATTTTGCTAGGATCCCATGAGAGAATGAGGGGAGAGGAGGGGAGGCCTAGATAAGGCCAAGAGAGGGATTGATGAGCTAATAGTAGCAACCATATGCTAGAGATCATGGCTAGGGCATCTAGGATGGGAGGAGGATAGAGTGGAGTTGGCTCATAGTCGATGATTAATGTGGCTTCGGATGGAGCATGGTGAGATTGAACTTCATTGATCAAACATAGTTCTATACCATTTTGGGCTTCAGTAGATAATCCCTAAGGTTAGGGATTTTTATTATTTGAAGGTGACTCGTGACATGACTACAGTCAATGGGACACCTAACTTGAATTCTTTTTTGGTGCATAGAAGGATGACCCTGTAGTGCCATTGGCAATGGAAGATGATGCAGGTGTCACTGACAACTATACAAAGTGATACACAAGGATTCATTCTATAAGGATTACTTTAATGATAGATAGGCCTACCAAGTGTAGTGTGCCTATTAGAATATTTTTTTAAGATGATCTATTGAGGAACAACAGAGTGGGACATAGGTACCCTCTAGGAAAGAGGGACCTCAGATGAGAGGAGGGAGTCAAATATAGAGGTCTTCATGAGCAAAGAGACATCTAAGGATCATAGAATGGAGTAAATGATAGGATCAAAGGAAAGATTCCCCACTAGGATAGGGAAAATTGTCTCCTCAGTAGGATATTAGATAGGATTCACCCAGGAAGGGCATCATCACAGAGGAGGGAGAGAGCAAAAATATAGAGAAGATAGCTACTCTAGAGAGTGAGGTGGCAAACTAAATATCCAGATCAATATTCAGGCTAGCACGATTCGATCTTTAGAGGGTAAGCTTGCATAGGCATGAGCCTAGTTGGCCTAGAGAGAGAAATTAGAGGCATATCAATCAACACCATCCAATCAACCTATTCAAGGAGTAAGACCTCAGGAAAATCCTCTAGGAGTAGAGGATTAGAGAGTGCATTGAGGAGCACATAGGTAGAGGCTACCCATGTAGTGTAGCGAATAGCCTTCTATAAGGCTCTCTAATTCCAAATAGTATCTAAGGGTCAGAGAGTTGCATTGCCTTTGGATTTTGTGGCTCTAAGCTGCTTTGGATCTGTGGCTAGATTAGCTTCTAGGTTAGCATATGAGGCACCATAATTTTGGGTACCTCAATCATCAGGACATGATGATGATGCCCAAATATCTAGGGGCTCTAGGGGATGATATATCAAGGTTATATTTTATGGTATACCCTCTGGTGACTAGGTATGTCGATTGTGAGAGTTGTGGCATATGAGTTGACTCATTTTGTACTATTGATGATATATATGAGTATTATTGTTATCTTTTGGTATTTTGATATGTATGTGATTTGGATTTGTGATGATCTTCATAATCATACTTTTAATCATGTTCTAATTTTTAATGTGCTTTTTTTATCATGCTTAATCAAGATATGGAAAAAGTAAGGTGTGATTTGATGAAATTGAAATTTTGTAATGTTTTGTGATTGTATTGTTTTGTAAGAGAAAGATTATATTTTAAAAATGAACCCTATTGATTTTGATCAGTTAATAATATATCTCGAGGATGCATTTTTGTATATGTTTTTCTATGGAGGCTGCCCCTTGCGTTGGTTTTTAAGTAGATCATGTATGATATTTTACCATATTGTTAAAATCAAAGAGTTGTGGTCAACAAAATAGTTTTGAAATTGTGTTGCTTTGATAGTGATAAGTTTGATGAAAAGTATTTTATGAATTTTAATATTAATTCTAATTTAATCTTAAAGGGAGTAGGATGAAGGCAACTAAGCATGAAAAATTGGTTATAGGACTTGTGCTAGGCATAAAATAGATATATTTTATAAGGATTGTCTCATGCCATCATCGTGAAGTCCGTATGTAGTTATATGAAAAAGTGATTACGTATGATCAAATACAATTTTTTATATAAATGATAATAAATCATGCAATATAGTAGAATGGAAGCGTTTATGGATAGTGATAAGTATGACATGCAATATTAACTGTGTTTTAGGACCAATTGCATATGCTAAAAATCATTCAAATTCATAATGAAAATAAATAATGATGTTTGCTAATCAAATTTCAAGCAAAATTTTGGTCATTTCTAGGATGAACTCAAATTTATCAAGAACCAGTATTTGATGCGTGTATTTATTTCCCAATTTTGAGTAAAGTAATGATGCAAGCCAATTTTAAGAACCAATATGTATGCAAAAGATATATTCATTTACCATGATTGTATGCATTCAGTTAGACTCACCTACTATGTAATACAAGCTACCAAAAGCTAGCTAATCCACAAGATGACATTGGTCTGTACAAAAGAAGGTGGCTAATATGACAGACATGTCACCACATGTAAGGATACTACCATTTCCAATTAGTCTTGATGCCACCCAATTTGTAATGAGGATCACCCCATGGTGTTCAAATAACTGGGGAATTCTAGAGATTCAAGCTCATTACACCCTTCTTTTCTTTTGATTTATTTGAGTAGGGATTCTTGTTCATTTTTTGTTTTGAACAAGGGGATTTTATTGTTTTTTAGTTAAGGTATTTTTCTATTGCTTTTCTTTCTTCTTATTTTTTAGGGGGGGGGATACTTGCTTATTTTCTAGAGGAGCAAGGGATTTATTTCAGTAGAGGGGAGCTTGTCCTTTTTCTAATTTTCAGTATTCTAGACCATGTGCATAATAGGATAGAAAGGGAAACCTTTTGCTTAATAAGCTAGGACTACTATGTAGAATCATCTTTTCTAGTGCAAAACCATGTTTAAGATAGATAAATGTATTTTGGTTCTAAATTTGCAGGATCAATTCCCAAAACTTCAAAATTTATTTAGTGAAACAATAGTGCTTTTGGTTCAAGAGAGATTTATAATCAATACTAGGAATCAAGATTTTATTAAAATGTGTATTTTTATGAATGGTTCAAGAAATGTTTTGAATTATTCCAAAGTAAACCAAAATTAACCATGAGTTTTGATAACATTGGTTTTAATTTTTAAGTAGAATAATAATTGGATGTAACCATATGATGTTGTGCAATTGGATTTCAATTTAATTGGAATAAATTCATAGATAAATGCAACTAAGTTGAAGATGATTTAAATAAAATGATTGAATTAGATGCAAGAAATTTATATACAAGGTATTTACAACTATGTACAATGGTGAGATTTCTTGATTTTATGCATAGTATATTTTAAGATGCATGATGTTCATTGGTTCCTTAAGGTCTTTGCCATCTAAGGTAGCCAAAAGATATGCACTTGATCCAAATTTTGTAGTGATGATGAATGGGCCTAGCCAATTTGGTTGAAATTTTCCTTTTAAATTAGTTTGAGCATTTGTATTTTTTTCTTTAAGAACTAGATCTCCAATTTTAAAATATTGAGTATGAAATTTATTAGAATATAATCTTTTGATTTTATATTGATATGAGTCAAGGTGCTCTAATATGATTTTCATATAGTAATTCCAATTGGATTAGTCATCCAATACGATATTCATCTCCTACTTTGGCATCTTGAAGTAAATATTGGAAATTTTGAGTTAGTTGTGTTGTCATTGATATCAAGAGTAAGTATCAGTGATCAGTGAAAGACTTGGCAAAATAAGGGTTAAAATATTTATATTTTAAGCCTAAGAGATTTGGTCTAAGGGCTTCACATGATTGGTCAAAATGATGGTTAAATACCCTGAAGGAAATACCTAAAGGAAATAATATTATAATATTTTTATTATAATATTAAAAGGTTAAAATTAAAGCCTAAGGTAATTTATAAATTATTTCTATTATTTATATTATAAATTAATTTATAATATAATATTATTAAAACCCAAATTTGGGTTGGGCGCAAAACTTGATTTAAATTTTTATTCCCCCACCGACGTTTGAAGGAAAGAAGCATATGGTATAAATACCATAAGGTTTACCTCACAAAAGTAAGTCTTTGAATATTAAGCACATGCTATTTGTGAAAGTGAATGTGAAATATTAGTGAGCAAATAAAGACAATACATTTTTATTTTAATTGCACCCTAAAAATATGGACAAAATGACCAAGGCATAAAGCCTTGACACCAACCAATCAGTTGGACTAGTGGTAATTTTGAGGTGTGTAAGGCACAGGGTACACAGAGGTTCTATGTTTGAGTCTCGATGACTACGAAGGGACAAAGCATTTTGTTGGCTTTGGCGCTGAGGAAGAAATAAAGCACTCAAAGCATTTTTACCTCCCACATAAGCACTTAGCTCATGCAGTAAAGTGGTCGCAGCTAAGGTGCAGATGACAACTTGACCTAGGATCGAATCCCACAAAGGTGTTTGCAAAGGTACTTTAATTTTTGACAATGTGCATGTGGTCTAAGGTTGTATTGTGATTGCATGTGGTATAAGGTTCTATTGTGAGTGCCTAGGGAGATATAAGGTGATTAAAGTAAATTTTAATTTTATTTTAATTAAATGTTGTAAAGGATTTAAGTGTGGTTTAAAAGTGAATTGAGTTATTTCTGGAAAGGTGTGATTTGATAATGCATTTTTGAGTAGGGAGATATAAGGGAGTTATTTTGATTATTTTTATGCATTAAAATTTTTGAAGTGAATTATTGTGAAAGTGTGTCAAGTGAACCTTTGCTAGTTGTATTTTGAAAATTTTGGATATTATAAGGTGTACTTAAGACTTGTTATTTTTGTATGGTGAAATAAAACTCTGACTGAAGATTTTGAGATAGATTATTGCTACCTAACCTTGATATTGGCAAAGAATATTTGATTGTGATTGAGATAGGTTTTGAAGACATATCTCCATCAAAACAAAAGGTATGGGCACATCTTTCTTGTGAGTGAAATATTGTTGGGTTGAATGTTGTGAAATGCAAATTTGGAGTGAAAAGGTTTGTTTGATAAGCATTGTTGAGTGAGTTTTCATGTGCATGATTGGTGGAAGTTTGTGAGTACATTTGAGTGTGAAATTGAGAACTATATTGAACTAGGGTTTGTGAAATATCATGAGTATCATTGTTATGTGAGATTTTTTGATAAGCATTGTTGGAAATATTTGAGTAAAATTTCATGTGCATGATTAGGGTTTGTGAAAAGATCATGAGTATCATTGTTATGTGAATGTAGAATCATCTTGAGTCAAGGGTTGAGATTCATTGTGTGAGTTTTTGGAAGTATAGTGAAACACTTGGTTAGGGTTCACAAGAAAGTTGTGTTTCATTGAGTGAATGGTTGAGTGAAATTGGATGAGCATCATTGAGTGAATGCATTGGAGTGATAGTTAAAGTTATGTGAAACAAATTGTTCTTTATTCTAAATTGATTTGAAAATGAGTTTGAAAGTGATAGAGTTATTTGTGAGTGTGAAACATAATGAGTCTCTTACCATTCTCAGACACCTAAAACATGTCATGCCGAGGGTGACTACTCATATGGACATGCTACAAAACCATATGAAGGATCTTGGATAGACTCCAAGATAGAGCAGTGGTTCTAACCACTCAATTTAGGCATTCTGGCCTAAGCAGTCTGAACCACAGCCCAGACCTATGGTCTCCAGTCTGAACCATGGTTGACACCTACGGTCTGTAGTCTGGACCACAGCTGTGACCTACGGTCTAAACTGGAGTTCAGTTAGGCCTTCCATCCGAGCCAAATCGGTTGGAACGGCCAAGAGATCTAGAAGGAGGTAGTTGGAGGATGAAATATTCCAAAGGCTTCCATCCCAACTGTCCTAACCAACCTTCTTGGTCTTGGCTTCTCCATGAAGCCACCCCTAGCCCTAGGGGCATGCTATAAATACCCCCCTCCAAGGGGATGAAGAAGAGAGATGATTTGTATAGCGAAGTGCTGGCGAATTATCGAGCGAGAGCTAACTGATCAAGAGAGCAGTGAAGCCCTATCAAATTGCATACCGACTTTGTGCATTTGAGAGCCCCTTTGCTATCCATCTAAAGACCAATTAGCCATGGATGCCCTAGGTGCTTAGGAGGATCAAGAAATGCAAATCCGAGCAAACGAAGGCCCTTCACAGTGATTTGACCACCAAATATATCAGAGGACGACAAAGGCGACCCTTGAACATCAATTCGGACAAGGAGGTCAAGCCCACTACCCCTAATTCTGAGGGTAAACCCATCAGAGGTCAAACCGTGGCTGTCAGCCATGGTTCATAGTGCAGACCGCCCCTCACAGCTATGGTTTGCAATAGGTTAATGATCACCTTACTTACTTTGCTTTTGATTGCATAGATTAGTCATGTTAGTCTTTTTATAGGTTTAATTGCATCTTAGGGAAACTCTGACCGTAGGAATTAGACATTTCATGCGTTGCATTAAGTAGGAGTACATTGGATATTTTATGTGCTTTATTGCTTCTAATTCGATATTTGATCTACGCATCATTTGCTTATTCATGTCTTGTATGTTTTAGCATAATTCTTGATGTAATTAGAATAGCTTAAAGTCTTTCTTTATGCTTTCTTGTTTTACTAGTTTAATGGTATTTACATGCATATTTCTTTAAAGGGCCTCATCACGAGAGGCTATCAATATTTGTAATCATGTGTTGTTGTTTCTTGTTCACAGAGAGACAGGTGCAAAAAGGAGCCTATATCATAATCCTTCCACATCGCGGAGAAGGGGGTTAGCTCTACCCCAAGGCAGTTTGTGAGTAATCACCGAAGCACAATAAGTGTGCCTACCCTGTTGAGGGCATTGGCAATTGTAACATCTGTATCATCTTTCGAGTGACCCTAAGAGGGCATTTTTGTAATCCGAGATCCTTTAAATATTAATATAAGAAACTTTGCATACGTTGGCTTTCTTTGTTCAATTTATGTATTTGTGTGGATCTTTGTGCTTTTGTGATGGTATAGATCAGTACCCTAGCTAGGCACGTGCTCCATGGTTACGTCAGATGGCGATCATGGTGGAACCCCACAATTTTAGCCCTAAATTATGATTGTTCTTGGCTGTTTCTTTTCATAGGTGCTAACCGTAGCTTTCAACTATGGTTATTTTTTGGCCCACGGCTGTAACCTGCGGTCTCCACTACAGCCCATAGATCGGACCTACGGTTCATAGAGGAAAAGGTAGACAATAGGAAAATTAGTGGGCAGTAGAGCAGGAGCTGAGGTAGGTCCCAATTTCACCTTCTGTGTTGAATTTTTTGCTCTGTATCTTTCCAGAAATCATCGAACCATTGCAAACTAGGAACTAAAAAATATATATATAAGGGGTCAATGAACAAGTCCTAGTTTGTTTTCATTTTCCATTCAATAGAAAGGCGTTGTTGGGAATAGCGGACCTCTGAGTGCAGTATGCCCCTAAATACAATGACCTTGATAAGGATTGTGTGTCATTTGCATGCTTGAGGCCCAATCAGCGACCATGTCATTGTAATTGCATCATCAAAATATCATATAGGACATTAGCATGCATTCTTTCTAAATTTGAAATGTTCCTTTATTTTCATGCATATCATGTAGGAATGATCATTATGCTCTTCGATGCATTTGTCATTTTCACAAAGTAAAAGGAACCACACACACCACGTTCCATTTAAACATCAGTGGCATTGGGCTCTCACATCCAACCCACTTGATTGAGACCAACAGTGGATGTCATTACCACTTGGTTGGCTCATTTGAAATTGTATTATCGGGACCCGCTCATTGCCAAGGCCGACCCAAGAACTATCCTATCCATGCAAAATAGCATGCACTCTTCTTCGAAAGGGTGTATCACTATGCACGGTGTGTTGGGTGAGGGTTGGTAGTACCTATGCTACTTCATTGAGTATGGACTTCATTACCATATTCGGCTTGTGCGAGTATATAGGTGAAAGCCAATTTAACTGAGTTTAAAATCCAACAATATTTCAAAACATGTGAGAGTTTCTAACACTGATACAACACATCTGAAAACAACATCAAATAGTTTAGGGCTCACAATAAAAATTTAAAAGGAGATAATCATCATTTGTATACTTTGTTTGCATAATAAAACACATCTAGATGTTAGGTACACAAATGGTGAACACACGAGGTGATCGACAAAGGTCTCAGACCGATGCCCATGATCAACCCCCAACTGGTTCACAACAGCATGTGTCGAGTCCTCATACACATGAGCGAACCGAATGATGTTCGACAAGCATTAGAGGTGACAACTCGACATGGGGAGATCCCATTGAGTGGACCCCCGATAGAGGAGCTTCAGTACACTCTTCTAGGCATAGGACTGAGCATGGAGCTTCTCAGCATGAGGATGCTCTCCCCCAAAGCCATTATCGAGACCGCACTACACACGCATCCATGGGATCGACCGAGGAATATGTTGTGCAGGGGACCAAGTTGGTTCCCATACGTACTAAGTCCATAGGAGGTTCTAACCCTCCATCATCATAGTATAGATGGATCAGAGATCCACCCATTCAAGGGTAGGAGGATAGGCTCACTTTCGAGCATAGGTCCACCCATACTCCCGTATGTGGCTCACCATGCAAGATCACCATTGATATATCAAAGGTGGGAGCTAATGGAACACCACCACATGAGCGGTGGAGGTCTAGATAGTTAGATGGTCTAGGTAGTGTTCTTGAGCAGCTAGGCTACAAGCCTACAACTCCACCCACTCATGCTCCGAGTGAGCATAGCGGTAGTTGTATCAAGATCACTAGAGAGCATGGAGAGGCTTCTAAGCACCCTCATGTCACACGTCCACCATCCACACATTTTTTTGATGGGTACAGAACCCATAAGGTAGCTCACATAGAGCACACACATCGGAGGCCTCCTACGGTCGACCAGATCGATAGATCACATAGACTGGTGTCTGAGCAAAGATGTCAACTCCTCCAAGATCAATTGGATGATGCTCGCCTAGAGAGGCAACATATTGAAGATGAAAATATTCAAGCGCAAAGGCTCCTACGATAGATATTATATGAGCAACGCATGCATGAGGAGCGTATTCTAGCTCAAAGGAGTGCATAGAGTAGGAGGATCGGCTAGCCAGGGCTGGCCTATACCCTCTCGAGGAGCATAGAGAGCATGTGCATAGGAGGGTTGTGTCCCTAGCCGATATGCATGAGGAGCGAAGAGACGCTCGTACTCATGTCAGTGCCCAATAGAGGGAGCGACTATCGTCACTCAATGATCTTAGATAGAGGCAGCATGAGCACATAGATGCAGACAGATACGATCAGGGGTATCCTGAGAGTTACCAAGTTGAGGAGGAGGAAGAGCCATGTCCTCCACCTCCCCGAAGAAGACATTACCTCCTAGACCACCTCCACGTCAGCTTAGGGAGGAGGACTTTTTGTCTTCTAAGGCGTACAAGGTTTTGGCCGATAAGGTCAAAGCAATAGAGAGGCAGGGCATGGCTATGCAAAAGTCGACACTGAGGAAGATACACAATGAACCTCTAGACCCCTCGGTGCCTACGCCTCCATATCTCGAGCATTTTGATATGCCCAGGTTGGAAAAATTCAAGGGTGATGAGGATGCACAAGAGCATGTTACGAGTTTTTTGGATGCTTGTTTCCAGATAGAGAGTCAGGATGCCTTGTTGTTGCACACTTTCATTATGACACTTTTTGGCCTAGCCCGAGAGTGGTTCAACCAACTGAAGAAACATAGTATTACTAGTTTCGAGCAGTTGGCCGATGCATTTCTTGAATGCTATTCATTTGGCATCAAGAGATAGGCCAACCTTTCTGATTTTGTGGCACTAGCTCAGCGCGACGATGAGCCCATCGAGCAATATGAAAAGAGATGGCATAGAATAATGGCAAAGCTACCATTCCCTATTCCTACGATCGAACTGACCCGAATGTTTACAAAGAGTTGTGCCAAACACATCTCGCTACTATTGCAGCTATAGTAGTACCCTACATTCGAGGAAGTTGTGGTGCAAGCCAGGGTGATCGAGGACATCAAGTTGCAAGAAGGTAGCTTGAAGCTCAAGACTAAGAAAGAGGGGTTTAAAAAGAGTACTACGAAACAATAGGGCAAGTAGGCCCATGTAAATCAAGTAGTACTAAATCTCGGAGGAGAAGACAAGGGATAGCAAAAGCCTAATTATCAGGCCCAACCTCCTCCTGCGCATTATGAGACACGCAAAAACAACTATAAGGGCAAAAAAAAGAAGAGCACCCACCTCGCTAGTTCACGCCCTTGACAGAATTGATGACTTTAATTTTCCATCAACTGTGCGAGGCCAAGGCCATACGATTGCCTGAGGTCAAATTAGTAGATCTGAATGTGCCAAAGTCAAAGTGGCATCAAGATGATCTATTCTACATATTCCATAGAGTGAAAGGCCATGACATCGAGACATGTTGGTCCTTCAAACACATCATGCAGAACATGATAGAAAAAGGAGAGCTGGTAGTACCAGGAAACCCATAGGCACCCGACAATAGAAACATGGGGATTTTCAAGAATCCACTTCCTAATCATGAGGTACCTCGTAACAACGTCGGCCAGGTCAATCAAGTGAGAATCGAACCACCTACCCAGGGGTTCGTAGGCATGGTCAATGTTGTTACTAGACATGGGAGGTATGATCAACCGAATCAACCTCATGCTCCCATTAGAATACAAGCTACGCCGGATCAATGACCAACTCAGAACATTCCAGGCCCACCAGCTAGACCGGTGGTGACCATAAGGAGCAGGTTAGTTCAGAACCTGCAGACAACTCCTATGAAGTTGTCAATATATGAGCTTATTCAACAGTCCCCTAGACATAGGGAGACTCTTATGGACATTCTGAGGTCCATTGAGGTACAGTCCCAAGATGCCCATGCATTTACAAATTTTGTGGGACATGTACAATAGTGTCAGGAACCCATGATACAATTTTATGATCATGAAGTGAGGATGGTTCCTACTATTATGGCTGACCCATCACTGCATATTATCATGTGTGTTAACCACATGCCTTTCAAAAGGGTCTTGATCGACATTGGGTCCTCGATCAATATAATTATGACCAAGGCACTGAGCCATCTCAAGCTACCCAAATCACACATTGTGCCTACCACCTTTACGTTGAGAGCATTTAATGATGCACTATGCTCGATGGTTGGTACAATTGTTCTACCTATTCAGGTGGGACTCAAGACCATCTCTGTGATGTGTCACGTGATAGAGGGCACCATGCAGTACAACATTTTTCTCGGAAGGCCTTGGATTCATGAAATGCGTTGCATCCCCTCTATCTTGCATCAATGCATGAAATACATTCATGAGGGACAAGTTCACGTAGTGTCCTCGGATGAAGAACCATTCAAGTTCATGAACCTAGCAGATTTTCCTAGGGGTTTTGTACTCCCATCGATGCACTTGGATATCTGACCTATTTCATCGGTTAAGATTCCAAGAGGTAAACCAATAGCCCATGCTCAATCATCGACATCTGTGTCACATAGATCTGAGCATACGACTACAACTTCTCTAAAATTGATTGCATCAACAATGCATCGACAAGTCGAGAAGCTAAAGGTAAAATTGGGTGAGAAAGTGGAAAATCATATGCCCGGACCAGTCGCCAATGAGACTCCCACTCCCATGGATGTGGAAGAACCTCAAGATAAAGTCGAGGAGGCACCTCAGCCTACTTCACCTGCATCTTCAGCAGGGTCATCTGCACCGTAGGTGACCGTTCATCTGGCCAGCACAGGGTTGGGTGAGTATCTTGTGCAAAATGTTACTTTCGGACCTATCCTGAAAACTGCACAAGAGATGGGCCGACCGCACGCCCATCGATTTTTGATTGGATCTGTAGTGTCATTGGGTGAGCCACCCAACCAAACAAACTTCGTCTACGTAGGGCTAGATCAAGCACCCACCAGAATGTCCATAGATGAAGATGATGACGAGCCATTCACTATGAATGTGCACTATCTATCCAACCCAAAATATGCCATGCACATTTTTGAGTCGTATCATTGGCATGGGCATGACCTTGGTATTTTTGAATAGGGATGTAGAACCCCACTCGAACCTCATTATCAGTTAGCTACTGATAGGTTTGGGTTAGGGTTACAAGTATGGGGTCATGATGATCTGCTTGCTGCATCCTTAGATCACATGTACTTGAGTCTGGGGGATGATGTGGATTTTAATCCATATCACCCTAATCCTTCTAGCTATTGGAGGACTCACCAGATGGTATCATTTGTTACCATAGGGCCACCTGATTCATACCATGATGGGCCCTTAGAGGACAACCCCAGAGACAACCTAGGTAACCAAATCCATGGTGCTACCAATGACACTGGTATGCAGGGGCATAACCCCACTACTGTAGGCGATCTCAAGTTAGGAGATCTTTGCGATGATGATGGAGAGGAGTCCACCTCCAAAATGAGTGGACCTAGTTATTATGCAGATGATGAATCCTCAAATGATGATCAATCTGAGGAGGAAATCAAGCTGAATTTTTTAGGGCCGACATTTATATGCCATCTACTGCCTATGGAACAAGTGGAAGAGATGAACGAGCGCTTCATAGCCGATAGTGATTATGAAGATGAAATAGAGGAGGCTTGCTTAAAGCCTCACCCAACTAATCTCCCACTATGCATAGACACAATAGAGTGGCCCATCCATGGTAGTGACCATGATGATGTAGATGAGAGGATCGATTCTAGGCTCGTGTATCCACAATATCTATTGCCTAGGGAATCAAAGCATGTTATGGAGGAAGTCCCTCCCAACACTGAGTGCTCTAAGGAAAGAGCAGTGCCAGTTTATATGGTGGTATCATATATACGATCATTCTATCGAATTTATCTAGATAGTGATGATAGCGATCGTAGAATCAGATACATGGGACCACATCTGCCAAATCGCTCCTTAGAAGAGGGGGAAGTGATGGATTGTATTTGTACAATGATGATGAGGACTCGATGGAGATGGCCTATTTGGGACCTCACCACTTACGTAATAGGCCTCCACCTAGAGGTCCCCCACCTATTACAGCTGCAGGTTTGCATCGAGAGATTAATCTCCATCGTAGCCTGAGGGAAAGAAGAGAGCTCGAAGAGAGGTATCAGGAACTCTTTCCCGATCCGCCTATGTACATGGAGCTCCTTGAGCTGAGAGATCCCATTTTGTAGCTAGTGCATCAGGAGGATCCAGTTATACTGACATCCCATAGAGAGGATCCATTTGTGCCCGTACCATCCAAACCAGATCTTGGGTATGGAAGCTACGCTTCAGGGATAGGGTTTTGTCCATGTGGTTTTGGAGATCAATTCCATTCCATCAATATGGTCTCCATTGATTTGACCATGCCACTCCCAATCCAGCAGATCCATCCAAACCACTACATCTGAACATGGATGCTATCGATTGGGATCACGTTGACTCACTAGTTCGGCCTGAAGATTTCTTCCCTAATGAAGAAATGCTGCAACCATTTCATTTTGTGCTAGGCTATGCTCATGATGTTTGTCACATCGAGAATGCTTCCCGAGAGGAACATGTGAACCCGATTGATGACATCCATCTGATTCCTATGCCTCACCAGCTTGAGGAGGGATCACATATGTCAGTAGAGAAAACCTTCGATGTGGATATCAGTAAAGATCCCACCAATCCAAAGAAGGTTAGATTTGGAGAGAGTCTCACTCCGGATGAGCGTGATAGCATCATCCCTCTACTGAAAGAGAGACCTGATCTCTTTGCTTGGACTTACAAAGACATGTCGGGTCTAGATCCAAAATTGGTTACTCATAACCTATCGCTAGATCTATCGAAGAAGCTAGTCAAGCAAAAACTCAGAAAAATGCATCCAACAGTAGCCTTAATGGTGAAAGACGAGTTACAAAAGTTGTTGGATGTAGAGTTTCATCATCTCCATCGACTATCTAGAATGGGTGTCCAATATGGTGCCCGTAGGAAAGCTAGATGGAAGGGTCCGTATTTGTATGGATTTTAGAGATCTCAACAAGGCAACACCCAAAGATTCATTTCCATTGCCAAATATCGATGCTCTGGTAGACGCCACTACAGGTCATGAAATGCTCTCCCTTATGGATGATTTTTTTGGATACAACCAGATTCGGATTAAACCCGAAGATCAACATAAAACCACGTTCATAATGCCATGGGGGACATTTTGCTACAAAGTTATGCCATTCGGTCTTAAAAATGTTGGTGCCACATATCAACGGGCTATGACATATATCTTTCATGACTACATGCATAAAATCTTAGAAGATTATATCGATGACTTACTAGCTAAGTCGTTGCTGCGAGCAGAGCATGCAGAGGTCTTAAGGAAGGTCTTCGATCGCTTGATAGAGCACAATGTCAGGTTGAATCCTAAGAAGTGTGTATTTGGCGTAACTTTAGGTAAACTCTTGGGATTCATCATTTCTAAATGAGGCATCGAAGTAGACCCAACAAAGGTCATGACTATTTTAGAGATGCGTCCTCCCACTAATATCAAAGAACTAAGAAGCCTTCAGGGCAAAGTAGCATCCATAAAGTGATTCATCACTCAATTATCGGATAAGTGTCGACCCATGAATCGACTGCTACACAAGGGGGTCCCATTTGATTGGGACAAGGACTGCCAAGCAGCCTTTGCTGAGATTAAGCAATACCTAGCAATGCCGCTAGTACTAGCTCCACCAAGGCCAGATGAGCCTTTTCTGCTATATATATCAGCAACCGACTTTGCATTAGGGACCATGTTAGCCCAAAAGAATGTGCAAGGCAAAGAGCAAGCCATATATTACATCAGTCGCACCTTGGTGAGTTATGAGTCAGGATATGCATATGTTGAAAAACTTTGTTTAGCAGTAGTGTTCGCTACCAAGAAATTGTGGCATTACATGCTAAGTCATACAACATATGTTATATCAAAATAGAATCCTTTGTAGTACATGATGAGCAAGACATATCATAACACATGTACTGCAAAGTGGATCATGCTATTGATAGAATTCGATTTGCAATTCATCAGCCAAAATTCCATCAAGGGACAAGTCATAGCTGATCAACTGGTTGAGGCACCACTGTCCAATAGTAGGCCTCTAACCATTGAGCTTCCAAATGATGCGGTCTTCATAATATCTGAAGCTCCCAAACCCGAGGAACCAGAGAATAATGCTGATATTACATTGTTTTTTGATGGTTCGAAGTGTGAGCAAGGGGGCGGTGTAGGAATAGTGTTTTTCATGCCACAAGGAGCTCCAATGCCCTTGTCATTCAAGTTAGACTTTTCATGCACCAACAATAATGTTGAGTACGAAGCCCTACTTTTGGGCCTCCACACAGCCATCACCATGGGTATTAAAATATTGAACATTTTTGGTGATTCTCTGCTCATAGTTAACCAGGTTAAGGGGCTCTTTCAGTGTCGATGTCCCATACTGAAAGCCTACAAAGATCTTGTTGCCACTTATCTGGCTAAACTTGAATGGTATGACATCGAGGCAATCCCTCGTTCATCAAATAGGTTCGTAGACACCATGGCATCTTTGGGGTCCTTGATCCCTCAGAATCCATCTACCGATTTTACTACCATCCATGTTAGAATGCTCTCACACCCAATAGCGGAGCGTGCAACCTTTGATAACAAAGAGTCAGTCAACATGATTGTCATGGAACCAACAACTGATTGGTTCCATAGAGCGAAAGACTTTCTTAAGCAGGCACCCTAGGAGTCATTGACTTCTCAGAGTCCTACGGGGAGTGGTACTACCATTCACCACAAGGTTGTTTCCCAGTCTGCATTTGCAAAGTTAAATACGTAGGGGGAGCAGGTCATCTTAGCAGTCAAATTGAGGCTTGTCAAAGCTGGATGTTGCAAATCCAAGACTTCCTAAAGCTTGGTATGATCCTAGAGGGATTGTCGCATGCCGCAAGATGCACATTTAAATAGAGAGTGACCAAGTATGTCTTGATAGGAGATATTTTGTACCGACGCGGCTATGAAGGAGTTCTCCTTCGATGTCTTGAGCCCCAAGAGTCATCTTGGGCAATTTTAGAGGCTCACGATGGTACGTGCGGTGGCCATTTCAGCGGCATGGCTATCGTCAAATGCATCCTTCGCATGGGTTATTATTGGCCCACTATGGAGAAGGATTGCAATGTGTATGTCAAGAAATGCGTTAAATGTCAGCATCATGCTAATCTTACGCACTTGCCATCGTAGGCCTTACAACCCATTCAGGCGGCTTGGCCATTTGCTCAGTGGGGACTAGATCTGATTGGCAAGATTTCCCCTCCATCGTCAGGTCGACATACATTCATTATCATGGCTACTGAGTATTTTACAAAGTGGGTGGAAGCCATTCCCCTTACAATGACCACTGGAGCTCGCATCATAGAATTTATTCTCGAGCATATCATATGTCATTTTGGGATACCATCCAAAATAATTTTGGATAATGGAACTTCTTTTAAGAACAAAACTGTGTGGGCTTTAACGTCTAAATACCGCATTAAACATAGTTTTGCAACTCCATATTATCCGCAAGCAAACGGGCAAGCTGAGGCCTCAAACAAGACTATGGTAGCCATCTTGAAAAAGATAGTGCAAGAACACCACAAGGATTGGCATATATAACTACCCCTTGCATTATGGGCTTACAAGACTAGCATTCGGATGCCTATTGGGGCAACACCATTTTCACTAGTATATGGCACTGAGGCCATTATGCCCTTGGAGTTGGAAATTCCAATGTTGCGCATCGCATTGAAAGAGTTCATCGATGATGACACCACATGGCAAGCTCACCTCGATCAATTGATGTTGCTTGATGAACATCGCGTGAATGCCCTCGAGCATCTCCATGTTTATCAAGAGTGATTAAAATGAGCTTACAATATCAAAGTCCACCAGAGAGACTTTGAAGTTGGGGATCTTGTGCTGAAAGAGAACCAACAGAACTCAAATTTATTGCCTGACATGCGAGACAAATTTATGGCTAACTGGCTAGGGCCTTACATCATATCTAAAAATATTGGTCCAGGAACCTATCACCTAACGTCGCTAGAGGGTGTAGAAGAGTTTGAGCCTCTCAATATCATCCATATTAAGGCGTTCTATGCTTGAGAGTGTAGTGAAGGCACCAAAGGCATCTGTAAGCCTTGGTCAACCCAAAAGCCTCGAGGGTTTTGTCTCAACCGCTCGGTCATCCCAAAAGGCCCCAAGCTCTCTGATTAAGAAGCTTGGTCAAGAAAAGGCACCAAGGATTTCCAAAATTTTTTGGTCAACCCAAAGGCTCTGAGAGTTCCTATAGCTTCTCGGTCATCCCAAAAGGCTCCATGCCCTCTTGTTGAGAGTTTGGTCAACTAAAAGGTTCCAAAGGTGGTTGTAAAACCTTTGGTCAATTCAAAAGGCTCCAAGGATTTCCAAAAATTGCTTGGTCAACCCAAAGGCTTCGAGAGTTCCTATAGCTTCTCGGTCATCCCAAAAGGCTCCACGCCCTCTTGCTAAGAGTTTGGTCAACTAAAAAGGTTCCAAAGGTGGCTGTAAAACCTTTGGTCAATTCAAAAGGCTCCAAGGATTTCTAAAAATCACTTGGTCAACCCTAAAAATCTCCAAGGACATGTACTCATCATTTGGTCAAATATGAAAGCTCAAAAATCTATAAAAATCAAGAAAAATGTGTAAAAGTCCAAAAAAAAATTGATAAAGCTTAAAATCCAAAAACATTTGCATTTACATTTTGCATTTTCATTTGCATTCACACATGCATTCACATCATCATATTGCATTTAGGCATTTGTCATCCATTGCATTCCACAGTAGAGTGTAATGCGTTTATCAAAATTTTACAAACAGTCACACGTTTGTATGACAATCATGCACCCTTGCATTTATCATAATTCATTGCATTCATACACGATACCTATTGCGGAGAAACATATATGTATGTTAAAGTTTTCCTGTCACTCAGCCATACCTAGTGAGTTCTTCAGATATTGTAGAAAGCTTGCTTTGCTGTTATAGACAAGGTCATTAGTTGGGATAGTGCTTCAACATATCAGAATCCCATCACTAAGCAAAACAATATAAAATCCTGCTAAGACGAGAGAGGATGAAAGCTGCGACAACAGTCTTAGGTATCTAGAGAGATGGGTTTCACGACCTGCTTATCTTGCAAATAGTCGGTCTAGAAAGGTGTACTTTGGCAAAAGGACAAGAATTTCCCCTATAAATCCCAAAGTCACAAAAGTTAAATCCCAAGTTACAAAGTGCAACAAAAAGTACAAATTTCAAGTTCAAAATGTAAAGTGACATAGTGAATCAAAAGCACTATAAAAATCCCTTGCTCAAAGAAAATGGTAACACGTGGACTAACAGTGATTTTTATCACTACATCTGAGCAAGTAAGAAGGGTGAGAACTTGAATCCCTGGATTGTCCACCTTTCAAAAGCCATAGAGTGATCCCCGATCGCAGCAATGGGTTGGAAGAGTCCCACCTGCAATCGGAGGGGTAGTTCTATTGGGTGATCCCCAAATGTAGCAATGGGTTGAAAGAGTCCCTCCTGCATTTGGAGGGGTAGCCCTGATCAATTTGCAAGATGAGCTAGCTCTAGGTACCTAGGATTGTCTAGTTGTATAAGTCTAATCAAAGCTAAAACAAGGATGGTACGATCGTATGAGGAACCTTATCTCACATATGGGTTGAAAGAGTCCCGACTGACATACGGGGTATGCTTACGATCTATCTAAAAATACTCACATGCACACACAGGGATAATGAATAGTTGGGTCTGTCATGGCAAAAGCCTTGTCCAATATAAGCCTTGTACAGTTAGTATGTGATTTTTGGAGAAGTATACTAGGGTGTTTGAGTCTCAAGGAAAACCCCAAAAAGTGCTCCAATAGCAACAAGATACCAAATATCATTAGACTTCAGAGATATGAGTCATTCATTCATCAGAATGCATTTTTACAAAGCACAATCAAATATATAGGATAGATACCGCATGAATATCAGAAATGATGTTTAGACGGCCACTGACTATATAGTGCAGCAAAGAAGAAATATACAGAATGACATATTCATTCATTAGCATTATACCAATCCATTTCACTGCATTTCATATATGGGTGATTAATTGATTAAGTTCTTGTAATGAGAATTATCAATTATTTTGCATGATTGTTATACATTCTATGGTGTCATATTTTAAAAATTGATATACACAGTTTACATTCATTCCTTATGTTTTAAGTGATTAAAGCATACAGGTTCATTTCCATTAGATTATGATTATGTACATAATGCATTACCATACATTGCATAGCATATCATAAACTACATAAAATATATGCATGCCCACAAAGCAAAAATAAATATGCATTAAAAATAAACATCGCATCCATCTACATACATCATATGTCGCACATCTACTCATCTAGATCACTGCATATCATCATCATAAAGTAGAATAGCTATCTAGTGCATGACATCCATACATCGCATCATATAAACATAGCATTTAAATAAGCATTGCATCCATGTGCATCAAATAAACATAAAATCAAAAATAATAAATAAACATGTACACATAATGAGCCATGAAATATCATATCATATATATGTGTGTCCAAACGAGTACATAGGGAGTGCAAAATGCCCATAGGCTACAACTGTGTAGGTCCTCGACCTTACATGCAAAATAAGAACATCCAAACTATAGTCGATAGCTGCTATAACCTAGATCTAGGCTGCTCCCCCTGTACTGGAGCTCTCGTCACCTCCCTCTACACTATGCTCTGGAGCCTGCTCTCTTGGCTGACCTGGCACCTATGGTGGATCTTGCTATGGATCCTGCCTACCTCCAAAGCCTAACACACCTAACACATGAGAAATTGGTAACTATAGTAGGCTAGTCCTCTAACTGGAGGCCCCTGATGTCTACCCTGGATCTCTAGTCCTGGCTTGTGACCTCATCGTGTGTGTACTAGAGGACCTATGCGTCCTCTCAGTCCTGTGAGTCCTATGACTCGAGCTCATTATCGACTACCCTGAGGTCCTAGACCTGGTATACTGAGACTCTAATGCAAAAGGATCCTCAGGAACCTATAGCCCATGCATCTCTATGTAACCAACTAGCTGATCAATGCGAGCAAGCTGGGCTGCATGCATCTCATTGGTCCTCATGACCATATCGTGCAGTCATGTCACCTTAGTAATCAGATCCTATGTAGCTATTGTACCTACTACTGGTACTATAGGAGGCCCCATGATAGCTTAAGGAGGCAGAATAGCCCCCATAGCTGCTCGTGTGAGATCTTACTCTACCTCTACTATAGTTCGTTGCACCTATGCTAACTCTAGGGTAGTCTGTAGTCTCTACACCTAGGCCTCTACATCGGTAGCTCGAGTCATGAGCTCCTGTACCTAGCCTTGTACCTCAGTTAGGTGCCGCTCCCTGTCAGATACCAAATTTTCACTCTAGAGTGGTGATGGTAGTATCTCTCTCATGCTGTTGAGTATGAAAGCACCCAATCTGACTCTACAAGTCAGCAACCTACACCAGTAGCATCCCTCTACGCTATCAGGAGGGACCTCACCCTCCTCTGGAGCATCCTCCTTAGGGTTGATCTCTGGTATATCCTCAATGGTGGCCTCTATGCCCCAACCACCCTTAGTATGTTGGTGCACCCTATGCCCATCAGGATCTACCTCTACCTCTGCCTCAGTTGGCTCTCGACCCAGAGGCCCTATCCCATGCCATCTAAATAGAGACCACCACCCATCATAGTCGGGCGTGGTCCTAGCTGTCTCAACACCTAACTCTTGGAAGTCATCGGGTGCATCTCCTAATGTTGGAGGAACTATCAATGGGAGATCCCTCTCTAGAGCTAGGTGTCTGTACCTAAGTGGCATATCTGGTATGTCCTACACTATGCCAAACTATCATAGGACATGAGAGAAGAATTGATACTCTTGAACCTCTAGCTTACACCAGATAAGCCATCTATCTTGGTGGGCCCATCATAGCCACTCGTCCACCTCTGGCCATGCAAGGCAATCCATGTAGGGGTGTCAGAAAAAATCCCTTGGCCCAAGTGATGCAAACTAAATAATGTAATGCTCTGTGTCCCTAGCATGAGCCCTACTATGGATACCCTCCTTAGCACGAGGCCAACAGGTGGTGTAACATTGATGATCATCATCTAGGGTAGTGATGCATAGAGGTAGATCAGTAGGATGCTCGATCTGGATGTGCTGCCACCCCTAGATCTATAGCAATAGGCTACAACTGATGCCCTTATGGCTCCACTCTGTAATCTGGTACAACTCCCTATAGAGCTGGCATAGTAAGGTGCTCCCCTAGGCCAGTAGTAGTGGCTCCTCCATCGAGCTCTGAAGCACCCTCCAAGTAGGGGCCAACATGTTCTAGGGAATCCTCACCTCGAGGAGTCTAGAAGGACAATATGAATGATGAGATGCATAAAGAGGGCCTCTCAAATAGAGAAGACATCATCCCGGTACCAGTCACCGATGTGCACCCCTCCATGGTCCACATCATCCTATGCATCGATGCTCTGATCACCAAATATGGTAGCAAAAATAGCATCCTTTGCCATGTAGGTAGAGGAAATGATAGCCTCACCATCGATGGGGATCCTAAAGATCCTATAGACATCCTCTAGGGTGATGGTCATCTCATCGGGAGGAAGGTGAAATGTGTTGGTCCACGCATTCCAACGCTGGGCCAACATAGTGATATAGGCCTGATCTACCCTAATGGTGGGTAGATCCATGACATAACCAAACCCGACGGCTCGAAACCATGCTCGATCATCATCCGATAAGGCCTCATGGAGAGTCTTCATCAAGTCAGGCTCCCACGCTCTAGAAGTTAACTTTTAAAAAGAAAAAAAACATAATGTAAGCTAAATCTAGCTAAGCAGAGCTAAAGAAAACTAAAAATCTCAAAAAAAAACTAGCAATTGCAACCTACAACTACAACTTGTGGTCCCCAATTTGCAAATTGGGAACTGCAGCTGCAACTTGGTCCCCAATTTGCAAATTGGGAACCATAGCTGCAACTTGCGGTCCCCAATTTGGGAAATTGGAGACCATAGCTGAAACCTACGGTTCCCAATTTGCCAACTGGGAACCATAGCTACCAGTTATGGTTTAGGAGTGGCACCCATTTTGGGTACCCTCCTAGACCACTGAAGCATAAAAGTTAAATCCTAAGCTAACCTAGACTAGTGGGGTTCATTACTAGCAGTTTAATGAGGTTCAATTTCTGCATTTCTTAAGTGTGGTTCATTTTACTGATATTGAGTGTGAGGTCTCGGTTTCGAGTTACCTTACCCACACCCTGCCCCCAGCTAGTCGATGGCTGATCAGGATACGCCATCAACAAAGACAAGTATAATGGTGGTCGAGTTTTGACAGCGTTCCGTATCAAGGAATGTCTTCTCTCTCTCAGAGCTCTCAATTTGCTAAGGGTTGCAAGAAAATAATGAAAAATTTCAAATGGGATTTCAATTTATAAGTCCTCCTAATCTCTGCGGACCGCAGCTGACACCCACGGTTCCAAAACTAGGGTTTTTCGCCCGTAGGTCTGACCTGCGGTCCCCAAAATTTGGAAGTGCAAACCGTAGACCATACCTGCGGTCCGCAACTAGCAATAAATGCACTAAAAACCCACCGTGGGAAGGTCTGAAAAGGTAAATTAATGACTCCCAGTGGATAAAAATCAAAATACATGATCACAATTGCAAATTTGGTGATGTTACAAGCACCAGGATCAATCCAATAAATGCCAAATTAAACAAAAAAAAATCAAACAATGAAAAACCAAATGCGCCTCGTATTCAGTGATTTATCCTATAAAATTGGTGGTTGCAGTGACTTGCACTCCATGCAATCTAGCAAGATGAGTAAATCACAATAAGGACATTTGGGGTAAAATTGTCATTTCTTTTATGACATCTTTTCAGCAAATCATCGACAATATGATTCAACACAAGTCTTCTTGAATTTGTATTATTTTGACTCCCTAAGACGACTATCATAGCCTGACTGCTCCATGGGAGAGAGATGTGCAAATACTACTAAGCATTGTAATCATAAGCTGAACTAGGCCTAGCCAAGGCATTAAACGTCTCAAATCTAAAGTTGTTCAGGATCATTCATTATGGTCAAGCGATTTCGTCACTTCAGACATTGTCATTACCCTCATCGACTCATCGCTTGAGGGGGTAGTCATAATTTCATGTCATAATCAAAATCAATAGAAGATCTCGGAGATCGTAGATCCCTTGATCTTGTCAAAATTGTGTTCGTCCTTGTGAATCATTGCTAACAGCTATCATAAGCTTCCCCCTCTGCTTGGGGTAAATAGCAAATATGAAATTTTATTTGTAGCTCTCATCCTTCGGTTATATAGGCCTAACTCCTATTGTAGCACCAAAGCTACCCGAATGTCTGATGACGAGTGCAAACTTTTCAAATGTAAGCCTTCCCACATTGGAAGCAATGATTCTAGGATGCACGTCCTTTTGCTGGACCTGGGGCATCTAATGTTGATCAGACTAATGATCATCATAGAACCTACGACATCATTTTAGGAGGTCTATTTTGCTCAGCATTGTTTGATCTCACAATGCATCTCAAAAGGGGCATCTGTAGACACCTAAAATGTGTCATGTCGAGGGTGACTACTCATATGGACATGCTACAAAACCATATGAAGGATCTTGGATAGACTCCAAGATAGAGTAGTGGTTCTAACCACTCAATTTAGGCATTCTGGCCTAAGCAGTTGAACCGCAGCCCAGACCTATGGTCTCTAGTCTGAACCATGGTTGACACCTATGGTCTATAGTCTGGACCATAGTTGTGACCTGCGGTCTGAACTAGAGTTCAGTTAGGCCTTCCATCCGAGCCAAATCGGTTGGAACGGCCAAGAGATCTAGAAGGAGGCAGTTGGAGGATGGAAGATTCCAAAGGCTTCCATCCCAACTATCCTAACCAACCTTCTTGGTCTTGGCTTCTCCATGAAGCCACCCCTAGCCCTAGGGGCATGCTATAAATACCCCCCTCCAAGGGGATGAAGAAGAGAGATGATTTGTATAGCGAAGTGCTGGCGAATTATCGAGCGAGAGCTAACTGATCAAGAGAGCAGTGAAGCCCTATCAAATTGCATACCGACTTTGTGCATTTGAGAGCCCCTTTGCTATCCATCTAAAGACCAATTAGCCATGGATGCCCTAGGTGCTTAGGAGGATCAAGAAATGCAAATCCAGGCAAATGAAGGCCCTTCACAGTGATTTGACCACCAAATCTGTCAGAGGATGACAAAGGTGACCCTTGAACATCAATTCGGACAAGGAGGTCAAGCCCACTACCCCTAATTCTGAGGGTAAACCCATCAGAGGTCAAACCATGGCTGTCAGCCATGGTTCATAGTGTAGACCGCCCCTCACAGCTATGGTTTGCAATAGGTTAATGATCACCTTACTTACTTTGCTTTTGATTGCATAGATTAGTCATGTTAGTCTTTTTATAGGTTTAATTGCATCTTAGGGAAACTCTTACCGTAGGAATTAGACATTTCATGTGTTGCATTAAGTAGGAGTACATTGGATATTTTATGTGCTTTATTGCTTCTAATTCGATATTTGATCTACGCATCATTTGCTTATTCATGTCTTGTATGTTTTAGCATAATTCTTGATGTAATTAGAATAGCTTAAAGTCTTTCTTTATGCTTTCTTGTTTTACTAGTTTAATGGTATTTACATGCATATTTCTTTAAAGGGCCTCATCACGAGAGGCTATCAATCTTTGTAATCATGTGTTGTTGTTTCTTGTTCATAGAGAGACAGGTGCAAAAAGGAGCCTATATCATAATCCTTCCACATCACGGAGAAGGGGGTTAGCTCTACCCCAAGGCAGTTTGTGAGTAATCACCGGAGCACAATAAGTGCGCCTACCCTATTGAGGGCATTGGCAATTGTAACATCTCGTATCATCTTTCGAGTGACCCTAAGAGGGCATTTTTGTAATCCGAGATCCTTTAAATATTAATACAAGAAACTTTGCATACGTTGGCTTTCTTTGTTCAATTTATGTATTTGTGTGGATCTTTGTGCTTTTGTGATGGTATAGATCAGTACGCCTAGCTAGGCGTGCGCTCCACGGTTACGTCACATTCTCTATATGTTTTTGTGGTTAAACAAAATTTTGAGTGAAATTTGTTGGTGTGATTGAAGTGGTTTTCTGAAAGAGAATGAGTTGAGTTTTGTGAGTGTGAAACATATTGAGTCTCTAGTCATTTTGTATATGTTTTTGAGGTTAAAAAATATTTTGAGTAAAACTTGTTTGTGTGATTGAATACGTTTTCTGAAAGAGGTTGAGTTGAGTTTGGTATGTAAATTTGAAATTTATTTGAACAAGCTTTTGTGAAATCTTGTGAGCTAATTGGAGTAAGTCCAAGAGTGGACTTAAGGACAAAGTTGAAAAAACTTTTTTGAAAGCTTAAGGACATATTTTGTGAGCTTTTGTAGAAGCTTACAATCAGATATGAGGTAAGTATTAGTGAAGACTTGTTGAGTAGATTAGACAAGTTGTAGTAAGGACTTGTTGAGAATATTTGATGTAAGTCTTATTGAAGACTTGTTGAGCAGATTTGAGGTAAGTCTTGGTGAAGAATTATTGTGTAGATTGAGCAAGTTCTTGAGAGGACTTATGGAAATATTTGAGACAATTATTTGAGAAGACTTGAGAGCAGAGTTTATTGATTGATTTGTTCAAGCTTTGTGTTAAGGCTTGGGGTAGATCTAGCAGAGTTGATTTATGATTAGATCAAGCTTTGTGTTAAGGCTTGAGGACAAACTTGAGGATAGAGTGTGGTGTAGATTTTAGGTCATATTTGTACCAGACCAGAGACAAATATTGAGAAAATTTGTGCTAGATCGAAGGACTATGTTTAGTATAGATTTGAGATAGATATTGAGCAGATTTGTGCTAGATTGAAGGACTATGTTTAGTGTAAATTTGAGATAGAGATTGAGCAGATTTGTGCTAGATCGAAGGACTATGTTTAGTAAAAATTTGAGATAGATATTGAGTAGAGATGAGAGTAGGCTTTGGATGTGATAAAGTAGAATATAGTAGTCTCTAGTAGATAGAGATCCATTAGATAAGGCACTGAGGATAGAGGTATTCTATGGAGAGAGATCCATAAGCTAGTGCAGTGGAGGCATTAGTCTTGTAGAGGATCACCATCTAGAGAAGAGGAGAAGGAGTTCTCCTGTGGATGGAGATCCACAAAAAAACTAAGGATATTGGTGTCTCTTGTGGATAGATATCCACAAACTTGATCAGGGGATTGGTGTCTCCTTTGGACAGCGGTTCATAAACATTGTAATAGGGAAGGATTCCCAAGAGATTTATTGAGAAAATTTTAGTGAAATAGTCCACATTGGGTGAACCACATTAAATTGGTGTCTCTATTGTGTGTGGTGATTTGTACTTTGATTTGATTACTACTGTTGATATTACCATTGATATATTGTATAATATTGTTTGGGAAAGAAAAGTAAAAAGTGGTCTTATATTGTTCACCCCCCTCTCAATATAAACTTATGTTCTTCAATTGGTATCAGAGTGGGTTCCTTCAGAAGAGTTTAATAGATTTAAGAAAAATCTTAAAAGAACATAAATGGATTTTTAGAATGGATCTTCAGGGAATAAAAAACCATTGTTCGATGGAAAAAATTATGTACTTTGGAGTGTAAGAATGAAGGTTCACATAATGGCACTAGGGAATGAAATATGGCAAGCATTTGAGGATGGATACATATCACCAGCTACTCCACCTACAGATAAATATGGTAAGATCCTACAACTAAATAATTCAAAGGCAATGAATGGAATTTTAAAAGGGTTGTGTGAAACAGAGTTTATAAAATTTATGCATTGCACATCAACAAAAGATATTTGGGATAAGCTGAAAGGTATATATGAGAGAGACAAAAATATCAAGATCACAAAATTGTTAAACCACAAGAAAAAATTTGAAGACCTAAAGATAAAGTATGAGGAAAACGTTGTTGCATACCTACTTCATTTGGATGAGGTTGTTAACTCTATGCAAGGACTTGGGTTCAAAGTTGAAGAAATAGATGTTTATCAAAATATTTTAAGGTTACTTCCTAAGAGGTACAATGAAAATATTTCAGCCATAGAAGAGTCAAAAGATATTGAATTTTTGACAAGGTATGATTTACATGGAATTTTCACAACTTTTGATATTAGAATAAAAGAGGAACCTATTCCCTAGAAAGAAGTAGCGTTCAAGGTAACAAATAAATCAAAGGGTAAGAAGTTAGAATAAAGCAATGAGTTATCTAGTGATGAAGAAGTAAACTATGGTATAAGGAACAAGGACTCAAGAAAGTATAAAGGTACAAAATTAGTTAGGTGTTTTAATTATGGTAAATATGGTCACTATGCAACTGATTTTCCAAAAGCTAGAAATAGTAGTGAAGATGAGAAACATGATCATAAGAACAGGGAAACAAGAAAACATAGGTATCAAAAGAAAAGTAGGGATGGACAAGGCAAGCAAGGAAAGAAGTTTTTCCAAAGGCATAAAAATATTTTTTATGCAGATAAGGTAGGTAAGAATTCAAGTGATAGTGATAAAGGATCCTCAAATAATGATGAAGAATAAATTCTCTTTCTGGTAGAGGAAAAAGAAGATGTTAAGAAAAAGGTAAAAAGGACACCATTAATTCTCAACTGTTTTAGGTGTGGTAACTTTGGTCATATTGAAGATAGTTGTACAAGGAATGGATTCAGTTTCAGTGAAGATGAATATGAAGATGCACTTGAAGGTCTAGAAGAAGAAAATCTTCTTATGGAAATAGAAGAATAAGGAAGTGCTTCTAGTAGAAAAGAGTCAGAAAAGAATGAATATGATCTTAAAGACAAAAGAGTAGAGGAAGAATAAAAAAAATAAAAGGAAGGAGAAGTTGATCTTGAGGGTGAGCTTATTTTAGCTCTTAAGGAATTAAGGAAGATAAGAAAGCAGAACGCAAAACTCAAGCTTCAATTTAAAGAATGTAATGAAGAGAAAGGAAAGCTTATAAAGGATCTACCCAACTCAATAGCTAAGACAAGGAGATTCAAAGAGAGGTTAGAGGCAAAGGTTTTAGAATGTGAAATATTAGATCATGAGGTAGCTTCACTAAGGAAGGAAGTAAAAGAGTCTAAAAATAAGCTACACAGGTTTGGGAGAAGCTCAAAGACCTTGGATAATATTATCAAGGTACAAATATCTTCATAAAACAAAATAGGACTTGGTTTTGAACAGGTACATAGTGAACAAGGAGAGGAGTCAATATCAAGCTCCAAATAAGAAGAAGCTTTAGAAGAAGAGAGTGTAAGAAAGAGTGATATTTCTAAGGATAAGTTGGAAAATAAAAATTTCAACAAGCAAAGGAACAATGCACAAATAAGGAACAAATAGAACATGAAACAAAACAGGATAGAAGAGACTAAGAGACCAATAGGGTCAAGGAAAATTTTCTTCAATGGACGATGCTTATTATGTCATAGGTTTGGGTACAAGGCTACACAGTGCAGGACACTTGAAAGACAAAAATTTGGAAATTTCAGAAACAGGCATCCCTTTCAAGGGTATTGCTACTCTTGTAATTATTTTGGCCATAAGGTTGTTAATTGAAGGGTTCATGATAGGAATGGATATGTCTTCACCAGGAGAAACTATAAGATATTTGCACCTTCAAGGAATCAAAAAATTAAGTGTTATAAATGCAATAATATTGGCCATTTGGCTAAGTGGTGTAGAGAAAAAATTCCAAAGACAAGCAAGAACAGAAAAATTTAGAGGAATCAGAAGGATCAATTGAGGAAGAAGGTGGAAAAAAATAAAGAGCAGTGTATGCTAGGAGGAGAGATACTCCCACCCCAAAATTAACCACCTTAATATAGGAGGTGGGGTACGGGCTAAGCTAAGAGTCTCATTCTTAGCCCCGAACCCTACAGGTGGCCCTTTGCCATTGGCAAAGGGGAAAATTTTGAGTTAAGGGGAGAGCATTCAGTCAGGGGGAGAAGTTTCTCAGGGGGAGCAATTTTAGAAAAAGGAAAAATATTTGGCTACAAAAAAAGGGTTGTCATCAATGAAAAAGGGGAAGATTTTTGGAAATTTTGAGTTAGTTGTGTTTTCATTGATATCAAGAGTAAGTATCAGTGATCAGTATAGGACTTGGAAAAAAAAGGGTTAAAATATTTATATTTTAAGCCCAATATATTTGTTCTAAGGGCTTCACATGATTGGTCAAAAGGATGGTTAAATAGCTTGAAGGAAATACCTAAAGGAAATAATATTATAATATTCATTATTATCATATTAAAGGAGGTTAGAAAAGGTCTAAGGGTGAAAGAGAAAAATACCTAGGCCTAAAGAAAATAATATTATAATATTTTTATTATAATATTAAAAGGTTAAAATTAATGCCTAAGGTAATTTATAAATTATTTATATTATAAATTAATTTATAAAATAATATTATTAAAACCCAAAGTTGGGTTGGGCACAAAATTTGATTTAAATTTTTATTCCCCCACCGACGTTCGAAGGAAAGGAGCATATGGTATAAATACAATAAGGTTTACCTCACAAAAGTAAGTCTTCGAATATTAAGCACATGCGATTTGTGAAAGTGAATGTGAAATATTTGTGAGAAAATAAAAACAGTATATTTATATTTTAATTGCACTCATAGAATATGAAGGACAAAGTGTCCAAGGCATAAAGCCTTGACACCAACCAATCGGTTGGGCTAGCAGCAAGTTTGAGGTGTGTAAGATGCAGGGTCCGTAGAGGTTCTGTGTTCGAGTCTTGGCGGCTATGAAGGAACAAAGCCTTTTGTTGGCTTTGGCACTAGAGGAAGAAAAAAATGCTTGAAGCACTTTTACCTCCCATATGAGTGCTTAGATCACATGCCAAGGTGGTCGCGGCTAAGGTGCAAGTGGTAGCTTGACTTGGGATCGAATCCCATGAGGTATTTACAAAGATACTTTAATTTTTGATAATGTGCATATGGTCTAAGATTGTATTGTGAGCACATAGGAAGATATAAGGTGATTAAATAAAATTTTAATTTAAGTTTAATTAAAGTTTGTGAAGGATTTAAGTGTGGTTTAAAAGTGAATTGAGTTATTTTTGGAAAGGTGTGATTTGATAATGCATTTTTGAGTAGGGAGATATAAGGGAGTTATTTTGATTATTTTTATGCATTAAAAATTCTGAAGTGAATTATTGTGAAAGTGTGTCAAGTGAACCTTTGCTAGTTGTATTTTTAAAATTTTGGAGATTATAAGGTTTACTTAAGACTTGTTTTTGTATGGTGAAATAAAATTACGAGTGGATATTTTGAGATAGATTGTTGCTACCTAACCTTGATATTGTAAAAGAAGATTTTATTGTGATTAAGACAGGTTTTGAAGACATATCTCCATAAAAAAAAGGTATGGGCACATATTCCTTGTGAGTGAAATATTGTTGGGTTGAATGTTGTGAAATGCAAAGTCGAAGTGAAAAGGTTTGTTTGAAAAGCATTGTTGAGTGAGTTTTCATGTGCATGATTGATGGAAGTTTGTGAGTACATTTGAGTGTGAAATTGAGAAATATATTGAACTAGGGTTTGTGAAAGATCATGAGTATCATTGTTATGTGATATTGTTTGATAAGCATTGCTGGAAATATTTGAGTAAAATTTCATCTGCATAATTAGGGTTTGTGAAAATATCATGAGTATCATTTTTATGTGAATGTGGAATAATCTTGAGTCAAGGGTTGAGATTAATTGTGTAAGTTATTGGAAGTATAGTGAAACACTTGGTTAGGATTTGCAAGAAAGTTGTGTTTCTTTGAGTGAATGGTTGAGTGAAATTGGATGAGCATCATTGAGTGGATGCATTGGAGTGATAGTTCTGTGAATTTTTTTTCTTTATTCTAAATTTATTTTAAAAGGAGTTTGAAAGTAATAGAGTGATTTGTGAGTGTGAAACATATTGAGTCTCTTACCATTCTCTATATGTTTATGTGGTTAAACAAAATTCTAAGTGAAATTTTTTGGTGTGATTGAAGAGGTTTTCTGAAAGAGAATAAGTTGAGTTTTGTGAGTGTGAAACATATTGAGTCTCTAACCATTCTCTATATGTTTCTAAGGTTAAACAATATTTTGAGTGAAACTTGTTTGTGTGATTGAAGAAGTTTTCTAAAAGATATTGAGTTGAGTTTTGTATGCAAATTTGAAATTGATTTGAACAAGATTTTGTGAAATCTTGTGAGCTGATTTGAGTAAGTCCTAGAGTGGAATTAAGGACAAAGTTTAGAAAGATTTTGTGAAATATTAAGGAAATATTTGTGTGATATTTTGTAGAAGCTTCCAATCAAATTTGAGGTAGATCTTGGTGAATACTTGTTGAGAATATTGGACAAGTTCTAGTGAGGACTTGTTGAGGAGATTTGAGGCAAGTCTTGTTGAGTAGATTTGAGGTAAGTATTGGTGAAGACTTATTGAGTAGATTGAGAAAGTTATTGAGAGGACTTGTGGACATATTTGAGGTAAATATTTGAGAATAATGGAGATTAAAGTTGATTGATTGATTTGTTCTAGCTTTGTATTAAGGCTTGGGGTAGATCTAACAGAGTTGATTTGTGATTAGATCAAGATTTGTGTTGAGGCTTAAGTACAAATTTGAGGACAGATTTTGATGCAATTTGAGGGTAAAATTATTCCAGACCAGAGACAGATATTGAAAAGATTTGTGGTAGACCGAACGACTATTTTTAGTATAGATTTGAGACAAATATTGAGCATATTTGTGCTAGATCGAAGGAGTGTTTTTAGTACAAAATTGAGATAGATATTGAGCATATTTGTGCTAGATCGAAGGACTATGTTTAGTAAAAATTTAAGATAGATATTGAGAAGAGATGAGAGCAGGCTTTGGAGGTGACATAGTAGAATATAGTAGTCTCTAGTATATAGATATCCATTAGCCAAGGCAATGATGACATAGGTCTTCTATGGAGAAAGATACACAAGCCAATGCAGTGGAGGTAGTAGTCTTCTAGAGGATCACTATCCAGAGTAGAGGAGAAGGAGTTATCCTATTGATAGAGATCCATAAACCAAATGAGGGGATTCATGTCTCCTATGGATATATATCTATGAACTTGATTAGGGTATTGATGTCTCTTTTGGATAGAGGTCCATAAACATTGTAATAAGGAATGATTCCCAAGATATTTGTTGGGAAAATTTTAGTGAAATATTTTTTCATGGAGTAGCCCACATTTGGTGAACCACATTAAATTGATGTCTCTATTATGTGTGGTGATTTGTGCATTTATTTGATTACTGCTATTGATATATTACATAATATTGTTTGGGAAATAAAAGTAAAATGTGGTCTTATACTATTCACCCACCCTCTTAGTATAAGCTTGTGTTCTTCAGTAAAAGACCTAAAGAAGGGAATTCAAGATCCAAAGGAAACACGACTTCAAAACCATATATCAAGACAAAAGGTGAAGCACCAATAGGGGTTCGAACACTAGTTCAATAATCCCATAAAGAAGGATTTAATTGAGTATGTCAATCTCATCCTGGTTTATTAACCAATATTTTTAATATTTTAATTAGAGTTTTATTGGATGCTTCAACTTGACCATTTCCTTGTGGATAATAAGGAGTAGACCATCTATGTTGGATTTTATATTTTGCACAAAGTTTTTGAATGTCTTTGTTTTTTAAACAAGTTCCATTGTCTAAAACAAGTGTATATGGAATCCCAAATATCCAGATGATTTGATTGAAAATAAATTTTGAGACTTGGGTTCCTATGCAAGAAGCCAATGGCATAGCTTCTACCCATTTTGTAAAATATTTAGTTGTTGTAATGATAAATTTATGACCATATGATGACATTGGGTTGATCTTCCCTATAATGTCAAGGCCCTATTTCAAAAAATGCCAAGGGGAAGAGATATATTGAAGCTCTTGGGTAGGATCATGGATGAGATTTGTGTGCTTCTAACATTTATCACATCTACGCACATACTCATTGGCATATTTTTCCATGGAGGGCCAAAAGTATCCCATTTGTAGGAGTTTTTTGGCTATGGATCCTCCACTAAAATGACCTTAGCAAGATCCATCATGGACCTCACTTAATGCTTTTTTAGACTCATTAACATTGAGGTATCTTAAAAGAATACCTTCAAAGGATAATTTATACAAAGTACTTTTAATTATTATGAATAAAATAGTCCGCTTACACAATAATCGTCATTGGTTCCTATCCAAGCCATCAGGGTATGACCCATTTTGGAGAGAATTTAAAATAACCCCATACCATAGTTCTAAAGATGATTTTTCAATTATAAAAACACATAAGGGTTCTAAGCAATATTCTAACAATGTTAGTTCCTAAAGATGGTGAATGATGATAGTAGCATGATCATCATTCAATTCTAAAGTGATAAGAAAAACAACAACTACCTTAGCATCTATAGAACAATTACTGGTATGGGGGATAGCTTCAATGGTAACCTTATTGAATAAAGAGATAAGTTTTAAAACACTCTTTATAAGGATAGAGTTTCTCATATCAGGTTCGATAAATTTCATTAAATTGATTCACCATGAGTTGTGAGTCTCCAAAAACTAATAAGATTTTAATATTTAAGGCTAAAGCTACTCGTAACCCAAGGATTAAATCTTCATACTCTATTGTGTTATTCATGTAGGCGAATTGGAGTTTAAAAGGCAATGGGATAATTTGCTTTTGCAAAGATACCAATATGATACCTGCACATGCACCACTCATACAATGGGCTCCATAAAAAAACAAAGACCATGATTATGAAGAATCACCTTTTGTATTAAGGTATTCATCAAGAAATTCTATTATCAATGGACGAGTAGATTCAAGGGGTGAAGTGGTGAGTTGATTTGCTATGACTTACCCTTTAATGGATTTTTACCCAATAAAGTTTAGGTTGAACTCAAATAAAGCGATAACCCATTTCCTTAAACATCTCGACAATGGATCAATTTTTATGATGACATAAGTTTTCTGGCTAAGCATATGATACCACAATTTTTGTATAGAGAAAACAACTAAAAAATCTTTTCTAAAGGTGTGCAATGAGTTTAATAGCTTATTAAATTTCTGCTTATGTAGTAAATGGCTTTTTATTTCTTATCCTCATCATATTGCGCTAGCATTGCTCCTAACACAATTTCTAAGGTAGAAATGTATAGGATAAAAGGATGCTTGAGCCTAGGAGGAACAAGTATTGGTGGCGTAAGCAAATATGTATTAAGAGATTCAAACGATTCTTGGCATTCCTCATCCTACTTAAAAAATATATATATTTCTTATGTATCTTAAGAAAGGGTTGACATTTATCTACTAGTTTATCAATGAAATGGTAGATGGATTGGAGATTACCTTGTAATATTTTGAGTTTTTTAACGTTTCTGGTGGTGGCATATCAATGATTGCCTTTATTTTAATGGGATATATCTCTATTACTTGCATAGATACAATAAATCTCAATAATTATCCTCACTTTACTCCAAAAACACATTTGTATGGGTTTAAACGAACTTTATATTTGTGGAGTCTATTAAAGAATCGTCGCAATTCAATAATATGCTCCTCTTCCTTAATGTATCAAGCTATGATATCGTTTACATAATCATTTAAGATGTCAAACACGTAGGTCATAGCCTATTGATAAGTTACTCCTGCATTATTTAGACCAAAGGGCATTACTTTCCAATATAAAGTTCCCCAAAGTGTAATGAAAGCAATTTTAGGTTGATATTCGGGTGCTATATAGATTTGGTTATATCCAAAAAATCGATACATAAGGGATAACATCCCACTTCCTACTATGAAATCAATGATTTGATTCACATTTAGAAGGGTAAAATCATCTTTGGGACATGCAACAATGATACATACTCTGGTTTTAGTAGCCTCTTTTTTGGTTGCTTGAACAACATTGGATATCTAGTCATAGTAATCTATGGCCTGAATGAAATAATTGTCTAATAAATTTTACAACTCATATTTTACTAGCAAGGCTACTTTAGGATGTATTTTCCTAAGTTTTTTTTCACTAGTTTAGCATAAGGGTGCACCACTAAGTGGTGCATGACAACAGAAGGATCTAAGACAGGCATATATGCATATGTTCATGCAAATATATCAAGGTATTCCACAAGAATTTATGTGTATTTTACTTGTTCTTTTTTAATTAAGGTAGCTACAATTTTGACCATGTGAGGATTGTTTTTTTTCCAATATTAATTTTCAAAATATCTTCTACCAAAATATTTAAGTTCTTTTCAAAATTAGGAGGGGTGGGTGAAACACCCATTTCCTAAAGCTCTTCTAGGTATAATTTGGCTAACTCTTCTTGTGGGGTTTTTGTGTGAATATGGACTATGCATGGGATAGAACAATTGAAGAAGAAACCATTCCCCATGATTTATTCAAGGGAGGTGTCAGAAAGGACATCTCATTCTATACATTTGTCCAATATGGCAATCATTTTTGGATGAACTATTGAAATCATATTGCAGGAAAATTGACCTTGTCTTCTCTTCTTATTACTTGTTAAATATTTTTTACTTTCTAATATTCATCATAGGTGATTATATGATAATCGTCATAAAAAAGGAAAGGTTAAGATTTTGTAGGAATATAGCCTATACCACATCAGGCATGCCATTCCTCAAATTCAAATGACTCTCTTATACCATTTTCAAAAGTACCCAAGCCTTTACCTCTATAACCCATATCAAACATCATTTGTTTTAATTTTATACATTTGTTGTAAAAATAACATTGAGCAAAATTGTTCTCATCGAACGTAAAGCTCATTTTGTTGATGTTCATTCTATCGGGAGAACACCCTACAAAAATACAAGTGCAACTTCCAACATGATATATGTTTCCTCATTTGTGAGGTAAACTTGTCATACGTGGGGATGGTGGTAATTAGGAAAAAACAATGGAGTCTTGTACAAAAAAATTTGCTTGTTCTATAGGTGCTAGTATGGTAGATAGGTCTATTAAAGTTTCATCTATGAGGGGATATGAGGTAGAAGGATTATCAATTTTAGATGGTATAGTTGTGTTAGAAGCAGGTAGAGGTTCAATTTTTGGGAAAACAATTTTAGAAGGAATAGGTATTGATGATGGTAAGGTTGGAAAAAATAGAAAATCAATAGGTTCTGCCATTGCATACATGTCAAAGGCTCTAGGATCTCCATAAATGGTGACCAATTGGTTTTTAAATTTGAATTTGATACATTGATGTAGTGTAGAGAGAACTTCCCTCATTGCATTAATCCAAGGGTGTCCTAGAAGGATGTTGTATGATGCTAGACAAGATACGACAAAAATGAATGTGTCCAATATTCTAGGTCCAACTTGTAGTGAGACAGATATCACACCACAAGCTTCTTGGGTTTTGTCATTAAAATATTTTAAAATCATTTTAGTTCTTCGTAAATATTCAAATCTAAATCTAAACCTTTTGAAAAAGTCATAGGTGCATATATTTAGGGATGAGCCACTGTCAATTAATACCCTCTTAATACCTATATCTCCAATTAATGTTGTTATGTATAAGGGATTATCCTTATGCATTTTATGCAGAGGTATATATTTGTCATGAAATTCAATGTAATCAACTCCATTAGAAGCTACAACATTCACAATAGTATTTGGTTCTAGGTCTCGAGGTACCATCATTTGAATCAAGGTTTTCATTAACTCTTCTATATGAATTCATGAAGTTCTAAGAGGAATCTAAGAGGGAAATCCTAGTTGTTGTATTAGCTAGTTTTTCATTAATATCAAAGGGAACCTTTTGTTGAGGTTGAATTACATTATTTTCCTTATTAGGTGGTTTCAGAACAAAAGGTTTTTGAATCTCATTATTTGGTTGAGTTGTAGGTAATTGTGATTGAGAATTTTGGTTTTGAGCTTGTTGTCTAGTAATGGATCCAATTGTAGCCACAATGTTATTTGATTGATGGGGAATGGGATGATCATTTTGAGTAGGTTGAGGTCTAGAATTTGATGTTTGTTCTGTGGGACAAAGTTTTTGTGAGGAAGGATAGTTTGCTATCATTCTTGGAAATGGATCCTCAAACATTAATGAATATGTGATGGGTAAAATTTATTCTGATTCATCTTCTTAACTATTATATTGTAATGAGCTAATTTCTACCTTAGATTCAATTTCACTGTCTACATGGTTCAAGGATGAGAATTGTATTTTATTTCCATGAATTGGATCAATTGTGACAACAAATTGAGTAGGCACAAAGGGAGTTTGTAAAGGTTGCGATGGTAAGTGACCACTAATCATTCCCACATAACACGTTGGATGAGGAGAAATTTTATAATCCAGCTGATTTACAGCTTCCTTACCATGGTTTGGTAAAGGGTTTTGAAATATATCTAAGTTTTGATTAACATTTTGTGTTTGTTGTTGTGCATTTGCTATTGGAGGGTTTTTATTTGGTGGAGGGATTTCCACTTCCAAATTTCCATAATCAATTAAATCCTACATAAAATGTTTTAATATTTTACAAGTGTTTGTTGGGTGTCCATCAACTTGATGAAAATCATAATGTTGGTCTAGTCTATACCAAGGTTGAGAGGGATCAAGTTGTATTTCTGGCAATTTTATCAAACCTCTTTTTATGAATTGTGGTAATACCATTGTCAAATTTTGGTTTAATCTTGTGAAGTTATGTTGTGGAGCTATTTGAGGTGATTTTAACACAAACTATTTGTAGTTTTTGTGGTGTTAACATTTGGAGTAGGTCTACTATCTGTAAATCCATTTCCTACCACATGTTTATTTTTGTATTGATTTTTAGATGATTTGTCTTCATCCTTTTTTTTTAAATTATCCCCTTCTAATTAGGGCTTATTCAACCCTTCTATACAAGTATGTAGCTTGATCAAAATATGTTACAGTTGTAGTAGCTAACTCGTAATATAATTGCTCTTGTAAATTCCCAATGAAATATCTAACATTTCCCTTGGAGGTAGAGTGAAGTGTAGTTTTCCCAAAAAATTCTCCATCGAGCTAAAAATTATTCAAAATTCTCTTGTTTTCCTTTTTTAAGGTTGTACAAATCTTTGATTGTGACATGTCTCTCTATATAAGCACCAAATTGGTGTATAAACAATTATGCAGTTTCTTCAAAATTTATTAAATAATGTGTTGGAAATTGATAGTACCATTCCAATGCAATGCCCCCTATATTTTTTGGAAATATATTTAATAATAACATATCATCATATGCAATGTCATTATAGGATGTTCTAAACATACGGATATGCTCGATTGGATCTTTGAACCCCTTATAAATTGACAGCACCGACATGGGTAAACATTTAGGATATGGTATAGCAGCAACAATAGGATCTAATGGTTGGTTGCACATTTTCTTATAGCTATATGTAGGGTGATAAGGGTCTATCTGATCCAATCTTGAAGCTAGTTGTTTTACTATAGTTTCAAGATGATGTGGTTCCTCATCATGTCTATTTTGCACTACTATGTTGGTATGTGGAGGATAATATGTTTGTTGTGCCACCACATAAGGAGTGGAAATGGTGAGGATTTTTGAGTTTATAAGGAGATGCATTTTGTTGAGTATTTTGTCAAGGAGAATTGGGAATTTGCATATTTTTATTTTTTTTGAAGTTGTATTTTGAGCAAATAGATGTTGAAAAATATTGAGAAAGAATAGTATTATTATTAGATGGAGAAGGTTGCTATTGAGTCGAATTGGCTATGGTAGTTGCAAAAATAGGTTGTTGTTGTAATTTTATTTGAGCATCATCCTCTTGAGGAGGTAGATTTTGAGTATTATGAAGATCATTATAAGTGTCATGTTGTAATGATGCATTTATGTATGTCTCAGGTTTTGGGTAAAGTTTGAAAGTTGCTTCTAGAGTTTCTTCCATCGAGAAGCCACATTTTACAAGTTTATCTTCTATTTCTAACGCATTAGTAAGGGAATCTCTATTACGATTTAAAAAATAACAAAAAATTTCCATATATTGAAAATGAATGTCCCCTTGAGGTCCCAACTTTGGGTCAATATCGTTGATTATTTCATTTTCTTCATCTTGTTCTATTTGTAATTGTTGTTCTTCTAGAATTTCTTCTATTTCCATTTCAGCATTAGGGTTTGTAGTTTCTAACTCATCTTCAAAGCCAGTAGCCACTTTTTTACCACTCCTAAAATTTGTAGGCATATTTCCTAGCAATGCTAATTAATTTTTTTTGTTTGTTTTTTTATCTTGAAAAGGAAAATAATCTACTATGATTCAACTCAAATATTTAAAATTTTTTGATAACAATGCTAAATAATTTAATCTTCCTTGAAAAGCTTGTGAATGTTATTAATGGGCTCTAGATATTTAGGACTCATGTATTGTTCTTCCTCAAAATAAAAATCACGTACTAGAAGGTTGATGAAGTGGACAAGGGTAAGTTATTTGGTATCTAAGGTAGAAGGTTGAGCTTGCAACTCATAACAATAGTCTCGAAATAGGACTTCCCTAGGTTTTTTATGATATCTTCTTCTTTTTTCTAGGGTTACCTCATTGTCCTCTAAGTATGCTAAGAATTGATGAAATTTTAATGCTTCTTCTAAATAGTTTTCCCAAGGATAGATGTTTGAATCAATACTAGATCATTTGTTTGCAAGCCAACGTTCACAACCTCTTTTATTTTTAGGATAAGGAGAGTAATAACTTGGACCTAAGGCTCTAGCAGTATCAATTATTTTAATCTCCCTTATTTCTTAAGACCTATTCTCAATGATACCAAATTTTTTCCATAAGTCTACTTGATGTTTTGAATGATCACATTTGTAGAAGAGATCAACCTCTTGCTCTATGAGCATTCTTCTAAGGTCTATAAGTGAAGACTCTTTAATACTATTTTCTACCATCTAGTGATATATATATATATTTTTTTTTGTTTTATGAAAAAGGAAAAACAATAAAGTTTACAATGATGGCGTGGTTCATGTTGGGTTCACCAAAGGATGTAGATCCAAAATTATTGTACCCCTTTCTCCCAGGCTAATGGATCCGCACCAAAAAGGGGGAGGGAAAATGATGAATATGCATATCAGATGAGAAACACTTGAGTTGCGCTTTCCTTGATGATTGTCGATGAATGGGGTAAGGGTTCACCAAGAAAAACTTTCTATGGCAATTTCCATGCCTAGGTGGGGATTTGTTTGATGTGTTGTTTTAAGCTTACTTGCATACACCTAGGTTTGGCCAATGCAACTAAACTAACCTATATGTGATTTAGATTCAATGAAAACAAATACACACAAATGTTCTAAGAAATAATTTTTTTTGCAATTTCATATTAAAAATAAATTCTAAGCCTTATCTAATCTGGTTGGTTGAATCTAAAAAATTTCTGACTTGTCTGTGAAAATTCGGGTCCTACAAATGAATTTGTGGCCTTTTGAGAAAATTCGTAACTTTACGAATTCAATTTTGGGGATCCACAAAATTATCTAGAACCTAAAATTTCATAAAACAACACTAAAACCCGATTGAAAATTAGAGATTAAACCCAATCATCAAGAGATTATGATTTAATATGATTAGATCTCTACAAATTTCTAGAAAGTAATCATATTACAAATCTCAAATTTGAATGATTGTATGCTATATGGATTGAGATTTATCTTGAAATCATGTAATTCTAATGCAATGAAATGATAACTAATGCCTCAATTCAATAAGAAAATATAATCTATAGTATTAAAAACATGAAATGAAATTGGGAATATGCAAAATCTGATCTAAATGTACCCCCAAGTGTGATGTAGATGATTTTAGGAGTGATATCGCAATTTCGTGAGTAATTTTATGAATTTGTAAGCTCACGTATTCATATTCTAAAAAGCAGTGGTTAAATTTCTACCCCTTTTACAATTTCGGGTCTATAACCTACAATTTTGTGACTAGCAACCTGTAAAATTGACATAAGTTCTCTAACAATTCCAGAGGATTAATACAAGAAAATGGGAAATTAGAACACTAGGGAGCTAAGGGGATTCCAGGGAGAACTCTCAGATTAAATCCATCAAGATTGATCACTAAATTAGATGTAATAACAAGAAATTAAGGCTTCACCCTAATTTATATAGATTCGAGAGTTCCCAAAACTATCAAGGATGCGCTTTGGCCCAAACAAGGACAAATGCAATGATTTCTAACTGAATGTCATAATTAGGCAAATTTCATGTGTAATAGCCCCTTTCTAGGTAGTCAACAAGTTGTTGTGGGTTAGACTACTCTCAAGTTCCTGTAGGCTAATTATTGTGTGTGGGAGCCTTTTGGGGATGAGTTGGTTGTTACCGGTTGCCAGTTTCTGGAGTGGTTTGGGGTGTTGTGGGCTTCACTAACTATTTTTAGTAAGTCAGTTCTTGGTGGGTCCTACAAAACGAAGATATGGGTTTGATGCATTTTCTAATTGGGTATCCGTTTCCACCCTCGTTTTGTGGTTTCGAGCAGCATGGACCAAAATATTACATATTTTATCATTGAAATTACTTAAAGTTAAATTAAAGATTTAAATTTTCTAATGTATTTTGTGAATGGGACCAAAAGGGGACATAAATATTAAAGTTAAAATTTTTATGATGTAATAACTTAAAATTGGATGCCTCATTTTGGAGACATAAGGGGATGAAATGAAATGAAATTAAAATTAATTTTATTTGACCAAGAGGGGCATAGCCTTCTAGAGGAGATATAAAAAGTGAAATTTCTTTATTTTCTTCTCATTCTTGTTTGCTCATTTCATGAAACTAGAGACTTTGGCTTGTGCAAGGGTTTCAAGCTTTGTGAGGATGAAATGCCTCTCAAAGAACATCATATTCAATCACGAGAGATCACTCCTAGGTGATTCAGAGGCAACTTCATATAGAGGTTGCACTTGTGCTTCAATGGAGAGTCATTTGGAGATTATTCTAGATATTTTGGCAATATTTTTGGAGATTATTCAAGGAGAAATAAGTGAATATTATTTACAGATCATTTGTTTCCATTTGTAGTATATTTTTGTAGTATTGGTCATACCACACTAGGGTTTCTAGCACTACCTTTTTGCTCATAGCTCTCAACAAAGACATCAAATAATTTTGGGTATTTTGGCATTAGATATGGCATGCCTGGGTGAACCTTTGTGGTGATTTCAAGCATTTTTAGAGGTGTGCACATTTTTCTATGCTGGCCATACCATTCCAAGGGGATAGTACAATTTGGGGTTGCATTTTCAGTAGTGACACTAGGGTTTGAAGTTTCTAGCTTTGGCTTCGAAGGGGATTTTAGCATATAGGTTTCTTGCTGGATAGATTTATGGCAGTGGCTATCTGGTGGTCCACGTGGCTTTGGTTCGATGTCTTATATTGTCGTTTCTTTCCTTCCCTATGATTATCAACCAACCTCAAATTACTAAGATGAATAGGAGACATGTTATCTGACATGTGACTATCCCCATTAGTCTTTATGGTATTTCCAAGCAGCATCCACGAAGACTGACAACTCAAATATTTTTCATTGTGAGTCCAATTCAAAAAAGATACGGGAATACTCCTAGACTTCGAACTTATAGTGCCTTCCCTGTTGGTAAATTTGACTATCATTCTTGGAATTCTTGTTGAATAAGCTCCTCTACTTCACTCGGGATACCGTGTTCCCATTTGAAAAGTTTTTCACCATAGACACCCAAATTGGCCAACTTATCAGTAATTTTGTTAGCTTCCCGAAAGACATGTTGGGATTTTTTTCCCTGTCTTCAATGGAAAAGGATCCTAGCCTCTTCAACAATTGTTTTAATCCTCTAAGGAGGTGTTTTTCAATTATTGAGGAGATTTATAACGTGCATAGAGTCTCCTTCTACTATAAAATTGTCTTCTAAGTCTTGAATCATTTGAAGGCCTCTCCACATAGCTCTAGCTTTAGCTTCATTGTTTGTCCTTGTTCCCAAATATTTAGAAAATGCAAGCATCATATTCCCATTATGATATCACACAATACCACTAGTGCCTGCTCTACCAGGATTGTCCTTAGTTGCTCCATCAAAATTAAGCTTAAACCAACCTGTAGGATGTGGAGACCACTTAACATTGGCTCTAGGGATAACTACCCTAGCCACAGACTCATCTAACTATTAGTCTCACAATGACACTAAGAGGGGTGGGTGAATCAATGTAGCTCTTTAAACTTAAATTCATAGCTCTTAAAACAAAAATAATGAAACCTTATAACCAGATAAAGCAAGTATCATAAGAGAAAATCACACAACACAAGATTTAACGAGGTTCACCAATGTGGCTACTCCTCAAAAATGACTGCTTGGACTACCATCCAAATCTAGCCTTTGCAAAGAAACAACTTTACAAACAATTTACTAGCACCCATTGGAAGGAGCACCAACCCCTAATTTATCTACACCAACAAAATGAAGCACCAACCCTTGATGCCAAGCACCAACTTGGACTTTAATTCTAAAACTAGAAGATTGATAGTAAGATACCTTTGCTTTTGCTAGACCCTGACTAGTCTTCTTCACCTTTGATTTCTCTACACACTCTGCTTTCTCTGCGTAATCACTTCACACACTCTGCTTCGCTACACTCAAAATTCATAATCATCTTCTCCCTTTTGCATACTCTGCTTTCTTAGTGAATTTCACACTTAGAATGATTCGACATGACTTGCTCTCTATGCACAACGATCGTATTTCGCACACTTTGACATTCTTCTCAAATCTCCAAACAACCCTCCTTTTATAACATAATTGTTGTGATGAAAACCCTAATCTTAGTCAGCTATAAACCCTAATATTAGTCAGCTTTCACAACAACTATAAACCCTAATTTTAGTCGGTTGTCATCGATATTCGTCGACTTCAACTCAACCGTAAAAATACAACATGTTGCGATATAATGACACTTTTTATTTCTCTCTTTCTCCTTGCTTTGAACCATGAAAATGCAACATGTCACAATATCACGACACTTTTTCTCCTTGCTCTTTCTCTTAGCTTTGACCCACGAAAATACATGTCACAAAATCGCTATAGTTTTTCCACTTGCCTTTTTCTCTTCCAACAATGTCGCGAAATCGTGACAGTTTTTCCTACTTTTTATCTCACTTCCAACATGTCACGAAATCATGATAGTTTTTCCTGCTTTTTCTCTTTCTTCCAACATGTCACGAAATCGTGATAGTTTTTCTTACCTGCTGTAAATGTCACGATATCGCAACACTTTTCTTACTTGTCTTTTTATTTGATCTTTTGCATATGGGCCACTTTGGTCTTCTTGAAAACTCACTGTACATACTCTGAGTAACCTTTGAACTCATGTCTTCTACATCTGAATAGCTTTTGAACTTTCTATCCACTGCATCAACAGATCTATCTGACTGTGTTGACAACAATGACAATATTGTTGCTGCCCCTTGCTCAACAATCTCCCCCTTTGGAATTGTTGGCAATACATGTGCAATTTCTTGTAACTCTTCTCCCCATTTGACAATAATACCAAAGGACTACTACAGACTCCCCTTGATTCCATGCACAAAATTCTCAGGCACAATTTATTACACTTAGCAAAAATCATGAACATGAGCAAAAATATAATCAGTGAAGAACACAAGCTTATACTGAAAAGGGGGGTGAACAGTATAAGACCTCTTTTTACTTTTTCCTTTATACTTCAAAATAGTAAAGCAAAATACCCATAGCAATATCAAAGCAATGCACAATATCATCCATAAAGTGACACCAATTTTAACGTGGTTCACCCAGAAATCCTGGGCTACGTCCACAAAACTTTTCTCTAAAAGTTATCTCAAAGTTCTTTGGGAAACCTTCCCAATTACAATGTTTATGAGCCTCAGCTCAAAGGAGATACCTTCCCCCAATCTAAATTTATGAGCCTCTGCTCAAAGGAGATACCTTCCCCCAATCTAAATTTATGAGCCTCTGGCCAAAGGAGAAACCTTCCCCCAATCTGAATTTATGAGCCTCTGATCAAAGGAGATACCTTCCCGTCTTCTCTGGATATGATCCCTTAGAAGATCAATTGTCTCTACCTCTTGCCAGCACATGGAACTCCTTTCCATCGAAGACCTCATGTCCTCAATGCTTAGCCTAAGAGACCTTTGCCTTCTATGATCATGTCCATAGCAGCTCAGCAACCTGTACCAAACACAGTCAGTTGGTCTAGTACAAGTCTTCCTCTATCTGTCAGATCTATCCAACTCTTGAAAAAACCAATCCTCTGTCCACAAGCCTTCTCAAAGACTTGCCAAATCTGTCCTCAGGTTCTCTGATAGAACCAATGTACCTTTGTCCTCAAGTTCTCTGATAGAACTATCAATCTTAGCTCACAAGTCACTAAGGTGTCGGTCACTACTGAAAATGCACCCTTATAAGTCTTCCCCCCTTGGTTTTGCAAAAAATATATCTCCCCTGTACGGGGTTCCAAGGGGTAGCGCCCCTGGCGTGACGGGGAGTCCAAAATTTTTTGGAAGTGCAAAATGGGCTCTCCAGAAGGCTTTTTTTACTGGTTTGTAAAAAATTACAATATTTTGCCTCTTAGGCAGATGAGCACAAAAATGTCATAAAAAAAATCCCCCCTGTGTGAAGTACTTCAAACAAAAAATGTTTGTTATTTATGAAGCCTACAAAAATAGGTTTTGAGGTTTGATGATTGTATGTGAATTTGCTCAATGAGGGAAAAAAAATCCCCCCTTCACGTATGTAGCAAAAAAAATGCCCCCCTTTTAAAGTTTGATAAGAATATTTTCCTTCCAATGTTTAAAAATAATAATTTAAAGTTTAATTAAATTATTTTTCTAAAAAAAAGAAATTATTTTCAATTATATTTCTTTTTTTTAAGAAAAATTAAAAAATTTAATTAAACTAAAAATATTTAAAAAAAACATTAGAAAAGAATCAAACTCAAAAAATATACCTTTTGCTGGGTCGAGTCGGTGAGGTTTGATCCCCTGACCTTCAGCTGCTAGGGCTTGACCAAAAACCAACCGAGATCCTGCCTTGACTAAGAAATAAAGGGTAAAACCCCTTATTTAGGGCTTCTACGTGGGCCCTTCCTTAAAAGCGGCGCCGCTCTGGTGGCGACGCTCGAGGAGGATCTACATAAAGCGATCGACACTTTCTAGGCAGGCAACCCTGACCTCCAGCAGGTGGTGTTGTGCTATGTCCTACAGGTGGTGAGGTTGTACCTCTCGTGCATGGTCTCGCAAGGTGGTCGCTTCTGCCTGAGGCACTCTCGGATGCCAAAACATGCAAGAATTGGCACCTCCATTACTACCTTCCCTTCACTTTAGATTGCAACTAATCGGGTGGGGTTCAATTTTGGCAATTGCTCGAATCTGCTCAAATGTCCACCACAATGAGCATGACATCTATGATCTTTGTCATGGGTGATTTCTCCCTGCGTGAGTCGGCGCTCAGTCCAGCAGGGTTGTAATAAGTTGATTTGGCCACCAACTATGCGATTAGCTTTCATCGGGGAGAATGGGTAGTGTACTATTTTCTCGATGAGCAGTGTTGTGACTTTGTAGTGATGACACAACTACACTCGTGGCGGGGTAGGTCACCATCAAGCGTCTGCTCAATCGATCTTGGCGTAATTTAAAAAAAAAAAACTTCCACTGCATAAAAATTTTACCCCTCCCAACTGCGTCTTGTACTATGGATAAAATATTCGTAGGTGAGAGCACGTTTTCTCCTCAGCACTACGATTTTCTTGTGATCAATGAAAGCCTACAAATTAATTGAAGCCAAAACAATCCTGTAATTAAGCCAATTACATGTCGTTTTCACAGACTACAAAACAATCTACGATGGCAGTTTCTCCTTCGTCACAGTCATAGAAAAAAAAATTAAATTATGCACCATCATCGCCAATGTTGTGTGCCAGCAAGGAAGAGAGCTGGGAGTGATGTGGAATTATCCCACATATGGCGTATAGGGAAAATATGATGCTTTTAAAAAAAATAACACTTCGTAAAGGAGTTGTCTACCTTTAGGTAGACTATCCTCCCCAAAACGCTCTCTTGCCCAACTGAATTCATCTTCTTATATGTATCTTACTGTCAACGTGGCCAATTTTGTTTTGATTGCCAATGATCCCATCCTCGCTCATGTGTGTCCTTTTCACTTAGGTCTTAACAGGGTTGAGTCCATTTCATCCTCTGTCTAGCTGGTTTTAGTCATGTCCATCCTCTGTCTAGGTCAGAGGCAGATCTGACTCACCTCGGGAAATGCATCCCTCTTGTCACTCCTCCCAGATCCGTAGGTCTTGAGCCGTAGATATAATACCATGTAAGACTATGGAATAGGCAATATTTATTATTGAATAAGTGAATGTATTTATACAACATGATATGCCTAGATTAGTCCATGAAATGTGGAGCTAATCAACTAGATGCTTACTAACAATAACCTAGGATATATACTCGCTAACAATAGAATAAAGCTAACAACTAACAATATTACTAACTAATGTAATAATAATAGACATATGCTAACAGTTCTTAGTTGCATTGTACCAATAATAATTTGGATGATTCAAATGCATCAATGTTTCTTGATCTATCATCTATTTAAAATAATACCAAACATTATTGTGCTACCTTATCATTGCTTGTGTGATAAACACATGCTATTATTCTTCTCCTTAAAATTCTTCTTTTTCTTATTTGATCTGGTTCTCCTTGACAACATTACTTTTATGTGTCTTTCTCCAAATTTGATTTTGCTATTCTAAATGTCACCTAGTTTGTTGTTGGTTCATCTCTTGTGAAGGTAATCCATTTTCAAATGGAATGTGCAAATAATATTTCATGGTGTTTTTGTCTCTTCCACAATGTTCAACATGTCCCTTACATGTTGAAAGTATTCCTTTAAGAGTAAATCCTTTGATTGTGGTAGCGTACCTCTTTTGAATGGTTACTTTCATTTTTGACTTGTAGGTAGTAATTGTTCATCTTATTCTAGAGACCTCTACTTTTTGAACTAGGATCACCAACTTATTCAAGCTTGGTTTTTGCTCAGTAATATTTAATGTAGTTACAGAAAAATTGTACGCCAATAAAAGTGATATCAAAATAATATGAACTAACAATTTATTAGACACTTGAGTTCCTAGTGCTTGCAATGATGCTTTAAAATTTTCTATTCTCTCCATGAATACTTCCATATTTTTTTCACTCTTCATATTCATGCAATGAAGTTGGATTTGGAGGAATACAATCTAATTTTTATTCTTGGATTCAAATATTATCTTTAACTTCTTCCAAGCATGTTTGGTTGTGGTTGTGTCTCGAATGCATGCCTAAACTTCATCTACTACTCCAAAAATGATAATTAGTCTTGCTTTTATATATTCCTTATTAAAATTTGTTTGATATTTTCCTTCTACAATAGGATAGAAAGTGATTCCATCTATTACTTTCCAAACTTCCTCAAACTCAAGTTGTGTCATGATTTTTGTCTTCCAAGAATCATAGTTGTTTCTTGTCAACAATTGGGAATCTAGTAATAAAAATTTTGGTGCTCCACTAGCCATGGTAAACTTTCACAAAATTTGAATATTCTTCTTTTATTAATTCTACCTCAAAATATTTTTCCCTATAAGTACATATATATACCTATACTCAAATTTAAATTGATGCTTCAAAAGTGTGAAAAAGAGTTATCACATCAAATGATATTGTGTAATTCCTTTATTTTTAAAATTTCTTCTCTTTTCTTTTGAATATTCTTTTTTAAATATCAAAGGAGCTTGTGAGAATTGCCTTCTTTATACCTTTTTAAGTACCTTTTTACTTGAAGTGTGGGTTACTAATTACTTGTCTTGAAGTGAGTGCTCCCTTGTGCATTAAATATATATTGTTTCTTTAGACAAGATTAAAATAGTCTCTATTTTCCATTATGCACTTTGACAATACACCATTCTTGATAATTAAAAGCCTACAATGAGATTCCTAATTGATGATTGTTTGTATCTTTCCAAAAACTTCCATTTTACTTGGACAATCTTTGAATTGGAAAGGCTTCATATTTTTATTAAACACAATGAGTGTTGAAATTCTAATTTATTCCTCCTATTTTTTTTAAAAGGTACAATGCTTTATAATTTGAGTGTTGTTGGTAGTTTTGTACTTTGCCACATTGAGATTTTTGTTTCATTTTAATGGATAATTTTTATTGTAATGTGGTGATATTTATCCTAAAATATTATTGTGGATCAATTTTATATGTTGCTTTTTATTTGCATATGTCCCTTTTAGCTTGGAAGTGATGAATGTTTAAAATTCAAGTTTGTAACATTCAAAAGCATTGAAAATTGAAGATGTCATCGATCCTGCACACTTTGTAAAAAAGAAAAATAAGGAAACACTAATATAAAAATGGTGAAGGATTTAAAGACTTGAAAATGCTCAAAATATGAAATGTAAAAACATGTTCACCCCAAATATGGGACGAAAGCCCCGTTCACCCGACCTTGGGGCGAACGTCTTTCTAAAGAATTGAAAAATCCCCACTCGTTCACCTTCTAAAAATTATCTTGGTGAAAGGATGCATTCACCCTAAATTTGGGGTGACAAATCCATTCACCCCACCTTGGGGTGAAAGTGATGTGAAAGGTGACGGGAAATGAAGGTCAACGATGCACACATGACCAAATGGTCAACTACGTGTTCACCCAGGTTAAGGGGCGAGCATTTTTTTTACCTCTCCCATGGGTGAACACACTCCAAATAATAAAATCATGTGAAAACACCAATAAAGAAAATTTGGGCAAGATGAGGCAGCATTGACAAGTCAAAATCATAGTCACCCTAATAGGAAGGCGATTGTCTTTGTCACCCTTTTTAAGGGTGAACATGATTTTTTAAGAGATGGTGTGAACACAATTAAGATGTTAAATTGTTAATGATTTTCACCTAAAATGATAAGAATGGTTTTGCCATGATCATAAATAAAAAGCGTATTCTTGGGTGATGCCCAAATTTCAAAGGTGTCTTTAGAAAGTTTTGACAAGTATTAAATAATTGTGATGATGAGTAACTCAAATTGTGAATCGCAAGTGAAGAAGAAATTTGTGTTAAAAGCACATGAGGATTTTCATGATTTCCAAAGTTGGAGCACATTTTCAAAGCATCAAATTTCCCTTCATTTTCTATGCACTAATGCCCAAAGATGCTTATTTCCTGGGAATGTTTCCTTGAAATATGGATCATTGTTTCAAGAGAATGAATTTTCAATATTTCCAAGGATGAATTTCCTCACTATGGGTCCTAATCTACGATCATTTTTTATCCATGTGCATTTAATGAAAGAGGTGAAATACTCTATAAATACCACTAAATTCTCATTGTAAAAAGAGAGGTTAGATATTTTGTGAGAAAACTCTCAAGTTATCTGAATCAATAGAAGACACCAAGCTTATGAATTTTCAAGTTATATTATGTGTAATTTTCTTTAGTATTCATGCAATTTCTATTTTACATTCATATTCCTAATTTGCTGTGAAGTATAAAATTCTGCATTTGAATTTAAATATTGCTAGTGAAGGAGTGAGTGTTGGAGTGTTATTTTTAAGGTTATTCCTATAATTTTATAAGTAAATTCTACTGCTTCTCTTTTGTTATATGCTATTTTATACTTGGGTAAATTTTTTGCTGTTAGTATACCCTAAATCCTACACCTTCAGCCTATGGCCATATTTCATTTTCCTTTTCCTTTCCATAATTTCTAATTTCTTTCCTGCAACTCTAGTCTTCAACCAGTGTAGGATTTAGTTTGGAAGCCAACCCTCTCTGGAGATTGACATGTAGGACATTCCTTTCCTCTAGTCATTCAATGTTGGTCATGTATAGGGTGCACAAACATAGTTTTATTGATTAGGTAGATATTTGACCAACAATTTTTGGCACACCCGATGGGACCCCGAAAGTTCTACTTTCGATAGTATTAAGGTTTGATGTTCACCTTCATGCTATATAGTTAGAACATATAGTGACTCGTTTATACCTAGAAATATCCAAATATGAGGACAACTAAAACTATATCCCATGAATACAAGATCGAAGGACAAAAATCTAGATCATCAAATTGAGTTCTACGAACTTGATATTCAAAGGCTATGAGAGCACCTTCAATTAGCCACAGTACGTCGTACATCTTCATTACCTCATACATCCCATATATCATCCGCCACATCCTCACAACTAGCCAGTGTATTTTATGCTCCCACAAGTCCAATCTATACTACCACTAGTGTTCCTCAAGCTCCACCTCACACACTAGTTCACATGGCCCAAAATCCACCACCACAGCAACCACATCCACCAAGACAGTTCCTAGGATGAAACAGCTCAGGGACCTTGAACTTACAAGCACAAAATCTAGTGCACCAAGTAGCTTTAAAGGCTTTGCTAACCTATGATGGCACTGGTAAAATGGCCTATGAACATATTTAGGATGTAGCTTCTTTAGCTATGATCCATGGAATAACGGATGAAGATGTAATGGTAAAGTTACTAGTATTATCGCTGAGAGGAAATTTGTTGTATTGGTATCGATATCTACAACTTGATACTATTACCTCATGGGATCAATTGGCAAAGTTGTTGATGAACAATTTCCATGAACAAGCTAACCCATACTCCTTGCTGCATAAGTTTACAATGATCCAAAGACATCTAGAGGAGGAGAGAGTTTATTTCAACATCAGGTTTGCTCAAATCTGGCAAAGAGTTCCTGATGGTTTGTGGCCCATGCATGAAAAATTCATGCTCTATTACCTTAGGGTATTTAGCATCAATATTGGCATGGCTATTCAAAAAACCAATATGAATACCTTCTCCGATCTATATACACAAGCCCAAAAAATTGAATCTAACTTGATCACCATAGGTAAGCTTCCTCAAAAAATGATGATGCCTATTCTGCCTGACCTACCACAATATTTGTATTTAAGTGCATTTTTACAACCCATACCTTCCATGTACCTAGTACCCTCATGGAACTTAGACCCATATCAAATTTCTTCGATACCTATCCCACAACATCCAGTTCTAAGTTTTCCATAGTTGCCCTTTAAGTCAGTACCACAATTGCCATAAATCATTCATTTTCTAGTATTGATAGTGCCACCAGTCCCATTATCATTACCTGTGTCACCAGGACCTTTATCTTTGCTAGTTCCTCCTGCATATTCTAACCTTGATCCTTTCATGGCATTATTATAGTAGGTGAAATCTAATAACTTAGTCTTAAGGACAATATCAAATGAGCTTATGATAGTGAGGAAGAAGCAAGCTGAGGCTGAATTTCAATCGAGGAGATTTCAAAATCCATCGATTACTCGAGAGCAAGCATCTACTAGTAGAGGCCTTGAGAAGAACACAACTATGTTAGCAAACAAGGAGACTAGTACAACAAAAAATACATACCAGTGTTCAATGTGTAACGACCCTCATGGAGAAGAAACTTGTATGGTGCATATTAACTATGTGTAGACGCTTGCAAAAAGTTCAGCTAGAAGACAAATAAACATGATCAAGGAGGCTGATCATAATTTTATGATGGCATCCTTGGAGAAATTTTTGGTTCTTACAAGGTCCAAAAATAAGCCAGTAACCATAGATCCAGTTGAGCTTGAATCCTTGAAGGTGCCTGCAAAACCAAAGGTGCAAAAAGAAAAAGGGCAACCTCCTATGAAGGTGCCTGGTGCAATGGCTAAGTAGCAGGATTCTATCTTATTAAAGGATTTACTACCTAAGAAAGCTCAAGAATGGGTACAAACTAAAGCATCAACTTCACAACCTATAGCAACTTCCCAAACACAAAATAAAATGAAAGAGCAGGTCAAAGAATACCTTAAGTACCCATCAGTGACAAAAATACAAAGGGTAGAAGCTACTCAAAAGTACCAATACAAGTATGAGCGAGTTACAAAAGAGAAGGTTTTGACCCTCTCAAATTATAATATTATGGAATAAATGAAGAAGATACCCATGAAAGTGAGCCTATATGATGCACTACAGTTGCATGGACAAGTTTACCTACTGCAAGAGTCTTTGAATAATACTAAATATCAAAAGAAAAATCCTTCTCAAATAGTGTTGTTGCAAGCACTACCAACTTCAACCACTGGAAATAATAGGCCACCCCCATTTTATTTGTCACTTATAATGGAGGGGTGGATTGTACACAATTGTATGATTGATTCCAAGGGGTGGAGTGGTAAGTCAACTTACATCTGTTGATATTAAGTTAAGTGAGAAAGATAAATATATTACTTTGCTATGCTCTTTACTAGATTCATGGGATAACCTAGTGGTAGCAATTGGCAGTACAACTTCATCCACATTAAAGTTTGAGCATATTATGGCATCTCTAATATCAGAGGATATGAGGAGAAAATCCATGGAGGGCACTTCAAAGGATGCCCTAATAGTGAGAGGGCATGCCAAGGAAAAAGATAAAATAATATCTGGTGATAAATCTAAGTCTACAGGTAGATCCAAGTCTCGTAAAAAGTTTGAGAGAAAGTGTTGGAAGTGTGGAAAGCCTAGTCACATGAAGAAGGACTATAGATCAAAGAATGTTGATTCTGAAAAGAGGTATGATGAATCCACTTCCACAGAGACACATAAATCTATCGATGAAGGAGAGGATGTATATATGGCATCCTGCTCCACACGATCAAATAAAAATTATTGGTTGATCAATACCGGTGCCTATTTTTGTATGACTCCTCACAAGGGGTGGTTTAGTGAATACGAAAGATATTATGGAGGGAAGGTATTATTGGGAGATGATTCACCCCTTAGAATCATTGGTCGTGGAAGGGTAAAAATTTTGTTGCAGGATGGCAGGGTTAAAACCCTCCCAGGTGTGATGCATATTTTGGGCCTTGCTAGAAATTTAATTTCTGTAATAAAAATGGCTTATGCAGTAGTAAATATCAATTTTAGTAAGGATTCATGCAAAGTGGTTCATGTATCTATGGTTTTAGCAAGAGGAGTTTGTATTGGAACTTTGTATAAGTTATTGGGAAGCACTATGATAAATGAGTGCAATAGCTCAACTGTTCTTGAGGATGAATCAGATAAAAGCTCTACACTCTAGCATCAAAGAATGGGACATATTGGAGGAAAGGGATTGCGTAACCTACACACAAAAGGTATGGTTCATGGTATCCATAATTTCTCTATGGTTTCTGATTTCTATGAACACTACATTTATGGCAAACAAAATCGTGTGAGTTTCCCATCTAGTGCTGCTAGATCAAGAGGTATTAGATTTGATTCATAGTGATATATTTGATTCATAGTAATTGTTCTTCTTATTCTAGAGACCTATACTTTTTGAGGTAGGATCACCAACTTCGTCAAGCTTGATTTTTTCTTAGTAATATTTAATGTAGTTACAGAAACATTGTACACCAATAAAAGTGATATCAAAATAATATGAACTAATAATTTATTAGACACTTGAGTTCCTAGTGCTTGCAATGATGCTTTAAATTTTTCTATTCTCTTCATGAGTGCTTCCATATTTTTTTCACTCTTCATATTCATGCAATGAAGTTGGATTTGGAGGAATACAATCTAATTTTTATTCTTGGATTCAAATATTATCTTTAACTTCTTCCAAGCATGTTTTTTTGTGGTTGTGTCTCGAATGCATGCCTAAAATTCATCTCCTACTCCAAAAATGATAATTAGTCTTGCTTTTATATATTCCTTATTAAAATTTGTTTGATATTTTCCTTCTACAATAGGATAGAAAGTGATTCCATCTATTACTTTCCAAACTTCCTCAAACTCAAGTTGTGTCATGATTTTTGTCTTCCAGGAATCATAGTTGTTTCTTGTCAGCAATTGGGAATCTAGTAATAAAAATTTTTGTGCTCCACTAGCCATGGTAAACTTTCACAAAATTTGAATATTCTTCTTTTATAAATTCTACCTCAAAATATTTTTCCCTATAAGTACATATATATACCTATACTCAAATTTAAATTGATACTTCAAAAGTGTGAAAAAGAGTTATCACATCAAATGATATTGTGTAATTCCTTTATTTTGAAAATTTCTTCTCTTTTCTTTTGAATATTCTTTTTTAAATATCAAAGGAGCTTGTGAGAACTGCCTTCTTTATACCTTTTTAAGTACCTTTTACTTGAAGTGTGGGTTACTAATTACTTGTCTTGAAGTGAGTGCCCCCTTGTGCATTAAATATATATTGTTTCTTTAGACAAGATTAAAATAGTCTCTATTTTCCATTATGCACTTTGACAATACACCATTATTGATAATTAAAAGCCTACAATGAGATTCCTAATTGATGATTGTTTGTATATTCCCAGAAACTTCCATTTTACTTGGACAATATTTGAATTGGAAAGGCTTCATAATTTTATTAAACACAATGAGTGTTGAAATTCTAATTTATTCCTCCTCTTTTTTTAAAAAGGTACAATGCTTTATACTTTGAGTGTTGTTGGTAGTTTTGTACTTTGCCACATTGAGATTTTTGTTTCATTTTAATGGAGAATTTTGATTGTAATGCGGTGATATTTATCCTAAAATATTATTGTGGATCAATTTTATATGTTGCTTTTTATTTGCATATGTCTCTTTGAGGTTGGAAGTGATGAATGTTTAAAATTCAAGTTTACAACATTCAAAAGCACTGAAAATTGAAGATGTCATCGATCCTGCACACTCTGTAAAAAAATAAAAATAAGGAAACACTAATATAAAAATGGTGAAGGATTTAAAGACTTGAAAATGCTCAAAATATGAAATGTAAAAACATGTTCACCCTAAATATGGGACAAAATCCCCGTTCACCCGACCTTGGGGTGAACGTCTTTCTAAAGAATTGAAAAATCCCCGCTCGTTCACCTTCTAAAAATTATCTCGGTGAAAGGATGCATTCACCCTAAATTTGGGGTGACAAATCCATTCACCCCACCTTGGGGTGAATGTGATGTGAAAGGTGACGAGAAATGAAGGTCAACGATGCGCGCGTGACCAAATGGTCAACGACATGTTCACCCAGGTTAAGGGGCAAGCATTCTATTTACCTCTCCCATGGGTGAACACACTCCAAATAATGAAATCGTGTGAACACATCGATAAAGAAAAGTTGGGCAAGATGAGGCAGCATTGACAAGTCAAAACCATAGTCACCCTAATAGGAAGGCGACTATCTTTGTCACCCTTTTTAAGGGTGAACATGATTTTTGAAGAGATGGTGTGAACACAATTAATATGTTAAATTGTTAATGATTTTCACCTGAAATGATAAGAATGGTTTTGCCATGATCATAAATAAAAGGCGTATTCTCGGGTGATGCCCAAATTTCAAAGGTGTCTATAGTAGGTTTTGAGAAGTATTAAATAATGGTGGTGATGAGTAACTCAAATTGTGAATCGCAAGTGAAGAAGAAATTTGTGTTAAAAGCACATGAGGATTTTCATGATTTCCAAAGTTAGAGCACATTTTCAAAGCATCAAATTTCCTTTCATTTTCTATGCACTAACGCCCAAAGATGCTTATTTCCTGGGAATGTTTCCTTGAAATATGGATCATTGTTTCAAGAGAATGAATTTTCAATATTTCCAATGAGGAAGTTCCTCACTATGGTTCTTAATCTACGATCATTTTTTATCCATGTGCATTTAATGAAAGAGGTGAAATATTCTATAAATACCACTAAATTCTCATTGTAAAAAGAGAGGTTAGATATTTTGCGAGAAAACTCTCAAGTTATCTGAATAAATAGAAGACACCAAGCTTATGAATTTTCAAGTTATATTATGTGTAATTTTCTTTAGTATTCATGCACTTCTATTTTACATTCATATTCCTAATTTGTTGTGAAGTATAAAATTCTGCATTTGAATTTAAATATTGCTAGTGAGGGAGTGAGTGTTGGAGTGTTATTTTTAAGGTTATTCTTGTAAGTTTATAAGTAAATTCTACTACTTATCTTTTGTTATATGCTATTTCATACTTGGGTAAATTTTTTGCTGTTAGTATACCCTAAATCCTACACCTTTGGCCTATGGCCATATTTCATTTTCCTTTTCCTTTTCACAATTTCTAATTTCTTTCCTGCAACTCTAGTCTTCAACCAGTGTAGGATTTAGTTTGGAAGCCAACCCTCTCTGGATATTGACACGTAGGACATTCCTTTCCTCTGGTCATTCAATTTTGGTCATGTATAGGGTGCACAAACATAGTTTTATTGATTAGGTAGATATTTGACCAACAATTTTTGGCACACCCGATGGGACCCCAAAAGTTCTACTTCTGATAGTATTAAGGTTTGATGTTCACCTTCATGCTATATAGTTAGAACATATAGCGACTCGATTATACCTAGAAATATCCAAATATGAGGACAACTAAAACTATATCCCATGAATACAAGATCGAAGGCCAAAAATCTAGATCATCAAATTGAGTTCTATGAACTTGATATTCAAAGGCTATGAGAGCACCTTCAATTAGCCACTGTACGTTGTACATATTCATTACCTCATACATCCCATATATCATCCACCACATCCTCACAACTAGCCAGTGTATTTTATGCTCCCACAAGTCCAATCAGTACTACCACTAGCGTTCCTCAAGCTCCACCTCACACACTAGTTCACATGGCCCAAAATCCACCACCATAGCAACCACATCCACCAAGGCAGTTCCTAGGATGGAATAGCTCAGGGACCTTGAACTTACAAGCACAAAATCTAGTGCACCAAGTAGCTTTAAAGGCTTTGTTGACATATGATGGCACTGGTAAAATGGCCTATGAACATATTTAGGATGTAGCTTCTTTAGCTATGATCCATGGAATAACGGATGAAGATGTAATGGTAAAGTTACTGGTATTATCGCTGAGAGGAAATTTGTTGTATTAGTATCGATATCTACAACTTGGTATATTACCTCATGGGATCAATTGGCAAAGTTGTTGATGAACAATTTCCATGAACAATCTAACCCATACTCCTTGCTGCATAAGTTTACAATGATCCAAAGACATCCAGAGGAGGAGAGAGTTGATTTCAACATCAGGTTTCCTCAAAGCTGGCAAAGAGTTCCTGATGGTTTGTGGCCCATGCATGAAAAAGTCGTGTTCTATTACCTTAGGGTATTTAGAATCAATATTGGCATGGCTATTCAAAAAACCAATATGAATACCTTCTATGATCTATATACACAAGCCCAAAAAATTGAATCTAACTTGATCACCATAGGTAAGCTTCTTCCAAAAATGATGATTCCTATTCTGCCCGACCTACCACAATATTTGTATTTAAGTGCATTTTTACAACCCATACCTTCCATGTACCCAGTACCCTCATGGACCTTAGACCCACCTCAAATTTATTTGATACCTATCCCACAACATCCAGTTCTAAGTTTTCCACAGTTGCCCTTTAAGTTAGTACCACAATTGCCATCATCCATTAATTTTCTAGTATTGATAGTGCCACAAGTCCCATTATCATTGCCTGTGTCACCAGGACCTCTATATTTGCTAGTTCCTCCTGCATATTCTAACCTTGATCCTTTCATGGCATTATTATAGTAGGTGAAATCTAATAACTCAGTCTTAAGGACAATATCAAATGAGCTTATGACAGTGAGTAAGAAGCAATCTAAGGCTGAATTTCAATCGAGGAGATTTCAAACTCCATCGATTACTCGAGAGCAAGCATCTACTAGTAGAGGCCCTAAGAATAACACAACTATGTTAGCAAACAAGGATACTAGTACAACAAAAAATACATACCAGTGTTCAATGTGTAATGACCCTCATGGAGAAGAAACTTGTATGGTGTATATTAACTATGTGTAGACGCTTGCAAAAATTTCATCTGGCAGACAAATCAACATGATCAAGGAGGCTGATCATAATTTTATGATGGCATCCTTGGAGAAATTTTTGGTTCTTACAAGGTCCAAAAAGAAGCCAGTAACCATAGATCCAGTTGAGCTTGAATCCTTGAAGGTGCCTGCAAAACCAAAGGTGCAAAATGAAAAAGGGCAACCTCCTATGAAGGTGCCTGGTGCAATGGCTAAGTAGCAGGATTCTATCTTATTAAAGGATTTACTACCTAAGAAAGCTCAAGAATGGGTACAAACTAAAGCATCAACTTCACAACCTATAGCAACTTCCCAAACACAAAATAAAATGAAAGATCGGGTCAAAGAATACCTTAAGTACCCATCAGTGACAAAAATACAAAGGGTAGAAGCTACTCAACAGTACCAAGACAAGTATGAGCGGGTTACAAAAGAGAAGGTTTTGACCATCTCAAATTATAATATTATGGAATAAATGAAGAAGATACCCATGAAAGTGAGCCTATATGATGCACTACATTTGCCTGGACAAGTTGACCTACTGCAAGAGTCTTTGAAGAATACTAAATATCAAAAGAAAAATCCTTCTCAAATAGTGTTGTTGCAAGCACTACCAACTTCAACCACTGGAAATAATAGGCCACCCCCATTTTATTTGTCACTTAGAATGGAGGGGTGGATTGTACACAATTGTATGATTGATTCCAAGGGGTGGAGTGGCAAGTCAACTTACATCTGTTGATATTAAGTTAAGTGAGAAAGATAAATATATTACTTTGCTATGCTCTTTACTAGATTCATGGGATAACCTAGTGGTAGCAATTGGTAGTACAACTTCATCCACATTAAATTTTGAGCATATTATGGCATCTCTAATATCAGAGGATATGAGGAGGAAATCCATGGAGGTCACTTCAAAGGATTCCCTAATAGTGAGAGGGCATGCCAAGGAAAAGGATAAAATAATATCTGGTGATAAATCTAAGTCTATAGGTAGATCCAAGTCTCGTAAAAAGTTTGAGAGAAAGTGTTGGAAGTGTGGCAAGCCTAGTCACATGAAGAAGGACTATAGATCAAAGAATGTTGATTATGGAAAGAGGTATGATGAATCCACTTCCACAGAGACACTTAAATCTACTGATGAAGGAGAGGATGTATATATGGCATCCTACTCCACACGATCAGATAAAAATTATTGGTTGATCAATACCGGTGCCTATTTTTGTATGACTCCTCACAAGGGGTGGTTCAGTGAATATGAAAGATATTATGGATGGGAAGTACTATTGGGATATGATTCACCCCTTATAATCATTGGTCATGGAAGGGTAAAAATTTTGTTGCAGGATGGTAGGGTTAAAATCCTCCCAGGTGTGATGCATATTTTGGGCCTTGCTAGAAATTTAATTTCTATAAGAAAAATGGCTTATGCAGCAGTAAATATCAGTTTTAGTAAGGATTCATGCAAAATGGTTCATGTATCTATGGTTTTAGCAAGAGGAGTTTGTATTGGAACTTTGTATAAGTTATTGGGAAGCACTATGATAAATGAGTGCAATAGCTCAACTGTTCTTGAGGATGAATCAGATAAAAGCTCTACACTCTAGCATCAAAGAATGGGACATATTGGAGGAAAGGGATTGCGTAACCTACACACAAAAGGTATGGTTCATGGTATCCATAATTTCTCTATGGTTTTTGATTTCTATGAACACTACATTTATGGCAAACAAAATCATGTGAGTTTCCCATCTAGTGCTGCTAGATCAAGAGGGGTATTAGATTTGATTCATAGTGATATATTTGGTCCTGTTCCTATACCATCCCTTGGAAAGTCATGATACTATGCTTCTTTTATCGATGATTTTTAAAGACATGCATGGATTTATTTTCTTAAGAGTAAATATGAAGTGTTTGATAAGTTTAGAGAATTTAAAGCACTTGTTGAAAATCAATCCAAGAAAAGATTAAGGTGTTGAGGTATGATAATGGATAAGAGTATTTTTAAAATAAATTTGAGGATTTTTGTAAGCAATGTGGTATTGCAAGAAAAAATATTAATCCATATACATCCCAACAGAATGCAGTTGCTGAGAGATTGAACATATCGCTCATGGAAAATACTAGAAGTATGCTCAGTGGTGCAGGTTTGGCACATGAATTCTGAACTGAGGTAGTGAGTGCGGTATGCTACTTTCAAAATTGATCTCCTACATCAGCATTGTCGGATCAAACTCCATTTGAAGCATTTTTTGGTAAAAAAACCCTCTCTCTCACATATTAGAGTTTTTGGCTGTGATGCATACATGCATATTACAAAGAAAAAAAGAAATAAGATTGATAATATGGCTATTAAATGTATCTTTATTGTTTATAAATATGGTGTTAAAGGATATAAACTTTGGAATCCAAAAACTAAAAGTACAGTCTACAGTAGAAATGTGGTGTTTAGGGAAATGAAAAGTGATCATAGGAAGGAAGTAGCAGAAGAAGAACCTGAAAATGTCTAATTTGATATCATGGAAGAAGATCAACAAAATGGGATCTGGAAGAGGAATAGATAGATGAGGATCTAGATGAGGATGAACAAGAAGTTCATACACCTATGGTAAGGATATCAACATGGGAAATAAGGCAACCTGAGAGGTATAGTCCATATGCTTTTCCTACTTCTTTTGTATTATCTATTACTAATGAAGATCCTAGAACAGTTAGAGAAGCTGTTAATTCTAAAGAGGTAAACTATTGGGAAGAGGCCATGGATGAGGAAATGATGGCCCTAAAAAATAATAAAACATGGGATTTAGTGAAATTACTTGGTGGAAGAAAAGCAATAGGTTGTAAATGGATTTTCAAGAAGAAGCAAAATGCTAAAGGTAAAGTGGAGAAATACAAAGCCCACATGGTTGCTAAAGGTTATTATCAGGTAGAGGGAATTGATTATGGTGAAGTATTTTCTCCTGTTGCAAATATAACCTCAATTAGATTTTTGTTATATGTGGTTGTTGCTTTTGATATTGAAATAGAGCAAATGGATATAAAAACTACATTCCTTCATGGAGATTTGGAGGAAGAAATCTATATGAGGTAGCCTGAAGGTTTCATTATTGCAGGAAAGGAGGATATTGTATGTAAGTTAAATAAATATCTGTATAGACTGAAACAATCACCTAGAATGTGGTATCAAAAATTTTATACTTATGTATTAGGAATTGATTTTGTTCGTAGCAATGCTTATCACTATGTATATTCAAAGAAAATTGGTAATGTAATTGTCATTATAGTTTTGTCTGTTCATGACATGTTACTAATTGCAAATAGTAATAAAATTATTAGGGAAGTGAAGTCTCAGTTAGCATCTCAGTTTGACATGAAATATCTTGGCCCTACAAATTTTATTTTGGATATGAAAATAAACAGGGATCGTCTTAACAAAAAGTTGTGGCTGGATCAAAAAAAATATGTTGAGATAGTGTTGAAGAGATTCAATATGTAGGATTGCAAACCAGTTAATGTGCCTATCCCATTGGGTGAAAGATTATCTATTGAACAATGTCCAAAAATAGAAGAAGAAATAGAAGAAATGTCCCATGTTACTTATGCAAATGCTATAGGGAGTTTAATGTATGCCATGGTTTGTACTAGACCGACATTGCCCATGTAGTGGGAGTTTTGAGTAGATATATGTCTAAACATGGAAAAGAGCATTGGACTACTGTAAAAAGGGTTTTTAGATATTTGTGTGGTACATATGATTTTTCTATCTATTATGAAGGTACAGGTAAAGAAGACAAATCCTTGGATATAGAAGGTTTTGTTGATGAAGATTGGGTTGGAGATATGGACAACATAATATATACTAGTGCATATGTTTTCAAGTTGTTTGGAGGAGCTTTCAGTTGGATGAGAAAAAGGTAAATTGGTGTCTACTAGTGCATATGTATTCAAGTTGTTTGGAGAAGCTTTCAGTTGGACGAGAAAAAGGTAAATTGGTGTTTCTCTTTCAACCACTGAAGCTAAGTACATGGTAGCCATTGATTTCAGCAAGGAAGCAGTATGGCTGCAAAGACTATGTACTAAAACTAAGTTCTTTTAAGGAGTTATGATTTCCCCTTTTTCCAGAGTGATTTTTGGGATTCCCATAGTTGGTGGGTGGTTGGTGGGTGTGGGTGGTTTAACCCATGGTGTTGTTCCCATTGTATTCTAATACCACATAGTGGTTTAGGGTTGTAAGAGTTTCCTTTATATTTTATTGTAATGTCCCTTTTTCAGGAAAGAAAAGAATAATAATATCAAAGGAGGAGTGGCTCTTGTTTTGTTGGAGTAGCCCACATCGAGTGAACCAGGGTAAATCTCGTGTGTCATATGTGCATTGTGTGGTGTCATTTCTTCTAAGTTATTTATTTTTGCATTATTTTTGGAATAAGTTTATGTAAATATCTTTAGAATTCTCCTTAGATGAGTGAAGGAATCTAAGAAGGAAAGAATATTAGAAGAATTTCATTCTGGGTTATCCGATGATCACTATGCAGGTAGACCCCTGGCTTTAAAAATTATTCGATATGGCTATTTATGGCCTACTCTATTCGTCGATGCTCATAGAGTAAGTCAACATTGTGATAGCTATCAATGATATGTTGGCAGAACCAAAAAATGAGCACTACCTTTGAACCCAATCCAAGTGGAAGCACCTTTTTAGCAATGGGGTCTTGACTTCATTGGATTCATTGATTTGCATTCTTCCATAGAACATAAATACATCTTAATGACAACTGATTATTTCACTAGATGGGTAGAGACTATTCCCACCAAGAAGGCTGATCAAGCGACTGTCATTTATTTTTTGGAAGGAATTATTACTCACTTCAGTGTCCTAGATTTAATTATAACTAATAATTCAACTCCATTCATTGGAGCCAAGATCACAAATTTCACTAGAAAATATGGGATTTATCTCAAAACATTGAACAATTATTACCCATAATGGAATGGTTGATCCGAATCTACTAATAAAAATTTGTTGTGTATCTTAAAAAGGATACTGGGAAGCAAGAGGTGTTGGTACCTATTTTTGAACTAGGCTCTTTGGGAAAATCACATATCTATAAAAAATCTATCAAAACATCTCTGTATTCTTTGGTGTATGGAAAAGAAGTTGTCATACCTACCCATATTGAGCTTCTGTTCCTTCAAACATTGCGGTTATTTCAAGATAAAGATGAGGAGTGCGAACCTATGAGTGCAATATTGGCACAATTATTGCAGTTGGAAGAAGATAGAGAAAAGGTGTATCAAACATTCACTAAGCACACTAAAGAGATGCAAAAGTGGTTCAGAAAGAAAACAACTAAGCACAGATTTTAGGTGGGAGACTTAGTTCTCAAATGGAATGAGAACAAGGCTAAGCTGGGGAAACACCATAAGCTTGATGCTATCTGGGAAGACCCTTTTCAAATTTCCGTAGTAAATTCAAAAAATGCCTATCATCTTTGTGACATGGAGGGTTGTGATGTTCCTATATCGGTGAATGATCTTCATTTGAAGGCCTAAATTCAATGATGAAATTTCAATGAGGTAACATCTTGTAAACATGTATATATTCTTTTGATAGTATTTTATTTTCTTTAAAATGATGATGGTATATATATATAAAAAAAAAAAAAAAGAAGAGAAAAAGAAAAATGGTGTTATGAGATTCCTAGTAAAAGGACGTCCCTTTGAAAAGTTAAATTGGGCATAAGAAGAAGTAAGGTTTCACCCCCTCTCAAAGTGTTGAAACGAGATTAAAAAAAAAAGGGGGGCCTTCAGGCACTTTTGCCTGAAGAGGGGGCGACATCTTCGTTCACCCAGGTTTGGGGTGAATGTATTAGAAGAGTGAAGTTGTGTTCGCCTCAAAGAGGGGGTGAAACATTCGTTAGCCCAAGGTTGGGGTGAACTCATTAACAATGTCAACATACTTTTCAAGCACGGACAAACACATAAATATATATGCTAGCACTCTTGGTTAGTGCAACATTTTAGAACCAAAATTATGTTCACCCCAGATGAGGGGAAAAACATTCGTTCACCCTTAGTTTGGAAGAATACATTGCTTAAAAGGGGTGGAGCGATAAGGATTCTCTATAATATAAAAAAATCTCATGTGTTTTGTATTTAAGAAGTTTTATTATTAATATAATGAGCCCTTTTTAGGAAAGGAAAATCAAAAGAGAAAAAAAAATAAAAAAGCCATTTTTAAAAGCAATTTTGTTTTTTAGAAAATCAATTTTTCTAAATGTGGGTGAAGTAGTGAAGGAGAAAAATTTATTAAAGAAGACTATTCGCCATAGAACCACCAAGCAAATAAAAGGCACCCTGTAATGAGGAAAACCAAAATAGTTTGCTCTTATTTTTGAAGATGCAGTAAAAAGAAGATATTATTGGGCACCCACAAAATGACTTTGCTGAAGGAAAGGGAGATTTCAAAAGCACGTTGTGGAAGGATTGCACTCTTGAACAAATGGCAAATTTTGAAAAATAGGAATGCAGTTAGAGGAATGTTTTAAAGGCATTTAATTCAAACGTACACCCTATGTAATATTTGTGTTCTTAAGGAGCAAAGGATACCTACTATTGGTTTTTAGGTGGCTCATTTGTTTTTTCAAGCAATATTCAGTAGCCAGGGCATGATTTACAATGAATTTATGTGGTGAGGAAAGGTACTATTTCCCAGGATGATTTGGCAATGAATCAAAGGCGATACCGTTAGTACATTGGGAATTGTGCTATGCAAGCGAATCAATATTCACAATCTCTTGAAAGAACCTAGGTTAATTTAGCATTTATTATGGTATATGGGAGAGCACTCTATATAAAGGATCAGGTAAAAGCTCGTAGTTTAATTTTATAAAATGTTTACTACCACTATATTTTGAACTATCATTGTAGAAGTTCCCAGAAAGTATTCAAAATATTTGTCAAGAAGACGAGAAAATGGGGAAGCAAAGTAAAGAGAATAAAGAAATTATAGAGAATGTAGAGCCCAAAAAGTCAAAGAAAAGAGGAGGATCTAGGTCTAAGAAGGCTCGAAAGAATGACTATGTCAATTTAGACCCGTATGATGACACAATGGCAAAATGGGTGACTTTATCATTACCCACAAAGAGGTGGAAATATTGTGGTAGGATGTTGAGTTCTTCGTAAACCAGGGGGTGACATCATAAAGCGAGTTGATGGTGCCTTATCATTCATAGTTGTTCTGGTATCTGTGCTCGTTAGTCCATCCTTACCCTAAGCTAGTGCAACTCATTTCCAAATTTTATGACCTATTTACCAAAGTTGTGAGAAATACCAAGAGAGAAATTATCTTCACCATCACCCCAGATGAGGTTTGGGAGGCATTCTCTTGTGGTATAAAGCCTCCTTCCTAAGGGGTCCACAAAAAACTACATACTAATGAGTAGGAGGATAAATACATCTCCATGGTAACAATGCAACAATTTATGGAGACTCAGCTGATTAAGGAGCCACCAATGGGGCATATTCCTAATCTACCCAAGCCGTTCTCATATTTCAAAAGCTTGGATGTTTATTCAATGTTGGCATGGATCATGGGTATACCTTCAGATGATACCGTTCATAAGTGGCAAGCAGCCTTAACACAATGTATATACCAGGTGGATTTCTATTCTCCTTTAGCTATGAGATAGGGCACCAATCCGATTTTTTTTTATTGGGCTGATTTTATTTCTTGGAGGTTGAATTTTCAGCTGGAGAAGTTGCAAACTGGGGAGGAAAAGTCATTCAGGTACACTTCTTTTTTGATATGGTATTTCTTTTTTCAACTCCAATGATATTTCCTTTTATTGCAGTAATGTAGACAAATGAGAAAAATGAGCCTCTACCAGTTTATATGTGGACTTCCATCTTGACAAAAAGGAAGTTATTTTATAGTTTTAATAGTTGGTTTTTGGGGCCTGCGATAGAGCTACTTTACGGCACATGTGAGAGGGCGTCACAAGAATTAAGAGATGTAGTGGTTGACCAAGAAAAAGAGGATATTTTCCTGCTTACTCAGGGTGTAGTTGTGAGAATTTTTGGTTTCATAGGTAAGCCATTTTTGTTGCCCTATTTTACCACTGAGCATGTTTTTGCTATGGAAGTAGTAGACCAGTCAGATTACATGAATGATGTGTATATATATGGGCACGGGAAGAAAAAAGCATGCAATATACCATTTAAATTTGGTAGTATAGAGGTGAGCCAAGTAGGAAAAAATTAGCTCCTTACAGTAACATTGCAATATTTGATGTTGATAGAACTGCCGCAAAATTGGAGGTACGACCCATTGGGTAAGTTTATAGCTATTATAAAATACAAATAATTTCATTTTTTCCCTTGACTTGATATTCAAAAGAATCAATAATAATTTTGACAGGCCTGATATGAATTGGCACATTGAGAAGATGATGATGCTTCCACCCTGACACGACTGCTATGAGCAAGAGGCGAAGTATAATATGGCTAAGTAAAAATATCAAATCCCTATACTGGGTTTGTTTAGCCAAGTTAAATAAAGTGAGCCCAAATGGACTGAGGAGAAAATTATGAATTGGTGGATAATGTGGGTTCACTAAGTAAAGCCTACAACTCCTTACGGGTTGAAGTTGGATGAACCATTTTTAGAGATTTATGATGAGTATGTTATGTTGATTCATACTGGCCCATTGCTTTCTCCAACATTTTACCTTAGATTTTTTAACATTTCGATAGTGGCAAAGGTGAGACAGAGAGAAAACATCCTTTGGTTGAAGAGAAGATTCCATAGGAAGAAGAACAATAGTACATGTTTAGACAAATATAGTAGCAGACGAAACAAAAAGTTAAGGAGGCACCCACATCAGAAAAACAAAATGTGGCAAAAGTGCCACCATTTCCCAAGGCATAAAAAATGCCAAGGAATGGTGTCGTGATTACTTCTATTGTTGAAGTTTTAGTCACCACAACTCTTACATTTCCTGTTGTTTCTACTGTAGTTTTTAATCCTTTGCTAGTAGTAGGGGTCCCGACTATGGTTGCAAAAATATTTCAAATGGTTCCAAAACAAGTGGAGGACCATCAATCGAAAAGCTCCCAAGTAGAGGAGGAGAGGGTAGAAGCACAACAAGAGGAAGTGGTTTCACAACTTCCCCCATCACTGATTCACATGATGCCCACACCTAAAGGTACATTTTATTTTCCCTCTTCTTCTTCTCTAGAGCATGTAGTGATTTTTGTTTCACTCCCATCATCTTATGTCTTTGTTTCTCCACCGATTGGTATGCCCTCAATATCTATTTCACTTCCATATTATTCCATTTATGAATTCACTACTGATCCTTCTTCTATTCCCATATCTTTGTCCGCCATTTATTTTAGTTCGTATGTTTCAGGGCCAAATCCCTTTTTGAGCCCTTCCCTTTCCATTGTCACCACCACTACCATTGAGGTTGTAATTATGCAAGCTCCTCCTAGAGTAAGCATAACTATGGATGAGCCTGGTTCCTCCATCCAAATTGCCATTTTAGTTCCCCCTCTTCTAGCCATATCATTTGCTTCCATTGAGCCTAGCTGCTCAGATGTTTTGATTCTGTTCATCCCATTTTTAGAATTGCAAGAATTTCTTGATGTACAAGTGGTGTTGAAATAGCCAGATATGGAAAATATTAATCAGAAACACGTGAGTTCATCATAATGGTTGAAGAGCAGGAGATGAAAAGAGGCCTTGTATCTAGCTCAACCAATTAAGAAAGATACTTTTGATCCGGTCACCATGGAAGCCACACAACTAGAATCACTCCCTTAGTCCAAAATCCACAAGGATATATGTTGCCGAGTGATTACATGTATGAGACTATAACAGAAGACCTCACTAGGATAAATCCAATGGAAAAAATGGGCAATATACAGGTTGACATGAGCTCAGTAAACTTGCAAAATGAGTATTACAAGGAAAATAAAATTATTGAGCTTGAAAATGCCTTGGTGAAAGCAGAGTGTAAGAAGAAAATACTACCACAAAAAGTGAACACTTGCATTGAAAAGTCAGAGTGCACTTGAAAGAAAGAGATGTTGTAAGAATAGAGATGCATAAGCTCCATGAGTAGCTTGAAGACATGAAAAATTAGCTAGCAGAGAAGGTTGTGCAAGCTGCTGGTTTCTTGCCAAAAAGTATCAAGGAGGCCCGTATTTGCTCTATCCATAACTACAAGAAGTTGGATGCATAGGTAGTACAGGTGTTGCATTATATTTGGGCTACTCAGATATAGATCCATATGGGATAGTAGTTGATTGATACTATTGAGGGTATGCTAGAGCTACATATGGAAATGGCTATGAAAATTTAGGTTTTGACCAATTTTAGCCTACGTATTCACCCTCTAAGTGAAATGGATCACACCTAGTCAACTGCCAAGGTCACCCTGCATAGTTATTTTTAAAGGATGGACCTGGTAAGAGAATGTCAAACAATCCTCAACACCATCAAGTGAGAGCATACCATTTCCATGACTCACTTTAATACTCTTTCTGAGTTGGGATTTTTGAACTTTACGGATGAGTGGGGTGAACCCTTGCCATAGGAGCAATTGGAGGTGATCTGGAGGAAGTTCATGGAAGATACCTTCGAGATTGATGCATAGGAGGATCCCCTCATGGAATCATAGGTATTGCCCCTGATGCATAAATATACATGCCTAGAGCTATAATTGTATGAGATGGATCAACGAGCAAATCACCTCAGCATGGACGATATTCAAAATCTTTGTTTTGTTCACGAGTCACTATGTGTTCCATACCTATTCATGACTCATGCTTAGAAGGAGGTAGTCAAAGTTTATGAATTAATTTTTTTAGAGATTCAAAGAGGAGGAACAGGCACTAGCAGAGTATGCAATGGTAGAGAAGGCAGTAGAAGAAGTGAAGTGAGCTGAAGTTATCAAAGTGGCAGCCAAAGCTGAAGAAAAGGAGACAGCTGAAGAGGAGGCATGTCAAAAAGCATCTGCAGTGAAGGTGCTAGACAAGGTGGTTGGTAAGAAGACTTCATAAGCAACCCAATGGATAAATGTTTGGGATTTATTTCATCCATGCGAATTGGATACCCTGTGAGTCACCAAAAATGTTAGTAGTTTTGTACTTTGCCACATTGGAATTTTTGTTTCATTTTAATGGAGCATTTTTATTGTAATGCGGTGATATTTATCCTAAAATATTATTGTGGATCAATTTTATATGTTACTTTTTGTTTGCATATGTCCCTTTTAGCTTGGAAGTGATGAATGTTTAAAATTCAAGTTTGCAACATTCAAAAGCACTGAAAATTGAAGACGCCATCGGCCCTGCACACTCTGTAAAAAAATAAAAAGAAGGAAACACTAATATAAAAATGGTGAAGGATTGAAAGAATTTAAAACACTCAAAATATGAAATGTAAAAATGCATTCACCACAAATATGGGATGAAAGCCCCATTAAACCCACCTTGGGGTGAACATATTTCTAAAGGATTGAAAAATCCCTGCTCGTTCGCCTTCTAAAAATTATCTTGGCGAAAGGATACGCTCACCCCAAATTTGGGGAGATAGCTCCATTTGTGCTACCTTGGGGTTAATGTGATGTGAAAGATGATGGGAAATGAAGGTCAATGGTGCATGTATAACCAAATGGTCAATGACATGTTCACCTAGGTTGAGGGTTAAACATTCTGTTTGCCTCTCCCATGGGTGAACGCACTCCAAAGAATGAAATCACATGAATGCATCGGTAAAGCAAAGTCGGAAGAACATGCCTAAGATGAGGCGGCGTTGACAAGTCAAAATTGTAGTCACCCCAATAGGAAGGCAACTATATTTGTTGCCCTTTTTAAGGGTGAACATGATTTTTAAAGAGATGATGTGAAAGCAATTAATATGTTTAACTATTAATGATTTTTGCCTAAAATGAGAATAATGGTTTTGCCATTATCATCAATCAAAGGCGTATTCTCGGGTGATGCCCAGGTGCCTAGAGAAGGTTTTTAAAATCATTAAATAATGGTGGCAACGAGTAACTCAAATTATGAATCCTAATCAAATAAGAAAGTCGTGTTAAAAGCACATGAGGATTTTCATGATTTCCAAAGCTGGAGCGCATTTTCAAAGCATCAAACATCCCTTAATTTCTATGCACTGATGCCCAAAGATGCTGATTTCCTAGGAATGTTTTCTTGAAATATGGATTGTTGTTCCAAGAGAATGAATTTTCAATATTTTTGAGGAAGTTCCTCACTATGGTTTCTGATCTGTGATCATTTTGTCTCCATGTGCATTTAATAAAAGAGGCAAAATCCTCTATAAATACCACTGAATTTTCATTGTAAAAAGAGATGTTAGACATTTTGCAAGAAAAATATCAAGTTATCTGTATCAATAGAAGACACCAGGATTATGAATTTGCAAGTTATCTTGAGTGTAATTTCCTTTAGTATTCATGCACTTCTATTTTACATTCATGTTCCTAATTTGCTGTGAAGTTTAAAATTCTATATTTGAATTTAAATATTTCTAGTGAGGGAGTGAGTGTTGGAGTGTTATTTTGAAGGTTATTCCTGCAATTTTATAACTAAATTTTGCTGCTTCTCTTTTGTTATATGCTATTTCATACTTGGGTAAATTTCATGTTGGTAGTCTACCCCAAATTCTACACCTTCGGCCAATGGCCATATTTCCTTTTACTTTCTGCAATTTCTAATTTCTTTCCTGCAACTCTAGTATTCAACCAGTGTAGGATTTATTTTGGGAGCTATCCCTCTCTGGAGATTGACAAGAAGGATATTCCTTTCCTCTCGTCATTCAATTTTGGCCATTTATAGGGTGCATAAATGTAGTTTTGTTGATTAGGCAAATATTTTACCAACAAGTGAGATGTTGCTTCTTCGTTTATACCTTTACTATGATTTATAGGTTTATACTTCCTCGATTTCCTTTTATTCAATTATCTTCTTATTTTTAATTATCTTCATGTTCCTTCTTAAACAAGAATCACATCCAATTTGGCATCTAGGTAAGTGTATAGGTCATTGTTCGGGTCTTTATCTCTTATTTTCAACAAGAATTGTATGTTTTAGGTGCAATTTCCTTTGCATGGATTCCTAATGAGCATCACATCTTCTTTCTCTAGTTTGATATAAAAAAAATTCCTTATACAATTTCATCTATGTTCAGCATGTAATTTATTTTGCATTTAGCATGCAATTTCTTCTACTTTCCTTTTGTATTTTGGCATGCAATTTATTCTTTGTTCATAGTTCAATTTCATTTGTATTCAACATCAATTAATTGTATGATGTTTTTGTATTTTGGTACGTAAATTCTTATTTGTTTAGATACAATTCTTTTACATTTTAGCATCAATTTATTCTTCATTTGGCATGAGGGACATGGCCTATGATACCTCCTTTTAACATTTTAAAATATTATGTCATGGGATAAATAAATTACCTATGAGTTCCATTCCTCAAATTCAAACTCATGTTTGAAGACTATAATGTTTGAATGTTATGTTTGCTTTACAGAAGGTTCTTGTGAGCATGCTCAAATGCTAACTGAATCTTTTGTCTTCACTCATTCAAACTATGTTGTTTTAAAAATTGTATGCACATTTTTAATCATGCAATTTCATGTTTTATTCTACTCTTAGAACATTAGTTATTTTACTTACATAGGGATAAAATGATTGGTTGTTTTACCTTTACCGTAAAGTTTTAGGTATATTTCTTATTCATGCTTTTAAAATTTGTTTATGAATATTTGTTGTTGTTTGTAAGAACTATTTGGATATTTCCTTTAACTTCTTTGATTGACTACTACAATTGGCACATTTAGCACCTTGAATCAAACTGTTACTTGAAATATTTCTTGTACTTCTCCTTTTGCCTTCTTGGATGTACTCTTTGTGTGCTCTTCTAAGCTTGTAATCTCTATACAAAAAACTTATTCAATATTCTTTTGAATACATTTCAAATGGATATAATGGGTTGTATTTTCATACTTATATATTTTAAAATTCTTCATTTTAATTTTGAAATCCTTTCAAATGGCTTCATTGTACTTTTTCAAATTAGAAGCTTCTATGGATTCCTTTTCTTATAGCCTTTAAAGGAGCTTCAAAATGATATCATTTAATTTTTGAAATAGACCTAGTTATTATAGGCTTATCGCCTCATGGAATTAGAAGCAATTGAAACCCATTTTATTCTTCGAGGATTTTTTTCTTTGGTAGGGGTTTTCCACCCTAAAATATTTTAATTCTACCATGGAATTTCTCTTCACATTGATAGTATAACATAGGGTAATTTTAACCTTGAATTTTTTTTTCTCATTTTTTAAAACATTTATTTCCTTAATAGAGTGCTCTTTGGCTATATTTGTGCTAAATTTAGAGGACGATTAGAAGGATAATTATTTATTCCTTCTACCTACTTTGATACCACATACTATATATTAATGCTTTGAATGGTTGTATTATAGTAGTGAAGGGTATATAAGTACATAGGATTTCTAAATGCGGTATAACAAACCCTCAAACAAAATTGCAAACACCTTGTTTTATACTACTTGCTTGTACCTTGTGAGGTGTGTTTATACCACTTGACATATCACATAGTCTATGGTGTAATAACTGTTGGCAATTTTGGGTTTGAGATCCTAGCTCCTTGTCTATGAGTTGTCATTGATGTCAAAAGGAAATGGCATTAATGTTAAGAGGATGTGTTGGCTTCAAAGGTGAAAGATTCCAAGAGAATCTTCTTAAGAGAATCTAGAGAGATTCCATTGGATAAGGTTTTTGGATAGGGTTTTTATTAAAACCAAGTTAAACGGTTTTTATTAAAACCAATGGAGGTTCTCTTTATTATTTAATTATTATTTAAAACCCTTCAAGGTTTTAATTAATTAATTATTTAATTAATTAAGGGAGAAATTATTTTTAATTTATTAAAAATACTTAAAGGTTTTTAAACCTTTTTTATTCTTAATTTATTAAAATTAATTAAGGGTTTTTAAACCCTTTAGAATGCAATTTCGATTAAATTTGAAATTATGTTTCTCTGTCGCTGACGTGTTCTAAAGTCCACGATTGGACTATAAATATGGGAAGGATCCTAAGGTTTAACTCCTATTGAGAATTTCGAATGCATTAATTTTTGGCTGCGATCGATGCTCTGTTGACGCCATGGAAGAAGAGAGCTCGTGTTTGAAAATCTTACAAAGTGCCTGTTGGTTGAAGTGGTAGGAAGTCTGTCTTAGACTTCGTTAGCCCCTTGTGGGCTAGTGGCAGCATAGGTTGCATTTGGGCTTTGCGTAGGCAGAGGTCTACCTTTTGATTCCTGTAGAGGGAGCTGTGCATGGATTAAGTCACGTTTTTGTTAAAACATTTTTGTGCCGCGATTTTTGGATTTGTCAAGGGCAACCATTCCGCAATTTTTGGATTCTTCAAGGGAAGTCATTCTAAGGTGTGATTAATTTCTTGATATAATTTTTGGCATTGTTTAGCATTGTTTAAAAGACAGGAGAAATAAGGGGATATTTATTTGGTTATATTTTTGAGATTAGTCTTTTGCTATGTTAAAGTTTAAAATGGAGATATAAGGTGTAAGTTTTGGTTGTTGTGTTTTTGGCTTCTTTGGTGGTTGTTTTCAAAATAAGAGAAGCTAAAATGTGTATTAAGGAATGTTTTTATATGCTCATTTATCTTGGTTCTAACCCTAACTTGGTTGGAAGTTTGAGGGTTGTGTGGTGACATCTTTAAGGGTCAAGTTTCTTCTACTCCAATAAGGTATGGGCACATTCTTCTTATGAGTATGATTGGTGTATGTTTTTTGAAATAAGGTTGGAGTGAAAAGGTTTTCAACTAGGTTTTTTTTGATTGGGTGTAAATCCTATTTTTTGGTTTGTTGAAGACTACTTATGCATTGTTATCCTTAAGGAGAGTTTTTGATGAATGCATAATTTTTGGTTTGAGATAGTGGAAGCTTTGTGCACTAGGGTTTGTATTTGTGAGTCAAGCTACTTGCATTGAGTTGGTGGAACCCTTGGTTAGTTGTTTTGAGTTTGATGGTTGAGTTGCTGCCATAGAGGTTGTTTGATCAAGTTATTGCTTTACTTGATTCATGATATTGGGCTTACTCCATTGAGTTGATTTGAGCAAGTTATTCTTTGCATTTGGTGATATTGTGTTGGTGGCTATTTTGTTCAAATATCTTTGGAGGGAAAAGGATTTCTACTTGTTTCCTTTTCTTGTGATGATTGGTTGAATGCTTCAAGGTTAATGTTGAGTTGAATGATGTTAGTTAAACCTTGTCTATAAGCATTGTTGTTAAAGCCCTAATTGGTTGAGAAAATATATTGTTTGTGGAAAGAACATGAGTAGCATTGTTATATGAGATATTGCATGTTTGGAAATTGTTGGGTTGTGTTTCATGTTCTTGAGAAAAGCATACTACATCTATCTTATTCTTTTGAGATTGATATTGGGAGTTAAGTATAGATCATATTGAGTCTCTAACAATTCTCTTTATGAAGAATTAGGAGGAGTTTGGGCAATAAAATGAGCTC